>CAWUFW010005311.1:0-1360334 GCA_963921515.1 Calotriton arnoldi | reverse complement strand
ATTGAAAATGTCCCTGTGCACCGCCGGTCATCTCATGCAGTGCATCCCACTTGGACTCCACGCGGGACATGTGTGGAGTCCACACGGAGACATGTGTGACTCCACGTGGGACATGTGGGAGTCCAAGCGGGCATGATGGGCAGCCTGCTGCTGTTTAATGTCTCTGAGGAGCCCCACTACCTGGCTGAGCTCTCCGGTGCTGGACTGGTACGCATCAGCTATGCGTACCAGTTGTGGGTCATCATGCACACCAGCAATGTCTGCAAGCAGCGACCTCTGTCTCCCACCCCTCCCACCACCCCTGCTGACATGTGCAGTGTGTGCAGTTGCACGCACAGATAACCCTGGTCCACCTTGGGGGTTGGTGGTGGTGGTGGTGTCCATGGCCCCAGGTTGGTCCAGGGTCACTGTGCTGGTGTTGCTCCTTATTCTGTCCATGTCGGCAGGGATGGTATTCGTGGTGACAGTCGTTGGAGGGGTGGGTGCAGGGGTGCAGCTGGTGGTCCTGCTGGTGCTGCAGCTGGTGGTCCTGCTGGTGCTGCATGTTGACTTGCACCGGATGTGCCAGGTTGTTCTTCATCGTCCGAGGAGGACAGAGGCTGTCACGACGCCAGTGAGCTCGGCATCCTCTTGAGCCTGGGACTGGGACTCCTCAGCGTCTGCTGCTGTGTCCCCATCATCACCTGTTTTGGGAGACACAAACAATGTATGTCATGTTTCTGCAGGCATCAATGGTTGACACATGACAGTTGTGACTGTGCCTCTGGGTGCGGGCCTGTACATTGCATTGTCCTAAGTCGTCACAGTCAGGGGTTGATATTGGTGTGGCACATTGTCCTGCATTATTTGGGCATTTCTGTATATTTTCTGGGGTGTGAACATGGTCTGCATTGGTTGTGTTTGGTTGACAGCTAGACCTCCCTTCCCACCCACCCAGCCAGTCAGTTATCCCACCATGGAACGTGCTTGCATTGCAGGGAGTGTAAGTTGTCTCTCAGGATGTCAGTCAGTGGTGTCCTGCTGTTTGTTGAGTGCACAGTTGCCAGCAGGGCCTTGTGCTCCCCACAGCAGTAGCCAGTGTCAGCCATCTTGTGAGTCCTTCTCCACTCCCTGTGATGTGAGCATGTGTTCAGGGTGGTGTTGATGGGACAGTTGTGGGGTGAGCAATGTCATGTAGACTACGACTCCCATCATGGCCATTGCCTCCACCCCACTTCGCCAGCATTCCCATACTTAGCTTGCTTTTGTGTGGAGTTCAGTGGTGTGGGTGTGAGGGCAATGGCAAGATGGCTGACAGTGGTGTCCTGCTGTTGGTTGGTGTGCAGTACCCAGCATGCCCTTGTGCTCCCCACGACACAGCAACAGTGTCAGACATCTTTGATGGGCCTTTCCACTTCTGTGGATGTGCATGCGTGAGTGTGAGCTTGCTGGTCATGTGGTGGGATGCAGAGCTGTGACTACTGACTCCCATCATGGCTGACATGTGCAGTGTGTGCAGTGGCACGCACAGATAACCCTGGTCCACCTTGGGGGTTGGTGGTGGTGGTGGTGTCCATGGCCCCAGGTTGGTCCAGGGTCACTGTGCTGGTGTTGCTCCTTATTCTGTCCATGTCGGCAGGGATGGTTTTCGTGGTGACAGTCGTTGTAGGGGTGGGTGCAGGGGGTGCAGCTGGTGGTCCTGCTGGTGCTGCAGCTGGTGGTCCTGCTGGTGCTGCATGTTGACTTGCACCGGATGTGCCAGGTTGTTCTTCATCGTCCGAGGAGGACAGAGGCTGTACGACGCCAGTGAGCTCGGCATCCTCTTGAGCCTGGGACTGGGACTCCTCAGCGTCTGCTGCTGTGTCCCCATCATCACCTGTTTTTGGGAGACACAAACAATGTATGTCATGTTTCTGCAGGCATCAGTGGTTGACACACATGACAGTTGTGACTGTGCCTCTGGGTGCGGGCCTGTACATTGCATTGTCCTAAGTCGTCACAGTCAGGGGTTGATATTGGTGTGGCACATTGTCCTGCATTATTTGGGCATTTCTATGTATTTTCTGGGGTGTGAACATGGTCTGCATTGCTTGTGTTTGGTTGACAGCCAGACCTCCTTCCCACCCAGCCAGCCAGTCAGTTATCCCACCATGGAACGTGCTTGCGTTGCAGGGAGTGTAAGTTGTCTCTCAGGATGTCAGTCAGTGGTGTCCTGCTGTTTGTTGGTGCACAGTTGGCAGCAGGGCCTTGTGCTCCCCACAGCAGTAGCCAGTGTCAGCCATCTTGTGAGTCCTTCTCCACTCCCTGTGATGTGAGCATGGTTCAGGGTGGTGTTGATGGGACAGTTGTGGGGGTGAGCTATGTCTGTGACTACGACTCCCATCATGCCATTGCCTCCACCCCACTTGCCAGCATTCCCATACTTACTTGCTTTTGTGTGGAGTTCAGTGGGTGTGGGTGTGAGGGCAATGGCAAGATGGCTGACAGTGGTGTCCTGCTGTTGGTTGGTGTGCAGTACCCAGCATGCCCTTGTGCTCCCCACGACACAGCAACAGTGTCAGACATCTTTGATGGGCCTTTCCACTCTCTGTGGGATGTGCATGCGTGAGTGTGAGCTTGCTGGGCCATGTGGTGGGGGATGTAGGGCTGTGACTACAACTCCCATCATGCTATTGCCTCCACCCCCTTCCCAGCATGCCCATGCTTCCTTCCTTTTGACTCTGCTTCCCTGTGGGGTGGGCTGGCTGTGCTGACAGGATGGCTGGGAGTGTTGTCCTGGCAGTTGTTTGGCTAAGAGTCCCAGGAGTGTCCCTGTGCTTCACACAACATAACCCAGGGTGGTGGTGCTTTGTGGGATCTTGTGTTAGGATGGAGGGCATTGCATTCCACCAGGTGGGTACTGTGGAGTTTGTGTTGGGGAGGGTGTGAGGGGAGGTGCTGGTGACTATAGTCAGTGCTGCAAGTCCCCCTTCCCACCCAGCCAGCCAGATATCCCACCATGGAACGTGCTTGCATTGCAGGGAGTGTAAGTTGTCTCTCAGGATGTCAGTCAGTGGTGTCCTGCTGTTTGTTGGTGCACAGTTGGCAGCAGGGCCTTGTGCTCCCCACAGCAGTAGCCAGTGTCAGCCATCTTGTGAGTCCTTCTCCACTCCCTGTGATGTGAGCATGGTTCAGGGTGGTGTTGATGGGCCAGTTGTGAGGCTGAGCAATGTCTGTGACTACGACTCCCATCATGCTATTGCCTCCACCCCCCTTCCCAGCATGCCCATGCTTCCTTCCTTTGACTCTGCTTCCCTGTGGGGCGGGCTGGCTGTGCTGACAGGATGGCTGGGAGTGTTGTCCTGGCAGTTGTTTGGCTAAGAGTCCCAGGAGTGTCCCTGTGCTTCACACAACATAACCCAGGGTGGTGGTGCTTTGTGGGATCTTGTGTTAGGATGGAGGGCATTGCATTCCACCAGGTGGGTACTGTGGAGTTTGTGTTGGGGAGGGTGTGAGGGGAGGTGCTGGTGACTATAGTCAGTGCTGCAAGTCCCCCTTCCCACCCAGCCAGCCAGATATCCCACCATGGAACGTGCTTGCATTGCAGGGAGTGTAAGTTGTCTCTCAGGATGTCAGTCAGTGGTGTCCTGCTGTTTGTTGGTGCACAGTTGCCAGCAGGGCCTTGTGCTCCCCACAGCAGTAGCCAGTGTCAGCCATCTTGTGAGTCCTTCTCCACTCCCTGTGATGTGCGCATGGTTCATGGTGGTGTTGATGGGACAGTTTTGGGGCGGGCAATATGTGTGACTGCGACTCCCATGATGCTATTGGCTACACTGACTTGGCCAGCATACACAGAATTCCTTCCTTTGAGTGGTCTTCACTGTGTGTTGGTGTTGTTGTGGTGGCTACATGTGTGGATGTGTGTGTTAGTTCTATTTGTGCCACTGCCTAGCTGTAGTTGTGGTTGTGTTTGTACATGTGTTGGCACAGTTGGATGTGACTTTTTTGATGGCATGTGTTGTGTTTATCTGACTGACATACACATTTTGGGATGATTCTGTTCTAGTTGCTGTGTAATTGCTATGAGTGCATGGTTTGACTCTCCCCTTGACAGTGATGTGTGTGTTTTGTGGCAGTTTATTGTGTACATTTGTTGTGTACTCACCAGGCTCTGGGATGTCCTCTAGTCCATATACGCTCACTGGCGGAAGGATGGCCCGCACCTTCTCCTCCCAGGGCCTGAGGTATATTGGCTTGGCAGGAGGGCCACTGCCGGTGTGTTGGCTGTTGATGTAGTCTTTCTTCAGCATGTCCCGTACCCTCCTGCGCACGTCATACCACCTGTTCTGGATGTCCGTCTTTGTGCGCCGACATGGTGATTGGGCGTTCACCCTGTTGATGATCCTCTCCCACATCTTGGTTTTCTGCGACATGGGGGTCTGTTGGACCAGAGTGCCAAACAGCTGTGGCTCCACCCTGAGGATCTCGTCTACCATGACTTCCAATTCACTATCTAGGAACTTGGGATTCTTCTTGGGGGGCATGGTGATGGGTGGTGATGGTGGGTGATGTGTGTGTTGGTGTGCAGGTGAGGGTGTGTTGGTGTGTGTTGTGCTGGGTGTATGTGAGGTAGGTATTTGTTGGTGTGCTGATGGTGTGTGGCTTGTGTGAGGGATGAGCTGTGGGTGTGTGGTTGCTTTCTCTTGGGTGCTGGCAGTGGAATGGCATTTGCAAAGGCTCATGGTTGTGATTTGTGTCCTTTATATAGGTGGAGTTGTGGGTGTGTCCTTGTTCTCTGTCCCCACCCCCCCCAGTATTTATTGGCTTGGTAATTGCATGTTTGGCCTTTTTTTGGTTGATTTTTCCTTTGTGCTGTTTGTGTATGTTGGAAACGTTCTTGTGACCGAGTCGGACCCTGCATTGGTCTCGTACGGTGTTTTCCGCTTCGCTCACGCTGTGTTTGTGCAGTTTTCTATGCAGCGTACGCATCGGTCGCGGTGTATTGTGTTGCTTCGGCTCGGTTTTGTATGCGTGTCGGTCGTACGGCTTGTCCTCCGTCCGACTCGCTCGTGGTTTTCGCGCCTTGCATCGTACTTAGCGGTTTGGAGTTCGCGTGTACGTTTCGGTCGGATTTGTTCCGGGTGCGTGTCGGTCGGTTGGATTCGCGTGTTTTTCCGGCCGGATTGCTGTTTTCCGTGCGGCTCGGTCGGTCGGCTTGGTTTCGTTACGTGTCGGTCGGATTTTTCGCGCCTTGCATCGTACTTGGCGTGTCGGGCGCCACGGGTGCGTGTCGGTCGGTATTTTTTCCGGATCCGAGTCGGTCGGTGCTTTTTCCGGCCCGAATCGGAATCGACCCCTATCTGTAATCTTCATGATTTCATCAAAACAAATAAGCTATTATCGGAAAACAGTTTTGAGTCTCTCCGGGCAGAGACCCCAAAACTGCAATCATTAAAGTAAAAGACAACTTTTTAAGAATACTGGACTCCACTTGATCAGTGGCATTAGTATGACTCACATTATTAGTAAGTCTGGGCGGTGAACTCCGCTTCCGGAGTTTGCAGAGCTTTCCGCACTCCGCGTTACACAGAGCTCGCGTTCGTCAAAGTCAAGTTGGCGAGTGCGAGTGAGGAAAATCCACCTCCCGGCGAGATTTTTCCTCGTTCGCGATCGTCAACATCAAGTTTGGTGAGCGCGAGCGTGGACAATTAACCTCCCGGTGAGATTTCTCAACGCGGGCGGTCAGATTTCTCATTGCGAGTGGTCGCGTATGCTCACAACCGCTCGCGTTGAGAAACCGTCCATTTGCGCTGAAAGCTGGCACTCGAGTAAAAATCTACTCGAGTGGCAGAAAGGAAGCAGCGCCCGCTTGAGCTGAGCATGGTGCCGTTCGCGATGATTGCACAGTGCGGACAAGCACCTGGCACTGAAAATCACTGCGAACGGCATTTATCTAACACACTCCTCTACTCGCGGAGCTCCGCGTAGCACAGCGGAGTTTTTTTGCACTTAACTCTGCGAACTCCACCCAGGCTTAATTATTAGCAGCAATCTATACTACTAAAAATACCATTTGAACAACTTCACCATGGCCTGCATGAACAGCCTGAGTCAGAAATGTCTCAAGGTCTGATGACTCTTCACTTGAAAGACATGGGGCATTTGCTGGTTCCACAAAACTTGACTTGTTTTAATGGATGTAACCCAAAAGGTTATCCAGGTCGACTCACTTTCAGATTTGACAATTGCGAAGCTCCATCAATTTTATATTTGTCTCTACAGAACACTTCTGGGGCCAATTAAACAAAGTGCCCTGGGAAAGCAACAGTCATATGCATCCTCTTTGTTCACAGCCAGGGCACTTTGGTATTACAAAACGGGCCACAGACACTTGTGCGGGCACTTCTGTAATACTGATAGCTTTGGCGCACATGTGTATCACCAGCGCTATCCCAGAAGGGCATTCCCGCATGTGCATGGGGGCATGGCCCCATGCAAATGAGGGAATCTCTTTGCCTCTGTGCCCATGCTGTATTGTGCACGTGGGCGCAAATGCAAACAAGCTGTCAAGAGACGCATTGACAGTGCACCACAAAAAGGTGGCGCATTGTCAGTGCTCCCACTGAATCACTGACAAAATATCGAAGGTCAGAATATCGGCCTACAGAAATATCGATCAAGAATATCGAAGTCAAGAATATCGACATCCTTTCTACATTATGGTAAGTACAAAAATATCGAAAAAAAATATCGATGTCAAAAATATCGTTTTTTATTTAAGTTAAAAAAATAATGTAAAATAAAGTAAATAATACATATAATTAAAATAGACATAGTTAAAAATATTTTAAAATGTTTAAAAATTATAAGTAATATATATGTAATGTAAAAATAAATTAAACATATACATATAATATATAATATATATACTTACTTGCTAATAATTTTTAATAATTATTTTAATAACATACTTTTTTTAAAATATCATATAAATTATAAATACATCTATACACATAAAACAATAATATAAATAAAAATTAAATAAATATATATAACAAATTAAAAAAATTACAATTATTTTTAATCTTTTTAAAATTAATTATATACTACATTAACTAAAATAATACAAAAAATATTTGATAGCGGAGGTAATAAAATTACTATTCCAACTCCAAACAGTGCAACAGTAGGGAAAATGTTGGATAGCGTAGGAGTAAAAATTACTATTCCCACCCCAGTGAGTGCAACAGTAGGGAAAGTGTTGGATAGCGTAGGGGTAAAAATTACTATTCCCACTCCAGCGAGTGCAACAGTAGGGAAAGTGTTGGATTGCGTAGGGATTAAAATTACTATTCCCAATCCAGGGAGTGCAACAGTAGGGAAAGTGTTGGATAGCGTAGGGGTAAAAATTACTATTCCCACTCCAGTGAGTGCAACAGTAGGGAAAGTGTTGGATAGCGTAGGGGTTAAAATTACTATTCCCACTCCAGTGAGTGCAACAGTAGGGAAAGTGTTGGATAACGTAGGGGTAAAAAGTAGGGGTAAAAATTACTATTCCCACTCCAGTGAGTGCAACAGTAGGGAAAGTGTTGGATAGCGTAGGGGTTTAAATTACTATTCCCACTCCAGGGAGTGCAACAGTAGGGAAAGTGTTGGATAGTGTAGGGGTAAAATTACTATTCCCACTCCAGTGAGTGCAACAGTAGGGAAAGTGTTGGATAGCGTAGGGCTAAAAATTACTATTCCCACTCCAGGAGTGCAACAGTAGGGAAAGTGTTGGATAGCGTAGGGGTAAAAATTACTATTCGCACTCTAGTGAGTGCAACAGTAGGGAAAGTGTTGGATAGCGTAGGGGTTAAAATTACTATTCCCACTCCAGTGAGTGCAACAGTAGGGAAAGTGTTGGATAGCGTAGGGGTAAAAATTACTATTCCCACTCCAGTGAGTGCAACAGTAGTGAAAATGTTGGATAGCGTAGGAGTTCAAATTACTATTCCAACTCCAGTGAGTGTAACAGTGTGGAAAATGTAGGATAGCGTAGGGGTTAAATTAACATACTTATTAAATAATTTTTATAAAATAAATAACATATTAATAATTAATTAACTACAAAATTAATAATAAATTCCAATAACATTAAATTAATATTTACTTAAATAACATTAAATTACTTCCCACCATAAACACACAACCCGCTACACATAAAAAAGAACACAATTAATTTAATTATCAATCAATCAATTAATAGAAATGAATTACCAATTAATAATAAATTAACAATAAATTAATTAACAATAACAATAAATAAAAAATAATAATAAATTAATTATAATTAATATAATTACAAGTTAATCAATTAATAAAAATTAATTCCCAATTAATAATTAATTAACAAGAAATTAATTGTCAATAAAATAAAATAAAAAAATATTAATTAATTAATTATAATTAAATTACTTCCCACCCTATTCCCCTATAAACCCACAACCCGCTACACATAAAAATGTACATAATTAATTTAATTATCAATTAATCAATTAATAAAAATTAATGTCCAATTAATAATTAATTAACAATAAATTAACAATAACACTAAATGAAAAATAAAATTAATTATAATTAATATAATGATAAATTAATCAATTTAAAAAAAATACCAATTAATATTTAATTAACAATAAATTAATAATCAATAACAATAAATAAATAAAAACATATTAATTAATTAATTATAATTAAGTTACTTCCCACCCTATTCCCCTATAAACCCACAACCCGCTCTGATACTAAAACGCAATATTTACTTAAAAAAATTACTAATTTCTAAACATTTAATACATATATTTAAAAATAATAAAAATACATTACAATTTTTTTAAACATACATATAAAATACATACTAAAATACATAACGCTAATATAAATATCGATATTATTAACAACGATATTTTTGCTAACGATATTTCTTACTTCGATATTACTTACTTCGATATAAAAAAAAACGATATTACTTACCTTAAGGTCGATATTCTGGTCACCGATATTCTTGACATCGATATTCTGTCCCTACGATATTAAAAACTCGATATTAGTGTAGGTCGATATAAAAAAATCGATATTTTGACTGCGCACCGCTCCCACTGAGGGCTGCCCTCTGAATGGGACAAAGGGGGTCCCATGAACTCCCCACACATCCCCTGTCTGGTGGGTGCAATTACTCACTGCACCCGTATGAACGGGAATCTCTGTCTTTTCACAAAGGTGCAGGAGGGTGCCAGCTGCACAGTGATACACGGAGCGGCTGATTAAAGCAGCCACTCTGTATTTCATTAAATGCGCTGCCCACAGGGAAGCCCTGAGTTTGCGGCTGCTATGAAGACAGCACATTTACTGTAATCGGGCACACTGTTCAAGTTTGTGCCCATCACCCTTGTTTAAAGGTGTGCCGCGGAGCAAACTTGAACAGTGCCCCCGATACACAATATGGCTCAGGTCATTTTTTGGCTGTGAGGTACTGAAACAAAATAGTGATCACACATCTTTTGATTGTGTTCTTGAACCGTGAGAAATGGTTATTTATTATCTATGCGCTTACTTTATATATTTCTTACCTCCATAGAATATGGATACATATTTCAGTAGAAACTTTGGGGCATATTTACAAGGGCTTATCGCCACCAAAATGTCCCTTTTTAAGGCGTTCTGGTGGCGATAAGCCCTTCGCCATATTTACAAGGCGGTGTTAAGCCGCTTAACGTGTCTTAAAGCCGCCTTGTAAATAAGGCCCCTTTTCACACAGCTCTTAGCGAGAAAGGGGCAGGCAATGGGTGTTGCGGTGGGGGTTCCGCTGCAACCAATGTTCCCTCTAATTATTTTCCTCTGTGTGCGGCAGAGTAAGGTCTCTGTGCGCCGCAGCCAAGGCTATGTGCGCCAAGAACCTGACCGCGCGTGTAGACCAGGGCTTTGAGTGGGATGAAAATACTCTGGGATCTTTCAAAGGGGCGTAACCGATTAAGGGTGTGGCTTAAAAGCAATTAAGCTAAAAATATGTGAATCGCATAGTGTGCCACCCTACTGATATTTTGCTGCTTCTGTCATTGCATCCAGATATATAATACAAGTAGCATTACACCTACAAGAAGCCAAGACTATTGGCTTTGTCAATGGTTTTTTTGCATCAAGTTGTATATAATATTGAAAATGCTTCCGCTCTTGTGGTTGGGGTTGTGGCTTAATGCTCGAGCTGTCGATTTAGGAGATGGGTTTTTAGTCTCGGGTCAGCCTAACATCCTGTGATTCTGGGCAAATCAATTAATCACCCCATGCATACAAAAAATATATAATAATAAATCATGTAAAGCGCTCCAATACTTTTGGGTTGAGTTCGCACTATATAAAAACTTGCTGCATTTCTTTTCTAAATGCGGGGTAGAAACCATAACAGATGGAGAAAGAATGAGGAAAATAGAGGGAAAGAGAAAGGGAGGGCAGAAAGGAAGAATGAAATATAGGAACTATGAAAAGAAGGAAGAAACTGCGACAAGGAGAGGTCAATAAAAGGATGGATACAAAGGTGAAAGGTTTGAGAGATGGAAGAGTAAAGTTATATTTGCCTGGGTGGGTGCACGTAAGAATTGATTGAAGGATGAATGTTTGGATAGATGGATGGAAACCTGGATGGAAGAGTGAAAGGATGGGTGATTGATAAAAGGTGGGTGAAATGATGGATGGGTGGATGGATGGATGGATGGATGGAATGGTAAAGGAAGGATGGATGGATTAGATGAAAAGACAGACGGATGGGAGTATGAATAGACCGGTGAAATGGACGCTGGATGAAAGGCTTAAAGGGTGGAGAGATTAATAGATAGGAGGGATGAAAGGACCTCTTCTAGGGAGGACAGACCTTACTAGCTTGACTCTCCTGATGGCATTTGAGGTACCGATCGAATTGGGGGGTATTTTAGTTTGCTTTTTGCCTACCCCTGTGTCCACAATACGTCTTCGACAACAGCTAAAGGCTGTCTATAGGCGAGACCTGGAAAGGCCTGGCTAGGGAAAGGTTTAAAGTTAGTGGCCCCTAAGCCCAAGGGCATGAGGGGCCCACAGCCATCTCTTACTACCAGATGACGGTTTTGGGAGTAAATCATTTAAATGCAAGGGGGTATTGGTTCTAATCTTGTGGAATGATTACTTCTGGCTTTTTCTTATGAATCATATGGCTATAAAAGCACTAACTTATTATTTATGTCTTTTGAACTTTTAAACAAAACAACCGAGGGGATGAAGGAAAGGCAATGTCTTTCGGATGTACAACACATGGAGCTTTTAGAGAAATGCATAGCTGACAATTTACGCAGCTCTCTAATTCTTCTACATGCTCCGCTGTAACATGGTGTTTACTCCTACGTGTCATACTGGAACCATTTGACAAACCTTCATTTCACACATTACCCTCCGCTTCCTCTTATCTTGAATGTTGGTGCTATAACTCTATCTGGCTCTGTGAATTGAATGACGTTAATTCACTTACGAGTTTGATGAAGTGAGTGTATAGTGCTTTTTGAAGAAATTGGTTTTGAGCTTTTTCTGCATTCAGTATGGGTCATCTGGATTTACATGGACGTTGCATGTGAATTATGTGGGCATTTGTGAAAGTATTCCTGTTAATCACAGCGCCCGTCATGCGCTGCAATTAACAGGAATACTTTCACAAATGCCCACAATCAGCCCGCAGCCTCTCTCTATTGAGAAAGACATGCAGCAAGTCCAAAAGCACGACGTGTGCTTTACACGTCGTGCTTTTGGACTTGCTGCATTTTTAATGGATCCCGGCTGGGCTGATTGTGGGCCTTTGTGAAAGGATTCCTGTTAATCACAGCGCCCGTCATGCGCTGCAATTAACAGGAATATTTTCACAATGGCCCACAGTGGCGTAACGAAATTTGAGGGGGCCCCCTGCAAGGTGCATGGAGGGGCCCCCGCTCCGGATTCTATCAGGAGCTCTCGAACGAGAGTACTGCGCTGAGGGGGCCCCCTGCAACTCAGCCACCCCCGCACCTTGGGGGCTGCGGGGGCCTGTGTTACGCCACTGCACCACCATCCTGCAGGCCTGTGCCTCCAGCTGGGTGGGACTTCCAGTGCATCTCTGCCTCCCTCTTGCAGATCTCTACCTCCAGTGGGGCTTCAGCTGGGTGGGACCTCCAGGGTATCTCTGCCTCACTCTTGCAGATCTCTACCTCCAGTGGGGCTTCAGCTGGGTGGGACCTCCAGGGTATCTGGGCCTCCTTCCAGCCAGCGTTTGTTTCCACTGAGACTGTTCCCAGCTTACTCCAGGCACTGCTGCTGTGTCACACAGATGCCCTCAGAAGATGCACTCACCCCCAGGGAGTCTCACTGAAGTCCAAAGCACCTGTGCCAGTCAGTGCCAATGTCCTTCTCTCCATCACCCTCTCTGGTTCTTTCCAGATGGACTCAGTTCTATCCCCTGGTAGTAGGACAGGCTTGTTGTGCTAGGGCACAGCTGGGGCTGCCATTGCTGCGAAGGAGAGCGCCTGAAGCCTGTGCCAGCACACTGGCAATAGAGGCTTGTGCATACACTGGCAATAGAGGCTTGTGCATGCCACCATCTCTTCAAGAGCGGGCAAAGGGCTACATTATGACACAATGAATTGCCAATTAAGTTTTGATAAAGAGGGTGAAGCAAGTTCAACTCCACCAATGACCGGGTGCATGACCCTAGCACGCGTAGTGAGTCCTCTGCACTGGGGTATCACGGCAGGTTCGGACTACAAGCCAAGGCTGGTTTGTGCCCTCCCTGGGCTGTTGTTTTATTTCCAGCGCTAACACTCTTGGCTCACTTCCCTGGCCTTGGTTCACCTGCTCCGCCGTATGTGTAAAAACTCATCTACACTTTATTTAGAGACGTAGTTTCCTGCTCTCCCTCCACTCACCCGGAAGTAAAGGTTAATAAGGCTTACTCCGGTGCAGGCCCTTCGTCTCACAGGGGCGTTTCTGCGAGATTATATTCATAGCTATTTTACCGACCTGCTCTCCAACCGAACATGATGCAATGCCACAAGGCAAGTGAGGCGGAAGCTATACCCGTATTTCTGTTTATCATGCTGCTGGAGAAATAACCCCCTCACCAAACAAAGCAACAATGCAAACTCTTTTATTTCTCATAGCCATGTCACTGCCCTTGGAATTTCCAATGCCTCCCCCACCCGACCCATGGTCTGTTTTTGATCGCAATTGGGCCACTATGTAAAAACCCCAGGTTTCTTAACCAACCCCCCGTCCCCCAACTTTTTTGCACTTTTAAAATGTGTACGGATATAATAATTAACATGCCTAATCTCGGCCCAAATCTCTTAAATATTGTTAGATATTTACAACGGCTTTATGGGCGGTGGGGTGTCTTGTTCAGCCTGAGGAGGTCGGGGGTCAAGGGTCACATTGGTCAGGATGGAGAAGCAGCACGTGCGGACTTGCACCTCGCCAGGTACTCAGCCATTAGCCTCCACCCGAGGCGCCCGGCATTAGCATGAGAATGCAGCCGGGTTTCTGGTGGCCGGGCATTCACTGGACTGTGCTGAGGGGGCCCCCTGGAACTTGGCTGCGGGGGCCCTGTGTTATGCCACTGCCCACAATCAGCACCCAGCTGCGCTCTATTTAGAAAAGAAATGAAGCAAGTCTGAAAGCACGACGTGTAAAGCACACGTCGATCTTTTGGACTTGTTGCATGTCTTTTCTCAATAGAGAGAGGCTGCGGGCTGATTGTGGGCATTTGTGAAAGTATTCCTGCTAATTGCAGCGCATGACGGGCGCTGTGATTAACAGGAATCCTTTCACAAAGGCCTCAGGCAACCAGTAAATTGCCGTTTTTTGCCGCTCGCGTTTTAAAAGCGGTCGGCGGCGAGAACATGTGCGCGCTTCACACGGGACACTGCGCGCTCGGTGCCTTAAAGGTGCGCGGGCGCGCAGGCGCGCACGTTAGAGGGAACACTGGCTGCAACACCCATTACTTTTGATGCTGCCCATTTACAAGGGTTGCGGAAGAATGGGGCAGCGCCAAAAAATAAGATCAGGGAAAACCTGGTCTTAACCTGGTGAAACGAGGAGAAATGAATAATTTCTCCTCGTTTTTGCTATTTCTATGTGTGCTGCATTATGCAGCACACGTAGAAATAGCAAATCGCTATTAGTGATTGTTCATGTGCAGTAAGGTTTCCTTTCCTGCCCATAAACAATCATTTAAAAATGATGTGTTGCAACTTCTATGTGTGCTGCACAAAGCAGCGCACATAGAAGTTACAAATCGCCATTATGGATTGCTTATGTTCAGAAAGGGACACATGAACAAACATTCCCTGCAACGCAGAGTGCAAGGGGGCCTGCGTTGGTGCTAGGCAGCTAAATTTAGCACCAGCGGAAATGCAGGTGTGCACCGCATTCTTGTGAATACGGATCATCCCTGCGTTTTTAAACTGACGAAGTATGGCGTTAGCAATTTTGGAGCTACACTGCGCTCCACCAGTTTATTGTAAATATGCCCCAAGGTCTCTCAAACATAGGAAGCTGTCTATAGCCAGAAGTAAATATGCTCAATGTATACTCATTGAAAGTAAGGTATGGGTGTATAATGTAATGTTTAATAATATTTTTTTTAAATGGTATTTCTTTATGGACCAGTAGCTCATAAGAGTCCTGTAGCCTGTGAATATGTATTTAACAGTAATGGCAGAAATGTATTGTGTCTTTCCCAGGAGTTGTGCAGAATGGGTTTGCTTAGATTTAAATTTAGTTTGTGTACCTTTTGTAGTGTAGTGAAAATGTCTGAGAATAGGTTCTGATTCAATTAGATGTCCATGTGTTCTTGAACTTCAATGGTACCCATCCCAAAACTTAGTGAAAAACTAGCGCCTTTTTCAAACCAAGAGTTGTGGTTAGACTTTGAGAACAGATGTGAATAGCCATTATTTTATTTATTTAAAGTAAAGCTATTAATAAAATACCAATGTTAATTGGTCTAACAATGTAAGTACTTGCATGCCAAAGACAATTGTACCTTTCCATTCCTCTTCATGTTTTCTGAGCCTGGCCAGTGTTTTTCCATTACCGTTCTCAATAATCAGTGAGTCAACAGATAATGCTTCAATTTTAGCAATGCTTCTTTTCTCTAAAAAGTAATATTGTATTTAAACTTACACATGATCTCTTCTGAGGCTGTGGCCGGCATAAATTATGTCCTCTGTAAAGACATATTAAATGCAGCAAATGTTGTTGTTTCCCTGCAAAAGCCAAGGCCATTCCAGCTTCCGTGCCCTTAGAACAGACCCTGGTGATGTTCCTCAGAGGGGAAACAGCCTTTGCAATGAGGTTTTTACCACATTACCAAGCCAGGTCCTCCCTGGACCGGAAACAAGCATCCTGGGACCCGTTTCAGGGCACCCCCCCTAATCAGCCAGGCTACCTTGAATCCAGTGGTGCAGTGAGCATGGGACCCACATCTGGGCATACCCTTCCCAATTAGGGCGACAAAAGCAAAAGGAACAATTGTCACCCAAGTAGGACGGGTATGCCCAGACGTGGGTCCCGTGCTCTCCATGCCACTGGAGTGAAGCTAGCCTGGCTGATGAGGGGTGATACCCCGAAACCCGTCCTAGGGTGCTTGTTTCCGGTCCAGTAAGGGCCTGGCCTGGCAGTTCGGGTGGACTGTTTCCATGGGGAGCAGGGTCAAGGCTGATTTGTATATCTCTGGGTTTAACTGGAATGGCATGGGGAGCAAAAAAACGATGGATTTAGGCCCAGATCTCTGTGCTGGGGTGAATGTTTGACATTGTTCAGCATTCTGTCCATCAGTTGTGTTTTTTTGCATTTATCACCCCGAGTGGGACAGGTATGCCCAGTCATGGTTTCTGTGCTCTTCATGCCCCTGGATTCAAGCTAACATGGATGATGAGGGGTGATACCCTGAAACCGGTCCTAGGATGCTTGTTTCCGGTCCAGGGATGACCTGGCTTGGCAGTTCGGGCTGGACTGTTCCCATTGGGAGCTGGGGCAAGACTGATTTGCACATAGATGGGTTTAAACTGGAATGGCATGGGGAGCAAAAAAAGATGGATTTAGGCCCAGATCTCTATACTGGGGTGAATGTTTCACATTTGTCAGCATTCTGAACATCAGTTGTTCTTCTTGCACTAGGAGCAGGACAAACACAAAAACAGGGAATTAATCCATTGAATCAGGCGCACAGAATTGAAATAAACAAGAAAGCGATCTAAACTAATCAAGAGTAAGGGGCTGACCCAATTACCACTCTTTGTAGTAATGTGCACAATTATATCTGCAACAAGACTGCAATGACTGTCCAAACCAGTCTATCCACAGGGCAAATCTGCTCACAGTTTTGCCTGAGAACATCTCATTCATACTCACTGTGCATGACTTGAAAATGGCACAATCCACAATCTTTGGTCATTTGTTTCCTTACCTTCCTGTGCTCTGCCAATGTCCATCTGGAAATCAAGGTGACCCCACTCAGACAATTTACACTGAATAACACAAATTTCCTCATCAAGTAGTTTCATTTGTAAAAGCTCAAGAAGAAAGACAGTGAATATCCTCTTTTCACTGGTTGGTTGGGGTTATGATATTTTAATAGGAGGGGTGAAATTGGAATTATTTGCAAAATTTCATAAAAATAACATACATTTATGCAAAATTCCACATAATGCACTTTGTCAGTATCTTGCGAGTAAATTGAATGTGGGGACATACCTCACACTCAGTTGTCAGGTGAGATAGACCCAGGAGTCTGATTTGAGGAAAAAATGGTTCTTGGGCTTGGTTTTACTGTTCCTGCAAGGACCTGTCTGCTAAAACCAGCCTCCCGTGGGTGAATATCATGCACAATTTTATGCCTGCAAAATCTTGAAATTCACAAAGTTCTCAAGATTCCACCTGCAAAGAAATAATTTCAACAACAGCTTAATTTTCAACCTGGCAGAAAGGCTTGATTTGGCTTTGTTTCTCACTACAGCAGATAATTTTACATAAATTGTTGTTGTTTGACTCAGAAAGCTGTGTTAGCTTAGATGTCACAAGAAGCTCTGCTGAGCAACCACAGAGGTGCATTCGATTAGTAACACAGCTCTGGAAGTTTCTGTTTTCTCCAAGGCTGGACACAAACCTTGGACTCCGTTGAAAGCTATGATGCTTTAGCTACTCGGAAGAATAGGAAACAGTACGGTCTGCTGTGTCGAGATGAGCTGACCCCTTCTTAGAAGGATAACGGGCAAATCCTAGAGAACTGAAGTGCAGCCTGTAGGTTGTTTTGAGGAGGTTGTTCATCAACAAGACCACAGAAAGACTGTGACTCCGCTGTCCAGAATAAACCTTTAGTTACGGGGTTTGCAAGAGAGTCTAAAACCTGCAGGAGAATGTCATTATGGTGAGGACAAATGTATACCTGCCAACTTGAACACAAATTACACTGTGTAAAGAGGAGGCAGCCTTGGAAGGGCGGGGCCTTGTGCCGAGAAGTAACTATGAGGCACTGTTGCCCCACCCTGCCTCCAAGCCCCGTGCTCCAGAAACAAAAAAAACTTGCTAAGGCTGGTGCCGATGTCCTGGGGTGTTTTCAAACCCCTTAATGGACATCAGTAGTTCAAAGCCTCAGAACACGAGATGGAAATGTACTTTTACTGTGGTTTTCAGCTCGTTTTCCCTTCCACCGTGTGATATTGGCTACTCACTGGGTGACCGTGTGATGGGAGCCGATATCGTGTGTCACACGGTGGCACCATGTGAGTTGGCAGGTCTGCAAATGGCACTCAGAAAAGCTTTGCATGCATATGCATTGACTGGCTTGCATGCATGCTTATTATAACATTCTAACCAGCACATAGAATATAGTATCTAATAAGAATTAAATGTAAGCTGTTGAGAGCTAGTTGTAGCTGCCTATGGCTGAGGTGTGTACAATATTAATTTTACATCTTGTGTACCTGTGTCATCTTTGTTACACTGGTGACAAGCACATGGAACACACCCGACAAGTCTGGAAGAAGCTGTAATTACTTATGATGTTGAGTAGTACAAACTAACCATCATCAGCAAGGAAGATTCAATGTCATGACGTTAGAGAGCAGCTCTCAACCTAAGCCTGATAGGAAATCAAGAGATGATGAGTTCATAAAACACTTAATCATGCGATGACCAAACGGTGGCCACTTTGCATCGCTGTAAGTTTGGTCATGTGAGGATTGAGCACAGTGGGTTTCAGTTTTGTGGAATCAGTGCCAGAGCACCTTTGCAAGGATCTTAGAGGCAGAGTGGATAGAGTGTCTTATGTCATGTCCTCGGAACATGTTCTGGAGAGTGGAGTCATTGTGGAAGCATCGCACCAGTGAGCCACAGCCTATGCGGGATGAGGAGATGGAGTCGCATTCCACACCACTCTATGGAGGAATTTAAAGGCTGTGCTCACACACATTGGTGTGTGAAGCGAGACGTGAAGTCACACTCTACACCACTCCATGCCAGAGTTTAAAGGCTTCTTTCACAAGCATCGGTATCTGAAAAAGAGTAACTGCTTTCTGGACCTTCTGATGTTTTCCTGTGTCACTATCATGAAGGTTTTGTACACACCCCAGGAGTTTTTCTATGACTGTCAGGTACATCTTCTGCCTACACTGCATACGATGACAGGCGCACCCTATAGATTACAAGTACGTGCAGCCAATCGTTACACTCATTATTTATTGACATTGAACAGATAGCTCACGATTAATTGTATTTGGTGTCAGTATATTCTTGCTTGCTGCAAGTTATATACGGAAAAGGAGAGGACTAAAATTTTAATGTACAGTTTACACCAAAGTTTCTGAATGATAGATTTTATATTGTAATTATGATGTACTTGGACCCTCTGCTAACAGTTGTGGTAAATCTTAATTCGCACTGCATTCTAACATGCTTTTAGGATAATTTTAACTGAAGCAAAAACTGCTCTGATTGACATCTTTGCACTTTTTGTTAAGTACTCTGCACTTTATGTAAGCAATGCTCGAGTGTTCATGAACTAGCAAATACCAATAAGACCTTTCGAGGCTCTTTTGTTTAGCAGGGAGCTATCTTTGTATACAAGTACAAATATATATAATATATCTATAGTTTTATATTTTTTAAACTAGCACCTGCAATGAATTGTATACCAGTTGATTTGAAGTTAATTATCCACGTAAATGCAATTTTTGCCTTATACTTGCGCATAGATTTTAATGATATTAACCCACTATAGAGCTGTATTTTAGAATGGGCACTTTTTGTACTCCTCCCTTTGCCATCATGTACTGTAGTTTATTGAGATGTGTTATTTTATACTTTTATGGTTCGACGAACCGAAATAAAGTTGATGATGATGATGATTGACATTGTGCCTGGGTCGCTCATAGGAGAGTCGTGACAGGCACACAATAGACTCATTAATGCAACTTTATTGTACAGTTTGTATAGGGATAAACATTCTAAGGGAAAGTCTCAGTTTGGAATTGCTGTTGGTATTGAAGTCTCTGGCTGGCGGCAAAGCGCTAGTATTTTGTTAATATTTACTGCTGTCCTCAAAGCATCAGGTACTTTAAATATGCAGAATGTAACTCCTCCAACTTTCTTCTTGAGCCATTCAAGAAAGGCTCCCATCTATTAGGGAAAATGGACAAATTTATTTTTAAATTATGGAAGGTTCTGCAGAACGAATTTGTGTGCTGAGCGTAAATGGTAATTACTTTTACATTGTCTAAAAGTGTTGTGGGCTAGGAGGTTCTTGACAACCTTCCAAAGTTAGATCAGGAAGAGAGAAGTTGACTCAATGAATATTAGGTGTGTTTTAAAAAGTTGGATATTTACTATCTCCCTTGTGTAAGTAGTTTGGTAAGAGGGCTCAAGGAGACAATGAATCTGTAAAAGAATATTTATCACAATGGGGGAAAAGAATGGTTCTTGTAAATTTGATGCTTTGACTTATGAGCTGGAAAGGGACCAGCTCCTGCGTAACTTCAGTTGCAAGAAAATAAGTTACAAATTATGGATTAGAGATAAAACACCCATTTGTGAAGTAATTATCATGGCAAAAAGTATTGAACACATGGGGAAATGTGTGGACACCATCATGAAAGAAAATGCTAACAGCGGCAGTGGTATGCTCAACCACATGCAAATGATGCGGAAGCAGGGAAGACCAAAGATTTTAGGCTCAAGGGAAAGTGTTACTGGTGTGGAACAGTAGGGCGCATGGCTAATCGTAAAATGTGGGCAATCATCAAGGCTGTGTATAATAAGTGTGGTAAAACTGGCCATTATGTCAAGTGTTGCAGAAGTGATATCAGAGTACAAAATAGCAGTATGAAGGAGGGTTGTGAAGAAGAGATCCTTTAGGTGAAATCTCAGGACTATGGTAATCCTTCAGATACAGAATTGCTTGGGAGGCATACAATCAAAATGGTCTTTGATTCATGCTCGCTCATCACAGTCATATCTAAGAAGGTGTTCAATAACAGGTTTTGCGAAAAGTACAAAATGTGCCAAATGGACCGTAGGCTAGAGGCTACAAGGCACGGTATTAAGATGTTTGGGATTTTTAATTCATTGATGGAGCGTCCAAGCAAATTTATGGTTGCTTGTGTTTTGCACTGTGGATGCGCTGGTGTTATATCTGTTAATAGTGGAGCCTTGATTGCAAGGTCAGGGACAGTATTGACCTCAAGAATAGAGAGGCAATCTATCCCTTGGGTTAAAATTCAAACAAAATTGCAAAAAAGCAGGCAATAAGAAGAAAGGATTGACTCAAAAAGGGAGTTTGAGATCAGCAGTTTAGAGAAATACATGAAGGTTAATTAAAAAATATTAAGGCACAATACAGAAGGTAAAATATAGCTCAGTTCAATCAATCATAGGAAATACGTTGTGGCAAAGGCTCTCAGCGATGGAAATAAAAGCAATAATGAGCAAAATCAGGAAAATAACCTAAGTCCAAAATAAGCAGCACAAGGGCAGAGATTCAGGCAACATCACTGGTAGAGACCAAAAAGATATTTATCACTCCCAAATTCTGCGCGGTCAGCATTAGATGAGCAAACCTATCCTTTCTTTAGCAAATCACAATTTAGAATTATAAAACCTAATATAAACCCACTATTTTCTGTCTACAGAGTGCAAGTAGCAAGATCCCTGAATGTAGCAAAGGCATCCTCCAGAGTTCTTCGAGAACAGCATTTTACTTCAATACAAACAGTGCACATTTTGCTGCATACGGTATCAAATGAGAGAAATAAACACACGATGATTTTTATGAGACAGCAGCGGCCATTTTTTCCAAGATGGAGTCAAGGCCTAGTTAGACGTAGGCTGAAAAAATGCATTTCTAAATGTCTCAGTGTTTCCGTTTCAATTGCTATAGATTCATGGTAATATGTACATTTAATTATAACCAGAAAATAAGTCTCACACTACCCATACTCATCAATGGAAAGTATACCTCAAAGAACTCACTGGCAAAATGTAATATATGTTACATGGCATACAGGCAAAAAGTGGCCTATCACACACAGCAGACACACCGTGAAAAACCAGGTCAATTGCAAACGCATAATCGTGTACAGCACAATACATGAGTAGTCTATTAATGCAATTCTGGACAATAAAAGGAGATCTCTTAGTAGTGGTTACTCGTACAAATAGGAAAAGAAATACAGTTGTCTTGTGAATTGAAACATTCATGCTCTTGCAGCCGCTGGGGTACAAGTGGCTCCTGACCTCAGGGGTCCCTCGCTCGCACTCCTGTGCCTTCCCAGATCCCGAGGCACGTGTGGCAGCCCAGAACACAACTGTCAGTAAAACTAACGATTGTGAAAGACATTTGGATGGCCTGTGAATTGTTGTGAAACACGGGTGATTTTCACCATATCGTGCAGTCCAACATTTTGCGTGATGTCACTGCGTCTCTCACCGATGATATCCAAAGAAAGACTGCAGCTTCTACTGAACAAATGAAACGGGGCATACAAACCTTGAAACTCCTACGTTAACAGAACTAGGGTGAGCTTAAAAATATGAATTGTGGCATATTATCCATATGCACCATGCTCAGAGTGTAAACATAATAGTTCATACCACTTTAATGAACCCAGAGATCGTTTCCCTTGCAGAAGGGGATCACAAAACATAACATTTAAGGAGCCATTTCTCACATGGTGTTCGCACTGAAAGAAGCATGTCTGAAGGCATCTTTTCCCTGTCTCAACAAATCCATCATTGGAGGGCTCGTTCAACATTTCATCTTTTTCTAACGAGTACAAAGATTCCCCTGTTTGAGGCCGTCCTAAAGAGGTGCAATTTTTACAGGAAATTATGAATCTCCTCCTTACCTGATGGCTCAGTGTTCAGCTTTGCCAAAAACTACAGTCACCTAGCCAGTGAGTCACTTAAGGTACGAACATATTATTTAAATTTTGAATGCAGTGTTATATTTGCAAGTAAAATACGTCATAAAGATTAATGGCTAGAGTCCTTTCACAGCGTGTAAAGTTGAATCTTCCTGTGTGCTGCAATGATGTTTAAACTTTGGACTGTGAATTATCAACAGGGTCGGACTGGGACAAAAAATAGGCATGGGCACCAAAATTAAAGTGGCCTCCATAAGATTGCAAAAAAAGTGGCCCACATTTGCAGATCAGCCCAGTGAGGTATAGGAGACTGCATGCATTTGTACTTGCTGCAGGCAATGCTTGTGACAATATCAGGGAAATCAGTAAAAACCGGCCTACCTGGCCATAAACTGCCAAACAAGCAGCCCGCACACTGATCAGTCAAACCAGTCTATCGGGCTCTTCCTGTTTGCCCTATAGGCCAGTCTGGCTCTGATGATCTCAGACAGTGGTTCTTAAACTTCTGACTTCTGTGGAGCCCACTTAATCACTACTGGAATGCGGGGACACCCACTGAATCATTATTAGACTCTGGGAACCCCCACTGAGTCATTACTGGAAGCTGCCTAAGCATTTTCGATAATGAAAACCCAGTGGCGGCTGCTAGGGAACGGGGCGGGGGAGGGTTTAAATAAAAACAAGAAAAGATAAAAGAAGACTTACCTTCGGAACGCCTGCCGCCGTCTCGCCTCTGTTCTCCCTCGGCTCCTGGCTCCCTGAAGCACCAAGGCTCTCAGGCTCCCCTGACCAACCTCAACACTGCCTTCCAGCAGCATTGTGATTGGTCTGAGCGCCGTGGTTCAGCGCTCTGAGAGGGACTGGGGCCTGGGCGTTGTCTCTCAACCAGGCTGTAATACTGCCTGGGTGAGAGAAGATGCAAAGTGCGCATAAAGGGCTGGCCGGCCAAGACGGCCGGCCAAACCATCATGCGCACTTAAGGTGCCTACCACTCCTCCCATTGCCGGCTGTGATGACAGCCTAGCTCCGCCCCGCAAACCGGAAAAATAAAATGCTATACAGAGAAGCCGTTGCTGTTGAAACCGCAAAATAATACCCAAAAATAATACAGAAACAAACATACATCAATCAAATACACAAATGAATGAATGTTATTTAATTTACAAACAAATATAAAACAAAAATCAACATTTTAATGGAAATGTTTCTAAATTCAATTGAGGCCACTCATCAGCCATACTTTATCTTGTTTGATTCACTTGCACTGCTCCAACGGAGCAATCTGAGGATACTAACTTAATTTTTAGCCTTGAATGTTATATTTTGCTTCTCTATTTATGTACCCTTTATTAATCTGCTAATATTATTTAATTTCCTAAGCAGTCAAGAACCCTCTAAACAGGCTATGAGGTCCCCCAGCGGTCCCTGGTCCACAGGTTAAGAACCACTGATCTAAGAGAATGCTCTCTTTCACAATGTCAAAAAATGATGAAAATGATGAATATCTCCCACTTATTAATAGAAACGACCCCAAGGGCATTTAGAAACAGATGTATAGTGCCGTACCAGTACCAGACGTCATGGATTAAACTGAGAGGGCATACTCTAGAACAGTGATACTCAAAGTATGGCCGGCATGCAGCTTTCCTGACCTTTACATGTGGCCCCTTGGTCAACAGCAGCACCGGGTTACTGTTTACTTGACTCAGCACTAACATTTAAACAAACAGGCAAGAATTTATTTAAAGGTTAATTGATGTTAAAGAAAGGAAGTAACTAGGGTGTCTGCACCGCTTACCTTTAGAAACACCTTCATTTTAAAAGACATCTGGCAGTAAAAGTGTAAAAGTATGATAAAGTCTGTTCAAAATTCAAAATGTATTTCATTAACATGAAGAGCCGTTTCACCTTATTACATCACATTACAGCAGTGCATTAAAAAGTGTTTTTGTTTAAAGTGTTAGTTTTTAAACATGAATTTAGAAACATTAATTCTCCCCTCCACATGCTGAGAAGAAGGCCAATAGTGAATGAACTGAGAGCCAAGTCAGTTGTTGTGTGCACTCTTTGGGTTGCCTGGTTTTCTAATATACATAAACAACATTATAGTTTATTAAATCAAACACAGGAGGTTTTTTTACTGCACACACCCAGAAATCATGTATTTTGAGGTCATCTTATATGTGATAATGAAGAAAAAGGAGAGAAAGTGAAATAAAATAATTGCCTAGGATCACACAATGTAGTGTAGCTCCTATTTCCCTAATAGGCTCTGCGCATTGGAATAATATATCCTATAGGTTTGACATAGGACTAAGGTCAGTATGTCCCTATCGAGTATATTAAACTTAATTACTTGTGCCAGCTAGCTCAGAGGCCACTAGAAACTCCTTGACAACAAGAAGGGAGTAGTTTCTGGCAGCCGCAAGACATGACCACTATGTTTCCCTTTTAGAATCAGAACGTGTCCCAGAGTCGTGGAAACAATAGATAACTATTTCACTCAGCTCAATCGTGCATGCTTAGTTTTCTCCAAGTTACACGGAAAGAAATAGACGGGCGTTTTCAATAAAAGATTTATTGAACAGTCTTGTTTCTGGTGTAAGTTAAATGTGCTGTTACGATCACAAGACAGTATGCGAGATAAATAATGTACAGTGTGAGCAGTAGAAATAAATAATACTGCGATAGCATTATCTTTTAGCGTATATTCACATACATAAATAACATGGGCTAAAAATGCGAGTACTCATACGATGCGTTTCTAATCTAGTTCTACCCCAATGTACCTAACCTAATCCTAGGTGTAGGGAGAGGTATGAAGTAGGTGAAGTATTCCTTACTATGGTATACTAAGAGTATGTTAAGCCTAGTATGCCTAGTATGCTTAGTATGCCAAGAGTCCCTCTAGGTTCTTATCAGCTTCATACCTGAAGAATGAGTGAGGTAGGAATCTCTTTGTCAGACTCGAACTCCAATGCCCCGCAAGGGAAGTCAGATCACTGGAAGCTGGACTCTCTGCGTGCAGGGATGACAGCGTCTTCTCAGTGCGTCAGGCCGGGAAACGGGCTCCTCTGAAGTCGAGGTCTCCTCTAGTTTACAAGGGCTAGGGAAGGTATATTTATACCTGAGAGTACCTAGGAATGTTAGCATTAACGTGAATCGGACAGCGAAAGACGTCATGAATGAACCCCTAAGGAATAACGGTTCATACATAATATATGAGTCCTTGAAGAAATCAATAGTCCTGGACTAGGGAAACTCCCGCAGCCTAAGGGTCTGTTCTTCATGTACTAGTTGTGATGTTAGTGTGGACGGATGTCGGAGACCATGCCTGTATTTGGAGTGCATGGTTTAATGCCTAAATAAGGTCTGGGAATTTATGCCTATATAAGGGCAGGGTGAATTGTGCCTATATAAGGTCATGATACTGGAAAGCCCGCTATGGACACCCTAAGAGGAATACAACACCCACTCCACTTTCGTGTATACGATGATACTAAAATGCTAAACATTTAAAATGCTAAACATAAAATGGAGCACCGCAAATTAAAACATTTTTTTTTTAAATTATTAAAAAACATAACATAAAATGCAAAAAGGTACTGTACATTTAAAGCAATAGCTTTTCATTTCAGGCATATAGTTTTTCAAAATAAATGCAGTTGGAATGAAATAAGCAATAATATTTACATGTGACAAAAAAATGATCGATAAGTTGTTCAAAAATCAAAGTCATTTCATGTCATGAAAATCAATGAACTGTTTTTAGACACATAAGATGACTAAGGGGTCGATTCCGATTCGGGCCGGAAAAAGCACCGACCGACTCGGAGCCGGAATTAATTCCGACCGACACGTACCTGTGGCGCCCGACACGCCAAGTACGATGCAAGGCGTGCAAAATCCGACCGACACGTACTGAACCCAAGCCGAACGACCGAGCCGCACGGAAAACAGCAATCCGGCCGGAAAAACACGCGAATCGAACCGACCGACACGCACCCGGAACAAATCCAACCGAAACGTACACGCGAACTCCAAACCGCAAAGTACGATGCAAGGCGCGAAAACCACGACCGAGTCGTACGGGAGGACAAGCCGTTCGACCGACACGCATACAAAACGCGAGCCGAAGTAACACAAAACACCGCGACCGACGCGTACGCAGCATAGAAAACTGCACAAACACAGCGTGAACGAAACGGAGAAGACCGTACGAGACAACTGCAGGGTCCGACTCGGTCACAAGAACGTTTCCAACATGCACAGAAAGTACTAAGGAAAAATACACAAAAAAAGGCCAAACAAGCAATTACAAAGCCAATAAATACTGGGGGTGGGGACAGAGAACAAAGACACACCCACAACTCCACCCATATAAAGGACACAAATCCCAACCATGATCCTTTGCAAATGCTATTCTACTGCCAGCACTCAACAGACAGCAACCACACACCCACAGCTCATCCCTCACACAAGCCACACACCATCAGCACACCAACAAATAGCTACCTCACATACACCCAGCAAAACACACACTCACACACCCTCACCTGCACACCAACACACACATCACTCACCATCACCACCCATCACCATGCCCCCAAAGAAGAATCACAAGTTCCTAGATTGTGAATTGGAAGTCCTGGTAGACGAGATCCTCAGGGTAGAGCCACAGCTGTTTGGCACACTGGTCCAACAGACACCCATCTTCCAGAAAACCAAGATGTGAGAGAGGATCATCAACAGGGTGAACGCACAATCACCATGTCTGCGCACAAAGACTGACATCCAGAACAGGTGGTATGACGTGCGCAGGAGGGTACGGGAGCTGCTCAAGAAGGACTACCTCCTGAGCCAATACACCGGCAGTGGCCCTCCTGCCAAGCCAGTATACCTCAGGCCCTGGGAGGAGAAGGTGCGGGCCATCCTTCCGCCAGTGAGCGTCTATGGACTAGAGAACATCCCAGAGCCTGGTGAGTACACAACAAATGTACACAATATTCTGCCACAATACACACACACATCACTGTCAAGGGAGAGTCAAACCATGCACTCATAGCAATTACACAGCAACCAGAACAGAATCATCCCAAAATGTGTATGTCAGTCAGATAAACACAACACATGCCATCTCAAAGTTACATTTAACCGTGTCATCACATGTACAAACACAACTACAACTACAGCTAGGCAGTGGACCATATATAACTAACAAAGACATCCAGACATGTAGCCACCACTACAACACCAACACACAGTGAAGACCACTGAAAGAAAGTAATTCTGTGTATGCTGGGCAAGTCAGTGTAGCCAATAGCATCATGGGAGTCGTAGTCACAGATATTGCTCACCCCCACAACTGTCCCATCAACACCACCATGAACCATGCGCACATCACAGGGAGTGGAAAAGGACTCACAAGATGGCTGACACTGGCTACTGCTGTGGGGAGCACAAGGCCCTGCTGGCAACTGTGCAACAACCAACAGCAGGACACCACTGACTGACATCCTGAGAGACAACTTCCACTCCCTGCAATGCAAGCACGTTCCATGGTGGGATATCTGGCTGGGTGGGAAGGAGGATTGCAGCACTGACCATAGTCACAAGCACCTCCCCTCACACACCCCCTCAACACATACTCCACATAACCCACCTGGGAGAATGCAATGCCTCACATCCTAACTCAAGATCCCACAAAGAACCTCCACCCTGGGTTATGTTGTGTGAAGCACAGGGACACTCTTGGGACTTTTAGCCAAACAACTGCCAGGACAACACTCCCAGCCATCCTGTCAGCACAGGCAGCCCACCCCACAGGGAAGCAGAGTCAAAAGGAAGGAAGCATGGGCATGCTGGGAAGGGGGTGGAGGCAATAGCATGATGGGAGTAGTAGGCACAGATATTGCTCAGCCTCACAACTGGCCCATCAACACCACACTGAACCATGCTCACATCACAGGGAGTGGATAAGGACTGACAAGATGGCTGACACTGGCTACTGCTGTGGGGAGCACAAGGCCCTGCTGGCAACTGTGCACCAACAAACAGCAGGACACCACTGACTGACATCCTGAAAGACAACTTCCACTCCCTGCAATGCAAGCACGTTCCATGGTGGGATATCTGGCTGGGTGGGAAGGAGGACTTGCAGCACTGACCATAGTCACAAGCACCTCCCCTCACAGACCCCCTCAACACATACTCCACATAACCCACCTGGGAGAATGCAATGCCTCACATCCTAACTCAAGATCCCACAAAGAACCACCACCCTGGGTTATGTTGTGTGAAGCACAGGGACACTCTTGGGACTTTTAGCCAAACAACTGCCAGGACAACACTCCCAGCCATCCTGTCAGCACAGGCAGCTCACCCCACAGGGAAGCAGAGTCAAAAGGAAGGAAGCATGGGCATGCTGGGAAGGGGGGTGGAGGCAATAGCATGATGGGAGTCGTAGTCACAGCTCTACATCCCCCACCACATGGCCCAGCAAGCTCACACTCACGCATGCACATCCCACAGAGAGTGAAAAGGCCCATCAAAGATGTCTGACACTGTTGCTGTGTCGTGGGGAGCACAAGGGCATGCTGGGAACTGCACACCAACCAACAGCAGGACACCACTGTCAGCCATCTTGCCATTGCTCTCACACCCACACACACTGAACTCCCCACAAAAGCAAGTAAGTATGGGAATGCTGGGAAGTGGGGTGGAGGCAATAGCATGATGGGAGTCATAGTCACAGACATAGCTCACCCCCACAACTGTCCCATCAACACCACCCTGAACCATGCTCACATCACAGGGAGTGGAAAACAACTGACAAGATGGCTGACACTGGCTACTGCTGTGGGGAGCACAAGGCCCTGCTGGCAACTGTGCACCAACAAACAGCAGGACACCACTGACTGACATCCTGAAAGACAACTTCCACTCCCTGCAATGCAAGCACGTTCCATGGTGGGATATCTGGCTGGGTGGGAAGGAGGACTTGCAGCACTGACCATAGTCACAAGCACCTCCCCTCACACACCCCCTCAACACATACTCCACATAACCCACCTGGGAGAATGCAATGCCTCACATCCTAACTCACGATCCCACAAAGAACCTCCACCCTGGGTTATGTTGTGTGAAGCACAGGGACACTCTTTGGACTTTTAGCCAAACAACTGCCAGGACAACACTCCCAGCCATCCTGTCAGCACAGGCAGCCCACCCCACAGGGAAGCAGAGTCAAAAGGAAGGAAGGATGGGCATGCTGGGAAGGGGGTGGAGGCAATAGCATGATGGGAGTCGTAGTCACAGCTCTACATCCCCCACCACATGGCCCAGCAAGCTCACACTCATGCATGCACATCCCACAGAGAGTGGAAAGGCCCATCAAAGATGTCTGACACTGTTGCTGTGTCGTGGGGAGCACAAGGGCATGCTGGGAACTGCACACCAACCAACAGCAGGACACCACTGTCAGCCATCTTGCCATTGCTCTCACACCCACACACACTGAACTCCCCACAAAAGCAAGTAAGTATGGGAATGCTGGGAAGTGGGGTGGCGGCAATAGCATGATGGGAGTCATAGTCACAGACATAGCTCACCCCCACAACTGTCCCATCAACACCACCCTGAACCATGCTCACATCACAGGGAGTGGAAAACAACTGACAAGATGGCTGACACTGGCTACTGCTGTGGGGAGCACAAGCGCCTGCTGGCAACTGTGCACCAACAAACAGCAGGACACCACTGACTGACATCCTGAAAGACAACTTCCACTCCCTGCAACGCAAGCACGTTCCATGGTGGGATATCTGGCTGGGTGGGAAGGAGGACTTGCAGCACTGACCATAGTCACAAGCACCTCCCCTCACACACCCCCTCAACACATACTCCACATAACCCACCTGGGAGAATGCAATGCCTCACATCCTAACTCAAGATCCCACAAAGAACCTCCACCCTGGGTTATGTTGTGTGAAGCACAGGGACACTCTTTGGACTTTTAGCCAAACAACTGCCAGGACAACACTCCCAGCCATCCTGTCAGCACAGGCAGCCCACCCCACAGGGAAGCAGAGTCAAAAGGAAGGAAGGAAGGATGGGCATGCTGGGAAGGGGGTGGAGGCAATAGCATGATGGGAGTCGTAGTCACAGCTCTACATCCCCCACCACATGGCCCAGCAAGCTCACACTCACGCATGCACATCCCACAGAGAGTGGAAAGGCCCATCAAAGATGTCTGACACTGTTGCTGTGTCGTGGGGAGCACAAGGGCATGCTGGGAACTGCACACCAACCAACAGCAGGACACCACTGTCAGCCATCTTGCCATTGCTCTCACACCCACACACACTGAACTCCCCACAAAAGAAAGTAAGTATGGGAATGCTGGGAAGTGGGGTGGAGGCAATAGCATGATGGGAGTCATAGTCACAGACATAGCTCACCCCCACAACTGTCCCATCAACACCACCCTGAACCATGCTCACATCACAGGGAGTGGAAAACAACTGACAAGATGGCTGACACTGGCTACTGCTGTGGGGAGCACAAGGCCCTGCTGGCAACTGTGCAACAACCAACAGCAGGACACCACTGACTGACATCCTGAAAGGCAACTTTCACTCCCTGCAATGCAAGCACAGTCCATGGTGGGATAACTGACTGGCTGGGTGGGAAGGCGGGCCGGCTGTCAACCAAATACAACCAATGCAGACCATGTTCACACCCCAACAAATACATAGAAATGCCCAAATAATGCAGGACAATGTGCTACACCAATATCAACCCCTGACTGTGACAACTTAGGACAATGCAATGTACAGGCCCGCACCCAGAGGCACAGTCACAACTGTCAGGTGTGTCAACCATTGATGCCTGCAGAAACATAACATACATTGTGTGTGTCTCCCAAAAACAGGTGATGATGGGGACACAGCAGCAGACGCTGAGGAGTCCCAGTCCCAGGCTCAAGAGGATACGGAGCTCACTGGTGTCGTACAGCCTCTGCCCTCCTCGGACGAAGAAGACCAACCTGGCACCTCCGGTGCAAGTCAACATGCAGCACCAGCAGGACCACCAGCTGCAGCACCAGCAGGACCACCAGCTGCACCCCCTGCACCCACCCCTCCAACGACTGTCACCACAAATACCATCCCTGCCGACATGGACAGAACAAGGAGCACCACCAGCACAGGGACCCTGGACCAACGTGGGGCCATGGACACCACCACCACCACCAACCCCCAAGGGGGACCAGGGTCATCTGTGCGTGCCACTGCACGCACTGCACATGTCGGCAGGGGTGGTGGGAGGGGTGGGAGACAGAGGTCGCTGCTTGCAGAGGTGTCTGGTGTGCATGATGACCCACAACTGGTACGCATAGCCGATGCATACCAGTCCAGCACCGGAGATCTCAGCCAGGTAGTGGGGCTCCTCAGAGACATGAAACAGCAGCAGGCTGCCCATCATGCCCACTTGGACTCACACATGTCCCACGTGGAGTCCAAGTGGGACACACTGCAAGAGATGACGGCGGTGCACAGGGACATATTACAATGCCTCCGCCAGATGAACAGCAACCAGTCTACACCTCCCTGTGTGCCAACAACATCTGGTGCTGAACAAACTGCAACTGCCACAGGGAGGGAGGATGACTCTGGCGGAGAGTCCCCTGCACCGCAGCAGCCTGTACTTGAGCGGCCCCCCCAAAGAAGAGGGGTCGTCCGAGGAGGGGCAAGGGAGAGGCCGATGGCCAAGTGCAACCCCCAGGAAGCCTGAACCTGTTCTGGATGTTCACCTTTGTGCACAAACTGTTCACCCTGTTGACGGCAACACAACTCCCACACATGACATGGGGAGTACAAGTTGGACCAATGTCTCAGACAACTGTGGCCCCGATACTGGGGATTTTGTCTACCAGGACTTTCAATTCACCTAGGAACTTCTGATTGCAATATAAATGTACAGCACTAACCATCCTATGCACTATTCACACAAATGTATCACAATAAACACACTAATACACCATACTTGCCTCTGTTGTGATTCCAACGTGGGTGCTGTCATGGGGATGATGAACTGCAAAATTACACTGTGTATGCGAACTGCAACAGCAAGTACAACACAGGCATGTGAGTAAAGGCAACGTGACACATATGAGGGAGACACACCACCAGGGCTACACAACACATACACACCTAGGCCATCTGACTCATTGCCTACACTGATGTTGCCAGGAAAGACGGTGAAATGCACAGACACCACACCTATTCCCAGTTGTAGTCAAGTAGCCCACAGGTGCAGTAAGCAAATGGCAGTCAAATGTGTGACCACAGACAACGCACATCACAAAGTGAAGCACAGGTTTATTACACAGTTGCAACATGTCGTAACCACTACAGATGCAAGGTAATCCCACCTGGCAGCGGGCACACAGTCAACAACTGTAGAAGGAAGGAAGTCCATGGGTGTGGCGCACATCACCTGTAGGGACACAACAGCTACCACCCTGGAAGTACAATCACGTCGTCGGTGGACACAGTTGACCAAACGAATCTGAAAGTACCCTGTGAAGGACAGAAATGACACACAGTCAAAAGCAATGGAGAACAGGACAGAACAGCAAAACTCATGCACAATACATGTTACAAGATACCCACCCAGAACCAAGTTAGCATGTCAACACTGTTGGGGAGTACAGACCACCTGTAAGCACACATCGCTACACACATCCAGTCAAGTAGCCCATGGACACACTCCAACAGCACCAGAGCACCACCTACACATATCATGCCAACTCACATCATTGACATGACACCTCAGGATACTCACATTCAGCTAAAGAAGTTGGTGATGAGCTGTGTGCGGACATCACCCTCATCACATCATCATCACTGGCATCGTGGTCCAGGCCAGGATCCTCCACAGGTGGCGGATGTTGGTCATTGTCATCCTGGATGAGAGGCAACTCCTTCTGCACTGCCAGGTTGTGGAGCATGCAGCAGACGATGATAATCTTGCACACCTTCGCTGGGGCATATGGGAGGGACCCTCCTGTCTTGTCGAGGCAGCGGAAGCGGCTCTTCAGGAGACCAAATGTCCGCTCAATCACTCTCCTGGTCCGACCATGTGCCTCATTGTAGCGCATCTGGGCTGGTGTCACAGGGTTCCTGAGGGGTGTCAGCAACCACGGCATGTTGGGGTATCCCGAGTCACCTACGGACAGACAAGTGCACATTAGCTGTCTTGGAAAAGTGGGCGGAATACTACAGATCAGATCACACACAATGGCACAAAGTCAGTACACACCGACAAGCCAGGCACGCTGGTTCTGCATCTGTGCCATCATCCTGGGGATGCGACTACTCCTCATCACAAAGGCATCGTGTGCTGAACCAGGGAAACGGGCACACACGTGTGAGATGGTCATATCTGCAAGACACACCACCAGTGCATTGACCGAGTGGTAGTGCTTGCGGTTACGGTAGGCCTGCTCCTGGGCCTGTGGTGGTACCAAAGCCACATGTGTCCCATCAATGGAGCCAATGACATGCGGCATCCTCCCCAGGGCATAGAAGTCACTCTTCACGTCAGTGAGTCGTTGCAGTCTAGGGAAATAGATGTACCGGTTCAGGTATAGCAACATTGCCTCCAAAACATCGCGGAGCACACGGCTCAACATGGTCTGTGACATCCCACCAGCAGTCGCCACAGTATGTTGGAAGGTACCGGTGGCAAAGAAGTGTAGGGCTGCCATCACCTTCACCTTGGGGGTCAGCGCTGTAGGATACGGCCGGCCAGGCTGCAAATGTGGGGCCAACTGCACTGCCAAATCCTCAATCAGCTGCCTGGTGAAGCGGTACCGTCGGATGCTGTCCCGTTCCACCATCGTTGCCAGGTCTGGGAATGGTCTATGGACAGCAGGAGCCCTGCAGTGCAGAGGAGAAGAAAGCAAGATTGTCAGTCACCCCACATATGCGGCATTGAACACACTCAATATCACATCATACATCATTATGAGGCACAACTACATGAAGTGTGCAGTTCCGTAAGGACATGTATGGTACATACATGGCCAACATCTGTCATCACGGTTCAACAAGTGGCATCAATAAGTCCCAGGTTGGCCCATTGGATATCATGAGGCCGTGTCACAGTTCCCATCTCCTGCTGCCATGTCACAATCACCCCCACAGTGACATGTGAGGACAGATGTGCCCCAGGCATCACAGCTCAACGACAGGTACATTCCCAGGGACCCTGTATTGCCACATGGACACTGGCATTACATGGAGTATCATGTATACACCACAGCAAAACAACCATGACCCCCACAGGTAGTGGTTCCACTTGCCACTGCAGGACAGACATGGACGTCTGTGACACACATACGCACAACATCAAAGTCCATGCACACACAACGTGGATGTGGAGACTGTCTCCCATTGTGCACATGAAATCAGAGACATTGTAAACACTACATGCACACAGACTGTGGAGGACCATCACTATTGTGCCACTGGGACACCCTGGCTCAAACATACCGTCCCACATGGGACTCACGGGGTATGTGACATGACATACACATACACCACCGTGAAATGTGACCATGGCACATGCACAGATATGAACAGTTGCACATCACAGTGGTCATGTACACGTAACACCCAGGATCCTGTCCCCATGAACACGTGCACAGCCTGTGGGTGGCTGCCCCCAGGTGACACCCACAGGACAACATGTACACCAACATACACACAATAGGAAATGCAGCCTTACATGCCTTATGATACAGTTTGGACAGGCTGTGGTGTTGTAGGTGTGCCCCTCACTCCCTGGGAGCTATCTGTGGCTGGCATATGTTCATCTGAGACAGGCATGGTGACATATGCCAGTCACTTGTACAGGGATGCGTTGAACAGCAATGGACCGATCGGTGCACCCGGCCGGCCCATTGCATTCAATGTGTGCGGGTACGCGTTGTACCCCTGTACGCGTTGAACAGCAATGGACCGATCGGTGCACCCGGCCGGCCCATTGCATTCAATGTGTGCGGGTATGCGTTGTACCCCTGTACGCGTTGAACAGCAATGGACCGATCGGTGCACCAGGCCGGCCCATTGCATTCAATGTGTGCGGGTACGCGTTGTACCCCTGTACGCGTTGAACAGCAATGGACCGATCGGTGCGCCCGGCCGGCCCATTGCATTCAATGTGTGCGGGTACGCGTTGTACCCCTGTACGCGTTGTACCGCAATGGACCGATCGGTGCGCCCGCCGCCCATTGCATTCAATGTGTGCGGGTACGCGTTGTACCCCTGTACGCGTTGTACCGCAATGGACCGATCGGTGCGCCCGGCCGGCCCATTGCATTCAATGTGTGCGGGTACGCGTTGTACCCCTGTACGCGTTGTACCGCAATGGACCGATCGGTGCGCCCGGCCGGCCCATTGCATTCAATGTGTGCGGGTACGCGTTGTACCCCTGTACGCGTTGAACAGCAATGGACCGATCGGTGCACCCGGCCGGCCCATTGCATTCAATGTGTGCGGGTACGCGTTGTACCCCTGTACGCGTTGATACCGCAATGGACCGATCGGTGCGCCCGGCCGGCCCATTGCATTCAATGTGCGCGGTACGCGTTGTACCCCTGTACGCGTTGTACCGCAATGGACCGATCGGTGCGCCCGGCCGGCCCATTGCATTCAATGTGTGCGGGTACGCGTTGTACCCCTGTACGCGTTGAACAGCAATGGACCGATCGGTGCGCACCCATTGTCAATGGCCTAGCCTGGCAACGGACGCGTTTTCGAAATTCGAACGAGTCGGTTGCTGGAAATTCAGTTGGTCACCCACAACAATGTTGCAAAATCATGTATGTCATGAAGTTGAAGATTTGAAGGATGCTGTGGGCGTGTATTGGTGCTGCTATTCCATGGATTGGCCAGATTCAGAAGATGCAAACGACTTGGACCTATCACTTTGGACACATGGGACAGTATCTGCCTCTGCAGCACATATATATTGCTGGCTGTTCCCCTGAGAGCTCACTTGCCTGCACTACATGCTCCAGGACGACATCTGCCACTGCACTGCTGCTGTCTCTGCCCCCTCTGGACCCTGCAATGGCACGTACTGTGGAGAGAGCCCCAGCCTTCAGCCTTGAGGAGAACCAGGCCCTGCTGGACAGCCTACTTCCACAGTACAGCAAGCTGTATGGGACACCAGGGGAGCAGGTGAGTGTTCTGTGCACTGCCTTTCTGAATGTGCATTTTGTCTGACTAGCAAGGCTGAAAGTCTGCACGCCACTGGCTAGCAGGCTCACTGAGTAGTTGTCACCCCCCATAGTGTGTAGTGACATGCACTGGACAGGTATGGTGCAGTGACAGTGCATTTGAACAAGGTTTTACTTCCCATGCAATGATACCATGTAGTGACTTCTGGCAAACTGTCCATGGGCAGTGTTTCACTGCCTGTGTACATCATGTGCCCCTGTGATTGAGACATGTATTTACAACTGTGTCATGCACGGATATGTTGCATGTGTAGTAATGGCCTTTTCACTTTGTCATCCTCACAGGTTAATGCCCATCGGAAGCAGGAGATCTGGAAGGACATCGTCCAGGCTGTCCGATCCGTGGGGGTCTACAAGCGCCGGATCCGCAACTGCCAGAAGAGGTGGCAGGACCTTCGGGGCTGGACCCGGAGGATTGCACGGGTCCAGCTGAAGCTGTCGCCTCCTCGCAGGAGGGGCGGAACACGGACCCTGACCCCCACATGCTCCAGATCCTGGCGGTGGTGTTTCCAGACCTGGATGGGCAGCTGAAGGCCAGACAGCAGCAAGGAGGGGGTGAGTCAAAGACTGCACTGTGAACTCTGTATTACATGCTATGTGCCCTCCTCTGGCCTGGTTAAACTGCCACAGTACAGCAGTCATGTTGTCCAGGAGCCATGTCCATCTATTGTGCACTGCCCACTCCTCATCTGATACCCAGGTGTGGCCCTTACATTCAGGGAATTGTGTCACTTGGGACTGTGTCCTTGCAGTTTGCTTCACTCAAGGTGGGGGACAGCATCTGTTTCCCTAACTCTGTTGTGGGCATCATGGGTGGGTCCATTGTTCACACAACGCCTGTGTTCGGACATGTAATCTGCGTGTTGCTTTGATATGCGGTCCACTTGCTGAGCTGAGCCACCACATGTGCCTGGGGCATCTGGCACACACCCATGCAGCGGGTGGGAACAATGTTTGGGCCCCAGGAGTGTGCAGATTACGTGTGTCACACATACATAGCCAGCTATCCACTGTCCAGGGCTCATCCCTCATTCATGTGGGGCAGGACAGTCATGCCTACTCCAGCCCATCCAATACACCTGTACTCCCACTCCCGTGTATCAGCTGACACGTTGTGCGCAGTGATTTGACCCCTCAGGTGTCTGCCTCTGTGTCAGTGTGCTGTGGATTTGTTGCCAGGACTGCTGGGGTGTTTCTCGGTAGGGGCTCAGCATGCCACTGGAGATGTGACCATAGGAGACGATACTTGTGTGTCACATAGGTGTTTGATCAGCTGCCCGTGCAGACTGGGGTATGCGAATGTGAAGTTCAGGCAGCTGTTTCCCATTCACAGCAGATTGTGAGGGGCTCAGGTTCAGAGGGTAGTGTCACAGGTCTCCCATATGTCCAATCGGTATGACCTGGACAGATGAGGGTTAAGATGATGTGTTGTGTGGGGGATGTACATGTGCACTTGTGCAGCTCCAGGACTTGCATTCCCCATGACCTACTATTGTGACACAGTGCAGAGTGTTGTTGTCTGGCTGCCAAGTCATACATCACTGAGACAGTGATGTATGACTTAGCAGTCATGCCTCCGCCATGGCATGTGTCTACTTATTGGTGATCCTGCAGGGGAGTGACATGTGCTACATGCACACCATTGTGGCGATGGCTATCAGGACATGGGTGCATCATGGTGTCTGTCGCTGGTATGCATCACATGCATTTCCTATTTGACTCTGGGCATCCCTTTCATCCGGAAACCTGCACTGACTCAGTGGCAAGAGTTGTGATGTGTGCATGTCCACATGCTACACCGTGTCCTCTGCACTGTCCAACTACTGTGTAGGTGGTGCATGTGTCCACACTGGGGTGTTGCTATCCAACAGACACCAGACAGATGGGTGCAAGGCCATGTGGGATGTGAGTGCCATGGTTGGCATCAGACTGACAATTGGCTTCTCCTGTTCAGTTAGGGCACTTTTAGCAATGTTCAACTAATGATGCCAGGGCTTGCTCTGTAATGTGCTGTGCTCACAGTGGTGTGTGCGTTTGGTGCAGGTGACTGATGTCTGTCTGTTTCCCCATTGTTTGCAGATACATCCACGGCCACGGAAGGGGACAGCTCCACGGACCAGGAGGAGCCGGAGAGCCAGACTGGGTCAGCAGCCGAGGAGTGGTCGGAGGGACCCAGTGGCACGGAGGGCGAGGGGAGCCACACCGAGGAGTCCTCAGCAGCATCCACCTCAGCTGAGGACCACAGCGGCTCGGAGGATGACTCCCTTATGGAGGCGGGTGTCAGCAGCCACCACACCCCAGCTAGTGTTGCTGTCCCCGCCACCACCAGCACCACCACCGCCCTCCCATCGGCTCCCATTCCCCAGGTCCGTGGAGGCTCCCATGTTCGGGAGCGTGTCTCCTTTGGGCCAGGCACCGCACCCCCTGCCCCTGTGTCCCCTGCTGCCCTGAGTGAGGAGTCTGTGTACCTCCTTCGCCAGCTCCATGTAGGGCAGACAGCCATGCTGAGTGTCCTCCATGCGCACACCGCTCTGTTGACTCAGCTGGTGTCGTTCATGGAGGGCATCTCATCGGGCATGTCTGACCTACAGAGGGGCAATAGGTCCATGGACTCCTCCCTGATGGCAGCAGTGTCCCTCCTCAGACAGTCCCTCACCCCTCCTGCCTCTGCTCCATCCACACTCCCCAGCACCTTACCCGTCCCAAGCACACACACACCGGCACAGGCACACACCAGCACACACACGTCCAGCACACAGACACACACGCCACAAACAAACGCACACGCACGCACAGTCAGGGGACTGAAACCAGACTCACAGGGGATGGGGCCCTGGAACACACACACGCATCCACGAGCACTGCGCAGTCCTCAGTTGCCTCTCCCTCCAAAGCACCCTCCCTTGCCTCACCTGCAACCCCAAAGACCCAGCGGCTCTTCCTCAGTGACCTCGGCCTCTTCCCTCCGATCCAGCTGATACAGCATTCAGGGGGAAGAGGAAGCCCACCCACACGGAGCAGAGTGCCCCTCGCCCCCGGACACCCTCCCCCAGGCGCAGACAGACTGAGGCCCCCACCCGCAAGTCCCCCGGAGTCGTAAGAGCAAGACCCCGCCGCCGCCCTGCAGCTCAGGCACCAGGTCTCCTTCCTCCATCCCTCAGGCCCCCACTCCACAGGTGCCCCCACCACACCCTGCCCCAGGTTCCCCCACCCACAGATATACCATCCCCAAGAGGATCCGGCCTTCTCCCCCTGCCACTTGCTCTCCCGGCACCACACCCCCGCTGCGCTTGTCTGTGCCACTGATGTGGTGAGGGTGTCCTCCCCCTCTGTCCAGCCCACCTTGCCTGTTCCCCATTCTCCTCCCCTGGTGGTAGGCACTGCAGTGGAGTCCACTACCACCCTGTCTGACTTGGGCACTGCAGTGGCGGACCTGTCCACTCCATCTGCAGGGTCCACTGCAGTCGTGCCGGCACCCACAACATCTGAGTCATGCCCCCAGTTGTGCCGGCACACACCATGTCAGACACCTCCACTGCAGTTGTCAGTGGCTCTCCAGCACCCACCACCCCTTCCCTGCCTCCTCCTGGTGAGCCCTGATCCTGTCCCTGCGGTGCCTGGCCTGCCCCCCGGTTGCCCCTCCTAGTGGATTGTCCCTGGTTTTGTGCAGTGCAGGCATGCGTAGGGTGACATCTGCCACTGTCACCCTGTTTGGACTTTGACAATGGACTGGCCATTGGCCTTTGTGTTTTTTCTGGACTTTCACTTTTAAACACACATATGCTGAATAAAGCAACTTTCTGTTCTCTAGTGCTTATGCTTCTGATGTACATGTTGTTGATGATGCTAACCATGCCCTTGCTGCAGTGATGGTGATATTTGGTCTCATGATAATGAAGTGTTACTGTGCAGGAACACATGTGGTCCAGGGGGAATGTGTCCTATCCTGTGGTGTATCCATGTCATCCATAGCAGCATCTGAGGGTGTCATGTGTTCAGTATTTGGCAATGGGATTTCCTACTTACATTAGCAATTTCACATCTGTGGCTTCCACCCCTGCACATCTGTTGTGCCTGCCATTGTTCAATTCGTCTACTTCCCTGACCGTGTGGCCATCTCCACTGGACATGCAGGTTTGGGCATCAATGGGGAAGGACTCATCTGTGTTGTCAGTGCAACATTGCTATACAAGTGTGTTGGATCTGTGCTGATGATTTCGTTGGCACTTCCATGACCAGGCTGATGTGACGGGAGCCTTCATTTGGTGCTAATTGTTGATTGTGTGACCAAGTGCTCAGCTGACATGATGGGGCCCTACTGAGGCAACATATGGCACAGCTTTCCTCACACAGGAGTGGAGTCCCCTCATGGCAGTGTGTACTCCTGTGACATTGCCTGCGCCCAAGGTGTGTGTTGTATGAGCATGTCTGTGTGTTCACTTCCGTTTTGCTGTGCATACTGTGATCCCTAGTGTTGTACCTGTTTGTGATGCTTGCTGAGTTGACCTATGTTCCCCCAAAGTCTTCTCCCTGGGTTCTCTGTGATGTGGGTGCATGGCACATTACTGGTCATCAGGGTGTCACCCATAGGTGTGTTTGCTGTCAGGGCTGAGTTTGTGTGCAGACGCAGATGGGTCACAGTCAGGTTTCCCCTTGGCACTTGTTGTTTGCACCTGTCATGTGATTTCCAGTTTGTGTTATCTTTCAGTGATTGTGACACGTTGTGTGTGTGACTGCTGGCACTCCTCAGGGTCCGGGCTGCAATGTTGGTTGTTGTCTATGTGTGTTCTTTGTGGGTGACCTTGGCTTCTTCATTGGTGTGTGACTGTGGCTGGGATCCCATTGGTTGGTGTGGTATTGCCGTCATGTCCATGTACAGCGTAGTGTGCAGTGTGTCAGACATTCAGGAGTCTTGTTGAGTGGCCATGTGTGATGTGTTTCTGCACCTTGGTTCCCACCCACCACCCTGGAATTGTCATGGGTGCATGTGCAATGTCACCAGTGCATGTGTGCTTCACTGCTGCACATTGTTGGAGGTCGAGGTGTGTGGTGTTGAGTGTGTGCAGATGAGAGTTGTTGCCCGGCTAGACCCCTGCCTCCATGTTGGCCTTGGCTTACTGGCCGTGCTGATTGATTTGTGCTTGTGTAGGTGTGATGGTAGTTTGTTGCTCAGGACACATGACTGTGGTTCACAGTGTGAACGACATTTAGCTTTGTCATCACAGTGGGATTGTAATGCAGCCCAGGGTCACCACATTGTGGGGGCCCTGGGGGTAGTGCTGTGGTGTGTCTGTGTCTTGCTGTGTCAGTTGCTGTTCCTACGTGCCTGTGTGACATGTGTGATTTGTGCTCCCTCTCATCTGACAATGCCTGATTGCCCACATAGGGGATTTGGATCCATGAGTTACCTTTGTGTGGCACTGTATGCACATCTGTATAATTGGTATTCAGGCCTCCTCATGTGTTGTGTGGTTGCCTGGGGACACTGGCACCCCCCCCCCCTCACCTGTTGTGTTTGATGTGCAGTGTGGGTCTGCCTGTTTGTGTTTGTGCATCTGCACCACTGCATTGGCATATCTTAGGTGTGCCATTGGCTGTATGTAGTTTGGTGGGTTTCCCCTGCTGTCCCTGGGACTCCTAGGTCATCAGTCAGCACAATGATCAATGTTTGTGTGTCCCATTGCTGCCATGGTATGGTATCTGTTCACCTCACATCTACAGTCTCCACAGGGTATCTGCATTTGTGTGCCCAATGGTGCAAATATGTGGGTCTGCATTCTGATGGTCACTTCTGTCATTGTGTCATTGATGAATGTTGACTGTGTCAGCCCCCATGGGTGTTGTTTGTCTGCACATGGCCAAAGGTATGTCTTATTTGCACTGCAGTATTTGCCTCCCCCAATCTATGTTGCAATGGGACACATGCACTACTTTGCCACTGATGTGTTTTATGTTCTGTGACCAGGAATCATCCATGCAGTTTGGCAGTTGCAGCTTTTTCTTTGTCAACACTTACATTTTGGTCACTGTGATGATGGGGGTTTGGACCCCATTGCCACAATGTTCAAAATGTGCTTCAGATATGGACCCCACACTTACCTTTTGGTCACTGTGATGATGGGGGTTTGGACCCCATTGCCACAATGTTCAAAATGTGCTTCAGATATGGACCCCACACTTACCTTTTGGTCACTGTGATGATGGGGGTTTGGACCCCATTGCCACACTGTTCAAAATGTGCTTCAGCTATGGACCCCACACTTACATTTTGGTCACTGTGATGATGGGGGTTTGGACCCCATTGCCACACTGTTCAAAATGTGCTTCAGCTATGGACCCCACACTTACATTTTGGTCACTGTGATGATGGGGGTTTGGACCCCATTGCCACAATGTTCAAAATGTGCTTCAGCTATGGACCCCACACTTACCTTTTGGTCACTGTGATGATGGGGGTTTGGACCCCATTGCCACAATGGTCATGGCCTGCTTGCATTGTGGGGGCCACACACATATATGTGTGGCACATGTGATAGGGGGTCACATTGTATGTTCAAAGTCATGTTCAGTGTTGTAGGCATTTGACACAGTCTACACACGCTTGTCATGGTGTTGGGGGATGTCTTTTTCTTGCATTCCCTAGGTTGTGGTGTGCTGGTTGTGTCATGCATTGTCCATCCTATGAGTGGGGGTGGTGTTGGTGGTAGGCATCCAGCCCTCCATGGGTAGAGGTGGTAGTAGTGACAGGCATCCAGCCCCCTGGGTAAGGGTGGTAGTGGTGGTAGGCATCCAGCCCCCTGGGTAGAGGTGGTAGTAGTGGTAGGCATCCAGCCCCCCCTGGGTAAGGGTGGTAGTTGTGGTAGGCATCCAGCCCCCCTGGGTAAGGGTGGTAGTAGTGGTGGGCATCCAGCCCCCTGGTTTAGGGTGATAGTAGTGGTAGGCATCCAGCCCCCTGGGTAAGGGTGGTAGTAGTGGTGGGCATCTGGCACTCCCTGGCTAAGGGTGGTAGTAGTGGTAGGCATCCAGCCCCCTGGCTTAGGGTGATAGTAGTGGTAGGCATCCAGCCCCCTGGGTAAGGGTGGTAGTAGTGGTAGGCATCCAGCCCCCTGGGTAAGGGTGGTAGTGGTGGTGGGCATCTGGCACCCCCTGGCTAAGGGTGGTAGTAGTGGTAGGCATCCAGCCCCCCTGGCTAAGGGTGGTAGTAGTGGTAGGCATCCAGCCCCCTGGGTAAGGGTGGTAGTTGTGGTAGGCATCCAGCCCCCTGGGTAAGGGTGGTAGTAGTGGTGGGCATCCAGCCCCCTGGCTTAGGGTGATAGTAGTGGTAGGCATCCAGCCCCCCTGGGTAAGGGTGGTAGTAGTGGTAGGCATCCAGCCCCCCTGGCTAAGGGTGGTAGTAGTGGTAGGCATCCAGCCCCCTGGCTTAGGGTGATAGTAGTGGTAGGCATCCAGCCCCCTGGGTAAGGGTGGTAGTAGTGGTAGGCATCCAGCCCCCTGGGTAAGGGTGGTAGTAGTGGTGGGCATCCAGCCCCCTGGCTTAGGGTGATAGTAGTGGTAGGCATCCAGCCCCCCGGGTAAGGGTGGTAGTAGTGGTAGGCATCCAGCCCCCTGGCTAAGGGTGGTAGTAGTGGTGGGTATCCAGCCCCCTGGCTTAGGGTGATAGTAGTGGTAGGCATCCAGCCCCCCTGGGTAAGGGTGGTAGTAGTGGTAGGCATCCAGCCCCTGGGTAAGGGTGGTAGTAGTGGTGGGCATCCAGCCCCCCTGGCTTAGGGTGATAGTAGTGGTAGGCATCCAGCCCCCCTGGGTAAGGGTGGTAGTAGTGGTAGGCATCCAGCCCCACCTGGGTAAGGGTGGTAGTAGTGGTAGGCATCCAGCCCCCCCTGGGTAAGGGTGGTAGTAGTGGTGGGCATCTGGCACCCCCATGGGTAAGGGTGGTAGTAGTGGTAGGCATCCAGCCCCCTGGCTTAGGGTGATAGTAGTGGTAGGCATCCAGCCCCCCTGGGTAAGGGTGGTAGTGGTGGTGGGCATCTGGCACCCCCTGGCTAAGGGTGGTAGTAGTGGTAGGCATCCAGCCCCCCCTGGATAAGGGTGGTAGTTGTGGTAGGCATCCAGCCCCCCTGGGTAAGGGTGGTAGTAGTGGTGGGCATCTGGCACCCCCTGGCTAAGGGTGGTAGTAGTGGTAGTTATCCAGCCCCCTGGGTAAGGGTGGTAGTAGTGGTGGGCATCTGGCACCCCTGGGTAAGGGTGGTAGTTGTGGTAGGCATCCAGCCCCCTGGGTAAGGGTGGTAGTAGTGGTGGGCATCTGGCACCCCCCTGGCTAAGGGTGGTAGTAGTGGTAGTTATCCAGCCCCCCCTGGGTAAGGGTGGTAGTAGTGGTGGGCATCTGGCACCCCCCTGGCTAAGGGTGGTAGTAGTGGTAGGCATCTGGCACCCCCCTGGCTTAGGGTGATAGTAGTGGTAGGCATCCAGCCCCCCCTGGGTAAGGGTGGTAGTAGTGGTGGGCATCTGGCACCCCCCTGGCTAAGGGTGGTAGTAGTGGTAGACATCCAGCCCCCCTGGCTTAGGGTGATAGTAGTGGTAGGCATCCAGCCCCACCTGGGTAAGGGTCGTAGTGGTGGTGGGCATCTGGCACCCCTCTGGCTAAGGGTGGTAGTAGTGGTAGGCATCCAGCCCCCTGGGTAAGGGTGGTAGCTGTGGTAGGCATCCAGCCCCCTGGGTAAGGGTGGTAGTAGTGGTGGGCATCTGGCACCCCCTGGCTTAGGGTGATAGTAGTGGTAGGCATCCAGCCCCCCCTGGGTAAGGGTGGTAGTAGTGGTGGGCATCTGCACCCCCCTGGCTAAGGGTGGTAGTAGTGGTAGGCATCCAGCCCTCCTGGCTTAGGGTGATAGTAGTGGTAGGCATCCAGCCCCCCTGGGTAAGGGTGGTAGTGGTGGTGGGCATCTGGCACCCCCTGGCTAAGGGTGGTAGTAGTGGTAGGCATCCAGCCCCCTGGGTAAGGGTGGTAGTTGTGGTAGGCATCCAGCCCCCTGGGTAAGGGTGGTAGTAGTGGTGGGCATCTGGCACCCCCTGGCTAAGGGTGGTAGTAGTGGTAGTTATCCAGCCCCCCTGGGTAAGGGTGGTAGTAGTGGTGGGCATCTGGCACCCCCTGGCTAAGGGTGGTAGTAGTGGTAGGCATCTGGCACCCCCTGGCTTAGGGTGATAGTAGTGGTAGGCATCCAGCCCCCCTGGGTAAGGGTGGTAGTAGTGGTGGGCATCTGGCACCCCCTGGCTAAGGGTGGTAGTAGTGGTAGGCATCCAGCCCCCCTGGGTAGGGGTGGTAGTGGTGGTGCGCATCCAGGCCCCTGTGTGCATATGTGGCATTGGTGATGGGCATCCCGCCCCTATGGTGCTGCTGTTGCTGGTGTAAGTAAATTCTGCATCCCTCTGTGTGTGTGTGATGTGTCGTGTACGTGTTGTATGTTTTTGTGGTTGGTGTCTGACTTAACTTCTGCGCCGTACGCGTCCGTGCCTGTTCCGGTGGTAAATGTAGAATATTGGTAGGATCGGGACGAAGGGATTCATGGTTGGTTCGTGTCGTTCGTCTTTCTCGTTGCTTCGCGTCGTCCTCGCCGCTGGCGTGTTCGCCTCGTAGCCGTGGATCGTGTTGTGGCGCGAATCGGAGCTTATGTGCGCCTCTCCCGGAAGCTTTGACGTGCCGGACGTAGCGACGGGTTCGGCGCGTACGGAAAGCGCATCGTACTTGTTCGGCCGGACGGGGCTGCATTTTCCCTTCCGTGCGACTCGATTCTGCGTTTCCGGATTCGCCTCGGTCGGAGAACAGGACCTGGATTGGGTGAGTACGACTCGGCCGGATTCTGTGCTGTTGTGCGCATCGTACTTACTCGTTCGGTATGATGTACGGATCGGTCGGGAAACAGGCATTCGCATGGCTTTTTTCCCGACCGAATGGTATTGGGTGCGCCTCCGACCGAGATCGGAATCGGCCCCTAAATGTCTGTGGAAGGACCGCCAAGTCTGTACTATAAGGCTAGTTCTACTTTAAGCAGATTGAAGTACCATTTTCGTTCGAAAAATGGGAAAAAAGTTCAATTTTGGTAGAGTTTCAAGTTTTTGTAGAATGAAGGCCAAATTGTTACTGTATTTCTGGAACAGTGTATGCTGAATCAGAGTCAGTTTACGGGTCTGGTGTAAACATGAGATCATCTATTTCTATAGACAAAACATCATCCACTGTAGTTGGTGTTAGTTGGAACACCTCATGAAGTAGGTTAATCGCACAGAGATGTGAAGCATCGCTTTCAGCAATGGTCGCCGCAGCAATGTTCACGTCCGTTGTTACCTGTGTGCCTGTAGTTCTTTCTCGTACCTCAGCAGCAGCCGGAAGCGTCTGTGAGATCTCAATGAATGCTGACATCAGGATTGGTAGCCGCTGGGGACAACACATAGCATGGGCCGTTATCTGGTCCAGCAGAGTATCGACGTCCGTTGGCGCATCCGATGGAAATGTTAGACAGGTGTCCAACACGCATTCTATACCGCATAGCAGGCATCGTAGAACAGGTAAGATGCAATCTTGCCAGATTGGTCTGAATGACAGGAACCACGTGGTATTAAGGTCCCGTAGACGATTTATGCCCAAAAGCTCTACTATTTGCTCACGGCACTTTCGTTCAAAGAGAGCTCTCCCCATGTCGCTCGGAGTGATGTCGGCGAATTGGCTGGCCATAGCATAATAGCAGGAAGAGAAATAGAATTCCGGCAACAAGTGCTAGAATTAACGGTATGCCACCAAACACCGAATGTGCAAAGTTCGGGATGATTCCGAGTATTGCCTGGAAAGGTGCTAACAGACCGGAGCAGATGCCCTTAAATACATGTACAATTCCTGTTGTATCAGACATGTTGAAAATTCGTCCTATCATTTCTACGAAATGTATAGGGCAGTTTGTACGTATTAAAGTCTGTATCTCAGCCGAAGTCCTTGCAACTTGCAGATCATAGGTTTCTTTGGCCGAGGTCAAAGGCACTGTTTGTTGTAAAAGCATGGCTTTCATTCTGCTTAAAGTATCAAATCTTATAAAAGAGACGTTCAGCGAAGGCCATAGAGGCGACTCCCTGACTGTGTCTATTGGGGCAAACAATACTTGCATACAGCAAGTGACCCTGGAGTTGACCGTTACTAGATATGGGATGCCTGGCAGCATGCCACAGCAACTCTGATCATTCAACATGAGGTAACTCCCATTAGAAAGTTGTCCAAACGTTGGATTAATCACAGCAGCTGGTGTACCCTGCTGATGGCAAGACAAGTTTGCCACAGAACCATTACAAGCCCCGTGCAAGGAAATGTCCTGACATATAAGTGAACCGCTTAGTGCACGTTTACAGTTTGTACCGCTCAAAAACACTTCACGATCCCCGCTCCAACATCTATATGTATACGGCAAAGCCCAAGATGTCTTAATGTATTCCTTACCCAACCTTTCATATTTGCCTGCTTGCATTTGTCTGAGGCAATACTGAAACTGAAAAGTAGTCAAAGGTAGTGTGATTTTGCCATGAATAAGCCATTCTGTATCTGGTTTTTCTGCCACTGTGAATGGCAACTTTTCCAGTTTTTCAATGCTCAGCACCCTATACCTTGCTCCTCTTTGTGCCAATTCGATCTGTTTATCAGTGAGATTGTATTCTGCAAACAGAGCCGTTGTGTTGATAAATCGCCAAGGCACATAGCCCGCTCGCAAAGATTGCAGCGTCCAGCTTAATAACATAATAGAACGTAATTGAGATTGGCCTTGTTGTAACATCGCCAAATCTTGTTCTAGTATGTCGATAGCAGAGGATACAATGCCGTCCAGTGAATATATTCTGGAAGACAAAGTTGTTAACCCATTGTCGACCACAGAGAGTGTTTTCTCTAAATTAATACGATCAAGTTCACGTATTCGTTCTGCGGCCTCCATCTGTGATACTTTCCATGCTTCATTGTAGGCAGCATAAATGCCGGCATATATGAAACGTTTTTGACGCGGTTTTCTTGGTCCAAGCAAGAAATCCCTAAGGTCTGCGTCTTTTGCAAGTAAGGTTAAGTGTTGTTTCACATCCTGTAGTGTAGATTTATGCAGCCAATCGAGGCATAATTTTCCTACACTGTATGTTGTTACTACCCCGGATGTTGTCCTTGGACGTATCTTGGGTCTGGCCTATGAATGGTAAAACCCTGAGTTTTATTCAGGAATCTTTCCTGACAGTTATTCGTGTCTGTGGGCCAGATCAACCATTTTTTCCAATTAGGATTAGATCTGTTGAGTTGTAGTATATTGTCAACTGTCACCACTGCCTGTGTTTCGTTATTTTTTGCAGGAGTTGGTACAGAAGGTGAGTTCATATCTTTGATCTTGGCTAATCCAAGACAAGATGTTTGTTGGATTGTTTCATTCAAAAACATTATTTGTTCAGGGATGATGCAGGCTCTAAATAAAGCTTCTATTCCCTGCACTTGCCATTCTTTAGTACCCCACACAGTTTTTGTGTCTATGGTGTCTTTCCAAAAGTCGAAACCCTGTCTAGACAGTTGGGCATTAAATAATGCAGAATAAATCTGTTTTGTATTTGTTAACATAATTTTCAGTCCTGTCTTGTTTACATTTTTATAGTAAAACATTTCTGGATCAGATGTATTGTAACCTGAAAAATATGGAAACTTACTAGCAAATGTTTTTGAACTACCTTTAGGTGGTGTAGGACAATGTTACCATTGGTTAAACATAAACACATTTCTTGGTTATGCAGATTTATGCAAATAATGATGACCATAGTGGTTATAACAATACAGTTGTTCATAGTCTGATGAACCCTCTAAATATTCATTTTTAGAAAATGCAGCAGATTTTTCTAGGTCAAACATAATGTCAGTTACAGTCTCAAAGTCCCAATCATCAGAATAGGTACTGGACGAAATTAGATCACTTAGTGAAATTTTAAACAAATGTGGAATGTTCAATTGTTCCGTCGGACCGAAGATATCAAAATCTGTTTTGTCCCACACTATACCATCGTGTATAGGAACAGCTGTGATGTTCACTGATGACAAGTCTCTTGCTTCACGATGGGAAGATTTATGAGGTTTCAAAAGTACGTTCACGCCTTTTCCTTCAGTGTTCACATGGATGTATCTGCCACTTATAAGCACGCTCACAGTTGTAACCAAAGCTAGCCAGAGCAGGAAAACAAAAAGTCCAGATATAATCCAGAGTTCAATCCATGGAGAAACCAAATAAGTCTTTTTCAGAGAGTGAAGAAAGTCTTGTACTTGCTGCTTGAATTTGAATGATGCTGGCGTCGTTTCATGTTCACTTGGATCTTCTGAGAATGTATCAAAGTTAATGAAGTAGCCAGAAGCAGTTCTATCAATTGTTGGAATTGCATCAGGATTTGTAGAAATCACTGGAACCAGTTCATCACGTGCTACGTTGGTGTAGACAGGTGTATTTGGACGAACTGTTACTTGGTGTTCAAGAGGGATGAGTTCCATAGCATTGTTGCTTAGTCCTTCATCTGTTACTGCTGAATTCTCGATTGTTATCAGTCTTTCAGTCTGAACCTCTTGGATAGTAGCGAGAGGAGTGCGTTTGCTACTAGGTCGGAGTCCACGAGGCCTACTATTTAGTATTGGCCACATACTGTGGTTTGATGAGGTCGATGGACACAAATCTTTTCTCCTTTCTTCCAGCAAGGGGCGGCAGAAGTACTGTTCTCGTTCCTTGAACTGCTAGGACAGGTACTGGTTGTCTGTAAGAAGGTCCAAATTCCTTCTTGTCCGCAATCTTTTCTCTGACTAGATCCCCAACTTTTGGAATCCAGACAGGCCTTGCCGGGACCGCCGATTTTTCCCCAGTGGTGGTTGGCTGTAGGAATACGTTGCTTAGTTTCGTTCTTAATTTGTTTAAGTCCTGTAAAACAGCCAAACGATCTTTGATATCAAAAGGTTTATTTTCCACCACTGTGCCTACGTGTTCAAGGTCCGGTACCCACATTCTTGTCCCAAATAGGACCTCATATGGAGTGACCCCCCCTAGAGAACTTCTTGGCAGGTTGTTTAAAGCGCGCTGTACCCCACTAAGGTGTTTGACCCACCCGTCACCCGAACCTAATACTCTAGCTGTTATAGACTGCTTTATGTCCCAGTTTTTCCTTTCCACAACCGAATTTCCCTCAGGATGGAATGGAGAGGAGTACCGCAATGCAACGCCCAGACTGGCCATGGCTTCTTTGTAAGCCCGAGAGCTAAACGCAGGACCCTGGTCAGAATGTAACGTGCCTATTGCGTATATGCCGATAAAGACTCGCAAATCTTTTATAACAGTTCGAGCGGCAGCTGAGCGCTGAGGCCATAACCATAGGAACCTAGATTCAGTATTTGTGGGAATGCCTTTGTCCAGTAGGACGCAGGTGCATAGATAGTCTAATGCTGTCTAACAATGGTGTCTGCACTGGGTTGCCGCATTCGCAGCATGGTGTCTGGTGGCTCTCTCGCTGTAATTTACAGTCTAAGCAGTTGTTGATAAATATGTGAATTTCTGTATTCATTCCAGGCCACCAGTACATCTCCTTTAACGTCGAAATTGTTTTAGAGATCCCTTGATGTGACAGACCTTCCCCCAAATGTGTTTCATAAATCAAGGCTGCTCTACGTTCCAAGTTTGGAATTACCCTATCCCCCACTCCAGGGATTCGAGCAAAAGGAACGTTGTTCGCAACAATTACATAAGAGTACTTGAGTGGAAACTTTTTGGTAACGCTGCACTGCTGCCTTTGCTTGAAGCCTTGACAGCCAACATTATCTCACCGTCTATTTTTGTTTTCGAACGAGTGATCGCAGCTACGGAAGCCGTTTGCATAGCCCCTTTGCGGCTTCATCAGCCAATGAATTCCCTGCAACGTGAACGCCATCACGTTGATGACTCAGTGTGTGGATCACGTGAGCCTTTGGTAGTTCGTTTTTCAACTGAACTACTTGTTCCCAAAGCATTTTGTGCTTTATTGTGCCACCTTTCGCATCTTTGAAACCATTTTCAAGCCAGTTTTGTATATATTCATTATACGACTGTACACAGTAAAAAGAATTGCACACGATTAGTGTGGGGAATTCGCGATCTGTAGTTTCAAGTGCCAGTTTGAATGCTTGTAGTTCAGCTCGCTGAGCTGTACAATCTCCTAGAGACTGTGTTTTTGTCACCATAGGTCTGAAGATGCCATTTCGCGTGCGACCTTTAACGATTGCACACGCTGCACTGTAAGCTTGTTTACTCCCGATTGCGGGTTGTGCGGATCCGTCAGTGTAAATTATAAATTCGTACTGATCGAGAGGCAGAATTTCAGTAGGCAGGGGACATTCATGTTCATATTGCAGGAATGCTTGTGTTTTTAAATCTGGATCAAAAACATATTCAACATCTGTTGCAGCAAGAGAATTAACCCATTGTATCCATCTTGGATGCAATGCTTTAGCATTTGGAATGCTTGCTTTTGTAACCGCTTCTAAAGCAGGTACTGGGGTTCCGACAATAATGCGTTTCCCTTGGGCTAAGGCTCTTTCTTTTGCTACAGCGGTTTGAACTGCTGTTAGAATTTTTTCAGTTGAACTGAAGCGCATTTCTGCTTGTGTGTACAAATAAGATTTGTACGCTATTGGTATTTTTTCACCCTCATTGAAAGTTAAGTAGGTGAATCCGCATTGACCCGAAATTATTCGGATCACCAAATTGCGTTCACTTACGCGTGTTTGTAAGTGATTTGTTGCTAACATGTTAGCTTGTAGTGAACGCAAGATTTCTGTGTGTTCTTGTGTCCAGTTTCTGATCGAAAAATCAGGTTTGATTAATGCGTAGAGAGGTTTAACCCTTTCTGCGTAGTTTAGAATGTATGTTCTTCCAAAATTTAGAAAACCCAGGATGGATTGTAAGTTTTTTAGCGTTTTTGGAGGTTGGAGCAGCGCACATTTTTCTAAAAGTTAGCTGCCAAGCTCTTGCCTTCACTTGAAAGCTCATATCCTAGAAATAGGACACTGAGATGGGCAATTCTGGACTTTTTAAAGTTGAATTTGTAGCCCTCAGAGGCGAAACCCAATATAATGGTGCTCACCCTGTTCAAGTGTTTGTCCAGATCATCGTCTGTCAGATAGATGTCATCGACATAGGACAATGCCTCATTGTCATAAATTTGTAGTAACTCCATTACCCTCGCTGAGAATAAACCCGGGCTATTCTTGAACCCTTGTGGGAGTCGACAAAAGTGACGCTGGGTCCCCATTATGGAGAATGCTGTTAAGTACCTGCTTTCAGGTGCTATGTTTTGACAAAAGAAACCATTTGAGATGTCTAATGTTGTTTTATATTTTTTACGCACAATGTTATTCATTAATGCTGTGCTATGTGCATTTTGCACTGCAAAAGTTTTAAAACAAGTGTTTAGGTGTCTGTAGTCCAAAACTAGACGATATGTATTGTCTGGTTTGGAGACAGGAAACAAAGGATTGTTCATTGAGGAGGTGCATGTTTCAATCACCCCTTGATATTCAAGTTGATCTAAGATCTCCCTGACCTATTTTTTAGCTTCTTGCTTTATTGGGTACTGCCGTTGTGCAGTTGGTTCATGTTTCAGATGTATTTTATGGTGAGGTGAGTCCTCATCCCATCCTACATGATTTTTATATACTGCTGGGGCCTGGGCAACTGCCCATTTCCTGGCATAAGTATATTTTAGGTGAATTGGAATATGGTTGGAGAAGGCAGGTATAATGATGTCCTCGCCATGTGGGCACTCCCTGACAAATTGTGGTTGCCAGTCTTTTCTGCTAGAAGTATATCGTAACCCCTTGAAAGTTTCTCCCAAAAGAGAACTTTCACTTTTCTTGGTATGTCTCCCTCCATTCGGAGTGTTATTTCATATAACTTTTGTGGAGTACTAACCCTGGTGTCTACAGTCTCTACTGTGATGTACTCATTCAAGTCCACTATCTCTAGAAGTTCCTTCAGGCTCTGGCGAGCCATTGTGACTTCTGCTGCACTGTCCAGCATTGTCTGAGCCCATTCTCCGTTCTTGAGCTGTGTTCTCAGTATTCTCGGCATGTCTGATCTTCAGACCTGCTACCTTCTTTTTTGAGAATTGAGGTTTTGATTTATTTTTCTGAACGTGTTTGTCGTCTTTGGATTTCACGCGTTCTTCTCTATGTTCTGACCGTCCTCTTCTTTCTGATGTCTGTGACGATATCTGAAAGGTACGAGAGGAACGTGTATCAGTATCTTGATACCTGTCAGGCTTTCTCAAATTATCCCTATTCCTGAGGTTATACCTCCTTTCAGAGGGCTCCTTTTGAGGAGACCTACCTCGGGATTGAGAACGTTTCTCGTTTGAAATTTGTTTATTAGTTTCCCACTTCTTTTTAGAAGATGTAGGAGTTTGTTTAATAGAGTCCTTTTCTGGACTTTCAGATAGCTTCGGCTTCACTGGTCTTCCACCCAAACTATCTCTGCCTAATTCTGCATAAGATTGTTCTATTATTCTGGGTAGCTCAGTTTGATGTTCTGTAACATCGAATTCCCTCAATTTTTGGCGGATCGCAACTGCTGCTGCCTCTCCTTTAATATTAGATAATATTATTGTTGAGACCTGGTCGAAATTTTTCAGTAATTTCATACCTAAATTTAGAGCAGGCTCTGCCCTGTATTCATTTTGAATTTGTTTGAGGACATTAGGTATTACCGCAATTGACGGAATGCCATGTGTTTTAGTATAGATGGCAGCAAAGACTGAACCTCAAGTGGTGCAGTCTTCCAGTTGTGGTGTGATCCCCATTAGTAAACTGATTGTTAGGATTCTGTGTTTCTCATACGGGCTAGTATTTGGAAATACTGCTTCGATTTGAGTAATTTTTGAGCTATCCAGAACGGAATTTGCTCACGTTTTGTGGGCATTTTACCCATGACTGAGTAGAGAGTCTGTGGTGTAATTTTTAGTGTAGTCCCCTGATGAGGGGTCTGATTTGGCAGTGTGAATGGTGGTTGGACTGTGAGAGTCCGCATGACATATTGGACCAATTGTCTGTAAATTTTTATTAACTCTTGTGTTTGTGTTAGTAGTTCCTCATCTGTCATCATATCCAGTTCAGGATGAGGTGTGTAGCCGGCTAAAATCGGCCATGTTGCTCCTGGTCCACCTAGTGGACCGAGCCTGGCAATGTTTTTGTGATGTTTTAGGGCGCCTTTAAACCAGAGCTGATGCTCCTGGTATGTTAATGGAATTTCAATATCCTCGAAAGGAATGTATTCCTCTGGTGGATCATCTTCTTGTAGAAGTGAAATGTGTGTGATATTGGATTGCATTCAGGAAATATTACCCATGAATAGAATACCTCTGTCTGAAAGGATTCATGTGCCTCTATCACGAAAACTGCTCTACCTCCTCTTGGCGGTAGGCCATGTTTTATAAGTTTTAGAGTTATGGCTCTTCTTAAGTTTTGAGGGATGTCTATAACACCCTCCTCGGTTTCATTTAAACCTGTATTGTTAAAAGCTGTTACGACTGGGTCAGCCGCAGCTACACCGTTTCCGGCGTCTTCATTCATTTTGTTTTTTGAAAAATGTAGAACAAGTTTCAAGGAAACAAAGATAAGGTGCACAATATTTTGGAACACTGTATCCTTCAACGTTGAGCAAATGAAACAGCTAATATATAGGGTACTTCCCTATGTAGCCGTGGCGGATACTAAACCCTGCCCACTCCAGACGTCTTTGGAGTATATGGGTAGGGGTCTTGAGAGAAAATAGCACGGCTGAGTTACTCAGTATCTAACGTTGAATTACCGCCTTACCAAACCGTTGGGCGCCATGTAGTGTAGCTCCTATTTCCCTAATAGGCTCTGCGTATTGGAATAATATATCCTATAGGTTTGACATAGGACTAAGGTCAGTATGTCCCTATCGAGTATATTAAACTTAATTACTTGTGCCAGCTAGCTCAGAGGCCACTAGAAACTCCTTGACAACAAGAAGGGAGTAGTTTCTGGCAGCCGCAAAACATGACCACTATGTTTCCCTTTTAGAATCAGAACGTGTCCCAGAGTCGTGGAAACAATAGATAACTATTTCACTCAGCTCAATCGTGCATGCTTAGTTTTCTCCAAGTTACACAGAAAGAAATAGACGGGCGTTTTCAATAAAAGATTTATTGAACAGTCTTGTTTCTGGTGTAAGTTAAATGTGTTGTTACGATCACAAGACAGTATGCGAGATAAATAATGTACAGTGTGAGCAGTAGAAATAAATAATACTGCGATAGCATTATCTTTTAGCGTATATTCACATACATAAATAACATGGGCTAAAAATGCGAGTACTCATACGATGCGTTTCTAATCTAGTTCTACCCCAATGTACCTAACCTAATCCTAGGTGTAGGGAGAGGTATGAAGTAGGTGAAGTATTCCTTACTATGGTATACTAAGAGTATGTTAAGCCTAGTATGCCTAGTATGCTTAGTATGCCAAGAGTCCCTCTAGGTTCTTATCAGCTCCATACCTGAAGAATGAGAGAGGTAGGAATCTCTTTGTCAGACTCGAACTCCAACGCCCCGGAAGGGAAGTCAGATTACTGGAAGCTGGACTCTCTGCGTGCAGGGATGACAGCGTCTTCTCAGTGCGTCAGGCCGGGAAACGGGCTCCTCTGAAGTCGAGGTCTCCTCTAGTTTACAAGGGCTAGGGAAGGTATATTTATACCTGAGAGTACCTAGGAATGTTAGCATTGACGTGAATCGGACAGCGAAAGACGTCATGAATGAACCCCTAAGGAATAACGGTTCATACATAATATGTGAGTCCTTGAAGAAATCAATAGTCCTGGACTAGGGAAACTCCCGCAGCCTAAGGGTCTGTTCTTCATGTACTCGTTGTGACGTTAGTGTGGACGGATGTCGGAGACCATGCCTGTATTTGGAGTGCATGGTTTAATGCCTAAATAAGGTCTGGGAATTTATGCCTATATAAGGGCAGGGTGAATTGTGCCTATATAAGGTCATGATACTGGAAAGCCCGCTATGGACACCCTAAGAGGAATACAACAACAATGGTTAAGTGGAGAAGCCAGGGTTAATCCCAAGTCTTTGGTTACACATTGTGTAATTCAGACACTAGATGTAATGCTTCCACTAACACCCAACCCACCTTAGCACCATCCCCCCAACCCATAACCACCACCCTGCTGAGGTCAATGTGGCCCTCGGTCACATCACAGACCAAACTTTGTGGCCCCTGGGAAAATGTTTGCGACTGCCCATGCTCTAGAACCAAACCATGCCTGCCTTGACATAAGAGCTACCACAGAACTGCTCCACATGTCAGGACATACAATTTAAGGAATATGCTTTATAGCATGAAAGCCACCACATGCATGCATGACAGTACATTATCACAAAGCAGAGCATGCATGCAGCTTCATAGGAGCTCTACAAACCTGCTTCACAGGGAACACTCACCTGTGAAACTTATATATGATGCCGACAACACCTGTATCATGTACCATAGCGAAAGAAGCATATCCAACTTTGCATAGTCTATATCACGAATATCCCAGCTAGGGTAGGTTGAGTGAAAGGAGTGTAAAAAAAACAATAAAGCAAAACTCATCATTTGTACTGCTGTCATATATTTAGGGTTCATGCATATTTGTGCTTGAGCCATTCGTGCTCAACAAATGGTATTCTAAAAATAATCTAAGGGCCTTTATTTCAGCTCTATTTGGCCATTGGTGTCTTTCCCCCAGTTATCGTTGCCTTTGGCTTGAGACATTATTTTACACACATTGGATCAGCCCTCAGGAATATTTTAGTCTCTGCTTCTGTTTTGGCTGTTGGAGTGTATGCTTCCCTGACAGGGCAAGAGATCCTCGGGAGCAGTACCTTCCAGAAGCCCACCTTCTAGCAGAGCCAACTCTGGTTGGAGTTTCCATAGAGTATCAGAGTCGTTAGATGAGGTGAAGGGAGATTAGGAAAGGTACTGCGGGCAAGGGACAAGTAAAATAAAATAACCTCACAACATTATTAGCATAATTACAATCTGAACCACTTTAGCCTGACTAGAAAATAAATATGAACAAATATAATCAGGAGAATACTTTCACAAGACTATCATATATTATATTCCAACAACAAGATACTATGAAGCCTTTTTCCAAAGGTTGCCTCCACCTCAACTCTGTGTTACAGCACACTTAGATTATATTTCCTTGGGTTGACAACTACACACTATTGCTAGCAGAAAGTCCAAGCATACACTCTGGTGCAATTACCTCTCATATTCCAGACACAATTTTTAGGGAATACCTCTTCCCAAATAGTCCTTGTTCCGCCACACAATATAGTTTCAGCCTTCATGTGCATAGGCAGAGAGCTCTTCAGGGCTGCACAAAGACTGATTTTCTCTGAATATTTGGTTACGGAGTACAGTGGTTGGATCTTACAGGTTCATGCTGCGGGCACTACAGGAAGATGTACGTTTTTTGCCTGATCGGCCTGCCGTCATAGCCCAGATCTGAGTATCCAACTCGTCTCCAAGTCTGAGCAGTACATCCAGGAAATACTTCCTGGAATCCATTACAATGTGCTGGATCCATTTGAAGCTGCTCTGGTCTGTGTTTGTCAATAACAGGTGGGTATCAACAGACACGAGCCACTTCAATAGATGCAGGATTCAAGATGGCCACTGAGATGGCCACCAAGAGTTCCGGAGTGCTGCAAGTGTTCACTGATTGCAGCTATCTTATCCTAGTCAATGAGGATAATGGCCATTTTAGCCTAATCATTGAGGATAGCTGCCATCTAAGCCTAGTCAAAGAAGTTGATCGCCTTCCTTGATTAGTCATAGTGGAAGACGCGACTGCAACACCATCACCAGCGAGCTCCTCCAAAATGTCTCTTTCTGCAAGGCAGTTGACAAGGCCCAGCGAGCGGCTAACTGTTGCCGCACACGGTGAGTTCAAGATGGGCATAGGGGCATTTCCTGACAGTCCTCCACCACTGGAAAGTACACCCCATCATCACATATCTCATCCATGACTTGTGCACACAAACCATTCATTTTTATTATGTTTTTGTTTTACACTGCAGCACTCATACTTTATTGCTTTTGTCAGCAGTTGAATATGAGTGTCAACTATGTTGGCTGTGCCAATACTTGTTTTATCGAGGCAGTAACATCCCACAGTAGTGTTCCCTAATCTTCTAAGCACTATGTCTTGTCTGTGTTACTTTTTAGAATTAAAATGAGCAAAAGTCATAAAAATCCTGATTTTAGGAATTTTGAGAAAATGGTACAAATGTGATCACAAATTCTGTCAAAATCAAAACTTTTGAATTTATTGTTCTCCTAGTTGTACTCCCACTTTACATGACTCTGAGTGCTCTGTAGCACTCCCTAGGTGTATGGTATTTCTCAATGGCCCTGATTATAAGTTAGGCAGAATTCCATGCAGAGATTCCCAGTGGCTGGCATTACCGGAACTGGCTAGTTTCACAGCATCGGATTCCACCTATTATTGCCCTCATTATGAGTCAGGCAAAGGTTTCCACCGAGAACCCTGTGGAGTCTCTGCCATTAGAAACATGGTGGTTCTCCAACACTAAATACAGCAGTTTTGGCAGATGGTATTCCACCGTGTCTTTGTGTAGTACCGTCTGCCAAACTTTTAATAAGGCCCAGGGTTCTGAGGTATTTTAAATTCAATTCAAATGTAGTAACTGAATATATGATAATGCAGTCCGCTATTCATAATGGATCCCTTTTTATCTAACATGAAATTCTAGTACTGTTTGAGTTTCATAGTAACATCAAGATACATATTTATAAATTCAAATAAGGGGCCTATTACGATGGCGGTCGGATGTCGACACCCGGCCAGCGGCGGTGCCCGCCGGACCGGTGGTGGAGAACCGCGCGCACCGCAAGCCAGAAAACTGCCGGTCCGATTAGGATGGCGGTGGTGACCGCGGCAGTGTGAAATTCCGACCGCTGCTTTTCCGCCGGTCGCCATCCGCACTCCTGCCTGGCGGGCGGAAAAGGACCGGGATAATGGTGGCGGTGCAGAGCAGGCTCCGCCGGCAGGATTATGATGCCGGCGGTAGCCAGCCTTTCCTCAGCAGTCAGACCACCATGGAAAGGCATGCAGAGATTGTCTTCCGGGGGCCCGTTGCGGGCCCCTGATGTTTTGGGGGGGTGTGGGTGCACTGGGGGGGTACCCATGGTCCCCCCTACATTCCCCTGTACCAGGTGGCAGGCACTGTGCAGTGCCTGCCACGCAGTGCAGGGGAATGCAGGACATGCTCCTTTCGGCATCGCAGCGGTGCTGCGGGTAGCAGCAACCGCCGCAATGTTAAGGCCCGCGATCCGACCGCCGCGGTCGGATTTCGACCGCGGGTCATCGTAATTCGACCGGTGGTGATGCCGCGGTCCATGCGGGCGGTCTTTTCCCGCTACCATGGCGGTCGGGGAGGTTTTCCGACCACCATCGTAATAGGCCCCTAAGTGTCTTGTCAGAATAAAGTGAAATTGCCTAAAAAACAATATTCAAGGTAGGTGCATCAGTTCTGCTGGTATTTGACAATGATGGTCACGAATAATGTGAAAAACATTGATGTATATAATTAATTGACTTGTATATATTAATTTTATTTCATCTACCAAGGTCATTAGAAATTATTTTTCCCAAAAACCTTAATAAATTGTTTCGCCGTAGAATGCATTTTATGTATTCTAAGACATTACTATGGTGATTTATGGAGTATCCAGTAAATTTACCACATTTAGTTAATATTCTGTGGAGCTGAGAGAAATATGTCATGGAATAGTCTTATCTGATTTTATATGTGTAAGTGAAATACCTCTGGGGAAGGATACAACCCTGTCAGTCCCCACTTAAAATTGGAATCTACGCAGAAAGCATTCATTTAAGGCATTACTTTTCTGTTGGAGAGAAGTTTAAGATGTTATTGTTCAAAATAAACATTGGATCGAGGCCAACTAATACTAATCACATAAATGACCAGCAAGCCTGATCAAATGCGTTATCAGCACCAACAGAGTCAATTGCTAGCGAATCAAAGCTGTTACTAATAATCTAGCACTGTTTTGTTTGTTTGTAAAGTCAAGTAATGCAACCTGCATCAATCCCCTCCAGTCAGGATGAATTTACCAATCCTAACATTATTTAATCTTAGAACAAGATCTTCAAAGAATTCTTAAAGTCAGCGTTTGAGACAGAGATTGTACTGTAGACATCATTGTGCAAGGCTTTTTCCACTATTTTTTCTATCAACCTTAGTTGTGAGAGTAACAATACTGTATGACACCCGCAGAACACCCGCGTTGGGGAATTTTCCTGAGTTAATGGTGTTACATGTATGTCAATCATGAACTTCAAAAGTCTCAGAATATCCATCCATTTCCACTGGGCCCTACGGCAGGGGTCTTCAACCAGGAGGGGCGGGCCCCCTAGGGGGGCTACCAGTGATCCCAGGGGGAGCACCAGGCTCTGGCCAAAAGCAGCATTATGCTTTGCATTTGCAGCATTATGCATTATGCTTTGTTATCAGTGGAAAAAAAAGGGGCGGCAGTAAACTGCTTTGTAATGGGCAATCACTAACATCTTTTGTCATTTATATCCTGGCTGGGGGAAAGTGTAAAAAGGGATGGGACTCCAAATATTCCTTATAACCCCCACCTCCATTTCTGATAATCACACTGTGGATACTTTTACATGTTAGTAAAGCCTGCCTGACCAGAATAGTATGTTTGGCAATCATGTATTTCATTGCATTTTTAAAACGTTAACAGAACTTAATAGCAATATTTAAATAAGTCTAGGCATATTTAAACATTGGCAGTTTAAAAGAATTGTGAAAAATTTAGAGGGGGGCGATAATTGTTTTTTTCATGGGGAACATTAAAAAGTTTGAAGACCACTGCCCTACGGTGTCTCTCTTGGCAGCCCCATGATATATATACAGCTTGTTCTGATAAGGCACAGTAGTCCATCCTGGACACCCATTCAGGTATCAGTGGTGGGGTTACCAATCTCCAGTGGAGTGCCATGTCCATTTATTAATGAGGAGACACATAGCCACTAGGAGTTGTGTGCAGCTTCTTCTCCTCCACTCATCCATCAGTTGCAATTGGAATAATTTTGGTGCAGGTTGCACTGGGCTGCCCACTACCTCTGTAAGGGTATTGCAAATGTTGTGCCAATGCTATTGTATATTTAGGCATTTTCAGATTGTTTGGAAAAAGGTTCCCAGGGTTTTCTTACGGATCACTGACATAATATCGTCAGTCAAAATATCGAGGTTCCATAATATCGTCGCCAAAATATCGATGGACAAAATATCGACTTCCTATCTCCATAAAGGTAAGTACCAAAATATCGAAACCAAAATATCGTTGTTAAAAATATAGTTGTACAAAAATATCGATTTTCTTTAATGTCTTAAAAATAATATAAAATTAATTAAATTATAAATATAATTAATTAAAATATAGTTAGAATTATTTAAAAATGTTAAAATTAATAAATAATAAATGTAATGTAAAAAAATATTAAACATGCATAATGATTTTTTTTATATATATATTAACTTAATAATATTAATAAATAGTTATTAAATTTAATTATAAAATGTTAAAAACATAATTAAAATTACATATATATCTAAATAAACATGTAATATAAATATAAAAATTAATTTTCTATATAATAAATTAAATTATTTAAATAAAAATAATAATTAAATAATATTTCACACTACATTAATTATAACAGTAGGGAAAACATTGCATAGCATAGGGATAAAATTACTAATCCCATTCCAACAAGTGTAACAGTAGGGAAAGCTTTGGATAGCGGCAAGGTAAAAATTACTATTCCCACTCCAGTGAGTGCACCAGTAGGGAAAGTGTTGGATAGCGGAGGGTAAAAATTACTATTCCCACTCCAACGAGTGTAACAGTAGGGAAAGTGTTGGATAGCGGGTGGGTAAAAATAATATTCCCACTCCAGAGAGTGCAACAGTAGGGAAAGTGTTGGATAGCGAGTGGGAATAATTTACTTTTCCCACACCACCAAGTGTAACAGTCGGGAAAGCGTTGGATAGCGGGAAGGTAAAAATTACTATTCCCACTCCAGTGAGTGCAACAGTAGGGAAAGTGTTGGATAGCGGGAGAGTAAAAATTACTATTCCCACTCCAACGAGTGTAACAGTAGGGAAAGTGTTGGATAGCGGGTGGGTAAAAATTACTATTCCCACTCCATCGAGTGCAACAGTAGGGAAAGTGTTGGATAGCGGGTGGGAATAATTTACTATTCCCACTCCACCAAGTATAACAGTAGGGAAAGTGTTGGATAGCGTAGGGGATTAATTTAGTAGTCCCACTCCTGCAATATAATTAACATTATTTAACAATTAATTAATTTTTTTTTTTTTACCTCCCACCATATTCCCCTATAAACATCACCACCAATATTGTAAAATATGAATGAAATAACATAAATAATTATCAATTAATTAATTAACAAATAACAATTAACAATAAAATTAATAACCATCAAATATAAATTAATTCACACAATTAACAAAATAAAATAACTTTAAAAAAATATTATATAAAAATATTAAAACATTTAATAAAAATTAAATTAATTCCCACCCTACTACCCTATCAACACTCAACCCACTCCTAAAAAAAGTACACAATTAACATATTAACAAATTAATAATTAATAATTAATATCAAACTAATAAATAATTGTTTTATAACACAATTAACATATTTACCAACAAATTATTAATTATTATTAATAACTTTATAATTAATTAATAATTACTTAATTAACGCAATTAACAATATCAATTATTAAATACAAAAATATTAATTAATTCATTTTTTAATTAATTCATTTAAATTAAATTACTTCCCACCCTATTCCCCTATAAACCCACAACCCGCTATGGAATAAAATTACACAAAAATTAATTAACATATGATTAATTAATTCAATTTTTTTTTAAATTAATATATTATAATTAAATTACTTCCCACCCTATTCCCCTATAAACCCACAACCCGCTACAGAACTAAAATACGCAAAAAAAATGTAACATAAAACTCATTACTTTAAAAAATTCTAACATACATTATAAAAATAATATATTCATTTAACACATATACTAACATTTAAAACTAAAAAAAATCGATATTTTTAACAACGATATTATGACTGACAATACTTACTTCGATATTATGACAAACGATATTTCTTACCTGCATGTCGATATTCTGTACCACTATATTTGTGACAATCGATATTCTGTCCACTCGATATTTTACACTCGATATTTTGTCCACTCGATATTTAAAAATCGATATTTAGACTGTTTACCTTTTCTTACATCTCAGTCAGTGTGGATCAAAATCATTGTTCATTTTGTGTAATCTAGTGGGCTGTAGTATATCTGGTGGCAATATTTAAGTTGGATTAATCACAATCTCATGGAGATCACCAAAACCCTGAGGGCCTTTTTAACATTGACCCAGTCTTCATCTTCAGATGTGCCTACGTCTATTTCCCAGTGGTTCCACAGTTCCCTCATAGGATCCAGTGTAATGTTTACTAGTGTACGGCATAGGGTGGCGATCCATTTGTTTCCATTCGGGATTCTGTCATGTATGCCCCCAGGGTGTTGTAACTTGGAAGAGTTTGTGTTAGGGTGAGAGAAGACTCCAGCTCATGGCAGAGCTGCATATATAGGTAAAACTGTGATTTGTGCATTGCATATGTGTCAGCCAGGCATTGGAATGTGAATGTAAAGTTACCCCCCAGACATCCCTGAGCTTAGATATGCCTATAGTGTCCTACGGTTTGAAGCCCTCGAGTTTGACTGTGTGTTTCAGCCAGGTTATCATACATTGTGGAGTTCCAACTCCGTGCCTCTTAATCCATCATATTGCTTGGTGCCAGCACTTTAAAGATGTTCGAGTCACTGGGGTGAGGGTTGTGTGGATGCAGGGCAGTAGAGCAAGTCTAGCGTTCAATAATGCTTGAGGGCCTGCAGCTTTAGTGTTCATGCAGGGCTGTTCCTAGTAGTGTAGAGCCAGTCATTAATGGGTAGTATTTAACACACCCAATAAAAAAGATGGACGACTGCTATTCCTAGCCGCCCTGGTAAGGTGACAGAATGCATTCCGGGGATGCAATTTACGGTTGTCCCCCCGCCTATAAGGATTTCACTATGCCTGCTTGAAGAGTGGTGAAAAAGGTGGTGGTATGCTGTGAGGGTACTTCTTCAATGTGCAAAATAGTTTTGGGAGGGAGATCATTTTGAACAGGGCTCCCCTAGCCGCTATGGTCAGTGGGAGGCTCTCCCATATGTCCATATCTCTTTTTATTTTAGCTACCAAGGGTGCAATATTAAGGTCCCTTGCTTGTTGTTTAGAAAGTTCAAAATACATCCTGAAATATTTGAAATGATGAGTTGCCCAGTGCAGAGGTGAGGTGGCCTTTATGTCATCTTGTGTGCCTATCAGTGGGATATAAGTATATTTGGACCAATTTACAGTTAGTCCTGATTGTCTGGTATATTTGAAGCATGGACACAAGCCGAGGCAGGGAGGATTATGGATTGCTAATGTAGACCAGGAGGTCATCAGCATAAAGTGACACCCTGCCTTCCATATTATTTGCATATGGCTGGGTCCAAACTGGGGTGACGTGGTGAGCAAAATAACGATGAATTAAACCCAGATCTGTGGCTGGGGGTGAGTGTTTGAAATATTTCAACACTCCGTCCATCATTTTATTTTGTGATGTTGCTATGTGCGCCCAAAGTGGCTAAGGGTATGCCTAAACATGGGTCCCTTGCTCGCTGCACCCCTGGATTCAAGCTAGCCTGGCGGATGAGGGGTGATACCTCAAAACTGATCCTAGGATGCTTGTTACTGGTCCAGTAAGGACCCAGCCTTGCAGTTCGGGCTGACCTGTTCCCATGGGGAGCAGGGTTAAGACTGATTTGCATATGGCTGGATCCAAACTGGGGTGATGTGGCGAGCATAATAACGATGGATTAAACCCAGATCTATGCCTGGGGGTGAGTGTGAAAAAGTTACAACACTTGGTACATCATTTTATATTGTGATGTTGCTATGTGCCCCCTAAGTGCCTAAGGGTATGCCCAGACGTGGGTCCCTTGCTTGCTGGGACGCTGCATTCAAGCTAACCTGGCTGATGAGGGGTGATACCTTTAAACCGGACCCAGGATGCTTGTTTCCGGTCCAGGGAGGACTTGGCCTGGCAGTTCGGGCTGATCTGTTCCCATGGGGAGCAGGGTTAAGACTGATTTGCATATGGCTGGGTCCAAACAACTGGAGTGATGTGGCAAGCAAAATAACGATGGATTAAACCCAGAACTTTGCCTGGGGGTGAGTGTTTGAAAAGTTTCAACACTCTGGGGCCGATTCCGATTCGGGCCGGAAATCTCTTCGACCGAGCCGGACCCGGAGAGATTTCCGACCGAATCGGACCCGTGCAGCCCGACCGAACGAGTACGATGCGCACGTATGCCATCGGACTCGAGTCGGTCGGACTCCCATTGAAGTCAATGGGAGCCGGTCGTACAACGCGTACGCGGGCTCCCATTGACTCAATGGGTGCGAGTCGGACAAGGGTGCCCCCTACAGCGTGTACGCGGCGAAGCGATTCGCGCCGTACACGCACAGGTAGGGGGGACCCATGGGTCCCCCCTGTGTGCGACTCGCGCGGCTACGCGTACAGGGGGGTCCGACGCGGACCCCCAAAGTACGGCTCCGACTGCTCTTTCGAGCCGGAGTGCGCGGCTCGGTCAGACGTCTCGCGGAGCGCATCGTACTTACCCGGCCGGGGAACGTCTCCATTGCGCGGTGCGGGTCGAGTCCGAGCGAGTTGGTCGGTGCGGTTAGGACCCGGGAACGAGTCGGTCGGAGCGGTCGGGACGCCCGGACGAGTCGGTCGGCGATTTCGCATCGTACTCGCTCGCCCGGACGCGCGTACGAATCGGTCGGGAAATAGGGCTCCGAATCGGATCCGGTTAAGCCGAATCCGATTCGGAGCCCTACCGGCCGAGATCGGAATCGGCCCCTAAGTCCATCATTTTATTTTGTTATGTTGCCAAGCCCCTTGGCCAGCAGAACCTGATGAGTTGTCCATCACTCCTGATCCAGATCACCAGTGGTTCAATGACCATGGCAAATAGAATAGGTGACAGAGGACATCCCTGTCTGGTACAATACGCTATATGAATAATAGGGGATGTCTCTCCATTTACCCTGACTCTGGCCCATTGTTTAAAGTATCAAGACATATCTGCGGAAAAGAGAGCCAAAATTCATACTTTCCAAGAGGCGGAACATAAACTGTCAACGTACAGATCTGCGTTTGGTCGCTGTGTTGGAAAGTGATAGCTTATTATTCACTCGGCGAATGCAGTGGCGACGGCTTCATTATAAGTGTCTTGAAATGGGGCGGCCAATCGGGACACATGTCGTTTGTGCATTTCGCGTGGGAAGCTGTTGGGGCCGGGTGTTTTCCCTGTTGAGAGCGACTGAATGGCTTCTATAATTTCTTTGACCATGAGTGGTTCCTCTAAGTGTTGTTTGTCTCCCTCTGCGGGTGTGGTCACAAGTAGGCCTTTGACTATTACATTGTCCCTTTCAGCCGGGGGTATGGAGCACTCGGTATAGAGGCAGCTATAACAAGTGGAAAATTCCCAGGCTATATGGTGGAAGGCTGTTAAGGTTTGAACTGTAGAGGAAACAATGCTGGGCACCAGGTGTGTACCCTGTATCCCATTCACTAACCTGTATAGCTGATTCCATGCCTTATCACAAAGTTTGTATAGTTTGTATTGTGTTGCCATATGCACTATGGATGCAGAGCCCAGCATTTTCTACTGGAGTGCCAGTCTCAGTATGTCGTTTTGTGTCTATGATGATCATTCAACACCCCTTCCTGATCTGCCTCTGCTTTGCGTATGGAATTTTCTAATTCCAAAATGTCTCTGGCTTCTGCCTTTTTTTGCTATCTGGTAGGATACTGTTTGTCCCCATAGCCATGCCATCAGGGTTTTCCAAAGAGTAGCTGGGAGTCTACTGTGGTGGTGTTCGTGACAAAAGAATCTGTTATTTGTTGGCTTAGGAGGTATTAAAGAAAGGGTCCTTAAACCATCAGTCGCTTATGTGCCATTGTCCCTCCTACCGCCGTTCAAGGCGTTTGAGTGTAAGATTTGTCAGGGCATGATCCGAGAGGGCGCGTGGCCGGATCTGGGAGCTGGACATACTGATAATATTTGTCAAGGGCACAAAGGAGTGTTCTAGTTGAGAATGAGATCTATGGGTGTGGGAATAGAAAGTTTACTACGCAGCTCGTGGGTGCAACAGTCACCAAGTGTCCTTTTGGACTAAGGAAGTGGCCCATGACTGCAGACTAAAGGATTTGCATGTATGAGGATTGCTGGTGCCCAGGTCTGGGTACATGACCAAGTTGAAGTCTCCCTCTATTAGTGTGCACCCAGGAGTGGTTTGTAGGAGTATCCCTGTGAGTGATTATAGACAGTCAGCCACCAGTAAAAGGGGGGCATAAACGGAGGTGAGCGGCCAATGGTAGCCCTCCTTATCCCCTTCAATCGCGAGCAATCTGCCCAGTTTGTCATAATGGGTCTTGGTTACTTGCATCAGGAAGTGCTTATGAAGCCGCATTGTCACCCCCGTGAGGTATTCGTGTAGCCGGTGTGAAATGCTCTAAAGTAGCTTCCTCACCGCATTATGGAGCAATGATTACCTAATAAGTGTGTTTCTTGTAGTGGTACCACCGAATGGGAATGGCACTTAAAGTATTGGAACCCTGTGCCTCTCTTAATCTTATTATTCATGCCATTAAAATTCCAGGGGAGAGTGGTAAATGTATCCTGTGAGCTCGTCATGAGGATTTAATCAGCTAGTGGATGTCAGAATCAGGCGGATCACTGACACAATATCAAGGTAAACAATATCGTTTGAGACAAATATAGTGTCAATATTTTTCGGCAATGTTGCAACAGTCTGAATAAGACTTGATATTCAGGGTGCTTTTCCCTCCCTGATGAAACGCCAAGGATCCTTTCCGGACCAACAGGGCCTGAAACATGTCGACCCCATGACCTTTTCACACTATTTGAACCGAACTATACTTCCTCATTAGTGGAAGGTCACAGTTTGATTTCTGTTTTTACTATACATGGTGGACCCAGGAATAAAAAGCAATTTTTGGGGTTCACCAAGGAATTTTTAACTCACCTCTTGTTGTGTAGTTCCTATAAATCTATATAGGATCGGCGCTTTTAGACAACATGAACTGTGGGATTGGTGTCCAGACTGATTCCAGACACCCCCACCGGATATGTTTGCCTGTAACCAGCTAGCTCACAGTGCCACTGTAAACTCCACTAACCAAGGAGAGAATAGTTCTTGGCAACTATCGAACATGACAACTTTGTCCCATCAGGGATTGTAGAAGCAGTACAGTACTTTTCGCTCAGTCACTCGTGCTCACTTTGTCTCAGAGAGATACACAGAATAAATGGTGGGGACGTTTTCAATAAGCATCTATTGAACCAGCATCATTCTAGTGTAAAATAGGTGTGCTGAAACAACCATAAGACAGAAACAGCTAAAAACGATTATAAGCACCAACAGAGTAAATGGATGGTAGATTTCTACCATAGTGCTAAAACAATGAATATATGCAAGCATATAAATACATGACAGTAATAATACGTACTCCTACGATGCAACCCTAACTAGATGTACCTAAGTGTACCTAGCATGTAGGGAGGCGTAGAGCCAAGAATCCCCCCAGGATAAGGCCAACCCCATTACCTGGTGCGAGAGAATTAAGGACCCCGTCTTGGTCTCGAGATGGACACCCCAGGAGGGATGTCAGACCACTGCATGCTGGAGTGTCTGCGTGCAGGAACCTCAGCGTCTCGCATGAGTGTGTCAGCATGGAAGTCTTTCTCCTCTGCCTGCCCTGGCAAAGATATGGTGTATATATATCCAAAAGGTACCCTAAGGGGATTCTACTTTGCTGTGTCATGTCGGCCGAGGAGGACGGAAGGGATGGCCCTTATACATAGTTATTATGCAGAAGATGGTAATCCTGCTGTAATTCCGAGAATACTCATGCAAATGAGGCTAGTTTTCAGGAAAAACCACACAACATTTATGCAGTGCTTAACTAGGTAAAAGGTCGATACCAAAACCTGTTATGTAGTGCAATGGTACGGTAAATGTAGGTGAAGGGTTAGGTGACTACTCAAGCCTATATTGGAGTACCCTACGAAACATAACACTCTGCACTAACCCCACACACCTGCACTTACCACTATGCCGTTTAACAAAAAAAGATCTCCGCCAAAGAGCCCTCTTGAGGGGCCCATGGGGGACTGCAGCGCCAACCCCACAAAGAGCAAAAACACCCAATGATGAAGCATGACACCTTCACGGGTATGTGAGGGCAACTCTTCAAAATTGAGGATTTTTCCCTTGTAACTTATATCCATCCTGAGACCCACTTATTTTCACAATAGCAATTTCTCCCCTCTTTTTCTTCCTTCATTGAGCCCATAGCCCAATAGGCCGGATCCCCTTTAGGAACAGTTACCCTTTAGTGTTCTACATATATCTTCTTGAGAGCATGGGAACTGGACTTCTTTTTGCTGCTCCCTGTCCCTACTTTTGTGAATTGGTTAAATTTACTATTCCCACTCCAAAGAGTTCAACAATAGACTAATAGTCCAAAAGTATTGGACTTTGTTGATTTTAGATTTACTATTTCTACACCAGTCAGCGCAAGAGTAGGGAAAGTGTTGGACTTCGTGGGGGTTACATTTTCTATTCCCTCTCCAGTCTAAACAACAGTAGGGAACGCATTAGACTTTGGAGGGGTTAGATGTACTATTCCTACTTCACCAGTCAGCGCAAGAGTAGGGAGAGTGTTAGACTTCAGAGGGGTAAATTTAATATTTTCACTCCAGTCTAAGCAACAGTAGGGAAAACATTAAAATTAAGAGGGGGTACATTTACTCTTCCTACTGCAGTCACCGCAAAGGTAGGGAAAGTGTTCAACTTCGGAGAGGTTACATTTCTATTCCCACTCGAAACAGTGCATCAGTATGGAAAGTGTTGGACTTCGGATGGGTTAAATTTACTATTCCTACTCCAAACAGCACAACAGTAGGGAAAGTGTTGGACTTCAAACGGTTTAAATTTACTATTCCCACTCCAAACAGTTCAGCAGTAGGGAAAATGTTGACTTTGGAGATGTTAGATTTACTATTTCTACTCCAGTCAGTGCAACAGTAGGGGAAAGTGTTGGACTTCGTAGGGGTTAAATTTTCTATTCCCACTCCAGTCTAAACAACAGTAGGGAAAGCATTAGACTTTGGAGGGGTTACATTTACTATTACTACTCCAATCAGAGCAACAGCAGGGAAAGTGTTGGATTTTGCAGGGGTTAAATTTACTACTCCTACACTAAACAGCACAACAGTAGAGAAAGTGTGGACTTTGGAGGGGTTACATTTACTATTCCTAGTGCAAACAGCACAATAATAGGGAAAGTGTTGGACTTCGGAGGGGCGAGATTTACTATTCCCACTCCAGTCTGTGCAACAGTAGGGAAAGCGTTGGACTACGGAGAGGTAAGATTTACTATTCCCATTCCAGTCTTTGCAACAGTAGGGAAAACGCTGGACTTTAAAGGGGATAAATGTACTATTCCCATTCCAGTCTAAGCAACAGTACTTCACTGCAAACACATTACGCATTTGATTAACACTATTAATTTAGAAAAAATATTAAACCCTTAATATGAACATTATTAATTAACATTAAAAACTATTTATTTATTAAAAAAATTAAAACATTTACATAATTAATAGTCAATTAAATAAATATCAATTACAAATTGGTATTTAATTATTGCTTTGTTATCTTCCTATCCTATACCACTACCAATCTAGCAGCCCACATTCAAAATAAAACTAAAATAAATATTTATAGCACAATTCACATATTTGATAATAAATGAAATAATTAATTAACCATTAATAAAGAATGATTAATTATTCATTACTTAATTAACTTCCCACCCTATACCCCTGCAAACCCAGCAACCTGTACCTAAAATATAACTAAAATATGTAAGTATTAGAAAATGTACTTAATTAATAACCAATTAAATAATTAATTCAAAATGAAAAGTTAACTAATTATTACTTAATTTACTTCCCATCCTATACCCCTACAAACAAAACACACCTAAAATATAACTAAACTAAATCAGTATTTTATGATTTATATCATTAATATCTATCACATGGTTAACTAGAAATGATTCATTAATAAATAATTATTACTTAATTAACTTCCCACCCTAGCCTCCCACAAACCCGCCAACCCGCTATGACACTATAAATTACTATTAACAATTAAATACAAAATTCGAAGTCATTTAACATTACAAACTATATTTTCAAAAATTATTAACAATTATGCAAGCAATAGTAACATAAAATTAATATATGAAATGAAGCACATTAAAATAATTTTAAAATACAATATTTTTGACAACTATATTTCTGAAACTGATATTAAAACAACAATATTCTTAAAAATGATATCACTTACTTAAAAAATGATATTTTTGTCAGCGATTTTCTTCCATCACAACATTTTTGTTTCACAATATTTTATTTCCGATATTTCTGTTTCCTGATATTTACAACTCGATATTTTGTCCGAACAAGCGATCAGGAAGATGAATGTATGAACTACAGATGAACTATACTAATATGGAACAAAAACCTAACCCAACTTGTATACTCCCTGCTCTAAAAGATCTAAAGTCAACCCACCTCCTGACCGTGGAATTTCGCCAGAAGAAAAAGAAAACCTCAACGAACAAATGCTCACCACATGGCAAACAGTGGAAGTCGCCCAGCTCATTATGAGCCAAAACCAACAATTTGACACATGGGGCATAAAACTTTCTGAACCCACTACACCAAGTTATTCCAGCCCGCTTGCTGAAAACCCCATCCAGAAGGTAAACGTAGGGCCAGGACAAACAAAAGAAAAGCCACAGGTGTACTCAGTCCTTCAGAAAGCAAAAGGAAGGAGCCCACCAGCCATACGGCATAATGGGACTCACACGGACAAAAAGGCGAACATAGAACCTGACAATGACCAATGGAGCTGGCTCCCAGGTATTCTGAACAAAGTGAAAAACAACTGACCATCATGTAAACAGGTGGCAAACCCCAAAAACGGGAATCTACACCTTCTCTCATGGACCATAGCTGGAGCAAAAAAATGGCTAGAAGAAGGTAGCCCCCCTCATGTTCTAGCAACATGCAACATAATTGCCCTTCAGGAGATGTGGGCTCTGGAAGAGTTGCCTCTTGTAGGGTTTATACATTTTAACACACCAGCCGAGAAACACAGGAGACACGGTCGTCTCAAAGGTGGCCTAGCAGTCTATGGGGCCGATTCCGATTCGGGCCGGAAAACATACCGACCAACTCGGATCGTGAAATTATTCCGACCGACACGGACCGGTGCAGCCCGAACCGCGAAGTACGATGTAATGCATGCGATTTACGACCGACTCGCACGGAACCCAAGACAAACGACCGAACCGCACGGAAAACAGCCATCCGGCCGGAAAAAACGGCGAATCGAACCGACCGACACGCATCAGGAAGGAACCCGAACGAAACGTACCCGCGAACTCCGACCCGCACAGTACGATGCAATGCCTGGAAAACCCGAACGAGTCGCACGGAGCTCAAGCCGTACGACCGACACGCATACAAAACAGCGAGCCGAAGCAAGCCAATACACCGTGACCGACGCGTTCACCGCACATAAAACACAGCAGAAATACAGTGTGAACGAGCCGGAGAAGCCTGCACGAGACCAACTGCAGCGTCCTACTCGGTCAGAAGAACGTCTCCTACATGCACAAAAAGTACAAAGGAAAAAACACACAAAAAAAGGGACAAACAAGCAATTACAAAGCCAATAAATACTGGGGGGGGCATGGAACAAAGACACACCCACAACTCAACCCATATAAAGGACACAAATCCCTACCATGATCCTTTGCAAACTCAAATTACCTGCCAGCACTCAACACCAACAGACAGCAACCACACACACACTCACAGCTCATCCATCACACAAGCCACACACCATCAGCACCACAACAAATAGCACCCTCACACACACCCAGCAAAACCCACACTCACACACCCTCACTTGCACACCAACACACACATCACTCACCACCACCCATCACCATGCCCCCAAAGAAGAATCAAAAGTTCACTAGACAGTGAATTGGAAGTCCTGGTAGATGAGATCCTCAGGGTAGAGCCACAGCTGTTTGGTACACTGGTCCAACAGACCCCCATGTCGCAGAAAACCAAGATGTGGGCGAGGATCGTCGACAGGGTGAACGCACAATCACCATGTTTGCGCACAAAGGAAGACATCCAGAACAGGTGGTATGACGTGCGCAGTAGGGTCAGGGACCTACTGAAGAAGGACTACGCCTTGAGCCAACACACCGGCAGTGGCCCTCCTGCCAAACCTGTATACCTCAGGCCCTGGGAGGAGAAGGTGCGGGCCATCCTACCACCAGTCAGCGTATATGGACTAGCAAACATCCCAGAGCCTGGTGAGTACACAACAAATGTACACAATATTGTGTGACAATACACACACATCACTGTCAAGGGGATAGTCAAACCATGCACCCTTAGCAAATACACACCAACCAAGACATAATCATCCTAAGATGTGTATGTCAGTCAGATAAACACAATACATGCCATCTCATAGTGATATGTAACTGTGTCATGACATGTACAAACCACAACAACAAATACAGCTAGGCAGTGGCACAAATCTAACCAACAAACACAGTCAGATATGTAGCCACCACTACAACACCACCTCACAGGGAAGCCCACTGAAAGGAAGGAATTCTGTGTATGCAGGTCAAGTCAGTGTAGCCAATAGCATCATGGGAGTTGTAGTCACAGATATTGCTCACCCGCACAATACGCCCATCAACACCACCATGAACCATGCTCACATCACAGGGAGTGGAAAACAACTGACAAGATGGCTGACACTGGCTACTGCTGTGGGGAGCACAAGGCCCTGCTGGCAACTGTGCACCAACCAACAGCAGGACACCACTGACTGACAGCCTGAAAGCAAACTTGCACTCCCTGCAATGGAAGCACGTTCCATGGTGGGATATCTGGCTGGGAGGGAAGGAGGACTGACAGCACTGACCATAGTTACCAGCAGCTCTTCTCACACACCCCTAACACAAACTCCACACAACTCACCTGGGAGAATGCATTGCCTCACACTCTAATTAAATATCCCACAAAGAACCACCACCCTGGGTTATGCTGTGTGAAGCACAGGGACACACATGGGACTTGTAGCCAAACTAACGCCAGGATAACACTGGCAGCCATCTTGTCAGCACAGGCACACTACCCCACAGGGAAGCAGAGTCAAAAGGAAGGAAGCATGGGCATGCTGGGAAGGGGGGTGGAGGCAATAGCATGATGGGAGTGGTAGTCACAGCTCAACATCCCCCAGCCACATGGCCCAGCAAGCTCACACTCAAGCATGCACACCTCACAGGGAGTGGAAAGCCACTTCAAAGATGTCTGACAATGCTGCTCTGATGTGGGGATCACAAGGCCATGCTGGGAACTGGGCCCCAACAAACAGCAGGACACCACTGTCAGCCATCTTGCCATTGCTGTCACACTCACACACACTGAAGTCCACTCAAAAGGAAGGAAGTATGGGCATGCTGGGAAGGGGGTGTAGGCAATAGCATGATGGGAGTGGTAGTCACAGCTCAACATCCCCCAGCCACATGGCCCAGCAAGCTCACACTCAAGCATGCACACCTCACAGGGAGTGGAAAGCCACTTCAAAGATGTCTGACAATGCTGCTCTGATGTGGGGATCACAAGGCCATGCTGGGAACTGGGCCCCAACAAACAGCAGGACACCACTGTCAGCCATCTTGCCATTGCTGTCACACTCACACACACTGAAGTCCACTCAAAAGGAAGGAAGTATGGGCATGCTGGAAAGGGAGGTGTAGGCAATAGCATGATGGGAGTGGTAGTCACAGCTCAACATCCCCCAGCCACATGGCCCAGCAAGCTCACACTCAAGCATGCACACCTCACAGGGAGTGGAAAGCCACTTCAAAGATGTCTGACAATGCTGCTCTGATGTGGGGATCACAAGGCCATGCTGGGAACTGGGCCCTAACAAACAGCAGGACACCACTGTCAGCCATCTTGCCATTGCTGTCACACTCACACACACTGAAGTCCACTCAAAAGGAAGGAAGTATGGGCATGCTGGGAAGGGGGTGTAGGCAATAGCATGATGGGAGTGGTAGTCACAGCTCAACATCCCCCAGCCACATGGCCCAGCAAGCTCACACTCAAGCATGCACACCTCACAGGGAGTGGAAAGCCACTTCAAAGATGTCTGACAATGCTGCTCTGATGTGGGGATCACAAGGCCATGCTGGGAACTGGGCCCCAACAAACAGCAGGACACCACTGTCAGCCATCTTGCCATTGCTGTCACACTCACACACCCTGAAGTCCACTCAAAAGGAAGGACGTATGGGCATGCTGGGAAGGGGGGTGTAGGCAATAGCATGATGGGAGTGGTAGTCACAGCTCAACATCCCCCAGCCACATGGCCCAGCAAGCTCACACTCAAGCATGCACACCTCACAGGGAGTGGAAAAGACACTGACAAGATGGCTGACAATGGTGCTACTGCTGTGGGGATCACAAGGCCATGCTGGGAACTGGGCACCAACAAACAACAGGACACCACCTACTGACATCCTGAGAGTCAACCTGAACCCACTGCAAGGGTGGCATGCTTCATGGTGGGAGAACTGGGCTGGGGGAGAAGGATGGCCGGATGTCCACCAAATACAACCAATGCTGGCCATGTACACACCTCAACATTCATATTGAAATGCTCAAAGTATGCAGGACAATGTGCTACACCAATATCAACCTCTGACTGTGACAACTTAGGACAATGCAATGTACAGGCCCGCATCCAGAGGTACAGTCACAACTGTCAGGTGTGTGAACCACTGATGCCTGCAGAAACATAACATACATTGTGTGTGTCTCCCAAAAACAGGTGATGATGGGGACACAGCAGCAGACGCTGAGGAGTCCCTGTCCCAGCCTCCGGGGGACACCCAGCTCACTGGTGTGGAACAGCCTCTGCCCTCCTCGGATGAAGAAGAGCTACCTGGCACCTCCGCAGTGAGTCATCATGCAGCACCAGCAGGACCACCAGCTGCACCCCCTGCACCCACCCCTCCAACAACTGCCAACACACAGACCACCCCTGTCGACACGGACAGACCAAGGACCACCACCACCAACAGCACACGGACCCCGGCCCAATGTGGAGCAACGGACACCAACACCAGCAACAACCCCCAAGGGGGCCCAGGGTCACCTGTGCGTGCCACCGCAGGTCCTGCACGTGTCGCCAGGGGTGGTGGGAGGGGTGGTAGACATAGGTCGCTGCTTGCAGAGGGTTCTGGACTGCATGATGACCCACAACTGGCACGCATAGCTGATGCGTACCAGACTAGCACCGGAGAGTTCAGCCAGGTAGTGGGGATCCTCAGGGACATTCAACAGCAGCAGGCTGCCCATCATGCCCGCTCGGACTCCCACATGTCCCGCATGGAGTCCAAGTGGGACACATTGCAAGAACTGACGGCGGTGCATAGGGACATATTACAATGCCTCCGCCAGATTTGCACCAACATGTCAACACCTCCCTGTGTGCCCACAACATCTGGTGCTGCAACAACTGCAACTGCCACAGGGAGGGAGGATGACTCTGGCGGAGAGTCCCCTGCACCGCAGCAGCCTGCACTTGAGGGTCCCCCCCAAAGAAGAGGGGTCGTCCGAGGAAGGACAACTGAGAGGCCGATGGCCATGCACAACCCCCAGGAAGCCAACACCTGTTCTGGAAAATCACCTTTGTGCGCAAACTCTTCACCCTGTCGAATGCAACACAACTCTCCCACATGACATGGGGAGCTCAAGTTGGACCAATGTATCAGATGACTGTGGACTTTACTCAGGACATTTCTGCTATCAGGACTTCCAAATCATCTAGGAACTTTGGATTACAATCACAATGTACAGCACCCACCATCCTGTGCACTATACTCACACATGTATGTCAATAAACTCACTAATACACCATACTTGCCTCTGTTGTGATTCCAACGTTGTTTCTGAAGTGGAGATGATGATCTGCGAAATGACACTGTGCATGCTAACTGCTACAGCAAGTACAACACCGGCATGTGAGTCATGGCGACGTGACACATATGAGGGAGACACACCACCAGGGCTACACAACACATACACACCAGGGACATCTGACTCATCGCCTACACTGATGTTGCCAGGAAATACGGTGCAATGCACAGACCCAACACCTATTCACAGTCTGTGTTAACTAGCCCACTGGTGCAGTAAGCAAATGTCAGTCAGATGTGTGACCACAGACAACGCACATCACAAAGTGAAGCACAGGTTTATTACACATTTGCAACATGTTGTAACCACTACAGATGCAAGGTAATCCCACCTGGCAGTGGGCACACAGTCAACAAGTGTAGAAGAAAGGAAGTCCATGGGTGTGGCGCACATCACCTGTAGGGAAACGACAGCTACCACCCTGGAAGTTGATTCACGGTGTCGGGGATCACAGTTGACCAAACAACTCTGAAAGTACCCTGTGAAGGACAGAAATGACACACAGTCAAAAGCACTGAAGAACAGGACAGAACTGCAATACTCATGCCCAATACATGTCACAAGATACCCACCCAGAACCAAGTTAGCATGTCAACACTGTTGTGGAGTACAGACTACCTGTAAGGACACATCGCTGCACGCATACAGTCATGTAGCACATGGACACACTCAAACAGCACCAGAGCACCACCAACACATATCATGCAAACTCACATCATTGACATAACATCCCTGGATACTCACATTCAGCTGAAGAAGTTGGTGATGAGCTGTGTGCGGACATCACCCTCATCATCATCATCATCACTGGCATCGTGGTCCAGGCCAGGATCCTCCACAGGTGGCGGATGTTGGTCATCGTCATCCAGGATGAGAGGCAACTCCTTCCGCACTGCCAGGTTGTGTAGCATGCAGCAGACGATGACAATCTTGCACACCTTTGCTGGGGCATATGGGAGGGCCCCTCCTGTCTTGTCCAGGCAGCGGAAGCGGCTCTTCAGGAGACCAAATGTCCGCTCAATCACTCTCCTGGTCCGACCATGTGCCTCATTGTAGCGCATCTGGGCTGGTGTCACAGGGTTCCTGAGGGGCGTCAGCAACCACGGCATGTTGGGGTATCCGGAGTCACCTACATACAGACAATTGCACATTAGCTGAGTTGGAAAAGAGGGTGGAACACTACATTGCAGAACACACACAATGGTACAAAGTCAGTACACACCGACAAGCCAGGCACGCTGGTTCCGCATCTGTGACATCATCCTCGGGATGCGACTACTCCTCATCACGTAGGCATCGTGTGCAGAACCGGGGAAACGGGCACAGACGTGTGAGATGCTCATATCTGCAAGACATACCACCAGTGCATTGACCGAATGGTAGTGTTTGCGGTTCCTGTATGCCTGCTCTTGGGCCTGTGGTGGTACCAAAGCCACATGTGTCCCATCAATGGAGCCAATGACATGCGGCATCCTCCCCAGGGCATAGAAGTCACTCTTCACGTCAGTGAGTTGTTGAAGTCTAGGGAAATAGATGTACTGGTTCAGGTATCTCAACATAGCCTCCAAAACATCGCGGAGCACACGGCTGAACATGGTCTGTGACATCCCACCAGCAGACGCCACAGTGTGTTGAAAGGTACCGGTGGCAAAGAAGTGTAGGGCTGCCATCACCTTCACCTTGGGGGTCAGCGCTGTAGGGTATGTCCGGCCAGGTTGCAAATGTGGGGCCAACCGCACCGTCAATTCCTCAATCAGCGGCCTGGTGAAGCGGTACCGTCGGATGCAGTCCCGTTCGACCATGGTTGCAAGGTCAGGGAATGGTCTATGGACAGCTGGTGCCCTGCAGTGCATAGGTGAAGAAAGAAAGATTGTCAGTCACCCCACATATGTGGCATTGACCATACTCAATATCACATGATACATCATTATGAGACACAAGTACATGATGTGTGCAGTTCCGTAAGGACATGTATGGCACCTACATGGCCAACATCTAACATCACAGTTCAACAAGTGGCATCAACAAGTCCCAGGTTGTGCCATGGGATATCATTAGGCTGTGTCACAGTTCCCATGTACTGCTGTCACGTTACAAACACACACCACAGTGACATGTGAGGACAGATGTGCCCCAGGCATCACAGCTCATCGACAGGTAGATTCCCAGGGACCCTGTATTGCCACATGGACACTGGCATGACATGGTGCATCATGAATACACCACAGCAAAACAACCATGACCCCCACAGGTAGTGGTCCCTGTTGCCTCGTCAGGACAGACATGGACGTCTGTGACACACACACGCACAACATCAAAGTCCATGCACAAACAACGTGGATGTGGAGACTGTCTCCCATTGTGCACATGGAATCAGAGACATTGTAAACACAACATGCACACAGACTGTGGAGGGCCATCACTATTGTGGCAATGGGTCACCCTGGGACGTACATACCATCCCACATGGGACTCAGGGGGTATGTGACATGACATACACATACACAACCGTGAAATGTGACCATGCCACATGCTCAGAAATGAACAGTTGCACATCACAGTGGTCATGTGCACGACACACCAAGGATTCTGTCCCCATGAACACGTGCACAGCCTGGGAGTGGCTGCCCCCAAGTGCCACCCACAAAACAACATGTTGACCCCCATACACGGAATAGGTAATGCAGCCTTACATGCCTTAGGATACAGTGTGGACAGGCTGTGGTGTTGTAGGTGTGCCCCTCACTCCCTGGGAAGTATATGTGGCTGGCATATGTTCACCTGTGACAGGCATGGTGACATATGCCAGTGACTTGTACAGGGACGCGTTGTACAGCAATGGACCGATCGGCGCGCTCGCATTGGCCATTGCATACAATGTGAGCGGGTACGCGTTGTCATCCGATGTACGCGTTGTACAGCAATGGACCGATCGGTGCGCACGCATTGGCCATTGCATACAATGTGAGCGGGTACGCGTTGTCATCCGATGTACGCGTTGTACAGCAATGGACCGATCGGTGCGCACCCATTGGCCATTGCATATGATGTGAGCGGGTACGCGTTGTACAGCAATGGACCGATCGGTGCGCACGCATTGGCCATTGCATACAATGTGAGCGGGTACGCGTTGTCATCCGATGTACGCGTTGTACAGCAATGGACCGATCGGTGCGCACACATTGGCCATTGCATACAATGTGAGCGGGTACGCGTTGTCATCCGATGTACGCGTTGTACAGCAATGGACCGATCGGTGCGCACCCATTGGCCATTGCATACGATGTGAGCGGGTACACGTTGTACAGCAATGGACCGATCGGTAGGCACGCATTGGCCATTGCATACAATGTGAGCGGGTACGCGTTGTCATCCGATGTACGCGTTGTACAGCAATGGACCGATCGGTGCGCACCCATTGGCCATTGCATACGATGTGAGCGGATGTACAGCGTTGTACAGCAATGGACCGATCGGTGCGCACGCATTGGCCATTGCATACAATGTGAGCGGGTACAGCGTTGTCATCCAATGTACGCGTTGTACAGCAATGGACCGATCGGTGCGCACGCATTGGCCATTGCATACAATGTGAGCGGGTACGCGTTGTCATCCGATGTACGCGTTGTACAGCAATGGACCGATCGGTGCGCACCCATTGGCTATGGCCTGGCCTGGCAACGGACGCGTTTTCAAATCTTTAACGAGTCTGATGCTGTGAATTCAGTTGGTCACCCACAACAATGTTGCAAATTCATGGGTGTCATGAAGTTGAACTTTTGAAGGATCCTGTGGGCGTGTGTAAGTGGTGCAATCCCATGGATTGGCCAGATTCAGAAGATGCAAACGACTTGGACCTATCACTTTGGACACATGGGACAGTATCTGCCTCAGCAGCACACATATAATGCTGGCTGTTCCCCTGAGAGCTCACTTGCCTGCACTACATGCTCCAGGACGACATCTGCCACCACCACTGCTGCTGTATCTGCACCCTCTGGATCCTGCAATGGCACGTACTGTGGAGACTCAGAGCCCCAGCCTTCAGCACTGAGGAGAACCAGGCCCTGCTGGACAGCCTCCTTCCACAGTACAGCAAGCTGTATGGGAAAGCAGGGGAGCAGGTGAGTGTGCTGTCCACTGCCTTACTAAATGTGCATGTTGTCTGACTAGCAAGACTTACAGTGTGCACGCCACTGGCTAGCAGGCTCACTGAGTAGTTGTCACCCCCATAGTGTGTAGTTACATGCACTGAACAGGTATAGTGCAGTGACAGTGCATTTAAACAAGGTTTTACTTCCCAGGCAATGATACCATGTAGTAACTGCTGGCAAACTGTTCATAGCCATCGTTGCACTGCCTGTGTACATCATGTGCCCCTGTGATTGAGACATGTATATCCAACTGTGTAATGCACGGATATGTTGCATGTGTAGTAATGGCCTTTTCACTTTGTCATCCTCACAGGTTGAAGCCCACCGGAAGCTGCAGATATGGCTGACCATCGTCCGGGCAGTGAGATCCGTGGGGGTCTACAAGCGCCAGATCTGCAACTGCCAGAAGAGGTGGCAGGACCTTCGGGGCTGGACCCGGAGGATCGCACGGGTCCAGCTGAAGCTGTCGCCTCCTCGCAGGAGGGGCGGACACCGGACCCTGACCCCACACATGCTCAGGATCCTGGCGGTGGTCTTCCCTGATCTGGATGGGCAGCTGAAGGCCAGAGAGCAGCAAGGAGGGGGTGAGTCCATGACTGCATTGTGAACTTTGTCTGCCATGCTATGTGCCCTCCTCTGGCCTGGTTAAACTTCCACAGTACATCAGTCATGTGGTCCAGGACCCATGTCCCTCAATTGTGCACTGCCCACTCCTCATCTGATACCCAGGTGTGGCCCTTCCAGTCAGGGAATTGTGTCACTTGGGTACTGTGTCCTTGCATTTTGCTTAGCTCAAGGTGGGGGACAGCATTTGTTCCCCTAACTCTGTGGTGGGCATCATGGGTGGGTCCATTGCTTACACAATGCCTGTGTTCTGACATGTAATCTGCGTGTTACTTTGATATGTGGTCCAATTGCTGAGCTGATCCACCACATGTGCCTGGGGTATCTGGCACACACCCATGCTGCGGGTGTGAACAATGTTTGGGCCCCAGGAGTGTGTATATCACGTGTGTCACACATACTTAGCCACCTGCCTACTGTCCAGGGCTCATCCCTCATTCACGTGGGGCAGGACAGTCATGCCTACTCCAGGCCATACAATACACTCTGTACTCCCACTCCCGTGTATCAGCTGACACGTTGTGCTCAGTGATATGTCCCCTCAGGTGTCTGCCTCTGTGTCAGTGTGCTGTGGCTTCGTTGTCAGGACTACTGGGGTGTTTCTCGGTTGGGGCTCAGCATGCCACCGGAGATGTGACCATAGGAGATGATACTTGTGTGACACATAGGTGTTTGATCACCTGACCGTGCAGACTGGGGTATGCGAATGTGCAGTTCAGGCAGCTGTTACCCATTCACAGCAGATTGTGAGGTGCTCAGGTTCAGAGGGTTGTGTTACAGGTCTCCCATATGTCCAATTGGTATGACGTGGACAAATAAGGGTTCAGATGATGTGGTGTGTGGGGGATGTACATGTGCACTTGTTCAGCTCCAGGACTTGCATTCCCCATGACCTACGATTGTGACACAGTGCAGACTGTTGTTGTCTGGCTGCCCTGCCCATGTGACTGGAGACAGTGATGTATGACTTAGCAGGCATGCCTGTGCCATGGCATGAAACTTCCAATGAGTGATCCTGCAGGGGAGTGACATGTGCTACATGCACACCATTGTGGCAATGACTATCAGGACATGGGTGCATCATGGTGTCTGGTGCTGGTATGCATCACATGCATTTCAAAATTGACTCTGGCCATCCCTTTATCCGGACACCTGTACTGACTCAGTGGCAAGAGTTGTGATGTGTGCATGTTCACATGCTTCACCGTGTTCTCTGCACTGTCCAACTACTGTGTAGGTGGTGCATGTGTCCACACTGGGGTATTGCCATCCAACAGACACCAGACAGATGGGTGCAAGGCCAGGAGGGATGTGAGTGCCATGGTTGACCATCAGACTGACAATTGGCTTCTCCTACTCTGTTTGGGCACTTTTGGCAATGTTCAACTAAGGATGCCAGGGCTTGCTCTGTAATGTGCTGTACTTACTGTGGTGTGTGCGTTCAGTGCAGGTGACTGATGTTTGTCTGTTTCCCTATTGTTTGCAGATACATCCACGGCCACAGGAGGGGACAGCTCCACGGACCAGGAGGAGCCGCAGAGCCAGACTGGGTCAGCAGCCGAGGAGTGGTCGGAGGGACCCAGTGGCACGGAGGGCGAGGGGAGCCACACCGAGGAGTCCTCAGCAGCATCCACCTCAGCTGAGGACCACAGCAGCTCGGAGGATGACTCCCTTGTGGAGGCGGGTGTCAGCAGCCACCACACCCCAGCTAGTGTTGCTGTCCCCGCCACCACCACCACCACCGCCCTCCTATCGGCTCCCATTCCTGAGGTCCGTGGAGGCTCCCATGTTCGGGAGCGTGTCTCCTTCGTGCCAGGCACCGCACCCCCTGCCCCTGTGTCCCCTGCTGCCCTGAGTGAGGAGTCTGTGTACCTCCTTCGCCAGCTCCATGTAGGGCAGACAGCAATGCTGAGTGTCCTCCATGCCCACACCACTCTGTTGACTCAGCTGGTGTCGTTCATGGAGGGCATCTCATCGGGCATGTCTGCCCTACAGAGGGGCAATAGGTCCATGGACTCCTCCCTGATGGCAGCAGTGTCCCTCCTCCGACAGTCCCTCACCCCTCCTACCTCTGCCCCATCCACACTCCCCAGCACCTTACCTGTCCCAAGCACACACACACCGGCACAGGCACACACCAGCACAGACACAAGCAGCACACAGACACACACGCCAAAATCCAGACGCACATGCACGCACAGTCAGGGGACTGAAACCACACTCACAGGGGATGGGGCCCAGGCACACACACACACACGCATCCACGAGCACTGCGCAGTCCTCAGATACCTCTCCCTCCAAGGCCCCTTCCCTTGCCTCACCTGCAACCCCACAGACACAGCGGGTCTTCCTCAGTGACCTCGGCCTCTTCCCCTCCAATACAGCTGATCCAGCATTCAGGGGGAAGAGGAAGCCCACCCACACGGAGGGGAGTGCCCCTCGCCCCCGGACACCCTCCCCCTGGCGCAGACCGACTGACGCCCCCATCCGCAAGTCCCCCGGACCCGGAAGAGCAAGACCCCGCCGCCGCCCTGCAGCTCAAGCACCAAGTCTCCTTCCTCCATCCCTCAGGCCCCCACTCCACAGGTGCCCCCACCACACCCTGCCCCAGGTTCCCCCACCCACAGATACACCATCCCCAAAATGATCCGGCCTTCTCCCCCTGCCACTTGCTCTTCCGGCACCACCCCCCGCTGCGCATGTCTGTGCCACTGGTGTGGAGACGGTGTCCTCCCCTCTGTCCTGCCCACCTTACCTGAACCCCATTCTCCTCCCCTGGAGGTAGGCACTGCAGTGGAGTCCACTACCACCCCGTCTGACTTGGGCACCTGTCCACTCCATCTGCACGGCCCACTGCAGTCGTGCTGGCACCCACACCATCTGAGTCATGCCCCCCAGTTGTGCCGGCACACACCATGTCAGACACCTCCACTGCAGTTGTCAGTGGCTCTCCAGCACCCACCACCCCTTCCCTGCCTCCTTCTGGTGAGCCCTGATCCTGTCCCTGCGGTGCCTGGCCTGCCCCCCCGTATGCCCCTCCGAGGGGATTGTCCCTGGTGTGTAGCAGTGCAGGTATGCGTAGGGTGACATCTGGCACTAGCACCCTGTTTGGACTCATATTATGGACTGGCCATTGGCCTTTGTTATATATTTTCTTTCACTTCTCTCACCCAAATGCTGAATAAAGCAACTTTCTGTTCTCTAGTGGTTTTGCTTCTGATGTACATGATGTTGATGATGCTAACCGTGCCCTTGCTGCAGTGATGGTGATTTGTGGTCTCATGAAAATGAAGTGTTACTGTGCAGGAACCCATGTGGTCCACGGGGAATGTGTCCTATCCTGTAGTGTATCCATGTCATCCTTTGCAGCATATGAGGGTGTCATGTTTTCAATATTTGGCAATGGGATTTCCTACTTACATTTGCAATATCACATCTGTGGCTTACACCCCTGCACATCTGTTGTGCTTGCCATTGTTCAATTAGTCTACTTCCCTGACCGTGTGGCCATCTCCACTGGACATGCAAGTTTGGGCATCAATGGGGAAGGACTCATCTGTGTTGTCAGTGCAACTTGCTATACATGTGTGTTGGATCTGTGCTGATGATTTCGTTGACACTCCCATGACCAGGCTGATATGACGGGAGCCTTCATTTAGTGCTAATTGTTGACTGTGTGACCAAGTGTTCTGCTGACATGATGGAGCCCTACTGAGGCAACGTATGGCACAGCTTTCCTCACACAGGAGTGGAGTCCCCTCATGGCAGTGTGTAATCCTGTGACATTGCCTGAGCCCAAGGTGTGTGTTGTGTGAGCATGTCTGTGTGTGTTCACTTCCATTTTGCTGGGCGTGCTGGGATCCCTAGTGATGTTCCTTTTTGTGATGCTTGCTGAGTTGACCTATGTTCCCCCAAAGTCTTCTCTCTGGGTTCTCTGGGATGTGGGTGCATGGCACATTACTGGTCATCAGGGTGTCACCCATAGGTGTGTTTGCTGTCAGGGCTGAGTTTGTGGGCAAACGCAGATGGGACACAGTCAGGATTCCCCTTGGCACTTGTTGTTTACACCTGTCATGTAATTTCCAGTTTGTGTTAGCTTTCAGTGATTGTGACACGTTATGTGTGTGACTGCTGGCACTCCTCAGGGTCAGGGCTGCAATGTTGGTAGTTGTCTATGTGTGTTCTTTGTGGGTGACCTTGGCTTCTTCATTGGTGTGTGACTGTGGCCGGGATCCCATTGGTTGGTGTGGTATTGCCGTCATGTCCATGTACAGCGTAGTGTGCAGTGTGTCAGACATTCGGGAGTCTTGTTGACTGGCCATGTGTGATGGGTTTCTGCACCTTAGTTCCCACCACCACCCCTGGGATTGTCATGGGTGCATGTGCAATGTCACCAGTGCATGTGAGCTTCACTGCTGCACATTGTTGAAGGTCGAGGTGTGTGGTGTTGAGTGTGTGCAGATGAGAGTTGTTGCCCGGCTAGACCCCTGCCTCCATGTTGGCCTTGGCTGACTGGCCGTGCTGATTGATTTGTGCTTGTGTAGGTGTGATGGTAGTTTGTTGCTCAGGACACATGACTGTGGTTCACAGTATGAACGACATCTAGCTTTGTCATCACAGTGGGATTCTCATGCAGCCCAGGGTCACCACATTGTGGGGACCCTGGGGGTAGTGCTGTGGTGTGTCTGTGTCTTGCTGTGTCAGTTGCTGTTCCTACATGCTTGTGTGACATGTGTGATTTGTGCTCCCTCTCATCTAACAATGCCTGATTGCCCACATAGGGGATTTGGATCCGAGTTAATTTTGTGTGGCACTGTATGCGCATCTGTGTAATTGGTATTTAGGCCTCATCATGTGTTGTGTGGTTGCCTGGGACACTGGCACCCCCCCCTCACCTGTTGTGTTTGATGTGCAGTGTGGGGCTGCCTGTTTGTGTTTGTGCATCTGCACCACTGCATTGGCATATCTTTAGTGTGCCATTGGCTGTATGTTGTTTGGTGGGTTTCACCTGCTGTCCCTGGGACTCCTAGGTCATCAGTCAGCACGATGATCATGGTTTGTGTTTCCCATTGCTGCCATGGTATGGTATCTGTTCACCTCACATCTACAGTCTCCACAGGATGTCTACATTTGTGTGCCCATTGGAGCAGATATGTGTTCTGCATTATGATGGTCACTTCTGTCATTGTGTTATTGATGAATGTTGACAGTGTCATCCCCCATGGGTGATGTTTGTCTGCACATGGCCAAAGGTATGTCTTATTTGCACTGCACTGTTTGCCTCACCCAATATATGTTGCTATGGGACACGAACACTACTTTGCCACTGATGTGTTTGTTGTTCTGTGACCAGGATTCAGCCATGCTGTTTGGCAGTTGCAGCTTTTTCCATGGCCACACTTACCTTATAGTCACTGTGATGATGGGTGTTTGGACCCCATTGCCACAATGTTCAAGATGTGCTTCAGCTATGGACCCCACACTTACATTTTGGTCACTGTGATGATGGGGGTTTAGACCCCATTGCCACAATGTTCAAGATGTGCTTCAGCTATGGACCCCACACTTACATTTTGGTCACTGTGATGATGGGGGTTGGACCCCATTGCCACAGTGGTCATGGTCTGCTTGCATTGTGGAGGCCACACACATTTATGTGTGACACATGTGATAGGGGGTCACATTGTATGTTCAAAGTCATGTTCAGTGTTGTAGGCATTTGACACAGTCTACACACGCTTGTCCTGGTGTTGGGGGGATGTCTTTTTCTTGCATTCCTTATGTTGGAGAGTGCTGGTTGTGTCATGCATTACCCATCCTATGAGTGGGGGTGGGGGTGGGGGTGGTGTTGGTGGTAGGCATCCAGCCCCCCATAGGTAGGGGTGGTAGTAGTGGTAGGCATCCAGCCCCCCATTAGTAGGGGTGGTAGTAGTGGTAGGCATCTAGCACCCCCTGAGTAGGGGTGGTAGTAGTGGTAGGCATCCAGCCCCCATTGGGTAGGGGTGGTAGTAGTGGTAGGCATCTAGCACCCCCTGAGTAGGGGTGGTGGTAGTGGTAGGCATCCAGCCCCCATGGGTAGGGGTGGTAGTAGTGACAGGCATCCAGCCCCCATGGGTAGGGGTGGTAGTAGTGGTAGGCATCCAGCCCCCATTAGTAGGGGTGGTAGTAGTGGTAGACATCTAGCACCCCCTGAGTAGTGGTGGTAGTAGTGGTAGGCATCCAGCCCCCCATGGGTAGGGGTGGTAGTAGTGGTAGGCATCTAGCACCCCCTGAGTAGGGGTGGTGGTGGTGGTAGGCATCCAGCCCCCCATGGGTAGGGGTGGTAGTAGTGACAGGCATCCAGCCCCCCATGGGTAGGGGTAGTAGTAGTGGTAGGCATCCAGCCCCCATGGGTAGGGGTGGTAGTAGTGGTAGGCATCCAGCCCCCCTGAGTAGGGGTGGTAGTAGTGACAGGCATCCAGCCCCCATGGGTAGGGGTGGTAGTAGTGGTAGGCATCTAGCACCCCCTGAGTAGGGGTGGTGGTAGTGGTAGGCATCCAGCCCCCCATGGGTAGGGGTGGTAGTAGTGACAGGCATCCAGCCCCCATGGGTAGGGGTGGTAGTAGTGGTAGAGCATCCAGCCCCCATGGGTAGGGGTGGTGGTAGTGGTAGGCATCCAGCCCCCATGGGTAGGGGTGGTAGTAGTGGTAGGCATCTAGCACCCCCTGAGTAGGGGTGGTGGTAGTGGTAGGCATCCAGCCCCCCATGGGTAGGGGTGGTAGTAGTGACAGGCATCCAGCCCCCATGGGTAGGGGTGGTAGTAGTGGTAGGCATCCAGCCCCCCATGGGTAGGGGTGGTGGTAGTGGTAGGCATCCAGCCCCCCCTGAGTAGGGGTGGTAGTAGTGACAGGCATCCAGCCCCCCATGGGTAGGGGTGGTAGTAGTGGTAGGCATCCAGCCCCCCCTGAGTAGGGGTGGTAGTAGTGACAGGCATCCAGCCCCCCATGGGTAGGGGTGGTAGTAGTGGTAGGCATCTAGCACCCCCTGAGTAGGGGTGGTGGTAGTGGTAGGCATCCAGCCCCCCCTGAGTAGGGGTGGTAGTAGTGACAGGCATCCAGCCCCCCATGGGTAGGGGTGGTAGTAGTGGTAGGCATCCAGCCCCCATTAGTAGGGGTGGTAGTAGTGGTAGACATCTAGCACCCCCTGAGTAGGGGTGGTAGTAGTGGTAGGCATCCTGCCCCCCATGGGTAGGGGTGGTAGTAGTGGTAGGCATCTAGCAACCCTGAGTTGGGGTGGTAGTGGTGGTAGGCATCCAGCCCCCCATGGGTAGGGGTGGTGTTAGTGGTTGGCATCCAGGCCCCTATGTGTGTATGTGGCATTGCTGATAGCCATCCCGCCCCTATGGTGCTGCTGTTGCAAGTAATTTCTGCATCCCTATGTGTGTGTGTTATATGTCGGGTACGTGTGGTTTGTTTGTGTGGTGGGTGTCTGACTTACCTTCTGCGCCGTACGCGTCCGTACCAGTTCCGGTAATAGATGTAGAGTATTGGTAGGATCGGCGCGATGGGATTCATGGTTGGTTCGTCTCGTTCGTCTTTCTCGTTGCTTCGACTCGTCCTCGTGGCTGGCGTGTTCGTCTCGTAGCCGTGGATCGTCTTGTGGCGCGAATCGGAGCTTATGTGCGCCTCTCCCGGATGCTTTGACGTGCCGTGCGTAGCGACGGGTTCGGCGCGTACGGAAGGCGCATCGTACTAGTCCGGCCGGACGGGGCTGCATTTTGGCTTCCGTGCGACTCGATTCTGCGTTTCCGGATCCTCCTCGGTCGGAGAACTGGACCTGGATGGGGTGAATACGACTGGGTCGGGATCTGGGCAGTTATGCGCATCGTACTTGCTCGTTCGGACGTATCTACGAATGGGTCGGGAAACACGCATTTGCCTGGCTTTTTTCCCGGGCGAATGGTGTTAGGTGCGCCTCCGACCGGGATCGGAATCGACCCCTATGTGTCTACAGCCATTAACATTCTATCAGAGCAGATCGCCCCCTCTGGACCAAACGTGCAATTAATAAAATTCTCCCTACCGGCTAAAGAGAAACCAAGAACTGTACTATTAATTAACACCTATGCACATACAATGGCGCAAAAGAAAAAAGCCCACAACGCTTTGTTAACAGCCATAATCTTCTACATAAGACGTACCAACCCCTCCTGGGATATTGTCGTTACAGGAGACTTCAACTCAAACTTAATTTACACCCCGGACGAAGATGAGAAACCAGCCCCAGATAACAAATGCTAGAATGTACAACCTCAATTCCAAATTAAGATGGCTCCTCTCGACCACGTAGGGCAACACTTAGTGAAAACGCTCGAATACCTGGGCTTAAGAGTCATAAATGGCAGAACACCGGAAGACACCCCGCCAAAACACACTTTTTTTGGAGGGAAGTCGCGATCCAGGCTTGACTACACGGCAATTTCATTACCATTAATGCCTTTTCTCACTCGATTTGTAACTGAATTCACCACCAGGAGCGACCAGTCCTATTAACATATTTACTTTAACCTAAATTTACGAAAACATCAGACTAATCAGGCAAATGAGGAATGCATTCACTCAACTGACCTGAAACGGCTGAAATGGACAAAAGAGAATATTGAGGAGCTCCAACTCAAACTACAAAGGCTCAAAACAGAACGTGAAAATGACGGTCTAACCAAGATACAAGACTGGGTAAATTTCACAGAGAAACTAACAACACTATTGACTGGAAAATTAAAACAGGTGCCTAGATACAAAAACAACATGCCACCAGCAAGCGAGGTCCTCACACTGAAACGAGAGCTGAAAAAAGCAGTCAGGAGACTTAAAAGAACAGAACAGGACCGCACAGGCTGGGAAGTGGCACACTACCTAAGGAAACTATACAAAAAGAAGTTATGGGAACACAAAAGAAGAACTGAGGACAACTTTTGGGCAAAACTACTATATAACGCAAAACAAACTAACTCAAGTACATTTTGGGAAACAAAAAATAATCTGAGTCGGCCCGTTAACTCACTGACCACAAATGTGCAAGAATACGATTGGGCACTGTTTCTTACAAAAAGATTTACCGAAACAGCAACCCTGGAACCCCTGGTTGGCAAGGAAGAAGAGCGGGTAAATCATCAGGATCAAGTGGAATTAAAGGAAAATGACAATGCCTCCGGACAGAAAAAAGACAGCACTAAGCATCGACACGTAACTACTGTGCTGCCAGCGGACGAAACTGAAAGGAATGGCGCTGAAACCAATGCTCGCTTCTCAAAGGCAAGATCAGACAAGCCCGCCTTTATAGCGGATGACGTAAACAGAATAATACTGAAAGGACGAGGAAGCGGGACACCAGGACCAAATGGCATCCCTCAAGCAATCTTCAAGCACGCCCCATCCTTCTGGAGTAGGAGACTAATGGATCTGTTTAAAGAAGTCGAGAATTTAAATCAAATTCCTTTGAGCTGGCAAGGTTCAATAATCTCACCGATCTACGAAGGTGGGGATAGAACATGTCCAGCAAATTACAGGTTAATCGCATTACTGGACGTAGAAGCAAAGTACTATGCCTCCCTGATCCTGGAAGACCTGACTATCGGGTCAAACAAGCTCAATTTGATTCCCGTCAACCAGACAGGTTTCAGAAAAGGAATTGGGACAATCACAAACATTCTAACACTTTCCTTAATTGCAGACAAGTATAAACGGAGAAAACAACAACTGCACCTTTGCTTCATAGACCTTAAGGCTGCATTTGATAGTGTAGATCGTCACCTCCTCTGGGAAAAGCTGAAAGCTTGGAAAATTCCAGAGAGAATTTTCAGAGGAATACTGCTTCTTTATTCCAACACATGGATGAGAGCAAAGCTGGGAGATGGCTCAAGACTAACAAGAAAGGTGATTACCACTAAAGGACTAAAACAAGAATGCGTGCTGGATCCGCACCTTTTTAATCTGTTGATGGCGGACCTGGCACACTAGCTCGACAACATCAACTCCCATCCACCTCAACTGGGAACGTTATCTCTATCGCACCTCTCATATGCAGATGATGTAGTCCTAATGAGACTAACCAAGATCGGCCTCCGCAGGTCACTCACAGGCATGTTGGAATATATAACAACTAACAGACTAGAAATTAATACATCGAAAAGCAAGACAATGCTAATCAGTAACAACCCAACAGCCAAGCAGAACATACAACTTGAGGGTAACCTGCTAGAGGAAGTATCTAACTACAAATACCTGGGTTTTTACATGGACAATAGGCAGAACCATCGAGGGTAGAAAGCTTATATGCTACAGAGAACAAATGCACTAACGTTTGCCTTCAGGACCCTAGCAAAAAAACTGAAGGGGCCATCGTACAAACATTTGCTCGCAGTGATAATGGCCAAAATGCTTCCAACACTAACATACGCCAGTATTGCTCTACACTGTAAAGATTCTGAACTTTTGAACAAATTACTAGTCTCAACATACAAAAAGGTTTTCCAGATACATCAGTACGCATCCCCAGCACAGGTTAGACTCGAACTTGGCTTAATAAACGAAACACTAGGGAGGATGTATGCAACTATTAAGCTATGGTACCGACTTAAACAAAACAAAGCAGACTCCGTGTTGAACACAGCTCTATGGGCGGAATTAGAAAACAAAAAACAATCACCATACAATGAATATCTTCAAAAAGCACTAATAACAACTTGCACAGGCGAGCTTTGGAACACTAACTTGACTTATCCATCCTTCAAACAAGCTATAAACAAGTCTGCAAAATTTCATTCCTTGTTAATTGACAAAAACATCTTCAGCAAGAGAGCGCACGCTTGGATGGTGATCAATAACTACAAGATCCTTGCGCCGGCAGCATCCCTAAACATTACATTCTCGATCTATCAAAAGCAATAACTGATGGTCCTTCACTTCGGAAAACTACCTTCCATGGCAGACCAGCCAACCTGGGTCCATAAAGGGCGGACAGAATGCCGACTCTGCGGCAGCAACAAAGAGGACTTCATCCACTTAATCTGCATATGTCCCAAACTTCGCACAGCACGAGTCACTTTATTAAAGAATTCGCTGAACACCAGAAGAATAAGGACCTGCAGATCAGCTATAATAGCAGGTCTGGACCCGACTGACACTCTAATGAACTGTCAATTGACAAAGTTTCTCAACTCTCATGAGCGGGCATTAAAAACAGAACAGCTAGCTATCACCCCGACATGTTAAAAACGTTACCTTACACGAAATTCAAGTGAGATTGTCTGTCATTTTAGAATCAAGCCTGGAATGAAACCCTTTGTTTGTACAGTGGAACATTAATCAACTAACATTCAGAATTCGTTAACTGTATGCTACATACTCTTGTATACTCTTGTATATTAATAACTGAGAATATAAAGGTTTTAAGGTTTTAAGGAAAATGAAATTTTTTTACCGTTGAACATTGATCAACTAACATTCAGAATTCGTTAACTGTATGCTACATACTCTTGTATACTCTTGTATACTCTTGTATATTAATAACTGAAAATGTAAAACTTTTAAGGATTTAAGGAAAATGACAAAATATTACCGTTGATTTTTATATAAGTGACAAATTGTCACGGTTTTAATGAACTAAAACAATAAACATTTATTTACCATTTACCACTCCCTGCACTTCTGAATGTGAAGCATGGGCCGCCCATACCCAACTATATAAAGAATTGACTAAGTGAGTAGGTGTATGTGGCTTTGCCTGTGCTCCGAGCAGACTTGGATGTAGAAATTCTCAGATCATTGTGCAGCCAACCCAGCTAAGGTTAAACATATGTTACTCATGTGAGGGACCAAGCAATACCAGTTTTAAATTCGTCCCCCCTATCACAAAAGGATATAGTAGGTGGTGGCTAATCTCGATCCATGCTGCCCATTGAGTTGCCCTGGTGTTAGCCCCCCTCCACTGTCAATAGTCCCTTGCTGCACTGTCATCCTCTTCTGCACTGCAGGAGCAGGCTGATCTTCGTACGGTGTCCGCTCTCTGAGTGTGTTGTCATCTCCCAGGCCTCTGTTCCCTCTCTGCTTCGCTATCTGGGTGTTCCTCCTGTGTCAGCTGTTCACCTCTTGGTAGAGTCCTGATAGAGCGCAAAGATATTCTGAAAATTGTAGGGGTACATTATATTCGTTGATAGTCCGTACCCACATATATTCTTATGTGTGCGCTAACGTCAAGTAGAATTTGTGTTGTAATAATCAGTGGTAATTGAAATGTTAAGCCATTCAAGAAACGTAAAGTGGCATCTAGAAGAAATCATGTAGCTTTCGATGTTCATTTCAAATGCATAATGAAGTAGTTATATGTAATGTAATGCAGTAGATTTAAACGTGCATCATGTTGCAATTGCACACGTATAGATGAGTAATTGTGTTCAAACGTAATGAAATGTAGTGCTTACAGATGTAACATTTTAAATGTGCTTAAGTTGATGTTAAAGGCATAGATGGAGTATCTGCTTCTTCGCGTTAAGAACGGCCTATTCGTTTTCTTATGTTAGCTGGTTTATGTAGGCCCGAAATGTATTTTCCCCTGGTGAGGCTCTCATTTGGAGGCAGTCAGCGAAATTCATTTGCGTGCAAGGTTGCTTCGTTCTCATGTATTCGTTGCAGGTGCAAGGACATCGTTTTCGTTAGTTAGAATAATGCTTTTGTTTTAGGAGTTAGGCATGGAGGAGACCCGCTACAGAGTATCCAGGAAGGCTGATAATTAGAAGTTGCGCTGAAGAAGCCTGAGACCCAAGGACACTCCAACCGTCGTTGGACCGAGTTCAACTTTCAATGGAAAGTTACCTAGGAGAGGTGCTTACCCAGGAGAGGTGTTACCTGGGCGGGCCTATCGAATATCCATTTTGTATTAGGGACAGTGCCCCGGGGGAGGAGGCAGCAGACAGCAGAGGAGGCAGCAGACAGCAGAGAAGGCAGTCAGCAGAGAGAGTAGAGGTAGAAAGAGCAAAGAGGGTAAGGATGAAGATTTAGACGGTCTTTTATAATGTGAGTGCACTTCTGAGGAAGTCATCACGAGCTGACACCTTTTCATGATCTTGTTTGGACAAAGCTAAGTAGGGATGCCCCTTTAGAATCGAGTAGGGATAGCCTAACAGATTTTCTTTACAGAGTTCAATGAAGACTAATATAGATGTTGGAGCAGTTATTGCTTGTTTAATATTCTTTGAATTGCTCATTCTCTTTATGCTAGATCGAATTAGATTGGTGCGTAGGATGGACTTTGTATTAGTGCCTTTTTATTTTTGCAACCTCGTTCTGAGGTGTCTGTATGTTCAGTTATTTTTGGTTTTGTAATAAATCTCTAAACTTGGAATTCGGAGTCAGTGATCTTTTCCGAGAATTAAATTGTTTCTCCCCTTTACACTTTTCAGAAGGTAAAAAGGTTCAGTCGGCCGAGGGTTCCTGGTAAGTTGTACAATGGAATCCGGCGTTATCAGTTGGTAGCAGAGTAGGATGGTTACCTCTGTAGTAAGGGGAGAAGTAGAGAAGGGTAGTCATTGAATCCCCATAGAGCCCAAGTGATGGTTATCCAGTGGATTGTGAGAGGAGGACGACGGCGCTTGATGGAAACCGACGGCGAGTGACGGTGCGGCGGAAACAGCAGTTCGTGGTGGAGTGAGTATGAACAGGGATGTATGTCTGTTAGATTACGGTGTTGTGTTAATTGTGTGATGTCTTGCGGAGTTGGAATGAGATTTGAGTGATTGTGGTTTCGGGCCGAACGCGTGCGGTCCATGAGACTTGATTCATTGATATCCCGGGATAAGAGATTGTGGTGTAGAAGACACCCAGAGTTGAAATTGTCTGACCAGAGATTGTGGGAGTCATGAGAGGACGTTGACTAACCCACCGGTGATAGGGAAATGCATGTGTGAGTGCGTGAGTAACCGACGCAGATCGTAGGTTGCTGCATGTGGAACATCGAGTGATTGGATCCTATTGATTAAGTACATGACTGCCGGCCGTTCGTGGGCAGATAGTCTGGGGCAATTGTCCGTTCGTTCGCGGACAGACGGTTGCTAGAGTTGAGGTCGACAATTACGAGACTGTCCGGTCGTTTGTGGACAGACAGTCAGAGAAGTAACTGTTCGGTCGTTTGGTGGACAAACAGTTATTTCAGAGCATGAGAGAGGCGCATGAGTGTGCGAGAGACGAATTGTAAAGGAGGGGAACTGCTGCATGAGGAGGACGAGTGACGTCAGAGAGTGTCGCGCTGTGATAGGTCGGTTGGTGTGAAGCCGCGCTGGTATTGGTGGATTGTCATCAGGAAGTCGAGTGAAAACAAGTGAAGAAAACGTTGATTATCATGAAATGTTTTAAAGTTTTACGAGATATGTATAGAGGAGACAGACGAGTGGTTACTCGGGGGGGAGAAGAAGCTCCACCCGAGGATACCCCAGCCCATTATATGGCTACGAATGTGGGGTTGCATACTATAATTTGGCTCGAAAATTGGCATAAAATGACTGAACATGAGGGAGAATTGACCTTTCCGCGTTATGGCACTTTCAGGATGGAAGTGTTGTACCAATTGAAAACGGTGATGTCCTCATTGCGACCTTTACCCAGACCAACACAGTTTGAGGCGCTACGTGCATGGATAAGAGCAGCGCATGATAGGTAAAGAGACAGAAGCCAGGAAAGGGTGAAAAAGTCAATCAGGGCTTTTCAGGATGCGCGATGGGACGCATTGGAGAAGAGATGGAGGGTGGAAACTATTGAAGGGGATAGACTATTTCCGTTGCTGATAAACGTAGGGGAGGCCCAGAAGAACTGGGGTGAGATAGACGATAGTGACGCAGATGACAGCTTGCTAGATAGATTGCTATCAGAAAGACCACCTCCATACAATCCAGATTCCGAAGAAGGAAAGGCAGTATCAACAGAGGGAACTGGAGAATCGCAGACTCAACCTAGAGCGAGAGTAGTCGGAAGAATATCAACTGGAACAGAAGGGATGGGAACACACACACCAACAAGCATCGAAGCTAATGGAGTTACAGTTGTTACAAGGCTACCGGATGCTCTTACAGTACCGGTTACCATTGGCCCCATAGTGTCAGTATATGACCCAGACCAGGCAGTAAATGGAAGTCTAGCACGATCAGTAGCAGGAGAAGGGACTGGCTCTGGAGGGAATGGCATAGTGAGTGGAATAGGTCACATTCCGAGGCCCATGGAATAAAGTACTCCTTTGCCAGCCACTGCAGACTCCTCTAGAGGACAGGTAGAAGTAAGAACGGCGAGACCAAGGTCTTTGGCCGATTCGAGATCTGACATAAGGATGTGGGAACCACCAGTGAGAAACCCTAATGATAGGATGACAGGAGAATGGGATCGTGGGAATACAGTGTGTCGACCAGTCCTAGGGAATATAGCGGAAGGGAACCGATGTGAGGATCAGGACAATGAGAATGGAGAATCAAGTGGTACATCAAGTCGTGGGATGCTTAAAACTGCTATAAGGGCAAAGATGCTGGATGTGATGAGATTAAAAGCTGAGGTAGATGAGATAATTAGTGGGAACCTGCCATTGGAAAGAGTAGAGCTTTATGGACCAGACGAGTTGCTGTTTGTAGCAAAAGATGTAACTCGCAAGGCGAGGTCAGCACATGAGAAACTGACAGAATTGGCAAAAAGACACGAGGTAGATCTATCCAAAACTAAGACGCTGCAGGGAAGTCACAGGTTGCAGTACAGTGACCAGGAACTGGAAGAGAAGAGAGTGATAGAGCTAAGGACTCATATTCGAGAACTGATTGTAGGAATACGTGCATGGAGCATGCTTGACAAGTGGGAGGAAAGATGGTCCAAAAAGAAAACCACTAAAAAGAGTATAGGAGAGACACCGCCTCCAGGAGGGGGGATGACAGGAGTAGGAAATTTTCCTTTGCGAGAGGTACAGAACGGAGGGTATGTGCATGTGCCTTGGAGTAGAGGTGACTTGGCAGCGTTTACAAACGAATTTCCTTGGCTGAGGGAGAAACCTGTCGAGTGGTACAAACAGGTCGATCGATTTGTTAAATTCTCGAAGGTGTTGTGGGTTGACTTGAATACACTGTTTGATATTGTGGTACCAAGTGATTTGTGGGCGCTTGTAAAGTTGCAGTTGATTGGCCAACTTCTGAACCAGACAGGGATTTGGTTACCAATGGTCCTTCACCAATTGTCATGAAGAAGTTTGAACAAGTAATTACATGGCTGAAATCCAAAATCCCTCCACAGGACATTGATTGGGTTAAGATAGATCGAACTGTTCAGGAACCAAAAGAGTCCGTACATGAATATTACGAGAGACTCTTACAAGCCTTTAAGCAGTACAGTGGGCTAGACACGTTAGACCCCAAAGAGATGGGACAGTTTGTTTCCAAGTTCGTTTTGGGTCTAAGATCAGAAATCAGCTTCATGATTCAGCAGCACTTGATCTGCTGGCAGAACAAGTCAGTGGACGAGATACTGCGGTACGCCAGGTACTGCAGCGATGAAGTGGACTCGAAACATAGGAAGCTTAAGGATAAGCTAATGCTAGTCCAGATGCAAGGTGCTGACAGGGAAGTGCAGACACAGCCAAGCGGAGGAACATTAGGGAGAAGACAGGGAAGCAACCAAGGAGGGACCCAGAAAGGCCAGGGTCCAGGAAGGGGGAAACCTATAGACCCTAAGACAGGGATGGATGTGGCAACACTGAAAAAGACAACTGCATGTCACTTTTGTCACAAGATCGGGCATTGGAAATGCGAGTGTAGATCGAATCCAGCGAACCAAGTGCAACCAGAGGGAGAAACGGTGCAGGTATCTGAGGTCGTCAATACAGTGACGAGACCCAGGTCCATGCAAGGGGGGACATTGTGCCCGCAGGTGCAAGTTCCGCAACCTCCGAGAATTCCACAGGGAAATCGAACGTACCAGCAGATGCCCCTTTTCGAAGATTGCGATGATTACAGCTCAGACCCGTTGGCATGACAGTGCCTGAGGGGGGAGGAAGACTGCACTCTTGGGGCAGTCTTAGAGGTAGACCAGAGGGGACCGTTTGTCGAGGCGGATGTTGACGGTCATCCCACCACCTTTTTGGTTGATACTGGTGCTACCCGTTCTACTGTGAGATCTGCAGTAGTTCCCAACCTACCCCTCTCGGGACAATCGATCCCAGTAGTAGGAGTGGCAAATAAGAAGATGAATAGCCCTTTGACCGAGCCGATTCCTGTGAGAATAGGAACTTTCCGAGATCGACACCAATTTGTTGTGTGCGACTCAAGTCCAGTCTGTTTGCTAGGACGTGATCTGTTGTGCAAACTGAATTGTACCATCTATTGCACCCCAAAGGGAGTGGAACTACAGACGAATGATGATGATGCCACCTTCAAGGTTGCAAATCAGCATCTCTCTATAGAGATGTATCCTATGTTAACAGTGGAAGAGCTTCCACTTGACCTAAGAGACTCTGTTTCATTGGATGTGTGGGACTTTACAGGGGAGGAGATCGGATTGATCAGAGGTGTCGAGCCAGTTAAGATCCAGGTCAAGCAAAATGCTGAGTTTCCGAGAACACCCCAGTATAATCTGTCGCCTGAAACGATTACAGAGATAAAACCTGTCATCAAATCCATGATTCAGCAGGAAATTCTTAAGGAGATAATAGGCAGTACATGTAACTCACCCATTATGGGATTACAGAAACCAAGTGGGAAATACAGAATCGTGCAAGACCTGCGAAAGGTCAACACGATTGTGATTCCATGTTGTCCAGTTGTACTGAATCCATCAGTGATACTATTCCAGATTCCATGTGAAGCCGAGTGGTTCACAGTGATTGACTTGTGCCAAGCATTCTTTTCGATACCCTTGCATGAGGAGAGCCAATTTTTGTTTGCTTTCCGTCTGGAAGATTGTGTGTTAACGTGGTGTCGTATCCCTCAAGGGTCCATCAATCTTTAATCAGATTTTGAAAAAGAATCTTGAGAGTCTTGTACTGCCGCAGAATTCTGTTCTCATGCAGTACATTGATGATCTCCTCATTGCGTCCGAAACGGAGGATGCTTGCAGGATTGACACAATTGCCTTACTGAATCATTTAGGGGAAAATGGACACAAGGTGTCCCCAAACAAGTTGCAGTACTGTCTGAGTGAGGTTCAGTACTTAGGCCATTGAATTGAGAAAGGCAAGAGAAAAGTGTCACCAGATCGAATTGAGGCGATCATGAACATGACTGTGCCTACCACTCAGAAGGAAGTCAGAATGTTTTTGGGAATGGTTGGTTACTGTCGCCAATGGATTCCCAACTTCTCATTGAAGGCGAAGACCCTGCAGAGACTGACACATAAGGATGTGAGTGATCCGGTACCATGGGACAATGACTGTCTGATTGCGTTCTTGGAGTTGAGAGAGGGCTTATGTCGTGCTCCGGCTCTGGGAATGCCTGACTACAACAAGTCCTTTTCATTGTTCTGCTGTGATCGAGAAGGTTGCGCATTATCAGTCCTGACTCAGAGTCATGGAGGTGTCCGTAGACCAGTTGCCTACTTTTCAGCTACTTTAGATCCAGTAGCTTCAGCGTTGCCCGGATGTCTCAAATCCGTTGCTGCAACAGGTGTCAGCATTGAAAGGTGTGAGAGCATTGTTATGGGTCACCCTTTGATTGTCTATGTTCCGCATTCTGTTGAACTGTTGATGACAAAGACCAAAACACAGCACCTGACGAACAATAGACTCACACGCTACGAGCAAGTCATACTTGCCACGGAGAATGTGACTCTGAAAAGGTGTTCTGTTTTAAATCCTGCTACATTAATACCATTGCCAAATGTAGATGATGAAGATTGTGAAGACCATGACTGTCTTGATGTGACTGAACTTTGCACCAAACCAAGACCCGACATTGTTGATGAACCTCTGTCTGAACCTGATGAAATATTCTTTGTCGATTGTTCATGTCTCAGAGACAATGTGGGTCATTTGAGAGCAGCATTTGCTGTATGTACCATTACTGGAGTGGTTGAAGCTGCTTGCCTAGAAGGAGTATACTCCGCACAGGCGGCTGAAATCATTGCTTTGACTCGCGCCTGTTTGGCAGCTGATCAGATCCGAATCACCATCTATACCGACAGCCAATATGGGTTTGGTGTGGTTCACGACTTTGGACAGCTATGGTCTCAGAGGGGTTTCTTGACCTCATCTGGATCTCCCATCAGAAATGGAGATTATGTGAGACGACTGTTGGAAGCGTTGCAATGTCCCAGGGAAATTGCAGTGGTAAAGTGCGCTGTCCATGGGAGGGGGACGGATTTTGTTTCGGTGGGAAACAAGTACGCGGACGAAATTGCACGTTTTTGCGCTGAACAAGGGTGTATATTTACTGGAGATTACACTGGAGAGAGCCAAGAGGGAACCGAGCTCAACATGATGTTAGCCATGGCAGACACTTGGGAGGAACTCAAGAGCCTGCAGGAAGGAGCTCCAGGTCAGGAAAGGGATGTATGGGTCAGGTTAGGATGTGAGAAGGGAGACGTTGGAATTTGGGTTTCAAATGATGGTCGAGCAGAGTGACCAGATGACCTATTGAGCCCGATGGCAAGGCAAATTCATGGTGCTGTACATCTAGGAAGAGATGCGATGGTGCGAGTGTTCAGACAGACGTGGTACAATCCACGGTTCCGTGCGTTTGCTGAAGCAGTGTGTCATAGGTGTGTTACCTGCCAACAAATGAATGCTGGAAAGAAGACTGTGGTTGCATTGAGTCACATTGGAAGGTCAGGAGGACCTTTCAACAGGATACAGCTTGACTTTATTGAAATGCCTAGGTGTAACGGATTGAGATACATCTTAGTGGTGGTATATGTCTTTTCACGGTGGGTGGAAGCTTACCCAACACGAAGGTGTGACACTCTTACAGTAGCCAAGCTATTGTTGAGAGAATTGAATCCTAGGTTCGGTTTTCCAACTTCGTTGGAGTCGGATAGAGGAACACACTTCCACAGTGAGATCATGAAAATGCTTTGCGTGGCTTTAAATGTTGATCAGAGACTACATTGTAGCTATCGACCAGAGCCTTCTGGGATAGTGGAGCAGATCAATGGAACTTTGAATGACGAAAGTGAGTTCGTCTACATCCCTGAAGTGGCCTGATGCGTTGCCTCTAGTGTTGATGAGTGTTCGCAGTGTCCCAGATAGGAGGACCGGTCTTTCCCCGCACGAAATCATTATGGGGAGGGCGATGCGATTGCCAGCAATACCGTATTCAACCTTGATAAACATCACTGATGACCTAATCCTTGATTACTGCAAAGGATTAGCTGATGTGGTCCGTTCTATGTCTCAGCAGGTGGAAGCTGCTGCTGTTTCGGCTTCAAGGGATCTCTGCCACGACTTGTGACCGGTAGATTGGGTGCTGGTCCGGAAGCACGTGAGGAAGAGCTGTCTGGATGCTCGGTGGCGAGGCCCTTACCAGGTGATACTGGTAACGAACACAGCTATGAAGTGCGGAGGGTTGCCGAATTGGATACATGCTTCCCACACTCACCGAGTTTCAGAACCCTTGGAAGAAACAGCTCCTCTCGAGAATGAAAATCCAGCTGTGGCGGCAGGGCCACGAGAGAGGACAAGCCAAGTTGTGAGGGTTGCTGACGAAGCTGGTTTCTCACCAGATCAGGCTGAGGAGGGTTACGCTACACACAACCCAGGTATTGACTCTGAGGAAGAAGGTAACGTTGCGGGTAATATAGAGTCAGGCTCAGCCGCAGGAAGTGGTGTGCAGAGGGTTTGAGAGAAAAGCAAAAGGGCTGATCAAGCAGAAGAATCGTGGCCTGAAAGACAAAGAAGGTTGAATCTGAGGTTGGCCCCTGAGAGAGATCTTGCCCCTGTGTCTAAGACATCTGAATCAGAATTTTTTTTTTTAAATTTGTTATTTGCATTTTCAACCAACATAAGCACAGCTGGCAAATCACAGGTAGTTAACCCCACACCCAGGCGTCCCCCATCCCCCCACCCACCATCCGCAGGAACGGCATCATGACCATCAAGTCCGTACGATCTAGCCACTTCTTATAGTACATAGTTCTGCAATACTCTGTTCCCCCCCAACAATTCTCCCCAGGTTTTGGTCCCGCCGCCTGCTCTCCGACAACTGGACACAGAACCTCAGCCTTTAGGACTCTTAGTGCGTCATTCTGGCCCCATACCCCCGTCAAGACCATGGTACCTTCTCCATTTACCCCACACTCTACGGAATTTTCGGGGACATCCTCTAGCCTTGTATGTGACCCTTTCGGCCGCCATGTACATATCCACCCCCCTCCTCCATTCCCCAACTTGGGGAGGCGCTGATGCTCCCCACGCTCACGCCATATCTCTTTTCGGCACCACTAGGGCCAGCATCACAAAGATCAATTGTGGGCGGCTCAGATCTACATCGGTAGTTATCCCAAGTAAAACAAATTTTGGGTCCAGTGGTAGCGCTGTCTCCAGCACCGCACTCAGTTCCCCCAAGATGTGTGTCCAATAAGTGTGGATAATAGGGCAATCCCATATAATATGATAAAAGGCCCCCTGCGGGTGTCCACATCTGAGACAGCAGGAGTCACTAGCTCTACCCATGCGGTGTAGTCGGGCCCTGTCGTAATATACCCGATGTAGTATCTTATACTGTATGAGTCGTAATCGGGATTTAATCGCGACTTCTCTGTGATGCATCAGGGCTGCCTCCCAATCTATTGTGTCCAGCTCGCCCCCGTCCTGTTCCCAGGTTGCTCTTAGTTTCCCTAGTCTGTCCGGCGTGTTATTATTCAGGGTCTTGTACATCAGTGACACTAATTTACTGGGTATCCGTTCTTGCAATAGACGACCCTCCAGTGGGGCATAGTCTGGTAATACAGAGGTGAGCGCCGTCTCAGCCCTCCATGCATGCCGCAGTTGCGCATATTTGAGGAACTGAGTAGGGCTCAGTCCATATTCCGCCGCCAGGGTCCCATAGGGTTTAAATTTCCCCTTTGCTACCAGGTCCCCCAGCTTGGAGATCCCAATATTGTCCCAGCCCCTAAAACCTATGAGTTTGTGGAGCTCTTTTAGCCATGTGCAGGTCCATATCGGTGTCTGTCTAGTAGGTTTATGGGACCACCCCATCATCTTTGTCGCCCTATCCCAGACCTCTATGGTTATCTGCGTAGCCGGGAGTAATCGCCTCTTTCCCACCCCCCCATACAAATAGTGGAGACTAGTTCGGCGTGTCATGGTGTCTCTTTCTAGCCTATACGTCGGGTGATCCGCAGGTGCGTGGAGCCATTCATTGATCGGTGCCAGGTGTTCAGCCCAGTAATATGCTTCCATATCCGGCAAGGAAATCCCCCCATTGTACTGGTTTCTCTGTAGTGTATCTAGGGCTATTCTCGGTTGTTTCCCTAACCACAGCAGCGAGCGTAATTCCGCATTTATCACCTTGAACGTCTGTCTGGGGAGGGGGAAATACTCATTCTGTAGGGCATACAGAAAGCGGGGCAAGGTGATCATCTTAAACATTGCAGCCCGGCCTAAGATCGTGAGAGGGAGTGCCTTCCATCTAAGGGCATCATCTGCAAAATTCCTAATCACTCGTTGAATGTTCGTTTGATAGGAGACATGTCGGTCCGTAGTCAGATGGATCCCCAAATATGTAAACCCCGTCTGGGTAACCTGGAGGGCGGCAGGCAGAGGGGGCCACTCCTCCTCCCCGCGTGGGCTATACAGGACCGATTTATGCCAGTTTATCGTGTACCCCGAGAAGGAGCCATACCTACCCAGGAGCTTGAACAATGCAGGGATTGTCGTGGCCGGTTTGGCCACATACAAAAGAATATCGTCCGCGTACAGCGAAATTTTTTCTTCCTGCATGTCGGTTTGCGAGATATGAAATCCCCATATCTCGTCTGTCTACCGGACCTCACAGGCCACTACTTCAATGGTGAGGGCGAATAGTAGTGGGGACAGTGGGCATCCCTGCCGGGTCCCCCTCCTGATAGGGAAATCTTCAGATAGGATCCCGTTCACCTTCACCCGGGCTCTGGGGTCTGCATAAAGCAGTCCCACCCACCTCCTAAACTTGGGTCCGATGCCGAAGTTGACCAACGCCGCCTCCAGAAAAGGCCAGTGTATAGCGTCGAACGCTTTTTCAGCGTCGAGGGAGAGGAACATATGTGGTTCCTCCCGACTCTTCACCTCCATAAGCCAGTTAAGCGTTCATCTCAAATTTTGCCTAGTCGCCCTGTCTGGCAGGAATCCCGTCTGGTCCTGGTGAACCAGGCTTGAAATCACCCGACGTAGGCGGAGGGCCAGGACCGTCGCCAAGAGCTTAGCCTCCACGTTCAGGAGGGAGATTGGTCTATAAGACGCGCAGTCCTCGGGAGGTCTGCCCTTTTTATATATAGGTACGATCGTGGCCATCCGTAGGTCCGAAGGGAGGAGACCCTCCCGTGCCGCGTCTTCAAAGAGCGCCAGGAGGTGAGGCGTCAGCAGATCCACACCTTTTTTAAAGAATTCCGCCGGGAGGCCATTCGGACCCGGCGACTTCCCTGGTCTGAGTCTGGCTATTGCTTCTCTAATTTCAGTGGCCGTTATGTCAGCGTCAAGGGTCCCCTTATCCTCGCCTGTTAAGGCCGAGGTGTGGACAGTAGACAGGTAGACCATGATTTCTTCCGATCCACCCAGTTCCCTGGCTTTATAAAAGTCCCTGAAGTAGGAGGCAAACGTCTGTACGATCTGGGCATCTCCTCTCTGTAACTGTCCCTGACCGTCCACCACCCCTTCAATCCACCTGGCATCCCTTTCCTTATGGCTTAGCCAGGCCAGCAGTTTCCCAGACTTGTCCCCAACGTCATATAACCTGTGTAAGGTTGCAAGCGCCTGTGCTTGGGCTTCCTCCGTCGCTAAGGCTTTATACTGCTGTTTGGTATCCGTCAGGCGCCGAAGCACCCGCGGGTCTTCTCCCGACAGATACCGCTGTTCTAAGTCCAGTATTTGGGTTTCCAGGGTATCAAGCTCCTCTTGGGCTTTCCGTTTCCCCCAGGCTATTCGATTTTGAGCCCTATCGCGGAGTACAGTCTTGTAAGCCTCCCATACGGTCACTCCGGACTGCACCGAGCCCACGTTTTCTGCAAAGTACACTTTCGTGTCAGCCCTAAGGCCCTGCACTATCTCACTATTTTGTAGATCCCAGGGCGTCAGTTTCCAACCTCCACCATTGGCGCGAGGCCTCCCACCTAGCCGAACCAGAAGAGGTGAATGGTCCGAGAGACCCCTCGCCAGATACTCTGCTTCGTCGTCAGCCCCAAGTGCATGCCTGGGGAGGAAGATATAATCAAGTCTGGAATGTACCCTGTGTGCCCCCGAATAATATGAGTAGCTTCTGGTAGTCGGGTGTAGCCGTCGCCACACATCTGTCAGGCCTAGTGTGGTCATAACCCTGGCCATAGGCGTAGGCTGGGAGCTGTCCTCGCGGATCCCCGAGTGATCCATGGGGGTGGACATAACGTCATTAAAGTCCCCACCTATGATGTGTAACGTGGCCAGTGTGTCCAGCAGGACATCGACCAATCCGGAGAGAGTCCTGGCTTGGAGTTTCGGGGGAGCGTAGATCGAGGCTATCGTGACCCTCTGCCGCCCCCATGTTCCTGACACCCCTACGTAAGTCCCTTGGGGGTCCGTCCAGTCCGGGTCACCGTAAAAGGCGGGATCTCCTTATCAAAATCGCTAACCCTCGGGAGCCCGTCGTGTAACCCGCGTGTGCCAGTACCTTGTAAGCTCCCCTCGCCAGAAACCCACACTTCGTTCCCCTAAGGTGGGTCTCCTGTAGGAGGACTATATCAGGACGTAACCGTTTAATATGTGCCATCACCAAACCTCTCTTAATTTTATCCCCGAGACCATTCACATTCCACATGAGAACCGTGTAGGGGCCGATCACTAATCCATCCTCAGGGGTTTTATGCACCGTCACGGAGGCCATGGAGTGGTGTGTGTCCAGTCCATCCCTTGCGGGGGGTGGACGGTATATGCGCCTACCAGTGTGATCCTGTGGTCAGTGTGCCAAACCAACATAAAACAAAACATATTCCAAAACATTCCCAACCAGAAAACAAGCGCAACCCCTAGGAACAGGACCTTCAATTTCGCCGGGAAGAGCAACATGTATTGTATCTTGCGGTCTCTCAGTTTAGCTTTCACGGAGTCGAAAGTGCGCCTCTGCTTTTGTACCTCCCTACTGTAGTCCGGGAAGATCATTATGCGGGTATTCTCATGTCGTATTTCCCCCAGCTTCCGAGCCTCTCTAAGTATCATGTCCCTGTCCAGGAAGTTCAGGAAGCGCGCTATTACGGGCCTAGGCTGCGCCCCTGTGGGTGGACAGGCCAGCAGTGCCCGGTGGGCTCTTTCTATGACAAAACAGGAAGAGAACTTGTCTGCTGGGAAGGTGTTCCGCAGCCAGGTGTAGAGAAATTCCGGCACATTTGTCCCTTCAATTCCTTCACTAAAGCCCACAAAGCGGAGGTTGTTCCGTCGGGCTCTGTTTTCCGCATCGTCCACCCTCCACAACAGGTCCTTATGAGAGGATTGGAGTTCCTGCATACCCTTGCGTAGGTCGTGTACCGAGTCTTCTGTCTCGCCGAGTCGCGTCTCTGTCTCCGTGACCCTTCCAGCCAGGTTCCGAAGGTCCTGGCGCAAGAGCGCCACTTCCGACCCTACTGCGCCAATCTGTCCCACTAGCGCCGTCCTGGATGCCTGTATTGCCTGGAGGAGGGTATCCGTATCCGAGCGAGCGCCCGGGCGCTCCTCCTGAGGGGGGGCGATGACCTTCGCATACTGGTCCATCTTGCCCTGGCGCGGGGGTTTCGGGTCCCGGTCCTTTCCCATAGTGAGCTCTGGCAGGCTCAGGTGTTAGGCAACCTCCACTACTGTGTGTCCTGTAGTCCAGGCGCCCACAGCGCATGCGACGCCCGCCCGCCGTGCCCGCAGGCGGGCACCTTCACCCGAATGTAGTGTCGCAGGGGGAGGGGGTGACCAGCCAATTTCTAGCAGGTATGCAGGTGTCCCCTCCTGATGGCAGGCTCCCTGTCACCCTCTCACGCTGGCCGCAAAGCCATCCTTGGTGCTCACAGTTTGTTCCATTCGCCAGGGGCCCTCTCTCTGCCTGCGCCCCCAAGCCCGCGTCACTGGTCGGCAGTAGCGCTGCCCCCTCTAATGTGGTGCCAGTGGTTCCGGGGGAGACACCCCATCCATCGCAGCCTCCCCCGTCGTCGTGTCCGTCTCCCTCGCACAGGGACTGTGTGTGATGCTCCGGGAGGAGGGGGAACACTCACTCCTTCTCAGTCACAGTCCAGATACTTGCCTCCTCCCCCTCACTCCCCACCGCCGGTCCGGCACCGTCTTGCAGCTCCTCGGTCCCTCTCAGGGCCAATTCATGGTCGCCGGGTGGGGGGGGGAGGAGGGCCCATCCGCCGCAGCACTCCACCGGCCAGTCCCACAGCGCAAGAACAACGGCCCAGGATTGACTCACCGGCACTGGTCAGGTCCCCTCTGTGCGGTCCCTCGCTCCCAGGGGTTCCACTCACCCGCCTGTGGCCTCCCTATCGCAGCTCCAGCTCGTGTCTCACAGCTCTGCTAGTGTGGGGACCTGCACTCAGCACTCACGGCAGCGGTCGCAGGTCCCCACCTCGTTTCGCCCATAAGCCCGTCTCCGCGGCTCCGTACCTCGTCACTTCAGCAGCTCTCTGGCCCGGTGGGGGAGGGGCGCGTCCCACAGGTCCTCCTCGTTCCACCAGCCTCGGCCGCACCTTCAGGAGTATGGAGCCTTCTCAGGCACTCCAAGCGTTATTCCAACGGGGCACGGCACCTCGAATCAGCCCCAGTCTCCGTAGCTCCTCCGGGCCGGGTCACAGGTCCCGATGCTGTGCCGCCAGTCCCCAGTTACAGTGCGGCGCCCTCTTGGGGTTTCCCAGCTTGTCCGGGCGCATCCGATTTTCGGCCCTTCGGACTTAAATATTGGAATATTCCTCCCGATTGCGGCTGCAGGCAACAGCGGGGCATATCATCGAGCAGTTGCAATGTTCTCCGGGTCTGCAGGGCACCGGAATCAATGGCGGATGAGGCTTTCAGCCGGAGCTCGGCGAAAGCACGTCTTACTCGGCCATGCTGCTGGCCACGCCCCCCCATCTGAATCAGAATTGAGTGAAGAAGAGCAAGCACAAGAGCAAGCACAAGGAGGCCTGAGAAGGTCGAGAAGGACAAGAGTGCCTTGCCAGAGATATGCTGCCCCGGAGTGGACTTACGCAGTAACTGCTGCCGGGAGTAGTGAGTTCCGGGAGGCTGAGGTCCGTGCGAGTGATCAGCAGAAATCCCCTACTGAAGATTGATGTGGGACTGATAGTTCCAGGACTCGAAGTTGAAGGAGTGCTAACAATCACGGTCCCAAAACCTCCAGTTTTGAGCAAAGTGCAAAGTCTGATATTGCATAAATTGGTTTTCCCGACGTTTGGATTTGAAGCATCACCTCATGAACTGGTAGAGGTTCGTCTTGAGATTTTGCAACATGTTTTAGCTGCAATTGGATCCGAACTTATCGTGGATTGTGAATGAACTGTGCATTGTAAATAGGTGTTCCAAAGAAGATAACCTAGGCCCGAGGGGAAGAAGAATAAATTCAGGGCTTTACCAATAGAAGAAGAAAGAGGGCTAGGGAAGTCTTTTTGGACTGTGTAAATAAATCCGTAAAACCCAAACCTTGAACGAATTTCCATAATTCCAATGAACTTTGCTTGAACGTTTGAGCAGCAAATCGAGGTGGAAGAAAGAGACTTTTGTGTATCCTCTAAATTGAACGACTAATTCAAAAATGGAGTCTGGAAATCCGAACCGTAGATCCAAGTGTGTGATAGGTACTTCCATAGTGGGAGTGATAGTTTCAATAGTTATAGTTATTATAGTGTCAGTTACTATTTCACATGAGCCAGGAGTCGTGGAGGTGAAAGGGACACCTACACCTAGTACTTCTAGCAAGAAAGAGGACTCCATAGGAGCTGAAAAGGCTATGCTAGATCAGAATAGTCGTAGGTTGCATGTAGATTTGTCTAGAAGTGATTTTAAGCTTAATGCGTATGCCAAGCTGCTGTATGAGTACATTGAAACAATGGACGTGAGTGATTGTTATGTGTGTATGCAATTGCCTGCATCGGTGGATGAGGGCATTAGATATCATCATCTTCCGTTGACTTATGGGATTTCATGTAGTTTGTTGCTTAGCATGTTTTATGGAAGAGGTCATTATGAATACTTCTTTTCCAATTATGACGCGGTGCTTTCAGAGGTTCCAGCATATAAGCACCTGAACAAGTATGATTATTACAAGCAAGAAGATAGAATTGGGAAGTATTTCATACCGACTGCATCACTAGATACAGCTTATGCACATAGACACAACCTAACATGTTCTCTAACAGAGATAGAAAATAAGTTTGTAGATCAAGTAGAGGATAGATATAGACAGTTAACACAAACACGTAATACTGGAGAAAGTCCATTGGATTGGACAAAGGAGGAGTTAGCTCACAGAGCGAAAGGGAGCTATGGCCCTATAGCATTAGATCTGGTGCAAAAAGGGAAACTTTGTGTGAAACGTGTCCAAACCTATTATGATAAGGTTTACGTGGGACAGAGTGCGTGTGATCACGTTTTCACCATGGAAGAGTCGGCGAAGAACTTTTTGCAGGGTCCGGTACAAGTGGTGCCAACAGTATACTACGTATGTGGGAAAAACGCTTATGCGAGATTGCCTGTCAATTGGTATGGTACCTGTTAACTGGCAGCTGTTTTCCCTAAGATTTACCATGTAGAGGAGCTAGGACTCCTCGAAGGAGGAATACATTCTAGGGTAAGGAGAGATGAAAGTGCAGGAGGAGTGATTGGGGATATTTTTGGAGCTGTAATACCAGGTTTGGGAGTGATTTTGAATGATGCGAAGATTAGAAAGCTGGCGACTGTGGTGGACAGATTGTCGACGAATACAGCTAAATCACTATTGCTCGTGGATGGAGAGATGTTGTCGATAAGGACAATGGTGATGCAGAACCGTCTTGCTTTGGATGTCTTATTGGCAAAAGAGGGCGGAGTCTGTAAAATGCTGAAGGTGCAAGAGTGCTGTACTTATATACCAGATAATAGTAAAGATCTGAAGAAGTATATAAGTAACATCACTGAGATTCATCATGAGATCCAGGATCTGACCGAAGAGGGCGTTTGGGAGAAAGTTTGAAAGGGATTTGGTAAAGTGGGGAGTTGGTTTGCGAGCTTGGGAAAAGGTATTCTTGGTTACATTCTGAGACCTATCCTTATAATCGTGGTCTGTGTGATTTGCCTATGGGGTTTTGTGAGGGCTTATCAGTGGTACAAGGCGAATCAGGTCGAAAGGTCCCTTAGGGCAAGAGAAGTAAGGATGACTAGACTGCAGGACAGTCATTATGAGAATATCAAGAATTTGGAAAGATGCCGACAGGGAAGGATGGCTACGAGCTCTGTTTAGGTCGGTTCTTTCTCCAGGGAATTGTGATTTTGTTGATGACACTAGTCATCAGAGGGGGAACTGAAAGAGCACAAAGATATTCTGAAAATTGTAGGGGTACATTATATTCGTTGATAGTCTGTACCCACATATATTCTTATGTGTGCGCTAACGTCAAGTAGAATTCGTGTTGTAATAATCGGTGGTAATTGAAATGTTAAGCCATTCAAGAAACGTAAAGTGGCATCTAGAGGAAATCATGTAGCTTTCGATGTTCATTTCAAATGCATAATGAAGTAGTTATATGTAATGTAATGCAGTAGATTTAAACATGCATCATGTTGCAATTGCACACGTATAGATGAGTAATTGTGTTCAAACGTAATGAAATGTAGTGCTTACAGATGTAACATTTTAAATGTGCTTAAGTTGATGTTAAAGGCATAGATGGAGTATCTGCTTCTTCGCGTTAAGAACGGCCTATTCATTTTCTTATGTTAGCTGGTTTATGTAGGCCCGAAAGGTATTTTCCCCTGGTGAGGCTCTCATTTGGAGGCAGACAGCGAAATTCATTTTCGTGCAAGGTTGCTTCGTTCTCATGTATTCGTTGCAGGTGCAAGGACATCGTCTTCGTTAGTTAGAATAATGCTTTTGTTTTAGGAGTTAGGCATGGAGGAGACCCGCTACAGAGTATCCAGGAAGGCTGATAATTAGAAGTTGTGCTGAAGAAGCCTGAGACCCAAGGACACTCCAACCGTCGTTGGACCGAGTTCAACTTTCAATGGAAAGTTACCTAGGAGAGGTGCTTACCCAGGAGAGGTGTTACCTGGGCGGGCATATCGAATATCCATTTTGTATTAAGGACAGTGCCCCGGGGGAGGAGGCAGCAGACAGCAGAGGAGGCAGCAGACAGCAGAGAAGGCAGTCAGCAGAGAGAGGAGAGGTAGAAAGAGCAAAGAGGGTAAAGGAAGGGATCGATTCTTAGGATGAAGATTTAGATGGTCTTTTACAATGTGAGTGCACTTCTGAGGAAGTCATCACGAGCTGACACCTTTTCATGATCTTGTTTGGACAAAGCTAAGTAGGAATGCCCCTTTAGAATCGAGTAGGGATAGCCTAACAGATTTTCTTTACAGAGTTCAATGAAGACTAATATAGATGTTGGTGCAGTTATTGCTTGTTTAATATTCTTGGAATTGCTCATTCTCTTTATGCTATATCGAATTAGATTGGTGCGTAGGATGGACTTTGTATTAGTGCCTTTGTATTTTTGCAACCTCGTTCTGAGGTGTCTGTATGTTCAGTTATTTTTGGTTTTGTAATAAATCTCTAAACTTGGAATTCGGAGTCAGTGATCTTTTCCGAGAATTAAATTGTTTCATGACAGGATTGGAACAGAGTATTGTTTCTTCCCTTTACACTTTTCAGCAGGTAAAAAGGTTCAGTCGGCCGAGGGTTCCTGGTAAGTTGTACAATGGAATCCGGCGTTATCAGTCCTCTGTCTCCACTTCGAGTGTCTAGGGTCAAGATGCCCAGCCAATCCAAGACCAATTTGGGGCGTTTCGAAGAAGTGCGATTTGCCTTTGTGGAGGACTTTGAGCTTGGCCAGGAACATGTGCATGGAGGTCAATTTCCGTCACCCTAGTTTTTGTTTTACCACTGCATAAGATTGTCTCTGCTTTTGCACTCTGAGTGTATAGTCGGGGTAACTACTGATCTTGGTGAACTCAAAGTGTAGAATACCTTTGAGCTGGGCTTGCCGGAGTATAGTGTTTCTGTCTACATAGTTTAGGAAACAGGAAATAATGGACATGGGGGGTCAGGGGGGCCTTGCTGCAAGGGAGTGATGGGCTCTCTTGATCACAAAACAGGGTGAGAGGTCATTTGTCGGCAGCCATGTTTTGAGCCAAGCAGAGAGGAAGGCCTCTGAGTTGAATCCCTCTGCCCCCTTTGGCACACCAATGAAGTGTAGGTTGTTTTGGCTTTAGCGGCCCTCTGCATCCTCCATTCTGCATTCCAGCAGGCACACTTTGACCTGCAGTCAGGCTATGTCAGCTGTCAATGTATGGACCATGTCTTCTGTGGAGGAAATACGTTATTTGGTCTCCGCGACCTGTTCGACAATCCTCCGTATGTCCTGCTGCAGCAGTCCCACCTCCAGGCCCAACCCCGATCTGGGTTTACATGTCCAGGAATGCCTGAAGGAACTGTTTGGGGATGGCTTGAGGCTCTGTAGCTGCCTCGAGTGGCTGTGAGTCTTCAGGTGGCCTTCAGGCAGCTATTGCATATTTGTCCAGTGTGTTTTGTGGAGCGGGCGCTGCTGTTTGTGTTTTCTCCATGGTGTCCCGTTTGAGGGGGTGGCTAAGGGGTGAAGTTCCATCACTGCTGGTGTGCTGAGATCAATGGTTAGTGTTGTATCTGTTGAGATGTGTTGTTCCCCTACACGTTGTCTTGACACCTATGGGCCATAGCACCCGGAGCAAGAGGGGAGATGAGGGTATTGCAAGAAGTGGTGCCTCACTCAGCAGGGCGCTACGCAAACAAATGATGATGGAATGCTGAATAAATCATACATTCACCCCCAGTCAAGAGATCTGGGTTAAATCCATTGTTCTTTTGCTCACCATGCCACCCCAGTTTAGACCCAGCCATATGCAAATCAGTCTTGACCCTGTTCCTTACGGGAACAGTCCATCCGAAACTGCCAAGCCAGGTCCTCCCTGGACTGGAAAGAAGCATCCTGGGACCTGTTTCGGGGTATTACCCCATATCAGCCAGGCTAGCTTGAATCCAGTGGTACAGTGAGCAAGGGACCCACGTCTGGGCATACCCATCCCATTTAGAGCGAAAAGTGCTACGCAAACAATTGATGGACGGAATGCTGAACAAGTCATACATTCACCCCCAGTCAAGAGATCTGGGTTAAATCCATTGTTCTTTTGCTCCCCATGCCACCCCAGTTTAGACCCAGCCATATGCAAATCAGTCTTGACCCTGTTCTTTATGGGAGCAGTCCAGCCCGAACTGCCAAGCCAGGTCCTCCCTGGACCGGAAAGAAGCATCCTGGGACCGGTTGCGGCGTATTACCCCATATCAGCCAGGCTAGCTAGAATCACACAACAGGTCAGCACTCTACCCCCACTCCACGGTGCAAGAGGGAAAGGTCCACCTCCGAACCAGGGGGATGGAGGTCCAGCCCTCCTTTGCCACCACCACACAATACTTTGCGGTGGCTCCGCCGTGGTCCAGGTGGCTGGCTCTCACCACAGCAGTGTAGGTGCTTGGAAGCCTGTGCCTTCGGTGCGTGTAGGCTTTCTGGCCTCAGCGTGTCCCAGAGGGATCCCCTCCACCGCACCAGTGAAGACAGGCCTCAGAACCATGACAACGCTCTTCCTTTGCAGGCCATGCAAAGGCCACCAGTGTGGTAAAACGGGGGTTCAATAGTCCATCCCCACTCATACGTTTGTTGAGGGTGGGGCGAGATTATACGGGCACGAGTGAGATGTCACAGGTCACCTCTCGCTACGTCCCACGGCCCCTGCTGCTCACTGATGTGCCCCGTGGGGACCCTCGATGTTATGAGGCAGGGGAATAGTAACCCATCCCCAACTGAGCTTCTCTGGGGGGGATCTAGCACACCGTTGGTCATCATGGGGACACCCTCTGCAGTATCCTGCCCCCCATGGTTTGTGATCCCGTGCGCAGCAGCTCAGTGGTATCCTAAACTGGATGTGGCACAGTCCCTGCAGCAGGCAGATCTGTTTCGATGCCACTTCTGGTGTGTTTGTCGGCGCCGTGGTTCAGCCCGCGTGGGCCTCGAGGGATGAGTTGTTTTAGGGCGGTGTTCTATACCTGTAGGTGGTCAGCTGGGTCGACCGCATCAGGTTTTTTTGTTGGACCGCTGGAGGATCAAGCAGATCAGGAAGTCGTCATTGCCCTTGGCTCCACTAGTTTTAATATGAGCAAAACGTGTGCCTGATTTCAAGGAAGATGAGTTGTTTTTGTCTTCTAACATAGCACAATCGTTTTCTCAAGGATCTTGTACATTTCTGGTGGTTTGACAACAAGGCCAGCAGATAAACTCGTCTATAGAGATAAAAAACATATCTTGCACGTCACTGAAAATTATTGGTTTATCTGACACATGTTTTCTGGATCTGCATATTTACTTTCATTTGACAATACGTTTTTCTAGATCGATCCTATTAGAAATTTCTGTGGAAATCATGCAACACATCTACACTTAAGTGTTTTACTGATTCTGCCTGCCTCTAATCAAACAAATCTCGAAACTGGATTTGTTCGTTTTCAGTTTAGTGCTCGTCAATAGCCACTATTTTCACTTTTCCTGCCTTAAAGGACACTCTTTTCAATTGTATTTCTTCATCTAGGTATACCAAAAAGCAGCTAACTGTGACACTTTGTTCTAAACCTGCATTTTAAAATAAGGCATAGCTAAATTGTTGGTTCTGAGCTTATAAAAGAGAATATATTTGTATCAGAGGAAAATGTGACATGTGGCATTGGTAACTTAGTGGCACCACCTAGATACACCGACTGTTACATCCACTTTTTATTTCATCCAGCTATACCTTTCAATTTAGGTGACAGTTCTATTAGTGTTTCCCACTCACCACACAACAACCAGGAAATAATAGAGCACACACATAAATTAAGAATAGTTACAAGCAAAGTGAATATAGCTAGTTGGTGGAAATGTGGGAAAGTGAAACTGATATCAGACTTTAGGAACAGATCTACTCCTATTTCTAAAAACTCAAAGGAACTAAGAATTCTATCTTTGCTCACTTTGGTACCCCTGAATTGAAAAATTTACCACCTCAGCCATCATGCATGGTTATACTTGTCGGTTTACTAGAGAGATTGGATAAACTTGGAATCTGCACAAAATAAATGGATAAAATTCTACTTACTGAGCCCATAATTCTTTTTCCAAGCTCCAGCAGCCTCATTAACGCGAGCAGCAGGGGGACTCCAAACCCCATACTTCAACGCGGCAGGAGCTGCCAACGAGCCGCCCACATCATACAGAAGCGCCAGGAGGCGCTTAAAAGCGACATAATTCTTTTTCCAAGCCCCAGCAGCCTCATTACCGCGAGCAGCAGGGGGACTCCAAACCCCATACTTCAACGCAGCAGGAGCCGCCAACGAGCCGCCCACATCATCCAGAAGTGCCCGGAGGCGCTTAAAAGCGGGAGAGGGCTCCCGCAGTGCGGGAGCCCATAATTGTTTTTCCAAGCGCCAGCAGCCTCAGTACCGTGAGCAGCAGGGGGACTCCAAACCCCATACTTCAATGCGGCAGGAGCCGCCAATGAGCCGCTCACATCATCCAGAAGCGCCAGGAGGCGCTTAAAAGCGGGAGAGGGCTCCCATAATTCTTTTTCCAAGCGCCAGCAGCCTCATTACCGCGAGCAGCAGGGGGACTCCAAACCCCATACTTCAACGCGGCAGGAGCCGCCAACGAGCCGCCCACATCATCCAGAAGCGGCAGGAGACGCTTAAACGCGGGAGAGGGCTCCCGCAGCGCGGGACACGCGCAGGCGAGCCCGGGACCGCCTGGGCGAAGCTGGGACCAAGGGCGGGCCCGTCTGCGCCCGTCCGAGACCGGAGGAGGCCGGGCTGGGCCCTCCCGCTTGGCTGCTTTGGAGTACAAGTTATCCTGCACTGGGTGAGTGCCCTCCGAGGAGAGGTTTCCCACATATATTATATTTGATCATTTTGACTTTTAGGGAGGATTGCTCTTTTGACTGTCTCTGGTTACTTTTAAAAACGTCAGGCCCTTTGGGGGGACAATAAAATTCGCCGTAAGATACACATACTTTGTCCCGTTTTAGAATATCGGAAGACTTGTATTGGAGGGGCCCTGCATATTTGTACTTTCCCACACAGCTAATGTGATTATTGCTCTTTTTTTGAGAATCTGGGAAATGGATCTAAGTTTGTATTGGTGCATAAAGACATTATTTATTGAATTGGAGATGCCGTGTAAAGTTATTTGTACTCTTTTATATTGTGACCTCTTTTTTGACTCTCGTATCCGGATTAAGGACACATAGAGGGTCATTACGATGGCGGGCGGACAAAGTCCGCCCACCACCGCAACGGAATGCGGGACCGTACGCAAGGGGTGCGGCGGTCCCGCCATGGGTATTAGGATGCCACCGCCACGGTGGCGGTGGCATCCTATTGTTCGCACAGCGCGGGCGGTGCTGTCACCAGCACTCCGCCGCATGCAAAACGCATGTTGTGCATTTGAATGCACAACGTGACAGGCACCGCGCGGTGCCTGCCACCTTGTACATTCAAATGTAGGGGGGTACCATAGGTACCCCCCATGTGCACCCCCCACCCCCAAATCCTGGGGGCCCGCAACGGGCCCCCAGAAGCAAAGACCACATGCTCTTTCCATGGCGGCAACACCGCCATGGAAAGGCCGCTCCGCCAACATCCTAATATGGATGGCGGTGTCTTGCAGACACCGCCACCATGTTAGGGTCCTTTACCGCCCGGTCCCCTGTGGGACCGGCGGAAAACCGGCGAACGGTCTTTCGTTCCACCGGGCTCCCCACCGCCATCGTAATATGGCGGGGGGGAAATGGCATGCGGGCGGTGGGAAATGGCGGGCGGATCGCCACCGCCATACGGGCGGTGGCGATCCGCCCATCATTGTAATGACCCCCAAAGTGTTTTATTTCTTCTATAGATCTTCTTTTTGACTCTCTTATCCGGATTAAGGACACAAAGTGTTATCACTGCTCCTATAGATCTTTGCTTAAGGATAACAGTGAGAATTGTTGGGTGATCTTTTGATGATAACTAGTAGTTGGGCAGTGGTACCTACACTGGACATGGGTAAAAGAAAACAAATGGAAGCACGTCAGGGGAAATCACGACCAAAAACACCTAATGCTATTACTAATTATTTAACAAATGCGGTGGGGCTGATCGAGAGTGAAATAAGTAATGTAGAGGAAAGGCTTGCAGCCACCAAATAGATTGTAAGTAGAGCATCCCATAAAGAAAAAATATATGTGGAGGAGGTAACCTGTTCCGAGGTTCTTGGAAAAGGGAACACCGGGGAGAACTGCCCTCAACGCCCAGAACAACCCTGTGTATTCAATAAATCCTTAGAGATTGATGAATTATCTAACTCACAAGATATAAGCTCACCACCCACTAAGAAAAGTAAACAACCTGGGGTCCCAAGTATGGTATTTCCAACAAACCACAAGACGGGTTGTGGTACCAGGGGGAGAACAACCTCCAAAAAGAAAAAAGTGGCAAAAGCAAAAGAAATAAATGATAATGGAAACCTAGAGGGTCTTCTAAATAAGTTGTATGCAAAATTGGAGAATGTCGAGCAGAGAGTCATAGCTGAGCTCGCTGAAATAAAGGGCAGACTAATGGTACTAGAAAGTGCCTCTGTGAACACAGGGAAGGCTTTGGCAGAGGAAACTGCGAGGGGGGCGTTAATAACCGATGTACAACGCTCGGAAAAATCGCGTCTTAAGGAAACATTATATATGAGTTCAAATTGTCCCCCGGCACCTTTAGTGCAAAGCACAGAGCCAACATTACATAGGGAGGGTAAGCATAGGTACCAAAGCCCAAAAACACCAAGAGCAAGGAACCATACTCCAGAGACTTTACACCTTCCCCCTGAGGCTACAACATAGATTGTTATTTTAAAAGGAGCCCCTAAATTATCCCCTCAAACTAAAGAATCCTGGACCGAATTAAGACATAAAGTGGTGCATTGGATGGCTAATTTTAACTTAAACATCAGCCTCCTTTGTGAGGAAATTCTAATGGTGAGACATGTGAATTGGGTGGGACCTACAGAAAAGAAGGGTATTGGGGATTGTATAGTTATTAATTTTCGACATCCAGAGGCGGCAAGCTTTACACTTAAGAAGATTCAATCTAGACAACAGTATATGATCAACTGGGAAGATCGAGTGGCTGCTGTTCCTCTGGGATTTTTCTGCAAGCCCCCTTTCTATTTGCCAATCCACCTAACCATTAAAGGGTTAACCCGGTACATACATGCAGTCTGGGACCCATAGTATCCTGTTTTAATCGCTATGCCCCACTTTCTAGCTTAGCCGATCAGGATTGACAAAATGATCAAGGGGAGACAAAAGTAAATTCCAGGGTAATAAGTCCCCAGGAGAATATTGTTGATGAGCAATTAATAAAATCCACCGAAGAAATCACCCAAATAAAGTTTAGATCATGGAATATAGCCGGGATCAAAAAGAAGCTAAATGATAAAGAATGGTTAGATAGTATTAAGCCATTACAATTAACGTGTCTCCAGGAGACCTGGCTCACTCAAGAGCCATATATCGATAGTTTTGTCACTGCTATACCATCAGCTTCTGGGCGAGCAAAGGGAGGTCTGGCAACCTTTATCTCTACTACAGCGCCAATGAAACTTAGAAAGGTGTATAATGGTTCCCCTTATTTTCAACTTGTCCACTTAGTAATGGGGAAAAATCAACCCTTTATTGTAGTGAATTTTTATAATAACATTTTTAACGCTACTTGTTTTAAGGTTGTGAACGAGCTGGACAGAGTACTGGCTAACTTTATAAAAGGGGAGGATCCCTCATATATATGTATCTGGGTAGGGGATTTTAATATCAGCAAATGTAGTTTCTCAGGAACGAACGTTTGTGCTTTTACTGATATAACAGGGATTAACTTACAACATTTCCCACATGACAGCTACGGGAAAAAGTTAAATGAACTCTTATGTAAGTATAGCCTAGAGGTATTAGTACCAAGAGGAAAAGAGGGAGAAACACCAAATTCAACCTTCCAAGGTAGTGGAAAATCAACATGTATTGATCACATTATAGTGTCCACGACTGGTCTTAAATATTGTGGTCTACCAAATTGCGAATTCACCAGATTTAGTGACCATGCCTCACTGACTATGTTAATAAATGTTAAATCAAATGGGTCGGAGGAAAAACTATTGCTGCCTAATATAGTGGCAGCCGGAAAAAATACGATTAGCATAAAATGGACAGGTATTAATGAAGACATCATGTTGCATAAGGTTGTTAAAGATAATAAGGAAAGCTTCTCCATATGTACCGATATTGACTCCCCCCCTGATACGATTAGGACTGCTTATGAGAAAATCACTACGGGAATATCCATTAATTTAAGAAAAGAAAGCACTACTAAAAGGAGACATATAAAAGGCTGGTTCAATCAGGATTGTACAGGGCAAAACAAGAGTTAAATAAGGCCCTACACAAAATACCTAGAGACAGGATCGAAACTAAACGACTTAGATCATTATACAAACAGGCCATAAAAAGTAGGAAGAGTGAGGTACAAGAGGAGGCCTGGTTGAAATTGAATCAAGCCGCAGACACCAGGGATACCACCCTTTTTTGGAAAGTGATTAATTCACCAATGTGGAATTTTTAATGCACCTATTAATAATATAGAACAGTCGCCCCCTATAGCTGTGATCCCACTTCAACAAATAAGGTTGGAGGAGGTAATCACAGCAATAGATAAGATGAAACAGGGTAAGGCACCGGGACCCGATGAGGTCCCAGCCGATGCATACAAAAAATATACACAGTTATGGGCACCAATCTTAACACAGGTTTGTAATGCTGCTGCTAAAGGCTGTGTCCCTAAAGCTTGGACAGATAGTACAATCGTCCCCATTTTTAAAAAGGGGAGTCAGGGAGATGGGAGATGCTACCGCCCCATATCCCTCCTAGACTCATCTGTTAAGATCATGGGGCGAATAGTCCTTGGAAGATTGGAGAATTGGGTTAATGACAGAAACATCCTGACTGAAACCCAATATGGCTTTAGAGGGGAGATGGGGACAGTGAAGCAATGTATAAACCTGCATCAAATCATCGATAAATATACGATGGCTAAGGAAGAAAGTATTCATCTATGCTTTGCAGATCTAAGCTTGGCCTTTGACTGTGTAAACCATGTTAAATTGTGCGAAGCGATGACTGATATGGGGGCCCCTGATGACATTGTGTCATTTCTATCACAATTATATGCGAGACTGACATCTAGAGTAAGGTATGGGAGGGAAGGAGAGTGCACCCCTAATTTCAAGGTGTCCAGGGGAATAAGACAGGGCTGCGTCATCGCGCCCCTTCTCTTCTCATTATATATCAATGGGGACGACACTACTCTCCAGAAACTAAACACTGATGCCCCAAAAATTGGTGCATGACCAACTCCGCTGCTCCTGTATGCAGACGATGTGGTTCTAATTTCTAGAACTGCAAATGGATTACAAGTACTGATTGAAGCCTTCGCCTCATACATGGAGCAGAGAGATTTCAAACTAAACCTCACCAAAACGTTTGTGATGGTCTGTGGCCGAGATGGGCTAAGAAAATAAAGTATCATTATGTAAGGGACTATAAGTTAACAGAAGTCCAAAACTTCTCCTACCTTGGTATTTTGTTTTCATTTAATAGTAATTGGGCTCCTCACTTAGACCAGTCCAGACTCAAATTCACTAGAACTATAGAGGCGATCTTTAGATTTTGTAACAAAATAGGTAGCAAACCTATTTGTGACATGCTTAAAATATATGGGAGTAAATGCCTTTCAGTAGCAACCTATGGCTCTATAGTGTGGGGTAATGCCAACCTTAATATATTGCAATCCTGCGAGAAAAAAAAAATTCTGTCGTATGCTGGCCGTACCAAGAGCTACCTCTTCATATCTCTTGCATAAAGAGCTGGATGCACCATATGTGGCCAACCTCATCAAGTAAGAGCTTTGTGTGCGTGGCACAACATCTGGTGCAAAGAGGGACCAAAGTTCACAAGGGATATAATTTGGGATTGTTTAGCTCTGGAACACACTAACAAAATCCCATGGCTAGCACACATGGACAAATTGCTAAAGAATATTGATAAAGGTTTATCGGTAAAAACCCCCACAGACATTTTGCAATTTGGTAAAAGAGAAATTAAAATATTGTATATGGAGAAACTAAGCCAGGAGAGGGCCATGAGGGGTGGGGAAAAAACAAGCGTGTCAAGATGCATGGCCTACACCGAGTCGGCTGGCCTACCAAATTATTTGGTCAAAATTATAAATACTCAGGATAGATTTTATATGACAAGATTACATTTAGGTACAGTTCATGAACTGGTGGCTTTCCCAAAACGTGAGAAATGGCAGAAAATTGTCTACAAATGCCCATGCGATGGTAAAGCAAATCAGTCCACTGTGCACTTTATGCTGTTTTGTAAATTTTATCGAGACATTACAAAAAAAAAATTACGGCCAATTTTTATTGCACAAAAATTACTTTTTTATAAGGACACTATGAAATGAATTTGTCTGTTGTGCTGTTGCTGGTTATATCAGCAGGGCTGTACATAGAAGGAAATCTCTTGCACATTTAGACCATTTAGTCTATGAAGCTGATTGAAAAGTAAAACTAATAAATGGGACAACAAGGTGATTTGCATATATGAAGTTTTAACAGTCATATTATGTATTATATAAAACTAATGGATAATAATGTTTTTTAAATTGTATGTACTTTTATGGATCAAAACAAGATTCGAATAAAGTTTTATGACTGACTGACTACTTACTGCCTGATTGCCAACTCTTAGACACATGGGAGTTTAAAAAGTTAACATGGCCAGCCAAGATGAAAGGCCCCACCTGCTACCACTTATTTATCTTCCTGGGTCCTCAATCGGAAATTGGAACTGAGAGAGGAACTCTGTCAGTCAGTCAAAATTAAATGATTTCAGATCATAAAAGTCCCAAAAATCACATGCACGTAGCAATGTTCAAGGGGCAGAAAAAATGATATGGAGCATTTTTTCTATATGCCTGCATACACGTTAAAATTATAGGATTCTACAAACCAAAAATCAGTAAATCTAAAGAATAAAAATTTCTTAATAGACATTCCACAATGTATGTACCAAATTAAGAATTCATCAAGCAAATAACTCCAAGTGGCACTGCAGACAAATGTATTGAAAATCATTCATTCAATTTGTAAAATATGTGCCCTCAACCCCAAGTAAATGAACCAGGTACATCGCCCCTGACACAACCATTCATTATGCCCCATTCAGTAAATTTTACCTCGGATTTCAGGATCACTGATATATATCAGGGGGGAGTCAAACCCTGTATCTTATCTATCGCTATTAGGGGAGTCTGAGCATATAATTTGGGTGTTACGAGCACCAAAGTCGCCCCGTAAAGAAGCACTAGGTTGGGATAAATGTTTATTATGTTTATAATTGCAACAATGATGTCTTCTAAAATGGAGGCAAAGCGATTGCCTGGGGGAATGTATTCTGTAGGAACTCCGCATCTTCTGCGCAGTCACCCTATATTTTTCGCCTTTTACTGGACCCTGTACTTTTTGGTGGCTTTAGAACTCTGTGCACTTTAACCCTACTAACCAGTGGTAAAGTGCCTGTGCTCCCCCATTCAACATAGTTGAATTGGCATATTCCTAATTGGTAAATTTAACATACCCATAAGTCCCTAGTATATGGTACAAAGAGAGGCCCAGGCCTGGAAGTTAAATGTCACTAGTGGTCTGTAGCACCTATTGCACCATCCACTACAGGGACAGTATAATACATGGCTTCAAGCCTACCACTGTAGCCTGACTGTAGCTGTTTAAACACTACAATTCGTCCTGCCAAAATAAACCTTTTTGACAGGTCAAAAACTCCCTTATAAATATTAATAGGTCCTCTTATGCAGGCTTTGTATTCCACAAGGCAGGGTGCATGGTTTTTAAAAGTAGGACATGTAGAAATTAAATGTTACCATGTCCTTTCAGTGACAAGCGTCCTCTAGCTATTTTTCACTGTGGCAAACCTAGCTATCCTATGTAGAAAACCAGAGTACAGGTTAAAATCCTAATGCTGTATCTTGGGAATGGGACTGGCTAGAAAAATAATTAAACAATTATGTTTAATAGTTATTAAAAATCAAAATAAATGGTGGAGTTGGATTTGCAATAAGTATTAAGAAAAAATAACTTTTAGAAGTTCCTGCAGGCTAGGTTTGCATTTGCTCTTCCACTTCTGCTAGCCAACAGCAAGTATTTGAAAAGGTGTGAAAAAGGTGTGAAGTGCCTCCCGTCAGCAAACAATAGGCTGACCTGAATGGGCAGAGATGAATCCTCTGAACCTGACAGAATATGCAGGGTGTGGATGTGAAGAATGTTTTGGACTGTACAGTGTCAAATCCTGCAAATAATGTCAAATCGTGCTTGACTGGTCTGCTGGGGGTTTTACATATAACACACGGGACACACAATTGAAAGAAAGGGAAACATGATGCCAAAATAATTCTTATAGATCCACTCTTTAGTTGCTGGAAGACCCTGCTTTGTTCTACCAGACTATTGTTTCTGGATGTATTGAGAGTACGACAACCCTAAACTGGATTTTAGTGTTAAATGTGGAAGGACACTAGGATTACCATAGTACACTCTCCAGACACACGCCCAGCCATCAGAGCCCAGGTTTAGTGTGGCCAAAAACTTCAGGCATCTTGAAAATGTCCAAAGTGGGTAGAGTTGTTCTCTGGTACTTTTACCCCATTGGTTAGGGCGTGCCCAGGAGTCATTCCTACACACTAGTTTGTGCCAGTCATAAATGGAGCATCTCCTTGCACCCACTTCAGAAAACTTTTGGACTTGAGGAAGATCAGAAGAGGACTGAACCTGCTATCTGCAACATAAGAAGAGCCATGAAGGACTGAACATGCTCTCTCTTGTACCCAGGACACAGCAGTGGACGCCAAGGCTAATAAGACTGGCTTCAGGTTAAAACTACAGAGACAGCACAAGCTACAAGAGGCTTTTCCTGTAACTACTCAGCTGACTTTTGGCAACTGAACCTGGACTGGACCCCGATGTTTTGCCTCTGCCTGACACCCTGTGAGTCTCTACGTGCCTTCCCTGAGGTTCTGGGGGACTTTAGAAATGTGCGCCTGTGGTGGATTGGGGCTTAAAGGACTAAAGTCTGAAGGTAAAATTTTTGACCAGGATGAACCTAGTTGATGTATTTTACCTGTGCTCCCTCTTGGTCAGCATCAAATTGTGCATAGATTCTAGTCTACCGCAACCATTCACTATCATTGGCACTTAATGCTTCTTGGCGCTATTCCTATCTAAAACTTTAAAAATTAATATCTAAGTTTCCCCTTATTAGATTTATGTCATTTTGTTTATTGAATTTTACTCTTTTTCTAATTCAGTTTGTGATTTTTATTGTTTTGCATTTGGACTTTATAACTGCTTTGGTATGGATAAATACTTCACACATTGCTCTGTGTTAAGCCTGTCTGCTCTGTGCCATAGCTACTGGGGGATAAGCTAAGGTTTATTTAGTGACTTTGAGAATTCACCCTGACAACGGTTGTGATGATTCCTAGAGGTGGGAAGTCACCCACCCCAAATAATAATCAAATTTCTTACATATAAAAGAAAAGAAAAGCATTGGGTGAAGATGAAGATGAACTAATAGCAATATCTTTCTAGTGCCATCAAAGTATTTAAAACGCGTAGCAATATGCATACATTTCCGATTGATTAAATTATCTATCAATCAATCAAAGTAAACTTTATTTGGTTTTTGGAAAAAAAACATAAAAGCAACACACCATAAGATAAAACATCAGCTAAAATCCAAAAATCAATAAATACATATAAAAATTTACATTAAATATAAAAGCATAAATACAATACATATATGCAGACACCAGAAAATACAGTACTTCATAAGAAAAGATAACCACCTCAGATCTCACGGAATACTTAATCACAACTATTTCTCAACCTTACAGCAGTTTTCAGAAAACTGAGTACATTAAGAATAATGTCTCCCAAAAGCAACTGCAGATGCATGAGGGCCGGTCGATCTTGGAAGAAGTTTGCCCTTTTAAGAATAGGAATATTATGCGCCTTCCTAGGCCTCGCATAAAAGTTGCAAAACATAGTAAAATCAGGGTATCCTGTGGAGACCTATTACTGCAACCGCAGGATGAGAGTTTGTGGCCCCCATTCCTGCCATGGGGATAAGCCAGCAGAAAGGGCAATAGATCCAACCAGAACCTAGTTAACAAAAAACAATCATACCTGCTTTTAACAAAAAGGAAAACCGGCTCTGTGGATGGCACTGTTTTCAACATGTCGACGGGCACAGGGCTTCGTTAAGGCAATCTCTTTTCTATTCATAAACCTCTGCCTAAAGAAGTGTTCTTTCACCCATTTATGGTTGGCCTTACATATTCCATTTGGGGTACTAAATAAATCTTCCCTACCTAAACTCTAGAAGTACCTCACGTACTTGCACCAGGGGATATAAAGTGAGTAGTCAAGTAGTGAAGGGACAAACAATCCTATAAAATCTCCTTACTAAGTTTGATTCCAGGCCTTGTCCATATGTCTATCCAGAGCGAAAGAGGTGAAAAGCTGTGACATCCCTTAGGTTGCCCACACCTAGTTCTTCATACACCGAAAATGTAGAGGCACTTTGTGTGACACAAAAGAGATGCTTCAAAAACAAATTTTCCACTGCCTGCTGCTCAACCTGTTGAATGTGTCCCCAAATTTTGCTTCCATAGACAACTTTGGAAATACACTTAGCGCTATAAATCTGCAGTAGAGCCCCAGTGGGTCTGCTACTGAACCTTGAGGCAAAGTTAATACAACAGCATTTGCCCGAATAAAGTCCTCCTTCTTCCTCCTAATTGAGGGGATGCCAACTCAATGCAGAATTGAACAACAAGCCCAAGTATGAAAAAAAACTAGGGCCTCATTAATGAAGTGTTGCCATAGGGGAGCGCCGCAGACCTTCCTGCTGCGCTGCCCTACGGCAAAAGAAAAGGGCAGGAATGCGCCGTATCTATCAGATACAGCACATTCCTGCCCTTTTCCCCTGCGCCAGTGCTCAATGGGCTGCCATGCGCCAACGCAGGCACCTTTGCAGGCACCTTTTGTGCAGGAAGGGAAACCTTCCTGCACAAAAACAATCACAAGAGGCTTTTTCCTCTTTCTATGTGTGCTACAGAACGCTGCACACACAGAAAACGGAAAAACGAGGAGAAATAAAGATATTCCTCCTCGTTGTGCCTCGGGAGGCGTAAGTTTTTGGCGCTGCCTCAGATTTAAGATTTCTCAAAAATCTGGGACAGTGCCAAAAAGCCATGGATATTGCTGGGAACGCCCCCAGCAACACCCATGGCACGCCCCTTTAATGCAGAAAACTGCGTTAGAGGGAACAATATTTACGAGGCAGCATTAAGCCCAAATAAGTAGCTTAGTGCTGCCTTGTAAATATGGAGCAGGCTCCTGCGCCACGAAACATCTCAAAAAGTGATGTTCCAATGGCCCAATGGGCCTCATGAATGAGGCCCCTAGGCTTTGGAAGGGCACAGGACCCAAGGCTAAGCTTTGCCAATTTTAGAAAGTGAGGACCTACAACCATCACAAGCACTTTTTCTTGTTAATTCAAAGGTCCAGCTTCTCCATAAAGTTAGCAAATGAGTTTAACAGAGACTTCAGGCCCCTAGAGTTTCTATCCATGTGTTCTGCGGAATGTATGATGTTACTACGACATACAATCCCACGCAGAAGGTTACAACGCGGATGTTACATCGTCCGCGTTGTTACCACGCATGGTTTTACATCGCAAGTCGTTTCTACGACTTGCACTAGATGGCGCGCTGGACTTAGGAATAGTATAAATTACTATTCCTACTCCAGTTAGCGCAACAGTAGGGAATGTGTTGGATTTAAAATCCAACACATTCCTTGGTGTTGCGTGCACATCTAGCGCAAGTCGTAGAAATGACTTGCGATGTAATGCCATGCGTGGTAACAACGCGGACGATGTAACGTCCGCATTGTTACCTACCCGCGTGGTGTTGACAGCGTTATAAAAACTGTTTCCCGTTCTGCGTCATCCTCGTATAATAACACCGGCAGACTACGAGACCTCACTTGCAGGCAATCTGCTTTAGTGATGACCAGGGCCTGTTACAGTTTATTAACGTAGAGTTGAACAGAAAATGGGGCCAAAATACATACTCCACTTTTAATACTGAAGCTGCACTTACACTTCAGATCTTTAGAATAGCGTGCTGAGCCATAGTGTCCCTGTGAAGATCTCTTAAGAACAGAACGATGTCCAGAACCACCCCCATGGACAACATAATCTGGCAGAGTTTTGTTTGATTGACCCATTCAAAAGCATATGTGAGGTCTATGAATGCTAAATGTATGGAATCAGGACGTGCAATAGTATATTTACTTAAGACAAGATACAGGTTCAAACATTGATCTACTGTGGGCCTTTTGGGATGAAAGCCGTCCTAGACTTCAGTTAAATCATTATTTTTGTCTGCCCATGCAGAAAGTCTGTCCAAGAGGATGTGCCCCACAACCTTGACTACCAGGTCAAGCAAAGAAATGAGCCTATAGCAATGTGGGCTATACTTATTCCCCTCTTAAAAAACAGGTACGGAAGTGTGGCCAAGATGGCGGCAGAGTAAAACATCAGTCTTTGCTTTCCGCTGCTGATTTTGCGCCCTGCGGGGCTCCCACCCGACGTCCTCCCAGGATCTGTGATGCCCAGACTGCCGCCACACTTTCCCACTGATCGAGGGCTATAACTGACTTCTGGTGGGGTGGATGACTTTTGATTGCGGTAGGCGCCCAGAGCCCACGAGGCCAAGATGGCGGACGCCTCGCAGTGACGTGCTGTCGACCTATCTGCGGTGCCAGGTCCGACTGAGATGGAGGACTTGCTGTGGAGGGCTGATCCCCTCCCTCCTGATAACTGCTGGCTATCCCTGGGACTCCTGGAGATCACCCGTCCACACCCTTAACGGGACTGCATTGGTGGTGCATACAATGCTCGGAGACCAGTAGGCCTAACGGGTGGCCGGAGGTGTCGCGGCGGTGGAACCCGTCCCAGCCAAGGAACCTGCATAGCAGCCCCGGTGAGCAAAGCATTTTGTTTGGGACCCGTTGGTCCCTGCGTCCTCTGCTGCTGGCTGTGTCCATGTTTGCTCTCCCTGTGGCCGCCTCAAGGCCGCGCTGTTCCCTGCTGCGGGGGCCCGGCCGCTAGCAGAGCCTCAGCCCGTGGTGTGTGGTGGGGAGAGGACGATGGAACTGTCAATACGGTGCTTGAGACTGATAGCTGAGGTCCCCCCTCACCTGGGGTTCATTTGTATCAATTGCAGGAGGTGACCTACACCCCCCTGCAAAGTCGCATATGCGTGGGATCTTGTGACCCATATGCGTGGGATCTTGTAACCTTACAAGGCTCCCCGTGTCACTGCTGCCCATGTGCCTCCATTGCTGACTGCGGTCATGCCTTTTTGCGCTCACGCTCCTGGCCTGTGGTCTGGCATTTATTTGAGGATCTCTTTTGAAAACTATGGATCTGTGAACATCAGGCTCTGCTTTCCAACGGTCACTGCTTTTGTGATCTTTGTCGCCCTCCCTTGTGGGAATATTCCTGGTGCTGTCCCAATGAGAGAGGGTCTGCCTCGTCATCCCCACCACCGAACGACATCCACAAGACTCATAAAGGTTTATAAGGGTGTAACTGCCCTATTTCTGATTGCCCCTGAGTCTGCTTCTGGTTTCAGGACTTGCTTTCACCACCCTCTGCGTCATATTGGGGCATTCTGTCGAGAACATCCTGTGGAGCTCCCGGGGTCCTGTTGTCCTGTGACATCCCTGGAGTCTCACCACACACGATGACCTCCTCAAGAGGAAAACACAACCAATCGGTCAAAGACATGCTTAGCCGCCCTACTCCCGCTCAATCTAAGGATCCACCATCTGGCTCCCGGACTTCAAAGCCATTGGATTCAGAGGCTCTCTTGGAAGAAGACCAAGCTCCGGTGACCAGTGGCTTTCTGCCTTCTCTTTTCACTTCCTTCAAAGTGGATCTCCAGGCTATCAAAAACGATCTCTCCTGTGACTTGCAGGACTCGGAGACCGTGTAGCCACACTAGAAGATAACGAGACCTCAAAGGGAGAGGAAGTGTCATTTCTACACCAAGAAATCATTCGCCTCCAGGATCAACAGGAAGAACTTAGATCTCATGAGGCAACCTTGAAAATAGATCCTGCTGGAATAACATACACCTCAGTGGCGTTCCAACTGGGGCTGAAGGCTCAGATATTAGGGAATACACTATACTTCGTTTTATTCTGGGATGGAAGGAGAATGTGGAACTGCGCCTGGATAGAGTACACTGAGCGGGCTGTCTTGGGAACAGGTCATCAGTGGCTATATTGGTCTGTGTCCATATCTTCCAAATCAAGGAGGACATTTTGTCTGCTGCCAGGGCGAATCAGCCCATCATTTTTAGAGGACACATGTTGGGCATTTTCTAGGACATTTTCTTTTACACCCTTCAATGTCGTAAAGAATTTAAACCAATAACTGACTATCTCTGTTCTAAAGAAGTGTCATTCCGATGAATTTTTTGTTGGGGGGGACATTTTCACAAATGTGTTCTTTTTCTGAGGCCCGACAGCTGGTAGCCCTCACTGAAGATGTCGGGTCTCCCGCTGCAGTGAGCTCCCCCAGGGGCTCCCCCTCACACCTTGCTGCATGGCACAAACAATGGAGATCCAAGCGTTTACCACGCCCTGGTCCAAAAGAATGAGCACAGGAGCGACAGGATGTCCTGGTCTAGCTCGCCTCTGACACCGGGGGTAAGTGTGGATCTCTGTGACATTCGCTCTTACCCGGCTCCCTTGATTATGTTACAGGCTGATTGGGCTGGCGGAGGCCCTCTTTTGGACTTCTTAGGTGACTTATAATATCTGTGCCGCTGGCCTGCCTGTATATGTGGTTCACCAACTTTATTGGAATTTCCTTGCTTGATTATTTACATTTAATGTTATTTTTATCTCCATGTGTTGGGGTTTGTTTTTCCTTCAAATTACTCTGGAGCACTAGGTTATTTAGACTAAATAATAGTGCCTTTGCCAGGCCTAGCGGTACCCATGCCACTTACCAATGCATGTGCTGCTCTTTCCCTTCACATTCCCTTGAACCATGGGCCTAGAACTTCGTATTGTTAGTTTGAACATAAGGGCCTTAACAATCCTATCAAACGCAAACCTATCCTCGCTCTCCTGGAACTCACCGACAGTGATATATGCCTACTTCAGGAAACACACATATTACTTAAAGATACACATCTTATGCAATTTCGCTGGTTCCCGAGACAGTTGTGGTCTGCTGGCTCTTCTAAGAAGGGTGGGGTGGCTAATTCTTTTTTTCATCACGGTTCAAGTCGGGAAATAGTCTCTAAGGTCACCTAAACAAAAGGAAGGGTACTAGCATATCGATTTTGGCTTGGTGCCTGCCACTTCACCTTGGCCAACATTTATGCCCCTAATGAACACCACGAATTATTCATTGTCACTGCTTTCTCAACTGCACTTCAGACGCCTGATGCTGCTATACTAATTGGTGGGGACCTGAATTTAGTTATGGACAGCGAACTGGATCATTCTGGCCAGCGTTCAGCTCAGACAGGGCCCTTTCACTGCAGGGCTACCTTTGGTTGACGGACTGCGGCCTGATCAATGTCTGGGATTCTCAGTACCCAAACCGTAGGGATTACACCTTCTACTCAGCTGCACATAAAACCTATGCCAGGATAGAGTACTTCCTAGCGTCTCCCACTTTCCACTCAGTGGTGGTTGACACCTTCATCGCTCCCTCTCTGACCATGCCCCCTTAATTATCACAGTTTGCATCAGCATGACAGAATCCCACACATCTTGCTGGCGTTTAAGAGACTCACGACTTCAATTTCATTCGAAGGTGCCAGCTATCAGCTAGTCGATTAGTGACTACATGCAGGCTAACGATAACTGCCATGTTACACTGGGTTCCCTGTGGGAAGCTCTAAAGCTAGTACTCCACAGATAATTTATAGCCATATCTGCCTCTAAAAATCGCATCAGGAAGGAGAAACAGGCAACACTTGATTGCAAAATCCTTGAACTAGAGGCAATACACAAACATGTCCTGGAGTAAAGTTTATGCGTTCTATGGCATAAATTCATTCATCAGTATCATTCTAACTTCTTCTTTCTTGAATGAAGCAGTTGAGGAATTCATTCTGATTTCAGGGGGAAGGGTGTTCCAGATTCTCGGGGCCATGCCCGAGAAGGCTCGGTTATAAGTTTTCTTCTTATAAAATTATGTTGGTTTCAGCAGAAGGGAGCTAGTGCCTCTAGATGCTCTGCCGCCATCAGACAGCTCTAGTTTTTGTGCAAGTTATCGTGGAGTGCTGAAGTGGAGGGCTTTATGGGTAATGCAGGCAATTTTCAAATGAATCCTTGCCTCATAAGGAAGCCAGTTAAGAGATTTCAGGTCAGGAGTGATGTGATTGTTTTTCCTTGAACCTGTAATAAGCCTAGCAGCCGAGTTCAGAAAAGCCCTTAGTGGCGCTAGCTTCGCTCTGGGTAGGTCACATAGGATTGCACCCCCATAGTCCAACCTGGGAATCACTAGAGCTTGAACAGCAGACACGAGGTCATCCGGGGGAAGGAAGGGTTTTATTTTTCTTAAGATGCTCATGTGGAAGTTCGCTCCTTTGGTGGCAGAGCTGATGCGCTCCTGCAAGTTCAGATTCTTGTCCAGCATTATTCCCAGAGGTCTGTTTGACTCTATAATGGGAGGTATGCAATTCAGCGCTGTTAGTTCATTCACCCATAATGCGATGTCCGTTGAGTGTTTGGGTGGGGCAGTTAGGAGCAATTCTGTTTTGAGAGCCCTTAGTTTTGATTCATAAAAACAGGTACAATAATGGACAATGCCCAAGATGGTGGGGGGACTGCTCTCACTACTGCATAAAAAACAGAGATCAAAATGGGGCCCAAACTCCAACGTCATTTACGTAAAGATCAGGTGAGATTCCGTCCGGGCTTGGGGGCCTTGTTCTTAAATAATCCCATAATACCCTTATTTACCTCCTCAAGACAGAATGTCAAAATAGCAGTTCCTTCACCTCACCCTCGCAGTATTCAGAGGAAACTGAGTTATAGGTATCCTCAAAATAAGCCACCCAACAATCTTCAGTGATGTGTGCCTTTAGAGATGAAGCCGCTTCTGGGGAAAGTAAGGGACTATTAATAATATCCCAAAATTTAGTACTGCATTTCAGGGTATTTGCCTTATTCAAACCTATCCAAGCCTCCTCCCTAAGATCATTTTTATGCCTAGTCAACTTCTGTTAAAACAAATTGTGGAACTGCTTGACTAGGACAGAATCCCTGGGCTTGGTACTCAGAGCTCTCCTAATGTTCCTTAATGCCTTGGAACATCCTGTATCAAACCATCTAGGTGACATATTGTACTTTCGAGACACAGGTACCTCCAATAAACTAGATACTACATTAGAAATCTCAGAAAAGGCCCCCAGAATGTCAGAGGATGTACAGAACTCCTTATCACAGCGGGAACGCAAAGACTTATAGAAGTTAACAGGAGTTACCTGAGACCACTTGAGCCTCCTGCCCTGATTTATGGCCTTGATGACACCTTTAACACCTACCCTTGCCTCTTGAAGCAACAGAGACTAACAGATTGAGACGAACACCGGGTTGTGATCACTAAAAAGGCTCATCGGTATCCCAGTCTCAGATATATAACAAAAAAGGTGCAGAAACAAAAATAAAATCTATAGAAAACAGCCTCTTCCTGTAATGGTAGGGTTGATATCTCTCATGGACGCAGACAACTTATTTAAAGAGAAAACTAAATTAAATTAATTTAACATATCATATACATTTGTGCCCTGTTGACCATGTTCCAAGTCTATACAGGCGTACGGAGGCAAATGAAGGTGTGAGCCCCATATGCCCTCGGATCCCCACACCAATGGATATTAAAATTACCTGTGACCATATTTGCTTTAGACAGTTTAGTACCTTTCAAGTTTCTTAAAACTCAACCCAAAATTTGAATATTAAAGTCCTCTTGGGAATAAGGTTTAGCATTATAAAAGTTCAACAGTAACACTTTGCTTTGGCCAGCAGTAGAAATTAAGAAAGCCTACAAGGTAGAAGCTCCTGCAGGTAACACATCAAACCCGCCCTTTAATAGCCAAAGAAACTAATAAAATCAACCCACCCTTTTTGTCTACCAGCCCAAGGTTCAGACGCAGGAAGGAAGAAAGCCTTATAACCCTAAAAATAATTACAATTCCCAATTGCCCAGGTCTCTTGAAGACAAATCACTGAAAATACTCTGATAAATGCCAGCCACTCTGGGTCGTTAAACTTGCCTGCAAGGCCAGCAACATTCTAGCTGATAAATTTGCACACATTGTTATTAGATTCCAATGGGGCATCAGTGCACTGAGATGAGTAGTCTTTTTCCGCTCCCGCTGATAGTGCTTCCCCTGCCAGTCAATCACAGAAGTCCAAAGAGGACAAAGGGGCATATCTGTTTGAACAATCCATCACAGGTGGAGCGACATACTGGCCAGCTCGGTCTGGGACTTGGCATGCCGGAATTTGCCACTGATCGGGCTGTATGGTATGAACCGATGACCTATAAAAGAAGCCCTGGGAAGGGCTAAATGGTAGGCACAAGGCCACTAGAAAGGGGCACATGATAGATGCTAAAATCCCCCCCCCCCACATGTGGTGTATTGAAGATTATAATTACAGTCACCTTCAAAGGTATTTTTGGCTTTACCTAACCAGCTTACCCATCATACCATATTAATGTGGCCTCTGACATGGGCCCTCATAGCTGTTTTCAAGCCCAACCAGTGCAATACTTTATTCTTCAATTGAGAGAAGCTCTCCAAAGTGTTGGCAGGGAGTGGAGGCACATTACCCAATATAAAAACATAGTGCGTAGCTTTAGGGGGTAAGTTAAGAATCACAGGTTTAGACAGGGGAGAGCTCACATCACGTCCACAGGACTTAACTTCCCAACCCCTGGGCATTGTGAAGTTGGGCCTCAGGTCCTCATGGTGATGGATAGACTGACACGGACACAAGATAGTCTGGTGCAGTAACTGGTCCCGGGCACGTGCGCCCGGCCCCTTTTTATTGATAGGGTCACCTGACTGGTGACACCTGTGGTGGGTGTAGTGTGTGTTACGTTGCGGGCGGAACACTAGAACGTGTCTAGCTAGACACTACATCTCCCCCCACCTTTACTGAAAGGAAAAGAACAAAAGTCCAACCTGGAAGAAAACAAACAAACAACAAATAGCACTAAATGAGTTTCTTCAGGCCGTCAGCCAGGCAGCGTTGGAGCTTTGGACCGCGTGGTCATGATGTTTTGGTTGGCCTTGGCGAAGTGCTTTAGACCGGCCTGGTCTTGCAGCGTCGAAGTCTATGTCTAACGGTCCAGCGTCAGTGGATTGGGAGCAGCGGTGAGGTTTACTCTGGAAGATCTCTGTTTGTGAGGCTTTTGCCTGAAGGCGGCGTGGTTGATGGTCTTCCTTGCTTCTGACTGCTGAGCTCCTTCCGATTTGCCCCTCTCACTTGGGCTCTTCTTCTGGAGCCTCCTGGAGGATCTTCCTGCTGGGCGGCCATGGGACCGTGGGTGTGCTCTACTTCAGTATGCTGCAGGTTGACAAGGGCACACAGACGAGTCCGGGGTGGCTCGCCTCGTGGCACTCCGGTTGTCTGGAGTGTGTGGATTCACTCTGGTGGTGCGATGCTCCTTGGAGTTGATACTAACCGCTGATTGTTCTTCAGTTGGGCAACAGGCGGCGGTCTGATGTCTTGGGTGATCTTGTGGAGCGAGGAGGACTGGAGGGGCTTCGCAGCTTGCCGTTGTCTTCCTGAGGTTGTCCTTCACCCGTGGCATCTGCGGTGGAAAACAGGGATGCTGTCTGGCTTAGACTGTCGATGCTTGGGACTGAACGGTCGCGCTGGGAAGTGTTGGAGAAATGCTTGCTTCGCGCCGGCTGCGGCTTACGTTTGGTTCTCCTCAGTGGGCTGTCTCCAGGGACGTCGGTCTGGTTGGTGTCTCTCTGGTGCCTCTGGGTGTGCTCATCCTGTGGTGGTACGAGTCCTCTGCCTTGTCGCTCTGCTCCTTTTCTCCTGTACGCCTGTGGTGGGTGGGTGTAGTGTGTGTTACGTTGCGGGCGGAACACTAGAACGTGTCTAGCTAGACACCCCATCTGAGCACAGCCCCCACAGTCCGCTCCTGCCCCTGTAGATGTCGGGGGAGTTGGCTTAACCCCTAGTTGGCGAGTACAAGGCCCGACGCGGACAGGAAGAACCTGGGCCCTCATCCACTCAACATCCTTTGCCCCATCCTTTGCCCCTGCCATGTGTTGTGATGGCCGCAGCATGGCAACGGTAAGTGAACAAGTGGGGACAGAGATGGGAATTGGTTGGTTTTGTTAAGAGAGTTCCGCTTCAATTGCTGCTAAGCGCTGACTTATAGGCTCTAATTTAGCATCCAAGACTGCAACTATGGTCACACAGAAGGAATCCATTAAAGCTTCCACGTTAACCTGCTCCACAGAGATTGAACTTTATCCCTTGGTAACTGTTCCATGCTGACCCTTGGGCGCTTGAAATGACCACTAGCCTCCAGTCTCTTCCTCTTTTTTACCACTTTAAGGCCTTTTTACTGCTCTTCCCGGGAAACTGGTTCCACCGAGTTGCCCTGACCACAGGACCTTGCGGACGGGGAGGTATCTGATACAGAAAGGACAGGTATGAGCCTCCCCCGTCCTCTACCCAATAAAGGTGGGGTTGATGTAGACCTGTGGCCCAGGTTTAAAGGAGCAGGCAAGGATGCAGCGGGTAAGTCAGATGGCAAGGAGGATGATGGACAAAGAGATAACCGACGAGCTGCCAACTCAATCTCCTTATCAATAATGCCCACAATATGTTGCAGAAAAGCATCCAAGGTAGTAACCGTATTGGTAGGGGCCTTAGAAACACCTACAGGGACCTTACACTTCCCCTTGGTCAGCCCCCAGATTTAACCAACTGTAAACTAAATATCTGGAATTTTGCCCAGGAACGGTACTAGTCCATGAGCCCCCTGCTCCAAAAGGTCATAATTGATTAAAACTGTTCCCCAAACACTCCTTTCTCAGGCAAATTATTGCTGGGGCAAAGTTCCCAGAGGCTCTTTATTGAAATTAAACCACACTTTATACCAGTTCACAGGAGAGTAGACAAACAAAACCAACCAGCAAATACATTAATGACGCAAGAAAGAAAAATGCAAATCTCCTATTGGCAGACTGGAGCAGGCTGCTGTCCTAGATGGTGGGATAAAATGGGCCAGCTAAACACCAATGTCTGACTCCACTCGAACGCCGAGCCTAGAGGGGGGCCTAGCCCAGCCTCTTACAGGCTCTGATGGGCACAGATGGGCCTGCCTTTGGCCCAGGATTTGCCTGGGCGCGTCCTGCACGTGCCCCACGATGTAGGAGGCTTGATGGCACTTAGTAGCACATATCAAAGTCCAGCCTCTCCTATGGACAGGGGAAAGGCTGGGAGACGTAGTCCCACCCCATCCAGGGCCATGGTAATACTGCCAAGAAGATGCAGGCAGGGAAACCTGCTTGTTGTGATCTAATAAAATTGCCTGTCACCCTTTCCCAACACCCATCCTGGATGGAGTTGCATGCTTAAGATGAGAGATTAAGTCTATAAAATTATGTTCATTCGTTGAACAAGTTACCTGCAAACAGATTATATAAGGGATAAAGTACCCCCTGCCATACATTATAAGGGTATTGCAAGTCACTAAGGAGTTCCATAACCATGTGGAGGAATGAGGCCAAAGGATAAGTTCCTTTATAAGGTTATGGAATTCCGAGGTGACTTGCAATATCCTTATCATGTACATCAGTGTAGTGCTAGAGGCACTCCTATGTATTGAAACCACGTGATGACCTTTGACTACTATTGTTTTAATTGACTTTTGGTGTTTTACTTTATCCTAGCTTGAATGTACGCTGCATTGTACTTGTTTTCTTGAAGAATTTTTTCGTGTCTCTTTGTAGTTTTAAAGTGGGAGAGCTTTCACAGAGTAGAACAGCCTTGCCAGGAACAGAACGTGTGGGATGTGCATTTGAAAGCATGAGAGAGAGAGAGGTGTGGAATGTACTTCTTGGTCTCAGAGCACATTGTTATGAGCAGTGGTGCTCAAATGTGCATTGTGTTGTACATTGGAAGATGAAGTGTGCAGTGCTATAGGCAGTGGTGCACAAATGTGCCCTGTGTTGTACATTGGGAAGTATTATGAAGTTCTTACTATTGGCTTTGACATGTCCTCATGCCATCTTGAATTCTGACTCTGTCAGCTAGCTTGAGCTCTTGCGCACACAGGCAGGCCCCCAGATTACTCAAGTTGCTTATGCTATACACGTTCAAGGTTGTTTAGGCTTTCGTAAGCTTCGCTGGGATAATGTGTGGGAAGTGTGCTTGGTACCTTTCATAGTAGAGATTGTTGTTGCCAGAGAAATGTGTGGAATGTACAGCTCTGTCTCGGAGTAAAAATACAAGGGCCTGGCCAGCTTCTGTCTTGACCTTGACACAGACCAGTACAGTCAGCTTGGTTTTTCATAACAGGAGAAAGGGGGCGAGGTTTCTAGAACCTTCTCCTCAGGTTGAGTAAAAGGTATTAAAGGCGGGAAATCTTGGTGCCCAGACGGGAGCTCGCTTGTGAGGCAGACGTGTCGTCACAAGGGAACTTGGATCTCGTTCGAGAATCCTGCCTGGGCTGTCAGCTTCAGTTGGCAAGGATGTCGAGTGAACGATCGGTGAGGTGTTTTATTTTTGATTATTGACTTTGTGATGTGTGAGTGAGTCTGTGTGCACATCCAAGTCTCCAGTGGTTATAATCATCTGAGGTGTTTTCATTGTGATGTTTTAGTGTCTGTGTGCACATCCAAGTCTTCAGTGGCTGTAATCATCTGATGTCTTAGTGTATATATCTTTCTTATTTCTTGCAGGACGTCCAGTATTATCTGCTTGTACTTCATTTCATATTATTATCTGCCATGCATTTAACAGTTGCATTTGCCTACTTATAAGTGTGTTATCATTGCTTGCACATATATATACATATATATCTCTAAATACATTTGAATGTTGTTCATTTGACATCCAGGAAAGCCTTTTTGTTAGAGAGTGTTTCACAAATAAAACCCCATGTTTTATTCCGAGAACCGTGCTTTGATGTGTTTCATTTTTATAAAAGTGAAATCCCTTTCCTGGTGGTGTCTTGTTTTTATTGCTTTGTCATGTTTGAGCCTCCGTGTGGGAGAACGGTATTTTCTATTACTTGGGAGGGCGAAGCAATACAACCAGGGGGTACTTTATTCTATATAATACATAGCCACACCATCTCCATTCCCACAAACCACTTACAATCTTGGTGCAGAGCTTTCTAATGAACGGGCAAGAATATTTGCTAACATGAAGGATACAAATAAAACCTCTAATGTAAAATTAAACTACCAGTTAGATATTTCTTGCAAACAGATATTAGAAACATTGCAATACAAATCAGTTAAAAAAATTCTGTAGTAGCTCGGAACATGAAGAAAGATTGTAGTTTTTCTCTATCTAAGGAGTGCAAAAAACAAACATATTCTCTTTGCTTGTCATTGTAAGTGTTAGACCTGGCATCCATGGCGTAGTTTCCCCTGACTTTTTTGCCTTCTGACTTCCTGTTTTGCTGGCTTTAGGAATCTGGGCACTTTACCACTGCTAACCAGGGCATTTGCTCTATACTTGGTAACATTGTCTTATCCACAACTGGCATATTTAATTTACCTATAAGTCCCTAGCAAAGTGCACTGATTGTGCCACCCACTTAAGTAGCCCTTTAAACATGTCTCAGTCCTGCTGCTGCAGAGCCTGTGTGTGCAGTTCAAAACTGCCATGTCGACCTGGCAAGTTAACCTACTTGCAGGGCCTTCCTTTTTATTACATATAGGTCACCCCTAAGATAGGCCCTGGGCAGCCCATGGGCAGGGTGCAGGATATTTAAAAAGTAGGACATGTGTGTTTAAGTTCTATATGTCCGGGTAGTGAAATACTAGTAAATTCATTTTTCACAACTGTAAGGCCTATCTGTCCACTAGGATAACATTGGAATTGCCTTATTACATTTTATGTGTCATTTCCGGTTGGGAAGAGATGGGACCCCCAAAGTTGGTGTCTCTGGAATCACAATTTAAAAAACACAGCTTATGGTGCAGTTGGATTTTAAATTGCAGTTCTGAAAATACCACATTTAGAAAGTTGGCATTTTCTTACTGTAACCATTTGGTGCTTTCTACATGTCTCAGAATATATGTCTGGGGTGGGTGACAGCTGGCTTTGTGCATTCCATCTACACCATTGGTCTTCAAACTTTTTGATCCTGAGACCCCCCATCAAAATGTTTTAGGCGTAAGGACCTCCTCGTGACAAATATTTCTAGAACCTTGTAGTCCTTATCATTGACAACCATAAATGTTCTCCAGAGAAACGGTCAATCTGTGGTTGCACCTCATTATTACCAGTTCAACACCCAAATATAGCAATAAGCAACAAAAAGGTGATCAGTACAGCTTTACAAAGGGCCTTTTACAGAGCGGCAACACTTGTTGCTGCTTTTTAGTAAGTTTTAAACCTTTTGAGTAAATACATTTTTTTTTGCTAAACTCAGCAGATTATGTGGCAGATGATGGATTATGTGGCAAATGCGGCAAATCTATATATATGCTAAAATCGCTGCGGCCGCACAATCACATAATTCCAGTTGCCCTTACTATAATAGCTGTAATGCATTGGCTGCAACTTTATTGCACGGCATTTGAGGAAAACCATACTATATTTCATGGGATGCTGACAGCTTGGCATTTACAGCTGCATGTAACTGGAGGTAGCTGAACATCATTCATCATAATTAAAACATACGTACATTTTTTAGGTCTTTCACCGTCAGGTGGCTACATATAAAATAACGGGCAGCTTCAATGAATAATAAATACATTTTAAAACGTTGTTACTCAGTGGGAAATGCACTATAATAAATTATGAAACCTCTATTAGTTAATCAATCAATCAATCAGGGGTTTGTTAAAGCGCGACTACTCACCCGTAAGGGTCTCAAGGCGCTGGGGGGGGGTGCAGGTTCCATCCATCAAGGAGGGGGTCTGTCGAAAAGCCAGGTTTTGAGGTTTCTTGCGAAGATGGGGAGCGATGTTGTCTGTCTGAGGTGGAGCGGAAGGGCGTTCCATGCTTTGGCCGCGAGGAAGGAGAAGGAGCGGCCTCCCGATCTGGTCTTTCTGGTGCGGGGGACCACGGCGTAGGAGAGCTGGGCTGATCGTAGGGTCCTTTGGGGTGCGTGGAATTTGAGTCGGCTGTTCAGGTATGCTGGTCCGGTGCCGTGGAGGGCCTTGTGTGCGTGGGTGAGCATCTTGAAGGTGATTCTCGCCTCGACAGGGAGCCAGTGGAGTGTGCGCAGGTGCTGGGAGATGTGGCAGTGTTTTGGCAGGTTGAGGACCAGTCTTGCGGCGGCGTTCTGGATGTTCTGTAGCTTGCGGGTGAGGTTTTTCTTTATTCCGGCGTTGAGTGCGTTGCCGTAGTCGAGTCTGCTGGTGACCAGGGCGTGAGTGACGGTCTTTCGGTGTTCGAGGGGGATCCATTTGAAGGTCTTACGAAGAAGGCGGAGGGTGTGGAAGCAGGAAGACGAGACAGAGTTGATCTGGCGGTCCATTTTGAGCTCGGAGTCCAGGGTGATTCCCAGGTTGCGTGCGTGGTCCGTGGGGGTTGGCGGGTTTCCGAGGGCGGGGGGCCACCAGGTGTCGCTCCAGGCATCGGGGTTTGGGCCCATGATGAGCACTTCTGTTTTGTTGGTGTTTAGTTGTAGGCAGCTGTTTTTCATCCATTTGGCGACGGCTTCCATGCCTTCTCGAAAGTTGCGTCTGGCGGTGTTGGGCTCGTTGGATAGGGAGAGGATGAGCTGGGTGTCGTCTGCGTATGACACGATGTTCAGTCCGTAGGTTCTGACGATGGGGGCGAGTGGAGCCATGTAGACGTTGAAGAGCGTCGGGCTGAGGGAGGAGCCCTGGGGGACTCCGCAGGTGGTAGGTGTGGGGTCCAAGAGGAAAGGGGGGAGTCTGACCCGCTGCGTCCTGCCGGAGAGGAAGGAGCAGATCCAGTCGAGGGCCTTGTCCTGGATTCCTGCGTCGTAGAGTCTGCGTATTAGGGTGCGGTGGGAGACTGTGTCGAACGCCGCTGATAGGTCGAGGAGGATGAGGGCTACTGTTTCTCCTTTGTCCAGTAGGGTGCGGATGTCATCTGTTGCGGCGAGGAGGGCGGTTTCCGTACTGTGGTTTTTTCTGAAGCCGGATTGGGAGGAGTCGAGGATGTTGTGTTCTTCAATGAATGTGGCGAGTTGGCTGTTGATGGCTTTCTCGATGACTTTCGCTGGGAACGGGAGCAGGGAGATGGGTCTGTAGTTTTTGAGGTCGGTGGGGTCCGCTGAGGGTTTCTTTAGGAGGGGGTTGACCTCGGCGTGTTTCCAGTCATCGGGGAACGAGGCGGTCGCCAGGGAGCGGTTGATGGTGTGGCGGAGCATGGGTGCGATGGTGTCGGCGGCTCTGTTGAAGATGTGGTGGGGGCAGGGGTCCGTGGGGGCCCCTGAGTGGATTGACTTCATTGTCTTCAGTGTCTCTTCCGTGGTGAGGGCTGTCCAGTCATCAATCGCTGGTTTCCGGGTGTCGGGGGTGGTTGGTGAGGGTTCAGTGTGTTGGTTGTCTTCGTCGAAGTTGTCGTAGATGCTCTTGATTTTGTGGTGGAAAAAGGTGCTGAGTTTGTCGCAGAGGTCTTGTGAGGGAGGGATGTCGGTAGACTCGCTAGTGGGTTGGGCGAGCTCCTTGATGATGCTGAAGAGTTCCTTGCTGTTGTGCGCGTGGGTGGAGATTCTGTCTTCAATCTCTTTTTTCCTCGTTTCTCTGATGAGTTGATGGTGGGCGTTGGTGGCGGCTCTGAAGTTGTCGTGGGCTTCTGTGGATTTGGTGTTCCTCCAGGCCTTTTCGAGGTGGCGGCATGTGCTTCTGGACTCTCGAAGTTCGGTGGTAAACCATCTGGCTTTCTTGGCGGGGGTATTGTTGTTTTTCTTGAGGGGGCTATGGTGTTGGTGCTGTCCGTGATCCATCTATGCAGGGTTCGGGCTGCGGTGTTGGGGTCGTCGTTTTCCGCGATGGTTGGGGTGGAGTTGTTGAGTGAGGAGATGAGCTGGTCGTCGGTGATTTTGGTCCAGTTTCTTCGTGGAAGCAGGTGCTGGTATCTGTGGATGGTGGGTGTTCTGAAGGTGAAGTGGACGCAACGATGGTCGGTCCATGGGAGTTCGGTGGTGTGGCTGAAGGTGATGGAGTTTCCTGTAGTGAAGAGGGGTCGAGGGTGTGTCCTGCTGAGTGCGTGGGCTCGGTCACGATCTGGCGCAGTCCAATGTTGTGGAGGTTGTCCAGGAGGGATGTGGTGTTGGGGTCCAGTTGGTTGTCGAGGTGGAAGTTGAGGTCTCCCAGCAGGGTGTAGTTGGTGGATGCGATGGCCTGCGGGGAGATAATGTCCGTGATGGAGTTGGCGAAGGGTCCGCGGGGTCCAGGGGTCGGTAGATGAGGGTTCCTCGGAGGGTGGCGGTGGGGCTGGCCAGTATCTTGAAGTGAAGGTGTTCCATCAGTTCTGTGGGCTCGTCAGGGAGTGTGCTCAGGCGGAGGCTGGATTTGTGGACGATGGCGATTCCTCCTCCTGGGCGGGTGGGGCGGTCCTTCCTGGAGATCTTGTATCCTTGGGGGATGGCGATGGCGATGTCCGGTCCCGAGGTGGTGTTGGTCCAGGTTTCGGTGAAGAACGCTACGTCCGGCGTGGTGCTGTCGAGGAGGTCCCAGATTTCTGTGGCGTGTTTGTGGAGGGATCGGACGTTGAGGAGGATGCATTGCAGGGTCTTCGGTTCGGTTGTGTTCTTGTGGGCGGGTTGTGCTGGATCCGTGTTCTTGGTGGTGCTGCAGGTGTGCCGGCAGCGGTGACAGCTGAAGGGTCCGTGAGAGTCGGCTGGTGATGCTAGCTTGCAGTTGTTGTTGCGGCCTGGGTTGAGTGCGTGGAGTGCTGCTGGGTTGTAGCGTTGGCGGGGCGGAGGTCCAGGGTTCCTGGCGCTGGTCGCGGTCGCGGACGGGCGCAGACGGGCTTGCCTTTGACGCGCCTTCGGCGCGCCAGCGGCGCGCCTGCGGCCGCGCAGTGGCCGCCATTAAGTAGGGGTCAGGGAGGGCTGGACAGCTGGGAGGCGGGAGCGGGGAGGAGAGCTGGATTGGCCGGTCGCGCTGGGGGGGAGGGGCCGCGGGGGCAGCAGCGGCGGGAAAAGGTAAAGGGAGGAAATAAGGGATAAAGAAAAAAAGGGAAAATAGGCAGAAATAAGGCACAAAAGAGCAGAGATGCAGAAAGGTGAAAGATAAAAGAGGGTAGAAAAACGAGTGAAAACTAGTGAAAGGGCAGAGCGAGAGGAAGGGAAAATGAGCAGAAATAAGGCACAAAAGAGCAGAGATGCAGAAAAGTGCAGAAAGGTGAAAGATAAAAGAGGGTAGAAAAACGAGTGAAAACAAGTGAAAGGGCAGAGCGAGAGGAAGAGAAAATGAGCAGAAATAAGGCACAAAAGAGCAGAGATGCAGAAAAGTGCAGAAAGGTGAAAGATAAAAAGGGTAGAAAAACGAGTGAAAGAGCAGAGTTAGAGGAAGGAGACAGAGGTCCACTGGACCACCAGGGATGAGGCGCAGGGAAACCTGCGGGTGGAGGAGGGCCTCGATCACCAACACTCGAGAGTGCAGGGGCAGGGACAGGCCTCACTTAATGGTGGAGCTGCGAGGGTGGGAGAGCAATTTCACTGACAATGAGTCAGTGGTCTTGCTCGCCTGTCCCCGCAGTGGCCGCCATTAAGTAGGGGTCGGGGAGGGCTGGACAGCTGGGAGGCGGGAGCGGGGAGGGAGCTGGATTGGCCGGTCGCGCTGGGGGAGGGGCCGCGGGGGCAGCAGCGGCGGGAAAAGGTAAAGGGAGGAAATAAGGGATAAAGAAAAAAAGGGAAAATAGGCAGAAATAAGGCACAAAAGAGCAGAGATGCAGAAAGGTGAAAGATAAAAGAGGGTAGAAAAACGCAGTGAAAACTAGTGAAAGGGCAGAGCGAGAGGAAGGGAAAATGAGCAGAAATAAGGCACAAAAGAGCAGAGATGCAGAAAAGTGCAGAAAGGTGAAAGATAAAAGAGGGTAGAAAAACGAGTGAAAACAAGTGAAAGGGCAGAGCGAGAGGAAGGGAAAATGAGCAGAAATAAGGCACAAAAGAGCAGAGATGCAGAAAAGTGCAGAAAGGTGAAAGATAAAAAGGGTAGAAAAACGAGTGAAAGAGCAGAGTTAGAGGAAGGAGACAGAGGTCCACTGGACCACCAGGGATGAGGCGCAGGGAAACCTGCGGGTGGAGGAGGGCCTCGATCACCAACACTCGAGAGTGCAGGGGCAGGGGCAGGCCTCACTTAATGGTGGAGCTGCGAGGGTGGGAGAGCAATTTCACTGACAATGAGTCAGTGGTCTTGCTCGCCTGTCCCCTCAGTGGCCGCCATTAAGTAGGAGTCGAGGAGGGCTGGACAGCTGGGAGGCGGGAGCGGGGAGGGGAGCTGGATTGGCCGGTCGCGCTGGGGGGAGGGGCCGCGGGGGCAGCAGCGGCGGGAAAAGGTAAAGGGAGGAAATAAGGGATAAAGAAAAAAAGGGAAAATAGGCAGAAATAAGGCACAAAAGAGCAGAGATGCAGAAAGGTGAAAGATAAAAGAGGGTTGAAAAACGAGTGAAAACTAGTGAAAGGGCAGAGCGAGAGGAAGGGAAAATGAGCAGAAATAAGGCACAAAAGAGCAGAGATGCAGAAAAGTGCAGAAAGGTGAAAGATAAAAGAGGGTAGAAAAACGAGTGAAAACAAGTGAAAGGGCAGAGCGAGAGGAAGGGAAAATGAGCAGAAATAAGGCACAAAAGAGCAGAGATGCAGAAAAGTGCAGAAAGGTGAAAGATAAAAAAGGGTAGAAAAACGAGTGAAAGAGCAGAGTTAGAGGAAGGAGACAGAGGTCCACTGGACCACCAGGGATGAGGCGCAGGGAAACCTGCGGGTGGAGGAGGGCCTCGATCACCAACACTCGAGAGTGCAGGGGCAGGGACAGGCCTCACTTAATGGTGGAGCTGCGAGGGTGGGAGAGCAATTTCACTGACAATGAGTCAGTGGTCTTGCTCGCCTGTCCCCGCAGTGGCCGCCATTAAGTAGGGAGTCGGGGAGGGCTGGACAGCTGGGAGAGGGAGGGGAGCTGGATTGGCCGGTCGCGCTGGGGGAGGGGCCGCGGGGGCAGCAGCGGCGGGAAAAGGTAAAGGGAGGAAATAAGGGATAAAGAAAAAAGGGAAAATAGGCAGAAATAAGGCACAAAAGAGCAGAGATGCAGAAAGGTGAAAGATAAAGAGGGTAGAAAAACGAGTGAAAACAAGTGAAAGGGCAGAGCGAGAGGAAGGGAAAATGAGCAGAAATAAGGCACAAAAGAGCAGAGATGCAGAAAAGTGCAGAAAGGTGAAAGATAAAAAAGGGTAGAAAAACGAGTGAAAGAGCAGAGTTAGAGGAAGGAGACAGAGGTCCACTGGACCACCAGGGATGAGGCGCAGGAAACCTGCGGGTGGAGGAGGGCCTCGATCACCAACACTCGAGAGTGCAGGGGCAGGGGCAGGCCTCACTTAATGGTGGAGCTGCGAGGGTGGGAGAGCAATTTCACTGACAATGAGTCAGTGGTCTTGCTCGCCTGTCCCCGCAGTGGCCGCCATTAAGTAGGGGTCGGGGAGGGCTGGACAGCTGGGAGGCGGGAGCGGGGAGGGGAGCTGGATTGGCCGGTCGCGCTGGGGGGGAGGGGCCGTGGGGGCAGCAGCGGCGGGAAAAGGTAAAGGGAGGAAATAAGGGATAAAGAAAAAAAGGGAAAATAGGCAGAAATAAGGCACAAAAGAGCAGAGATGCAGAAAGGTGAAAGATAAAAGAGGGTTGAAAAACGAGTGAAAACTAGTGAAAGGGCAGAGCGAGAGGAAGGGAAAATGAGCAGAAATAAGGCACAAAAGAGCAGAGATGCAGAAAAGTGGAGAAAGGTGAAAGATAAAAGAGGGTAGAAAAACGAGTGAAAACAAGTGAAAGGGCAGAGCGAGAGGAAGGGAAAATGAGCAGAAATAAGGCACAAAAGAGCAGAGATGCAGAAAAGTGCAGAAAGGTGAAAGATAAAAAAGGGTAGAAAAACGAGTGAAAGAGCAGAGTTAGAGGAAGGAGACAGAGGTCCACTGGACCACCAGGGATGAGGCGCAGGGAAATTTGCGGGTGGAGGAGGGCCTCGATCACCAACACTCGAGAGTGCAGGGGCAGGGGCAGGCCTCACTTAATGGTGGAGCTGCGAGGGTAGGAGAGCAATTTCACTGACAATGAGTCAGTGGTCTTGCACTGCAAAAGTCTGTGTGAAACCAGAGAGCCACAGAATTAAATCATGTTTGGTGCTGTGGATAATAGTGACTTGTGTATTTTTAGTGCTATGAGGTCACAGCCTGTGACAGAAAGCACTGTGAATCTGTAAGTCTTTAATTTATACTTGTATTACACACAGTATAAGGTAGATGCTACAAAATGCGCAAAATGTTTTTCGATAAAATGGTGCTTCCAAAGTATATGGGCATTTTTTATGACGATCTGGTTGCGCAGAGAGCAGACCCATATCTACGAGGCCGCGCAAAGTCACTTTGCATGGCTTTTCATGGCCTCTTAGATATGGTGTAAGGCAGCGCAGCGCAAGTCGGTGCGTTGCGTTACACTGTTTCAGGGGGGGGGACGTTCCATGGGCGTTGCAGTGGGTTTTCCCATGAGTTTTGACACATTCCTAGATTTACAAGGATCTCTAAACCTGAGGATGCACCAAAACTGTATGCTGCCCCAGGGGATGAGTAACGAGGAGAAATATCTTTATTTTTCCTCAATTGTTTCATCTTTCTATGTGTAGCACACATAGAAAGAAGAAAAGGCCTCCATGGGTTGTTTTTGCGCAGGAAGGCATGCCTTCTTGCACAAAAACAATCCTGGCAACAATGCAGACACCCTTGGGGAAACAGCGTTTACTACGCATGCTTTACATCGCATGCCATTACAACGCGGTTGTTACAACGACCGCGTTTTTACATCGCGAACCATTACATCGCAAGTCATTACAACGACTTGCGATAGGGGGCAGAAGGTGTTGGATTTACAATCCAACACCTTCCCTGCTGTTGCACAAACTGGAGTAGGAATAGTAAATTATACTATTCCTAAGTCCAGCGCGCCCCCTACAGCAAGTCGTTGTAACGACTTGCTTTGTAATTGTTCGCGATGTAACAACGGTGTCGTTGTAATGACTGCGTTGTAATGGCATGCGATGTAAAGCCTGCTTAGTAAAGACATATATTCACACCCTTGCACCATGGTGCAAAGGTGCCTGCATTGGCGCTAGGCACCAAATTGTGCGCCGGCTGAAAGGACAGGAGTGCACCGTATCTTATAAATACAGTCCATTCCTGCCCTTTTGAATTGGCATAGGGCAGCGCATCAAAAATACTTGCGGAGCTGACCTACACCATTTCATTGTACATGAGACCCGTAGATTTTAGTATTATCCAGACCCTATGTAATGCAATTTTTTTACATAACTGTCCCTTCAGCACATTCTCAGGGATAGTAAGCGCTATGTAAATACAATGACAATTAAAAGCAGCTCAGTAAACTCTGTGGACTACCACTCAAAAAGCTTCAAGTGATTTGATCAATTAACTGCAACAGCACTCTCTTGTCCTGAGAAATCAAAGCCAGGCAGACAGCTAAACACACCTTTCTGCCAGTGTGCTGCTGGCCTGAAAGAAATGTAAATGTGCACAACGAGTTAATCTGCAAATCCTTTACAGTTGCAGATTAACTCCTTGTGCACATTTGCATTTCTTTCAGGCCAGGAACACACTAGTAGAAAGGCGTGTTTAGCTGTCTGTCTGCCTGGCTTCGATTTCCCAGCAGAGGAGAGTCCCTGAATAACACTCCAGGGAAAGCATTTTAACTATGTCTGGGGCGGACGTTTTCTTTTAGCAAATGAAGAGCGTGACCCCTTCCCATGCCTCCACGCCCCACTGGGGTTCGCGCCCCACAGATTGAAGACCTCTGCTCTACACAGCCACACACAAAGGGAGATTAGGTGCGACTGATGGCCCATCCACATCCTGATGGGCTATCCTGCGCAGAATGGGAGAGATAGGCTGACACTTACACCTGGAAGGGCTGTGTCCTGTCCCCACACAAAGGGTTACATACCCCTCTGTAGGGAGTCTGATGCCAAGGTAGGAAAGAAAGGGTATTGTGCACTTCAAAGGCATCTCTTTGAAGTCACCCCCACTTCAAAAGTCCATCTGGGTATAAGTACTGGACCTCTGACACCTTCAAATGAGAACACTTCTTGAACTGAGGACATTCTATCAGGAAGAACTGATGTGCTTCTGGAGGTAATGGCACTTTGCTTAACTGCTTTGCTGTTTTGACCTGCCACCCTCTTGTCTGGGAGTGAGAAGGACTGAACCTGCATCTCTATATCCCAGAACCTAAGTATCTCCAAGGGCTTGTTGGCTTGCCTCCAGTATTCGGAAGTGTCAGATATATTGAAGAATTCTCTCTCCAACGTGCTGCTGTGAGTCCTGCTCTGCCAAGTGGTGCCAATCCAGCCCTGGCCCTTGGAAGTGAGTTTAAACTGCTGCATCTGTGAAAATCCACGCATTGGCGATGTTGCGCCGATTGGAACTGGTGCATTTCCCCCAATGCATTGCCGCTTCTGCACGGACCGCAGACTCCACATCACCGACTGTGCAATGCATGGTCTCCTGTTCCGGACGCATCCCCGACTTTGTGCGGCGCAGTGCTGACGCATCGCTTCATGCTACTCGCATCACCTTCAGCAGAGCAGTTCGACTACGATGTTCTTCGCGTCATGACTCTCGAAGCATCCTCGACGGTGTGCAGCACAGAACCGACCCATTGCCTACATCTGCAAGATCGTCGACGACGTATCACCTCCTTTGTTCCCCACAACGCCCTCAACACATCCAAGGTACTTTTCACTGAGCACGTGCCACCTCGCTTGAAAAGATTCATACACACTACTCCTCTCTGTGTGGGCTACTGTTCAGCGGGCCACTGCTGGTCCCTGTATCCAACCCACACACCATCGTGGTCGACCTGAACCTTTGGGTGTGACCAGGTCAAGCGTGACGAGATTGCTCATGTTGGCGATAGTTGTTTCTAAGCACTACAAAACAATTTAGTCTTTAAAAATTCATATTTTGACTTCTATTTATTGGATTTTTGGTCTTGTTTTACTCATAAAAATATAAGCTATTTTTCTAAACCTGTGTGGAGTCTTTTTGTGGTGTTTTCACTGTGTTACTGTTTGAAGTGTTGCACAAATACTCTACACATTACCTCTTAAGTTAAGCCTTACTGCTATGTGACAAGCTACCAGAGGGTGTGCACAGGTTAATTTAAAGTGTGTTTCTGACTTACCATGACTAGGATTGTGGTTACTGCTTGGACAGGGTGCCTACTTCTGTCAACCAGAAACCCAACTTCTAATAGTAAGTTATTTAAATAGAGCAGAAGAAAAGCAATGTTCCATTTTTGTTGCTTTAATTATGCTCCGTGACCTGACCTGTCTTTCTCCTCAGCTGCTGGCTCTGACAGCAGGCATTGTGACATTAGAACTCGACTGTAATAACTTATAATAGTAGAGTTTTGACATCTTTTCTTTATTATCGGTGACTGGGTGTGTCAGAAGTCACCCATTATGAAGAAATTAGAAACTGCAGTTTATACAGGAATTACAGGATCCCATGTATTACATAAGAGTTAAAATTATACTCCACATATCACCCTATTTTAAGTTTGTGAAGACCCACGATGTTCCACCAAGTGAGCTTTAGAACAGAATCAAGCGAATGACACAGTCTTTTGTCTTGAAGATGGATTTGTAGAATAGTAGGCGGCAGTTACTTGTCACTAATCCGAGTTGAAATGGAATATACCTGTTTTTGTCTCTTGAGAAGTGACCACTTGCCAACAGCTTGCCTCTGAAATAGTAGACTCAGAAAGGGTATAATGAGCAGTTCGTACAGAAAGTGAATCATGAAATCTTGATGATTGAAAAAGTATATCAATACTGAAGCAGCACAATTTAGGCTCCACCCTTACCAGTCACAGAAATGCAATTATATACTTGCATTTGACATTATATTCACGGTGTGCTTTAACTTCCTTAACCTGAGTGAAACATTTAAACATATTAATGAAATGTTTTCACTGTAGAGACTAGAGATTTATACGCTTGCACACCAATGGTTGGTTTAAATATGTAAGCATGTATTCTTTATTCACTCTTTACACCTACATTTCAAGTTATACTTGCATATGCAAATATGTACTAGTTTACTCACGTTTTACATTTATTCCTCTAGTTACCCATCTGTACGTATAACCATGTATTCGAAGTACACTTTAAATGTTTAGTTAAACCTAGCCTGACTACAGGCCTCAATTGAAATGCATTTTGCTTTCGCAGCATGTTCTCTCTTTCCTTGCAGGTGTATTATCATGATTCTTGTTAACTATGGAAAGACTTTTTGTTTGTATTAGACTGCTGATAAAGAGGCAGTGAATGTGGAGAATCAATGGTTGAAAGAGGCCTTCTGTTCATCATGTATCAGGATGGAAAGATGTTCAGGGTTGAGAACGGCAGTCCTGAAACAATGCGATGGAAAACTAAAACGATGTTGCAGATGCACTCAAGTAATGAATTGATTTGTCCCTGGTGGTGTGAAAGGAGAAAAGGACATTTCTGAATCTCCTGTTACTTTTAAATTGGTGTTCTCACAGTTGTAGGACAGAGAGATTCCCTTTAGACTTCGAGAGGTACAGACCTCTCTGCTTGCCTAATTCTTGCAAGTGTGCAGTTTTATGCACAACACTTATTTCCTCTTTCCAAGACTTCTACTGAAGTCTGATCATGCTGACACCTTCTATGCTCCCGAATTAGAGACCCTTGATAAATGACCCCACATTTGACTTATGTTTAGAAGAGAGAAGGGAAGTTTCTTTATGCCTGTTTATACCTGTTTGCTTTAATCTGTTTCTTTATTGCTGTGGCTATCACAATTGTGTATCTCATTCTGTTGCGCCTCAACTTACTAAGATATGTCAGCTTATCTGCTAGATTGCTGCACTTATTGAATTTATTATTGGGTTGCATAAATACCGGATTGATTAGTAATCCAAAATAAAACCTTTTAACCTTATTTGTCAATTTCTGGTCCTTACTGTGGCGTCACATTGGCTTCACAAGTTAGAAATGTATTGTTGTTGTCTTCTCCCTTTCAATGCTTCACATCAACCAACAATGGTCCAGACGATCAATCAGGAAAAATCTTTAACGACTTGACTAAGAGATTACGTTGTAAGGCCCAGCGCTCTTTCAGATGGCCGAATTGTGATGATGTTTTAGTTGTGGTACAGATGTGAATGTGCTTAGTGCTGAGCAGTTAAAGTTGTTATCAGGCTGGACGTAGACTAAGACCCGGGGATAGATATATAAGTGTGGAATACACTGTGTTGTAATTTGTCTGCTAAGTTATGTGGTGCTAGTCGTGAGGTACCATCGGCTTCACAATTGAGATAGGGACATATACCTTGGTGTGAGATTAAGGTGTGATTGGTGTAGGGAATCCTGTTGTGCAAAGGAGAAGCTGCACTGATCAGGGTGGTTATCTGCTGGTCAAGGTTTCACTTGAGTGTGTCTGATATGGTCAGAAAGTGTCGCCTGGACCATTTATTGTGTGATTGAATACTTAGATTTCTTTAGTGGAGCAGACAAATGTTATTTTTTGAAATCACTTAGTGTTCTATTTTATGGTTGTTTGTAGTTGATAAAAGGGTGTGCTCGTAATAAATGTAAAGGAGGGTGAACCGCTGCAAGGAGTGAGAAGTACGTCATAGTGTGCTGCGCTGAGATTGGACAGTTGGTGTTAGTGCCGCGCTGTTAATGGCTGAGTGTGTCATAGAGAGTGCAACACTGTTATTGGTTGTTGGCGCTGAACGAGAATTGTGGTTAAAGAAATTATTTTCCGATTTGAAACAAAAAGTTTACTTGTGATTGTTTATATTATTGTTGAAAAATGAAATGTTTCAGGGCTATGAGAGACTTGACTAAGGGGGATATGAGAGTTTGTGTTGGAGAAGGAGAAGAGGGGCCACCAGAAGGCAAGGCAGGTCATTATATGGCCATAAATGTGGGGCTTCACACGTGCATTTGGCTGAGTCAATGGCATAATATCGCTGAAAAAGAAGGTGCATTGATGTTTCCACGCTGTGGCACATTTAATTTGAGAATTATTGAAAATCTGAGAAGGGTAGTGTATGAGATGAAACCACCTTCCAGACCCATACAGTTTCAGGCACTTAATGCCAGGGAGCATCCAGCTCACTTCAATGAAAAAGAGAAGTAGTAGGGTAGAGTCAGAAAGGCAGAACGTAACTGTGCTGAAGCTAGGTGGGATGTGGAATAACAAAAATGGAGAGCTGACATAATTGAGGGAGCGAAGTTATACACTGCATTGATGAGTGTGGAACCTCAGAAGGAGAAAAAGAAAAAGAAGGATAAAGTAGAGAGTGCAGAGAGATCAGGTGAAGATAGCGATGGTGACTCTAGTGATGGTTTTCTGGACTTGTTATTGTCAAACCGTCCACCGCCTTATAATGTGACCTAACCTGAAGGAATGAGTGGAGTTGTTACCAGTGGAGACCCTGAGTCAGATTCTTATGGGAGAGAGTTCAGGGATTCGTGCCCCTATTAACTCTGCTTTTCTAATGCACCAGACACAATAAATGTTCCTGTTACTATTGGTCCCGCAGTTCCTTTGTATAAACCTGAGTTGTCAGCAACCACTACACATGCTTTGACAGTTCCTAATGGAGTAAATACATCAACTACTGTTCCTGTTGCTCCCAGATGGGGAGGTACGGGAAGAACTCCTTTGCTCCAAAATATGGTGACTTCACCATATGTCGCTCCTGTACCATCAGCAATGAATCAGACAGGACTTATCCCTGTAGAGGAACCAGCTCAGAGGTCACAAAATTCTCACTTGTCTATTTGGAATTACCCTAATTATATTACAAGCAGTAGTCACTGGGAAGAGATAATGTCCAATACCTCTGGAGTCCAAAATGGTGTTAATTCATGAGAGTTACACAATTTGATCCGGTTTTTCAATGGGTCCACATGAAAAGGTGAGGGTTCAGGATTGAGCAAAGAACTCCAGTCTCCAGGAAGGGAGAATGTAGTGGATGTGATCAAATTCAAATTAGAATTGGATGAGATGATATCAGGAAATCTTGATCTTTCTCGAATTGATAGATATCAAGAAAATGAACTTATCTACATGTGCAGAAATGTTACTAAGCATGCAAGACAAGCTCACGATAAGCTATCTGAATTAGCTTGAGTGTATGATATAGATTTAAGTAGGACTAAATCCTTACAGAAAAGTTACTGTGTATGTTTTGATGAAAACAATATCACTAGTATGAGAACGCCAGGAATAAAAATGCGAATCAGGGAATGAATTGGTAGCATCCGGAAATGGAGTGAATTAGGAAAGTGGGAAGGTAGGTGGGCCAAGGAGAAAGACAAGAAGAAAGCGAAGCAATAGCCGCTTCCGTCTATAATAAATTGAAAAGATGCTTCAAATTTCCCATTGGGAGAAGTGCCTGGTGGATGTTACGTTCATGTACCATGGAGTAGGAGTGATCTTGCACCATTTACGAATGATTTCCGAAATAGAGGGATAAGCCAGTGGCCTGGTACAACTAGGTTGATCAAATTGTAAAAATTTCACAAGTATTATAGGTAGATCTTTACCCTCTTTTCAATATTGTGGTACCAAGTGATTTGTGGGCAGAATGTAAAGTGCCCATAGAGTGGCCAGATAAAGAGCCACAGAGAACTCTGATATTGCATGCCCCTTCGCCTTTGGTGATGAAAAAGTAACAACAGGTGATTACCTTTTTGGAAGGAAAGATAACAGCGAAAGACATTGGTTGGGTTGAGATTCATAGAACAACTCTGGAGGCTAAAGAGACTCTACAATCTTTCTATGAGAGATTGTTGCAAGTGTTTAAACAGCACAGTGGAATGGAAAATCTTGAATCCAAAGATATAGGAAGTTTTGTGACTGTTTTCGAGACAGGATTGAGACCTGAGGTTAGCATGATGATTCAACAGCATTTAGTTTGTTGGCAGAATAAGTCAATTGATGAGATCTTGAGGTATGCAACATTTTGCAGTGATCATTTGGAAATGAAACAGAAACAGTTGAAGGAGAATTTGATGTTGGCACAAGTGAAAGCAGCACAGAGAGGAAGTCAAAATCAACCTTATGTAGGAAATGTTGGTAATATACAAAGTGTGTATCAGCAGGGAGTTCATGTGATGCAGTGTAGAAATGGTTACCCACAACAAGGTAGAGGACGTGGTGTTCGGATTGACCTGAGTACTAGAATTGATGTTGCAATATTAAAGAACTATAACCCATGTCATTATTGTAACAAGTTAGGGCATTGGAAGCAGGAATGTTGTCTTAATCCCAACAAAGTATTGAATGAGAATCAGGTTCAAAATTCAGGCTATGTGCAGACACAGGTTAACAATCCTGTACAGTCACAAAATGTGCCAAGACAAAGGACACAAGGTCCTAATGTACAACAAGTTACAGTGATGCAAGTTCCTCAAGACCCAATTCCACAGCAAAATGCAAATGGTCCCTGATTAAATACCAATCAGGTCCTGAATTTTAATCAGAATTACTTCCAGAACAAAACCCTTTTCAGCAATTTTCTGTGTTTGACTCACTTGAGGGCTACGGTTCAGTTCTGTCACAAGGACAGTGCAAGAGGGAGAGGGAAGATTGCATGCTTGGCACAGTCTTAGAGGTAGACCAGAGTGTTCCATTTGTGGAAGGTGAGGTGAATGGCCACCCCGTATCATTCCTAATTGACACTGGTGTTACCAGTTTCACTGTTAGAACAGCAGAAGTTCCAAACCTACCCCTCTCGGGAAAAAGAATCCAAGTTGTAGGGGTTGCTAATAGACGAATGACAAACCCTGTAGCACAAGAAGTGCCTGTTAAAATACAGTCCATTGAAAACAGCCATCAGTTTGTGGTGTGTGATTGTAGTCCTGTAAATCTTTTAGGACTAGATTTTCTGTATAAGCTAAATTGCACCATTTATTGCACACCGAAAGGTGTGAAGTTTCAGACTCATGATGAAGATGTTGATTTCAAATTGGCAAGTCAAGGGCCAAACATTGGCTTGTACCTTTCGATGATGACTAATGATTTGCCACTGGATCTCAGAGATACAGTGAAGCCTGAATTCTGAGACTTCTCAGGAAAGGACATAGGTCTCACAAAAGGGATTGAGCCTGTCCACATAAATGTTAAACCTAATGCTGAGTACCCAAGAACTCCTCAGTACAATTTGACTCCTGAAACTATTGCTGGGATTACACTGGTGATTGAGTCAATGATACAACAAGGTATTTTGGAAGAGATAATGGGGAGTCCATGTAACTCACCATCATGGGCTTGCAGAAGCCAAGCAGTAAATACCACATAGTACAGGACCTGAGAAACATTCATAACATTATTGTTCCCTGTTGTCCTGTGATGCTGAATCCAGCTGTGAATTTATTTCAGAATCCATGTGAGGCTGAGTGGTTTACTGCATTCGATGTGTGCCAAGCCTTTTTCTCTATACCCTTGCATGAGAACAATCAATTAATCAATACTTGTAAAGCCCAGCTTATCACCCTTGAGGGTATCCAGGCACTGGTTTGCTGGGCTTAGTCAAAAAGCCAGATCTTGAATCTCTTCCTGAAGTCTGTCATCAAGGGTGATGTTCAGAGGTTGGAAGGTGAGGGCGGTCCAGGACTTGGCGGCGAGTTCGGAGGAGGAGCGGCCTCCGCTGTGGCTACGATAGGTGCGCAGTGTCTGTGCGAGGGCGAGGGAGGCGGAGTGAAGGTTACTGGATGGTGGGTGGAAGTTCAGGCGGTTCATGTATGCTGGTCCTTGGTCGTGGAGGGCTTAGTTGGCAAGTGTCAGTATCTTGAATTGGCATATTTTCTTAACACAGAGCTAGTGGAGGGTCCTCAGGTGTGAGGAGATGTGGGTCCATTTGGGCAGGCTGAGGATCAGTCTGGCCGCTGAGTTCTGTATCGTCTGGAGCCTTTTCATGAGTTCAGTGGTGGCTTCTGCGCACAGTGCGTTGCCATAGCTCAGCTTGCTGGTGATTAAGGCTTGCGTGACAGTTTTTCTCGTGCTGACGGGGTGCCATTTCAAGATTCTTTGTAGCATGTGTAGAGTGTGGAAGAAGGCGTAGGAGACTGTGTTGATCTGTCATTTCATGGTGAGTTTGCTGTCCAGGTTGATGCCGATGTTGAGGGCATGGTCTCTTGGTGTGGGAGTGGGTCCTTGTTCGGCGAGCCACCAGGTGTTGTTCCAGAAGGAGACATGGTTGCCAAAGATCAGCTCTTTGGTCTTGTCAGTGTTGAGCTTCAGACAATTGTCCTTCATCCAGACTGAGACATTCTTAATGCAGTTGTGGAAGTTGGTCTTAGTGGTGGTGGGGTTTGCTGAGAATGAGAGGATGAGCTGGGTATTCTCGGCATAGGATATGATGTTGAGATCGTGGGTTCTGACAATGTTGGCTAGAGGTGGCATGTATTTGTTGGAGAGGGTGGGGCTGAGGGGTGAACCTTGAGGGATGCCGCAGATGGTGTTCCTTCCCGTGAGAAATGATGCAATCCATCTGAGTGCGTTTTCCTCTGGGTGATTCTGAAAATGAATCCGCCAACCACCGAGAGAGAAGTCAGGATGGTTTTGGGAATTGTGGGCTACTGTTGAGAGCGGATACCCACATTTTCCCTAGTGGCCAAGCTTTTACAGAGGCTCATACACAAGGATGCATCCAATCAGGTACCATAAAATATCGATTGCTTGGTTGCCTTCCAAGAGCTGATAGAAAGTCTCTGTCATGCCCCAGCATTGGGAATGCCTGATTATAACAAAGCGTTAGCGCTTTTCTACAGTGAGTGGGAGGGCTGCGCTCTTTTAGTGCTTTCAGAAATGCATGGAAATGCACTAATACCTGTGGACTGCTCAGGTGCCTTAAACTGTAGGCACTAGGTGTCAGCATACAATGAAGTGAAAGTACTTTCATGGGACATCCCCTTACTGTGTTCATTCCCCATTTTGTAGAAATTGTGTTGACGGGTACACATACTCAACACCCAACCAACAGTCGATTGACCACATATGAACATATTATACTTGCTGCAGACGATATAACCCTCAAGCGATGTGCTACTTTGAACCCTGCTATGCTGTTACCTTTGCCTGAAAATGAAAATGATGATGGGATGTAGAGCATGACTGTCTCAATGTCACTGAACTAGGCTCCAAGCCAAGACCAGATATACAAGATGAGCCACTGACAGAGTCTGATTTCACACTCTTTTTTGATGGGCCCTGCCTGAGAGATGATGGAGGAACCCTGAGGGCTGTATGTGCAGTCTGTACAGGGTAATGGAAGACTCCTGGCTTTGACGGGTGTCTTCTGCACAAGTGGCTGAATTGAGCTTGCTGTGTTTCTGAACAGCTGAAAGTGACAATTTTTACTGATAGTCAGTATGGCTTTGGTGTAGTTCATGACTTTGGTTAGTTATGGTCACAGAGGGGATTCATGATGTCATCAGGATCCCCTATTCATAACAGAGCACATGTCATGAGATTATTGGAGGCATTACAATTGCCTAACAAAATTGCAGTTGTGAAGTGCTCGGCCCATTGAAGTGGAGATGACTATGTGACAATTAGCAACCGATATGCTGATGAGATGTGTGTGATATTGTGCTCATGGGACCTGAACATTTAATGGTGAATATGTAAATTAATCTGGAGATGAGACCAATTGCAACCTTTTGTTGACAACAGCTGACACTTGGGAAGAAGTAAAAAGGTTGCAGGAGGACGTGCCAGAGGCAGAAAAGCAGAGTGGGTCAGAGCAGGTTGTGTTAAAAGAAAGGTGACATTTGGGTTCAACATATGGAAGACCTGTATTGCCAGATAGCTTGCTGTCCCCGATGGCTAGACATTTTCAAGGTCCCAAACATGTTGGAAGAGATGCTATGGTCAGACTGTTTCAACAGAACTCGTTTAACCCTCTATTCAGATTGATGGTGAAGGATTGTATCACAGATGTGTTGTGTGCCAGCAGATGAATGTATGGAAAACAACCACAGTGACACTAAGCCATATAGGAAGATCAGCAGGGCCATTCAATAGGATGTAGCTGGACTTCATCAAGATGCCTGTGTGAAACGGCTGAGATATGTCCTAGTCCTAGTGATTGTGTGTATCTTCTCGCGTTGGGTTGACTCTTACGAGATCAGGAGAAATTATATCCTCACAGTAGCTAAGTTGTTGTTGAGGAAACTGATCCCCAGGTTCACTTTCCCGACTTCGCTGGAGTCAGATCGAGGAATTTATTTCAATAATGAGGTCCTGAAAACGTTGTGTGCAGTATTACAAGTGGAGCAAAGACTAAATTGCAGCTATCGGCCTGAGGCTTCAGGTATAGTCGAGTAAGTGAATGGAGCATTGAAAACCAGGTGGGCCACAGTGTGTGCATCAACATCTCTGAAGTGGCCTGATGCTTTTCTCCTGGTGTTAATGAGTCTTTGCAGCATTCCTGATCAGAGAACAGGACTGTCCCCTCATGAAATCATCATGGGTCAAGCAATGATACTGCCAGAAGTGCCTGGAAATGCACTTGTGAACATTGATGACATGGTTCTAGATTACTGCAAGGGACTAGCTGATGTGGTGCATTCTGTGTCTCCCCAGGTTGGAGCTGCTACCGCCCATCACTGCATCAGGAGAAGTGCCATGACCTCTTGAATGGGTCTTGGTGAAGAAACATGTTCAGAAAGTGTGTCTGGAACCACGATGGCAAGGACCTTTCCCGATCACCCTTATAACAAACACTGCTGTTAAGTGTGGAGGTTTCTCCTACTGGATCCATGCTGCCCACACTCACAGAGTGGGGTGTCCCCTTGATGATGTGACAGCACCTCTCCCAGAACAGCAGACCACAACTGAAAGGAAGCAGGAAGAGGTTGAACAAGTTACAGAAAATCAGGAAGAACCTGAAACAGCTCATCCTTGGCATGAGAGGGGTCTTGATGAGTCGACATCTGAGGTTGAGACAGGAAGAGTCTCGGCCTATGGAGCTGACTGATCCAGGTTCAGACCCTGATGAATGACCTAATATTGTGACAGGCCGAATGGGAGTTGGAGGCAGTTGGCCGAGAAGTCAGGGGCTTATTTACAAGAGGCCTGCGCTGCTGGAGCTTCACTTTTTTTTATGCTCCAGTGACGCAGGCCTCTCAATCACATCTATGAAACGACACAAAGCCACCATGTGAGACTTTGCTTGGCCTCATAGATATGGAGTAAGGCAGCGCAAAGGGCTGTGTTGTCTTGCTCTGCTTCAAGGAGGTGTTCCATATGCATTGCGGTGGGTGTTCCCAATCAACATCCATGGATTTTGATGCTGCCCGAGATTTACAAAACCACATAAACCTGGGGCAGCGCCAAAACCTTATGCCTCCCTAGAGCAGGCATACCAAGGAGAAATGTTTTCATTTCTCCTTGTTTTTTCCTCTTTCTGCAGCACACATAGAATGAGGAAAACGCCTCCATGGATTGTTTTTGTGCAGGAAGGGGCACCTTCCTGCACAAAACAGTCCTGCCAACAACGCAGACACTGTTGCGCCATGGTGCAAGGGTGCCTGCGTTGGTGCTAGGCACCAAATTGTGCTCTGGCTGAAAGGACAAGACCGTGTATCTTTTAAATATGGTGCAAACCTGCCCTTTCAAATTGGCGTAGGACAGCTCAGCAAACAGACTTGCGGCCAATTATTTGTATATGTTCCCCTAAGTCTGCCTGCAGAACATGTGCCCCATACTATTCCAGAGGACACTGCGGATTTTGGTTGGAGTGACAGTGAAGAAGAACGATCTGCTCTCAGGAGATCAAAGAGAGCCAGGGTACCCTGTCGGAAGTATTTATTCCCTGAATGGACATACTTTGCCGCAAATGACAGCGAGAGGAAATTTGGGGATTTTGAGGATAACAGTGAGATTCCAATTGAACCTTCGTGAATTTAAGCTTGTGGCTGAACTATGTATTGAATTTGCTTTTCCATTGTATAGACTCACTTGATTTGCCACTGGCATGATCTCTAAACTGAACTTTGATCTGTGCTTTTGTTAGAGACAATCGAATGGACTTTGCTAAAAAGATTAAGAACCGTCCCTAGGCTCGAGGCTGCAGAATGAGCGTAAGAGTGTCATTTAGAAGAAGGCGGAGTAGGGTTAGGGAAGACTCATGAAGACTTTGCAAATAAACTCATCATACAATTTATGGACTTTGTTTTGTCATTTGCACAAGTAGAAATATACGGAAGAAATCCATTTGCTGCTATTCTCTAATCAACAGTCTGATTTTAGTGAAGTCATGGAAGCTAGTACGTAGACTTATATTAGCTAGTGTATTAATAACTATAATTGTAGGACTAATCATTTTGCTTCTAGGATTATATTCACCCCCACTTCCCAATTCAGTTGAGATTAGATCTACGACTACCCCTAGAATCCCGATTCCTACTCACAGTAGTTTGCATGCATTTGATTTTAAGATATTACATGTAGAATCATCGAGAGGAGACTTCTCCTCAAATGCTTACTTTAAGTTGCTTTATGAATATATTGACATTATGGATGCACAGGACTGCTACATCTGTACACAGTTACTAGCATCAGCTGCAGAAGGCATTATTTATCATCATATTCCTCTTACTTGCGCTGTTACTTGTAGCATTTCAATGAGTCTTTTATATGGAAATGGTCATTTTCAGTATTATTTTCTAAATTATGATTTGGTGCTTTCTGAAGTTCCCATGTTTGACCATTTGAATCGCCACCCCACTGCCAAAAAGATGGATACAGCTGATCGTTTCTTTAAACCCATAGTAACATTAGATACTGCCTATGCTCATATGCACATTTTGACTTGCTCCTTAACTGATGTTGAAAAGAAATGTTTAGATTCCGTAGAAGATAGACCAAGGGCAATGGATGCTAGATTGAAAACAGGGAAATATCAACAGTATAGAAATAAGTGGTCTAAAGAAGAATTAGAACATGAAGAATCAGGAGTTATGCCTGCACTATTTGTAGATTGTAAACATAAGGGAAATGTATATGTAGTTCACACTACATTTATGGTAGAGTGATTGTGATCACATTTTTAGGTCAATCCTGGAGTCAGCGCTCATGTGCTGCTCTGCGAGGCATGCTGTAATTCCTCTGTGGGCTTTGAACATGCCCACTGCTTTTTCATTGGTTGCTTGGTCTGCCTTTACAAATTTCATTGCTTTCGTTGGTGAATAGTGTACATTTGTCCCGCCTTGTGGCTGTCTTGGTACCACCCTGGCCACTGACCCTGCTACATGGATCCTTTCACTAGTGGCCATATGTTTTATTTCAATGCATTACTTTTTCTTTCCGCCCTCTCCTTCAGCTCACTTGTATTTATTGTTTCATGCGCCTGTCTTTGGCGCTTGTTCAGCTTCGGCTCCTGGCGCTGCTCCCAGCTGCTCGTTTTCATTCCAGCTGTCTTGGTGCGTGTCCTCGTCTGCCTTATCAGTTTATTTAAATTACCTCAAATTGTTTTTTAAAAACCACTACCTCACAACAGCTCTTTGTCATTAATCTGTGCGGCACTCCACGCTTTATCTTTAAACATGGCGCTGTTGATGACGCCATATACTGGTGCGGCAGCGGAGGATCACAGAGGAGGCGGCTGGTGACAGTGTAACACGGACTCGGCTGACCCTCACTTCAGCAGCAGTTTTTTCCTCCCTCTGCCTTCTGCTGCCTTTGCTGCTCTGCCCAATCTCCTCTCTCCACTCCCGGAACTATCCCCGCTCTACCATGGCTACGAAGAAGTCAGGCTCCCGGCTGGAGCACGAGCTGGAGCGAAGCCGCTGCGAGTGCCAGTGGGACAAGATTCCCAAGTACATCCCACTGACTTTGTCATCTTGTATTCATTCCTCCTAGGGCCAACATTTTTCATCTACAAGTTAATTGTAAGTTTTAGAATGTCATGTATTAGCAAGAATACAATACTTAGCACTCGTATCATCATACTTAACTATGCTTCTCATCGTGAGGCTGACTTGTAAAAAAAAGAATGTTTAACTTGATGTTTTCTGTCTGAATACAGTGGTTTCCTTGCCTTTGTTAGCATTGATTATGGCACATGACTGTGTCAGGCAGTTTCAGGCTTGTCACCCCATAAGCATTGTTTGTTCCTGACACACATGAGCTACAGATGATGGAATGGAAGCCTACTCGATAAATTCTCAGTAGTAAAGATGGATGCAAACGTTTCCATCCATCACATTTGCTGCTGTCTACCTGGCCTACCCTGCCCTCCGCCGGATGTACCTCACAGCTGGGTAGAGGGCAGTGCAGCTCATTTTGGTTTCCATGGTAACAACGGCCAGCCATGTAACATTTCATCAGGGCAGATGAGTCATATCATCATCAGCTCATTTCAAAAGGCGCTGAACTCATAATAGCGAACACGGGGTTCATCCTTCCACCGCCTCCCCAGGGCAGGGTCGTCTGACTGTTTTCCTTCAGATCAGGCAAAATCACCAAGATTACATCAATTCCTCCTTTTCCGTCTATTTCCTAACGCCTGGAGGGGATGCTTCGCTGATAGGCCCTGCATCACTTTATCTAATACTGTGCATTTTCTTAATTTTGCTGGCACACAATGTTCTGGAGTGCCCGAGCCGTTGGGCATCACAAAGAGGTTTTATTGTCTGAAAGGTTGTTTTCTGCTTAAGATGTCACGCTGAGACAGGACCTGCGTGTACCAAGAAGCCTTCCTCCCCTCTGCGAAGTGTATCTTGGACAGAATCTCATATCCGCCCCTGGAGAACCTGGGCTGGGATGTTGCCAGGAGTCAGCTCACATCTGAGTCTGCACCGGGACACAAAGGGGCCAATGTAGTGTGCCATGTGCAACCTAACCAGGGGATAAAGAGGTCTTAGGTCACGCAGGATTATGGAGTAAATGCAGCAGAGTGGTGTGTAAAAGCCAAGGGCCTCCAAGGTATGTAAACATGCCCCCACAGGACACCTACATCACCTTCCACACGTGTGCAATGAGGCCGCCATGGTTGTGGAAGAGAGGGGTGAAGCCTGAGCATTGTAAGGGGGAGAAACCCCTACCACGCCTGAATGCTGGATAATATGGGGGTGTTCAAATCATTCATATTTCTGATACTGACAATCGCTCTTGTGAACTGGGCTCAGTATTCACTAGTGATATCAGTTTGTAGGGACGCTCACTAAAACATATGTTTCTTGACCACCTTGTAACCCCAGTTTGTCCTCCCCCACACTCTAAAAACCTACAAAAGATCTGAAAGTCTTTAAATGCATAGGCCAGGGTGGGAACTGAAGTAGTGCTAGCAATGAAAGGCCGCCTTTCTTCGTAATTATGTTTCATCATTTTTAAACTTAATAACACAATCCATACAAATACACTCCATACCATGCCACATAATTCCAATCAGCATAATTTCACTAATCGCCACACTCTTCCATGCCACATAATTCAACTCTATACATTTCCATTCCACACCACATAATTCGACAACAAACCACATATTTTAGCTCAACAACACAGTTACACAACACACCTTATACAGCCAATCCACACCACAGAAATCCACATCATGCCACACAATTCTACAGGACACCACAAAATTAAACTCCACAACATACCACTCCACCACACAAAATGCCAATTCACATAATTTCACTCTATGACACACAAACCCACTCCACATCATCCAAGTACACTCAGTACCACATAATTACATTCCACATATTTCCACTACACACCATGCTTCATAATTCCACTACACAAATCCACTCCACATATTTCCATCACACAATTCCACACCTAACAATTCCAATCCAACACACATGATTCCACTCCAATCTGAAACACATGGGTAAAAGTAATTTACAACACCAATACCTCTAAAGCTTACAAATGCGGGAAACAATTTGCATTGCAGATACTTGCTGAATCTGGAGGAAATTGGCTATTATTCATGAGAGGTCAGGATCCTGTTATTCCTGGAGTTTATTATGTTTGTGGGAATCACACATATTTTACATTGCCCGAGGTTGGCATGGCACATGTTACTTGTCAATAGTTTTCCCAAAGAATTATCACTGGAGGAAGGTGAAGAATTGTGTGGGGATGCTGGTTAGGCTTCACCACGCAATACTCTCAAAATACCCCAAAGATGGTCCTTGGATTCTCTATAATAAATCGTTAGCTCAGTCCTGTGGAGTGCCAAAGAGCAGTCAGGTTTAACTAGAGGAACATGTGTTAAGCATTTCAGAGCATCAACATAGACGATAAGTAATTTACACAACTCATAAGAAATCCAACACCAATTTATAAAAATAAAGCAGATTTTTATATAAATTTAGACATCAAAATGAAGTAAAACAGATAGATATAACTGTAGTTATGGATTTTAGAAGCAATATTAAGTCATTGCAAAACAGAACTGCAAAACTTTATCATTAATGTCACTGCTATAAAGCACTTGTGACAATCAGTCATTTGCAGGTTGAGTTGCGTTGAACCCAAGGAGTGTAAAGGTAATGCGGGTCCCAGGACCAAGCCACAACATTCAGTTCGATTTTACCTGGCTAGAGAAGCCTGGGTGCAGAGTTGTCATGGCTGTCCTTGGTGCTGAAGTGGGAGCCGCGGGAGAGCTGGTTTTACTGCTTTCACAGTGTTGGTGGAGTATTGGGTGCAAAAAGTTGACAACGAAGCCACTGCTGATGTCAGTTGAAGGTTTTGCAGAGTTCCCTTGAGGTGCAGTGGCAAGTGAAAGGGGTGGTTGCCAGACTGGTGTCCAACAAGCCTTGGCAGCGGTAAGGTGAGCAGAAAGTTATTTCAATGTCCGGTGGTCTGGAGGAAAATGGTAACTGCCTGAAACTTGGTGGAGGTCAGTACTACGTTTCCCGCCATGTGCTGGACCATCTACTTTTGGGCGATCCCTCAGAGGGCCCGATGGCCAGCAATTCTTTGATTCCAGTATGTTGTTTTTACCTGCAGGCTGGAGGGAACTAGTGCCACTAGTCCAGGGGAGTCTGGAGCTGCCTTTGGCTCTCAAAGGGGTCCCTCTGTCTGGGGGAACCAAGCTTTGGCCCAGGACCAGTCGCAGTCATGCAGTTCCAGGAAGGTTGCCACAGCTGCAGAGTATCACACAGGTACTTTGTGCAGATCCTTTTTCCACAGACATGAGTCTCCTCTTTGTCCTTTGTTGCACGTCAGATTAGAACTGAGGTTCTGGTGTCAGGGGTAGCCCTTAAATCCTAAATTTAGGGGTGTTAGGGGTGTGGCTGCAAGTGACCAATGGGCTACTAGCGCCAGCGGCTAATCTGACCCTGAGGTGAACACATCCAGGGGTGTGTGTCACCTTTTCTTCCCAGAACCCTCCATTCTACCACTTTTTAAAATAGCGGAAGTCTTCCTTAGCTGTACAGACCAGGTAGCCCACCCTACAGGTGTGGCTAGCCTTCTGAGGGTGTACACCTCCTGAATACCTAATTTTCCCACCTGCCCAGCTGAAAATGTGCCTGGGGGTAGGGGAAGGCTGTTTCCTCCTTTAGGAGACATCCTGGTTGCATATCACAGGCAGTGGAGCCTTTGAAGCTCGGCGCCTTGATGTGGCACTTCACTAGACATCCTGTTAGGGAGGGAGTTGTGACCTCCTTCCCATCCTGGCCATTTTCTCTGACTCCTGTGAGAGTTCACACCTCCTGGCAGGAGGCCAGATTCCTGTCTTGGCAGCAGCAGCTGCGGGCTGGCAGCCAGAGCACAGGAAAGGCTGGGGCAACCAGGTAGGCAACCTCTAAGGTAGCCACCTGGGTGTATGCCACATCGTCCTCAACACAAGGTTTGCATTAAGTTGATGAGACACGTTGTTTGATACCAAACATGACATATTTAGGCAGTACCATAATGGAACTGTCAAACTCGGTTTGCCCGGGTGCCAGCTCATGTTATCCTTTGGACTGCCTATCACTTATAGCACCCTTTAATGGCAAAGGCTACTATAGGGACATATAAGCTTGCACTTACATGTCCACAGCTTTAATATAATGCACTCTGCCTCCTGGGCTTAGGAGGCCTTCTTTAGGGGTGACTGGCATATATTAAAATTAGTTAATTGACTTTGCCACACATGGTGAGGACAAAGTCGAGTTCTAGCAGTTTGCACTGCTACTGCAGTCTGCAATTGCAGGCCTACTGTCAGTAGTTTTCTTGGGTCACTCATGGTGGCATAAACAGTGCTTCAGGCCAGGGTGACCCTATGAACACCCATGCCCTGGGTACCACTGGCACCATATGCGAGGGACTTATAAGGGGGTTACAATCCTTGCCAACTGGGGCTACCAATTCACACATAAAAGTTTTAGGGAGAGAGCACTGACACTGGGGCCTGGGCAGCAGGCTCCAGTGCACTTTCAGAGTCATAATCATCAGCATTGGAGCAAAACTTGGGGGTGGGGGGGTGACCATACAAAAAGGGCAATTTTCTACATGATCCCCCCCTTAGATGAAAGGTGATGGGCAACTAACCTACATCTCATTGTCTAAGTGAAAAAACCTGGAAAGGCCATCTGCATTGGCAAGGTCAGTCCCTGGTCTGTGTTCCAACAAATAGTCCATGTCCTATAGGTAAATGGACCACCGCAACAATTTGGGGTTCTCTCCTCTCATCTACATCAGCCATCTGAGAAGCCTGTGGTCAGTTTGAGCCTTGACGTGAGTCCCAACCAAGTAAGGTCTCAGCTTCTTCAGGGCCCAAACCACAGCAAGGCCTCCCTCTCAATGGCACTCCAACGCTGCTCTCTAGGGAGGGGTCGCCTGCTGATATAGGCAACTGGTTGATTCTGGCCCTCATCATTTGTTTGTCACAACACTGCCCCAATCTCATGTTCAGAAATGTTTGTTGGGACAATGAACTCTTTTCCATAGTCTGGTGCCTTCAGGACAGCTACTGAGCACATAACCTCCTACAGGGTGTCAAAGGCTTTTTGGCATCCTGTGGTCCAGATGACCTTCTTAGGCTGCTTTTTGGAGGGAAGTTCAGTGAGTGGGGCCATAATGGTCCTATACCCCTTCATAAACCTCCTGTAGTACCCAGTCAAGCCATGGAAAGCCCTGACTTGGGTCTTGGTTTTGGAAGCCTCTCACTCCTGAATGGTCTGGATCTTCGGTTTGAGAGGTTGAGCTTGGCCTCCACCTACTAGATGGCCCAAGTACACAACAGAATTCTGCCCTATCTGGCACTTGCTGGCCTTGATAGTCCCTAAGTTGGACCAGGGGATCCTCCCAGATGGAACTAAAGACACCTATATCATCAAGATATGCTGCACTAAAGTCGTCCAGGCCTGAGAAAACTCAAATCACCAACCTTTGGAAAGGGGCAGGTACATTTTGCAGACCAAACTATATAACCTTAAATTGTAAGTGGCCTTCTGAGGTTGAAAGTGCTGACCTCTTCTTTGCTCCCTTGGTGAGTCAAATCTGCCAGTACCCTGATGGTAAATCAAAAGAACTCAAGCATTTGGCTGCACCCAGCTTGTCAATGTGCTCATCTGCTCTTGGAATGGGGTGTGCATCAGTTTTAGTGATTGTACTTAAACCCTTGTAATCCACACAGAACCTCATCTCTGGTTTTCCACCTTTGGAGTGAGGTTTAGGGACCAGGACCACTGGGCTAGCTCAGGGGCTGTCAGAGGGTTCAATCACCCCTAGCTCCAGCATCTTGTTTACTTCAGCTTTGAATCACACTTTGACATGATCAAACAGTCTGTATATTTTTGTTTTTGACACAGAGGCTGTCACCACTGCTCACATCATGGGCACACCACATTGTCTGACATGGGGTCAAAGAAAAGAGCTCAACAAACTGGCCAAGGACTTACTGTTGATCATGTCAGCTCCCTCCTGGTATGGCTTTAGGCAATTTATATGGAGAACTCTGTGAGGACTCCTAGGGGCGCCTAAGTCTACCAAGTAGGTGACTTTTCCTTTCTTCTCCAAAATGTGATAGGGCCCAGTCCACTTGTCCTCAAGGGCCCTGGGATCCACAGGCTCCAACTCCCACACCAACTGACCTGGTTGGTACCCAACCAGTGCTGACTTTTGGTCATACCAGTGCTTGATAAGCTCCTGGCTGGCCTCCAAATGTTTGTTTGCTCTCTTCATGTACTCAGCCATGTGTAAATGCAGGCCCAGTACATAGTCCACTATGTCCTGTTTGGGCTCATTGAGATGTTTCTCCCATCCTTCCCTCACCAGAATTACAGGACCCATTACAGGATGGCCAAACAAAAGTTCAAATGGACTGAATCCAATACTCTTTTGTGGCACCTCTCTGTAGGCAAACAAGAGACAAGGTAACAGGACATCCCAATTCCTTCTGAGTTTTTCAGGGAGGCTCATTATCATGCCTTACATTGTTTTGTTGAACCTTTCAACAGAGTGATAGGGGGTGGTGAACTTGTACTTAGCTTTTAGGTATGCAGACATTCAATTAGCCCCTCTATCAGAGACCACCTCTATAGGAAACCCTACCCTGGTGAAGATGCCAATGAGGCCCTTTGCCACTGCAGGGGTAGTGGCAGCCCTGAGGGGAATTTCCTCTGGGTACCTAGTTGCATGGTCCAGTACCACTAGAATGAATCTGTTCCCAGGTGCAGCTTGAGGGTCAAGGGGACCAACAGTGGCAATCCCCTACCCCCTCAAAGGGAGTCCCAACCACTGGAAGTGGAATTAAGGGAGCCTTTGGTTGTGCTACTGTCTTGCTGCTGGCTTGACAGGTGACTCAGGAGTGACAAAACTCCTTCACTTTTTCAGACATCTAAGGCCAATATAAATGGGCTACCAAGGTCTCAGGTTTTGGTTTATTCCAGATGTCCAGCTAGGGGGATGTCATGTGCCAATGTCAGAAAAAACTCTCTGTACACTTGGGGGAACACTACTCTCCTGGCTACCCCTGGTTTGGGGTCCCTGGCCTCAGTGTACAGAAGCCCATCTTCCCAGTAGATGGGTGCCACTGACATCTCCCTCTTCTTGCCTTGCAGCTTTCTGCCTAAGGCCTTCAAGAGTTGAGCATCTATTTTGCCCTTGGCATAGGTCCTCCCTGGATGGTCCCCCTGCACTTAGGAGCTCTGCCAGGTTAGGCCAGACTCCTTCTGCTGCAGTTCCCTCTTCAAGCACCAGGGCATCTCCCTCGGGAGAACCCTCCCCCTGGTCCTGTGACCTCTTTGAAGCTGCCTTAGCAGACTACTTGCCCTTTCTCTTGCGTTGGGTGCCTTGGTCCACTATTTCAGGATCCAAGCTCCCATGACTTCCCTGATGTGCTGATTGTGCTCTTGTGGTAACACACACCCACTCAAGGAGACCCAGCATTTCTGCATAAGCCATCCTTTCAACTTCTGCCCAAGCAGAAGACTCCAGGGGTCAGATGTACGACGTTGGAAATAGCGCCTCGCAAATTGCGAGTTTTTTGCGACTCGCAATTTGCGAGGCGCTATTTTCAATGTACAACAGTGTTTTCCACACTGTTAGCGATTCCCAATGGGGTCGCAAATAGAGAGGCTCATGAATATTAATGAGACTCTCGCAATTTACGACCCCATTGGAAATGGCAGGCCCTACCAGGTATGGTGGCCTGCTGGGCTCAGCAGACCACCATGTCTGGGACTGCTTTAAATAAAGCAGTCTTTTTTTAAATGCAGCCCGTTTTCCTTAAAGGAAAACGGGATGCATTTAAAAGAAAAAAATGAAACGTTTTTGTTTCATTTTTTAAGGGCAGGTAGTGGTACCTGGGACCACTGCCTGCCCTTAAAATTATTTTCCCCTGCATCTGCAAAGGAGAAGGGGTACCCTGGGGACCCCTTCCCTTTTGCGACCCCATTACCACCCTCTTGAAGAGGGTGGTAATTTGCGAGTGTTTTGCGCCCGCAATTGCGGACGCAAAACATTCTTACATAGGTTTGAGCTCGCTATTAGGAAGGAAACGCCCCTTCCTAATAGCGAGTCGCAAAACCCTATTTTGCGAGTCGCAAAAAATTGCGACTCGCAAAATAGGGTTTGTACATTCCCCATGCTGTTTTTGCATGCGCAAACAGGTTCGCAAACCCGTTTGCGCATGCAAAAATGGTCGTACATCTGGCCCCAGATCATTTCCCAGCAGACACTCCATTGGGGTGGCAGAGGACACAACCACCTTCTTTGGGCTAGTAACCCCTCCCCACGCTTATCTTAGCAAGAACATTGGATGGAGCGTAGTCTCATTGTCAGCATTGGTAACCTAGTAACTAACACCAGGCATCATTTGGTCTGGGGAAACCAGTCTAGCAGCCACCATATTGACACAGGCACCTGTATCCCTCAAAGTCTCTTCCTAAGTCCCATTGATTTTAGGCCTTTGTCTCCAGGCTTGGAGTTAAGGCAGCCAGGTTTTCAATATCCACACCACCCAGAGAAACTAAAGTAGCCTCAGTGTATCCTCTGGCCTCTTGAGAGTACACTTCCATCCACACTCCTATGCTAGCCAATCCCTTGGATTGTCCACCAATGGGGTATTTGTTTGGAGTATGCTGCTTCTCCTTTCTTATGTCCTGCCTGATAATAGTCATGACAGCCCAGAAGCTTTTGCTGGGTCCCAGTTCTTATCCTGATACCCTTTGACTTTGATCTGGGAAAGGTCTCGGGACCCACCCTCCTGAGAATTACTTTAGGGCCCTTTTGAGAACTCTTTTTATCCTTGCTGTTCCTCACCTCCTTCTGCTGCTGTGAAGTCTGAGCACCCTTTTTCTGGTCACTCCCACCATGGGTTTTTCTGGAACCCTGGTTCTGACTCCTTTGTCAGCCATCCTCCCCAGGTCACTGGGAGAAGACAACTTGGAATCCATCAAATGCTGATGAAATTTCCCTGTGGCACAATTAGTTAAAATGTGCTCCTTCCTAATTAAATTATACAGCCCATCATAAGTGTCCACCTAATTGCTTTTTATCCGGCCTTTTAGTACTTTGACTGAAGAGTCCACAAAGTCCACCCATTTCTGGTTTTGACCTTTATGGGTGTCCCTAAACTTCAATCTGTATTCCTCTGTGGTGAGTCAAAATCCTTCTATCGAGGTCTCCTTCATATGCTGATAGCACTCAACCACATCCTCATTAAGGGCCAGAAGTCTATCCCTGCCTGTTCACTGAGAATAACTCCCACAGTACCAGAGAGCCCCAGTGCTGGTGGCCTATCCTTCTCATTTTGCAGGCCTTTTCATAGACTGCAAACCATTTGTCAATGTCATCACATCACTAAACTTGGGGACAATCCCGTTGGGGATCTTAGAGTCAAAAGATTCCTCCTTCTCCCTATTAAAGTTGCTGCCTTCATTATCTTTGAGCTTCAAGCCCATCTTTACCCTTCTTTCTTTGAGGGTTATTCTCCTTTCCTCGAGTTCAATCTTTTTCTCCTCTAGTGAGAGGATGTCAAGCTCTTCCTCAAGGCTTACTACCACCTTACCAGTAGGGGGTCTGCTAGAGTGACTCCTGTCACTTCCCACTGGTGAAGGGGGTCTGGGAAAGGATACAGAGTTTTGGTCTTCGCCTTCTTCCCCATCATCCTCAATTTGGGTTCGGGCATCATCCTCACCATCTTCAGGGTCTTCTTCTGAGGAATGGCCCCTCTCTAGTTTTTTACTTTTCATAGGAGCTGAGGGCTTTTTCAAGTTCCTCCTTTTTAGCTGTAACTCGATACTTAATGCCCCTTGCTTTGCACAAAACCCTCAGATCACTGATTTTCAGGGCTGGGATGACTGACAGGTTGACATTCTTAGCAGCCTTCATTGTGCCTAAGTTGTGACCTTTTTAAAACTTTTAAACTTTTTCCTAACTTTCCTAAGTATTTTTGTTGTATTGTTGGAATGGAAGTCTACACAGGGCCCTAAAATTCCAATATTAAAAAATCAAAAAAATGTTGGAAAAAACAATTGTTTAGTCTAAAGTCAATAGTGGATTTCTTGTGCAAAAATCTCTGATGACCAAGTGGTAGTGCAAAACACAAGTGCAGGATCCCACCCCTGTAACGCCAATGTAGGAAGGTGGAGTAGTATGTGGTGATGCTGGTTAGGCTTCATCATGCAATACTCTCACATTATCCTATAGATGGTCTTTAGTTTCACAATAGTAAATCCTTAGCTCAGTCCTGGTACAGTGTAAAAGAACAGATAGGCTTTACTAGAGGAACGTGTTAAGCATTTCAGAGTACATGGACAATAAGTGATTGACACGACTCGAAAGAAATCTGACACCAATTTATAAACATAAAGCAGATATTTATGTAAATTTAGACACCAAAACAAAGTAAATCAGATAAATATAACCAGAGTTACGGATTTTAGAAGCAATATTAAATCAGTGCAAAACAGTATTGCAAAACTTTATCATTGTAGTCAATGGTAAAAGGCACTAGTCAATCGGTCACTTGCAGGTCGAGTTGCGTGGAACCCAAGGAGGGTAAAGATGATGGGCGTCCCAGGACCAAGCCTCTACAGTCAGTTCAATTTTACGTGGCTTGAGGAGCCCAGGCGCAGAGTTGTCCTGGCTGTCCTTGGTGATGCAGCGGTAACCACGGGAAAGATGGTTTTACGGCTTACACAGTGCTGGTGTGGAACTGGGTGCAAAAGGTTGACAACGAAATCACTGCTGATGATGGATCAGGGTTTTGCGGAGTTCCTTCGAGATGCAGTGTCGAGTACTGGGGTGGTTTCCAGACTTGCAGCCAACAAGCCTTGGCAGTGGTAAGGTGAGCAGAAATTTGTTTTTGACACCGGAGGTCCGGGTGAATATGGTAGCTGCCTCTTGATGGAGGTCAGGTCTATGTTTCCCACAATGCACTGGACTATCTACTTTTAGGCGTTCCTTTGGAGTGCCCGATGGCCAGCGATTCTTTTGTTCCAGTACGTTGTTTTTACCTGCGATGTGCAGAGTACTAGTGCCACTACTCCAGGGGAGTCTTGAGTTTCCTTTGGCTTTCAAAGGGGTCCTCTGTTTGAGGGAACTGGGCATTGGTCCAGGACAAGTCGTGCAGTTCCAGGAAGGTTGCCACAGATACAGAGTATCACACCTTTGCTTTGTGCAGATCCTGTTGTCGCACACACGTCACGTGTCTCCTCTTTGTCCTTTGTTGCAATTCAGATCAGAACTGAGGTTTTGGTGTCAGAGGTAGCCCTTAAATCCTAGATTTAGGGGCTTTAGGGGTGTGGGTGCAAGTGGCTAATGGGCTACTAGCCTCAGCTGCAAATCCTCCCCTGAGGTGACCACATCCGGAAGTGTGTGTCACCTTTTCTACCTAGAATCCTCTATTCTACCACTCTTAAAAATGGAAGAAGCCTTCCTTATCTGTACAGACCAGGTAGCTCAATTTAGAGGTGTGGCTAGTCTTCTGGGCATGTACACCTCCTGAATACGTAATTTTCCGACTTGCCCGAGGGCAAATGTACGGGGGAAGGCTGTTTCCTCCTTTGGGAGGCAGCCTGGTTGCATATCACAGGCAGTGAAGCCTTTGAGGCTCACCGCCTTGATGTGCCACTTCATTAGCCATTCTATCAGGGAGGGAGGTGACACCTCCTTCCTATCCAGGCCATTGTTTATGACTCCTGGCAGTAGGTCAGATTCTTAATAATAATAATAATAATAATAATACTTGGATTTGTATAGCGCGACTAATCACTGTGAAGGTTTCTAGGTGGTGTCCATAGGTATGGGGAGATTAAGTGATTTGCCCCGAATCACAAGATGCTGAATTGACACCGTGACTCAAACCTTGATCCCCAGCTCTGAAGTCAGCAGCTCTGGCCGTCAAGCTACAGATGCTTAAGAAGTAATTGGAAATGGATTAGCTGCAGTAGGCAAATAGTTTGGAAACCTTGGAAGTGGAATATTGGGCTCCATTTTGAGACTCCTTGTGATAATTGCCCTTTGTGCAATCTGACTGTTTGCAATCTTTAAGGGGTACAAGTGTATGAAAGTGAAAAGAAAGGGGCAGGAAAGGTGCGGAATAAGAAGAAAGAGAAAGATGTGGAACCAGCGGAGAGTCAGTGTAGATTTTATGATGAAATGCGATACCTGTAAAACTCTAGACGAAAAATGTTGAAAACATCAGGGTTTTGAGCTGGTCTCATCTAAAACTCATATGTTGATTGTGATGGCTAACATCACCATCACAGAGGGATAGGAGCAGTGCAATTAAGGCTCCACCCTTACATGTCACAGAAATGTAAATATATACTTGTATTTCCACATTATATTCACTGTGTGCCTTAATTTCATTAACCTGTGTGAAACATTTAAACGTATTCATGAAATGTATTCACTGTAGAGACTAGAGATTCACACACATGTGCACTAATGTTCTATTTTAATATGTAAGCATATATTCTTTATTCACGTTTTACACTACACTTCACAACATACTTGCATATGTAAACAGGGCACGAGTCGGGGGTCCACGCGGGTGGACGGCGTCCCCCCACTTATTTTACAGGGTGGACGCCGTCCACCCTGCTCAAATCTGGACTTTCTAAAATGGCGTAACTTGCCCGCCCGGCCGCCCCTAACTTTCTTAGATGACGTTCACTTACCCGCCCATCTCCCAACTACAGGGCTGTCAATCTTGTGTAGCGCACGAATGCGCTACCTATCAAAGCTCTGCCTTGACCTTTGAACCTGCCCCCATCGCCTTGTACCTTGCCGGGCGCCTACCAGTGGACGCTGTGACCTGCGATCCATCAGTGCCATAGCAGACGTCACTGGATTGGCGTGTGTGCAACTCGGCAGTCCCGCCCCCGTGCTACTATGCCCTTTATTTTTCGGGCTCTCCTAATCTGGCTCATTTACTTTTTTGGGAGTCACCTGATCCGGATGTTGTCGTGTCTCGCCCTCCCACTCGACGAGACTCCACTTCCATTCCTGGCCTCGCCTGCTGCCTGACCTGCCCGACCTACCCGACCTACCCGAGAGTGAATGAGTTAAACTTGCTGTTGCTGGGATCTAGAGACGGAAAATATTTTTCGGCGTGGCAACGGTTTTGTGAAGTTGCTCTCAAAGTAAGTGTTCAAATAAAAAAACGTGATGCTATTGAACACTTCAAAATTCTACTGAGAACTTACTCTGAGGGGTTGTTTTCCAGTATAATTATTATGTTGTTACCAAACTGTGGTTCCAAAAATTGCACCTTTCTAAATGTATCGCAATAGGTGCACGTAGGTGTTGTTATTACAACAGGTACCCTTCTGCCTTCTGTGACATTGTATCTGGCGCTTTCATCATAAGGGCAGACATTACCGGCTCGGGCAGCAGTTCCTTCACAGCCTCCCCCAGTGGCAGGTGCGCCCCCCACCTCCCTCCTCTAGTGCCTCTTGGACTTTGCCCGCCTCCCAAGTGCCCTCTGCATGCAAGGGACCTCTCTCCGTTCCAACAGATTTCACTAATGTGGTAATGTATTAAAAATGTGTTGGCTTAACACAAGGGTGTGTGTGATTCTCGGCACAGCTGACGCTGCTACTTTTTTATTGCTTGGTATAGCAGGAGTGCTTGTGTTCAAAACTGATTGTAGATGAAGCTTGACGAAAAAGTGCACATTCCCAAGTCTAGTAATTTGAATAGGGCCTAAGATAAAATACGTGCTTGCTACACAGATGTTTCTTTAAATGCATTAAAATAAGACAGGGTTTTCAGTAAATTACCACATTAAGTGGTTCAGTGGATATTTTAAGTAAATATTGACATCTCATTGTCTCATTCATTTTCGTGAATTGATGGTCATTCCACATCAAATAATTCATCCTGCTACTCATGTTTTCAAGTAATCATTTAGTTTTAGGTTTCAAAGCCAACATACGTTCTAGATTCCAATAACAAGAGTACTGTGCAAACATTGCATTAGAAAAGAGTAGGTGTTGCCTGGAAGGCGGATGGGTGCCGCAACCCAGTCGGCTACCTAAGGCAGGAGGGTGATTAAGATGGCCAGATTCAAGAGTAAGACCTACATGTTTGATAGGAGAACTCATAAAGGGAGAATGGGGGAGAAAGGTCTGTCAGTTTTGGGGAAGGCAGCCTCGAGGCCAAATGTTATGATTGGAGAACATTAGTTTTAGAGCAGTCAGGTTAGAGCATGGGTACTCACAAACATTTTCCCGGGGGCCGTAAAGTTTGGTCTTTGGTGTGACCGAGGGCCGCACTAATGCCCACAGGCGGTGTAAAGTCGGTGTAGGAGAAGCAATGCATGTATATTTAGTGGCTGAACGCAATTACACAATGTGGAACCAGAAAACCTGGGATGAATCCTGGCTTCTCCATTTGACCAAATTGTGTGAGCCTGGGCAATTGTTTTTCAATATCCCTCCTTTTTCTTCATTATCACATACAAGAGGAACTCGAAATACATCCGCCTCAGGGTTTCACCTACCACTGGTTGGTCTGTGTCCTGGGGTGCTTGCTGAGAGGCTCTTGGGAGAGCCGCAGGGTGCAGAGAATCCACCACCATTCCTCACACATTCACTCTCCTTTTACCCTGCCTTTGTCTTGGCATTTCTCGTTCCTCAACTGACTCCAGATGCCTTTTCCATCTCTCCACTTGCATGCTACCTCCACCCCCCCTCCTGAACTCTGATGTAGGTATATACTAGAGGGCCCTGCCCGCTCCTGAGAGGGTGGGGGTCCCACAGGCCTTATGCCTACTCCTGAGGGGTTGGGGACACAGAGGGACACTACCCATCGCTATTCCTCCCCCTGTGTGTGGGAGTTACCTGTTCTGTCGAGCCTGCCAGACAACCCATGCAATGTCTCTTGCAAGCCATTGTGTGCTTACCAAGAACATACAGTGACTTTGAGCCTGCCGAGTGCTTACCATTGGTTGGCTTTACTGTCACACTCGTTTGCCTGCCATACAGGGACCTTAAGTCACAGGCTTAAGTATTGCGCAGCTTCAATTGTTAAATCTTGCAATACATGCAAATGATAGACCTGCTGCACATGTGATGTCACTTCCTGTTGTGATGTCACTTCCTGTTGTGATGTCACTTCCTGTTGTGATGTCACTTCCTGTGACACCACCTAACTTGGAGAGTCCCCCCACTTCTTTTTTTAGGACTTGTGCCCTGTATGTAAACATATGGGGATGAGTGCAAGGGAGGGGGCAGAGGTCACAACAGGCTGCTCACTAACACATGGGACCCAATGAGCCACAGGCAAAACCTGCAGAGCACATCGGACACCCAGTTGCTCTTCTTTACCTCTCCTTCCACAGAATCTGCCTTCCGCCTAGAGCCAAGTGACTAACCAAGTGACTCACTACGCTAGAAGCCATCACTTGCCATCACCTGCCTTGCTGGGCTTGGCCGAACCGAAAAAGGCAAAATTGAAACGTAAAAATTAGGGACACCATGTTGGTCCAGGAATAGTCAAGGAACAGTAAGCAGCTGGCCGTGTTTATAATATATATACAAAAATGCTGGAGCTGGCTATCGGTAGATCACTGAAGTGATGAAGGTGGGAGGTTTTGAGCACAATCATTGCTTCTGCAGTCTGAGCATTGCAGCTCTACAGCAATATGACAGCGTAACAGTGTAACGTGAGAGTAGGAATACCTAAGCTGTCTAATGCCCTGGAGTGCCTTCTTGAATATAGGCAGTAACTATGCCCCAACCAGGAGGGGGGGTTGTGGCACCCTTCAGAATCATAATATAATACACTTGTATCAAATGTTCAGACTTATATAGATTCACTAGTCAGACCCCCCAGGATATTGCGGCATAGATTCGCAAATTTAGCGGCACAAAAATTGAAATTTAGCGGCACAGAAAGTGAAATTTAGCGGCATTAGTGCGGCACTTTATTTTACTCTAAATCATTCCTTTTCAGTCTTAAATCAAAGAAAACTGTTTTAGCAGAGCATTCCACTTCCAAATAGGCATGTTTAAAGTATCTGAGAGTATTTGTTTGCTATGCTAAGTCCCCTAGTCCTGTGATAGCTGGCAGCAGCATTTTTCTCATGTTGCTGGCAGCCAATGGTTTGCTGTAATTCAATTCTCTCCCGGCTGCTCATGCACCTAAAACTGCGCAGTAAACAAGTTGCACACGTGATTATACTGACTGATCCCACCCTCGCCCCCACCTTCCTCCTACCACCAGCCCCTTCTCAATGGGAACATGTCCTAAACTGCACTGCTGAGCTGGAACAAGAACAGCAGCATCAAAATATATTGCCTTAAAACTATTCTTGTGCTGTTGCAACCCTGAGGCTCTCCCTGCCATCCATAGTACAGAACAGCTACCAATTAGGATCAAGCTTTGAAGAACTTGCCTTCCAACCAACATTGCTCCCTGCATTTCGCACTATTTTTTCCGAAGCGTTGAATCAAACAAAAGACTGTGCTGCATTACATTCTGCTGAAGAAGGGCAGCCATAGGGTCACTTGCCTCAATCAGCTGGCCGGAATCAGCCCAGGGACAAATTATGGGAAAGAAACCTGCGCTCAGGACGCTGTTGATGCCCCGCACCCGCTGTGAAAGCCCGATTGGAACTCATTTCTTCGCTTGCTTCCTTTAGCCATGCTGATCCCATGGAGAAGGAAACGTCTTGCAAAAACTCCTTTTATCGGAATAATCAGTCTCTAAACTGAAAAGTTTTGCATTTCCGCTTTTTTAATGTGAGGGCTCTTAAACCACTGCGAAAATAATGAGGGGCCAATCAACGGCCATAGCTTTGTTGGTAGTCCCTTCTCACCATATTATGCTGGGAGCCTTGTTTTGCTTCGGAAAATCAATTAACCTAGTGATGTATGATTCATGAAATGTCAAAGTGCACATGGAGCACAGGGCTCACGGTTCGGTCCCCGGCTCCGGCGGCAGCTCAGCTCAGCACCTTGTGACTCTGGGCAATAGCTCACTTAATTTCCACGACGGCCCCCAGCGCCTTGAGACCCGTACGGGTGAGTAGTTTGCGCTTTACAAATACGGATTAATTAATACTTAAACATTACTGTTCCAATCAAACTGTAAAATATGGCAGTCATACCAGCGCTAATACCTTGCACCCCTGGCGCACAAATGGTGCTGGCCCCCTCGAGTAAACACCCGTCTTAATCTGCTGAGTACATGGTTTGCTCAAACCTCAGTGCAGCTCAAATGTGAAGGCTACTATTGAATTTCAGAATACAGAGCAAATTACTGCTGAGGGTTTCCCAGCTGGCCTGCTGCAACCTTTTACATTAGATGATATTGACAAATGAAGAATTATCAATTAAATGTGACAACCTTTTCCCTGCATTCCTTCAATTTCGCTGGCACTTTTGTAAAAATCGCGGCATTTTTACAAAAGTGCCGCGAAATCGCAAAATCCTGGAGGGTCTGACTAGTATGTTATCACATTAATAGGTGTAAACCCTTTTACACCTCTCGCTGCTCTCAAAGATAACAAAAAAGATGACTCTGAGAAGCCATATACATTTTCTGCCCATAAAGCTATTACATTGACACTAAATTCTGTGCTGTGATAAAAAAAATGATAAGAAAAGTCAAAAGAAAGCCAAGAAGTCATCTAACAAGAGGCAGAGTTAGGTTTCACCCTTTTGGAAATGAGAGCAGGTATCCAAATTCAAAGCATCAAAGTTCTTGCAGAAGCAAATTGAAATCTGTGTTGTGAATTTAGATAAAAAATTGAAAGACCTCTCTTTAAGGACACAATAACTGGATAGTGCCATTGGAGGGCTAGAAACAAAGCTACAAGAGAATGGTAAATAAACACCTTCCCTTTATGGCAATCTGAAAAAGCAAAACTAGGACACGCAGGAACAATTTACACTTCATTACTATTTCCAAAGGTACAGAGATAGATGGAGACTTTAAAAGCACTAATTTGTCAGTTAATAACAGACCATAATCTCAAAGATGGATTGGATAATTTTCTTAAAGAAACCTTACAAAATGAAATTTCCAGAGCACATTGTGACTCTCCTGGTCCCCTGCAGGTAGCTCTTATTAGCCCTCTCAAGTTCCCCATTTCAACCATGATTTTTGTTGGTCTTGCAGTCTCTTCTTTGGTGCCCAACCCTCTTCCGGTGTAACAGGTCAAAACCCAAATGCCCGTCCCACTGCTGAGGTCTCAGAGCATATGCTCCAATTGCCTCCGACACCCTGGTTACCACCACACTGATTGAGGACTGTGATGCAGGGAGAACAAAAATGGCAATCCAACAAGAGTGGAGGCTATTTTAGGCACAACATGTATATATAAGCCCTTGCCCACAATTCTGCTCCCACTTGCCATTGAGTCCTGCAGCTCATGTTCAAGAGGCCCTGGTTTCCAAGTACCCAAACCTCCAATATATGATTCTTATATGTTCCATCAGCATCTACATAAGGGCTGATCACTCACTCATGCAAAAGGCATAACACAAAGCTAAATGGTTAATGTAAGAAATTGTAGTATTAGTCGAAGGGGGTGATAACCCATCTCAAATAATAATCACAATCCTTGTCAGGGTGAATAACAAAAGCCACTAATTAATCCTGTGCTCAACCCCTAGGAAGCTATGGCACAGAGCAGCCAGGCATAACAGAGATACTGTGTAAAGTATCTGTGCGGTACTCAAACAGTTATAAAGTGCGAACACAACACAAGAAAAATACCAAACCAATTTAGAAACATAGAGAATATTTTAATCAATAAAATGAAACCTAAACTACAAATATCCAATCAGTAGAACTGAAGCTATGATTATTTAAAGTATTTTTTTTTAAAATAGCACCAAAAAGCCTTAAGTGCAAACTGTGGGCAACGAGAGGGACAAGGGCATGACTTAGGGTTGACCACGATGGAGGTTGGGTCAGATACAGGGACAAGGTTTGTCCGGATCACAAAGGTACTTTATCACTTAAAAACTTTTAAGGAGCTAGAACATCTTCAGCGGGCCAGGCAGCCGACTGGATCTGAGGAATGGTCCGACGATGATGAGGAGGGGGTCAGTGTGTGGGTGCAAGGTCTTGTGTTGATAAAAGGCTCTTCTGCAGTGGCAGCCACCACAAATAAAGGGTGGTGGGCGAGAGGGGGAGCACAGGTGAGGGGGTCGCGCAAGGGGATTACAAATACATATATTTTTTTTAAACTTACATTTAGCTGCCAGCCGCCTTCACCATCCTGTTGCGTTTGCCGCCTCTCCCCTTTCTGGGTCCCAGCAGCCCCTGTGACAGACTCCCATCCAATCGTTGTGCTGCAGAGCAGTGTGGGGATTGGCCTGAGTGGGCTGAAATGACGCCCTGCTCAGACCAGGGAGTCTGTGGGGGTTTCTCCAGCCCGGCTGCTCAATGCAGCTGGGCTGGAGAAAACCCAAGTGCGCATGTGTGTTTTGGTCGACCTGAGACGGCCGGCCAAACACACATGAGCACTTAGGGAGGGTGGTGTACGTAGCACTCCTCCTCCCCCCTAACATGCCTAGGCCTCTCCCCTTCCTACAGCGCTGGCTAAAAGGCAGCAAACGCAAAATAAAATGATGCAAGAACATTGTTTTATTTTACATTATCTGGCTCTGAGGCAGGCAGTGGGGCGACGCTCCTCCGCCATTGAGGAGGAGCCTTCGCTGCTTTTCTGCGTCCAGTCTGGTGCATCTATTGATCATTTGCTGCTCTGAATTGAGTCTGATGAAGCCATCTATCAGGTGCTTGTCGGCGTTGAGTCTGTGGAAGCCGTTGATCAGGTAATGCTCGTGTTTTAATCCAGTTAACTGCAGACGAAGGTTGTTGGTGTTGAGGCTTGGTGAAACTTGCAGTTAGGCAGGGAGGAGGACTATTTGACCACAACCAAGGGTCTAGGACATTGGGGACAGAACTTGAGCCTCAGGATTCACTCCCACAGAGGCCAGCAGAGGGGTCCAGGTCAGGTCCAGATGGGTCAATCAACACCGCATTTTCTGTCTCTTCCCAAAACCAACATGGCAGAACCTTTCTTCCCCTGTGCAGAGCTCCTGTGCTCAGCCTAAAGATGTGACCATGGAAATAAGCAATCCCTCCTCTGTGGTCACTCAAAACTGGTTTTGGGGGCAGCTCCTCTCCCCCTGGCCTGGTGCTTGGCTGGCTAGTGGGACAAATGAAGGGGGCAAGTCCAGATGTTACCTACATCTGCGTGCGACAGGGTAGGCCCCTTTGAAGTTAATCAAGTTACTGGGCACAACCCTGAGGCCTTCCTGTCAAGGTAAGGATAGTCCCCCATAAAATCAAGGCCCTTTGTACCTGTCCTGTGAGCAGTTCACACCTCAGAAAAGGGGAGCCAACACCTTCCAATTGACAGTAGGAATACTTTCAGAAAGGCTTTTAAAGACTTTAGGCAGAGTGGCAACTTTCTAAAAGTGCCTTTTGCCCAATAGTTAGACAAAATACAATTTCACCATTAAATTGGATTTTGAGTACTATTAAAATGAGTCCTTGAATTATATTTTTAGATGTTTCCAGCCCAAAATTATCATTACAAGATATTAGAATGTAATCCAGTGTTTTCCTATAGGGCAGCTAACCTTGCCACTTGGAATAGGGCTTTTGGTGCCTTTTCACTGTTAGGACATACATGACATCATTTTCTGCATGTCCTACTTTTAAATACCATGCACCCTGCCTTATTGCACAATAAGGCCTACCTTAATGGTGACTTGAGAATATTCAAGGATGTTTTAGGCCTGTCAAAAAGATGATTTTGACAGGTCAAATTGGCAGTTTAAAAACTGCAAAGTCAGGCTGCTATGATAGCCTGTGGACATGCCTTACAGTGCTATTGTAGTGGGTGGCATGAGTGCAGCAGTCTACTGGTAGCATTTAATGTACAGGATCTCAGTACAAGTAGTACCATATACCAGGGACTTTTCAGGAAATTAAATGTGCTATGAAGTAAATTAAGTATACCAATTTCAGCACTTTTTATGGGCGAGCACAGCACTTTACTACTGGTAAGCAGGAGTAAAGTGTGCAGAATACTAAAACCAACAAAAACAGTTCAGGCAACTATCTGGGGGAATACGACGCAAAAGATGGTCACGTCCAATAGTTAACCAACTTGTAAATCTTTGTGAATTGTTTCAATTTTAAAATCGCGCACATACAAAGTAGTTAGCCTGCTAGTGCAAATTTCCAAATTTTTTTCAGAATTGGGCTCAGGGTGTTCTGTTGAGGGTCACACAATTTGGTCAGGCTTCCGTTTTCCAGAGCCGACAATTTAAGCTGTAATCTAACTTCTCATTTAGTCGGACTGCTTTTAAAAATACACAAAAGTTAATTTTTTGCAACTGTGCTTCTCTTTTTTATTTATGATGGCTTGCATCAATGTTTTACACGTTGAAATAAAATCCTGATTGATTTGTTGAACAGATGTCTAGAAAGAACGCAGTAGATGACTAAACGGAATCCAAAATGACAAAGGGGTAGCATGGAAAAGGTTTATCATCGTCTTGAGTATTATGAGTCTCACAAGTACTCGTGTGCTTCAAAGATTGATACTGCCTTTAGCCACTACCTTCAACCAGAGAATGATGAACAGCCCTCCTTAATGGGTTACTTGCCACCGGGCAGCAGAAGGCCTTCTAGATTAGCCTTGAGGTGAGGTAAATAAAAGAGGAAATGAAGCAAGTGGAATTTCACAGCCGCGCACCGTTTGGGACAGGACTCGATAACATGCATGCTCTGCTCCTGGGCTACATATGGAGACATTACGTAAAGAAGACAGAAAACGTCCCTTATTTTACCAGTAAGAAACCGATCTAAAACCTTAAAATAAGCAAACTAATGTACACGAAGTCGAGAGCCGTCGTGAATTCACGTTACACAGCAAATATTTGTTAGACTGAGTGCAGGTCCATAGAGAGCAATCACATCACACTGGAGCGAGGAGACATGTTGGGTCGGGTTAACATTTTCTCTTGGAATCAGTCACCGTCAACTGTCTTTTGACAAACTGACCCGAAATTCTTGCTACTACCAATAACCTACTTTTAAGGCTGTTTGAGGTGAGGCCGTCATGGGTATCCGGGCTTGAGGTAAAGTGTATACCGAAATAATGGAAAAAGCAATGAACAGCACTATTTTGGCCTTTTTGCAGGCAGTAGTGGGGGCTTTCTGGAATTAAAGATGGGCAAGCATGCAAATTCAAAGAATGCGTCAAAATCTTATGCCTCCCCAGGTGAGGCTTAACGAGGAGAAATATTTTAATTTCTCCTCATTTTTTTCCTCTTCCTATGTGTGCTTCATTCTGCAGCACACATGGAAAGAGTTAAATGCCTCCATTGGTTGTTTTTTGTGCAGGAAGGTGCCCCTTTCTGCACAAAAACAATGTTGCCTGTTATGCCAGCACCACGGTGCAAGGGTGCCTTCATTGGCACTAGGCTGCAGAGCAGGGGGGAAAAGGGCAGGAATGCACCGTATTGGATAAATAAGATGCATTCCTGCCCTTTCCCTTTGACACAGGGCTGGACAGCAAGGTAACTTGCTGCGCTGCCCGGCGCCACAATTCCAGTAAATATGCGACTTGGTGTGCTGCCTTGCTCAAGGGAGAAAATACAGTGCGCCATGTCTACAAAGATTGGCCAGCTGCTTGTGTCATCCCTAGTGCTGGTGCACAAATAAACTGCATTGCACGATGCACATCCTCGCACCGTGGTGCGGAGGTGAGTGTGCGCTTTCTAGTATACGTTTTGCGCAGGGCACAAGTCCTAAAAAAAGAAGTGGGGGGACTAACCTAGTTAATCAGTATGCAAGTGGCATCGCAGCGTGTGGCATCGCAGCGCGTGGCATCGCAGCGTGTGACATCACGGCACGTGACATCACAGCGCGTGACATCACAGGAACTGGCATCACAAGAAGTGATATCAGATCTTAAGCCCTCACATATATGTTTAGCAGGTCTATCATGAGTACATTTGAGCACATTTCGAGTATACTTGCAAACCCTCCTGATTTAGGCAGAAGATTCACACTTTTGTACATATAAACCAATGTTACCTTTTGTCAGCGTTAAGCTTTCTATAGCCATAGTGCTTTAAAAGAAATAGTGATATTTAAATTATTACAACGCCTCCTCAAGGGTAATAAGCGTATATAAATGCAATTTATGTTGTGCAAATACTGGGAAAGATCAACACATCTGACGTTCTTACAGTGCATGCATGTCTCCTAAACAGAGCCTGAACAAAGTGAAAAGCTGCCTCTCCTAAGTATGTGTGAAGTGCTAACAAGGTGCGAGCCTTTGTCCGGAGAAGACAGAGGTCCTCATCCTCGGCTCCAACCCCTCAGCCTGGGACGACTCCTGGTGGCCAACGACGCTGGGAGCAGTCCCGACACCCACCGACCACGCACGCAACCTGGGAGTCATCCTCGACTCAACGCTCTCCATGGCCAGGCAAGTCAACGCAGTCTCATCCTCCTGCTTCAACACCCTCCGCATGCTTCGCAAGATCTACAGGTGGATCCCGACAGACACAAGAAGAACAGTCACCCAGGCCCTCGTCAGTAGCAGACTTGACTATGGGAACGCCTCTCTACGCGGGAGCCCCGGCCAAGCTCATCAAGCGACTGCAACGCATACAAAACGCCTCCGCACGCCTGATCCTCGATGTACCACGCCACAGCCACATCACCCCCCACCTGAGGAACCTGCACTGGCTCCCCGTCGACAGGAGAATCTCCTTCAAACTCCTCATCCACGCACACAAGGCACTCCACAAGACTGGCCCAGCCTACCTCAACAGACGACTCCTCTTCTACGTCCCCAACCGCCAACTCCGCTCCGCCGACCTCTCCCTCGCCACCGTCCCTCGCATTCGAAGAACTACCACCGGCGGCAGATCCTTCTCCCACCTCGCCGCCAAGACCTGGAACACCCTTCCACTAAGCCTACGACAGACCCAAGACCTGCTGGCCTTCAGGAGGCTACTCAAGACCTGGTTGTTCGACCAGTAGCAGCACCCCCCCTTTTTTTCTCCCCAGCGCCTTGAGACCCTCGCGGGTAAGTAGCGCGCTTTACAAATTCTGTGATTGATTGATTGATTGATTTGTTTCCCCTCTGCTGCATTTGCATCAGGTGTGAGGCTCCTGACTGCTGCCAGCCAGGAAACTCCAACAAAAGGAGGCTTGATGACCCCTGAGACTCGGCCTTTGTTATGGCCGAGTATCCCAGCAGGAGTCAGAAATAAGAGAGCCCCATCCGCCTGCACGTTGTTGTGATCGAAAGCAGACAACAACGTGCAGGCGCTGCTGAATGTGTCCCGGTGTTTGGAAATTACACCGGGACGAATTCAGCATCTTTTTTAGTGGGGCCCAACTTCTTGGCAGGGTGGACGGCATCCACCCTGTGAAAGAAGTGGGGGGACGCTGTCCACCCGCGTGGACCCCCGACTCGTGCCCTGGTTTTGCTGCTTGTTGGACTTGGCCCTTTTTGCAGGGTCATCCCTAAACTTTTTGCCTTCCTCCTATATTTTTTCTGACCTGTTGTTGGCTGTTTTATGACTCTGGGCACTTTACCACTGCTGATCAGTGCTAAAGTGCATATGCTCTCCCCATTGTAAATTGTGTTATGGATTAGTGACTCCATGATTGGATGATTGGTTTACTTGTCAGTCCCTAGTACAGTGCACTGAGTGTGCCCAGGGCTTGTAAATCCAATGCCGCTGGTGGGCTTGCAGCACTGGTTGTGCCACCCACAGAAGCGGCTTGTAAAATGTGCCTCAGGCCTGCCATTGCAGAGCCTGTGTGCAGCCTAGGGCTGCCATGTCGACTTGGTGAGTACACCCACTTACCAGTCCCTAAACCTTCCCTTTACTGCATGTTGGTCACCCCTAAAGTAGGCCCTAGGGCAGGGTGCATTGTAAGTACAAGGTAGGATATGCCCTGGTGTGTGTGGCATGTCCTAATAGTGAATTACAGCCATTTTCGTTTTTCACTATTGCAAGGCTACCTGCTCCCCATAGGCCAGAATGGGCAGACTGACTATTACACCTTATAGTCAGAACTGACCCAGGGAACATGGTAGAAAAACGAATTTAGTATGCCTGAACTCAGAATGCTAAAATACATCTTTTAGTGAAGTTGGTTTTAACATTCTGTGTTTGAAAATACCCCTTTTAGAAAGTGGGTATTTTCTTGCCTAAACTTCCAAGCCTGCCTCTGCTAGGTTGTGTATTCCTTGTCTGGAGATTGAGTGACAGGGGCTGGGGGTGGCTACAGGAGACAGGGTGAGTCAGCACAGGGCTGAATAGAAAGATCTGCATCCAGAGTGGAGGGAGGAGTTGCACCTGGGTCTGAATAGGGCTGTGCCTGCCTTCCACAATGCTGGCTCCACCTCCTGCCGGGCGGCTGAGCACCCTGCCCCACATTCTGAAAGGAAAGAAGGAGACAGAAAAACAAAGTGCTCCAGGACTGACCAGAACTGGTTTTGGGCTGGGCAGAGGCCTCTCTGCCTTCAGAGAACAAAGGAAAACTGTGTATAAAAAGGGGACCCAGACCCCTAGGAGATTAGATCACTTTGGGAAAACAAGAAGAAACCTTTGCTGAGGAGCGGAACCAAGAAGGAACTGAGGAGAAGACTATCCCTAAGCTAGAGGGATCTGCCTGCAGTGGTTGCCTGACTGCCAAAGGAAGGAGAAAGGACTTTGTGTGCACTTTTATTCAACTTGTAAAGTATCTCCAAGGGCTTGAGAAAAGAGCTTGCCTCCTGCTGAAGTCTCAGGGACAACAGACTTCAACCACCAGCTCCCCAAGAATCCTTTGGAAGTGCCTGCTGCTGTTTTGGGCCTTCTGAAGGGACTGCGTGTCGCAAGGAGCTGGAAGCGCGACTCAAGAGGAAGAAGCGTGTCGCCGTCGCGGCTGCTGCCGTCGCAACTCCGAAGGAGGGTGTCGCCGCTGTAGCTGTCGTATTGCACCGCATCGAGAGAAGCGTCCCGCAACGAAGAGGAAGCGTGTCGCCGTCGCTGCTGCTGCCGTCGCAACTCCGAAGGAGGGTGTCGCCGCTGTAGCTGTCGCATTGCACCGCATCAAGAGAAGAGTCTCGCATCGAGGAAGAAGCGTGTCGCCGTCGCAGCCGCTGCCGTCGCAACTCCGAAGGAGGGTGTCGCCGCTGTAGCTGTCGCATTGCACCGCATCAAGAGAAGCGCCTCGCATCCACGGAGAAGCGTGCCGTCGTCGGAGCTGCTGCCGTCGCATCACGAAACAAGGGTGTCGCCGCTGCAGTTGTCGCATCGAGCGGAAGCGTCTCGCCACGTCGGAGAAGAGGGTCGCCGCCAAAGCCGCTGTCGTCGCATCGCTGAACAAGGGTGTCGCCGCTGTAGCTGACGCATCGAGTCGAGACTTCTCGCAACCTCGGAGAAGCGTGCCGCATCAGGAAGAACTTGACGTCTTTATTTCTTTGCACCAGAACTTTGTCGCATTTCCATCGCTGCAACATTGCTTGTTGTGGAAGCGTCCCGCATCGTAAGGTACATTGACTTAAAGTGTCGCATCTTAAGAACTGAACTGAACTAAGCTAAACCTACCATTTTAAGTACAGTATTGTGGATTTTTGTCGTTTATGGTCTTGTGTTAAAACTATATAAAGAATACTTATTTTTGATATAAAACCTTGTGTGGTGTCCATCTGTAGTGTGTCACTAGATTACTGTATGTGTTCACAAATGCTTTACACACTGCCTCTGAGATAAGCCTGTCTGCTCGTGCCAAGCTACCAAGGGGGTGAGCAGGGGTTATTTTAGGAGTGTACCCCTTTACCCTGACTAGAGGCGAGGGTCCCTATTTGTCACAAGTACCTACCTGTGCCAACTAGAGACCCCCAATTCTAACATTGGTGGTCAGCGGTGAGGATTCTGGACTTGCATTTGTGACTCATGTACAGTGATTGGTGAACACTACTAGTGAGTGCAGACCAAACGCGACCACATACTGTTTTTCTGTTTTATGGTGTCCTCCTGGAGGTATTTTTGATACCATGACTCTGGTTAGTTGTTGCAAAATGGAACTCAACTTCTGGCACATGTTTATCTACACAATGAAGGAGCTACGTGTGTTTTGCAAGGAAAGAGGGCTGCCTGTGAAGAGAAGGTCCAGGGAGGATCTAGAGGCATCCCTATTTCAGTATGAGTTACCCAGCTGGAAGGCAACACTACCAGTTGAGTCTGAGAAGGAGGAATTCCCTAAAAATGAGGGAGCAACAGAAAAAGATAGCTGGCTTCTGGCTTATGAGCAGGAGCTGAGAGAAATTGACGAAGAGCTGAGAGAGCTTGATGAGGCTCAGAGGGCCTTAGCCCAAGAAAAAGAAATTTGGGCAGCTCAGGAAGTGAGCTTTGCTGAGGTGGAGTCCAGCTCAGATGGTGGCAGCAAAATTAAGTTATTCAGTGCTGAGAGAGTAGTGCACACACCCAGAGATGTGGCGCCTGACTTGGAGGGGTTAACATACACCGGGAGGTTCAAGGACATGAGGTAGCTCCAGTAGTGCGCAGTGTCCCTGAGAGGAATAGGGAAACTGACGCAGGGATTCATGGTCCTAGTGGTGGGAGGGACACTCTACTGACTCTAGATGAGAGGTGCAGGGAGAGGGTTCCCCCATGGTTGAAGTCCTGGTATGTGAGTGTGAAGACCGCCCAGAAGAGTGTGGGTTGAGTGACAGAGACAGTCAGATACTGTCTTGCCAATCTCAGAAGAGTGGTGTGGAGTACGTGTGTGAGGCACTGGATGGTGAGGTGAAGGATAGTTTGGTTAACCCCTGTGGGGGACTGTGTGATCCAATTTTGGGAGAGCATATTGTAAGTCCCTGTTTTCCAGAGCTATGCCAACACCTGTTGGAGTGTGAGTTCTCTGACCTCAGGGAGCTCACATTGGAGGCAGACCTTTTGGTGGATTCCAGAGGGTCTGAAGAGGCATTGGGGAGTGACCCTAAGAGGAGTGGCTCAGGTGTCTTCCAACCCAGAGTGGTGGGAGAGGTTCAGTGTAGCCCAGCTAGGTCCCGTGGTAATGGGAGGGGTGTAGGGACTCACGTCCTGTCTCAGTGGAGAAGGAGTGAGTGTGGGGCTGCGTGTCCCAAGGTGCCCGAAACCCAGTCTCAGAGCCTGGATGGTTCTTTAAGGGAACACCAGGTAGGGAGCCTAGGCTGTCCTGATGGGCCGCCTGTTGAGGAGGATCTCCTAGTGTCTAGAGAACCTGGAGCGTCTGTAAATGGAGCTCCAGTGTTTCTGGTGTCTGGCAGTGCCGCTCCAGTTGGGAGGGTGCAGAAGTCCAGAGTGAGGGGTGAGAGGGGGAGAGAGTCCCCAGTGGAAGAACCAGTGGGTCAGGGACCAGCCAGAAGGGCTGAGTCACCAGTGAATGACCATGGTAACACCACTTCTGTCCTGGGGGATCTCCCCGCGCTGTCAGATGGACAGGCGTCGGGAGATCTGCGCCAGGCGGACTGTCACACAACACATGAGAGATGTGTTACCCTCTGGGGGGCATGCGTGCTCCCCAGGAAGTCCTGGTGCGCCAGGCAGATTATTACACAACTCTAAAGGAGTGTGTTTCCCGTGGGGGGGGGGGGTTGGTGTACCCTCCCGGAAGTCCTGGGTTGCCAGGCACAGGTCCAGCTTAAGGGTACAGACCCTGGGTTGGAGGGCCAGGTTCAGGGTGTCCCCCCTGACCTGGAGGAAGGGGCAGCTGCTAACAGTGCCCCTACCAGTTTGTCTTCTGGGGGCACCGCTCCAGGTGGGAGGGTGCAGGACCCCAGTAAGGGGGACGGGGAGAGGACAGCCTCACCCCTGGCCTCTGCCCAGTCTAAGGGTACAGACCCTATGCTGGGATCCCAGTTGCAGGATAGAACCCCTGAACTGGTGGGCGAGTGTGCAGGACCCCTGCCACAGGTGCCCTGACAATTCTGGAAGGGGGTACCGCTCCAGGTGGGAGGGTGCAGAGCCCCAAGGAGGAGGACAGGGTGTGGGAAAGCCCACCCCAGTCTCCAGTCCAGCCGCCGGGTACAGGCCCGGGGCTGGTAGGTCAGTGTCAGGATGTCATACCTGACCTGACAGGAGGGAGAATGGACAAAGGGTGCCAAGCACCTGGGGCTACTGCCCCCCGCTCTCTGACGCCACAGAGGTTTGAGAGCCCTGAGAGGCATAAGGCCTGGGTCTCATCCCTGACCCCTGTCAGTGGCCACTGTGGCTTGCTGTCTGTCTGTTGGGACACACCTGTGAGCCAGTTAAGGTTAGGTGCTGCACAGGTGGGGTCCACAGGTGAGGAGAAGGGTTCCCCATGGATTAGCTTGGTGGGCCCTGAGAGTATGGACAGAGGGATTCCAATAGGTTCAGATTGGCGTAGAACTGGAGTATGCCCCTGCTGTTGCGGGCCAGGTCCAGGTTCTATCGCCCAAAGCAGGGAAGCCCATCAAGGTAGTGATTGGTCTACCCTGCGTTTTGGCTGGAAGGGGGTTGTGTTGGACTTGGCCCTTTTTGCAGGGTCATCCCTAAACTTTTTGCCTTCCTCCTATATTTTTCTGACCTGTTGTTGGCTGTTTTATGACTCTGGGCACTTTACCACTGCTGATCAGTGCTAAAGTGCATATGCTCTCCCCATTGTAAATTGTGTTATGGATTAGTGACTCCATGATTGGATGATTGGTTTACTTGTCAGTCCCTAGTACAGTGCACTGAGTGTGCCCAGGGCTTGTAAATCCAATGCCGCTGGTGGGCTTGCAGCACTGGTTGTGCCACCCACAGAAGCGGCTTGTAAAATGTGCCTCAGGCCTGCCATTGCAGAGCCTGTGTGCAGCCTAGGGCTGCCATGTCGACTTGGTGAGTACACCCACTTACCAGTCCCTAAACCTTCCCTTTACTGCATGTTGGTCACCCCTAAAGTAGGCCCTAGGGCAGGGTGCATTGTAAGTACAAGGTAGGATATGCCCTGGTGTGTGTGGCATGTCCTAATAGTGAATTACAGCCATTTTCGTTTTTCACTATTGCAAGGCTACCTGCTCCCCATAGGCCAGAATGGGCAGACTGACTATTACACCTTATAGTCAGAACTGACCCAGGGAACATGGTAGAAAAACGAATTTAGTATGCCTGAACTCAGAATGCTAAAATACATCTTTTAGTGAAGTTGGTTTTAACATTCTGTGTTTGAAAATACCCCTTTTAGAAAGTGGGTATTTTCTTGCCTAAACTTCCAAGCCTGCCTCTGCTAGGTTGTGTATTCCTTGTCTGGAGATTGAGTGACAGGGGCTGGGGGTGGCTACAGGAGACAGGGTGAGTCAGCACAGGGCTGAATAGAAAGATCTGCATCCAGAGTGGAGGGAGGAGTTGCACCTGGGTCTGAATAGGGCTGTGCCTGCCTTCCACAATGCTGGCTCCACCTCCTGCCGGGCGGCTGAGCACCCTGCCCCACATTCTGAAAGGAAAGAAGGAGACAGAAAAACAAAGTGCTCCAGGACTGACCAGAACTGGTTTTGGGCTGGGCAGAGGCCTCTCTGCCTTCAGAGAACAAAGGAAAACTGTGTATAAAAAGGGGACCCAGACCCCTAGGAGATTAGATCACTTTGGGAAAACAAGAAGAAACCTTTGCTGAGGAGCGGAACCAAGAAGGAACTGAGGAGAAGACTATCCCTAAGCTAGAGGGATCTGCCTGCAGTGGTTGCCTGACTGCCAAAGGAAGGAGAAAGGACTTTGTGTGCACTTTTATTCAACTTGTAAAGTATCTCCAAGGGCTTGAGAAAAGAGCTTGCCTCCTGCTGAAGTCTCAGGGACAACAGACTTCAACCACCAGCTCCCCAAGAATCCTTTGGAAGTGCCTGCTGCTGTTTTGGGCCTTCTGAAGGGACTGCGTGTCGCAAGGAGCTGGAAGCGCGACTCAAGAGGAAGAAGCGTGTCGCCGTCGCGGCTGCTGCCGTCGCAACTCCGAAGGAGGGTGTCGCCGCTGTAGCTGTCGTATTGCACCGCATCGAGAGAAGCGTCCCGCAACGAAGAGGAAGCGTGTCGCCGTCGCTGCTGCTGCCGTCGCAACTCCGAAGGAGGGTGTCGCCGCTGTAGCTGTCGCATTGCACCGCATCAAGAGAAGAGTCTCGCATCGAGGAAGAAGCGTGTCGCCGTCGCAGCCGCTGCCGTCGCAACTCCGAAGGAGGGTGTCGCCGCTGTAGCTGTCGCATTGCACCGCATCAAGAGAAGCGCCTCGCATCCACGGAGAAGCGTGCCGTCGTCGGAGCTGCTGCCGTCGCATCACGAAACAAGGGTGTCGCCGCTGCAGTTGTCGCATCGAGCGGAAGCGTCTCGCCACGTCGGAGAAGAGGGTCGCCGCCAAAGCCGCTGTCGTCGCATCGCTGAACAAGGGTGTCGCCGCTGTAGCTGACGCATCGAGTCGAGACTTCTCGCAACCTCGGAGAAGCGTGCCGCATCAGGAAGAACTTGACGTCTTTATTTCTTTGCACCAGAACTTTGTCGCATTTCCATCGCTGCAACATTGCTTGTTGTGGAAGCGTCCCGCATCGTAAGGTACATTGACTTAAAGTGTCGCATCTTAAGAACTGAACTGAACTAAGCTAAACCTACCATTTTAAGTACAGTATTGTGGATTTTTGTCGTTTATGGTCTTGTGTTAAAACTATATAAAGAATACTTATTTTTGATATAAAACCTTGTGTGGTGTCCATCTGTAGTGTGTCACTAGATTACTGTATGTGTTCACAAATGCTTTACACACTGCCTCTGAGATAAGCCTGTCTGCTCGTGCCAAGCTACCAAGGGGGTGAGCAGGGGTTATTTTAGGAGTGTACCCCTTTACCCTGACTAGAGGCGAGGGTCCCTATTTGTCACAAGTACCTACCTGTGCCAACTAGAGACCCCCAATTCTAACACTGCTTATTTACAAGCCCCTTGCGCCACAGATACTTCGCTTTTTCCCATATTAAAAGTGAGGCACCGGCGGCGCAAGGGGCTTGTAAATAAGCCCCTTTGTACTGAAGCACTCCCTGCCCGTACATAGTGGGGCAGATTTACAAGCCCCTTGCGCCACTTTTGTGTCACTTTTAACATGGGAAAAGTGACGCAAAAGTGGCGCAAGGGGTTTGTAAATCTGCCCCAGTATGTGTAGACAAACTAAGAATGTTCCCACACATTGTATGTGTGCTGTGCACTGCAGCACATATGCAATCTATCAGTGTTATTGAGAAATTAACACATTTCCCTTCATTTATGCATGCTTCAAGTATACGTTCGTTTTTGACCCAAAGCCCGGTCTGACTTTCTTAGTAGACTGGGCTATGTGTCAAAATCTATGGGTGTTTGCGTTGACCCACCCAAATAACGCCCCTTGACGTAAAGTGCCACAAATCCGTTTTTGCACTTTGTGTTGGACTAGCGTTGGCGTTTTTTCGGCAATTCATGTTTGTATGTATAAAAGTTGCGTGGGTCCTGCACAAAACACTGGATAAGGAGCAAGCAAATATTTGTGCTGCGGGAGAAGTAGTACCTATTGATGCAGTTTAACCCTCTGGAAAAAGGTCCATCAAAAATCTTAAAATAATGTCTGTTTTACTGTCAGCTTTTTGGGTGAAAAATATTACACCTTTATTTACAAGAAAACGCATATGCTAATTGAAATAGCAGCTGTTTTAAATACTGTGCCATGGAGGAATGACCCTCGCCGTTACTTTTCACTCACTGTCGCATTTCTGTGAAGCCAGCACGGCGGCATTTAGGAGTCTCCAAACCCCTGGGACTTCTGTTGTGACACATGGCCTCAGAGGGGGCAAAGGCAGTCCCAAGAAAGAAGATAAGCAGTCTCCTGCTCTGCTGCTCTCACTGGGATTCGATTCATTAAAATAAGTACCTTCAACAGAGGAATGACACTCTTCTGAATAAACGAAAAAGAGAAATAAAAGCACACATTGTAGAACATCTTATACATATTCTTTATTGTTAATACATGAAATTTTATGTTAGAGCCATACCTCCAGCTTTGTGCTTAGTAAAAGTGATCAAGTGATCATAAAAAAAAAGTTGTAACTCCAAAGGAATACTGTAAGCCAAATTATTTTGGGCTTTGTCGCACACTATCCTCCTGTTCAAAATAAAATAAGAGTGTAATGTTTCCATGGCATGTCATGTCAGCACTCTAATTAGAACACAATTGTGAATAAATAGACATGTAATTGTGATAGTAATTGCTGTGTTATATTAACTGTGCACGTATTATGGCATTCTTAATGTCAGGGGCAAAGGTCATCTGACATCACTTCCCAGGATGTCACTGAGGTCAAAGGATGTGTGAGGTCACTCCTGCTATCCCTAGTAAGTATTTTGGTGAATCAACGTCCATTGAAGCATATAAAGTACCGCAATCTGGCCAGACGCACACTGCCCACCAAATATAATGCTGTAGGCAAGCTAGTGGCCTAAGTGGTTGAATGTTCAGTTTTCAGAATGCCACTGTAAAAGCTGCACCATAATCAAACTAGTCTCTGAAGAGCTGGGACATGTACAGCATGAGAGCCAAGAAGTATTCACAATGACTCAGGAGGCGAAGCATCATAACCAGACAGGTTCTACAAGGACTCAGTATATACTGCAAGTTAGCACAAATCCACATTAGGGAATAGCTGCACAGTTCCTTAATGCCCAACATTTAAAGAACCACTCAGCTGTTATTTCCCTACCAAAATTCTATAGCAACCCTGGCTGCTTGTATGGTGTTGCAGTAGGAGCAAAGACAGGTGCAGGCAGTTAGTGCCATCCATCTCAAGCCAGACATGAGCCAGCACGTAGACTGACCATTGCTGCCCGAGGCCATCCAGGCCCATCCAGGGTACAGCAGCCAGGAACGGGAGCTCTGTGCGCTACAGTATAAGTACATATTTGATATATACAAATAAGCCACCCTGGTGTGAAGGGAATTATACAACCAGGTTCACCTTGGATATTATGCAGTGTACTGTACCCCAGTAAAAAGTCCAGTACTATGTGTCAGAAAAGGCTATTTAAAAAAAATTGACCTTGACTTGTGGGCACATGAATCTGATTTTAGTGGGTGATTTTAATTGTCATTCGTGCCCATCCTTTGTGAAGAATCAGTCGACTGCTCAACCTTGCCCGCTTTTAGACTACCTCCACATGGAACACACCACGGAAGGGAAGGTGTTAAACAACCTTTTACTTTCTCATAACCTGGTATACACCCTAGACCATTGGTACCCCGGGCCTACTTCTCAAATGCCCCCGACCTATAAAGGAAGGGGTTCTGCAACTATCATAGACTTTATATTTGTGACCGCACCTTTGGGAGTGGTTCCCGGTTCATTTAACATAGAGCACAGTGCTTTTAGCGATCACAATCCACTGACACTTGTGCTGACAGGGCTGGGCCACTCTCCAACAGGTCCCCGAAAGCTCCAGGCATCTCTAACCCCCACTGATCAGGGTAGGCGCCATCGATGTGCGAGCATAGACGTAAAGGCCTTTAACCATAGTCTTTTTTCTTCATGCCAGAAAGAGATGGACGTATGTCTGGGTCTTCACACACAGAGCGAGGAAATTTTAAGCTCGTTCTCTTCCATCGCCCAGATAGGTTCTGGCCTTTTAACCACACAGGCAGCGGGGCGTGTCCCGGATTCCCCCTCATGGTTTGATCACAAGTGTTTGCAGGCCTTAAGGAGGTTAAAAGCAGCCTTGAAACAGGTGCCAGGGGAGAAAGAGAGAGTGTCCTCGTGCCGATGCCTTTATAAAGAGACGCTGAAAGAGCGCAGGCTCCAACTCCAAAAGCAGGTTTGGGAGGACTTAACCAAAACGGGCGAATTGAGGGATTTAACCTTATTTTGGAATCATTAATAGCCCTTACTTCGCTGAATCAGTCAATCCGACCGTGTGCCACCACATCACGCCAGATCAGTGGGTGTCTCATTTTGAAAAAGTTTATAACGTAGGCTGCCAGGGCGAGCAATGCGTAGACATACCTCCCTGTCTGGCGGTTTCCCCTATTAGTTTTTCTTTGGAGGAGGTATCTTCAAGCATTGAGTTGCTGGCATTAAACAAGGCCCCAGGCCCTGACGGTATACCCCCGGACCTTTTCCGCGATAACATCGAGGTTCGGCCTCCTATACTGACCCAAGTCTTAAATGCGGCGGGCTTTAAGGGGACGTTGCACTCCTGGTCCACTGCTATCATAGTACCAATTTTTAAAAAAGGAGACAAGGATAACCCGCAATCTTTCCGTCCAATCTCTCTCATTGATGCCGTAGTCAAGGTTTTGGGTCGGGTACTTCTAGCCAGACTGTCTTTGTGGGCCACAGATAACCAGATTTTATCGGATGTCCAATATGGCTTCCGGGAAGGTTTGTCAACTACTGACCAATGTCTTAACCTTTATCTCCTGATATCTAAATACACAGTGGCCCAACCGGACGCTTTGTATTTAGCTTTCATGGACCTTACGTCCGCTTTTGACCGGGTAAACCGTACTAAGTTGTGGGATATATTAACCTCTTTGGGAGTGGATCCTTGTATTGTCCACCTACTTATATCACTCCATGCCCACACGGCGGCAGCAGTGAGATTTTCCCATGAGGGAGACCTTTCCAATCACTTTAATTGTATACGGGGAGTGTGCCAAGGCTGTATTCTAACTCCTTTTTTATTCTCGGTTTATATTAACGGCCTCGAAGCTGCCCTTTTGGCACTCCAGTCAGACTCCCCTAGAGTAGGTAGGAGAGCTTTGCCAGGACTACTTCATGCCGACGACGCGGTGCTCATGGACCGTACGGGCCGGGGCCTGCAGGTTTTAATAGATGGTTTTGTGGCATTTATGGACAGGCTGGACCTGTCTGTCAATTTTACTAAGTCCTATGTTTTAGTGGCGGGTCCCCGGGGGCTCCGGTCGAAAAGTTTTAAAGCTGGCAACCATACCCTTGGCAAGGTCCCGGCTCTCCCTTATCTGGGCATGTTATTTGATGATAAATTACAGTGGGAAGCCCTCTTGGAAGGGAAGCTGAGCGAGCGGAATAAATCTTTGGGAGCCATCACTAGCTTTGCAAGTAGATTGGTTTCATGGGCCCCAGAGGTCATCTTAAAACTGTATAAGTCTAAAGGTATTTCTAGAGTTTTATACGGCAGCGAAATCTGGGGGTATGTGCCCCCACATAGGTAACGGGTGGCGGAAAATAAGTTCCTGCGTCGGATCCTGCAAGTCCCCCAAGGCACGCCAGCCTGGTCTGTGCATGAAGAGCAAGGGGTTGGTTACCTGGCGGATCAAGTGGCAATCAAACCTTTAGTGTACTGGATAAAGATATGGGCAGGAGAACATAAGGGCTTAAACAGCATGATCCTATCGGATTGTCTGGCATTGGAACATGGCAACAAAATCCCTTGGATATGATACGTAAAGGAGTCCTTCAAGGCTATAAGAAGGCCAGACATTTTCTTTGCACATGACACTTTAAGTTTTGGGGACGTTAAAATCATAAAAGACCTACATTATACATTTTTTACTGTGAATCGTGAGAACACTGACCTTAGTAAACCCTTAGTGAGGGCCTATGTAATGTTAAAATCGGTTCCGGGTATCGAACCATACCTCTTGGCCCTAACTAGTGCTCATGATAGATTCTTAATCACACGTTTCAGATTCAATCAGCTTCATCATATTTTAGCATCCCCGGCTGGTTTTTTTTCTTCCGTCAGATCAGCGAGGTCCCTGTGGCTGCGATCTTCGACCTCCTCAGGATACGCTACATTTTGCACTATTGTGTACATTATTTTCATTGCCCAGAAAATGTTTTCTCCGGCCCTTGCTAAAAAGTTTGAACTTTAGGCAGGCTAAAGTGGCACTCTTGCACTTACAGTTGTTACCTAACCCCTTTACACTCTGCAGTGATAAGTTTTTTGCGGGCCGCTTACAGATCTAGGCTCTCTAGAATTGACTGAATTTGTGCGACCTGCATTGGTAAAGTTCTTTTAGCGCGTGGGTGTGTACAGTCCTGTCTCCCAGAGTTTTATCATTTTGTATTGTTTTAACATTTTATGATGTTTCAGCTGCATGAAATGGTTTTTACATATTACGCAGTGTATTTTCCTTTTATTGTACGAATGTATGACTGTATCATTTATGGATGCGTTTGACCCGAATAAAGAAAGATATAAAAAAAAAAACTTAAGTAACAATTGAGTATTTTGTCATTTTTGGCATTATGTAGCAACCTCTGTTTTCTTGTAAAGCGCTCTAGCACCTTTGGGTAATGTCTGCACTACATAAAAATGCATAGCTAAACATATAAACACCAAGACAGCAGACTTAAGGAGTCGGTTACCATGCTGCTATTTTAAGGTATTTTTTAATATTTTAAAATATTTAAATAGTTTCAGATATAACATTTATCAGCAATATAAAGCAGATCTTGAGTAGTGATATATTATGTTTTTATATTTTGTGTTGAGTAATATTCACCCACAGGTGCGGAATAGAGACCTGGCAGTTATTACAAGCTAGAAAATATCAGTAAGGAATTATACTATTTCGAAGGAACTTTGGGGCATATTATCTAAAAAGTGCGCTAAACATCGCAAAGCGTGTTTAGCGAGCACTTTTTTATCGCCGGCTATCGTCGGAATAATTTGCCATGCTAACGCTGTATTAGCGACATTTAGCGCCTTGGCGATAATTATTCCTGCCATAGCGGTGTTTTCCATGAAACATCGCTGGTTTTCCAGCGATGTTTCATGGAAAACGGCGATAGCTTGGTGATACGACCCTGTGGTCGTATCAGCATAATCCACCCCCCCATGTTAGATATGGCTAACACCTGCTAATTGCAGGTGTTAAATAAATGGCGATGACCCCGGTTAGCGCGACTTTTCACGTCGCTAACTGGGGCCATGGCCACCTTGCTAATAGGCGATAGGCCTGTTAGCGGGTGTTTCCCAGGTTTGTTCGTCGGGAACGCCCATTTTGCATGTCATTAGCGATAAATATCGCTGACATGCAAAGGGGTAAAAACACGGGCGCTAATGCCCGAAAACCGTCGCTAACTGCTGTTAGAGACAGTTTGCTGATAGGGCGATAAGAATATCGCCGCTTTAGCGGCAAAAAGTGCCGCTAAAGCGGCGATAGTGCCCTTGCTAATATGCCCCTCTATTTCTTTAGTTAAAAACGGCTCTTAAATGCAGATTAATGCTTAAATAAAATAATAGGAGTTGCTTGTATTTGTCTCTATTAAGGCAAGGATTAAAAGCGATTGTGATTTAAGACAATACATTTTAAACTTCCATTTCCAAGTTAATGAAATTCGATCAATAAAAAAAGTGATTTTAGGTACTTCTTAATGGGTTTTGCTAAAACTGAAGAGTTTGTTTTTCAGATTGTGAGTAACTGTTCTGTTGACATTCTAAATTTGCTGATTGACTACTTGAATTTAACTTTACTGAGGAATGTTTATAATAAAATAAAATTTCTTATTGGAATGCTTGAAGGAGATTTTTAGTGAAGAGTAAAAATACGCATTAATTAGATCGATTCTGCTACAAAACATATAAATACGTAATAAATATGTATTTTTATTTTGTAAATATAGATAGATAAAAATAAGGTGCCTAGTGAAATCTATCAAGTTATTTAGTTCTTTTGTCTTTCTCTTGTGTTCTTTTTTTGGGGGGATTGTAAAGAAAAGCCTGCCTGTCTTGAAGAAGCAATGTGTCTATCACAAATCACGTGTTAGCAAAAGCAGTTTTGCCCATTTTTCATTGGTCACAGGCAGAAATATTTAAAAAGCTTTAAAGATATGTGTTAACTAAGAGGTTGTGTTGTGAACGATGTTATCAGATCTGTGGATGAATTTTTAACCTAATATGGTAATTGATTGTTAAAAATAAACAGTTTAAGATTGGATTTCTACATGTCTCTATTTTTATGGTTTGTAATTATTCAGCGTGTAGAGCATTCCATAAGTTTGCTTGCCACTTGTAGGAGTGCGCAGCGCCAAATAATATCCGCATGTACACCAGGCATCTAGTGTCGGCGAAGGCCACGAGGGACCTTATGCCCATTTATTTATATCCTCGGGCCGCGCCCGGGGAGTGTCTGCAATAGATACTTTGTTTGTGATGCCTCTCTACATTCCTCCCATTCTTTACAAAAGTGCGAACAGAGATGCTGAGTCACTCTGACCAGACATGGCACAGAAAGTCTCAAAGCGGCTGGCTCGGGCCTGGGTTTGCCGGAGACCGTACTTCTGGCTCCAGGAGCTGTTGTCAGGTCCCTGCCCAGAGGATCCATTGCTCGCAGTGTCTTCCTGCAAAATACCTCGGCCGTCAGAGACACTGGTTCTACGTCTTTACCTTTCGGCCGATGACGACCGTCGCTTGAGCATTACGGGAGAGGATGCCATCTCCCCTCCTCTTGATCCTTCTGTGACTTCTTCCTCATCGACCTCGATGTTCTCAGTCGTGGCCTTCACCACATTGAATCAGGAGACATTCCTGGTTATGCTTCGACCACCTCTTTGCGCTGTGATCACGGTGCTGTTGACCCTGACTACTTTATAGACCTCGGGCTCAAAGGGAGTCCAGAACTTCCAGCCCGGATATCTATCCTTAATGATCACAGGATCATGCAGGGTGGGACTTCTGGCCCTCTGGCAAGCACTCGCCTTTTCATTAGTGGCTTCACGCCATGCTTGAGTCGCTTTATGATCAATTTCCCCTGGTTGCCACTCAGAGCTGGCCGGAATACAGTCTCTTGCGGGCTTCCTGAACATGAGGTGCGCAGGGGCATAGTTAGTTGTACCGTGAGGGGTCTGCAGGTAGGCATTAGGAAATCTGTGCAGACAGCATTCCGCATCTTTCCCTTGATCAAACCCTATGCGCAGAGTGCGGTTTAGGGTTCTCATAAACCTCTCTACTACTCCGTTGGCCTGAGGCCATTGAGGGGTGATTTTCCAATGTTTATTGGCAAGAGATGCGAGGTATTCTTGGAACTTGCGCCCTTGGAAGGCCGGGCGCTATCAGATTGCATTACCTCCAGCAGGCCTAACAATGCTAATGTTTTGTCCAAGATTGGCTTCACATGAGGGAAAGCAGTCGACAACACAACTTCCACTATAGGAAACTTGGAATGCGAGTCTATGATCACTACTGCGCTCCTCCCATCAGGGAAACTTCCAAAGTCAATACTGAGTTTAGCACAGGGAGTGCGGCTTGGTTCCTCAGTGACTGATCTACACCTGTTATCGTGCATGAGTGGCATACTTGTGCAGCTTCATCCACAAGGGCATCCATGCCGGGGAATCGCACCTTGCTGCGGAGACGGGCCTTCGCCTTGGCCCTCCCTTGGTGCCCCTGATGAGCGAGGTCTATCACCCTCCTCCATGGTTCTTCAGGATCACAATAGACTGACCCCTCAGGAGAAGGCCATGCTGACCCTCACTGAATTCATGTCGGACTCTCCATAGTTTCTGGCGCTTCAACTGATCGTCGGGGTTTAACGTTCTTGCTCCGTCCAGGAAGTGCTGCCACTGTCTTTGTACTAACGCTCTTTAGCCCTCACCAGGCTTTCATCATGCATTGTCGCTACCCTCAGTTCCTCAAAAGTCAGCACTTTGGGACAGGCATTTTGAACAACCATGTTCACAAAGTTTTCGATCTGTTTCTCATCTTGAACTGACTTCTCTGTTCTATCCGACGCTGGGTGTCGCAACAGATAGTCAGCCGGATTGTTCGCTTCCAGACAGTAGTAGATGTCGAAAGCATACGCCTGCAGTTGAACGGCCCGTCGCTCATTCCATGGAGGGGCAGAGCCTAGTAGTGCCCCAGAATAATGGTAGCAGGGGTTTGTGATCCGTAACTATTCAGAATTCTTGGCCATAGATGTAGGGATTAAAGTGTTGACATGCCCACTTTATTGCCAAGGCCGCGTGCTCTATTTGCGCATATCTCATTTCTGTTTCTGAGAGTGTTCGGCTGGCGTACGCTACCAGTAGCCATTCTCTCTCCGAGTCCTCCTGCAGGAGTACTGCAGGAGTACTGCCCGAGCCCTACAGGACTGGAATCAACAATCAGCTCAGTTTTCTTTATGCCATGGTGATTTTATCCACGAGAGCATCTTTGATATCCTTGAAAGCCTTGTTGGCATTCTGAGTCCATTCCCAGGATGCCCCGTTCTCGTGAGTGCCAGTAGAGGTTCCGATAAAGTGGCCAGATTGAGAATGAAGAGTCCGCAGTAGGTGGCCATACCGAAGAAGCTTCATACTTCCATTGGGGTCCTGGGAGTGGGTTCATTTTGGATTGTCATGGATTTTGTTTAGATCCTCTCACAGTCTATCCCGGGAGAAGATGTATCCGAAGAAGTCAATGGACTCCTTGTAGAATGAGCATTTGTTCTTGGGGAGGGTTAGGCCGTTATCTGCCAGACGTTGCAGGGCGTCCCTCAGTCGGGCGTGGTGCTCCTCGAGGCTGTTCGAGAAGATTAATAAATCGTCACTCAGATTGATGACTCCGAGCAGTCCCAACAGGGTCTCCCTAATAGCATTCTGGAAGACGTCTGCCACTGAGGAAACCCCGAAGCTTAGACTTTTGAACCTCCTGAGCCCAATGTGTGTGGAAAATGTCGTTATATATCTGCTCTCTGGGGCCAGTTCTAACTGATGATACCCCGAGTTGAGGTCAAGTTTACAGAACCACTTTGCTCCATTAAGGTTGGCGATTATGTCATCCATGGTAGGCGGTCCAAGTAGATCTTGTTGTAGGCTTGAATACTAGGCAATATGGCAATTCATCCTGGAAGAATTAGTGGCCAAAGCAAGTATAACTGTACATGCAAAGGGAGAATATGAAGGATTACCCTCAAAATTAACAGCTGAAATTAGCACAGTAGGGGTACTGATAGAAAATGGGAATACAAATCTAAAGGCAGCATTCGAGTCTTTAGAAGTTTACTCTGGGGGCCCTGCAAAAAGCAGGAAACTGATGAACGTATGATACCCTGCTGGCTACACTTCAAAAAGGCATTTTTTTCAAGATTAGGCATAGATAATAAAGGGAAGTTACAGGGCCGATGGGAGTTGTTTTGAGAATGTGCTAGGCTTGTGTACTGCTGGTTGGTATTGGCATTGGTTACATATTTAACCTACGTGCTGAACGATTATCAGACTTTGGTGGCCCGCCACTTCCTTTCATCCAAATAGGATTTACTGTACAGAAGAATGACTGCTCAGAAGCATAAGTGTTCTCCAGTATAAATGTTTTGTTTTAAATAAAACGTAGGGGCAGATTTACGAAGGGCTTGTGTTGCCTTTACGTGAAGCAAGTTGTTGCAAGGCAATGCAAGTCCTTTAGTGGGATTTACTAAGCCATGTAGAGCCACCTGGCATGGCTCGGCGTGGCTTGGTAAATCCAAAGTAATGCAAGCAGGGAGGCATTCCATTGGTCGAGTATAGGAGAGCCACCCATGATCTTTGTCACAATCCCAGATTCACTAAGGTGAGGAAATCTGGAATACGTCAAAATGGTTTGCCTCCCAGACCCAGGCGTAATGAGGAGAAATATCTTTATTTCTCCTCGTTACTCCTCTTTCCGTGTGTGCTGCATTCTGTTGAATACATAGAAAGAGTAGAATATGCTATTAAAGATTGTTTTGCCCGTAATGCAGGCACGCTTGCACCATATCGCAAGAGTTTCTGCATTGGTGCTAGTGAAAGGGCCAGGCCTGTAAATTCTGGACCTACTCTAGAATCACAATCCGTTGGTTCTTTTTAGCAGCATGTAAGCGTAGAGGGGAGAAAGTCAGTATTAATGCCAATCAATTCAGCAGGAATTTCTCTGGACACATAGTAACCACAGACAACTATGCCAGGTTAGTTAATTTATTACAAAGCCAAAAATAACTGGACATAAAGACACCTCAAAACGAGAGTGTAGAAATACATCAGAATCAGCATAAAGCCAAAACTGCAAATAAACTTGAGGCGGTGCAACATGCACAAAAAAATTAACTCAAGAAATAGAATGCAGAGGATCAAAAAGCATGAGTCCAAATTTCCCTGCATCGTGAGTTGATGAAAATAAAGCGTCAATCTATCCCTACACTAGCACTAAAATGACATCCCTACTTAAGCATCTTCAGGGAAAGGAATAAAAGGTGTCAGCATGTGGAGTCTTCCTAAGAAGTCTCTCCACCATCAATGGGCCCAATAGCATAAAGCTATTGAGACAGAGCTCATTCGAAGATGCTCTCTCTCCGAAGCTAGAGAAGAAATGGGCACTTTCCCTACTCTCACATCACATTAGTACAGGTATTTTTCCAAGAGTCCTTGCAGGTCAAGCCATCTGCTCTGAATACAATCTCAAAGGAAATTTTCTATGGGATAGCGGTGTTCCTGAACTGCAAAATGTTGACCTCGATTCCCAGGCCTTCTCCGGTGTGAAAACACAACAGTTCCCCTTATCGGCTTGAGCTTACGATGTATCTCCTTCTCCCCTTGCCTGACCAATAACACAAAGACATTATTCTAGCTAATAAGGGCGTTTCTTCCACCTGCAATACAAAATGTGAGAAAGAACTAAATCTACGGCACACATGAAATTCAAACTGTTAATTCTGAAGCAAGAGTTTCCAGGGAAATTGCATTTCAGGCCTACAAAATTCAGCTAACATAAGAAAAATGCCATATGAGCTTAACGAAATTGCATAAGAAATAAGGCACACTCAGTTAATATTCCTACCTACAAGTAAAATGACACATTAATAAACACATGTAATAAATGAATGATTGTCAGTTGCACAACACAAGTTCTTCACATTAATATTTTCTGCTAGTTACATTCACTTTCTACGTTAATTCTCCATGTTACTATTCAATGGCCTATACATATCACATTTCATGTTCTTACATTTCGAGATTCTAACAGTTCATGTTAGCACAACAAAGGATTATATGCGGGTGCGCTCTACATGTGTGAATTGATTCGTTTATTGTTCAGTTAATTAAAACTCACAATTGAGTGGAGACATTGCATTAAAAGCCCCAAAAATCATCCATCTTTTGATTTATGCACCTAATGCATTTGCTACAAGATCAATGTGCCATAGTTTAAATTAAAGTGCCGGTGCATAGAGATGTAAACATAACCAGTTCACAATTGAATAGAGACATTACATTAAAACCCTCTAAAAATTAGAGCAGAACAGTGCTTAGCAAGACTGACAGGATAACCAGTACTAACATAAACAACAATACAATAAGTCAACCAAACAAAAAACACAAAATGGACTAAATTCGTTTTTAAAAAACCGAAATGCTCGTGTTGGTTTTCCTTGAATAATAACGTTGTTTTGACATTTGCGGATAATCAGCCAGGTTAGCCATTGCTGGAAAAACTTAGCTGCAGGTCTCTAAAGGCTGTATTTCTCCCTTCTGTTTGAGCAGTGGGATGTTTTTCTCGTGGTACATTCCCATCTTTACATGGGACCAGCAGGGCAAACAATTCCATGTGCTTTGGCATTTTCCTCTTGCTTTGCCACCCGGTTTGAGACAGTCGGAGTTTGTTCGAGTGAGCTGCAGCCATGGCAAGCTTTCCGGAAAGCGGATTGTACTTGTTTGAGTTGGCGCCGGATCATGAAATCTAGAAAATGCCAAATAGTGCCTCACCTGTGCTGCAAAAATAATTAGAAGAAAACCTTTTTTGACTTATTCAGGAAGTTCATCTTCAAAAACAGCCTGATGGCCCGGTCGGTGGACAGAATACCGTCCTTGAACAGGAATGAGGGCAACAACAATACCCCTGTGGGTGACCTACAGGAGGTTTGAAACTGGGAAGACTAGGAGATTGATGAAGTGGAAATTTCGTATTTGCATTTTACACATCTGTATGGGTGCATCATATTCATGTGTAGAGCGCACCCGCATTTAATCCTGTCTTGTGTAAAGGTCAGTGTTAGAATTGTGAACCATGTTAATGTATCTACATGACATATTTCAGTTTATTGACAAGTGTTTTGAAGAGTTAATTTAGGATATAAATGTAACTAGCAGAAAACGCTAACATCGAGAAATCATGGTGTGAAGTTTAATTTTACTCATGTGTTAGATGTGTTTTATAATAATACTTTCCATAATCATGTGAATGTGTTAGTCGAAATGAAAATTAATTATGCCACTAGTAATGTTTAAATGATACGTTCTTATGTTAGCCAAGCCTGTAGGCCTTAAATGCAACCCTGGCAACTCTCTCTTCAGGATTAATGTTCTGATTTTCATGTGCACTGTGGAAACTGTTCTTTCTCATGTTTTGCATTGCAGGTGGAGAAATATTCTTTAGGCAAAGTAATGTCTTTGTTTTAGCAAATAAGCAAGGAGAGAAGAAGTTACAATTACATGGTTTGGAGGCAATAATGGGAAAAATTTGGTTTAACACGGGATGAGGCATCGGAACCAAGGATGAATTGTTGCAATGGGATGTACATGGAGAACACCATTGAAAAGTACACTCATGACTGTACCTACTGTGAAGTATGTGTGTGAAGTGCATCATGGGAATTCTACCTGTAGATAACTGGTTGTTGGAAGTAGGGATAGTGCCCTCATCTTCCTTGCCTTTGAAGAGGGAGCATCTCAGAACGAGCTCTTCATCTTGTGACGGTGGCTTTATGCTGCTTGACCTATCTCAACGGGGAGAGACTTCTTAGGAAGACTCCATGACTGACACTTTTCCCCCTGATTAGAAATGCTTACTCATTATCGTGGGGTTGTCATCTTAGTGGTAGTGTAGGGATAGTTTAAATGCTCTTCACTCACCAACCCCCGATGCAGGGAAATTTGGACTCTTGTTTCTTGATTGTTTGTATCCTCCTTCTCGAGCTAATAGTTCTGTTCATGTTGCACTGTCTGAATTGGATGTGTAGACTTGGCTTTATGCTGTTTCCTTTGTATTTCTATACCCTTGTGTTGAGGAGTGTTTATGTTCAGTTATGTCTGGCTTTGTAATAAACTTAACTGACTTTCTTCAATTGCCCTTTGGTCACTCTGTATCAGGAAGCGGAACTTTAAATTGACAATGCATTAATGTTTTTCTCCCCTTCACACTTTCATGCCGCTTAAAAGACCCATCGGATGTGTCTCTAGAAAAGTTCCAAAACGATGAGAAACAGCCCTTTCAAGATGGACCCCTGTACTTACAGTGCTGCCCCCCCGACGATGGATGAGACGACCATACTTCTGACCATGTTGTGCCACCATAACAGATCCCCCCCAAGGCATAGTTAGTTATTAAAGTTTGTTCAGTTAGTATAATGCACCAGTAGTGAAAACCTAAATTTAGCCTTAAGGGGAGAGTAAGATACCCCGCACACTACAAGCAACACCAGGGAGATGCTAATAGGGGAAGGAAACTAGGATGGGGACCCCCATACCCCTGGTCACACTAGGGTAAGGTGGAGGGTCCTCTGTATTGTGTACTGAACGTAAGCGATAACTATCCAATAGAATATTGTAAAAGATAATTGAGGTTGCTCTGTTTATTCGATTTGTTTTGGTAACCTGAACAACAATAAATAAAAGTTAAAACAAAAACAATAAATATCACATTTTCTGTTCAAACTCTATAATAATTTCTTGCGTCTTTCATTGCATGGCTTGCATTGTGATCTGAATCATGATGATAAATGGTGCTCTCTATCTCTTCTTGGGAAAACAACAATGGAATGGACTGCACCCAGATGAATTACCCGTATTTCAGATTAACTCAAAAAAATGTATCCAGCACTTTTTTCTTTTTGAGTAATTTGCCTTAAGTACCATGGGTATGCCAGTGCTTAATTTGTAAACCAATAAGTGCCAGGGCCCTGGTCAGGAGGCCACTGCAGCTTACATCACCCATTGCCCCTGCCAGCGCTGCCAATGCCAGTACCAGCACAGCTGTTAACCATCACACTTCTACATGATGCGACAGTTCAGCCTATTCCAGGCCACACACAGCTATAAAATGGCTAGTGTGGCAAGTATTTGTCATTTTTAATGCATATTGAATTACAAAACAACTGTTGTTGTGCTCATCTTGAAATAAGACAAACAGCGCCACCATGTGGCAAACTGTCAAAAGTGCCGCTGTTGACAATTAAGTGTCAGTACCGAGCACCGGAAACCACAGGCTCAAATTAAGCTCTGGGTATGCCAGACATGGGGGTGGCAGCTCACTCAGCATGAGGACTCATGCTGCACCTTGTGGATAAGGCCCCAAAAGACTGAAACACACCTGCTTCTACTGCCATTAGGTGGGAATATGACCTTGCACTCTGTGCTGCACTGTCCTTTTTGGGACAGGGTTTGCAATGATTTGCATCCATGCCTGAAATGGCACGTTTCCACCTTTCACTTTTTGTATTCCTATTTATTCTAAACATTGTGATGTTGTATATCAGCAATATTTCTAAAAGAACTCTGCAACTTTGGGTGCGAAAGAGTTTTAGACCCTTACAGCTCTGATTGACTACCTAGACAAGGGGGATGGGGTGACTGATGCCCTGGAGAGTCTACCAGGGTACAAGGAGCGCGTGCTTTTCATTCCCAATGGAGTTTTCGCAAATGCAGACTTACACACACCCTTATTCATCACTTTTTCCTGTCACACCAATTGGCATTAATTGCTGTGGACCAGCAATAAAGATTCCCTTTCACTAACTTTGAGTGCAGTTGTATTCTCTCTTATGAAAAAAACTGTTTCAGACAGCAAAAGAGACAGTTTGTCATACAAAATGTCAGGGTTGTGATACAGGGAGGCAAATACGAAAATGTCATGAAAAAATCTAATACTTTCTCTCAGAAAACAGATTATTGATACCTTTTCTATTTGCTACAGTGTGCTTTAATACACTGAATGAAATTTCACATTTACCCTGGTATGAAGAGCATGCATTCTTGACATGATGCAAGAGAACGGACTCATTTATTTTGGGGTGGGGATTTAAGGGTAATTTAGGAGATGGACTAATGCTACCAACCGAATGCGTGGCAACAACATGGATTTATTTTGGGCAAAGGTAGGACGATAATTTAGGTAATGGAGTAAGGCTGACCACCGAATACATCTGATATGTTGATTATCATATACAAAAAGAGAAGATTCTCATCCAGAGAATTATGTGTAAGTGACAGATGTAGAGATATAGATATATAAAGACATAGATTATTAGGCATATTGTATGTGCTTTACCTTCCCCACTCTTCTGACGATTGTGTTTATGAGGATTCCTTCATTTATTGATTATTAAACCCAGAAAACGCAATTCAGTAGCATTCTCTGCAAAGGAGGAATTGTACGATCCAAATTCGAATAATTAAAAGGGGGGTATATATGTTTTTTAGAACAGCAGGAACATTTCCAACAGAAACAAGTCATACAGTTTGAGTGAGCACATAAACAATTTAATGATGGATTTAATGATGGATAAGACAATAAACATAGAGTTCAACATATAGCAGTAAATTACAAATCAAATTGATTCATCTTGTGCCTCTGTGGGCTAACAAGGTAGCTTGTTTGGACCCAAGGGGCCTATTCACAAACTGAATGTTGCAATACGTAAATTAGTACTATTTTAGTACTATTCACATAATACAAAATGCTCTCCACAAACCTACATGTATAGAGACTTCCGCCTCACCTATCTTTTCTGCCCAAAGATATCCGCCAATGTGGGTGAGATCTCTGCACATTTAGGTATATAGTTTTAGGTCTCGCCTGAGGCAGTGTGCGTGCGCTTTTACTTGCAGCGATCAATTGTTTAAAAAAATAAATCTCTAAAAAGAGGCTTTTAGCCTGCCCAATACTTACCATTGGTTGGCTTCATTGTTACTCTTATTTTCTTCCTTATCATTGGTGAGAGAATGTCTGTGCATGTCGGCTTCACTTCGTCTCCGTGTTTTTGTTTTCTTCCCTGGAGCATAGACCAAGTACTGATTGATTTCTTGATTAATGCTCTTCCGCACTGTTTTCACTTGGATTTTGGTACTTTTTTTGTGAGTGTAAATTGTTTGTATGTTCCTTTTACATGCTCCAATACTTCTCTATCGCATAATTTTGGGATGGTTGTATACCCCTTCTTTATGATTTTTGGTTTTGGGTTTGCCACTCCCTTCGCTCGTTGCTTGCCTGCTAGATGTTTACGAACTTCACTTTCCAGTAAGCCACTTTTCTCCAGCCAGTCTTGTGGGAACCACATAGCAAAAAAACAATGCAATTTATTATATTTTAATAAAGTTACATGTTGCAGAATTCACAAAGGGTGTGTTTGCTTACGGCTCCTCCTTGTTTTTCCACATTCCGTGTAATGCCTCCTTCCTACTCAATTTAGGAAAGCCAACATATGTTGCGTGTTTTTATATTGTACCACTTGGTGATATTGGCGCTTGCCTAAATGCATGTGTTTTTTGCTCATAGGTTGTAAGCCCCACGCCATACCATACTCATACCATAATATTCTAAACAATACCAGGAAATGACATACTACACTGTACCATATCATACAATAACAGCCCACAACATACCATACTATACAATACCAGGCCATACCATACCATACAATTCAATGACAGTCCAACCCATAACATACTATAAATTGACAGGCGATACCATACTACACCATACCATACATACCCTTCCATACCATCCTATATGCATACCACAACATACTATCCAATCAAGTCACCCTCACCTCTTTTTACCTCTGCCCACCCCTGAACCCTCAAGTCACCCTCAACTCCATTTACCTCTACCCATTCCTGAACATCACCACCTCCCTTTACCTCTACCCACTCATGAGCCCTAAAGTCACCCTCACCTGCCTTTACCTCTACCCACCCCTTAGCCCTCAAGTCACCATCACCTCCCTTTTCCTCTATGCACTTGAGAGCCCTCAAGTCGCCCTCACTTCCCTTTAGCTCTACCCATCTCTGAGCCCTCAAGTCACCCTCCCATATCTTTACCTCTACCCACCTATGAGCCCTCAAGTCACCTTCACCTCTCTTTACCTGTACCCACCCATCCCCAAACCCTCGTCACCCTCACCTCCCTTTACCCGCCCAAACCTTCAAGTCACCCTCACGTCCCTTTACCTCTGCCCACCTTTCAAACCTAGAGTTACCCTTACCTCCCTTTACTTCTACCCATTCCTAAACCCTTAAATAACATTAAAAGTATGTTGTTTATCTATATATACCTGCGTGGTAATGTACTGCATGGTAAATGTACAAATAATTACTTGCGTTCTACTTACGTAAGCGGTAGACACCTCACAGTAAGGGTCCTGATTTGCAAAGACTGAGAGGCAAAGGCAAGGTCACAAAACAGTAAACACTGGAGTAAGCCTAGCACCATGCATACATGGCCACCCACAGATACTGCAAGACACACCCATAGAAAACTTTGGAGGTAAGGACACCCCATTGGAAATAAAAGTAAAATCATTTAATTATATCAACTTTTAAATAGATATATTTATATGTGTGTGTGTTTCTCTAGCAGAGTATTTAAGTATAGCATTAGCACAGTGCCATCCATGGCAAGCTAGTAAAGTGACAAAGTGACAAAGTGACAAAGCCATTTGTCATTTTTAATGCAGTCTTTAAGCATAGTATTAGCTAATATCATCCAAAGCATGCTGAAAAATGACAAAAGCCTTTTACCATTCCGGGCACAGTATTACAGCCAACTTAGAATGATCATAAATAGCCCCTTAAACGTGTGTTTCGCTGTGATTAGAGCTCATCAGAGAGGCGGCCAAAAGAGCATGGTTCACACCAAGGGAGACCCTCCTTACCCCAAAAAGAAGGCCTGATCACAACCCTTTGACATGTGTCATTACATTTAATCCCAAATCCAACAAGATCAAAAACATAATCCTGAGGAATTGGAAAATCTTGTCCCCTTTGGCGATTCCGAAACCTATGTTTTCTTTTAGGAAAGCCAATAATCTTTCAAATCATTTAGTGAGATCTAAACGCCCAGGAGGGGGCCAAAAAGACCTATGTGGGATGTTAGATTTGCCTCCGACTGTAAGCCACTATAGGTGCCATAATTGTATAGCATGCTATTATACATTGGACACGAAGACTGTCGTTCTTAATGACAAAACCCACAAACAACTACGGTTCTCAAAATGTAACACTAAGAATGCCATCTATTGTATAACATGTCTTTGCAACTTGGCGTATATAGGCCAGACCACACAAGCCGTAAAAAACAGGATCATACAGCACATGTCACACATAACATGTGGTACAAGTGGTGCCCCTCTAGTCGACCACTTCAAAGAAAAAAATCACTCGGCAGAAGAGATACGTTGGTCTGTGTTGTATGTGGTGCCAAATACGCAAGGCTCCAAAATCTCGACCCTCAAAAAAGTAGAAGCACAATTGATTGAGCGATTTGGTACTGCCAGGAAGGGTTTGAATGATTTAGATGAAATGCGGTCCTTACTTGAATAAATAAAGTAATGAGTTGTCAATGCATTATTAGCTCTGATTTTGAACACTGGAGCACGAAAGCAAATGTTATGTACATTGTATTTGCAATTTTATCTCTGCGAGAAACATATGTATATGTTTTACATTTGTATATATCACACACAGAATCTTTGTATATAACTATGTAGTAGGGTGTTTTGCATCTATAAGTATATGTGCTCAGTCCAAGAAGATATGCATCTTCATCATGTTGTAAAAGGTTACTCTATCCAATTTGTTTGTTTGTGCTCATCACTCTTTGGTGTAGGGGTCTTTTTATATGTTTAAGTAATTTTCATGGTATTGTCTTTACTTCACCCATAGGTATTTTCCTTTGGTGCTATTACAGTTTTTCGCTGGAGGTTAGTAACCCTTTTTGCTTCCAGTCCAAGATGGTGACCGCCTTTGACAGTGGTGCCGCAGTCTACTACTTGCCCGTCACGGGATCTGGGTTAGCCATCTACTGGTTGTATGCATCCACACCGACACGCACGGTCTGTACTTTGATGACGCACGCGTGCGACTAATTGGATGTGCTTCCTCACACACCCCTTTTTTAGCCGAAATGGTTTAAACTTCAGGAGACGGTTACTCACGCCGCGCACTCGTGTCCAGCTGAAGAGGCGAAGTAGCAACGCATATGACGGGCGATGGATTTACATGCCGTTTACCCGCTCTCCGTTCTAGAGGTGATTAAGTAACCTTTTTGACTGGTGAGGCACCACTACGGAGCCCGCCAGGGTGCGCACACCACTGTGCCTTGCCTGCCCCTGCAATGACTCGGAAAGTTTCAGTTAGCTAATCCGTCATCTGGATTAACTTTAGGCATTCCGCTTGGTTTTTAGCATATACATTATACCTGGTTTCTTTAAACTAGAGTGGGGTTGCGGCACCCTTTGGGAATTTTTTAACCTTTTAACTCCCTGAGTCATCCGTCCAGATGCCCATATTTAATTCAGTAGTATTAGAGGTTTGGGCAAGTTTTATGAAATTTTACAGCCCCTTTCGGCAATTTTAGGGCTGTAGTATTAGTACCGTATACGAGTTCCCTGCACGGTTTGACTGGCCTCGGACCACCTTGCAGATGCACGATAGAGGGAACTTTAATTTCCACCCCCCTGCTATGAGACGAGATCACTAGTAAGGCCATTGCTTGTATTAGAGGAGATGATAAGTAGTTTCCAGTTATGATGGTGGGCTATTGTGAGGTAGTTGAGGTCAAGTTTCACGTTGATCTCATATTGGTATATATATTTTGTACATTTAGGAATCCAACCAGAAGTAAGAGACACATATATTGGTCCACAGATTTTTTGGAATAGCGACCTCCTGCTGGTCAGACTGAATGGTTTTCTCTTTTTCTCTGGCGTGAGTTTATAAACCACTATTATTATTATTCCTCTACTTGGGGTTGTAAGTAGTGTAGTCACTAGCTGTATTCGATGTGTGGTTAATTGCACTCTTGTGGTGTTCTTTTGCTCTTTATTATTTATTGTACTTTGTAATGTGGGTAATGATGGACCACTGGGTTATGTCTACTATCATTTCACTTTTCACTATTAAAGCACAAACAAAACATTTCTGGTATTTATGATACTCCTAGGTGGTTCTATGGTGGTGCTGTTTGACACACAAGGCCACTAAACGTGTGTCTGGTAGGTCCTCATTGTCAATTAATTTATACGTTTTGTATATATTTTTGTATATGTGCTCCTTCTTTCATTTGTCCAGAAGAGACCTAAAGTTGAAGGCCCAAACGCGTTGCCATCTTTAAGTACAACATCTATGTATTAAGTACTCTGTACACATCATTAAATATGGAAGAAAGTAATTATACTTCTCGCATATGTGCAGACACAAAAGACTATGGGTTACTATGATTGTGCATAAAATTTCAAGCACAGCCTATAGTCTAGATTTATTAGAAGAAGAGGAGTTTTTATGTCAAATTTGGTATGGCTCGTTTGTGATGTTTTGTATTGCTTTTGTATAATGTTTGAGTTGAATGTTTTATAAACGACACCATACATTATTACATTTCTAATACAGAAGAGTTGAAGAATACAACTATATGTGTTTAAATAAAAATGTATGAAATTTGTATTTCGATCAATGATTAATTGAAGTGATCATTTTGATGGAATAGCAGTGCAGATATTGATTACCGCATTTCAGTTTGTGTCGTTATTTAGAGCTCATCAGAGAGGCATAGCTTTGTTCAAACACAAGTGAGCACCCATTATAAATCAAAGCTTTCAGGCCTAGAGTGACGCACAAATTATCAAAATAGGGAGTAGGGACTTCTGGGTAGTTCCCAAGTTTTAGCTAGAGAAAACTCTACACCACTAACATTCAAAATCTGCTCACCTCAAGAATTCATTTTCTAGCGGGATTTTTAAGCATAGGATTAGCACAGTGCCATCGACGCTGAGCAGATTTTGATGGTCCGTGGTGTTATAGAGTACTTAATATAAAGGAACTGATCTCCACCTAAAACTTTGTGATATGTCTGTGTGTTTGTGTGTGTTTATGTGTGTGTAGAAAGAGTATACAAAATTAAATATTTTATTATTTTAAAAATTATGAGTTACTAATTTAAAATTCCCACTAAAAGTAATGCTTACATTTTAATTAGGTGCAACTTTTAATTATATTTACTAAATATTTTATAAACATAAATATGCTAGTAAAGATGGATTTATATTATTTTGTTTTAAAAAAATTATAAAATAAGTTAATCCATTTAAATTATTTATTCATTTATTATGAAGATTTAATATGCTGTAAGATTTTACTCTATTAGTTTTAGGGTTAAATTAATCATTTTCGGTTTATAATATATATATATATATATATTTTATTTTTTTAAACTAATAAACGTTATTCACCACTTTCCCTCCCACAGGGAGATCTCCACCAAGGTGGGGTAGATCTCCCCTTGTATGTGAAAAGTTACTAGTAGTAACTTTACACTTAAAAATTCAGTCCTAGATGTTCCATCCCCTGAACTGAGAGGGTGGACACATGTTGGTTTACATTTAGGTGTAACTCTATACTCAGAAGTGGTGAGCAACAAACATGTGCAAATTTCCTTTGTGAATAGGGCCCAAGGTGCAAGGCACCAGAGAGGGCAGGAGTACATATGTGATACACTTGTTGGTATCAAAGTTAAAGAGATAGGATTTGAGAGCGGTCGGGCATGTTGTAGAGAGGTATTGGACCCATTGTACAGACATCTCCCACAAGCTACATAATTACTACATTTCAAACATCAATGATTGACATGTTTCTAAATATTGTGGGGATTGCTCTCCAGAATGTTATTGCACATTCTTTGTTGTAAGGATTGTTTTAGTAGTGCTTCAAACAAAATTATCGCGCAAGTGTCATCAACTGCACCACTATTTTTCTAACAAGTAAATGCCAAGAGGCAATGCAGTTCATAGGATCTCTTATTTTAGTCTCCAAACGCAAAGGGGTCATTTCACTAAGATGATTCCTTGCTGGGAGGCTGTTATTAAATACGAACTGTCACGTGAAAAAATAAAGTCTTGAATCGCTTTAAGTGCAGCTGCGTTACATTCCTTTGAGGAGCACTAAAAAGAGTGAAATGAGTATCATTAATTGCAATCAATATATTTGTTGTACAACAATGACCATTATGCACTGGCATGCTACCGAGACAAAAGACTAGATATAAGTATGGGCAATAGTGTGCGTCACCCATTCTGTGGCTTTTGGGCATTACCAGGCAGTTTAGAGAATAGAAAATAAATGGAAAAGTGCTGTCCGATGAAGGCGTAAATGTCCGCTCCTACTTTGATGTCTATTTTCGAGAATCTGGGCCTTGTTCTGCAGCACGTGATAGTTAAAAAAATATGTTCAGTTTCTCAGGGAGAATCAAGAGGCGAGTTATTCCGCAGGCGCTGCGCCTTGAAGACTTGAGGGATCAGTGCCTCTGACTGTACCAGAGACTCACTGCACCTTAAATTGCTAAGTGAAAGCATTGCCTGCTCGGGTGGCTAGGTTCTGGAGACAACTAATAGATGCAATGTAGGACATGACTGGGCATGCTTATAAGATCACTCCTTGCGTTGCTTACTGAGTTATGTGAAAAATATTCCTACTGAATACCGAAAACTGACTGCTATAGTCATGCTTTAGGCAAAGGGAGAGGGGCATTGTGGGATGGGGGGGGGGCACTGAAGTGTTTCTAAGATCTGTTTGTAACAAATATCTAACAGATTTAGTATGTTTCATTTTGCACTTGAGGTTTTATTTTTATTCTTCATGTTTGCAAACATGCTCGCTCTTTCATATGAAAGAGCTAGGCACCAAGGTTTTAAGTGGTTTGTAGGACAGGTGATGGTGTGACCATGTATAATATGGGATAAAGTACCCCCTGGCATACATGATAAGGATATGGATATTGCAAGTCACCTTGGAGTTCCATAACCTTATATAGGAACACGTTCCTCTATATGGTTATGGAACTCCTCCCTGACTTGTAATATCCTTTTGATGTGTGGCAGAGAGTACTTTATCCCTTATATATTTGGTATCTTTCCTATATATTGCCACTGTCACACATTAGGTCTATGCATGAAGCCTGATGCCATACACTACTGGATCTGCTCCGCTGCCAATCACAACTGTACTGTTATTGTATAATTCCTTTCCTTTGTTCTCTTTTGGAAACCTGAGTTCAGAATCGTTCCTTTGTCATGACAAGTATGCCTTGGAGATGTGACTGTGATGACTGCTTAAATGAAAAAAAAAACACATTTGCTGCTAACACCACTGATAGCTTGTGCTGTTTGTTTGCTAATATTATCTCAACATAATTATTGCGACTGGTGAGCGATCCCTGTCACCAACCTTCTTCCAAGGATTTCATTGTGGGTACCTGGAGAGGACGTTATTACCCCTCTTTTGATGCTTCCAACACCAGTAGCTTATTCCCTACCACTGTTATTCCTCTATTTTTTTCAGTAATTTTGAGTGTGTCTTTAACTTTTACACCTTCCAGCTTCTGGTTGTTTGTGTTTTTATAAACGACTGTTTATAGTTTAGCTGCCGAACCCCGCTTTTTTAATAAGGATTGTATAAAAAAAAATCAGTAGCCTTACAGCGTTCATTTGATGTCCTTGGGGGAGGTGCCGTTATTTCTTGTATCTCTTTTTCGGTGAAATGATGCCATTGCAAAGTCTGTTTATGAGTTTAAGGAACCTATCAGTCTTTCTTAGACTGCTGTGTAAGCTTGGCCTACTCATAACTCCACTATCAGGCCTGCATTCAGCCTTTTACACATAAATGTCGTGGGGCATACCAAGTTTATTTGTCGTATTTTGGATTGGGAAGCCCCCAGATAAATAGCCACATAGTACCACAGAAACGCGCTAGTCAGCTTTTTTTAATATGGTTAAAGCCCAGGTGATTCCTGATTCATGAAAGTGGAACGGGGAGAGAATTTTAGCGAATGTGTACGTGGTGGCTGACGAAGGTGGTGCGTGTGGACTAGTCGACGGGAAGTGCTGCTGCAGAGAGCTGTCAAGCGCTCCTCTGTCTGAAAGTCTGTTTGTGCGAGTCACAGAGCCGGCACTGAAAGCTTGCTTTACTCAGCCAGCCCTGCCTCACAGAGACTTTTTCATAGGCTGGGAACAAGGAAAACACTCTTGTGGTAAATGCCAAGGACGGGCCCTTTCCCCTTCGATTGGCAAGTAACTCATGCAAGATTTGTTAGAGATTAGTCTAGTGATTTGTATTCACCTTTTTGGATTTAATTTTACCTTGCTCTGCATTTCATGCTGTGTCAGGAAAAGAGCGTTCGGTAATACGTTTTTCATGACAGCACTTTTACAGAAATGGTGCATAGAGGCTATTTTAAAGGAGAAAACGAGTCTTCTGTTGTGTTGTGGGCCCTAGGCCCACATGCTAAGGAAGGACTGACGCAGACACACTATCTGTAGTCATTCAACTGGCCGCGAGCACGTGCACCCGGGCCCTTTTATTAGCAGGCTCACGTCACTCGTGACGCCTGTGAGGGATGCGTGTGGGGGTGCAAGTGTGCCCACTCCCATAGGGGAGTGGCTCTAAACTCTATGCCTGTCGAGACACTAGAACGTGTCTCGCAGGACATAACATTCCTCCCAAATTTTAATAAAACAAAGGTTCCCTAGTCCAACCTGTAGGGAGAAATAACAATGAAATGTGCACCACAGGGTCCATCAATTTCTCGGGTCAGGCATCCAGAAGACAGCAGACCAGGACTGGTGACTCCGATTGTAGCAGGACGATCTCGGCGGGCACTCATCATTTAACCTGTGTGACTCAGGACATGAACGCTTGCTTGGAGATGTCCGCTGCACTTCTAGTAACGTGCCGGTGGAAGCATGCCCTTTGGTCCCAGGTGGCTTCCGTTCGCTGACCTTGAGGATGGTATGTGGTGATTAATAACAGTTCATTGACTGGGTGCGTCAAGATCATGGTGAGAGTCCCTGGTGAAAGTTCACTGGATTATCTCTGTATTGCCTGAAGTCTCTATGAGGCTGTATTGCTGTCCCGGTGACCTGTCGGTGGGGCAATGTCTCTTCCCACTCTCCCGCCTGGGGAGGCCCTTCGTCGGGCATGCCACGGGACTGCTGGTAGGCTGCGATGGGGCTGCGTGTGTGCCGGCTGGGGGCAGCTGCAAACCACCGATGAGCCAGTGGCCAGTCTCTCGCACAAACCTCAAGGGTGTATGGGTCTTGGTCAGGACATGCTCTCGCTGCAGCATTTCAGGTGCAGACCAGGTTAGCAGGTAGCCTCTGAGTTTCCTTGTTGGCTAGTTTGGCAATAGGGTAGGACTCCACTCCATGTGTATTCGAGATGGTGTCGGTAGACGCACTTGATGAGGACTGGCGTGGTAGCATTGCCAGCCGTGTGGTGAATCGGGACGATGGCGGGTGACGACTTGCCTTGATGGATGCAGGCGTCTAGTCTGGAGTCGATCACCTGAGGCAGGGAGTGGCCAGGTATCTCCATGTTCTCTGGGGAGGCACTTGCATTCTTGTACTTGTACTTCGTGGGCTGTTGGGACTTTGATGACGGAGGAGTGATGAACACGCTGAGAAACGTAGGGCTTGAGACTCGGTTCGCGCAGGCTATGCGGCTTACTCTCGGACTCCCGCTGTGCGGTTGCCAGTTCCTTCTCGGGTTATCCCCCTCTTCCTTTGCTGTCGCTGTATCAGGACTCACTCCTGTTGTAGCTTGGGTTTTCTTCATCGTCCGGCCCTGCCACTCACGACTTCCTCTTCTGACCTCAGTTGGTTGTCCGATTCTTGGTGTAGACCCTCCGGTTACACTTCCACGTTTCTTGCTGAGTGCGGTGCCATGCACATGGCACTGATGATGTCGCTGCCATCGGGCCTGGACAACAGGTGGTGATGGTTAACTTGGAGAGGAAGTTTCTGGATGGACGTCGTAGGCACGTGACTGCCTCTTCTGAATCTTGTCTTGCACCTCTGGCATTTGCGGTCAGGAGCAGGGATGCCACTCGACTCCAACTGCCGACACTCGGGCTGGACGGTCTCACTGTGAAGCGACGGGAGCAACGCAGTTTGCGCGTGCTGCGGCTTACGTGTGGTTCTCCCTTGGTGCTGTCGCCAGGTCCGTCGGTCTGCCTTGGTGGCTGTCTGGTGTCTTTGGAGGTGTTCTTGGCTTGTGTTGCTACGAGTCCTCGTGATTCTCCTCTCGTTGTCTTTGACGCCCCTGCGTTTGTCCAGCTCTTCTGGATGACACGATTTCCACTCTTCTTCTTCGGGTGCAATGACATGCACCATGTTCTAACATGGCCAACGGGGCCGTTGAACTTCAATGGTCTCCGGACCACTCAGGCGAACCTTCCGTCGCTCTTCTCAGCTGCATGGCGAGCAGCCGCTCATCTTGGGTGCTCCTTCTTCAGGCAGCTTCTTGACGCTCCTACTCCGGGCGTTCCCTCTCCTGGGAATGGCTTCCATGGGCAGTGGTGAGCGAAGCTCCTACTCCGGGTGTTCCCTCTCCAGGGAATGTCTTCCACAGGCAGTAGAGAGCGGTGGTGGCGGCTGGCCACTTGTGGTGTGCGACTCTCCTCTCGTCAGCCTTGGGTCACTGACGACTCCTGCATGAGACAGTGTGAGGGAGAACACTGTGCTGCGTTTGGCCCCTTCCGGGCTCCATTACTGTTGCTGCTGTGGAGATGTTTAGGATCTCCTTGCTGGTTCCAGCAGTGCTTCTTGTCTTCAGAGATGTCTCTTTTCCTCCTAGGCGTGCACCTGTGTTGGCGCGCTTCTGGGTGCAGGCGGCGCGCACCTCGGACTGCGCGCTCTTCTTTGCTAGGGCGCCCTCTTCTGGCACCGGTCGTGCCTGCTCTCTCTCACTTGCTGTGGTGTAAGACAGGCACTGATGTTGCTCTCTCCATCAGTCTTTCCTGAGGCTCCTTGTGGGGTGTATCAGTCTCACCCCTCCAATGTTCCTTGCTTGCCAGTGTCCTGCACACTACTCGCTGGGGTGGATGCCGTATTGTTTTCAGGGTTCCTTTGCTGCATTGGGGTATATGGCTCTCTCTAGCTGAGCTTTGAGACTGATGCGGCATGCAGGCAGTCTCTGTCTTCATGGTTCTTTTCCTTTTTGCTTGATACCTCCTGGCGCCTCCAGTTACCTTTGCTTTTCCTAGCCAGCTGTGTCACTAGTCCCAGGCAGGTTGCAGTGCTCGTCCCCTGGTTACAGACGTGTGCTTCCCCTCTGTGTTGTCTCTTCCACTACCTGCCGTAGCACGAAACGGCCACTAGATGGCACTGCCGGGTTTAGCTGAGGCAGTCCACGGTCGTTCTATTTCCTTTCCTGGAACCTCACTCGGTTCCGTGGTGCTCGTCTTCGTGCTCTGCTCTCCCTAGGGGGGTCTTCGGGGGCAGAGGAGCTGGAGGGCAGCCTGAGGCGGTCGCTGCCTCCATCCTTCTAACGGTTCCGCACTCACCACCTTTTGGGCATCGATCCCTTCTGCCACAGTCTGTCCTGACTACAGGCGGTGCTGGGGCGGCTACAGATTTCTGCGCTTCTAGTGTCCAGGTCACTGGTCACTGTTTCTTTGCCTGTGGACGGGACACCACCTCTGACGGCTCCCTCCCAACACACGCAGCGCATGAGTCCCTCATGTCGGTCATCCGCACCTCCCCCACCTGGTGAGTTGTACTTCTGGAGGCATTCAGGGGGGGGGGGGGTGTACTCGCTGGACACCTCGCCGCTTTTACGGGCGTTTAACTTTGGGCTCGCTGCCTTCTCCTGTACGCCTGCAGCTCTGCCTTTCGCTCCGCGGCTTCGCGCACTTCCCTCGCTGCACAGGGGGGGGGCTGGAGCAGGCGCCGAAGACTACTTCTCCCCCGTTTGGCAGTCGCGCCTCGCTCACGCTGGGAGGCATTTCTGCCCCATGTCCGTTCCCCCTTTGGGGTCTCACCTCCTTCGAGCTGGCCGCTCCAATCGGCCGCAGGCCGCAAGCTGTCTCCTTTCTGCTCCCCCTCCCACCCGCGGCAGCTTCGTTCAGTCCTCACGCTGCGCGGAGTGGGGGTTAGAGCTGCTGCTTGGGCACTGCTTAGCCTCACTACGGGCTAATGATCGCCTGTTGCCGCAGATGCGGGGTGGGCTCCCGCTGGCCTCCTCACCTTCGGGGTCACTGCACCGGCACTTCACAGCCCCACGACACCTTCCCGCTTTCACGGGCTCACCTCCTGCCCGGCTGGTCCTCTCTTCGCGGGTGGGCTCGGCTCGTCCACCCCCTGGGGCTCTTCACACGCCCGCAGACAGTCGGGGCGTACAGCGCTTCATCGCAGGGGGGGGCGCCGTTGCTGCAGGGACTTCAGGAGCGGGGTAGGCTCCCGCGAACCTCCTGCTCCTCGGGGTCACTCTCTGCTTGCCACGGCGGTCTGCGGCTCTTCCGACGCGGGGTGGGCTCCCGCTCGGCTTTCTTCACGCCCGGGGCTTTCTCCCGCCCCGTGGGCTATCGAGCGCGTCTGGCACCTCCTCCCAGGGGTGCAGGCATACTAGGTGCGGGGTGGGCTCCCGATCACCTTCTTCACAGCGTTCGGGCCCGGGGCTCTTTCTCTGCCCCGCGGGCCAATTGGCGGGCGGTGCGCCCGCTCTCAGGGGGTTTTGGGGGTGTCCTCGCCACGGGCAGCTCTCTCCCCCTTTTCCACAGCTGCTAGGCTGGTGCACGCACGGGCACAGCCCCCTCGTCGCCAATGTTGTGTTGTGGGCCCTAGGCCCACATGCTAAGGAAGGACTGACGCAGACACACTATCTGTAGTCATTCAACTGGCCGCGAGCACGTGCACCCGGGCCCTTTTATTAGCAGGCTCACGTCACTCGTGACGCCTGTGAGGGATGCGTGTGGGGGTGCAAGTGTGCCCACTCCCATAGGGGAGTGGCTCTAAACTCTATGCCTGTCGAGACACTAGAACGTGTCTCGCAGGACATAACATCTTCCTTCTCTGTCCTGCTGATGACGTAATTCAATGTGGACCAGACGAATTAACAAAATACAACCACAGGCGTTTAATATGCATGAACGTTTGTATATATTTATATATGCAATATATATTTATAAATGTAATATATATAAACATGTTTCACTGGAAAAAACCAAAACTCACAGGGACGTTACAGTTAGGAAATAGTATTAATAAAAAACCTTAGAAATTCACTGGAAAAACCAAAGGTTACAGAGACCTTATAGTTAGGCTCAGATTTCACTCGTACAAAACCAGTGAAATTCAGCAGTTATAGTTAGTAGAGCTAACTATAACTTACACCCTTGCAATGCACTGCTTATGACTTCATATTACATCACTCATGACATGGTCAGTGACATCACTGATGACAACACTGATAACATCACTGATGACATCATCCAGTGATTGTGAGTGGTTTCTAAAACCTTTTGTGTGTTAACCCTTTCGCTGCAGGCCTCCCCGTGCCAAGCCTTTTTTTGGCTAGTTGGGGTAGTTCTCGCTTAGGCCCCCATAACTTTTTGTCTAATTAACTTTATTTCTCCGATACAATAATGGCATAAAAAGTATTCTACAAACGTACATTCCAAATATTAAAAATCATTACAGATGTTTATGCCGTTATTGTATTGGCGAAATAAAGTTAATTTGACTGACTAACTTTTTGTCTACATAAGGTATCCACGCCAAATGTGCGTCCTTTTTTTCCAACATCCTGGGGATTCTAAAAGTACCCAAGGTTTGCGGATTTCCCTGGAGGGGACCGAGAAATTAGCCAAAAAACAGCTAAATTTGAGTTTTTGGGGGAAAAATGGGGGAAAAGTGCTGCAGAAGAAAACCTCAGTTTTTTCCTTACAAATGGCATCTAAGAAAGGTTTGGCTGCTGAAATCACCATCTTCCCAGCTTTCAGGAAAAAGGAGACTTTTGTCAGAAAACCAAAGTGTAGAAATGGGTATGAAAACAATAATGTTGCTCCGAAAATATATACATTTCTGAAAATTCAGCAGGGGGTCATTTGCGTTCAAAATTGAAATTGAAGTAAAAAAAATAGCCATTAGTGCATACATTATCAACTGTAACTTTTTCTAACTATGGTAGATTTTTAAAAGCAATATACCATTATTTCCGCTGGACCTTTCTGGTTGTGGGGATATATAGAGCTTGTAGGTTCACTAAGAACCTGAGGTACCCAGAGCTAATAACTGAGCTGTACCTTGCAATGGTTTTTCATTGTGTACCGGGTAAACAGCAATTCATTTGGTAAAATATAAAAAGTGAAAACTAGGTATCAAGAAAGCCTATGAATTTCCAAAATGGGAACACAATATGGAGTTTAGAAGCAGTGGTTATTTGCACATCTCTAAATTTGTGGGTACCCATACTCACATGTGAATTAGAAGACATTTTTGAAAAATACTTTTTCTTTACACACTGTCTTATATTTGGAAGCCAGAAATGCACAGAAAGACAATTAGTAATAACACTTTTCTACTATTCTGTGTTCCCCTAAGTATCTCGATAAAAATGATACTTCACTTGTGTGGGTAGGCCTGGTGCCCGCGACAGGAAACGGCTCAAAACGTAACATGGAGACATCACATTTTTCCACTGAAACCTGACCCTTTATTGCAATGTGCCTAGCTGTGGATTTTGGGCCCTAGCTCAGCCGGCACATAGGGAAACCTAGCAAACCTGTACATTTTTTAAACCTAGACTCCCAGGGGAATCCAGGATGGGGTGACTTGTGTGGCTCTCACCAGGTTCTGTTATCCAGAATCCCTTGCAAACCTCAAAATTTGTCTAAAAAAACAATTTTCCTCATATTTCTGTGATGGAAAGTTCTGGAATCTGCAGGGAGCCACATATGTCCACCCACCCAGCATTTCCCCAAGTCTCCTGATAAAAATGGTACCTCACTAGTGTGGGTGGGCCAATTGCCTGTGACAGGGAAGGGCCCAAAATGTATTGTGATGACATCAAAATTATCTATCATAAAACGACCTGGTTTTGCAAGGGAATCACCTGCGTTTTTGGTCCCAGGCTCAGCGGTCATCTAGGGAAACCTACCAAACCCAGACATTTTTGAAAACTAGACACTCGGGGAAGTCTAAGGAGGTGTGGTTTGCATGGAAGAAGGAAACTTAGGTGGCATTTTAACATCCGCGGAATACAAACTTGTAGACAAACACTTATAAGATGTCTAAAATCAGATGAAATAGTTTTGAACTCTGCATTTGTAAAATTTATATTAATGATAAGATAGAAATTAGACCCTGATAATTTTGATCACAGAGAAAACAAGCATTTGCAATGCAATAGGTCTCGCAGTTACACGAGTTAAAGCTATTGGTATTGTAGATGACAATGCCTTTTATTTATGTTTTTTAAAACGAAAACAAATATAAAAGGCATTGTTATTTGCAATGTCAATAGCTCAAACTCGCGTAAATGCGAGACCTATTGCATTGCAAATGCTTGTTTCAAAGTTGCTGCTCTCCCTCCTCTCCACCGCCTGAAGGCAGTGCCCTGCTCCGGAATCCTGAGGAGATTAGGCAGGCTGTGACGGGCTATTAAATCAGAGAAGCCTGCATTTCACACTGACGAGTTTGTTGTCCTCTCGCAGCTGTAACAGACACCTCCAGCCTCATTCCACTGTCGTGCCCCAATACCAGGTCCGGGGGCCGAACGGATGCTTGACAAAACGCCACTACTACTTTTCGCGGTCTGCCGTCCAGCGCCTCATCACATGTGGTATTTTATGCTTAACATGTATATAGGACACGTCGTGGTTTTCAATTAAGTTATTTGATTAGATGCTTATGGGTCTCTGTTTATTGTATTTATCTCTCACCTCACTGTATGCTGAAAGACGACAATTTTTACCTTCAAGTATAGTAAGTAAGGGTTTCAAGAAATATTAAATGTTTTTAGAGCCAAAATACGTGGCCCTAAATGTCTTGCCAGTTGTGCTACTTCCCTGCCGTAAAGCCAGTCCAGCTCTGTAGCCATTTTTGGATAGGTTTAGTATACAAAACTTTATTTCAGAGTGACACATCTTTTAGGAAAATGTAGCTTAAGTGCCCTGAATTGGCCACAGCGCCTAAGATGTTGCTCAACCGCTAGCACTACATTAGTGAGATGAAACAGCAATGTTCTGCTAAGATGGCTTCCACTATAGGAAATTCTGTACTCCATGCCTATAGAAGTGCCGTCCCAGTGTGTTCTGAGTGACTGCCACTTATTGCAGTATTATACCTCTATTTGTATCTCATGTATCATGCACACCTGTCACTTTTTCCTCTTGGAACGTATACCTCTTTGTATCTGGTTTGTTTTTGTTAGTTGCACAATTGTCACCTTTCCTCATGTAATGTAACGCTTGCTTTTGTATTATGCTCACTGTTAGACCTGGCACCATTGGCGTGGGTCTCCCTTCCATTTTTCGCTGTTGTCTCCTCTGTTTTACTGGTGTTAGATGCTCTGGGCGCTGTGCCACTGCCATTCAGTGTCACAGCGCGAATGCTCCCTGTATAAATATGTCTATGTGAATTGGTATATCCCTGATTGGCTTATTTGGTTTACCTGTTAGTCCCTAGTAGTGTGGCCTATGTGTGCCCAGGGCTGGTAAACCAAATGCTGCTGGTGGGCCTGCAGCACTGATGTGTGCCACCCACAGAAGCAGCTTGTAAAGTGTGTCTCAAGACCTGCCACTGCAGTGTCTGTGTGCAGTCCAGAACTGCCATCTTGGCTGTGAAGTGCACTCACTTTCCAGCCCCTGAACCTTCCCTTAGCATCCTGTAAGTCACCCCTATGGTAGGGTGCCTTGTATGTGTAAGGCAGGACATGCCTTGGGGTGTGTAGCATGTCCTGGTAGTGAATTATGCACCATTTCGTTTTTCACTACTGTAAGGCTACCTGTTCCTCATAGGCTAGAATGGGCAGTTTGACTATTACATGCTATAGTCCTAACTGACCCCAGGAACCTGGTAGAAAAACGAATTTAGTATGCCTGGGCTCAGAATATTAAAATACACCTTTTAGTGAAGTTTATTTTTATATTCTGTGTTTGAAAATACCACTTTTAGAAAGTAGGTATTTTCTTGCCTAAGCCTTCCAGTGTGCTCTGCCGTTATGTGTATTGGCTGTCTGGTTTTAGAGGGGCAGGACAGGCTGAGTCAGACCTGGGTGGAATAGAGAGATCTGCATTTAGAGTGTGGGGAGGGGTGGCTCTTTGATCTGAATAGGGCTGTGCCTGGCAAGGTGAATGCTGGCTCCACCTCCCACTGTGTGTCTGCTAGCAGACCCCCTCTTTCTGAAAGGAAGGATGCAGCCTGGTAAACAAAGTGCTCCAGGCCTGAGCAGAACTGGTTCTGGCTAGGTTCAGGGACTGGTAGCTTCAAGGATCAAAGGTTTTTGGGGTATAAATATCTGTGCTCAAACCCCCTATTTTTGTATTGCTTTTGGATCTGGAGAGGAAACTCTGTCCGTGCCACTGGAGGAATCTGCAGGAAGTGACTGTCCCTGTGCTGTGTGTTGTTTCTTGCACTGGCCTGCAGCAGTGACCACTGGACCTTGAAGAAGAGGAAAAGGAACTCTTGAGAGAACTTTTATTTTTGTACAGCAATCACCCAAGGGCTAGGAAAAGAGCTAGCCTCCTGCTGGAGTCTCAGGCACATCAGACTCCACCACCGACCTCCTGCTTCCTCCCTGCGAGGACTGCTATCTGCTGAGGAGGCTCCTGTGAGTTCCAGGGCCTCTAGTCTGCATCAGAGAAAAGAGGGTAAGAAATCGACGCTAACGCATCTTTGCGGGCCGCTGCAGTCGAGAGCGCTGGGAAAATCATCGCGCTACTGCCGCCGAGGGCCCGCAACCCGAAACCATCGCTGACGCCCCTTTGCGAGCCGCTGCAGCCGAGACGCGCTGGAAAGATCATCGCGCTGCTGTCGCCGCGCACTCGCAACCCTGAAAGAAATCATCGCTTCGAGACATCGCAGTGCGGACGCCGTGCGTTCGCCACTTTGATCGCATCGTACCGAATTTCGTCGCTCCCTCGCGGAGCGTCTTGTCTTTGCATCGCAACACGATCGCACAGCGCAACAGGATCACCGCATCGACTTCTCCCACGCGGCAAGAAAGTCATCGCATCGGCGGTCCAGCGTGCAGAAGTTTGTCGCATCGTCTCCGCACGCATCCCGCAGATCGGCGCATCATCCTCCCTTGCGGCAAGGATTTCAACGCATCGCCGGCCTCGCGTGCCGAGAATCATCGCTACAGCTTATTTGCGACACTTTGTTGGTTTTGCTACTAAACCCAGGTACTTTGTGAAAGAAAGGGTCGCAGAGACCACTGCTTTGAACTTGAACCTTATTTTTGCAACCTTTGAACTATTTTTGACAGCCCTTCAACAGCTATCCTATTTTTGACAGTATTGTGGCTTTTACAGTTATTGGTCTTGTGATAAATCTGCCTTTATATAAAGATACTTATTTTTTATAATAACTACTTGTGTGGTGTCCCTTTGTAGTGTTCCTCATTGTGTTACTGTGTATGATCATAAATGCTTCACACCCTGCCTCTGAGATAAGCCTACCTGCTCGTGCTACGTTACCACAGGGTTGAGCAGGGGTATTAAAGAGGGTAGCCCTCTCACTCTGACTTAGGAAGAAGGGTCCCTACTTGGACAGTGGCCAGCCATTGCCAACTAGAGACCCCCATTTCTAACACTCACGTGTAACCGACTCCTCATGTAATGTTACTGTTCCTATTGTGAAGCGCTCTGACACCTTCGGGTAAAGTCCGCACTATATAAAAACGCATAAATAAATGGCTGACCTCCCTCACATCACGATGGCTGACCTCCCTCACATCACCACATTGCTTACATTTGCCCTCCAGCTTAGGCAATTTGGAATTCTAGCGGGTGAACACTGACCTCTACAGGTGAACGAGTGGAAATATATGTTTTGCAATTGTACTGCTCGTGCTACATCATCTCAAAAAGATTAAAAGCTCATCTACATGTTGCCGCCATCCAGCCATCGACAGCAGAAGCCGCGGTGCACGTTTCCAGGCGCTAATAGATGTTTCTCGGAGAAGCAGGGGACCTTGATGAATGCTGGCAGCAGAGGCAGCCGAAACCCAAGCCAAGGGTTACGGCGGCGAGAAGAACAAGAGAGGAGCGGGGACGAGAGGAGCGGGGGCGAGCGAGCGCGGCAGCGTGCAGAGCTGACCACACGCTCATGCATCGTGCCTGAAACGTGCGCGTAACCGCACAGAAAAGGCCATTGTGCACGAGCGTGTGGTCAGCTTTGAAAACCCCACTACATAAAGTCTTCGCCAGAAGCAGCGCTTGCGCGCTACTCTAGGCTCGACCTAAAATGGGGGTATTTAATATTTAATCTGAACAATAAGATTAGCTCTGTTCAGAGTTGCTATATTTTAAACATGGATGACCTTGATTAATATAATCATGTATGTTTTCATCTTAAAAGTATTATTTTTTTAATTCTAAATATATTTGCTATAATATGAATTCTGTTTTTACATATTGTAGAATTTTAAATATTCAAACAATAAAAATTAAATTGAATTACTCCTAGATGCTACGAGGAAAAATTGTGGCAAGCTGGTGTTAACTCTGCTGCAGGACTGCATTGAGGAAAATAGAATACTCTCTGGCTTTCAAGCAGGATTCCGAAAGGGAGAGGGCACAGTTGACCAGCCCATGAGATTGTTTCTGATCTGTTTGAAATACACAGTGATCAAAATTGCCCCCTCTATATGGTATTTATTGAGCTGAAGTCAGCCTTCTGCTTGGTAGATTGGCCATTCTTATGAACATCCCTGAGAGCCCAGGGTGTCTCGGAGGAACTAATCCCAACCCTCCAAAACATTTATAAGAACAACACTGCCAGAGTTCGCTTTGGCAGCAGAGGGAGTGCATCCCTCAATTAAGATCACGCCTGGTGTCCGACGGATGCGTGATTGCACTCCTGCTTTTTCTCCTCTTCATAAACGATATGGCCGATATCCATTTAGACCTGGATTTTGATGTCCCCAAAATAGGAGGAATTACATTTCCAATGTTGCGCTTGGTTGACGATGCTGTCATCTTATCTCAGACCGAGCACTCAGTGCAACAGCGCATTCGTGGGTTTAGAAGTTATTGTCTTAAGAGAAAAATAGCCATCATTACCAATAAAACTAAATTTATGATAGTACGGCTGATGAGACAGCAGAAATCGTAGTTTAAAATACATGGAGTAAATCTGGAAAGAGTAAAAAGTTTGACTATCTGGTCACATGCTTTGATGAGAAAATTACCTGAATGGCGCAATCATCAAAAAGCGAGGCTCTACTGAATCAAAATGCCGGTGCAATCATCTGCTTTTTCAACAACTATGACAGGCGATCCCTTGAACCTACCATTAATGCCTACAAAGCAAAGGTAATCCTGGCCGAATCCTACAGGGCGGGACTATAGGATTTTAGAAAGGCAGAGAACCTCAACGTAGCGGTGAATAAATTCAACTCTCATCAAGGCCATCTTGTTTCAGGTCACACCGTGAATGTATAAGACCATGTCCCATTATAAAGACATGCTCCTGAACATTCTTGCGATCCAAGCCCACATGAAGATCTCGTGGCTGGCCTATGTAGCCACGACCATAACCAATATTGAATGTCGTAGAATCTCCAACAGCCAGAAGGCTGAACGAAAGGTGAGACAACACCGAAGCAGGTCCCTGTTCAATGAAGTTTTTTCACGAGGCAGGAAGAGTGAATATTGAATGTACAGATGTCTGAACCGACCCAAGCTCAATGTCCATTAAAAGTTTCAAAATTGTCAAAGGGCACCATCTGGTCGACGACCGATCAGAGGGGGCATCATCGATGAGCTACTTACTCCAGTCATACTCTCTCACCAAGTTAACCCCCTTATTTGAACCAGACCTAAGACACAACAACCAGCGTTCAATGTACGTGTAATCAGGGAGACCGAAAGACAGTTATGCACTTTCTGCTTTTATGCACACTCTGCAAAGGGAAATTCTAAAACCATTATTTTTAGTCCACAATACAGGGCGATGCAGCAAGGCTCTGTTACTTCGCCTCCAGACTGACTAAGAAGACTTGTATAAAAGAGTGGCCCATTACATCGTCAGTGCTTGAAAGATGACTAGATTGAATCATCATCATTTCCTGGGGCCAGTAACAGTTTCTTGCTGCTCTTATATGATCCACACTTAAGTACTAGTTAAACAAAAATATATTTTATTCTTTGTTTTGGATAAATGTGAAATATTTTCAGGCTTTCTCTTTTCTTTTCTTTTGCTCTATTTTTATTTGTCTTATTTGTATGGCATCGGACTGTAAAAAATAAACAAATAAACTGGTAAGTCATGAATGGTAAGTCATGACTCAGAGGCCCACTAAGACGATAGGCATGGCCATGATAGGAACACATATAGAAGTGTGAAATGGCTAGACAGGGACTGAACTGGTATCAATGTACAGCACAGCCTCACAAGATTATACATAGTTCAAATGCAACCTAGGAGGGCAGACCACATGGAAAGATGCCATGACCTAAGAGGGAACCATGTGGGGGTGCAAATTAGGTTGCAATGCACTCCGGCAACCCGTCAATGAACTTCCAGTTCCCTTCTACGTCAGCTGGTAAAGTGAGGGGAAGGGGGGCGATGGGAGGGTGTTGGGGGGGAATGTTTGTGTTGGAGTCTGCTTGTGAGCCAACAGATAACTGAAAGACTTGTACTGACTTGCATAATTGAACAAACTAGGAACCCAATCTGACTTCATAGACACTACATCCTTAGTAGACTAACTCCTGAGTATAGCAATGGGGAAAATTATATCATGGAACATGTAGGGGCTAAAACCCCCAGTCAAGAGACATAAAATTTAGCGAGAGGTACCGAAAATTCTCCTGGATGTTGTCTGTTTTGGAGACACACCTCAGCTCCTCAGACATTCATTCTACGTGACATAAATTGTATCGTACGCAATGTCTAGCTGCCTCCAATAAGAAACAAGCATTTGCAATGTGAAATCGCCATTGGAGGGAACAAGATACACAAAGGAGGGACAATTACAAGGAAAATACCAATAAAAAGCAAGCATTACAGTATGTCACAGAAAACAAGCAATGGCAATCGATGGGTGTGCCAAAAGCCCACAGAAGAGCTATAGCATGTCTTGCAGACAACGCATGTGCTGTCTAAGCTCTACCTAAAAAGGGGGGGGAGCCATAATGGCTTCATATTAGAATAAATCAAGATAGCAAAGACAAGAAAGAGGGCCCCTTTTTGCACCTAGAGGGGATGCAACCAGAAGGCAGCTTCAATATTCTTAAAATATATGCTCCAAATGCAGCAGCGGCCGGCTCAGGTAAGCGCGGTGAGGTGGGGCAGGACGCGGCGGGGGGAAGCTGACAGACGACAGAATACGTATTATTTATTTATTTAATTATACCTATTCCATCGTCTGTCGACCCCCCCCCCCCTCTCACCCTGACCCGCCCCACTGCGTTTACCTGTGCCGGCCACCGCTGCCCAAATGATGCCAGGACAACTTTCTCGCCCAAACTTAAGGCTGGGTCCTAACTGGGGTGGCATAGTGGATAAAAGAACAATGGATTTAGCCCAGATCTCTTGACTGGGGGAGAATGTTTGATTTATTCAGCTTTCCGTCCATCATTTGTTGCTGCAGCACTTTTGCCCTAAGTGGGATAGGTATGCCCAGGCGTGGGTCCATTGCTCACTGTGCCACTGGATTCAAGCTAGCCTGGCTGGTGAGGGGTGACATACCCCAAAACCGGTGCTCAGGGTCTTGTTTCTGGTCAAGGGAGGACCTGGCTTGGCAGTTCGGGCTGGACTGTTCCCATGAGGAGCAGGGTGAAGACTGGTTTGCATATGGCTGGGTCCAAACTGGGGTGGCATAGTGGGCAGAAGAATGATGGTTTTAACCCAGATCTCTTGACTGGGGGAGAATGCTTGATTTATTCAGCTTTCTGTCCATCATTTGTTGCCACTAAACTTAAGGACAGGATCCAGAGGGATCAACTCTGGGTAGGAAACTTTAATATACTACTGAATGCACAGCTTGACAAACACCCTCAAGATCACTACCACCAAGGTGCCATGCCCCACTCGTTGCTCGGGGAACTCAGAGATGCCAGTCTGATAGACATATGACAAGATAAGAATCCAACAACACAGGAATATAGGAACACACTTACTTCTCTCATGTTCATAGATCACATTCATGTATAGGCCTACAGGGGCGACATATAAATGGGTGGAAAGCACTAGTAGTGTATCAGATGGTTCAATTGCGATATCGGATCATGTTTTGTTAATCTGGGAAGGAGATAGGACTGCATACCCACGTGTGAGAGGATACTGGAGGTTCGACAAAACTCTTCTTAGATGTATGGGGACCACTCAATCCCTTAGGGAAACTATTTCAAAATATTTCAGAGACACTGATACAGGTGAGGTCCAAGGGAGTACCTTTCGGGACACCTTTAAAACTATGCAAAGAGGACAGGGTTTTTCAGAGCAGGCTAGGCAACAAAGGGTATTTCAGAGCAGGCTAGGCAACGAATGGCAAATACATACTGTGAAATGCTGACCACGGTGAAGGAGGACTTTAAGAATTCAGGGACACTGAAATCTCTGTGTACTGTAACTAAGGCACGAGGATGTCTGACCCTCCCCCCGGCCACAAAGAGTGTGGAAAAGCCTTTTTATGCCTCCTGCAAAACGTTTATGAAAAACCTTATAAAACAGACTCTGCTCACATGGAGGATTGAACCCATAAGGGCCCTTTTGAGAATATATGCCATGAAGGGGGACGGGGGAGACCTCATCTGTGGGAAAGACAGGGAAAGGTAGGTATCCACACAATATTACTCAACACTATTCATGGCTGATCCATTGAATTTAGATGTGATGGGCAATATTATTAGTTCCTCTGAAATGCCGAGGCTATACAGCGTAAACTGTGTGGCACTGGAAGAATTAATAACTCTAGAGGAGGTCTTAAAGGCCACTAACAATCTACACCCCAACAAATCCCCTGGCTAATGAGGACATTTTATAAGCATTTTCGATCAGTACCTATTTCACAACATGTAGCTAGTATTTAACTTTTTTTGCACACTGGCATGGTTACACTCACTATTACAAAAGTCCACATTACATTGGTAAGCAATGAAGGTAAGCCTCCAGACTTTGTGAAGCACATCAACCCAAAGTCCTTCTCAACTCGGATGACAAGATATTCACAAAGATTCTGGCAACACATACCATATCTTATACGCACAGACCACTCTGGCTTTGTCGCTAACTGAAAGCTGCAGGCTACATTCCCTGAGACTTCACCTTATCGGCAAGGCGTCCTGCAGAATGGTTCTGTACATGTTACTATCTCTAGATGCTGAGAAAGCATTCAACAAGGGAGCTGGCCATTTCTCCACCAAGTACTCCAGGACTGGCACCGCATTGGAATGAAGCCAACTACAAGACTCACTCTGCCAAAATCGTGATTAATGGGTGCCAAAATGAATCTTTTTTCCTATACAGAGGCACCAGGCAGGGATACCCCCAATTACATTATTTATAATGGGCATTGAGCCTCTCGCTACACATATAGGAAAACACCCAGAGATCCTAGGAATGGCGTTGGGGAGAACAGCATACAATCTATCTGTTTGTGGATAATATATTGCTGACAATAACTTGTTACGCCATTATGGTAAGTTTTCTGGCTTCAGGGTTAACTTACAAAGTAGGAAATTCTGGGAACAAACTAGCTGCAGCAGCGAGAGAAACACTAACTGAGCAAAACCCTTTCCGTTGGATTAAAGATAAGATCAAATACCTGGGGATCTATGTCACTTCTAAATGGAGGAACCTCTACCCAGCTAATTATATGAAACTGTTTAATGCAATCACCACTGATCCCTGCAGATGGCGAAACCCATATATTTCCTGGCTGGGCCAAGTAGCAGCTATGAAGATGAAAATTCTACCCTCGTTAATGTATGTTTTCAAGCCCTCCCAGTGAAAATCCCTGAAACAGACTTACACGATTTGCAAAAGAGATATAGACTTCTTTATATGTGAGGGGGAGGAAAGCTTGAATTGCCTGATCGGTCCAACCGTCCATAGATGCTCTGTAGAGCTGTGGTCCCAGATATAAATAAATACTATTGCTTCTCTCAGATGCAGTTATTGTTTGAATGGTCAATGTACTAAATGGAAAGGCATTGGATCCATATGGATGCATAAGTGCTCGAACAGGCATATTGATAATGAATACGGGTGGCAAAATCTGATAGACACCCGGTATGCAACTTCTCTGTGATCCTGAGGACCACAATGGCCATCTAGGACATCATCCAAGATGACTACCCTTAACCCCATTCCCGTCTTTTTAATACACTGTTGTCGAAAAACCCGAATTTTACACCAGGGTACTCGAGGTAGGACATGGGTAACTGTATTGAGGGTGGGTGCTGTATGCTGAAGGACTTTTTTTGACAATGAAGGCATTATACAATTTGAACAATGCAAGACAGACTTCGAGGAGGAGAAGGAATCTGACCTCATGAGATATTGGCAACTGCAGCATTGGGCACTCCAGCCAATCAGTAAAGTAGCAGCTGTTATACCCCTTACAGTTTTTGAAAAGCTTTTCCCTAGGGAACTCATCTCCAAACTTTAGGCAGCACCAATGGTCAAATATTTCAAGGGCCATTCTTCAGATCTCAGGAGAACATCCAACAGCACTGTTGCAATGGCAAGGGCTCTGGCCAGGTATAGCATCCATATGTAAAAGCATTCAAAACAGAGAATCTCTTTACAAATAGATGACATTATGACGCATAGCACCCAAGAGACTGCAACGGATGTTCCTGTCCTCGTCGGAGGGAGTGTGACTAGGAGGGAAGGGGCGACAGGCATGTTTGGTGATCCTATACCCACTTGCAGATGTTTCAGAAAGAGGTTTTGGGTTATCCTCTACGCCCTGACCTTGCTGTTATATTATTACACCTACAGCCAACAAACTACAAGGTACTTACTAAAGTGGACTGTGGGATAGCAACCAACATGTTATTGGCAGCCAAACAACAGATCACACAGAAATGGAAATCGACCGCAATTCCAATAATCCCCGAATGGGCAAATAAACTATGGTCTTTGTTGGCCATGGAAAAACTTACATGGGACCTGCATGACATGAGTAACAAATGCAAACAACAATTTTGGGATGTCTGAAATCTCTGAGATCCTTGAAACTAGTGGACTATCTGGACATTTGAGAGTTGATCTAACTTAATGTCGATAAGTGTGAGTCGGTTGGGTTCCATAGCACCGAAAAATTATCCTTGATCATTTAACTTTTATCTGTAGTGGGAGTTCCTGGGGTGGATGGCATTTTGATATTTCTGTTCTTTACTTCAGGTTTCAACTGAGGCACATTGTACATTGAATTGAATTGTAAAACCAATTCAATACCCAGGGAAGAAAATGGGAGATTTGGGTCTTCGTAATAATATTTAGGGAGAGTTTGTGCTCAATTTGTGAAAACATAAGGCCAGAGGTACAAAATATTTCTAAGAAGCCCTCCGTCAGTTCTACCAAAGCTGCTTAGTTGTGATCTACCTCGTGTCTCTTTCCTCTGCCCCTCTACAATTTTTATCCCACTCATGCAGGAAACCCTCCCCACATTCTACCTCTGTCATTCTTTACTTATCTTTCTCTTCCTCCTTCTTTGTCCCTCGTTCTGCATTTCTCACTTGCTCTGGGTCAGTCTGGAAAATAAAAAATAAGTTGGGATACCCAAAATGGGTGCTGGTGCCCACCAACTGCAACCGCTAATTAAGTCCTGCTCAGGCTCTCTGCTGTCAAGTGGCATCAGCTCCCCAATGTTATTAGAGTCACCTTCAGCCTTTCTTATTCATCCTCATGTCTTCCTCTGTCATTCATTCAAACTATTTTTTCCTGGTTGATCTGACCCACCCAAAAACATTCTCCTCCTTAAACTTTTGCAAACCTTCCACTCTTAAATTCAAGTAGTCCTTAAAGGCACAACAAGTAATATGCTTGATACGTTTTGGAAATGTAACAAATGACCTAGAAGATAAAACACTATTAATATTTGTTTCTGATTTTGATAAAATAAAAACATACACATGCATGTGTGTATGATAAATATAGTTTATTCAATGCTCAGTGCCTTGATTTTAAACAAACAAGAGCATTTGGGGAGCACCTGAGTGTGCACAATTACATTCTTTATTGAACACTATTTATGAAAATCACAATACCTTGCTATCTGCAACAAAAGGTGGCGATGGAAATATGCCTGGTGTATAAATAAAAGTAATTCACTTAGCCAGGCCTGCTGGTTTTCTCATAACTTTTCATAATAAACAGCTCAAACCTATGGAATCTGTCAGAACCTTTCCTAGAGAAACTATAAGGCATAGGCATAGCCTTTACTAATGGATTGATACCATAACCAACAGAGGATGATTGAGGTGGGTATAAACAGGCATCTGTCATGCATACAGTTATACAATTAGAAATAAGTACACAATTAAAGATCAACAAACGTTTTTCCAAAGGGACTGACAGTGATTGTAACAGTGAAAATTGCCTGCTCCAAGAGTTTGTTAAAGGTGAGGAGCAACACACAAAATTTGCCTCCTACTGTAATCTTGCAATCTGTTAGATTTCATGCAGCAAAGTACCTTTCTACAGCCTTTAACGCTGTGTGATGATAATCAACAGTAACTAAACTATAGGCTTCAACTAATGCTTTTCACAATAATCTGATTTTGTCAGAACTGTTCATAATAAACAGATCAGACCCTTGGAAATCAGGACTGTAGCTTTTATATGTGACTTGCCTTCATAACCAACTGAGGGTTACAGTTATGAACACGAGCTTTTCCACAAGGCAACCATCAGGCATACAGTCATAAAAATCCAAATACATATAAAATTATGGTTGGCAATAAATTACTATTTCTCCTGAAAGGGCCTAACAAGGATTATCACAGTGCAAATATTTTATCCCCATGGCTTTAAAGAGGTGGTACCAATGCCAAAACTATTGCAACAATGGCAATTTGTGAGATTCCATGCAACAAAATACCTCTCCTCAGGCTCTTGGAAGCTATTGGTGCGACCACCCAATCAAGAAAGATCATGGCTGGGCGCTATTAACAGGGAGGTTCCAACAAGGAGTCTGGCACCGGTATTGAAGCTATTCTGAGATTCTCCAGGCCCTCCTCCAGGCACACCTGTCTGGGTTGGAGCGGGTGACTCTCCCACCCTTGCCCAAGGTAGGTGTGACTCTACTGCAACTGATGGGATCATGCCCCTGACTCGATGACATCAGTTGAAGGACCAACACCCAGGAAATGGTTTCCTGTTTTCCCTGCGAGCACAGAGAGAGCTGAAAACAGCCTCATTCCTGCACTTGCATGGAATTGTGCCGAAAAAATGGTATCGCTGAAAAACTGAGAAACTCAGCTTTCTAGCAATGCCTCTTGTGGCATGCAAAACACCAGGCAATTGAAAAGGAATGTGATCGCCTGGTGCTTCTGCTAGAGTCCAGGGATTATTTTGGGGGAGGTAGAGCCCCTCCACCCCCGGGACATGGGCCTGTGCTCCCCCAAGGGGTTGCTTACCTTTAATCTGCAAGCACAGGTAGCAAAGAGCACACTATCCATCAGATAATTGAAATTAAAACCAAAAAAGGATTGGGGATGCCCACCCACCCTGGCATAGGCCCATGTCCTCACCCCCTGAAAGGGGGAAATACACTCTTTTTGCCCACCCTGGGAAGCAGATTTTTTTAAAGAGTTAGGGGTGGTAGCCACCAACCCTAGCATAAGGCCATGCCCCACCTCAAAGCTGGCATTACAGACCGGTTTGTCCCCAGTTTGCTCCCCTGAGTTTCAAAAAGCCCATTAGCCAAGAGAAAACATATATTAAATCAGAAACAAGAGGTGGTGATGGCCTATTCTAGGATTGAGCCATGTCCCACACCAAAAGGGGAAATAGAATCCTTTTGCTGCCCCAGGAGTGAGATTTGGGGGTTTGCCACCAATCTGCCCCCTGTGACTAGGGGCTGATTAAAGGCCCACTCAACACCAATGATGTACTTTAAAAAAAAAAAATAGAAAGATTTAGGGTCACTCACCCTGGCATAGTGCAATGCTCATATCCTAAAGGGGCAACACAGTCTTTCCGCCGCCCCCGGAGGCAGATTGGGGTATGCCCCAATATGCTCTTGTGAGGGATAGGAAATCCCACTAGCCACCAGGGATTTTACACTGCCCCATAAAAAGGTGCGGTGGAGGCCCACACCCCCCAGCCCTGAAGGAGCAACAGAAACTTTCTGCCCCCATGAGAGGCAGACTGTTTTTCAATTGGTGGACCTGCAGGAATGCTGGATGGTAGGAAGTTTGTGTATCCTCACAGATTCTGGATTTTTTCCTCAGAGAAATGTGAGGGAAATGTGTGACTTTAGGCATAGTTTGAGGTTTGCACACCACCCTTGACACCCTTGGGTGTCTAGTTTTAAAAATGTCTGCATTTGGTTGATTTTTCTCCATAGCCGCCGAGCCTGGCCCCAAATATTGCATCTGCCTCCATTGCCACATGAGAGATTTTTTTTTTTACAGGAAAATTATGTCTTCATGTTGCATTTTGGGGCTTTTTGTGTCACAGATACTAGGCACACCCACCCAAGTGGGGTACTGTTTTCATGAGGAGGTGTGCAGGAATGTTAGCTGGTGCAAACTTTGTGAATCCCCACCTATTCTGGAACTTTACCTCACAGAAATGTGAAGAAAATGTGTGTTTTTAGTCAGGTTACAAGACTTCTGAGATCCATGAAAGTCACACCACCCTGGAATCCCCTAGGTGGTTGTCTAATTTTCAAACATTTCTGGATTTGGTAGGCTTCCCTGGGTGGCAACTGAGCCTAGGGCCAAAATCCACAGCTAACGACATTGTAAAAAAAGGGTCGGTTTCGTGTGGATAAATTTGATCTGATCGGGTTGCGTTTTGGGGCCTTTCCTGTTGCGACCACTAGGTCCATCCAAACAAGTGGGTACCGCTTTTATCGAGACAAATGTGGGATTGCTGTGTGGTCAGAAATGTTTGGATTCCGGCAGATTTTGGAATGTTCCCTCACAGAAATTAGCAAAATGTGCGTTTTTAACCAAAGGTTGAGATTTCTATGGCCTTATGTGTGCAAAACATTGTAGGATCCACACAAGTCACCCTATTATGAAATTCCCTGAGTGTCTAGCTTTCAGAAAGGTATGGGTTGGGTGGGCTTCCCTGAATGGCGGGAAAGCCAGTCAGAGCCTAAAATCCCCACTTACCCACATTGCCAAACCAGGTCCTTTTTTTCACAAATTTTTCGATGTCTTCATATCATGTTTTGAAGCGTTTTGTGTCATGGGTACTAGGCCCATTCACACAAGGGGGTAGCATTTTTATTGGGAAAAGTGTGGAAACCCGGGGTGGTAGGAATTGTGTGGATTTTGTTGATACCCTTAGCTTCCATATCTTTCTTTCACAGAAATGTGAGGAAAATCTGTGTTTTCAGCTAAACTTTGAGCTTTGCAAGGCCTTTTGAGTAAAAACATGTCATGGGATACACACAAGTCACACCACCCTGGACTCCCCAGCATGTCTAGTTTCTAGAAATGTCTGGGTTTGGCAGGTTTCTCTTGGTGACAGCTGAGCTAGGGCTAAATTCTGCAGCTCTCCACACTGTAAATTTGTTTTATTTTTCTGGGTGACGTGATGTCTACAGGTCGCATTTTGGGGTTGATTGTGCCATGGTTACTAGGTGCAGTAACAAAGTGGGACATCATTTTTATCGAGAGATGTGTGGCAACGAACAATAAAACATTTGTTATTACCATTGGATTTCTCTGCATTTATTACTTCCAAATGTAAGTCAGTGTGCAAGAAAGAAGATATTTTTTTAAATGCCCTCTGACTCACATGATAGTACAGTAACTCCAAATTCAGAAGTGTACAAATAAACACTGTTCCTAAACTCAGTATCTTTTGTTCATTTCAGAAATGCATAGGTTTCTTTTATACCCATACTTCATTCATTATATATTAACATATGAATTGATGTATGATCAGTATGCAATAGAAAATCATTATAAGCTGCAACTCAGTTGTGGGCTTTGAGTATTGCATGCTTTTGAAGAACCTTCAAACCCTTGTGACCAGATTGGATCTGTTGGAAATATTGGTATATTGATTTTGTAAATTAGCCATCATGACAAAAAGATTGCAGATGAAAACTTTGTCACCAATGGCTGTATATTTTTTTTTATTTCAGGAATTAGTTTCTTTGAGAAAACGTTAAGAATCTACACAAATGACCCCTTGCGGAAATCAGAAATTTGTCGACTTTTCAGAAATGTATATCTGGGCTTGCCCATGAGTTAACACCTGCTTCTATTACAAACTTCAATGAGGTTGAAACCACAAAAATTAGGAAAAATGAACAATCAAAAATTGTGGTAAAAAACTGTTTTTTTTTATACAACTCTGTTTGTTCCTGAAAGCTGGGAAGATGGTGATCGTAACAAAGAAAACCTTTCACTGAAGCGATTTTTATAAAAAAACATATGCTTTCTTACAATGCACAAATTCCCATTATGAAATGCATGAGTTCAATGTGTGCACTGTACAAAAATCTCTCCTGCCAGTCTATAAAGTTGCTCCATGTAGTAAAAACACCCTATGCAACATATTACTTGCTTGTTAGTTCGGAGGGAGTTCATGATTGTTTCATGTTTAAAAGCTATCACTTCTAAAAATGCCTCTCAAGGCAGGTACCTCATCTGATGTTCTGATGAAATGCTTCTGCATGTTGGATAAATAGACGGTTTGATTTTTAGTGGATTTCATCATATTTTGTTACGAATTTTTGTGTCACTATTTGCATGAATTTCAGTTCCTTGCTCTTGCAAGGAAGGGGTCATAGGGCTAAGTCCATGTCTCAGCTCTCCCTTTTATTATATTGGCCTCATTTACATCCGAAAAATATGGCCACTGCAGGGGTGATGTACTTTTTTGTGGGATAAATTTAAAATGAAGTGTTAAGCCTTATGTTCATTGTGCCACAAAATTGACACTTCATTTTACATTTTCCCATTATTTTATTATATTAAGGCAGCGTTTTATACCTCTTGCAAGTTTTTCCCCGCGCACAAACCTGAGCCAGGAACTTCATTTTACATTTCTCTCCATTGTGTCATTCGAATTGAATGAAAAGAAATGTGAAAAGGTCTTCCTGGCTGCAGTTTGTGGCCAGGAACAACTTGTGAAATGCTGCTTTAATGTAATGATTAATTGAATAAAGCAGCATTTAAAATGTTTAAAAAAAATAATAATAATAAAGGGCCTCTCACATTTTCGATGCCACGAATAAAGCGGTTCACAGGCATCTTTTTATTTTTTTTAATGAAGTTGCTCTCGGCCACAAATCTTATGCCGGTCTGGTTGTGCCTAACATATCGAGCGCTGCACCTCTTGTGCTGTGGTATGTAGATACATCTGTCCCTTCAAGCTGAGCACAGGCCGCACAGGTCGTGCAAGATCAAAGCGTGGTGTTGGGCAACAAAGGCAGGTGTTGCGGTTCCCTGTGGACAGCTTAATACTGCTCCTGCTGCACCAATGTCACCTGCTCCGCCCTGCACCTCCCCATGTGAGCTTAATAACCAATGTGAGCAACTGGCTCGTATGAAGGTGGGGAAGCATCGATAAGAGGCCTCAAAAGGCCTAAAAAATAAACAAAACAACAGTGACAGTAGACTAAATTTTATGTCAGGGTCGCGAGCTACTGACGGGGTTGGCAAGCTACCGGTAGCTCATGATTGACCGGTTGGAGACCCCCGCACTAGGGGACTCTACAAACCCTAGGTACCATTAATGTTTCAAGGATTTTGGAAAAAAAGATGCAAATTTGGCATGAATACATTTAAGGGCTTAGCAACAGTAGCGGCCCGTGGTGGGAGTGCTGCCGGGCGGTGACGTGGGGCGGGGGAGGGGCAGGGTGGGGGGTAGTAAAGTACGGAATACGGCCGTATAGAGGTAAGTAGACATATAAATAAATAAAACGAATTTCGTTGTGCGCGCTGCATCGCATTTGGCGATGCAGCGCGCGCAATGCGATGCAGCGCGTGCAACGAAATTCGTTTTATTTATTTATATGTCTACTTACCTCTATACGGCCGTATTCCGTACTTTACTACCCCCCACCCTGCCCCTCCCCCGCCCCACGTCACCACCCGGCAGCACTCCCACCACGGGCCGCTACTGCTTAGCAAGGGTGGCTTAGCTGCCAAGTGAGTAATACAGAGTAATAACAATGCACTGCCAAATACCTATTGACTTTAGCACATACTTTTCATAATTAATATAGCAGGGCTACTGCCTTTGTCGTAACTTTTTATATTAAACTTATCAACACCTATTGTCTAAATCATTGGCTTGCCACCATAACAAACTAAGGTCCATATGTGCAAAGAAGAAGAATAGTGATTTCTAATTGCAGTTTTATCTGAATCGCTATAAGAAAATCGCTATTCTCAATGTGTCATAGTCATCAAGGCTTAATTAGCGAATCGTTACAATTCGCATTCGCTAATTTGCCATTACCAAATAGTGATTTCCTAAATATACAATCGCTATGTCATAATGGGAAATAGCGAAAGTCGCTTTCGGGAGCAGATTGATGACCTCACACTGAGGAAGTGAGTTCCACATGCCAAATTGAGCTCCAATCTTCATAGAGAAAGGCAGGATGAGTGGTTTGGCAAACTCTCTCACTGTTTGAAGGGTGCAAAAGGAAGGTAAAGTTCAGCAAAAAGGAGCTTGAGGTGCTAACAGAAGAATGTGTGTCCCGTCATATTGAGCTGTTTGGAAAAACCTCCTGTGAAGTACCTGACAGTCAGATAAGAAAAATATAGAAGGACATCCATATTTATATATCTACATGCCAATGAAAAGGTGGCAACCAGACTTGCAGAGGTCCAGGAAACAGACGGGAACGTCCACCCATCCACCTCCAACAGCTGTAGAGGATTTGGCATAGAGAACCCTTCAGCCTAAAACCTTTGTTGGGCTGTCAGACATTGATACCTCAGCCATCAAAAGGTAAGAAAATGTTATTCAAACATACAATCCTGTTTTGTTTGTTAGGTGTGGTCTTTTACCTTTTGAGTCACGTCTAAACAAAAAAACACTTTAAGAATCCTTTCTATAACCCTAATGATGCATTATGGGAGTTGTAGTTCCTATTCTAAACATTCTGTTGAGTTTTTTTTTGTAAGATTAATTTAGCTAATAAAAAAATAACATTAAAGAACTAGATAAGACAATTTGTTTAATGTAGCAATAAAATGTAACAAAAAATACTTAGATATTCAGTAAACTAAAATACTTGTCATATATCTTACAGATGTAGCATTAGCGACAGTTGAGGAAACTGAGCATGAGGAAACTCAGGACACTCCATCACATATTGAAGATTATAACACTGCACCCCAACACCCACAACACCTGTGCCACCCAGACGCAGAGTAGCTCTATCTCCACTGCCTGAATTTCCTGAAAAAAGTTACAACCAAACATCAGAGACACCTACAAGTCATTCTGGTCCACAGGCATACAAGACGTCTTCCCCTTCTCAACACCGACGCAATGCCAGCCACAGGCGAGGTTTAGGCGTTCATAGAGCATCAGATGATTTTACCATTACTACTGTTTTTGGTGGTTTGGGTGTGTCAATGTTATCTGTGCAGCACCTACAATATCAAAACATAAAATCAGTAAATACACAGTTAATGTCCTTGAATAAAATCATTAGCCAAATTAAAGATGTCTTAGAAAATCTAAACAATACTGTTGAGGAGGGTCAAAAAAATGTTTCTGACAACTTCGGGCAACTCAGGGATGCTATAACCACCTTATACCCTAATGCAGCAAGATAACATCAGTCACAGATGCCGCCATCATCTGTTTCTGTCCAGATTGGATAGTTCCACTAAGTCTGTTCACCATCTTACACATGGCACAGCAATATCATCAAGGGGCACAGCGAACATGCAGGTGAAGATGGGTCACTACAGTAGTGACGTAGCACGTAGCCTAGAACAAGCCACCAGTGCACTGGAGAACATGCAAACATCTCATCAACTGGTCAATTAGATGGAGTGGAAAGCGAGGAGTTGCCAATCCCCAGTAGCATTTCAGCCCCATGAGAAGTGAGTCAGTGTTGCACTCTCAGACAAAGTGCAGCTACAGATGTCTCACAAACTCTATTGAGCTCACAGAAAGGGCATGTGGAGTGAGAGGCAAGAAGAAGCATTGGGAAAATGTAGTTTCAATTTATGTTTATATTCTTCACATTCCTTGAACATTTGTACTGTCAAAATTGACATATCTGATTTTGCAGGTTATGTGCAGTTACTGTTGTTTGATTTACAACTTAAAAAACTACCTGAGGCAAAGGTAATAAAAAAAAAAGTTGAACTAACATTGGCCACTGTCATTTTTGTGTAACTTTAAATGTGTCACTTACTTTAAAAATAATTTCTGGTAATCTCAGTGCATCGTTGTCTGCCCTCTCCTGCCCTTGATCCATCTGGAGGGTGATGTGGTGGTACTGGCAATTCGTTATCACCCGAGTCTGCATCAGAGAGGATGACTGGTATTCCTCTTGATGTGGAAATGTTGGGCAGTATAGCAAATGCTGCTATGATTTTGCAAATGGTTTCTGGTCTGTATTGGACTGCTCCACTGCTCTTGTGAACACATCGAAAGTGACTTTTCAGAAGTCTGAAAGTCCTCTCCATGACAATACTAGACACTTTACCTTCAGCATTGTAGCAACGCTCACTTTTTGAAGCAGGTTTCAGAAAAGGGGTTAAAATCCATTACTGCAAAGCATATGCACTGTCGCCTACAATGTAAAAATAAAAATGAATGTAGCGACAAAATGGAGCAACATCTACTATATATACTTAGGCAAATATATAAATAATTACCAAGTAAATATCCTTCACCAAATTCTACTCTAAGACATGAGTAAATTCCACTATGTCTAAATACGAAGTAATCATGTATACCTCCTGGGAATATGGGCACTATATCACTAATTTTATTAGAGTCATTACAAACTACTTAAATGTTTAATGAATGAGTATTCTTATGATTTCTAAATATAAACTAATTCTCATCTGGTGGTCATATTTGAACATAGGTCCTATCAATGCAGCCTATGACATGAGGGGATTGAGCTATCTGATAAAAATGTAATTTGGTTAGCTGCAATTCCTGTACTGTTTTTGGAAATTTAATGTAATACTGATTTTGCTTAGCATTGCATCCAAACATGCGCTCAAAAAGCATGAGAGCACACTTTGGGAAACCCCACCTGCCACAGCGATCATATCCTGCTAAGAAGTGCAGTGAACATTATACCTCCACATGGGTGGGCATTGAATTGCTCCTGCGCGTGTTTAGCTCCTGCTGAGGTTTAATTTCAGCTATTAAATCTAATACAAGGATACTACTTAATCTTTGCTTCTCAAATGTTTCCTTTCCTGTCTGGTCAAAAATAGTAATCCAGACTCTAAACATATGCTCCTGTCTCCACCTTCTTCTCTGCAAACCTGCCAGTATCCTTGTCCTTCTAACCATGAAGTGGAGAGTAACCATTATGGAAAACGCAGGTGCATTCTGGGGCTGTTTATGTAGATTGCACATGGCTACCACCTGCTTAGAGCTTTTGGTAAATTGCATGTGAAAAATAAGCATTCTGTGACTACTTGCAGTTTGCGGATGCTTCGTACATTGAATTAGCGATTCTCTATCAGGGAATCGCAAATTGAGATTCCCAATTTGGAGTCTCAATTTTACTAATTCATTAAATATTTGAATTGCTAAAATTGTGAAGTGAATACTTTTTGTATATTAAAGAAGCCTTTTTTGCATTCGCAAACATCCCGATTTTCCAATTCGCACTACTTGCGAACGCAAAAATGGTTCATGCATCAGGCCCTTAATTGTTCTGCATTGATCATAGGCTTTCCCACAAGGCAGAAAGTGCAATACAAGCACACAACTTCTGCATAATCGAATGCTGTACCTGGAAAAACCAAAATATAGGTGCAGCCTTAGCCCCTCTCAGTAGTACTTCTGAAAGCTCTTTTTCTATTGATCACATAAGGTCTTATGAATGCTGTGCTCTCAAGCTAGCCCTAAACAAACCCAGTTTTTGCACCAGTTTAGAAAAAATAAAGACAATTTGGGTCTGATTCATGAATGTGAACTTACTCTTTTGTATAAATTTATGATTGCTTTCTATTCACAAAGGGACTCATGAGTAGTATCTTGACGAGTGCGGAGTCTCCACACATAAAAAGATACAGCTGTCTTTTTATGTGCAGAGACTCTGCACTCGTAAAGATAATACTTTTAAATCACTTTGTGAATAGCAAAAAATCATAAACTAACAAAAAAGTGTAAGTTTACCTTTGCGATTCAGCCCTAAGTTTGAAGCCTCGGAGGAGGGATTTTGGCCAAAGGACAAAACAAACATTGTCAAAGCCAATAGGTCTGGGGTTCGATACCAGCCTTTTTGCTTTGTAAATGCTTGTTTGCTACGTCTTCATTTATTCATTACCTCACTGTTTAGAGAAGTGTAGTTGATTATTTGTACCTCAGTTAGCTTTGCGCCTTGACGTTCCCTTTGGGAGCAGCTGTTCACGCTTTACAAATAGTTTTTCATTCATTCATGTCATGGTTTTTGTAGAACTTGATTGTTGGTGGAGATGCTGGACCCGCCCCAATATAAAACAAAATGGCTAAAAGTCGAAAATATGTTTCTGGTCTCAAAAAGCATGCATTGCCATAGTTGTCTCTGGCACAGAAGGCAAAACATTTCATGTGCTTATGTACTCCTTGTGAAATTCCATAATGTTGTCACTCGCAGTGAAGTTAGCCAATGGCTGAAGTGAGCTGACTCAATTTCCACTGTGCTGTGTGCTGTAGTGGACAGAAGAAACATGTGAATGACACAAAAGCAGACCAATGGTTGAAGAGGGCTGTGCGAAAGCCCCTATAAGTAAGTTTAGTAAAATAAAAAGACCTTGGCTAATGCCAGACCTAAACACGATGCAGTGAGTTAGCTAAATAATTCAATCTAAAAGTTAGATGATAGTAGTTCAGCAGCCATGGACCTAACTGTGCTTGTTCGCTGACCCTACGTTTCTTTGCTTTTCTCTTTTTCTATTAGAAGGGTTTCCGATTTCATATGTAGCTGGTATGGGTGGGCTCGTCACCAATATAAAGGGAAACAACAAGCAAAGCTCTGAACACACAGTCAAACGTAGATTTCATTTTTCAGAAGCAGATTACTTATTAGAAATATATTTTGTCAAAACGGACAAGTGTAAAACCTGATGCAAACTGCTATCTAAAAAAGCCCGCCAGTGCATGTCAAGACTAATTTAACAATAGCATCGTACAAGCTTCGGAAATGGGACATAAGCAATTGCTGGAATGACATATATCCATGAGGCTTCACAAGGTGCACTAAATAGGTGTACCCTAGGTGACATAACAAGCTTCACGGAAATCGGAAAATGGGATGTGGGTGGTCACATTTGCACAGGAAACTGACCAGAGACAGAGGTGGGATCGCGGAGGTGGCAGCGTGTAATTGGTACTTTCGCTCAAAGTGTGGCATCTTCTCCTTGATGCTCTGTGGCAGCATCTCCAAGACCGCAGCCACTTGGAGGATTGTTCTGCCGACCCTGTGGGGTATCAGCTTGTAGGGACAGTGGGGCGTGTGCAAGTATGAAAAAAGAAAGAATATCAAACAAGGATGGTTCCCTTCCCAGTGGTTATTATCATCTGAAGTTGACATTCTCGGCTGATAACCTTATTTCCTGTGATGTTGTTTCCTGCCCGGGTCGTTTATTAGAAGGCTTTGCCTTGAGATTAGTGTGTTGCAATGTATCCATTGCCCTTTATTTCTATGCAGTCATCACCCACATTGAAACTTTTGTTCCCTGATGTTTTGCACTGTTTTTCCACAGCTGGAGTTCTTTTTAGGACCTCTCGTTCTGAAGACTACATGCTAGGCTAATTCTCCACCATAGCCATTTGTGGAATTTAACACTGCCATGAGTGAAATTTACTAATAAATATGAAAAAGTGAGTAAGTCATTTTAGAAATGCATGCACACATTAAATCTTTGGGCACTTGATATTAAATCTTGCAGAGGATCAACATGATTTTGGTGCTAATAAAGAACAGCATACTTATATGCGATTGTTAATGTTAATGTTATTCAAACTTATAAAGCGCACTATTAACCCACGGGTATCCTGGCGCTGGTTTACACTAGCCCTACCATTCACAACTGTTGCAGTGAGGCTAGCACTTGCTAAAAGTGATGAAGATCTAGATTACACTTTGGGATAGAGCCAGGTCTTTATTTTCTTCCTAAACTGCAAAAGGTCTTCTATCTCTCTAAGACTGGTCGGGAGTTCATTCCAGAGCCGAGCAGCTGCAGAGCTAAAGGCTCTTCCTCCCATTTTTGTTCTTTTAAACCTAGGCACTTTTACCAACTTAGCTGAAGATGATCGAAGGCTTCTGGTAGGAATGTACCATTCAAATTTCTTCTGCAGCGGTTTGGGCCCAAGACTGTGCAGAGCTTTAAATACTATGCAGAGCGATTTGAATTGTATCCTCTGTGACACAGGGAGCCAATGAAGCTCTTTAAGAGCCAGGGAGGCTGATGATCGACGCGATCTCATTAGGGCTAGCTTAGCAGCTATTATCTGAATTCTCTGAAGTCTCCCAATTAAATAGTTTGGGGTCTCCAACAGCAGGGCGCTACAGTAATCCAGGCGACTCAAAATGACACTTCTCACTACCAGTGCTCTGGTTGGAATTGGTAGCATCGGAAGAATCTTCCGTAGCACTCTAATAAGGGAAAAACTAGTCCCAACCGTTTTGTTCACTTGAGTTTCTAAACTCAACTTGTCATCGAATACTACCCCCAGATTGCGCACTGCCTCAGAGGGTGTCAATGGCTTATCCGTGGGGATATTTTTTTTAGACTTGTGAGATGTGATATGTGCAGGAAACCTATATTGGTAAACTTGTGATGTTCGATATGTCTTTTTAATTTAAAGTATGATTGGCATGTGATAAGATTTCAGTTATAATTGATAGACGTGTGCCACCAATCATGTACTCTGGAGAAAAATGACAAAATTGAATTGATTGCTGAGTATAGAAAATAATCTTTCTGGACTGCAAGGTAGTTTGAAAATAGATTGATTGATTAAATTATGAGACCTGTAAAATATACAAAATTGATAATTGGGTACATTTTGCTAAGCTATAAACAATTTAGCTATGTAAGTATTACATTGTAGTAGGCGGCTCTTTGTACGAATTAATTTTAAGGAACAAATTTAATTGGCGTCAAGTATTGTTTTTTAACACACATTTTTCAAGGGCGTTGTAATGTGTTTTTGGGGACTTGCTTACCAACTTTTCTATCATTTATCTTTTACAATCAAGTGTATCCCAGATTGCCACAGAGGTTTTTGTCCTTTGTGGTTTTTCCTCCTAAAAGGGACTGTGTTAAGGAGACATTTGACACCTTTCACATAAATACTAAGAGGAGGGTGGCACCTTGGCTACTGGGAGGACTCATTCTATTCTCAGGCAAGAAGGAAACTTGACACGCGGTCACAGCTTCCAGTCCCTGACAGGGATGTAAAAAAAAAAAAATGTGCGTCAATAAGGACAATGATGCTTTATGGGAAGGATATTAAGCACAGTCAGTACATTAGTCGGCTACGACAATGACCTGTATTTCCAAGAATATGTCTGGGCAGCTTCTTGAGCTTTAAAAAAATCTCTTTTTTCACTTGGTTAATGTTTGAGTGTTTTCCTGTGTCTGCATACCAAGTCAGCAGGAATACTAAAGTTCTCAGATGATCCCATATTAGCTCAACACTCTGCACTTGTTAATAAGTTTCGGAAGAATCTTTTGGGAAACTTTAAATCATCCAGCTAGAGCCTATCAAGCGTTTAGCCATTTGCAGCCTGTTCGCCTACCAGTTCCTTTGACACATTGTAGCGCTGTATCTCAGTGCACTCAGTCTAGGCTTTGTGACAAATGGAGTGAACGGTATCCGTCAAAGCAGGACACGTACACAGCATTATAGTGAACTAATTATCACTTGTTCTCTCCGCCTCAGAATAGTCAGTCATCTCCTCACCAATTCCTAGACTCATTGCACTAACCTGTAGACTTGAAAACCTTTTGCTCTATCAAGGAGGTCTGGAGGTCTTTGACAGAAATCCTCAAAAACCCATGTGGAGCTTGGTCATCTCTTTTTTTCTAGCTGCCGAAGCGATATACTGTACCATTGCCTCTTAACCCCACTAGGAGAGCAGAGGAGCAGGAAGAAGGAAGTGGTAAATATCGTTTATCTGACCAGCTCACCCGACTATAGTTCATTCAAGGTTGTAAGGTTGAAAAGTGATTGCAAAATTAAGGAACGTGACCACCTCCCCACATTTTCCTCTTCCTCCCCACCATGCTGACGCTTATGGAACTGGCAATGTGTGTGGAGCCTTCAGCAAAGGTATCTGCAGGGGTCAGAATCCTCTCGGCCCACTCGGTAATAAGGGCGTGATGACTCCAGGAGCCCCCTCCACAATAGCTCTTCCAGCATGCCTCTGTTGCAGCTTGTAAAGCATTACAGGCATTGGAAGCATAGTGGGAGTAAGCGCATAAACATCCCCATGCCCTGTGCAGGTAGGGTGGAAGATAGTGGAAGTCAGCAAGTTTCATGCTGCGCTGCACCAGTGCAAAGTTTATGCAGCAGGGTCCATGTAAAGATGCATTTAAATCTGAGAACAGAAAACACCAGCCAGCATGCAGACAGACACATCATGTTCAAATAGAGCACAGAGGTACACAAAAATAGCTCCAGCATAACACTTTTAGCAAATAAACAAATTACCAATTCAATATTTGTCACTGTTGAAGACAGAGTTCCTACTGTGAGAAACACAAATATTTGAGTGGATTTTGAATGTTCTGGTGTATGGGCTTATTTATACCAAATTAGCATAAAACAAACCGTAATGAGAACATACTTTTCGAGATCGGTTTCAACAGAACATCTTTAAAAGCATCATTGTAAGGCTGAGGCTCTCTGATTATAAATGGAAGATATAGTATTTAAAAATTAGAGATAAATTAGAATTAATAATAGTTATTGTGGTAGTTTTACTAGCGGCAGTTATCGAAATAAAACTAATTAAATAAAACTTAGATAGTTATGTTAATATTAATATTTATTAAAATTGTATAAAGAACAGATCATGCCTTTGAAAGGGGTGACACAGCACTATTCAAAGGAAAAGAATAAATACCAAATGCTTGCATTTGTTCAGCAACCGAAAACTTCAAGATAATTGAGGTAAAAAACTTTACTAAATAATTATTCATTCTTTTCATCCCATCACTAACACAAAATGTTAAATGATAACCACAAGGTTTTGACACATTTCAACCCATAATATTTTCAGATGAAATAAAAATAATCCAAATGGCTTAATATCAACCCATGTTACGTTCAGATGCAATAACCGTAATCTTGATGGCTTTTTTTCTTAACATCTTTTACATAACACATCATCGCCTAAAGGATACACATATTGAAAAGGGAACACAGTGGAAGTGTTTGAAGCATTACTCCAGCAAATGTTATGGCAGAACGACAACCATGGAATGAGGGGAGAACATGGCAGCCGGCTAGTTGCGTGGTTGGGAGCTCTCCTACCTCGGAGGGTCGACAAACAACAAACCCCCACTGGAGATCATGAAGTAACACGCATTTGCTGGGCGTATCATATGGGAGGTTTATGCCAACCTCGACGGGTCTCGAAGAGGAGATACATGGGGCCGCTAACGAAGCAGAGTCGGATTGGTAAGGTGGGCACTCGGGCAATGGGCATTGGGCAATGGGCCGGTATCTGAGTTGCAGATGTGGGCCGCTTTTTTGGCCAGCGTGGTGGCCAATTTTGGCTGTGTCTCTGCTGTTCAGATGTCGCCATAGGCCAGTGGGGGACTGAGCAGCCTTTCTGGAGGCAGATGGGCCTCTATTACCTCCCTTTCACCAACGGGCGGAGATGTCATTCCCAGTCTCTCGCTGGGCTGGCCCATTATTGAGCAGGGGGTCTGAGCAGAAGTGGGCACCATTGTCAACTAATCCGTGCAGAAAGAGTCCTGGCAACATATGCATTTTTTTTTATCAGTGATTTTAAGAAATCATGCCTCTTTTTATAGAAACCCCCTCCTTCTTTTTATAATGTTTAAAATACTGAAGTAGTGTTTTGAGAAGAGGCGCAATCCATAGATGTGATATGTGGGCCACTCTTTTTTAGGGTGCCTGGGCCTATTTTTGATACCAATCCAACCCTGCAATGAAGGGATTGGTGTGGAGTGGGCGGCTGCCTCGCTCTGATCAGATTGCCATGCAGCAGCTCGCATTGTCGCTGTCTACGTCAGTGTGGGGAACGTGGTGTCACAAGCCACTCACTTGAACTCCAGGCAGTTCCGATGGAGTGAAGACTGGATCCCAACTCCCTCTGGGACCTAACTGTGGTAGCAATGACAAGAGAAGATGCACTGTACCAAGGACGGTCCGTAAGGGAAGGGGGATGGGAGGAAGAAAGAGAAAACAAACCGCACTGGCCTCGACATGTCTGTTGTCTAGTGGAGTGTGTCTGGGAGGAAAGCAGGGTAAAAGGGTGTCCTGGGATTCAAGCAAGCAGTGTCTGCATTTTCTAGCTGCGATCTGTAGAGAATAGGCACAATTAGCTTATTCACACCAAAGCACACAAAAGCGAACACTTGTTATCTCTTCTTAGTCATATTACCTATCATAACATATATCGAGGATTTTGTCTTCTGTGACATACCATTTAAATAGGGCACACAACTTCAAGTTTTCAAGAACACCAAGTTCTTCCAAGAATGCTTCCAATGTTCTTACAAAGTCACTCCAGAAGTTCCAGTCTTGCCCAACACAATGTTAACAACAAGATATAACGTGCACTGTTTGACACTGATGCAATGTTCCCGAAAGTCTCGCAAAGGTGCAGTTCCCACCACTGCTCTTTATGGTCAAAACTGTGGTTTCACATCAAAGGATAAGTGTTTTAAAACACGGCCAAAACTGTAGTTCCAACCACAACAAAGGATTAGTGTCTTAAAATGCTGCCAAAACTGTAGTTCCAACAACAACAAACGATTAGTGTCTTAAACGCTGTCTAGAGCATGCGGCATGGGTCCATGAAACTGTCTATGTCCTTCAAGCCATATCTCAAACAAGTAGGTTTTCTGCCCTAAAAGCGCTGCTCAAGCTGCGCTATTAGTTCCCAAACAACAAGACTGGACATCTTTACTCTAGCGCGCTCGCTACATTAAATAATTTCCTTGTCCAATGAAGCTTGATGCGGTCGCTACAAGAGGCGGGGGCCGAGGAATACCTGAGTGCAGCTTGTCTCGTTTTTAGGTCTCGCCTACGCAGCACGCATGCGCTGCGTAGGAGGACCTTTAGCCATCGCTCTGCTCTTTTTAGAAGCACATACTCGTGCTTGTGGCGGCATCCACCTTGCGGGAGCGAGCAGGGGCGCGCCACAAGCATGAGTATGTGCTTCTAAAAAGAGCAGGATGCGCGCGCATGCACGCACGCACGCACCACTCCCGGGCCAGCAAACACACGATTGCAGTGCCAGCAGTGTGTTTTGCTTTTACAGTGACAAGCACGCGTGTGCTTTTAAATAGCAGCCTGAGTTATTCACTCGTGCACTGCTATCATTTACTCTGTGTTTTTGTTTTACCTTTTCTCTCTATTTGTGTTATATTTCTCTTCACCGCCTTATTCTGGCTAGAATTGAAAGCGCTGGGAAGCCCGATGTCGGGTAGCCAGGCGCTTTACAAAATAGGTGAATTTAATTGTATTATTTTAAGAGCCTCTCACATGAAAGCTTTTTCCATCTGAAATATTTTGTTTCACTAGCTCTTCTCATTTTTCTAACAATTGCTAAGGCATACAATCAAGAAATCGCTGTAACAAAATGCCCTTACACTTGAGTATCGGATCTTTCACTCTTTGCTCGCATACTATGATTACTTTAAGGTACACGCAAATAGGAAAACAAACGGACTCAATTTTTACTGATGTTTATTTTGTGTGGGTTTCCTTTTTACTGTATTTACTGAAGATCCATAAAATATTCTGAAGAAAAAAAAATAGCCAGGTTTTGAGGAATTTTCCAAATTTAATTTGGGATTGTTTCTTGGAAATTACTATCACAAGTTTATTCCATTGTCTGTTACTTTTTTTGCATCACTTCTTCCCTCTCTCTCTCTCCCCCACTCTCTTTCTCTCTCTCTCTCTCTCTCTCTCTCCCCCTCTCGAATCTCTCTCTCTCTCTCTCCTCTCTCTCTTTCTCCCCCTTAATTCTCTCTCTCTCTCCCCCTTTCTCTCCCTCTCTTTCTCTCCCCTTCATTCACTCTCTCCCCTTCTTTCTCTCTCTCTCTCCCTTCATTCTCTCTCCTCTCGTTCTCACTTCTCTCACTCACTCTCCCACTTGAGCTCCATCTGCCATTCCTTCTTCCATTCTTTCTCTCTCGTATTCGCTCCTCCACTTTCCTCCTCTTTGGCATGCAGGTTGTAAAAATCTACACAGCACACAAGGAGCCTTTCGAGCGTTCTGATTAGAGTGCTGTGTAGTTATAATATATAATTCAAATTTTGCATATTTTGCTCAAATCATTCAACTATTTATAAAGCTTTTCCATGCCTATCTATTGTCACATATTATTTGTTACATGCTCTTTTTCTCTCTCTCTCTCTCCCCCCTCTCTAATTCTCTCTCTCCTTCATTCTCTCTCCTCTCTCTCTCCCCTTCTTTCAAGCTTTTCCAGGCGTATCTATTGTCACACATTATTTGTTACATGGATGCATTTTAAGACAGCAGCATTAGTTATTCCCTCATGCACGGCTGTCTCCTGAAACGAGCAGCTGTGACAGTTTTCTTATCACTTCTTCCCTCGTGCTCTCTCTTGCTTTCTTTTTTTTTAATCATTCACTTTGTGGTTTGCTTTTACCTTTTCTCGCTATTTGTCTTATATTTTTATTCCCGCCTTATTAACTCTATTTTGCTCACACTCTGTTTCGTGCTTTATTTATTTTTTTTGATTCTCCCACATGACAAGGCAGCATTAGATGTTACATTTTTCGCATCGCTTTTTCCCTTGTGCACTCTCTCTCGTTTTCTCTTTTATCATTCACTTTGCGTTTTGCTTTCACTTTCTCTCGCTATTTTTTACATTTTTTTATTCCCCTCCTTATTCACTCTATTTGGCTCGCAATCTGTCTCTTGCTTTTTTTTTTATTCTCCCACAGGACAAGGGCACATTAGCTGTTACTTTTTTCAAATCACTTCTTCCCTCTCTCTCTCTCCCCCACTCTCTTTTTCTCTCTCTCTCTCTTTCTCTCTCCCCCTCTCTAATTCTCTCTCTCCTTCATTCTCTCTCTCCTCTCTCTCTCTCCCCCTTCATACTCTCTCTCCCCCCTTTCTCCCTCTCTCTTTCTCTCCCCTTTATTCACTCTCTCTCCCCTTCTTTCTCTCTCTCTCTCTCCCCTTCATTCTCTCTCCTCTCGCTTTCTCCTCTCTCACTCACTCTCCCACTTGAGCTCCATTTGCCATTCCTTTTTCCATTCTTTCTCTCTCGTATTCGCTCCTCCACTCTCCTCCTCTTTGGCCTGCAGGTTGTAAAAATCTACACAGCAGACAAGGAGCCTCTCGAGCGGTCTCATTAGAGTGCTGTGTAGTTGTAACATATAACTCAAAGTTTGTGTCTTTTGATCAAATCACTAAACAAATTTTCAAGCTTTTCCAGGCGTATCTATTGTCACACATTATTTGTTACATGGATGCATTTTAAGACAGCAGCATTAGTTATTCCCTCGTGCACGGCTGTCTCCTGAAACAAGCAGCTGTGACAGTTTTCTTATCACTTCTTCCCTCGTGCTCTCTCTTGCTTTCTTTTTTTTTAATCATTCACTTTGTGGTTTGCTTTTACCTTTTCTCGCTATTTGTCTTATATTTTTATTCCCCGCCTAACTAACAGGATAACTAACTAACTCTCAAAAACTCACACACTAACTAACTAACTCTCTCACTAAGTAACTTAGTAACTAACTAACTATCATTACCTTAAAAACTCAATAACTCTCTCACTCACTAACTAACTCTATAAAAAAAAATAACTCTATCACTCACTCACACTTCTCAGTTCTCACACTGCACCCATCCTCCATAGGTCCCCTATATCACTACCTTCGCTGTTTCCTTAAAGTTTAACAAAATAAAAATGCTCTAGGCACTCTATCTAGTCCTATCGTAGTTATTATAAGACTTTCAAACTTTATACTTTAATCTCCCACTACTAGCCACTATATATTCTACTATTTACTGTCCTTCTACAAATTTATTATATTTTGCTTTCTTCTCTAATATGATCAATTTTTTACATAATATATGTTTATTACAAAAATTTGTTTTTTATATATGCCTTCAATGGTTCTACTTTTATTTACGCATTCATAAAGTTCACAAACGGTAATATAAGCAGCTTTAGATTCCTTCAACTCTTACACTAAAGGCTACTCTCCATAACTAACACTAGGATAGCTTTCAAAAAATGATTTCTTTATCCTATTCATCAATAAGGGTTCTTTAAACAAGTGCAAACTGCACACTATAATTTCTGGTCTAAATATACCAGGCCAACCTCTCACATTTATCAATAAGGGTTCTTTAAACAAGTGCAAACTGCACACTATAATTTATAGTCACCATATACCAGGCCAACCTCTCACATTTATAACAATACAAATTAGCATTACAAAAACCATTCATTAAAAACACTATCTAAAACATTCACATAGCCAATAGGTCTCGCCTTTAGGACCTTACAAATGTTTCACGATACAACAGTTCATAATATTGCAACAATAAAATTATACTGCATAACTAGATAATTATAATATCCCAAAAGCAAAACATATTGCCATATACAATAAGACCTAAATATTGTTTATTTATCCAAAACAATATCCTTAGTGCAAAAACAACAACTATTACATAGCGAAAAACTTATAAGATCCCAAAGGCGAGACCTATTGGCTTTGCCAATGCTTGTTTAGGTCGAGCCTCGACCTGTTGTATCCTCTTCTATGGGCTCTAGCACACCCGCCGATTGCCATTGTTTTTTTTCCTGTGCCAGTCCAAAATGCTGGCTTTCTATTGGTCCATTGCTCGCAATTGGCCCTCCTTTGGGTGTTTGTTTCATCTGAGGCAATTTCACTAAGTGATTGTTTTTGTTGGCCACCAAACGCTTCCTCCTCGCACAGCGCTCAATGGCCCCTCCTCCCCTCTGGGCATTGAAGCTCTGCAGAGTAAAACAGACCAAACAATCACACTGGCTTGTTATTTCTGGAGGGCTCTGGTGATGTTTCAGAATACGCAGCTTTGATTCATGTGTATGTTTTACAGTTTCCAACTATATCCGAGCCCTTCTGCTGCCTTAGCACCCTCTCCACCTCATCCCGGGGATGCACCTCGGGGTGGCAGCGGCTGGTGTGATCTCTCTTCGTGCTCAAGCATCGGGCAGATACAGAAACGTAAACATGTTTATACCCAGACCCCGACATCTATAGGGCTCAGTTTAAAGTCAGCAGGAAGCCGGATGGGGAATGATAGTGCAGCCAGGCGTGGCACGAAGTGGGCTGTTTCCCTTTGTGATTAGTCTCTGGTTATAGTCCATGTGATGCACAGTGTGTAAATGAAACACATCGTTAAAAGTGACTTACTGCTCTGGTCGGTATGAGGAAAGAAAGAGTTATGAACAGAGAGAGGGCAGAAATCTGGAGTCGCTTTCAATTATTTCAGACCTTGTCAGCGCCGTTTCTGATAATTGGAGAGGCACTTTTTGCACAGCTGTTCCTGTTGGTTCGTGCCTTCGTGTGCTGTTTTTGAGGATTTCAGTTAGGAGGGAGGGTGAATCTTTGACCCAATTATCTAGACATTGGCACAGTTTCTTCCTATTGCAGCAAGCAGCAGAAACGGTGGGCACCGAGCATGGCACGTGAGGCACTGCTGCTTTGAATATGTTACCCAAAGGAAACATATTTGTTATGTTACCCAATAAAACCAATTTTTAAATATATTTTTGTCCCTTACAAAATGTGCATATTTCAAATTCATTACTATTGAGCGGAGTATTTTCAGATACGTGAATTACGTTAGAAAGGGATCTGAGTAATTAAGAATGTTGAAATGCGATTTTTGGGGGGGGGGGGGGTTTGTTACTGCCGCTCGCACATTGCCATTCATCGTTTGGTTTCATACATTTGTTTCTTCTCGCGCATTGGGTGACTCCTATCTCCACTCTGCATGGAAATCCTTCGGCAAGGCAGCGTTGTGTGGCATATATTATTTTCATATTATAGAGCCGAAGGATTACTGTTTGCCATGTGATAGGTACTATCACATGGCAAAGATGTTTGTCATAAAAAGAACGCGCCTTTAGTCTCTGTGTTACAGACCCTGTTGCTGGTTTCACTATGGCATGCCACGGGGTCAAAAAGTAGTAGGGAGTATTGTTAAAGGATGGCTAACGTCTTAAAAATAGAAGCAGCGGGCAGTGCGTGCTTCATATAAATCCCAGGCCCACGCTCTGCACAGTGACACATTTAGCATGCCTGGTGTCAGTCTAAGGGTAGTTAGAATTACAGTGTGCAGAATGCCTTTGTTTTGGATTCTCAACAAGTTTTTTTAAGTAACCATGTATTATTTTGAAATGTGTCCTCTTTCTGAAAATCCGAAGCCCTTACCAGTATCTAGATAGGTCCCCACCACAGTTTGTGTGTGAGCGTGAGTATAGGTGGGTCTTTATTTAATTAGCTTCTTCATAGCGCCTCGTGGCCACAACGAAGCAGTGCAGCATTGTCTCAGAACAGTGTCTGAAGGAATACATGAGCTCCATTCTGTACCAATGGATATTTCAGAGGTGACTCACAGGGCAGCAGTCAGACTGGATTACTTCAAGAATTTTCGTTTGCCATTCTGCAGCGCCGACAAACTTGCTTATTTTAATTGTGTGTTTTGTAAAGTGCCTTGTGCCATTGCATAGCCACTTCAGAGCACTAAAAAATCAAGAGAAGCAAAAGTAAATCCCAGAACATAACCTGGTGGAGTCATGCCTAATGAGAGTTTGAGGAGTTTCCATAGTAGGCCTGCATGCAAATAAATGAGTAGGCAAATCCAAGGGTTTATTTTTTACTAATATTGGTGAGAGCGGTCGTGTTGTACAGTACAGTTGGCTGTTCTCGTGGGCCTTTTTAGTCATTATTACTATTCATTATAATTTAGTAGTGCTACTCCCCCAGTATCCTCTCTAGAACGCTTCAAAGCGCTAACTGCTTAGAAGCAGCTGTACATTATAAAGGTCCATAGAGCACCTGATTGCAGAAGTTAGTAAGTCAATTGAAAGTCTGTTCCAGTAGCATTACTATCATAAAGGTTTGAAGCGGTGCAAAAAACGTGGCGAATACTGCACAGTTTACATAAATGAGGCACTGGAAAAAACTAATATTTGGAGTTGCACTGTATCGTTTACCAGGGAGATGATAATTTTCACATATATGCTATTTAGCACCATTTTAGATTTGAAAGGGTGTGCCTTTTAGCTCCGTTTCTTTTTGCAACAGACAATGCTGTATCGAGGCAACAACAATGAGAGTATTTTGTGTATTTCTAAAAATTGGCATAATTTGTGTACTTTATGCAATTCACCCCTCTTTGGTCCAAACAAAGGTTTTGCACTAGTGTATAAAATGTAACAAACTGAAATTGTCCTATGTATCTGTGTGTGCGTAAGAAGCAGAGCAAGCATACCTTTCACCACCTTTCAAACGTGAAAGATGCGTCTAAGTTTGAGGCAAAATCACTTTCTTCCATTTCTGATTAGATACTCGCCAACATTTATTTGGCCCCATCTGCTAAAAGCAAAAAATGTAACAAAATATATTGAATAAGCTTTTGTACAAACACAATGATTACATAGTGTTGCACCAACTGCAGATTGTGTTTATTTGTTAGTAAGTAAATGAATGCCACTGAATGAAGGCAAAATATTTGAAATGCAAATATCATTCAGAACAACTTGAATTAAAATAGTATATATAACATAAAATTATATAACATGTGTATTTGTAAAGCATATGTTCACCCAAGGGTATCTTGGCGCTTAATAACAGATGTTTATTGTTACCCAACTTAATGGTACTCCTTTTTTCGACCTCAGAAGGATGAAAGGAACACGATTAAATGGGGAGCCTTGTTCAGAAGCTCCTTTTTAGGTCGAGCCTAGTCAATGCGCATGCGCTGCTCTGCGAGACCTCCTGTATCCACTTCTATGGGCTTTGGCCAAGCCCTCGCTGCCCATTGGTTAAAATGTGTGTCCTTCTGAAATGTTTTCTTCTGTATGGTTTTTTGTGGGTATGTCCCACCTTCTTGTGTCTTACTCCTCCCCTGGAGTATTGGCTTGGTACAGTATCCTTTCTCTGATGGCTTTATCCTTTATGTTTGCTGTTAGACCCGGGATCCCTGGTTGGCTGAGGTAGGTACCTTAGGCCAAATAGGGACCCTCGCTCTCACGTCAGGGAAAGGAAGGACAATTTCTCAGATAGCCCCCGCTCACCCCCTTGGTAGCTTGGCACGAGCAGCCAGGCTTATCTTCAAGGCAAATGTGTAAAGTATTTGCAACCACGCTCACAGCAACCCAATGATGACACCACAAATGGACTCCACACGAGTTTCATGAAAACGAGTATAAATTTATATAAAAAGATATACGATAAGACCACACAATATAAATCCAACATATGCGTATTTGTAATATTCTTCCTGGCCGGTTGTTAGGCCAGCCAGCCCTTGTAAGTTCTGGCGATATTAATGAGCACTTCTAAACGTTCCACTGCAGTCCTAATGCAATGCTGTGCAGTTCGTAATGCTAGAATCAGGCACTTTGCAATGTAGAAATAATGCAGTTCGTAATGCTAGCATCAGGCACTTTGCAATGTAAAAATAATGGAATGCGTAACGCAACAATCAGGTATTTCGTTATGCAGAAATAAGGCAATGCGTAATACACTAATCAGGTAGTTCGTTATGCAGAAACAATGCAATGCGTAATACGACAATCAGGTAGTTCGTTATGCAGAAACAATGCAATGCGTAATACACTAATCAGGTAGTTCGTTATGCAGAAACAATGCAATGTGTAATACACTAATCAGGAAGTTCGTTATGCAGAAACAATGCAATGCGTAATACACTCCAGCACCGATCACGGTGCCTCAGGCGGTCTCTCCGCCACTTGTACTGACTCGCAGTCAGCCTCTGTCAACAGTTGCCCCCACACTGGTATGGTGTAAACAAAAAGTGCAGCCCCGCACTCCGGCCCCGGTACTGCCACTCCGTTGGCAAGTACGGGCCTCGATACGAGCCGAAGCAGAGGCTCGCACTGCAGGAATGGGAGAGGCCGAGAGCGTCTCCCTCCGAGCCCACACCCCGCCCCAGGCGTTGACACACGTTACCTGGGGGGTGCGACCTCGCTCTCCCCTCCTCTTCCCGCGACTTGGGCTTCCGATGCAATCTTTGTGAATTCCGGGCAGTGGGACTCGGGCCCTTCCTCGACGAGGTTGGTTCGAGGTCCCGCTCTGGCAACGGCAGGCTCAGGCCAGCGGCTTGGCTCCTCCGGGGCTGCCGGTCCGGGCTGCTGATGCTATGAAGATCTCAGTTTGCAAAAGGGCACACGCACACAGCGTCGCTGAGACTCACTTGAGCTTCGGGTGCACGATCACAGGGCACTCCTCACGAAGGTCTCAGGCTGCACGAAGCACAGGCACACAGCGTCGCTGAGACTCACTTGAACTCCAGGTGCACGATAACAAGGCAATCCTCACGAAGGTCTCAGGCTGCACAAAGCACACGCACACAGCGTCGCTGAGACTCACTTGGACTCCGGGTGTGCACGATAACAAGGCAATCCTCACAAAGGTCTCAGGATGCACAAAGCACACGCACACAGCATCGCTGAGACTCACTTGGACTCTGGGTGTGCACGATAACAGGGCAATCCTCACGAAGGTCTCAGGCTGCACAAAGCACACGGACACAGCGTCGCTGAGACTCACTTGGACTCCGGTGCACACGATCACAGGACAATCCTCACAAAGGGCTCAGGCTGCAAAAAGCGCACGCACACAGCGTCGCTGAGACTCGCTTGGACTCCTGATGCCCACGATCACAGGGCAATTCTTACGAGGGTCTCAGGCTGCAAAAAGCACACGCACACAGCGTCGCTGAGACTCTCCTGGAAACGTTTGTGTTCCTGAGTTTCCGCAACAAGGAGCCAGCTCACCTCGGGCCCTTGGGGATAAGTTACTTCCGGACACAGCAAAGTCCTTTCAAGCAGGGGGACACAGCACACAGCAAAGTCCCTTTAGCCTCTCCTTGGTTAAAGCAGCAAACTGCAGGCCAGCCCCAGAACACACAGCAAGGGTCAGTCCTTTCCTTCAGTCTCTTCAGCTGTTTCTTCCGTGGCAAAGGTTCCTCTTGACCACGATGTAGCTTCAGTCTTGTTCAATCTTGATCAATCCATTTCTCCAAAGTTCATGGGCTTCAGCTCTCATAGTTATACCCCTAAATGTCTTTGAAGTCTTTGTGTTCAGGGGGGCACTGACCCCTGTTCAAACCAGTTCTGTGTGCCTCCGTGCCAGTGACACCTTATTCCTTTGATAGTGGGGGTCTGGATCCTCAATCACTCAGCAGGGGACGGAGCCATTAGTTTATGGCTGCAGCCCAGGCCTCTTCACCTCTAGGGGCTACTCCTCCCCCCTACACTCCAGATGCAGGTCAGCCTGTTGCTGTCTCACCTCCTCCCCTGGGTCAAGACATTCCCCAGATCCTATCACTTTCAAATCCAGACAGTCAATCCACAACCAGGCAGAGACACACAGAAATGTTAGAGCACAAAAACCCAGCCACTTCTAAAAGAGTGGCTTCTAAACACACAATGCAAAAACCACCTTCATAAAAAGATGTGTTATTACATTGTGAGTTCAGGCACACTAAACTTCACCTCTCCATCTTAAGCCTTTGGGAAGATAGGCTGGAAAACATATATTACACAGCCTCCCCATTTTATCCTTTGGGCAAGATGGCCTTTCCACAGTGAAAAACGAAATGGAGATTATTTCACTGTCAGGACATGGTACACACCTTAGTACATGTCCTACCTTTCACATGCACTGCACCCTGCCCAAGGGGTACCTTGGACCAACCATAGGGGTGTCTGATGTGCATAGAAAGGGAAGGGTAAGGTCTGGCAAGTGGGTGCACTTGTCAGAACAACATGGCAGTTTAACAAACTGCGCGCAGGCACTGCAGTGGCAGGCCTGAGTTCCCTCTTTAAGGCTACTTGTGTGGGTGGCACAATTCGTGCTGCAGGCCCACTAGTAGCATTTGCATTACCAGCCCTGGCACACATAGTGCACTTTACTAGGGACTTTACTAGTAAGGCAAACATACCAATCATGGACAACCAATTACCATTACACTTTATACAGGGAGCACTTCACTTTGACACTGATTAGCAGTGGCAAAGTGTCCAAAGCATCTAAGTTGGCAAAACAAAATCCATCACAGCACCAAAAATAGAGGAAGTAGAGGCAAAAAGTCAGGGGTAACCACGCCAAGAAATGCCAGGTCTAACACGTGTCCCCTCCAGCCGAAAAGTGGGGGGAACTGCCCACCCTCATGGGAGTTCTCATCACTAAGGCGGAAAAATCTGGACAGACCATCAGCATTGGCGTGTTCTGTTCCCGGGCGGTGTTCCACCGTGAAGTCCATTCCCTGTAGGGAGATGGACCACCTCAACAGTTTTGGGTTCTCACCCCTCATCTGCATCAACCATCTGAGGGGCCTGTGGTCTGTCTGAACCAGGAAGTGAGTCCCAAACAAGTAAGGCCTCAGCTTCTTCAGTGCCCAGACCACAGCAAAACGCTTCCCTTTCAATTGTACTCCACCTCTGTTCCCTGGGAAGTAGCCTCCGGCTAATGAAAGCTACTGGTTGGTCCAAGCCCTCATCGTTCAATTGGGAGAGTACTGCTCCCACACCATGCTCTGAAGCATCTGTCTGCACTACAAACTCTTTGGAGGAATCAAGCGCCTTGAGCACGGGCGCCGTGCACATGGCAGTTTTCAGGGCATCAAAAGCAGTCTGGCAGGCATCAGTCCAGATCACTTTCTTGGGCAGTTTCTTTGACGTCAGTTCTGTCAAGGGGGCAACAATGGTGCCATACCCCTTCACAAACCGTCGGTAATACCCAGTGAGTCCTAGAAAGGCCCTCACTCCTGTCTGGGTCTTGGGGGATCCCAAGCCAGAATGGTATCAATCTTTGCCCGTAGGGGCGCCACCTGGCCGCTCCCTACCTGGTGGCCTAAGTACACCACAGAACCCTGCCTTATCTGACACTTACTTGCCTTGATAGTCAGGCCTCCCCTCTGCAAGGCCTTCAACACTTCACAGAGGTGTCGCAAATGTTCCTCCCAACTGGAGCTAAATACAGCAATGTCGTCCAGGTAGGCGGCGCTGAATTCCTCCAGCCCACTCAACACCTGGTTAACCAGTCTCTGGAAGGTGGCAGGGGCGTCCTTCAACCCAAAGGGCATAACCCTGAACTGGTAGTGCCCTTCTGGCGTTGAGAACGCGGACCTCTCCTTGGCCCCCTCGGTCATGGCAATCTGCCAATACCCAGATGTCAAATCAAATGTACTGAGGTACCGGGCAGCTCCCAGCCGATCCACGAGCTCATCAGCTCTGGGGATGGGGTGAGCATCGGTCTTGGCGACTGCATTGAGCCCACGGTAATCCACACAGAACCGGAGTTCTGGGGTGGCACCGGGTGCAGCAGCTTTTGGCACCAGGACCACTGGGCTAGCCCAGGGGCTGCTGGATGGCTCAATCACCCCTAGCGCCAGCATCTTGGAAACCTCCTCCTTGATGCTGGCCCTGACCTTATCAGCTACTCTGTAAAAAATTTCTTTTACAGGCAGACTGTCTCCAGTGTCCACATCATGGATGCACCAATGGGTGACTCCTGGGGTCAGGGGGAACAGGGAGGCGAACTGACCCGATACCTGGCGACAGTCCCTCTGCTGTTCCGGGGTCAGGGTAGGCGAGAGGTTCACCCCATCCACTGACCCATCCTTCTCCTTGGCTGACAGGAGGTCAGGAAGAGGTTCATTCTCCTCTTCTGCCCCATCGTCTGTAGCCAAGAGCATGGTCATTGAGGACCCTCAAAGGGTTCCTAGGAGACCGTAAGTCAACCAGGTAGGTCACTTCGCTCCTGCGCTCCACCACCTTATAAGGCCCAGTCCACTTGTCCTGGAGCACGCAAGGCTCCACTGGCGCCATCACCCACACTTTTTGCCCAGGTTGAAACTCGACCAGAGTGGCATTCTGGTCGTACCACCGCTTCATTTCTTCCTGGCTGGCTTCCAGATTCACCTGAGCGAGTTGCCGGAAATGCCTAGTTTGGTTCCTGAAGGCCAGCATGTAGCTATATACATCCTGGGGGGGTTTACTAGGAGCCTTCTCCTAGCCTTCCTTCACCAAACTCAAGGGTCCTCTTACAGGTTGCCCATACAGGAGCTCAAAGGGGCTGAACCCTAGGGACTTCTGTGGCACCTCCCTGTAAGCAAACAGCAGGCATGGTAAGAGGACGTCCCACTTACGCCTCATGGGTTCCTCAAGACCCATAATCATGCCCTTCAGGGTCCGGTTAAATCTCTCAACCAGACCGTTACCCTGGGGGTGGTAAGGCGTGGTGAACTTGTAGATTACACCGCACTCCTTCCACAGAGATTTCATATACCCAGATATGAAATTAGTATCCCTGTCGGACACCACATCTCTGGGGAACCCCACGAGGGAGAAAATCCCCATCAGTGCACGGCCCACCACGGGGGCTGTCACCGTCCGGAGAGGGATAGCTTCTGGGTACCGGGTGGCATGGTCCACCAAGACCAGGATGAACCTGTTGCCATGGCGGTCTTGGGATCCAGAGGCCCCACAATGTCAATGCCCACCCTTTCAAAGGGGGTGCTGACTACAGGGAAAGGTTGGAGGGGAGCCTTGCGCTTCCTTCCATTCTTACCACTTGCCTGGCAAGTCTGACAGGTCCGGCAATGAGTATCAGAACTCTTGCGCATTTGAGGTCAGTAGAAGTGGGTGACAAGCCTCTCAAAGGTCTTGTCCTGCTCCAAATGTCCTGCTAAAGGTACATCATGAGCCAACCCCAGTAGGAAGGCTCTGAAGCGCTGGGGTACCAACAGCGCATGGGCTGACCCAGGCTCAGCAACCTTAGGCTCACTATATAGGAGATCATTCTCCCAGTAAATCAAGTGGGATCCCAACTGATCACCTGCTGCCTGGTTTGCTGCCTGTTGCCACAAACCTACAAGAGAAGGGCACTTCTTCTGCTCCTCACAGAATTCCTCCCTGGAGGGCCCTCCCTCCTGCTGCCATTCGGTCAGCTCAGGTAGGTCCCCCAGTTCAGCTACTTGCTCCCCCGTAGGCTCCAGGCATCCCCCTCAAAGGGTGCCTCCTCCTGGACCATGGGAACTGTGGCGGCCGGTTTCCCGCACCCCCTGCCTCTTCTCTTCACGGCAGGCACCTGGGCCACTGTTTCAGGCTCCAGGTCCTCTTGAACACCTTTACTGGCTGCCATGGACCGAGTGGTCACACAAGCCCACTCAGGCAGACCCAACATCTCCAAATGCTCCTGGCGCTCCACCTCCTTCCAGGGGGAACTCTCCAGGTCATTCCCCAGCAGACAGTCTACAGGCATGGACGGACTTACAACGACCTTCAAGGAACCTGAGACCCCCCCCATTCAAAGGGAACTAGCGCCACCTTGCAGAGGCGCAAAGAGTTGTCTGCTGCAACTACAGGGTGAAGCACATCAGGAATTACCTGCTCTTCAGACTACCACTGACACCTGACAGATGTCAAACTGGCTCCTGTGTCTCTCAGAGCCTCCACCCTTCTTCCATTGATGGTCACCCACTGCCTGTACTTCTTAGTATTCTCAGGCAGAGAGATTTCCTGGACCATCTCTCGATCTCCTAATGAGACCAGGGTCATAACTGCTTGCTCCTCCCCAGTCCAAGGACTCAATTCCTCACCCAACGCTACACTCACTAAACCCGGTGTTGGAGCACCAGTGGGGGCAGATGACTTCTTGGGGCATTTAGGGGAAATATGACCCACTTCTTTACAGAAGTAACAAGTAGGAGGACCTCGGTTGTCCCGCTTGCCCTTATGGGGCCAGGAGCTCTTAGCCTTGGGGGACTGGGACCCTTTCACCTGGGAACTACTTTGGGGCCCTTTAGAGAACCCCTTGTGGTTACCCTTGTCCTCCCCTACCTGTACACATTTGGTAGTGGTACCTCCAATCCCCTTGTGGACCCGGGTACTGGTCCAGCGGTCCGCCTCTTCAGCAAGCTTACTGGGATCAGTCAGCTTACTGTCCAAAAGATGCTGGCGCAGCTCTGGAACACACAGACTACTCAAGTGCTCCCAACTAATTAAATCGCATAAGCTCTAAAAATCAGTTGCCTTGCTCCCTTCATGCAACCATCCAGTGCACACGTGTACGCATTCACACACTCCACCCAAGTACTGGATTCCAGTTTCTTGAAGTTCCTGAATTTCTGCCTGTACTGTTCAGGAGTGAGCCCACTCACTTCTTCATATTGGCATAGGTCAGGGTTCCCGCCCTCTCTAAAGGGGGTAAAACATCCCTCCCAGAAGCCTCAAAGTGTTTCCATAGGCCCGCCCCCAATGCTTCTCAGGCACCTCATTCATCCTCAGTGCGATCTCATATGCCGTGAACCACGCATAAATATCATCACCCCTTTGGTAATCTCGCACTAAATCCTTGGGAATGTACACCTTTCCCACTGGCACTGGTTGTGTGCTGCCACCATTTGAACTGGACTCTGCCTGTTTAACCTTAATGTCCAGTTCCCTCATGCTTAACTCATGAGCTAAGAGAATCTTTTTCTCTTCCAAGGCGAGAGCGTTCCTGCTCTCCTCTGCTCGCTTTTCACTTTCAATGAGCAGCTTCTTCTCTTCTGCTTGAGTTTTAAGTTTTAAAACCTCCAACTCATGCTCTCTGACCCTTTGGTTTTCCTCCAGCTCCTCTGGTGAAAAACTCCTCCCTGAATGGCTACTTCCAGCCCCTAAGGCTGGTCCCTCCACTGGCAAACCCTGTGGACCAAATCCATTCCCTGGGTCATCCTCATCCACCTCAACATCACCCGTCTCCTGAGCCCCTTTGGCTTCCCACCAGGCCCTCAAGGCCATTTGCAGCTCCTCCTTCTTGGCGCTACTTTTCATGGGACATCCCAAAGCTCTGCAGAATTGCCTCAATTGATCATCTTTGTAGGTAAGCAATGCCTCAATGTCGAACTCTAATTCTGCAGCCTCACTGGCTACTTGACTCCTCTGAGACATGATGTGTGGCTTAAAGGTCGCTCAAAAATAGAACCAACAAATCAAAAACACAATATGTGGTTGCATCGTGGTCTGCGCTAAACTTGTGATGTACACCAATTACTGTGAGTGAATTTGCAAATACACGTTCAAATCCCAACTGCTGACCACCAAATGTTAGACCCGGGATCCCTGGTTGGCTGAGGTAGGTACCTTAGGCCAAATAGGACACCTCGCTCTCACGCCAGGGAAAGGAAGGACACCTTCTCAGATAGCCCTCGCTCACCCCCTTGGTAGCTTGGCACGAGCAGCCAGGCTTATCTTCAAGGCAAATGTGTAAAGTATTTGCAACCACGCTCACAGCAACCCAATGATGACACCACAAATGGACTCCACACGAGTTTCATAAAAACGAGTATAAATTTATATAAAAAGATATACGATAAGACCACACGATATAAATCCAACATATGCGTATTTGTAATATTCTTCCTGGCCGGTTGTTAGGCCAGCTAGCCCATGTAAGTTCTGGCGATATTAATGAGCACTTCTAAACGTTCCACTGCAGTCCTAATGCAATGCTATGCAGTTCGTAATGCTAGAATCAGGCACTTAGCAATGTAGAAATAATGCAGTTCGTAATGCTAGCATCAGGCACTTTGCAATGTAAAAATAATGCAATGCATAACGCAACAATCAGGTATTTCGTTATGCAGAAATAAGGCAATGCGTAATACACTAATCAGGTAGTTCGTTATGCAGAAACAATGCAATGCGTAATACGACAATCAGGTAGTTCGTTATGCAGAAACAATGCAATGCGTAATACGACAATCAGGTAGTTCGTTATGCAGAAACAATGCAATGCATAATACACTAATCAGGTAGTTCGTTATGCAGAAACAATGCTATGCGTAATACACTAATCAGGTAGTTCGTTAGGCAGAAACAATTCAATGCGTAATACACTCCAGCACCGATCACGGTGCCTCAGGCGGTCTCTCCATCACTCGTACTGACTCGCAGTCAGCCTCTGTCAACAGTTGCCCCCACACGGGTATGGTGTAAACAAAAAGTGCAGCTCCGCACTCCGGCCCCAGTACTGCCACTCCGTTGGCAAGTACGGGTCACGATACAAGCCAAAACAGAGGCTCACACTGCAGGAATGGGAGAGGCAGAGAGCGTCTCCCTCCGAGCCCGCACCCCGCCCCAGACATCGACACACGTTACCTGGGGGTGTGACCTCGCTCTCCTCTCCTCTTCCCATGACTTGGGCCTCCGATGCAATCTTTGGGAATTCCGGGCAGTGGGACTCGGGCCCTCCCTCGACGAGGTTGGTTCAAGGTCCCGCTCTGGCAACGGCAGGCTCGGGCCGGCGGCTTGGCTCCTCCGGGGCTGCCGGTCCGGGCCACTGATGCTACGAAGATCTCAGGTTGCAACAGGGCACATGCACACAGCGTCGCTGAGACTCACTTGAGCTTCAGGTGCACGATCACAGGGCACTCCTCACGAAGGTCTCAGGCTGCACGAAGCACACGCACACAGCGTCGCTGAGACTCCCTTGAACTCCGGGTGCACGATAACAAGGCAATCCTCACGAAGGTTTCAGGCTGCACAGAGCACACGCACACAGCGTCGCTGAGACTCACTTGGACTCCGGGTGTGCACGATAACAAGGCAATCCTCACAAAGGTCTCAGGCTGCACAAAGCACACGCACACAGCGTCGCTGTGACTCACTTGGACTCCGGGTGTGCACGATAACAGGGCAATCCTCACGAAGGTCTCAGGCTGCACAAAGCACACGCACACAGCGTCGCTGAGACTCACTTGGACTCCGGTGCACACGATCACAGGACAATCCTCACGAAGGGCTCAGGCTGCAAAAAGCACACGCACACAGCGTCGCTGAGACTTGCTTGGACTCCAGATGCCGACGATCACAGGGAAATTCTTACGAGGGTCTCAGGCTGCAAAAAGCACACGCACACAGCGTCGCTGAGACTCTCCTGGAAACTTTTGTGTTCCTGAGTTTCCGCAACAGGGAGCCAGCTCACCTCGGGCCCTTGGGGATAAGTTACTTCCGGACACCGCACACAGCAAAGTCCTTTCAAGTAGGGCGACACAGCACACAGCAAAGTCCCTTTAGCCTCTCCTTGGTTAAAGCAGCAAACTGCAGGCCAGCCCCAGAACACACAGCAAGGGTCAGTCCTTTCCTTCAGTCTTTTCAGCTGTTTCTTCCTTGGCAAAAGGTTCCTCTTAACCACGAAGTAGCTTCAGTCTTGTTCAATCTTGATCAATCCATTTCTCCAAAGTTCATGGGCTTCAGCTCTCATAGTTATACCCCTAAATGTCTTTGAAGTCTTTGTGTTCAGGGGGGCACTGACCCCTGTTCAAACCAGTTCTGGGTGCCTCCCTGCCAGTGACACCTTATTCCTTTGATAGTGGGGGTCTGGATCCTCAATCACTCAGCAGGGGACGGAGCCATTGGTTTATGGCTGCAGCCCAGGCCTCTTCACCTCTAGGGGCTACTCCTCCCCCCTACACTCCAGATGCAGGTCAGCCTGTTGCTGTCTCACCTCCTCCCCTGGGTCAAGACATTCCCCAGATCCTATCACTTTTAAATCCAGACAGTCAATCCACAACCAGGCAGAGACACACAGAAATGTTAGCGCACAAAAACCCAGCCACTTCTAAAAGAGTGGCTTCTAAACACACAATGCAAAAACCACCATCATAAAAAGATGTGTTATTACATTGTGAGTTCAGGCACACTAAACTTCACCTCTCCATCTTAAGCCTTTGGGAAGATAGGCTGGAAAACATATTACACAGCCTCCCCATTTTATCCTTTGGGCAAGATGGCCTTTCCACAGTGAAAAACGAAATGGAGATTATTTCACTGTCAGGACATGGTACACACCTTAGTACATGTCCTACCTTTCACATGCACTGCACCCTGCCCAGGGGGTACCTTGGACCTACCATAGGGGTGTCTGATGTGCATAGAAAGGGAAGGGTAAGGTCTGGCAAGTGGGTGACCTTGTCAGAACAACATGGCAGATTAGCAAACTGCGCGCAGGCACTGAAGTGGCAGGCCTGAGTTCCCTCTTTAAGGCTACTTGTGTGGGTGGCACAATTCGTGCTGCAGGCCCACTAGTAGCATTTGCATTACCAGCCCTGGCACACATAGTGCACTTTACTAGGGACTTTACTAGTAAGGCAAACATACCAATCATGGACAACCAATTACCATTACACTTTATACAGGGAGCACTTGCACTTTGACACTGATTAGCAGTGGCAAAGTGTCCAAAGCATCTAAGTTGGCAAAACAAAATCCATCACAGCACCAAAAATAGAGGAGGTAGAGGCAAAAAGTCAGAGGTAACCACGCCAAGAAATGCCAGGTCTAACATTTGCGCACTCTCTGCAGCTTGTATGTTGACTTTTTAAACACAACAGTCGCCTGCCTTTCTTTTCTATTTAATAATTTTGTTCATTCGCGACACGTCGTGCTTTAGCTTCACATGTTTAAAGCTAAAGCGCGGCATGCCGCAAATGCTATAAAAGTAAATAAATAGAAAAGAAAGGTGGACAGCCGCCAATACATTATTGCCGGCTTTGCAGCTTGTACGTCGGCTTCAGCTTTAAACATGGCGGCCACCTGACTTCCTTTTCTATTTATTTACTTTTGTACCATTCGCGGCACACCTCGCTTTAGCTTTAAACATGTGAAGTTAAAGCGCAGTGCACCACAAAGGATACAAACATAAATAAATAGAAAACAAAGGCAGGCAGCCAGCTGCACATAATATGCTGCATGGCTAAATACTTATAAGGCCCCAAAGGCGAGACCAATTGCATTGCAAATGCTTGTCTTGTCTTCCTTAGGAGGAACGTAGGGGAGGCATGAGCATCAGGAAATGCTGGTGTGCTGGGACGCATTGCTGTGGAGATTGAGGGGCGTGGCAGAGATGCCGATGATGATGGGCATGAGGCACGGAAGAATCAGCTGGCCAGAGAATGAAAGGAGACCACCGCGAGGAACTGGAGCTCAGGTAAGTTGCTGCAAGCGAGACGAGACCAAGCACTGAGTGCTGCAACAGGGCCAGTTAAATAGCCGCATCTTAGAACAGCGCTTTGAGAGCGTGACAGATAACAGCGGCTTCCTCCTGGCTGCTGTTATTTTGCACGTGGTGTTCCTTTTGAGGACACGTGTCTCTCAAGTGGCTGGGAACAGAAAAGGGCATTTCCTGCTTCTAAAGGTATAACAGTACAGCATTGCAGGTGTTTACATTTGTGCCTACCACTTGCCATCAGGAATAATCAAACTGACAGTGTCAAAAGGAAATAACATATCAATCAACGTAACCATTTGTGAAAGCAGCACACATGGGGAGAGAGGCCGCCTTTACATGAATGAACCTAGGCATGCTGTTGCACGGGGGGGCAGGGTCATGACACGTGGGCAGAGTGAGCACAGGGAGTCTAAGGAGACCATTACAACAAACGCTTGTGACTTTCTGACGGCAAAGTAAAAGGCAACTTGCAAACATTGGAGTAAAGGAGGTGGGGAGTCAGCTGCAGCAGCAGGGCCTCTTTGGTGCCTCACCGATGGGAGAGACTTCTCCTACTTACAGAAAGCATCTTTAGTGAGTGGGAGTGAGAGTGTGAGCATCGTGAATACTGTGCTTTGACTGAGGATTCTAGCCTGACCAAACAGCTGGGGGGAAGTAGAGTTATGAGTTAAGAAGCCTCAGCAGCAAGAAAAGAGGAGGTAGTACTAAGGAGGGAACAGCCAGAAATAGAAATTAGAACTATGCGGTTGGTAGGCTTACTGTGACTAAAATCCTAGCAAGGAAAGGTGAAGGAAGTGACTCGAATAGGGTCACCCGGGTCACTCGCGACTACCTCTCAGCCTTCCAAACAAATGAAGAGTTTGTCAGACAGTAGAGAATACAAACCAAAGTTATTTATTAGTCATACACTCGAGTGGAGTCCAGTCTGACCAGCCTCCTTGGATTGCTGCAGAGGGACTGACCACTGCCAACATGGAGATACATGATATACATTTCCAGTACCCCTAAAGACACGCCCAGACTCGAAGTTTCCAGTTAGCAGCTGGTGAACAAAGGAGACACAGAAGGATGAGCTACAATCCTAAGACCGGGTACATGCTATCTCAGTTCCAAGGTTATTCTGCCCGTGCCCGCCACTTTAAGGGTGGGAACAGGCCTATCTAACAGGAAAGGTATGCAATGACTAGACAGTCTATTCATTAGTACAGCGAAGCTCAACCTTGGAGAAATAAAAAAAAAACATTGAGGCTTCTTTCTGCTGAGGCAAACAGAATGAGACAGAAGCTTAGTTTCGTTCATGGTACAAAATGGCGACTGAATACAAAATGGTGCAGCAAATGCTAACTTAATCGTACAATGCAAGGGGAAGTCGACTAAAACATTTTCCATTCCAACAGACCCTCCTTTTAGCATTTGCTAACAGTTTGCTACTGTTTAGAAGCAAATAACTTCTTGTATATCATGAAAACTACTGCTACAAGTTAATACACACATTATTAATATTCAAAAATGCCTTCATCTATTGATATTAGGTCATTGATATCCTTCATCATCATCATCACGGCAGTTGTCTTAGGGTCATGTACTGCAACCTTTGGCTTGGGTGTCAGTGTTTTTGCACAGTAAGCACAGCAAGCAGGAAGACAGTGTATGCACAAGCAACAGGTGAAAAGTATACCAGCAATTGCAACTAGGAAGATAAGAATCTTCCAACCCCAGGACGTGATTAGATCCCAGAAACATCCAGAGAGAGACCATGTACCATTTTCTTGGTGGATGTCAGATGCAAGCCTATGCAGCTTCTGAATGGCAGCATATACATTAGGGGCGTGGTCTGGGATGTATACACAACAACTGCTGTCAATGACGCAACAGGCCCCTCCCGATCAGCAAGGATGACGTCTAACACCATCCTGTTTTGTAAAGTAACGAGTCTCGTGGCTTGGAGCTCAGCAGTGATATTTGTCAGTATACCCTCTGTTGTATTTATAACCCCTTCAACAACTCTTGTGAGCCGACGAATGTTAAGGCTATTGGACATGGGGCCCCAAAAGGGTATAATACCCTTCATGGCGTCTGTAAACTGCTGCAAAGTGGTGTCTGTCTGATCTATATCTTCTGCATTAATAACCCTTCTGATTCGGGACAGGTATATACTCCTGCGTTGCAATCGATGGTCCTTATGGTAACTGGACAGAGCTATATATACAGGTGGTAAGAGGTAAGAGAGATAACACCTGCCCGACCATCTCTCAGGGAGCCAAACATAACCTTGGGATCCACAAACAAAATAGACATTAGGGGTGGTATCAGGGGTGGACTATCTGTTGTTCCCAGCTTATATGTGGTGTTGCACCTGCTCTCCCCTACATCTATTTTCCAACTCCCCTGGACACAGAAAGTAGCTGTGGGGTTAACCACTGACAGCGGTATTGGCTTATCCTCAGTAACATTACGAGCCTGAAAGGACTGGAAATATTCTGATGCGTTGAATCCCAGGAAATCATCTATTTCCGTATGAGACCATGTTCCATTTCTCACCCCTTTGTATGCATGCATGCAAGAACTTAAAAACAATCTACCGAACGACTCTCGACCTGTAGGGGCACCAGGAGGTACTCTATGCAGGAAGCGTACGTTTTGTATCATAGTGCGGGGACCAATACTCTTTCCTTCTAATGTATCAAACTGGGGAGGTGGGCGTACCATACTAAGCAATGCAAACCACCCCTCACAGCTACTAATATAGGACAATGGCATGGACAATAAGTTCTCACTTTTATGAGTCACTTGGGGAAGTAGCCACACACCCAACAGTTTGTTATGTTTGACGCATTATGTGTCTGGTGCAACATTTGTATAAACACATTATCCTTATAAGACTTTTGGTGCTCCCCTTTGTGAGGTGCCAAAGGGACAAATATATGCTCTGGGGGAACAGGCGTCATACCAACTAGGGAATGCACTGGATATTTCTCCTCCAGGAACCATGCTATACTAAAGACTGTTATTAGGGAAATCACGACAATCACGACAAAAACTATTTTACTTTTTGTGGATCCACTAGACCAACCAGATCCATACCGCTCTAAACGCGGTGCCGCAAATGGCTGCTCTTCCTCAGTAATGGGTCGACCAAATGGGTACATTTTAATCAGAGGAAAGGAAATGCAATAGGGCTGATGGCAAAAAGACAAAAAGGGGCAAATGTGCCCAGTGTCTGTCAGAGCCTCACTGGTAGACTCCTATTGTTCATCAACGTTGGCGCTGTTGAGCACCGGCGGTGGAGCTGTCGGACCAGCTCTTGAAGAAATACCACGTCGCTCAGGATAAGGTACCCCCTCCAGGGGAGCACGTTCGGTCTATCCTGTCCAGTGTCCGAACAATACACCAATCTCGTATCTCCCTACGCTACTGTGGCCTGACTTATCGAGTCCATCCCTGCTAATCTGACTTTTCCTTTGGTGCACTGTTCCTCTGTCGGGGGCGCAGATTGTACCGAGCTACTCCAGGCACAGTAGGGTCAGGAAAAAGGGGCTCAGGGGGGTCAGACACAGAGGGGCCAATAGACTGGGCCTCGAGCACAGATGGGCCAGTAGAACGGGACTCCTGAATGGCCCTGACCTCAGGGGGCACTGCCCCATTCAACACTGCATCATTCTCCTCCTCCGTTTGGGTCCACGTTAGCTGGGCATCCGAGAAGGGGACAAAGCGGGGCACCTGCTCCCACTCCGAATCCCCAATGCCGTCGAGGGCCCACTGGTCGGAAGGCAGAGGAAGAGGCACTTTCCGGCAGTGTTGGCAGTGGATCCAATTCTTTCGGCCAGCAACTTTGACCGCGGTGTGGGTGGCAAGGAGCACCTGGACCTGCCCCTTCCACCGCGGCTCCAAACTTCCTTTCCTCTGAAAATTACGCGTCAGGATATAATCCCCAGGCCAAATGTTATGCCCGGGCCCCTCAGGTGCTGGCAGAAGTGTGTCCTGGATCTGTTGGTGAATAGAACGCAGACTTTAAGTTAACTCATACAAATAATCCACTAACAGAGGGTATTCAATCTCAGAAAATTTCCGAGGATGCGGGAGGCCCCAGACATTTGCCAGGCAACCGAACACGACCTCGTAGGGTGACAATCCTATTCTAGAATGAGCAGTTGTTCTTGTAGACAAGAGGGCTAATGGTAAAGCATCAGGCCACTGCAACCCTGTGCTCTCCTGAATCTTTGCCAATTTCAGTTTGAGAGTACCATTGTACTTCTCAACTAGAACCGCTGACTGTGGGTGATTCGCAGCATGAAACTTTTGTTTGATGTGGAGTCCTTCACAAACCAGCTGTATGACTCTCACGTTGAAGTGACTTCCTTTGATACTCCAAATCAAACGGGGCAAGCCGAAGCGAGGAAAGAACTCCTTCAGGAGTACCTTTGCAGTCGCTATGGCTGTATTTTCTTTAGTGGGGTAAGCCTCAACCCATTTACTGAATGCACAAACAACCACTAACACATATTTCAAATTGTTGACTCGATCCATCTCTATGTAGTCTAACTGGAGGACCTCAAAAGGGAAAGTAGGGGGTGCAAAATTGCCAGGTGGTGCAGGGGTACCCTTCCCAGGATTGTGCATCATACACACCATACAATATTTGACCAAATGGGCGGCCGTCTTTGGGATATTGTCATTGTGCCATACAGGATCTAACAATATACAGATACCTTTTGCACTGATATGAGCTGGACCATGCGCCATAGTGACTACGGGGAGAACGTATGCATCTGGTAACATCCACCTCTGTTTCCCTGACTTATCCCTCCAACACCCTTCCTCATCCAAACGTGCTGTGCTTTCCTGCCATATGGCTAACTCCTCGATCGTTGCCTCGCTCTGAATCTCCTTGACATCTGCCAACGTATCCTCAAACATGGTAACCTCAGGTACCCACCTAGCTGGACCTGCTACAAACATCCTTTTCATCTTTGTTCGGGCTGTCTCCTTAGCTGTCTGGTCTGCAAATGCATTCCCTCTACCCACATCATCAGTTATTGCTTTGTGGGCGCTACATTTTATTATCGCCAATTTCTTGGGGAGTGTCAGAGCCGACAAAAGCCTATGTATAAGAGGGCCATTCTGTATTTCCATCCCATGGGAAGTGAGAAACCCCCTCTCTGCCCAGAGTCGCCCAAAGTTATGGGCGACTCCGAAAGCGTACTGGATGTCAGAATAAATATTGACAGTCAGTCCCTCACTCAACTCACAGGCTCGTATAAGGGCAACGAGTTCCGCTGCTTGGGCCGACTGATAGGGAACTCGTGACATCTCAACTACCGTGTGCAGTGTTGTGATCGTATATGCAGCAGTTGTAGTGCCATCTGGTAATTTAAAACAAGAGCTATCGACGTATAGTTCCCCTTGGGCGTCAGATAAGGGAACATCAGTCAGGTCTACCCGTCCCTTCATTTCATCCTCTGTCCGAAAAATGCAATCATGTATAGCAATGTCCTCACTCTCGGATGGGAGGGGTAGCAACGTGGCTGGGTTCACAGTGGCACATCTTTTAATCGTGACATGCGGTGCAAAGAGGGTCAATTCATAACTGGTCAGACTTGCACTGGTGAGGTGCTGTGTCTTGGTTTTATTCAAAAGTGTATCCACAGCTTGGGATACCATGACTGTGAGGTCGGTATCAAGAACGAGCCCAGCCGATTGCCTTATAGATATTGCCACTGCTGCGACCGCTCTTAGACAGCTCAGGAGGGCTCTTGCGACATGGTCAAGAAGAGTAGAAAAATAAGCAAACGGCCGTTGCTTACCTCCAAAGGCCTGTGTTAAGACAGAAAGCGCACAACTGGCCGTCTCGTGTACATTCAGCACGAACGGCTTCATATAGTCAGGTGTACCAAGCACAGGTGCAGAGCAAAGCGCAACTTTTAATTGCTCAAAAGACTGCTGACATTCAGGCATCCAAGGCAGGGGTTCATACACATCTTTAGTGGTTAGCGCGAGCAGGGGCTTTGTTAGCAACGAATAATTAGGGATCCAATGTTGACAGTAGGAAGTGATGCCAATAAAAGCGCGCATCCCTCTAAGTTTTAGGGATAGGCATCTTAAATTTAGAAAGGGACACTTTATGTCCGTGGTGAGCCAAATACAGCAACAACTTAACCGTACTGTCTTTGCATCCCTTTTCAGTGTCAGAAGCAATGAGGATATCATCCACATATTGGAGTAATACATTACCTGAGGGATGCGTGAGGGAGTCCAATTGGGCTTTCAAGGCTTGACTATATATGCTAGGGCTCTCAGTATAGCCCTGAGGAGCTCAACAGAATCTAAAGCTTCTGCCAGCTAGGGTAAAACCGAACAAGTGCCTACTGTCGGGATGGATCGGGATACTGAAGAATGCATTTTTCAGATCAATGACAGAAAAGAATTTAGCAGAGGAAGGAATCATCATCAGAAGGGCAGTAATGTCAGGGACCACCGGGAACTGAGGAACCACTATTTTATTAACTGCGCGCAAGTCAATCACAAAACAATAAACATCTGGGTGATCATCAGAGGAGTCTGAAGGTGCCCTCTTAAGAACGGGAAGAATAGGGCTATTTCACATATTTGCTGTCGCCTCCTCAACAACTCCTGACTCAATCAGATCCTGTATAATCTGCAACAAAGCTCGCTCCCTTGCCTGTGGTATTTTGTACTGGGGAATACGAGGCAAGATGGCATTGTTTTTAACTTTAATGGAAACCGGAAGAATTTGCAATAGTCCTACATCCGTGTCACCTGTTGCCCACAACGTGGGAGGCACATCCTTAAATTCAGCAGGGAGGGGTGCATCTTTGGATAGACACTGCTTAGAGCTGACCACATTCGAACCCATTGTCAAGTAAACACCTTCCGGAGAACAATAAATTGTTGCATGCAACTTCTTTAATAAATCTAAGCCCATCAAATTCTCCCCACAATTAGAGGTCAACAAAAATGGCGGATCCACAGTAAAAGGACCTATAGTCAATGTGAGAGGTTTGGAAATGGGGCTTACAACCGGTATACCAGAAAATCCTACTGATACATTATTATGGCCAGACAGAGCTGCCCCGGGGACCAGTGAAAGGGAAATAGAGCTATTCATAGCACCTGTATCCACCAAAAAATCCTTAGCTGAGCCTTGCAAATCTGCAGTAACGTAAGGACCGCGCTGATCTACAGGTATCTGAACTGGTCCCTCACCCTGTCCCTGGCTGTCCTAGCTGTGAGACATCCCTGTCACCTCATCCAGATCGTAATCATCATGGTAATACTGTTTGCCCCTAGGGTCGTCAAAGTAATTCTGGTCAGTGTGACCCTTCGATGTCCCAACAGCCTGAACCCTGTCCTGACCACTGTCTCCGCGACCCTGTCCACGAGACCCTCGTCCCCTCGGGACCGCCACCTTTTGCAAAAGCACAGGGTACTCGCTGCGCCAGTGTCCCTCCTCTTTGCAGTATGCACACTGATTCGGTCCTACAGTTGTAGTGTTCCTGCTAGCACGCAGAAGCTGTCGGTCCGGACCACCACGTCATCTACCATTCCCTCGAGCAGCCTGTTGCAATAACACCTTGGTCTTCAATTCTTTGTGCTTTTTCTCCACCTTCTCCTCATTTTCCCTGTGTTCATAATACTGTGCCATACTCAATATTACAGAAGGGGAGGAGGTTGTCCAAGTGCTCTCTGAAGCCTGCAACCGAGTCGCGATCACAGGAAGCAAGTTCGTAACAAATCTATTAACGAACAATCGGACACCTCCCTCCACCGACAAGTCCTGTCCGCTAAAATCCAAAAACACACCTTCAAATGGAGTGAAAAAATCAGACACACTTTCATCTTTCTTCTGACGACAAGCCATTAATGTGTCCCAATCTACCCTTCTTGGTGGAATAAGAGAATGCATATAGGTAATAATCCGGCCAGGCAAAGCTAGTATCTCGACCTTAGGCTTCTCACCAGGCTCCCTCTCCTGGTCCCATGCCTTAATCTGATCCCAAGTACCACCCAATTCTGCAACATGGTCCTGTGTGTGTACCTGCCTCCAAATATGAACGGGTACCAGTAAACCAAAGAACATTTCAATATCTGTAAGCGTCATCACTGTTGATGAAGCAGCCTCTGTCAATTTCTTATAATATGCAGTAGGATTCTTCCTAGGGTCAGGTAACTGAGTCTTAAGAGGCAAAACCTCACTCCTCTTCCATGGAGTATAAACCCATTGTTCCTGGAACTGGGCCTCTACCGGGGGTCTAGTAACAATGTTATGCTGATCCAGTAGCTTTGGTATCTCAGGGTGATATATGGGGTGGACTTCCCTCATCGGGAATTGGGACACTGCCTTCGGGCTCTTCTCAAGCAACCTACCTCGATAAGCAACCAGTGTTGCGACATTGCCAAAGACCTTACCATGTGCCATATTAGCAGCATACACATTGTCCCTAATATCATAAATAATCTGGGGTGCAGCATCGTTAAAACACTGTTCCCACAGTCCAATCAAAGTAGCCGACATGTGCTTAAGGGAATGCTGCTGCACAAACGGCTCATAATCTTTCATCACACTCCACACATCCTCCACGTTGTAAATGGGGTGACGAGCCCACTGAGCGGCCTGATTGGCTACAACCTTCATCGCCCACATCAGATCGTATCAGTATCCACCCCAGTCATTCCCTAGCTGTCACCCAGTTCCTGTCCCCTAATCCCTGTACAGGTATTCCGCTACTCAGTACCGTCGGGGAATGAAGGTAAAGGGAAGGAGTAGTAACAGAGGGAACAGGCACCAATGTCGCCAATGGCTGTGTCGTAGGTGTAAGAGTTGGAGAAAGAGATGCCGAAACCATAGGCGCAGCAGAAAGACTTGCGGTCATCACAGGCGCAGAAGGCGAAGCCAAAGAAAGGACAGAAGGCGCGGTGGCCAAAGCAGCTGGATCAATGACAGAAGAAACAGAAACAGCAGAAGCAGAAGAGACGGGTGATTGTGGCTGTGGGATGGCAGGATATAATTTCTGCGGGGCGTAAGGGGGTGGAAGTCGAGCATATAACAATTCCTCCACAAATGTATCATTTTCTTCTCGAGCAACATAAGACTTTTCACATTGCAATCGAAACTTCCTATCAGCACACTCTATCCCTGTCTCTGTTTTCTCTCTATCATACGCTACAGCTTTCTGAGTCACCATCTGCATTTTTCCCTTCCGGGCCTCCTTCTCTGCTTTCATTAATCTCTGTCTAGCTTCCTTTTGCCATGTTCTGAGGGAATCAAACATCGACTGTCTACTTCTTTTCGCAAACAATTTATCCTGCAGAAAATTAAGATTCTGTTCATCGAAAGTGCCCGTCAACGGCCACTGCAACTTGGCATTGTCCCTCGTATATTTGTGCCATAACATACTAAACATAATAGGGCCAAGGCCATGTTTGACATACATGCCAAAATTAGGGGTGCCTTCTGGTGGCTGACTTTCTTCCAATCGAGCATCAGTAGAACAACAACGACAGCCCGAACAAAACATTTTACTAACACACAGCATCTTTCAAAACGAAAACAAGTTCACTATTGATGCCGAGCAGATATTTGCAAATATCTTACCAAAACTGGTCCTCAGACCTCATCAGATACAGACCAAAGTGGTACCATGTTCACAAAGAACTCAAACAAATTCAAGCGCTTGTCCAAAAACGGTCCTCAGACCGTACCAAACACAAACCAAAATGGCGCCATAGCCACAAAGAACCAAAGCAAACTCACCTAGTGCACACAGGCCAAACTAATTTATTCTCCACTGCCAACTCTTCGGACCAAACGTTCAGATCCAAGGGTTTTGCCGTTCAGGACCCCAGCCGAGATGACCACTGGGCGAGGCACCGCCCGGTCAGACAGACGGGGCAGCTGCGAGTACCACACTCTCTCGTGCAGGGATCCCCGATCCGCCCGTCCGACCTGACACGGCCCGACCTCCTCACCCGTCTGTGGGCGAAGAAGGGCCACACCCGATGGGGGTCCCTATTCGGGCGCCAACTGAAGGAAGTGACCCGAATAGGGTCACCCGGGTCACTCACGACCACCTCTCAGCCTTCCAAACAAATGAAGAGTCGGTCAGACAATAGAGAATACAAACCAAAGTTATTTATTAGTCATACACTCGAGCAGAGTCCAGTCTGACCAGCCTCCTTGGATTGCTGCAGAGGGACTCACCCCTGCCAACATGGAGATACATGTTATACATTTCCAGTACCAATAAAGACACGCCTAGACTGGAATTTTCCAGTTAGTAGCTGGTGAACAAAGGAGACACAGAAGAATGAGCTACAATCCTAAGGCCGGGTACATGCTTTCTCAGTTCCAAGGTTATTCTGCCCGTGCCTGCCACTCTAAGTGTGGGAACAGGCCGATCTAACAGGAAAAGGAATATGCAATGACTAGACAGTCTATTCATTAGTACAACGAAGCTCAACCTTGGAGAAATAAAATAAAAACAGTGAGGCTGCTTTCTGCTGAGGCAAACAGAATGAGACAAAAGCTTGGTTTTGGTCATGGTACAAAATGGCGGCTGAATACAAAATGGTGCCGCAAATGCTAACTTAATCGTACAATGCAAGGGGAAGTCGACTAAAACCATTTTCCATTCCAACAAAGGAAAGAGTACACAATACACTTAGGGTCTAGAAGTTTGGCACAGAAAATACAGAAGGGTGCAGAGGAGGTAGCCCTAAAGAATAAGCCATGGTTAACACCTTCATTAAGAACCATTTTTAGAACAAGGGAGCAAGGGGAAGAACAGAGAGGTGATTGTCTGCCATCTAAGACATGTGTAGGTGTTATGGAGACCCGAGCCTCAGTAGACATGACATACTGCTCAAGGGAGACAGAGGTGTTGGGAATAATACCTGTAGAGAACAGATTTGAAGTCTTCCAGCAGGTGGGCAAGGGAGTTGAGGAGAGGGGCAGGGGCTAGAAATGGGTAGAGAAGCAGCTGGTACGAGACAGGGAGAACAGAGACTACCGGGAGGTGGAGGTAGGGATGGGGAAATATAAGCAATGCTGAAAGCATTAGGAAAAGAGATTAAGGCTGGGTTCACGACTTTGCAGATAAATCAGAAGAAAATTCAAGAGAGACGCGAGTCTTTGGAAAACAAAAGTTAGATCATTTGACACAGCAATCACAAGCACTTGAAGATACAGTTATCATGCTAAAGGAGTCGGTACCTAGCAATACTAAGAGCATAGTAGGATTTGAGCAACAGGATAAGGACATTCAGAAGAAGCTGGAAAGAATGGAGAATAATGCACGAAGAAACAATATTAGAATATTTTATGTCCCTGAGGGTGCGGAAGGAAACAGCCTGAAAGCATTTGTGGTAGAATTGATGAAACAGACCATCCAGCTGAAAGACACATAACTAGATCTGCGGAGAGAAATACAAAGAGTCCACCAAGATCCTTTAAAGAATAATCCTAAAAAGAAGACACCACGAAAATATTTGATGAATTTTTTGACATATGAAGTGAAAGAGCAGATCCTGACAGTGGCATTTCGAGAGAAGAACTTCCAAGAGCAGAATTTTAGGTTTCGCATTCGATCAGACATATCCCAAGCGACCCAGGATAGATAGTGCTGAGTAAGAGAATAGACTAACTTAGGAAATAAGGGGCCACGGTCCAAATGAAATAATGTGGGGAAATGAAATGCACAATTTAAGAGAATTAGACAAGTTGGATCAATTGATCAGGCATATGAAGTTATACTCAGCTTAAGGGGGAAAGCAGATCTGCATAGGGAAGGTGAAATAAGAGGCCCTCTGAGGAAGAGAAGCTCAAACAGGACAAGAGAACTATGTCCAACAAAGGTAGGAGAGGGTTCTCCAAGGAGGGAGGGGAAAGCATGAGGGGGTAAGGGAGCACTGGGTAGGGAGCAGGAGGGGAAAAATGAAAACAGTGTTCTCAAAGCAGATATACAGGGAGGGGGAATTAAAGAAAAATGGAAAGACAGGCAGAAGAATTAAAGTGACATGACTAACATAGAAAGGAGGGAAGGCAGGACAATATCAATGTTGCTGCAATCCTGGACTATGAATGGTCTGTCAAGAAAAATCAGGGGAAAATTATGGAATTTTTGAGAGAAAGTGAGGTAAAAATAACTTTACTCCAGGAAACCCACTTAATAAAGGAAGAAAGTAAAGAACTCTTCTAAAAACAGAAATGGATTCAGCAGTGAGCATGTGCAGACTAGATTTATTGTACCAAAGAGGTGGCAATATTGGTTAGGGCTAATGCTGGTATCAAATTGGTGGAACATATGGCGGATGAGGTGGAAAGATGGGTGTTTGCAAAAGTAGGAGTGGGAGCAGTAATGTATACGGTGGGATCATATTATGTGCCTAATACAGATGATGTTACTCCCCTTACCAAGTTGGTGGAAGTGCTGCTCAAATATCAGGCACCAATAATAATGGGAAGGGACTTCAATGTCTTGTTCGATAACCATTTGTACAAGACTGTACAGAGTAGAAGAATAAACATACTTAAGGGGGTTGATTTGGACATGGGGCTATGCGATATCTGGAGGCGGAAAGAAGGAACAACAAGAGGGTACATTTCTTTTAATAAGATTTATAGCCAACATTCAAATATTGAATATTTCTTAATAGATCGGAGAATAGAAGTCAAAGTCATTTCCATTAAGCATGTTCCCACAAATATGCCTGGTCTTTCCACGATCAGTTTAAAATTGGAATCCACAGATAGCCTTGTGATGCAAAGATGGATTATGGATAGGAAGCTACTTTTATGTCCAGAGGTTGTTTATCAGTTGGGTTTCGAGAAAGAGGCATTCTTTGAAAGTTATATAGATATTGTACCAATAAATATTGTGTGAGACTCATTTAAGGTTGTTTTAAGAGGTAGGATAACCAACATTTTTTACTAAAGAAGTAGAGTAGAGAAAACGGTTTACCAGCATATAGAAAATGAAGTGGAAATTGTAAAAGGGTTATTAATCAACCATTCAATGGAGATAGAGAGAAAGATAAATTGAAGGCGAGACTGCTGAAATTAAAGAGATTTTGAGTTTAATTTGGGGGACAGAATATGTGAAAGCTGGGTGTGCAGTGAATTAAGGCAATTCGAATATGGGGAAAACTGTAGTACACCTCTGGCCTGGAAGCCCAAATTGGAACAAACCAGAAATTTGATAACTGAAATCTACGATAAGGGCTCGGGTAGAATGCTGGCTAATAGAGAGGAGATTAAGGGGGAGCTCTTCAGATATTACCAGAAGTCATATGCGGAGGAGAGTGGATGGGTACAGGGAGATCCGGTTTGAGGAAAGTCCAGTACAAAAGTTGGGAGATGCAAAAAGAGAGAATTAAACCAGGATATCAGGATAGAAGAGATCCAGGAAGCAATTAAGCAGAGGAAAAGAGGGAAAGCACCAGGCCTGGATGTTATACCGAATGAGGTGTTTCGGGCACTTGGTGACAAACTCATTACAGTTTGGATGAAGCTGTTTAATTCCATCCTCATGGGAGGGAGCCTGCTGCCACAATCCTGGGATGAGGCTATAATATGTGTGATACTGAAACCAGATAGGAATCCAAAAGAATGTGGCTCTTACAGGCCTATTGCACTGTTGAGTTGCGACTATGACTTTTTTATGCGCATTCTGGCTAAGAGATTAAGTAAGGTAATTGGAAACTTGGTGCATGAGGATCAGAAGGGATTCATTTCTGGGAGACCTATACAAGAATTAACACATTGCTTGATTGGCACAATAGATCTGGCAATTGCATATAGTATGCTACTAGCAGTGATGGCCCTTGACACAACAAAGGCTTTTGATAGGGTCAATTGAAGATACTTAGATTCAGTACTTGAGCATAATGATCTGAGAGAAAGGCTGTTTAGGGCTATATGAAGTACATATGTTCACCGAAGGCAAGAGTATTAATAGATGGAAATCTTTCTGCAACTGTTAACATTGCCAGAGGCACCAGACATATCTCCACTGTTATTTAGCCTCTGTATAAAACTGCTAGCTAGAAGACTGAGAATAGTGGTTAACATTGTTCCATTTAAATGAAATGGGTGGGATGAGAAGATCGCATTGTATGCTGATGACTTGATGATTTATACAGCAGATACAAAGTCAGCTAGGTCAGCGGTGGAACAGGTTACCAAGAATTTCAGGGCAATATCGGGATACTTGGTAACAAGAGAAGACAGAAATCATTGTTTGGAGTATGAAACTTTTTTTTCTAATTTCTTTATTGGCATTTAAGTCATGCAAACATTATATCAGGACACATGAACCATGCTTACATACCGTCTCGCATTTTGACAATGTCTCATCCCCTCATAGTCTATTTTATCCTTCCGCTAACGAGCATCCCATGAATATCACTCCCAAAACTCCCTCACCACCCCTCCTGAGTATGGAACTTGAAAGGAGGGTAAGTAAGAAAGAGATAAGATATTTGGGTATAAGGATGATACATGATCTAGGTAAGGTTCCTGATCTGAATTTCAACAGAGCCATGGAGGAAGTGGATAAAACTTTGAGAAGATGGCAGAATCTCCCCTTTCACTTTACGGTACAATGTACCCGGTGAAAATGATAATTCTCCTAAAGTTTCCTTTTCTTTTCAATAACATCCCACTTAGCTTCAACAATGCTTTAATAATGAATTTACATGGTAATGTGAGCTCCTTCATATGGGCATCAAAGGGGATCAGAATATCCTGTAAGAAGTTACGTAGGAGAGAAGATAGGGGAGGACTTGCTATGCCGGAGTTTAGAATATATTGCTAGACATTATAGTTGAAGAATTGTCGAATGCTAATGGGAGAACCGGTACCATCAGAGACAGGACGTTTTAACGAGGCTACGCTGCAGGATATAAAGTAGGGAACACCAAACTTCTTCTATAAATTTGTGGCATCAAAGTATTTCGAAAAAATTAGGTTGAGAATTCTAAGAGCAGCTGCTAAGTTGTGACAGGAAATCAGAACAATGTGCAGGATTCCATATTTTAGTGATTTGGCTTCTGTTTGGGATTCTCCTGGCATACCAGTATGCATGGAAGATAAATTGGTAGAACCATTGAAGTGAGTAGGAATTATGACTTGGGGACTGATCGTTCCGGGGGGAACCTTACATTATGGGAATAATTAATAGTGAAGCAGAGAGCCAACTATCAAAGTATAAGTTTTATCAGATAAAGAGGTGATGGCAATCACTGAAACTGACTGCTTGGGAGATCAAAGGACCAAGCAGGCTGGAACGGGAGCTGCAGACTTTTGAGCCAAGAAGAACAGAGGTAGCTGCATGATACTGGAGAATCTTGGAAGAAGTGAACTGCAATTTCAGGCTGGCGGTAGAAGTGGGAAGGAGTTCCCACAGACTGACCTGGAGTTGGAAGATAAATGGTAAGTATCTTGGGACATTTTGTATTCTAACAGGTAAATCAGATGCCCTCAGGAAGAATCATCTGTTCACTCTCCACAGAACATACTGGTCACTCATGAAAGTGGAAAGGATTGGCAGATAAAAAGACGATTTATGTCTTAAGTGTGGAGGCGAGAATGCAGATGATGTTCAAAGAGTGCCCAGCTTTGACACATTTTTGGTGCACCAAAATGTTTCAAAAAGTAAGATATATCTGCAACTATTCAACAAAGAATCAAGGTAAGCTGATCTTTGATTATTTTTGGGATAACAGGGGAGGAGGAAATAAATACCTCTCTATCAGCAAGCCATAGTAAGTTATTATTGTACTGTTCCTGCTGGCAAGAAGGGAGGTATGCAGAAACGGGCTATGCACACACCAATGAAGTATGTGGATTGGTAGAACTATGTGATGTATATCCGAGACCTTGACTTGAAATGTTCCCAATTAGGATAGCTAAGATTTGAAGACCAGTCGAACCTTGGGAACTGTAGGGTATTCAAAAGTCTGATTACACGCATAGGCTTGGATATGTGTTGGGGGTAACTTCAAGACAAGATACCCGGTAAGAGTAGGTTTGGATGGGTGATATCATCCAGGCCCTAAAACAAAGGTCTCTCACCAGAATGATGTGTAAACACAAAACTTGAGTGTTGCAAGGACAAAAATAAAAAGAACAACAACCATAAACTAAACAGTAATAAAGACAAAAGAACACAAAGACCCAGCATCAATAGCTCAAATTGATGTTCGTACAGCAGTAGAAAAAATGAAAGCTATGGCCAGCACTTCCATTGTATCCACTAGATGATACTAAACAACTACTGCCCAAAGAAACCGAGTCATCTTGCTGCCAAATACCTGCCATACCAAACTTAAAATGCACCATCAATAGGGAAAGTAAAATACCACAGGAAACTATACAGAGCACTCATAACCCAATAAATCCAAATTTCCAACCTCCTTACATTTACACACAGTAAACATTTATTATATATAACAACAATCATACTAAAAAGAAACAAGATATTCAGTACAGAAACAAACATCCAAATCTTACAACAATCCTCTCAATGGATGATGGACAGAACCTTTCCACGATTCCCCCTCCACACAAATTTACATTACAAATGGTCACTGCTTAGAAAACAACATACCATAAACTCTCTCCCATTTGTCAAATAAATAAACCACTGAACGTAAAGAACTAATATCGGTCGTATACCACAAAATTAACAGACACAACCCAAAAAATTGTAGTAGATGTTAAACTACCTATGATATCCATAATCAACAACATATACCCACAGTGCAAAGTCAAGGATGCTACTTTCATTTTAATGATACACTTTTGAAAAGAAATCACGAAAACATAATTATTGAAAGACTGTACAGCAAGTAGCAAATTTCACTTTTAAATAAAAAAACAAATTTAATTATACTTTGTGACACCCCAATATCTAACCAACCACTTCAAAAGTCTAACTGGCTCCACTGTCTGCAGAGAAACTGATGAAAAATTGCCTACATTTTCCACTGTTTTGAAGATAATTAAGTGGGAAACATAATCCCCTCAGGTCATAAGTGAGCACCCAAATCTCAAATGGCATAGTGGAAATGTTTCCAAAGCCCTCTAGATGGCAAAATACACTTCATTAAAACAGATTATTCACTATGGTGCTCAGATGGTATGCAAATGTTTCTAAATGATTATGTCTATTTTGTAAGTGCTATGACATTGGCAGTGATCATAGGTACACAACATGGCACCCGTTAGGAATGGACAATGTGGGGGAGTCCAGAATGTGAAGGATTTCCCCAGGGATGGGGGCTAAGGGTAAGGGCTGGGCTCACAAGTGTGGGCAGAGGTAGTCAAGTCAGGGAGTTTAAGTTTAAGTTCTTGAGCATTAGACACTTCCTGAAGATGCTTGGCAGCAGAGCTAAATTATTACAGCCAATAATTTAAAAGTGATAAATTAGAAAGAGGGGCTTACGCTCTAAAAGATAGGTAGCTAAGGAAGAAATTACTAAGTTGTCTATTATAATGCAAATTAAATAAATAATGGGAAAAATGGAGAACAATCTAATCTTGGATCACATCCCATAATCTATCAGTAACATGCTTTCCAGAAACTATTTTCTGTAAAAATAATGCAATAGTGCATTAGAGAACACAAGACTTGGGTTTGGTGGTCGAATAATCAGATTTTAAATATATTAGTTAATTTTGACTTCACTTTAATTAATGGTTTGGAAGATCTGGATGAAAATAAACACGCTTGGGAATTGGCAAAACACTCTTAATGAAGCAATAAGAACTGGCTTTTAAAGAAGATTGCACAAAAATTAAAAAAGAGAAAAATTTGACCTTGAAAATGAAGTGAAAATGTAGAAACAATAAATTGAGCTTTACTGTATTCAGGAGAGACCATTTTAAAACAGTGCATTTTTTTTCAAAACAGTAGATTTATCAAACTCCTGCTTTTTTGCACAAGATCAATGTGAAATCTTACTGTTTTTGATGTCAAGTTAACTAATATATCAAATTGGTTCCACAAAGTATGGCCCTGCCATAAATTAACACAATTTCGGGTTGAAGTGTTTCATTTTGTAGTACTAAATTGTCTATGTATGCCCCATCAGATTCAAAGATTGTACTGTAGGGGTGTGCCTCACATGTTCAAGGAATACCTAACAGAAAGATGACCCTGATTTTTTAAAATGTTGATTGATAGACCCATGATAATGCAGCATTGGAACTCCCAACATGTTTCAAATTTCTCAGAATGGCTTGGGAAAATATCTAAGGCTCAAGATGGAGAAAGTTTTTTTGATGCGAGAATGAGAGCAAGTATGAAATGTATAAACCTTGGGAGGATTTCATATGAAATGCTGAAGATGGGGCTAAATTTGTAGAATAGTGCTTTTTGTAAGATAATGCTACAACATTCGTTATTATCTACTAATTGTAATATTTCGTGTACATTTTATTGTTGCAAAACTACCTGGATAATAAAAATTAATTAATAATGAAGGATGGCATAATTCTAGTCAAGGAACTACAGTCAAACACAATACAAGTCAATATGAATTCACAGAAATGTTACAAAATGGACAAAGCATTCAAAATCTTCAGCACATGCAATCACTTTACAGAAGTGTATTTCTCAAAACTTCCAAACAAACTTGAAAAAATGGTTGAAATTCTGCATGTGAAATTGCAAATATTTAAAAATGTAAGAGGCATGGACTGCTTGGAAATTATTGCCTTCAGCTTAATATAACAAAACCTAATACCAATCCCAAAGCAAACAATAACAAAATGTTTCAGAACTGTAAAATTACCCACCGTCATGGCTCAAGAAAACCTACCGAGCAAGAATATGATTTGCAATTTTAAAAACACCAATTTTCCATTTTGCTGTAACAAACATAGATATTAAGGCATATACTTGTGGTTTCACTTTATCAAGCCTAGAACTTAGAAATATATCTATGATATCTTTTAAGAACCCCCAAAAAAGTTTCCAGAACAACATGTGCAGGAAAAAATAATTGAAGACAAATCTATGTGAAATCTGTATCATAATCCTGGAAAATGAAAAAAATAGAAAGAAACTAGCAAATAGTGCAATGAAAAAATATCACCAAAAATAATTTCCTTAAAAAAGAAGAGTTCCATGCAAAACTGTTACACGATGAAACATCACAGTACCGGTAAATAAAAAGTAAAACAATACAAACTGAATACACCATCCTTTATTACATCTCATGCTCAGAGTAAGAAAATTAAATGTCTAACTCTATCTCTACAATAAACCACATATGCTACAATGCACCATAGTAGACAAATACACACAGCCACATAGCTATTAAAATATAAACAATTAAATGGATTTCAAATTGCATGATATTTGCAATGTAAAAGACTAGATGCAACAACAAATTGTAAAACAAATTAGATTCTTGTTAAAAAGAAAAAAAAAGATTTTCAATATGTTAACCTCACAGTAAAACACAAACCTACTATAATTAAAACTTAAACTAGCAAAAAGAAATTTACCAAATATAAAATAATTTAAAAATATACATTAAAGTGAAAATAAAAACAAAATCAGTGTTCCAAACCTGAAATACACTTTTAAAATATGTAACTCATTTGATAATATTAACATATATTGATCACTACAATATTTATGAAACATACATAACAAAAACATAAAATAAACTAATACATATTCTTTGACTGAAACTTTAAAAAATGTACAACAAAACCCTTTTTACTAATGTACAACTTAAATATATGCTATATTTAAAACTAGTTAATGAAGAATGTAAAATATCTGAAAACATATTACCAAAAAAGGAAAATAATATTACACTTTTCTTAAAAATCTAAAAGTACTTATTTTACTTTTGATGTGCACAATATTGAAATATGAAAATGTACAACTAAAGACTGTGAAAAAATCAAGTTAAAAAAGTACACTTGCTTATTTAACCTATCATGTGAAAATATATCCATGTTACATTGAAACTGAAGATGTAACAAAAATTGTGTAGATGTTACATTTTTATAAACAAAAAATCATTTAAAACAACTGAGTTCATTTCTAGTGCCAATCTCAAAGCAAACAATAACAAAATGGTTCAGAACTGTAAAATTACCCATCGTTGTGACTCAAGAAAACCTACCTAGCAGCGATATAATTAGCAATTTTTAAATCACCAATTTTTCATTTTATAGTAACAAATATAGATAAAAAGGCATATACTTACGGTTTCACTTTATCAAGCCTAGAACACAGAACTATATCTACGATATCTTTTAAGAAGTCAAAAAAGTCTCCATAACAACACATGCAAAAAAAAAAAATTGAAGACAAATCTATATGAAATCTGTATCAGAATCCTGGAAAACCAAAAAAATAGAAAGAAACTAGCAAATAGTGCAATGAAAAAATATCCCCAAAAATAATTTCCTTAAAAAAAAGGAGGAGTTCCATGCAAAACTGTTACACAATGAAACATCACAGTACCAGGAAATTAAAGGTAAAACAATACAAACTGAAGACACCATACACCATCCTTTATTACATCTCACGCTCAGAGTAAGAAAATTAAATGTCTAACTCGATCTCTACACTAAACCAAATATACTACAATGCACCATAGTAAACAAATACACACAGCTACATAGCTATTAAAATATAAACAATGAAATAAATTTGAAATTTCATGATATTTGCAATGTAAAAGACTAGATGCAATAACAAATTGTAAAACAAAACAGATTCTTGTTAAAAAGAAAATAAAAGATTTTCAATATGTTAACCTCAAGGTAAAACACAATCATACTATAATTAAAACTTAAACTAGCAAAAACAAATTCACCAAATATAAAATAATTCAAAAATATACATTAAAGTAAAGATTAAAAAAATCAGTGTTCTAAACCTGACATACACTTTAAAAATGTGTAACTCATTTGATAATATTAACATATATTGATCACTACAATATTTTTTGAAACATACATACCAAAAACATATAATAAACTAATACATATTCTTTGCCAATCTAAGGGAAAGCATGAGAGGAAGGGTGGAATATCAGTAGTCGGTCCAAATTAAATTTAAGGGGGAGGGGAATACTGATATTCCACCCTTCCTCTAATGCTTTCCCTTAGATTGGCAACGTTCTTTCACCTGCCTATCAGGTAGGCTCACGCATTCGTGCGCCGTTTTTACTCTGTCAGGGGCAGCACTTTTTTGGACAGGGCACTTGCCACACCATGGTTTCCCCCCGGAGCTACCTCCGGTTGCCCTCTCTCCTTCATTTTTTTTCCCCCTCTTATGCTCTTTCCCCCCCTAACTAGAAGGGGCCTGTCTCATTCCTCTCGATCAAACCACATATTCCTTCCTTCCCTCCCTCTCGCACTGTCCTACCTCATCCTCCCCTTCTTTCTCTTTCCTTTTCTCCTTTCTGTCTTCCATAGTTGTTTTTAACCACGGCCCCACACACAGTTGTATATTACAGGCACTGTTAGAAATGGGATCTCTAGTTGGCAAGGGCTTGCACCTTTGTCCAAGTAGGGACCCTTCTTCCTAGTCAGGGTAAGGGTTGTTACACTCGTGAAGTAACCCCTGCTCACCCTCGTGGTAGCTTGGCACGAGCAGTCAGGCTTAATTCAGAGGCAGTGTGTAAAGCATTTGCACATAACCAACAGTAATACAGTGTAAGCACTACAAACGGACACCACACCAGTTTAGAAAAATAACCAATATTTTATATACTCAAGACAAGACCAATTACGACAAAAATCCACAATACGATACTTTAAGAATGAATACTTGATACGTTAACTTCTTCTTTGCAGGAATAGCACAAAAGCAAAGTTCGTACGAGTCGGTAGCTCCGTCCGAGCCTACCGTGATGCTGAAAACCACAGAGTCTAACAGTTCCAGCCGACCGCGCCGATACAGGCCAGCAGAGTCATGAACAGACTTGGTTACAGTACCTTTCTCGTTGTGGCTGGTACGGAGTGTACGAGCCGGTTGGCGTTCGTCGCGGTTGCGGTGCAAGACGGAGCGATGCAAGGTGCGGTGTCCTCGATGCGGTGCAGGCAGCGGCTCGATGAGCGTCGTGCAGACGGAGTCGGTGAGTCCAAGGCGTGCGATGCAGGGCGAGACGATGCTCGATGCGGTGCTGACAGGTTGCGATGCAGGCGACCTAGCCGGAGTGCGGAGCTGGCGCCGGACAGCGGGGCGAGTCGGAGCGGTGCGCCGCAGACGTGCGAGCGGTGCCCCAAATGCGGTGCGGTCTCGACTCTTGAGCCAGTTGCAGCGACAGTGTCGGTCTGGTCCGGCTGGCCCAGTGAAGCGATGCGATGCGAACTGCGGTGCCCACGGGTCACGGTGCAAGCAGCAGCTCGATGTTGGCGGCGTCGGACGTCGCCCACGGTGAGACCAGGGTTGCGATGCGAAGCGGGGCGATGCGGTCTGCGGTGCAAACAGGTCACCGGCCAGGGATGGATTCGGTTGACGGAGTCGGTTGCAGTTCCCTTCCTCTGTGGCAACTGAAACAGCGTTCCAGAAGCGGTACCCAGAGGCTTGTGAAGTCTTTGTAGTCCCTGAGACTTCTTAACAGGAGGCCAGCTCGGTTCCTGGCCCTTGGAGATACTCAGCACAAGTTTGTAGAAAGTTCAGTCCAGTCCTTTCACTGCCCAAGGCAGAAGCAGCAGCTGCAGGCCAACCCAACAAAGCAACAACACAGCAAAGGGGCAGTACTCCTCCTGGCAGCTCTTCCAGCTCTTCGTCTTGGCAGGTTCCTTGATTCCAGCGAGATCTAAATTCATGGGGTCAGGGCCCCAATATTTATATCCCAAATTCCTTTGTTCTCTGAAGGCAGAGAGCCTTCGCCTAGTCCAAACCGGTTCTGGAGCACTTTGTTGACAAGTCTCCGTCCCTTCTTTCAGTGAGTAGGCCAGGGACATCAGACGCACCACAGGAGGTGGAGCCAGCATTGTGGAGGGAAGGCACTGTCCTATTCAGGGCCCAGGTGCGACCCCTCCCACCCATCTACAGGTCGATCTGGCTATTCAGCCCTGCGCTGACTCACCCTGTCTCCTGGCATCCCCCAGCCCCGGTCACTCACATTCCAGACACGGAATACACAACCTCGCAGAGGCAGGCTTGGATGGTTAGACCAGAAAATACCCACTTTCTAAAAGTGGTATTTCTCAAACACAGAATGTTAAAACCAACTTCACTAAAAGCTGCATTTTATCATTCTGAGTCCAGGCATACTAAACTCGAATTTCTACCATGTTCCCGGGGTCAGTTAGGATTATATACTGTAATAATCAAAACCGCCCGTTCTGGCCTAGGGGAACAGGTAGCCTTGCAATAGTGAAAAACGAACTAGGCTGTAATTCACTATCAGGACATGCCGCACACACCCGGGCATGTCCTACCTTTCGCGTACAACGCACCCTGCCCACAGGGGTACCTTGGGCCTACCTTAGGGGTGACTAATATGTAGCAAAGGGAAGGTTTAGGGACTTGCAAGTGTGTGCACTTGCCAAGTCGACATGGCAGCCCCAGGCTGCGCACGGCTCTGCGATGGCAGGCCCGAGTTACACTTTACGGGCTGTTTGCGTGGGTGGCACAATCCAGTGCTGCAGCCCACCAACAGCATTTGGTCTATAGGCCCTGGCACTCGCAGTGCACTTTACAAGGGACTGACACATAAACCAAATAGGCCAATCATGGAAACACCAATCCATAACACATTTTATACAGGAGCACTTGCACTTTCCCACTGGACCGCAGTGAGGAAAGTGCGCAGAATCATCACACCAGCAAAAACAGAGTCAAAACCGGGAGGTCAGAAAGCAAAAAGTCAGGGGAAACACGCCAAAAGATGCCAAGTCTAACAGGCACCAACAATGATTGTGCAGTTTTAATTATGTCACAATACAATGTATGTTTGGCACCACGCACTATTTCCACTAAAGCTCTAGCACATCAAAATGTGGATCCAATGGATCTTGTAAGCACTGATTGTGTCACGGAGGGTGCTTATTCACCTTGTCACCGGTCGCCATGTACAGTACACCTATTTCCCTGTTGGGTTGCAAGTGTCTGATTATGCTTTGTTGTACATCAGCCCTGAAGAAGTCTTGGGGTATTCCCCAGACGAAACACGTGTTGGCTGGGCAATCGTACGAAATAAAAGAAGAACAAACAATACTCCAGTGTGTTCTTCTACATGTGTAATTGACTGTTTAACACTGTATCACCAACCTGTGGATAGCTTTGATAGAGAGAAATTGCTCCACACACACTATTGACGTGTGCACAGGCCCACTTTTGCTTTGTTGACCTTGTGTCAGTTTCCAGGGGTTCAGGGATTCCCCCCACCTGTGGCACCGTCGCATAGCTATTATAGTTGAATACGAACGCACACCCGTTGCAGGTGCCATGACCTACCGCACACATCAAAACCCTACCCCTTGTGCCATTCATCTACATTACCCAAAAGCCTATAAATGAACTGAATCTTAAACTCATCCCCAGCACCCACTGAAAGCCCTAACATAACCCAAAACCATTAAAAAAAAAAAACTAGTTTTTAAATTTGCACCAAAAAAACCTAACAGTTAAACTAAGTCTATAAATAGACACAACAAACACAAAATATTAAAAAAATATATTAAAGTGAACTACATTATGTTGTGCTGTATTATATGTTCAGAAAAAATATACACTTGCCAGCAATGGACTGGATTAACAAAGGCAAATTTACATGTATAGATCTACTCCTAAACTTACATGTAACTCTCCATTATTTTGCAGTTCACCATTTCTGAAAGGAGATACCTAGGTATAGACATATTTGTCTGAACCATCTATGCCACCTCTGCCTGGTTGGAAGACATGTCCACCACCGGGGCAGAGAGTTCCACTATCAAGGTAGAGACCTACAAATGGACGGCAATAGGCAAATACTACACATATGACTCACATCACACACTCCCACACCCTTTACCTTTAAAACACATAAATGCAGCTTTCTTCACCCTGGACTGTGTGAGCCTGCAACCAACAGGAACCATTTCCAGCTTTCAGGATGCAGACCAAAACACACAAGAGTAATTCAACTGAGGAGAAGACAGCAAGTGTAGTTAAATTTATTATCAAACACATGCAAGCAGCTACATGGCTTGCCTTCATGCAGCAAAATGGCAGCCTTGCGGCAGGAGCTCATAGACTTTCTAAATGTTTCAGGGGAAGTAACACGCCCCCTTGGTGAAATAAAGAAGAAAGACTGAATGAGAAGAGGTAGAGGAAGGATAAGTTATTCAGGATTCAGGTAGCAAAAGCTATTCATGAATGTACACCTGGATCCTGTATCTCACCCCCTTGAGGACTCTGCCCTTTCCAAAAGTCACCCTCACTTGCTATAATGGCCAGATAAAAATGAATCCATCTCTCTGGTAGTAATAGTTATCCTACAATCACCCACACAACTCTATTCTTCCATCACCCTCACTGTTATGCAGACATCACATAGCTATCCCTTATACACAGCCTCCAACATGCTCACCCTTTAAATCTGATACTTTTCACATTTGATTTGTTTTTCTTTTCCTTTCTCTCTCATACAAGAAATGTGTTTGCTACAGCTGTTGCAGGAGGACTTCCTAATGCATCAGGGCAGCACACAGAGCATGTCTCCAAAGACAACAAGATACACAGGTATGTCATTGTACTATCAATATCACTAAAATGTCCTCTGGAATTTATAAACCTTTTTGAGTTGCACCATAACTTCTTTAATTTAATAGAGGTCCTACATCCACACCCCGCAAGGGTGGCAACCCCTCCAGGGACACCAATCCTACCTTTTTTTGTAATGCATTTCCTCAGCCACTCGGGGGTCCCTCTGGACTTCCTTGGGATTCCCTTTGGAATCCCTCAAGACTCCCTCAGTAGTGGCTCGGGACTCCCTTGGGATTTCCTCAAAAGTCCCTCGGGATCGCAGTGACCACTAATTTTTCTTTTTATTTGGGCCCTGGTGATCCCTCTGTGACCCCCCCCCCCCTGAGGGCTACAGGGTCAGGGTATCCCTATCCTGCCCCCTTATGTCCATTTTCAAAAACCTTTTGAAGAGAAAATGAGAAAAATGTTACTGCAGCCATTACAGGACTCAAGGAATTAGTCCCCTGTCCTGAAATTAGAAAACACATTAATATAAGGGAGCTGGGTAGAGATACCCTGACTCCCTATGCTCCATGGGGGGGACCCAGAGGGACCCCCTCAGTGCCAAAAAAGAAACAAAATGAGAATAAAATGCCACAATCCCGCAAGACTCTCACGGGATTGAAACAAAAACAAAAAACAAGATGGCAGCAGGTCCACATTTATTATGTTTAGGTCCTGGAAAGCCCACCACCTGTATTCATGAAGAGGAGAGGAGCCATGTGCCCCCCCTCCCTGAAACCCCAGAGTTCCCGGGGAGCCCACCCTCGGGCCGAAATTATATTATACTATTATTATTTTTTGTTGAAGGTCGTGCGCAGCATGAGGTTGGCTAAATGTGGGTGTTGACTGGAGGGACTGGCCAACCCCGCTGAGCACAACCACAGCCCTGCGCATTTTGGGGTTGGCCAACCCCCCCACTGCACAAGGCCAAAGGCCATGCGTGGCGGGAGGTTGCATTTATGTTTATGGTAATTAAATATTACTTTACATTACAAAAAAAACTAGAAATTCACTGAAAATCTAAAGGTTAAAATAACATTATAGTTAGGTGTGATAAAAATCTAGTTTTTTTAAAAAAAACTTTCAAATTCACTGAAAAACTCAAAGTTTCAAGTAATATTATAGTTATGTGAATATGTAAGTGACAACATTAACGTTCTCAACTAAAACAAACCAACAGAAATTCACCAGTTATAGTTAGCAGAGCTAACTATAACTTGTGCCCCCGCCATGTACTGCTTATGACCTCACATATTAGATCACCCATGACATGTTCTATGACATCATTTATGAAATCCCTGATGACATCTCAATGACATCATTGATGACATTACTGATGACATCACTGATTCAAAACGTTAATGTTGTCACTGACATATTCACCTAACTATAACGTTATTTTAAGCTTTGTTTTTTTCAGTGAATAGATAGATAGATAGATAGATAGATAGATAGATAGATAGATAGATAGATAGATAGATAGATAGATAGATAGATAGATAGATAGATAGGAAATGCCTTTTCTGGTTTGCTAATAACTTTGGCGCCCTTTGACAAATCTTCACAAAACTTTTTTAAAAAGGCTTGTGTTTTGCCTAATTCCTTCATGGAAAGTTTGCGAGTGATTCGTCATGAGGGAGCTCATAAAAAGGGGAGTTATGAAACCAAAATTCTGCATGCAGTTTCCATAGACTATTTTGAACAGCACTGCCGAAAAAACCTGTGGAGCAGAACTATTCCAAACTTGGCAGGAAGCTAGTTCTTGTGATTTGGTGTAAATCTGCTCAATAAATGTTGGGAAATTAAGGCTAAGGCCAAGCCCTGCTGCCAACTCCCCGTATGCAGCCAACCCCACGCCTCACATGCAGCCAACCCGATGCTGTGCAGCCAACCCCACGTCACATACAGCCTTCAGCCGTGTGTGGCAGGGGGTTGGCCACAGGACCTGGCCTGTGACAAGGCCCTGCGCCCAACCTCCCACATGAAGCCAAAGCAGCGCACAGTTGTTGGGTGCGTGCAGCAGGGGAGTTGGCTACAAGGCCTGGGCTTCCGCCAGGTCCTGTGGCCAACCCCCAAAGACAGCCAACCCTTGTTTTATATAGTCCCATATGCCCCAGGGACATGTCCCACCAAGAGCCTATACTGTAAACAAGTGTTGAAGATTGTGCTTGTTTTCTTTTTTAAAAATTCCAAGAAATTGCGAATCAGTTGCGATTTTCACTGCAAAAATAAAAATAAATGCTTATTGGTCCAAGCGGGGTCCTTGATGGAACCCAGGATCAGGTTTAGGGGGTTAGGGTATTCCTACCCTGCCCCCTTCTCTTTTTTTAAATGTTTTTCTTTGAGACTCGGCTGGTTGAAGTGTTGGCAGCCAACCAGATCTCTGCATGAGATCGGGAAGATTTGTGGAGGGTTGGCACCTCTAGATATACAAATTTGTGTTTCTTTAATCTCTCCAAAACTACTGCACAGATTTACACCAAATAACAAAAACAGTGCTTTCTGAACCAATACCTAGCTTTCTGCAAAATTTGGTGTCATTCCGTTCAGTGGTTCGGGCTGCAGTTGTGTCTAAAATCTCTATCAAGCCCCAGCTTCACAAATCGCCTTGAAGCTTTCCATGCACAACTAGAATCAGCTGCACCCTTTTTTGGGGAAAATTCTGTGAAGATTCGTCAAACAGAGGCAAAGTTAAGGGCAAGTCAAAAAACATTTTTCCTATGGAAACTAGGTCTTAACTATCACTCCCTACTGGCATCCACCAGTAGGTTATATATTGTTTTATATATTTGAGATGTCATGAGTGATGTCATGAGTGATGTCCCTGACCATGTCATGAGTGATGTAATATGTGACATCATCAGCAGTGCATTGCTGGGGGTGAGTTATAGTTAGCTCAGCTAACTATAATGGCTGAATTTCTCTGGTTTTGTACGAGTGAAATGTCAGCCTAACTATAACGTCTCTGTAACCTTTGTTTTTGCCATGAATTTCTAAGGTTTTGTAAATGCTAATTCCTAACTATAACATCCCTGAAACCTCTGTTTTTTCAGTGAAATTCTAAGGTTTTTTAAATGCTAACTCCTAACTATAATGTCCCTGTAACCTTTGGTTTTTTCTGTGAATTTCTAAGGTTTTTTAAATTCCATTTTGTAACTATAACGTACCTGTTGGACTTGGCCCTTTTTGGCTAAAGTTCCTTAAACTTTTTGCCTTCCTCCTAGACCTTTTTCTGACATGGTGTTGCCGACGTAGATGCTTTGGGCACTTTGCCACTGCTGACCAGTGTCAAAGTGCAAGTGCTCCCTGTATAAAGTTTTATGGTAATTGGTTGTCCCTAATTGGTATGTTTGTCTTACCAGTAAAGTCCCTAGTAAAGTGCACTATGTGTGCCAGGGCTGTTAATGCAAATGCTACTAGTGGGCCTGCAGCACTAATTGTGCCACCCACATAAGTAGCCCTAAAGAGAGATCTCAGGCCTGCCACTGCAGTGCCTGCGCGCAGTTTGTTAACTGCCTGGTTGTCCTGACAAGTGCACCCACTTGCCAGGCCTTACTCCTTCCTTTTTTTTATGCACATCAGACACCCCTATAGTAGGCCCAAGGTACCCCCTGGGCAGGGTGCAGTGTAGGTGAAAGGTAGGACATGTACTGAGGTGTGTACCATGACCTGACAGTGAAATACTGCCAATTTCGTTTTCACTGTTGCAAGGCCATCTTGCCCATAGGACAAAATGGGGAATGCTGTGTCACATGTTTCCAGCATATCTTCCCATCGGCATAAGATGGAGAGATGGAGTTTAGTGTGCCTGAACTCAGAATTTAATAACACATCTTTTTATGAAGATGTTTTTTAAATTGTGTGTTTAGAAATCACGCTTTTAGAAGTGGCTGGTTTCTTGTCCTAACCATCCTGCGTGCCTCTGCCTGGTTGTGTATTGACTGTCTGGGTTTGGATGTGACAGGGTCTGAGGAGTTGTCCTGACACCAGGGAGGAGTAGGTGGGACAGCAACAGGCTGGCCTGCATTTAGTGCGATGGGAGGAGTAGCCCCCTGAATGTGAGGAGGGCTGTGCTGCCACCACAAAGGGATGGCTCCTCCTCCTGCGGAGCGTCTGAGGCCCAGACCCTCACTATCAAAGGAAGAGGGTGTGCACTGGCAGGAAGACACCCAGAACTGGTTTGGACCGGGCTCAGAGCCCCTGAACACAAAGACTTCAAAGGCATTTAGGGGTATAAATGTGAGAGCTGAAACCCCTGAACTCAAGACTGAACTCAAGACTGAAAAGGATTGAAACTACTTCGTGATCAAGAGGAACCTCTGCCAAAGAAGAACAGCTGAAGAGACTGAAGAGAAGGACTGCCCTTGCTGTGTGTTCTGGGGCTGGCCTGCAGTTTGCTGCTTTGACTAAGGAGAGGATAAGGGACTTTGCTGTGTGCTGTGTCCCCCTGCTTGAAAGGACTTTGCTGTGTGCTGTGTCCTGAAGTAACTTGTCTCCAAGGGCCCGAGGAGAGCTGGTCCCCTGTTGTGGAAACTCAGGAACATCAAAGTTTCCAACCGTGTCTCAGCGACGCTTGGTGCGTGTGCTTTTGCACGCCTGAGACTGCAGTGTGGTCTGTGGTGCCGTTTACGAGGTGCCCCGTGACCGCATTGCCCCCGCAGTGTGAAACATCGTCCACGCTGCTGCATTGCCATTTGTGGCCCGAGCCGTCATCGTAACTGAGGCTGTGAGTAAGGATCCCCGCCGCCGGCCCGAGCCGCAACGTGCTAAGGGATTTCTTGAAGCTAAGGAAGCTGCAAGGTGAAAGGGATCGTGATCGTTGTTCGCCAAGAGGAATCTGCCCAAGATCGCCAACGAAGGAGAAGGCAGCGCTGTAACCCGTCCGGCTACAGCGTCGCCTAGCCACGGAGCTGCAACGTCATTGGGGCCGCCCAGCAGGATGTCCGACGAGCGGGGAGGGAGCGAGAGAGCGAAGCAGCGCACCCCCCAGGTAAGGCTTGGACTCCGGTCGGGAGCCGCAAGCGTGTGTGGCCTGGGGAGGCGTGCAGGAGGAGTACAGGAGTGCTCCGATCTCTCTCCCGCTTCACCGCGTTAGACACGCTGAGTCCCCGAGCGGCCCATACCTGCCCAGCAGTACCGGGGCTGCCCCTTTAAGCTTACGACCGTTGTCTCTGTTGTTGGGGCCTAGTGGTGCCCGAGCTGATTGCGCAGATTGGCTTATTGCATTATTCTTGCATTACGAACTGCATTATTCTTGCATTACGAACTGCATTATTCCTTGCATTACGAACTGCATTATCCTTGCATTACGAACTGCATTATTCTTGCATTACGAACTGCATTATTCTTGCATTACGAACTGCATTATTCTTGCATTACTTAACTGCATTATTCTTGCATTACGAACTGCATTATTCCTGCGCTACTGAACTGCATTAGTACTTGCATTAAGGACTGTCTTATTTCTACATTACTGAACTGCATTACTTAACTGCATAGCATTGCATTAGGACTGCATTAGATCATCGTGAACTGCTCAATAATACCGCAAGAACCTACAAGTGATTGTTGGCCTAATAACCGGCAAAGTGAAATATTACGAATACGCATATGTTGGATTTCTATCGTTTGGTCTCATCGTATTTCTTTTGATAAAGATACCGATATTTTTACAAAATCAGTGTGGTGTCCATTTGTGGTGTTATCACTGTGTTACTGGGAGTGTGGTTGCAAATACTTTACACATCGCCTTGGAGATAAGCCTGGCTGCTCGTGCCAAGCTACCAGAGGGTGAGCAGGGGTTATCTAAGAGTGTGTCCCTCCTTTCCCTGACTAGAAGCAAGGGTCCCTATTTGGACTAAGGTACCTACCTCAGCCAACTAGAGACCCCCAGTTCTAACATTTGGTGGTCAGCGGTTGGGATTTGAACTTGTATTTGCAATTGACTCACAGTGATTGGTGTACATCACTAGTTTTATCGCAGACCACGACGCAACCACATATTGTGTTTTTGATTTTTTGGTTCTATTTTTGAGCGACCTTTAAGCCACACATCTTGTCTCAAAGGAGTCAGGTAGCCAGTGAGGTTGCAGAATTGGAATTCGACATTGAGGCATTGCTTACCTACAAAGTTGATCAATTGAGGCAATTCTGCAGAGCTTTGGGATGTCCCATGAAAAGTAGCGCCAAGAAGGAGGAGGCTGCAAACGGCCTTGAGGGCCTGGTGGGAAGCCAAAGAGGCTCAGGAGACAGGTGATGCTGAGGTGGATGAGGATGACCCAGGGAATGGATTTGGTCCACAGGATTTGCCGGTGGGAGGACCAGCCTCAGGGGCTGGTAGTAACCATTCCGGGAGGAGCTTTTCCCCAGAGGAGCTGGAGGAAATCCAAAGGGTCAGAGAGCATGAGTTGGAGGTTTTAAAACTTAAGGCTCAAGCAGATGAGAAAAAGCTGCTCATTGAAAGTGAAAAGCGAGCAGAGGAGAGCAAGAACTCTCTCGCCTTGGAAGAGAAGAAGATTCTCTTAGCTCATGAGATAAGCATGAGGGAACTGGCCATTAAGGCTAAACAGGTGGAGTCCAGTTCAAATGGTGGCAGCGCACAGCCAGTGCCAGCGGGTAAGGTGTACATTCCCAAAGACTTATTGCGAGATTACCAAAGGGGTGATGATATTTATGCGTGGTTCACGGCATATGAGATCCCACTGAGGATGAATGAGGTGCCTGAGAAGCATTGGGGGGCGTGCCTGTGGAAACACTTTGAGGCTTCTGGGAGGGATGTTTTACCACCTTTAGAGAGGGCGGGAACCCTGACCTACGCCAACATGAAGGAGGCTTTATGCCTCAGGTATGGGCTCACTCCTGAACAGTACAGGCAGAAGTTCAGGAACTTCAAGAAACTGGAATCCAGTCCTTGGGGTGAGTGTGTGAATGCGTACACGTGTGCACTGGATGATTGGGTGATGGTTAGCCTGGCGAATGATTTTAAGGGATTGCTCAATTTGGGCCCCAGGGAGCCCCGGCTCAGTAATTATTTTCCAGAGTTGCGCCACCACCTGTTAGAGTGCGAGCTCTTTGATCCCCAGGAGCTTGCACCAGAGACAGACCCCTGGTTAAGTGACAGAGGGTCTGAAGAGGCACAGAAGTCTAGACGGAAGGTTGAGAGGGGGCTGTGTTCCCCAGTAGGAAAACCCATGGGTCAGGGCCCAACCAGTAGGGCTGGGTCCCCTAGACGTCACCAGGGTGACCCCGCCTCTAACCTGAAGGGCAGGATAACTGTAACCAGTGCCCTGGCCGCGGGGTCTTCCAGGGGTACCGCTCCAGGTGGGAGTTGGCAAGGGACAAGCACCCCTAGAGGGCCCCAGACTGCCAGGAAGTATCAGTGGAGGAGCTTAGTTGGCCCAGGGAGTCGTAACCGAGGGAACCCCCTGGGGTCGGGAAGGCATAGACCGGGAGGGTGTCCCTCAGTGGCGGGCCCGCGTCCGGGTTCTATAGCCCCAAGCAGGGGAGTCCATCAAGGTAGTTGATTGGCCTACCCTGGCTTTAGGCTGGGAGGGGGTTGTGTTGGACTTGGCCCTTTTTGGCTAAAGTTCCTTAAACTTTTTGCCTTCCTCCTAGACCTTTTTCTGACATGGTGTTGCCGACTTAGATGCTTTGGGAACTTTGCCACTGCTGACCAGTGTCAAAGTGCAAGTGCTTCCTGTATAAAGTGTTATGGTAATTGGTTGTCCCTAATTGGTATGTTTGTCTTACCAGTAAAGTCCCTAGTAAAGTGCACTATGTGTGCCAGGGCTGGTAATGCAAATGCTACTAGTGGGCCTGCAGCACTAATTGTGCCACCCACATAAGTAGCCCTAAAGAGAGATCTCAGGCCTGCCACTGCAGTGCCTGCGTGCAGTTTGTTAACTGCCTGGTTGTCCTGACAAGTGCACCCACTTGCCAGGCCTTACCCTTCCTTTTTTTTTATGCACATCAGACACCCCTATAGTAGGCTCAAGGTACCCCCCTGGGCAGGGTGCAGTGTATGTGAAAGGTAGGACATGTACTGAGGTGTGATCCATGTCCTGACAGTGAAATACTGCCAATTTCGTTTTTCACTGTTGCAAGGCCATCTTGCCCATAGGACAAAATGGGGAATGCTGTGTCACATGTTTCCAGCATATCTTCCCATCGGCATAAGATGGAGAGATGGAGTTTAGTGTGCCTGAACTCAGAATTTAATATCACATCTTTTTATGAAGATGGTCTTTAAATTGTGTGTTTAGAAACCACGCTTTTAGAAGTGGCTGGTTTCTTGTCCTAACCATCCTGCGTGCCTCTGCATGGTTGTGTATTGACTGTCTGGGTTTGGATGTGACAGGGTCTGGGGAGGTGTCCTGACACCAGGGAGGAGTAGGTGAGACAGCAACAGGCTGGCCTGCATTTGGTGTGATGGGGAGGAGTAGCCCCTGAATGTGAGGAGGGCTGTGCTGCTGCCACAAAGGGATGGCTCCACCTCCTGCGGAGCGCCTGAGGCCCAGACCCTCACTATCAAAGGAAGAGGGTGTGCACTGGCAGGAAGACACCCAGAACTGGTTTGGACCGGGCTCAGAGCCCCCTGAACACAAAGACTTCAAAGGCATTTAGGGGTATAAATGTGAGAGCTGAAACCCCTGAACTCAAGACTGAACTCAAGACTGAAAAGGATTGAAACTACTTCGTGATCAAGAGGAACCTCTGCCAAAGAAGAACAGCTGAAGAGACTGAAGAGAAGGACTGCCCTTGCTGTGTGTTCTGGGGCTGGCCTGCAGTTTTCTGCTTTGACTAAGGAGAGGATAAGGGACTTTGCTGTGTGCTGTGTCCCCCTGCTTGAAAGGACTTTGCTGTGTGCTGTGTCCTGAAGTAACTTGTCTCCAAGGGCCCGAGGAGAGCTGGTCCCCTGTTGTGGAAACTCAGGAACATCAAAGTTTCCAACCGTGTCTCAGCGACGCTTGGTGCGTGTGCTTTTGCACACCTGAGACTGCCGTGTGGTCTGTGGTGCCGTTTACGAGATGCCCCGTGACCGCATTGCACCCGCAGCGTGAAACATCGTCCACGCTGCTGCATTGCCGTTTGTGGCCCGAGCCGTCATTGTAACTGAGGCTGTGAGTAAGGATTCCCGCCGCCGGCCCGAGCCGCAACGTGCTAAGGGATTTCTTTTAGCTAAGGAAGCTGCAAGGTGAAAGGGATCGTGATCGTTGTTCGCCAAGAGGAATCTGTCCAACATCGTCAACGAAGGAGAAGGCAGCGCCGAAACCCATCCGGCTACAGCGTCGCCTAGCCACGGAGCTGCAACATCATCGGGGCCGCCCAGCAGGACGTCCGACGAGCGGGGAGAGAGAGAGAGAGCGAAGCAGCGCACCCCCCAGGTAAGGCTTGGACTCCGGTCGGGAGCCGCAAGCGTGTGTGGCCTGGAGAGGCGTGCAGGAGGAGTACAGGAGTGCTCCGATCTCTCTCCCGCTGCACCGGGTTAGACACGCTGAGTCCCCGAGCGGCCCGTACCTGCCCAGCAGTACCGGGGCCGCCCCTTTAAGCTTACGACCGTTGTCTCTGTTGTTGGGGCCTAGTGGTGCCCGAGCTGATCGCGCAGATTGGCTTATTGCATTATTCTTGCATTACGAACTGCATTATTCTTGCATTACGAACTGCATTATTCCTTGCATTACTGAACTTCATTAGCCTTGCATTACTGAACTGCATTATTCTTGCATTACTGAACTGCATTATTCTTGCATTACGAACCGCATTATTCTTGCATTACGAACTGCATTATTCTTGCATTACTGAACTGCATTATTCTTGCATTACGAACTGCATTATTCCTGCGTTACGAACTGCATTAGTACTTGCATTAAGGACTGTCTTTTTTCTACATTACGCACTGCATTACGAACTGCATAGCATTGCATAATCGTGAACTGCTCATCGTGAATAGATCATCGTGAACTGCTCAATAATACCGCAAGAACCTACAAGTGATTGTTGGCCTAATAACCGGCAAAGTGAAATATTACGAATACGCATATGTTGGATTTCTATCGTTTGGTCTCATCGTATTTCTTTTGATAAAGATACCACTATTTTCACAAAATCAGTGTGGTGTCCATTTGTGGTGTTATCACTGTGTTACTGGGAGTGTGGTTGCAAATACTTTACACATTGCCTTGGAGATAAGCCTGGCTGCTCGTGCCAAGCTTCCAGAGGGTGAGCAGGGGTTATCTAGGAGTCTGTCCCTCCTTTCCCTGACTAGAAGCAAGGGTCCCTATTTGGACTAAGGTACCTACCTCAGCCAACTAGAGACCCCCAGTTCTAACAGTACCTGTAACCTTTGTTTTTTAAGTGAATTTCTAAGGTTTTTTAACTAGCAGTCACGTAACTATAGTGGTGGAGAAAGGGGGCTGGGCCTCCAACCAGCTCTCAGGAATTCCACTGCATAGGACTTACAGGAGGTAGCTGGAGGGCTTCTTGGCCCCCAATGTCCCTCTAGAGCCATGGGGACTTTATACCCCAACTAGTAGTGCACCGGGAGGCACATTTGCAGAGTGGTGGAGAAAGGGGGCATGGCCTTTGACTACTTATCAGCAATCCTGCTGTGTGGGACCTACTGGAGGTAACAAGAGGGGTAGTTGGCCCCCAAGGACGTCCTTGGGGGCCAACTACCCCTCCTATTACCTCCAGTAAGTCCCACACAGCAGAATTACTGAGTTCTGATAGCTGGCCACGCCCCCTTTCTCCACCACCCTGCAAATGCTCCTCCTGGTGCGCTTTTGTTTGGGGGATGAAGTTCCCTTCACTGCTGAGGGTCCTTAGGGGCCAACTAGCCCACCTGTTACCTCCAGTAAGCCCCACACAGTGGGATTGCTGAGAGGTGGTCGCAGGCCACACCCCTTTGTACACCACTCTGCAAACGCACCTCCTGGCGCACTACTATTTGGGGAATGACCCATTTTTAAAAAACATTTTGTAATAAAACGGGAGGAGGCCGCGCGGCCCCCTCCTGAGGCTGATTTCTGCCCCGGGGGACCCCATCCCCTGGGGCTGGGCCTTTGCTATTTGTTTTTTAAACGGGAGGGGGGCTGTGCAGCCCCCCTTCCCAGGGCCTGTTTTGGCCCCGGGGCCTGTCCTGTATTTTATTATTTTTAACAATTTTGGAGAGGGGCCGCACGGCCCCCCTACCCGAGCCATTTTCGGACCCGAGGACCCCATCCCGTGGGGCATGACCACGTCCTTGGGGACCTGGGGGAGCTTCAAGGCCCCCGCGGTCCCTGCGGGCTCCCCGCCTCCTACAGGAACCGATATTGCTTTTGGGTAGAGGGAGCTGATAACATTAAACTCCCTCTGCCCAAAAGCAATTCTGCTTCGCTTCATGGAAGCGAGAGCATTTTCCAAGCTCTTGCTTCCAAGAAGTGAAGCTGAGTTTGCTATGGCTTGGCGAGTTATAGCAAACTGCAATGTCCCGGGGGTGGGCACCCCAGCACATTGCTAGAGCCGGCCCTGGAGGTGGCGGTCCCCAGGGCCATTTACGGCTCCAGGAGGCCCCCCTTCTATCTTGAACATAGTGCTGGGGAGGTGGCATTCCCCGGGGCTGAATGGGGGGGCAGGAGCCACCCAAGCATTATAATCTACATAGCCCCGGGGCGGTGGCGGTCCCTGGAGCTGCAGGGGGGCCCTGTGGCCCCCTTGTATTACACATACATAGCCCCGGGGAGGTGGCAGTTCCTGGGGCTGCGTGGGGAAAGGAGCCCCACCCCATGCATTTTTTCAAAATTTAGCCCAGGGGAGGTGGCAGTCCTTAGGGCTATGGGAGCCCGCGCGGGCCCCCGCATCATAATTTTTGCTTGCCCCCGGGACCTGGCCCACCCGGGGGCTTAAAGAAAATGAAGTGCAGGAGGCTGCGCTTCGTTTTGTTTTTTATTTTCAGACAAATTTGCAGATCCAGCGCGAAACCTGGCAAAATTATTTTTTTAAATGCTTCTTAGGCCCTGGGGGTCCCTGTGGGACCCCCTGAGCAGGCCTAGGGGGTCAGGGTGTTTCTACCCTGACCCCTTTTCTTGATATTTAATGTTTTTTTTACCTTTTTTCTTGTGACTCAGTTCAACCGAGTCACAAGATGGCTGCCAACACTTCCTGGTTTGAAGTGTTGGCAGCCAATCCGATTTTCGGCACGAGATCGGGAGGGTTCACGGATCCTCCGCGTCCCAACTTGTATATCTGAGAAATGTTTACATTTCTCCGGAACTACTGAACGGATTTATACCATTTAACAAAAAAGTGCACTCTGGACCAAGAGCTACCTTTCTGCCAAATTTGGTGTAATTCCGTTCAGCAGTTAGGGCTGTAGTTGCATCAACAGTTTCCTTTGGAGATTAATATGGAGAAAAAGCGTTTTGGGACCCCCCCTTTTTCTCGGCCCCCACTTGATGGATCACCCCAAAATTTTCAAGACAGCAGCTAAAAGTGAGTGGGCCATTAGGTTTGAAAATTTCGCAAAGATTCGTCAAACAGCGCCAAAGATATTGGAAAAGAAAAAACGCTTATTGAATAGAAACAACGTCCTAACTATAACTTCCTACTGGTGACTGCTAGTAGGTTTTATTTATATATATAATATATATATATATATATATATATATATATATATATATATATATATATATATATATATATATATATATATATATATATATATATGACCTACATGACTGTTTGTACATAAATTTCTGGACATGCTGTAACACTTTAATCATTGTCTTGACGAAGAATAATTGATTGAGCTAATGAACCAATGAATTACGTTTTATACTAAATGTTCAAAACGTTTTAAACAATCCAACATGCTGTAACTCGTAAAATCATTGTTAACAAAAGAGCAAATTTATTCAACCACTGAACAAAGTTAATATGCCATACTAAATGTTTAAAATATTTAAAACAACTTATGATTGACCCTTATTAACAAAACTTCATGAGGACTATTTGTAACTTCTTGTTTTTTTCACTATTTGCACTATATCACTATGGTGGTTTGCACTTTCTTCTATGTTTGTTATACACTCCGTCATGTCTGACGTTGTTAAAAGGACAACAACTGATGCAAAGGGTCATGTGACCAAGACCCTGTGTGTGGTCGAAACGCGTCTTGTTTCGTTGCCGACAATAAAACATTTTTGAAGCAGAACCAACTGGTGTGGCTCCTTCCTTACCGAGAAATCAGGAGAGGATCGTTGTGATATTGAAGGCGGGGGTGTCCTCCTAAGGAGCCCCTACCTGCATGGATGGCCGTTTCAACCGTCGACGTTTCATATGGATGAGAAGCTTAACGCCATTTGAACGCCCGTCGGCAGAGTGGTAAAGAAAGGCCTAAGATCTGATGACCAAAATCAACCGCTAACAAAGTAAGCATCGTGAAAACCCGTGGTATTGGGAAACAAGCCGTAAACGAAAACCAGCACTGGGGAAGTCCGCGGCCGCACAGGACTGTGAAGGTTTACACGTCGACGTCTCCAGGCACAATATCGGAGGGATCAACAGAAAGTAACCGAACAAAGAAAGAAGACAGCGTTGAAGCCAAACTGACAATGCTACACAAGAGGAGGAGGACAAGCGATAAAACTTCCAAAGTTAGGAGGGTTGTTGGAAGTCCACGCCCCACGAGTGTGTGATACATCTCCCGTTTCCAGGTAAAAGACACTAATTGAATCCTTTCAAGCATCGCAGTTTCACTTGCCAAGGTACGCCGTAGCACTGCGCTGAGCGCGGTTGGGAGCATTCACAAAATTGTAAAAACAATGGCAGATTAATTTCTTAAGGGCCGGGAGGCATCTGCAACTTTAATCTTTAAAAAGCACACAACAACCACTGCAGACAATGTTGTGAGTGGTTCCTCACAGACGAAAGCTGTATCTACAACGATCAAACAGAAATGCACCTTGCTTAAGAGACTGAGAAGGAAGGAAGTGAGCAGGTGGTGGGAAGCCACCTCCTTACAGAATTACCTGGAAGTCAACCGCACTCCACGCAGTATGAGGATCGTTATAATCCCAACTCTATCCAGTCCCAAACCACAGATCCTCAAGGAATGGATGGAGAATACCAACACTTGCTCAAAAGTCATGTTGCAGATCTTGATTCACAGTGCCTGGGAAGAACACAAAGAATTAATGGCTCAAATTAATAACATCATTGATGATTTAAAAAAAGAAAGCAATCAAGATGAAGTAAAAACAATGTTACAGGTAATGGACGAAAGAATCAAAAAACATGAGAAAGAAGTGACAAAGAAAAGAGAGGAAATTTCAACGGGATGAACGTGATTACAACATGGGACGGATCTTAACCTTTGCAAGAAAATAGGATAAAGTGGGCAATGAACTCGCTAAAGAAAAATCTTTGGGACTACTAGACAAGGAGAGATGAGAATCATGCACTGATCTAAGCTCGGACCAAGAATTATTGGGCAATATCCCGACCTCGCACACAGAAAGGATGTCTTTTTACGAGGAATTTCACCTCTTACAGAGGGACAACGAACACTCTTTTCAAGGGAAACTGAAAGGAAGGGGCCAAGGCACAAAAGGCCCAAGGCCAAAGCCAAGGAAAATGACAGCGGAGAAAGAAACAACAAACCTGGTGTGGGAACAAGAGGCCAGACAATGAAGCAGAAGTGATGGAGAAAGAAAACCAACAACTCACGGTAATCAATCTTTCAGATAGAAAGATTTCCATGATTGAAGAGCAGGTGTTAAACTTGGCTGAACCTTCTGTCTTGAAATATAACTCGATTATGCCCAAACACGTATTGATTTATACAAATTCATACGCAACCTGAAACTCTATAAAGTGCACACACTCCGGCAAAAGCATACAGAGCAGATGGTGCCTTCTGAGGAAACAACACCAAGGTCACCCTTGGCCATAGCAGATATTGATGCTCTACACACACTCATAGAGATGGGTGAACTATTACAGACAGGTACATCTGGATTGGCTAGGGATCCCTTTGACACTAAATGTCTCAAAGAAATACCACAAATGTTTGGTATCTATACAGGAGAGGCAGTAGTCACCTCCTTCAGAGCCCCTTCCAAATATGTCCCACAACTAGCAAGAGACAACATTGACATTTTCAGTGACATGGTAGCACATGACATACTTAATCTATCACAACAACCTTGTAGGAGAAAGAATTTATCAAAAGAACAATGGGAGGCTGTAATAGCTCTACAAAAGGATGACAATTTAGTCATTAAACCCTCTGATAAGGGAGGCAATGTTGTTCTTTTGTGCAGAAGCAGCTATGTAAAAGAAGCGCTTCGCCAACTTAATGATAAAACATGTTATGAGAGGCGTCGACACATCATACATGAGGAGCCTGCAAGACAGATATTGCAACATGCTACGTGAATGGCATGAACAGCAATTACTTAACTGGGATGAGTTACATTTTTTAAAGAATGAGACACCCGTGACACCCACCCTGTACCTTTTACCTAAAATTCACAAGAACCCCATCAATCCACCAGGGCATCCCATAGTGTCATCAAAAAACAGCATTTTTAAAAATACATCTGTGTATGTTGATCATTTTCTGTTTCCCTTTGTACAAACGCTAAATTCCTATGTGAGGGATACCGAAGATTTTCTGCAGAAAATTGAAAATGTATTTTGGGGAAATGATTCGTGGCTAGTAACACTTGACGTGGAAAGCCTGTACACTAGCATATGGCATTTTGACAAACTGATGGCATGTAAATACTTTCTGAAAGCACGAAGTATTCACCAGCTAGAACACACTCGCATGATATTGCAAATGATTGAAATATGTCTAACTGAAAATTTATTTGTTTTCAATCAACAACACTACAAACAAATACAGGGGACATCCATGGGTACTTGCTTTGCCCCCAGCTACGCCAATTTGTTGGTGGGCTGGTGGGAGAAGCAAGTACTCTGGAACAGCAATTTTGATAAATGGACCAAATCAGGTCAGTGTGTGGTTAAGATACATCGATGATATCTTTTTTTTATTTGGGATGGAAATGAAGTTGAATTGGAAAAATTCTTTGTTGAACTGAATCAAAATAAGTTGAACCTGAAATTTACCATGCAAAAAAGTCAGAACAGTATAGTTTTCCTAGATCTCAAACTAACTGTCAAAGATGGTATTCTCAACTCTGAATTGTATAGAAAAACCACAGCAACGCCATATTACATGCAGCAAGCTGTCACCCTTCCAACCTTAAATGGAGCATTTCCTTCAGTGAACTTCTCAGGGCTAGGAGAAACTGTAGCTATGAGGAGTCCTACCAGAATACTAAGAGAGAAATGACAGAGCGACTTCAAATCAGAAACTATCCAGCGAAGGCACTGAAGGTAGCAGAGCAGAGAGTTTCCAAGATAAGTAGAGCTGAGGCCCTTTTTAAACCACCCAAGAAAAAGAACAAAAAGACAAAGGGAAAAGTAATACTATCAGGTTCATTACTAAGTTCAGTAGCCAAGCAGGGAATCTGAGGAGGATTCTAAATCAGAGATGGGACATTTTAAAACAAGATCCCATCCTAAAAGACACTTTAGGACAGATGCCATCAATCACCAATCAGAAGAATGGATCCCTCAGAGATATGCTAGTACATAGCCACCTTACACCATGTAAAACCAATTGGTTACGACAGAACAATGGGTTCCTTAGGTGTGGATGTTGCAAGTCTTATTAGCACAGCGAAAACATAAAAGAGGTGACACTAGAACGAACAACCCAAAAATGGCGAATCCCTAAGTTAATCAACTGCAATACAGACTATGTGGTTTATGCCATCACATGCCCTTGTGGCAAATGGTACATTGGTTCAACCATTTTCCCAGTTAAAAAAAGTATACTTGAGCATTAAAGGGTCATTTCCAACAATGATCGTACATACAGCACGGCGAAACATTTTCAAGAAATACACCAGAGTGATTTGACCAAGGCCAAACTCTTTGGTCTAGACACAGTGTTCAAACATCCCAGAGGCGATGACCGTACTTCCTCTCTCAGGAGGATGGAGTCAGTTTTTATTCTGAAGGCAGGCTCCATCTTTCCAGATGGGATGAACAATGATGAGGAACTGCATTCGCACCTTTAATAATTCAAGTTACGATACAGCCTCCCGGCCCTTTCAGATCAGCAATTAGGTCTTTTCAATAGTTTCTCATGTAAATATTGGGTATTTCTTTTTTGACTTGAAGTTTTTAGAGCTGATTTTCTAAACAAGTTTTTTCAATGATGATGTTTTACTGTGTGAACATTGTAGTATATGTAACTAACGGTGCTATGTTATTTTTCTATGCAGGCCACTGCCACAAACGAGGAATCATCCTGGTTTAGCCACAGTTATATTAAGAGCACTGGAGAACGGAGATGTTACAAGTAACAATCACCCCTCCATTATCGAATTTGCTTAGCACTGATCAATGATGACAAAATGTCATTGTATGTTTATCCGTGATCAATTAAATTCTAACCTTGAAACATAGGTACTATACCGTGATCTTTTTCCAAACAACCCAAATTTCACAATCAATGTACCACATACCATAGGCAAATATGACTTCATTGGTTATTCTGTTTTTTATTCTTTTTTTACAGTTTTTTTTACTGTTTTTTACTGTTGTTTACGTTGTAGGTATGAATTTCGTAATACCACATTAAGCAAGTAATTCCCAATTCTAAACTGTACATTGAGTACTATAGCATGATTTTAACCCCTTCGCTGCTAGGCCTTTTCCCCTCCTGTGCTAAGCCTTTTTTTGGCTATTTGGGGTAGTGCGCGCTTAGGCCCCTGTAACTTTTTGACCACATAAGGTATCCATGCCAAATTTGCGTCCTTTTTTTCTAACATCATGGGGATTGTAAAGGTACCCAGGGTTTGTGGGTTCCCCTGGAGGGGACCCAGAAATTAGTCAAAATACAGCTAAATTTTGGTTTTTTTGGAAAAAGGCAAAAAAAGGGCTACAGATGAAAGCGTCTTGATTTTTCCCTGCAAATGGCATCAAAAAGGGGTTGTGGGGATGAAATCACCATCTTCCCAGCTTTCAGGGACAAGCAGACTTTTGTCAGAAAACCAACTTTTTTACACAGTTTTGGCATTTTTCTGGGACATAGCCTATTTTTCCTATTTTTTGTGCTTTCAACCTCCTTCCAGTTAATGGTAGAAATGGGTATGAAACCAATAATGGATCCTGGAAAGCCATACATTTATGAAAAGTAGACAAAATTCTGAATTCAGCAAGGGGTCATTTGTGTAGATCCTTAAAGTTTTCCTTATAGAAACTAACAGTTAAATAAAGGAAAAATTGAAAATTAGTTGAAAAAACAGCCATTTGTGTCAACGTTTTCACCTGTAACTTCTTCTAATTATGACAGCTATTTGAAGGCAATATACCGTTATATCCGCTGGACCTTTCTGGTTGTGGGGATATATAGGACTTGTAGGTTCACCAAGAACCCGACGAACCCAGAGCCAATAATTGAGCAACATCTTGCAATGATTTTTTTTAAGTACCGGGTATATAGCAATTATTTTGGGAAAATGTATACATGGAAAAATTGTTATGAAAGACACCTATGTATTTCTGAAATGGGAACAAAATGTAGATTTTAGAAACAGTAGATATTTGCACATTTCCGAAATTGGGAGTACCCATACTAGCATGAGAATTATAGGTCATTTTTCAAAATGACTTATTTTTTACACATTGTCTTTCATTTGGAAGGCAGAAATGCATCGAAAGTCAATAGGTAATAACAGTTGCTCTACAATTCTGTGTTACCCTAAGTCTCCCGATAAAAATGGTACCTCACTTGTGTGGGTAGCCCTTGTGCCCACAACAGGAAATGGCTCAAAATGCAACGTGGACGTACCACATTTTCACAATGAAAAATTACCCTTTTTTTGCAAAGTGCCTAGGTGTAGTTTTTGAACCCTAGCTCTGCCGGCACCTAGGGAAACCTAGCAAACCTATACATTTTTGAAAACTAGACACCCAGGGGAATCCAGGATGGGGTGACTTGACTGCCTCCCACCAGGTTCTGTTACCCAGAATCCCTTTCAAACATAAAAAATTGTCAAAAAAATCACATTTTCCCCACATTTCTGTGGTGGAAAGGTCTGGAATCTGCGTGGATCCACAAATTTCCACCCACCCCGCGTTCCCCAAAGTCTAACGAGAAAAATGGTACCTCACTTGTGTGGGTCGGCCTAGTGCCTGCGACAGGAAACGGCGCAAAACGCAACGTGGTCACACCTCAATTTCGCAGTGAAAAATGACCCTTTTTTGGCAAAGTGCCTAGCTGTAGTTTTTGAACCCTAGCTCTGCCGGCACCTAGGGAAACCTAGCAAACCTATACATTTTTGAAAACTAGACACCCAGGGGAATCCAGGATGGGGTGACTTGACTGCCTCCCACCAGGTTCTGTTACCCAGAATCCCTTGCAAACATAAAAAATTGTCAAAAAAACCACATTTTCCCCACATTTCTGTGGTGGAAAGTTCTGGAATCTGCGTGGATCCACGAATTTCCACCCACCCCGCGTTCCCCAAAGTCTTACGAGAAAAATGGTACCTCACTTGTGTGGGTCGGCCTAGTGCCTGCGACAGGATACGGCGCAAAACGCAACGTGGTCACACCTCAATTTCGCAGTGAAAAATGACCCTTTTTTGGCAAAGTGCCTAGCTGTAGTTTTTGAACCCTAGCTCTGCCGGCACCTAGGGAAACCTAGCAAACCTATACATTTTTGAAAACTAGACACCCAGGGGAATCCAGGATGGGGTGACTTGACTGCCTCCCACCAGGTTCTGTTACCCAGAATCCCTTGCAAACATAAAAAATTGTCAAAAAAACACATTTTCCCCACATTTCTGTGGTGGAAAGTTCTGGAATCTGCGTGGATCCACGAATTTCCACCCACCCCGCGTTCCCCAAAGTCTTACGAGAAAAATGGTACCTCACTTGTGTGGGTCGGCCTAGTGCCTGCGACAGGATACGGCGCAAAACGCAACGTGGTCACACCTCAATTTCGCAGTGAAAAATGACCCTTTTTTGGCAAAGTGCCTAGCTGTAGTTTTTGAACCCTAGCTCTGCCGGCACCTAGGGAAACCTAGCAAACCTATACATTTTTGAAAACTAGACACCCAGGGGAATCCAGGATGGGGTGACTTGACTGCCTCCCACCAGGTTCTGTTACCCAGAATCCCTTGCAAACATAAACAATTGTCCAAAAAAACACATTTTCCCCACATTTCTGTGGTGGAAAGTTCTGGAATCTGCGTGGATCCACAAATTTCCACCCACCCCGCGTTCCCCAAAGTCTTACGAGAAAAATGGTACCTCACTTGTGTGGGTCGGCCTAGTGCCTGCGACAGGAAACGGCGCAAAACGCAATGCGGTCCCACCTCAATTTCGCAGTGAAAAATGACCCTTTTTTGGCAAAGTGCCTAGCTGTAGTTTTTGAACCCTACCTCTGCCGGCACCTAGGGAAACCTAGCAAGCCTATACATTTTTGAAAACTAGACACCCAGGGGAATCCAGGATGGGGTGACTTGACTGCCTCCCACCAAGTTCTGTTACCCAGAATCCCTTGCAAACATAAAAAATTGTCCAAAAAACACATTTTCCCCACATTTCTGTGGTGGAAAGTTCTGGAATCTGCGTGGATCCACAAATTTGCACCCACCCCGCGTTCCCCAAAGTCTTATGAGAAAAATGGTACCTCACTTGTGTGGGTCGGCCTAGTGCCTGCGACAGGAAACGGCGCAAAACGCAACGTGGTCACACCTCAATTTCGCAGTGAAAAATGACCCTTTTTTGGCAAAGTGCCTAGCTGTAGTTTTTGAACCCTACCTCTGCCGGCACCTAGGGAAACCTAGCAAACCTATACATTTTTGAAAACTAGACACCCAGGGGAATCCAGGATGGGGTGACTTGACTGCCTCCCACCAGGTTCTGTTACCCAGAATCCCTTGCAAACATAAAAAATTGTCCAAAAAAACACATTTTCCCCACATTTCTGTGGTGGAAAGTTCTGGAATCTGCGTGGATCCACAAATTTCTACCCACCCCGCGTTCCCCAAAGTCTTACGAGAAAAATGGTACCTCACTTGTGTGGGTCGGCCTAGTGCCTGCGACAGGAAACGGCGCAAAACGCAACGTGGTCACACCTCAATTTCGCAGTGAAAAATGACCCTTTTTTGGCAAAGTGCCTAGCTGTAGTTTTTGAACCCTACCTCTGCCGGCACCTAGGGAAACCTAGCAAGCCTATACATTTTTGAAAACTAGACACCCAGGGGAATCCAGGATGGGGTGACTTGACTGCCTCCCACCAGGTTCTGTTACCCAGAATCCCTTGCAAACATAAAAAATTGTCCAAAAAAACACATTTTCCCCACATTTCTGTGGTGGAAAGTTCTGGAATCTGCGTGGATCCACAAATTTCCACCCACCCCGCGTTCCCCAAAGTCTTACGAGAAAAATGGTACCTCACTTGTGTGGGTCGGCCTAGTGCCTGCGACAGGAAACGGCGCAAAACGCAACGTGGTCACACCTCAATTTCGCAGTGAAAAATGACCCTTTTTGGCAAAGTGCCTAGCTGTAGTTTTTGAACCCTACCTCTGCCGGCACCTAGGGAAACCTAGCAAACCTATACATTTTTGAAAACTAGACACCCAGGGGAATCCAGGATGGGGTGACTTGACTGCCTCCCACCAGGTTCTGTTACCCAGAATCCCTTGCAAACATAAAAAATTGTCCAAAAAAACACATTTTCCCCACATTTCTGTGGTGGAAAGTTCTGGAATCTGCGTGGATCCACAAATTTCCACCCACCCCGCGTTCCCCAAAGTCTTACGAGAAAAATGGTACCTCACTTGTGTGGGTCGGCCTAGTGCCTGCGACAGGAAACGGCGCAAAACGCAACGTGGTCACACCTCAATTTCGCAGTGAAAAATGACCCTTTTTGGCAAAGTGCCTAGCTGTAGTTTTTGAACCCTACCTCTGCCGGCACCTAGGGAAACCTAGCAAACCTATACATTTTTGAAAACTAGACACCCAGGGGAATCCAGGATGGGGTGACTTGACTGCCTCCCACCAGGTTCTGTTACCCAGAATCCCTTGCAAACATAAAAAATTGTCCAAAAAAACACATTTTCCCCACATTTCTGTGGTGGAAAGTTCTGGAATCTGCGTGGATCCACAAATTTCCACCCACCCCGCGTCCCCCAAAGTCTTACGAGAAAAATGGTACCTCACTTGTGTGGGTCGGCCTAGTGCCTGCGACAGGAAACGGCGCAAAACGCAACGTGGTCACACCTCAATTTCGCAGTGAAAAATGACCCTTTTTTGGCAAAGTGCCTAGCTGTAGTTTTTGAACCCTACCTCTGCCGGCACCTAGAGAAACCTAGCAAACCTATACATTTTTGACAACTAGACACCCAGGGGAATCCAGGATGGGGTGACTTGACTGCCTCCCACCAGGTTCTGTTACCCAGAATCCCTTGCAAACATAAAGAATTGTCCAAAAAAACACATTTTTCCCACATTTCTGTGGTGGAAAGTTCTGGAATCTGCGTGGATCCACAAATTTCCACCCACCCCGCGTCCCCCAAAGTCTTACGAGAAAAATGGTACCTCACTTGTGTGGGTCGGCCTAGTGCCTGCGACAGGAAACGGCGCAAAACGCAACGTGGTCACACCTCAATTTCGCAGTGAAAAATGACCCTTTTTTGGCAAAGTGCCTAGCTGTAGTTTTTGAACCCTACCTCTGCCGGCACCTAGGGAAACCTAGCAAACCTATACATTTTTGAAAACTAGACACCCAGGGGAATCCAGGATGGGGTGACTTGACTGCCTCCCACCAGGTTCTGTTACCCAGAATCCCTTGCAAACATAAAAAATTGTCCAAAAAACACATTTTCCCCACATTTCTGTGGTGGAAAGTTCTGGAATCTGCGTGGATCCACAAATTTCCACCCACCCCGCGTTCCCCAAAGTCTAAAGAGAAAAATGGTACCTCACTTGTGTGGGTCGGCCTAGTGCCTGCGACAGGAAACGGCGCAAAACGCAACGTGGTCACACCTCAATTTCACAGTGAAAAATGACCCTTTTTTGGCAAAATGCCTAGCTGTAGTTTGTGAACCCTAGCTCTGCCGGCACCTAGGGAAACCTACCAAACACACACATTTCTGAAAAGTAGACACCCGGGGGCTTCCAGGGAGGTATGGCTTGCGTGGATCCCCCAACGTTTCCTTACCCAGAATCCCCTGCAAACCTCACTTTTAGCTGGAAAAAATCACTTTTTTCACACATTTGTGTGTGGGAAAGTGTGGCATCACTGGCCTCACACAAATTTCCTACCACCCAGCGTTCCCCCAGGTCTCCCGATAAAAATGGTGCCTCACTTGTGTGGGAGGCCCAAGTACCCGCGACAGGCAAGGGCCCACAACGTAGTGAGGCGACCTCAAAATTGCCTATCTCAAAACCACCTGGTTTTGCAAGGGGGTCACCTGGGTTTTGGCCCCGTGCTCGGCGGCCATCTAGGGAAACCTACCAAACCCACACATTTCTGAAAAGTAGACACCCGGGGGCTTCCAGGGAGGTATGGCTTGCATGGATCCCCCAACGTTTCCTTACCCAGAATCCCTTGCAAACCTCAATTTTAGCTGAAAAAATCACTTTTTTCACACATTTGTGTGTGGGAAAGTGTGGCATCACTGGCCTCACACAAATTTCCTACCACCCAGCGTTCCCCCAGGTCTCCCGATAAAAATGGTGCCTCACTTGTGTGGGAGGCCCAAGTACCCGCGACAGGCAAGGGCCCACAACGTAGTGAGGCGATCTCAAAATTGCCTATCTCAAAACCACCTGGTTTTGCAAGGGGGGTACCTGGGTTTTTGGCCCCGTGCTCGGCGGCCATCTAGGGAAACCTACCAAACCCACACATTTCTGAAAAGTAGACACCCGGGGGCTTCCAGGGAGGTATGGCTTGCGTGGATCCCCCAACGTTTCCTTACCCAGAATCCCTTGCAAACCTCAATTTTAGCTGAAAAAATCACTTTTTTCACACATTTGTGTGTGGGAAAGTGTGGCATCACTGGCCTCACACAAATTTCCTACCACCCAGCGTTCCCCCAGGTCTCCCGATAAAAATGGTGCCTCACTTGTGTGGGAGGCCCAAGTACCCGCGACAGGCAAGGGCCCACAACGTAGTGAGGCGACCTCAAAATTGCCTATCTCAAAACCACCTGGTTTTGCAAGGGGGTCACCTGGGTTTTTGGCCCCGTGCTCGGCGGCCATCTAGGGAAACCTACCAAACCCACACATTTATGAAAAGTAGACACCCGGGGCTTCCAGGGAGGTATGGCTTGCGTGGATCCCCCAACGTTTCCTTACCCAGAATCCCTTGCAAACCTCAATTTTAGCTGAAAAAAATCACTTTTTTCACACATTTGTGTGTGGGAAAGTGTGGCATCACTGGCCTCACACAAATTTCCTACCACCCAGCGTTCCCCCAGGTCTCCCGATAAAAATGGTGCCTCACTTGTGTGGGAGGCCCAAGTACCCGCGACAGGCAAGGGCCCAAAACATTTTTTGATAGGCAATGTTGATGTTGCCTCAAAACGTTTTGTGTCCTTGCCTGGGATTCTGGGTAAGGAAACGTTGGGGGATCCACGCAAGCCATACCTCCCTGGAAGCCCCCGGGTGTCTACTTTTCAGAAATGTGTGGGTTTGGTAGGTTTCCCTAGATGGCCGCCGAGCACGGGGCCAAAACCCAGGTGACCCCCTTGCAAAACCAGGTGGTTTTGTGAAAGGCCATTTTGAGGTCGCCTCAATACGTTGTGGGCCCTTGCCTGTCGCGGGTACTTGGGCCTCCCACACAAGTGAGGCACCATTTTTATCGGGAGACCTGGGGGAACGCTGGGTGGTAGGAAATTTGCACTAATGCCAACCTTGAAACAGAACAACAATTCTTAAACATTACAGACCAGGCAGTTCACTTTACCACTCATGGTTGCTCCCAATAATTCTTTTGCTTGTGGTACGCTCTATAACAAGCAGGCACACACAGCCCAGGGTTAGAAGGACACTCAGGGCAGTACATACGAGTCTCCTTCCGCGTACCTCTTCGCCAACAGACTCTACATCTCCTAGTGGGAAAGTCTTTTGAGGATGTAGGAGGAATGTGATCAGGAAAGTGGCGATCTTTCAATCGAGCCACATCCTCCACCACTCCAACTCTAGGAACACTTGCCTGTTCCACAACAACAAGGCTGCCTATGACAGACTCCTGAAACTGAACAAAAGTCAACTTTGACGCAGGAGAACACTCCTTGAACACAACAAAAGCATTGAAAGTTGCTAAATTGAAGAGATGGATGGCCAACTTCTTATACCAAATGTAAGACTTACGAATAGCAGTGTAAGGTTCCAACCTCTGATCTACTCTATCAACACCACCCATGTGCTTATTGTAGTCTAAAATGCACACAGGTTTGCGCACTTCAGCAATCTGACCCCAAACAGCCACAGGTGAAGTACTCTCATCATGGATGGTAGTCAGCATGTACACATCCCTCCTGTCCACAAATTTCACAGCTAGCAGTTCCTCACTACGCAAGGCACTGCACTGTCCCCTCTGAAGTTTTTTGCAAACAAGCTCTTTTGGATAACCTTTACGGTTAGAGCGGATTGTGCCACAAGCAAAAGTGTCCACTTTGAACAATTCCTTAAACAATTGCACAGCAGTGTAGAAGTTATCAATGTACAAATGGTGGCCTCTGTTAAACAGTCCTCTAGCAAGTTCCCACACAATTTTCTCTGAAACTCCTACTAAAGTGGACGGACAACCAGGGGGTCAATAGTGGAATCCCTACCAGTGTACACACGCAAATTAAAAACATATCCTGTCCTACTCTCAGACAACATATACAGCTTAATTCCATAGCGTGCCCTCTTGCTAGGAATGTACTGCCTAAAAACCAAACGGCCCTTGAACAGCACCAAAGACTCATCAATAGATATTTCTTTCCCTGGAGTATAGATCTCTGAAAATCGATCTACAAAGTGATCAAGAACAGGCCGAATCTTAAAAAGACGGTCACATTCAGGGTGATCTCGTGGCAACCCAAACCATTATCAACAAAATGCAGCATCCGAAGCAAAAGTAAATACCGATCACGAGTCATAACTGCAGGAAATATGGCCGTTGCCATCAAGGGACTGGTAGACCAATATGAACTCATGGACGGCTTCCTTATCAAACCCATCAAAAAAGTCAAACCCAAAAACTTCTTCATCTCTTCCAGATTTGTGGGACTCCACCGGGTAGCTCTAGAATGGGGCCTAAGTCTGGCACTGTTGTCCCTCAAAAACTGTTCAGCATACAAATTAGTCTGCTCAACAATCTCACCCAAAAATACATCATCCATAAACAACTGAAAATACTGTATAGGCAAATAATGTTCACAATCCACTCTACACCCTGCATAACCACTAAAGGCAGGCAACACCGGCTGCACCATGTTTGGATCAACCCAGAGTCCAGCACTTCCAGTAGGAAGCCTAGCAGCCCCAGGCTGCAATCCAGATGCCTCTTGCACCATCGGCACATTAGTATCCTCCTCTAAATCAGGCACTTCATCTGCACTGAGAGTACCTTCATCATCCGATGATTCCATGTGGAGAGAAAACTCACTGCCTGAATCTTCCCCTCCCTCCTCTCCCTCAGACGCACTGTCAGTCTCATAATCCTGCTCAGAGGAAGATTCAAGAAGCAAACCAACCACCTGCTGAGCAGTAATTCTACGGCTAGCCATAATGCTTACTAATAAAGGTTACTTGTCAAACAAGTCAACAACAACAAACCCTTTGTAAAAAAAAAAGAAATAAACAAAATGTAGCTTTATCACAAAGACCTATATACTCCAACACTATACCACTCACGTGACAGAAGCAGCTAGACTCACCACCACCTACTCTGCACAGACACAGTAAGGATCAACAATATCCCACTAAAAAAGAAGAAAAAAAATTACACATAAGACAATGCAAAACATCGCAAAGAATTTCATGCTCTGAACACTAACAAATATGCTGCCATTATGGCACCACTTACAAAAAAATTCATTCATGCATGACAATAATACTCATTTGGAGTACACACAACAAAAATATTTTTCTTACCAAATAAATGCAATTACGCAAAACTGCAGAACCACAACTGCCGAAACCGCAAACAGGAATCAAAAGCTTTACACTAGAATAAAAAGGAGGAAAAAAACATTACAATCACATATGCAAATAATGCACCAGTCCACACACAATCCACCAGCCAAGCTAAGGGTAGTTGGGCCTAACAGTATAAATAAAATATTCACACCCGTAAAAGGGGAGCAACCCTTGCCCTTTTGGCCACTCCCCAACACAAAAATTAAAAAAACCCTGGTGCCTAGTGGGCATTCCTGCTGCACGATCACATGATCGTGCAGCAGGAATGCACAAAGAGGCATCGGGGAAAGGAAAACCATTTCCTTTCCCTCGATGCCTCTTTTGATACAAACCCCCCTCCCCGAGCCAAACCTCACCTGATTTCCCCGACGCGCTGGAAGCAAATGGCTTCCAGCGCGTCAGGAGAAAGGGAAACCCTCAATGATGTCAGCGCGCTGACGTCATTGATGGGGCTCGGGGAGGCAGGGAAGCCCTTCCCCTGCCTCCCCCAAAAAAACCTAACGATCAGATTCTCACGGGGAGCGCCAGCGCTCCCCGTGGGTGGTCTTATGACGAGCTGGACTCGTCACGAGCACTGTGTGCCATGACGAGTCCAGCTCGTCATAAGCACCGAAGGGGATAAAGGGTCAGAGCAGGATCTCAGCGGCAGACGAGGAGAAGGAACCTCCTGGTCACAGGAACTACACGAGCATTGCGCTCGAGAAATTCAAGGATGCAAAGACCTCCATCAAGGATTACAGCTAACTTTTCAGGGTGTAAATGGAGAGAAGGCACATCTGCCCTGCATATTTATCCACGAAGATGCCACCGTTTTGTGCAATACCTCTACTCAACTGGAGTGCTTTCTACTGGCTAATCAGTAAGTGCTACCTCGTTGGGTAAATGTATAGTGCCTTTCCTACACTACAGCTGCGTAAAGGACCAGAAGAATTGTCTCCAGTGACCTGTGTGTCTGTAACTTTGCCACCGCGCCGAAAGTGCCGGGGTCCTTTGAGTAAGCTGTCCATCATAGTGGGGAAAGGGCGGGCATACGTTGCATACCGCTAGTGTATGTGTGGCGGGGCTTCTAGGCCCGTTCACATGCCTCTTGTTTATAAAGGGTCAGAGCAGGATCTCAGCGGCAGACGAGGAGAAGGAACCTCCTGTTCACAGGAACTACACGAGCATTGCGCTCGAGAAATTCAAGGATGCAAAGACCTCCATCAAGGATTACAGCTAACTTTTCAGGGTGTAAATGGAGAGAAGGCACATCTGCCCTGCATATTTATCCACGAAGATGCCACCGTTTTGTGCAATACCTCTACTCAACTGGAGTACTTTCTACTGGCTAATCAGTAAGTGCTACCTCGTTGGGTAAATGTATAATGCCTTTCCTACACTACAGCTGCGTAAAGGACCAGAAGAATTGTCTCCAGTGACCTGTGTGTCTGTAACTTTGCCACCGCGCCGAAAGCGCCGGGATCCTTTGAGTAAGCTGTCCATCATAGTAGGGAAAGGGCGGGCATACGTTGCATACCGCTAGTGTATGTGTGGCGGGGCCAAACGAGCGGGGCTTCTAGGCCCGTTCACATGCCTCTTGTTTATAAAGGGTCAGAGCAGGATCGCAGCGGCAGACGAGGAGAAGGAACCTCCTGGTCACAGGAACTACACGAGGATTGCGCTCGAGAAAATCAAGGGTGCAGAGACCTCCATCAAGGATTACAGCTAACTTTACAGGGTGGCAATGGAGAGAAGGTACATCTCCACGCTCACGAAGATGCCACCGTTTTGTGCAATACCTCTACTCAACTGGAGTACTTTCTACTGGCTAATCAGTAAGTGCTACCTCGTTGGGTAAATGTATAATGCCTTTCCTACACTACAGCTGCGTAAAGGACCAGAAGAATTGTCTCCAGTGACCTGTGTGTCTGTAACTTTGCCACCGCGCCGAAAGCGCCGGGATCCTTTGAGTAAGCTGTCCATCATAGTAGGGAAAGGGCGGGCATACGTTGCATACCGCTAGTGTATGTGTGGCGGGGCCAAACGAGCGGGGCTTCTAGGCCCGTTCACATGCCTCTTGTTTATAAAGGGTCAGAGCAGGATCGCAGCAGCAGACGAGGAGAAGGAACCTCCTGGTCACAGGAACTACACGAGGATTGCGCTCGAGAAAATCAAGGGTGCAGAGACCTCCATCAAGGATTACAGCTAACTTTACAGGGTGGCAATGGAGAGAAGGTACATCTCCACGCTCACGAAGATGCCACCGTTTTGTGCAATACCTCTACTCAACTGGAGTACTTTCTACTGGCTAATCAGTAAGTGCTACCTCGTTGGGTAAATGTATAATGCCTTTCCTACACTACAGCTGCGTAAAGGACCAGAAGAATTGTCTCCAGTGACCTGTGTGTCTGTAACTTTGCCACCGCGCCGAAAGCGCCGGGATCCTTTGAGTAAGCTGTCCATCATAGTAGGGAAAGGGCGGGCATACGTTGCATACCGCTAGTGTATGTGTGGCGGGGCCAAACGAGCGGGGCTTCTAGGCCCGTTCACATGCCTCTTGTTTATAAAGGGTCAGAGCAGGATCGCAGCGGCAGACGAGGAGAAGGAACCTCCTGGTCACAGGAACTACACGAGGATTGCGCTCGAGAAAATCAAGGGTGCAGAGACCTCCATCAAGGATTGTCTCCAGTGACCTGTGTGTCTGTAACTTTGCCACCGCGCCGAAAGCGCCGGGATCCTTTGAGTAAGCTGTCCATCATAGTAGGGAAAGGGCGGGCATACGTTGCATACCGCTAGTGTATGTGTGGCGGGGCCAAACGAGCGGGGCTTCTAGGCCCGTTCACATGCCTCTTGTTTATAAAGGGTCAGAGCAGGATCGCAGCGGCAGACGAGGAGAAGGAACCTCCTGGTCACAGGAACTACATGAGGATTGCGCTCGAGAAAATCAAGGGTGCAGAGACCTCCATCAAGGATTGTCTCCAGTGACCTGTGTGTCTGTAACTTTGCCACCGCGCCGAAAGCGCCGGGATCCTTTGAGTAAGCTGTCCATCATAGTAGGGAAAGGGCGGGCATACGTTGCATACCGCTAGTGTATGTGTGGCGGGGCCAAACGGCGGGGCTTCTAGGCCCGTTCACATGCCTCTTGTTTATAAAGGGTCAGAGCAGGATCGCAGCGGCAGACGAGGAGAAGGAACCTCCTGGTCACAGGAACTACACGAGGATTGCGCTCGAGAAAATCAAGGGTGCAGAGACCTCCATCAAGGATTACAGCTAACTTTACAGGGTGGCAATGGAGAGAAGGTACATCTCCACGCTCACGAAGATGCCACCGTTTTGTGCAAAACCTCTACTCAACTGGAGTACTTTCTACTGGCTAATCAGTAAGTGCTACCTCGTTGGGTAAATGTATAATGCCTTTCCTACACTACAGCTGCGTAAAGGACCAGAAGAATTGCAGGATCGCAGCGGCAGACGAGGAGAAGGATTGCGCTCAAGAAAATCAAGGGTGCAGAGACCTCCATCAAGGATTACAGCTAACTTTACAGGGTGGCAATGGAGAGAAGGCACATCTCCAAGCTCACAATGCCGCCCTCGTGGGCATTCCTGCTGCACGATCACATGATCGTGCAGCAGGAATGCACAAAGAGGCATCGGGGAAAGGAAAACCCTTTCCTTTCCCTCGATGTCTCTTTGAATCAAACCCCCCTCCCCGAGCCAAAACTCACCTTATTTCCCCGACGCGCTGGAAGCAAATGGCTTCCAGCGCGTCGGGAAGAAGGAAACCCTCAATGATGTCAGCGCGCCTCGCGCGCTGGCGTCGTTGATGGGGGCGGGGGCGGGGGAGGCAGGGAAGTCCTTCCCCTGCCTCCTAAAAAACCCCGACGATCGGATTCCCACGGGGAGCGCCAGCGCTTCCCCGTGGGTAGTCTTATGACGAGCTGGACTCGTCATGAGCACACGAGCACTGTGTGCCATGACGAGTCCAGCTCGTCATAAGCATGGAAGGGGTTAAGTACAGTCATTGGGTACTATACCATGATTTGTTTGTACATATATTACTGGACATGCTGTAACACTTTAATCATTGTCTTGATGAAGAATAATTGATTGAGCTAATGAACCAATGAATTATGGCATACTAAATGTTCAAAACTTTTAAACAATCCAACATGCTGTAACTCGTAAAATCATTGTTAACAAAAGAGCAAATTTATTCAGCCACTGAACAAAGTTAATATGTCATACTAAATGTTTAAAATATTTAAAACAACTTATGATTGACCCTTAATAACAAAATTACATGAGGACTATTTTTAACTTCTTGTTTTTTTCACTATTTGCACTATATCACTATGGTGGTTTGCACTTTCTTCTATGTTTATTATACACTCCGTCATGTCTGACGTTGTTAAAAGGACAACAGCTGATGCAAAGGGTCATGTGACCAAGACCCTGTGTGTGGTCGAAACGCGTCTTGTTTCGTTGCCGACAATAAAACATTTTTGAAGCAGAACCAACTAGTGTGGCTCCTTCCTTACCGAGAAATCAGGAGAGGATCGGTGTGATATTGATGGTGGCGGCGTCCGCCTAAGGAGCCCCCACCTGCATGGATGGGCGTTTCAACCACCGACTTGTCATATGGATGAGAAGCTTCACGCCATTTGAACGCCTGCCGGCAGAGTGGTAAAGAAAGGCTTAAGATCTGATGACCAAAATCAACCGCTAACAAAGTAAGCTTTCCTTACTGAGAAATCAGGAGAGGATCGTTGTGATATATATATATATATATATATATATATATATATATATATATATATATATATATATATATATATATATATATATATATATATATATATATATATATAAACCACAAATGTGCACGCTCTCAGAAACAAGGAACTCCGTAATATTATTACGGAGTTCCTTGTTTCTGAGAGCGTGCACATTTGTGGTTTTTGATATTGACATTACCGGCTTGCTCCGCCGGTGAGCACGCCACTTCTCACGGGTCCATTGAAGTCGGAAGGAGCGTCTTTTGTGATATATATATATATATATATATATTACCTACTGGCGGTCGCCAGTAGGTAGTTATAGTTAGGACCTAGTTCCTATTCAAAAAGCGTTTTTTCTTTTGCCAATATCTTTGGCGCCGTTTGACGAATCTTCACGAAATTTTCAAAACTAATGGCTCACTCAGGTCTGCTCCCGTCTTGAAAGTTTCGGGGTGATTCGTCAAGTGGGGGCCAAAAAAAAAGTGGGGTCCCAAAACGCGTTTTCCCCATGTTAATTTCCTTAGGAACTTTAGACATGGCTACAGCCCGAACTGCTGACTGGAATTACACCAAATTTGGCAAAAAGGTAACTCTTGGTTCAGAAAGCATGCTTTTTTAAAAATTGTGTAAATCCGTTCAGTAGTTGCTGAGAAATTAAAAAAATAAAAATATCGATATCTGCGGGCCGAGGAGGGTTTCTGAACCCTCCCGAGCTCGAGCTTGATTCTGATTGGCTGCCAACACTTTAAACCAGAAAGTGTTGGCAGCCATCCTCTGAGAACTGAGTCACAAGAAAAGGTAAAAAAAGGTTAAAAATGAAGACAAGGGAGCAGAGTAGAAACACCCTGACCCCCTAGGCCTGCTCAGGGGTCCCACAAGGACCCCAAGGGCCACAAAAAGCATTTTTTTTATATTTTCAGCCGAATTCGCGCTGGGTGCGCGAATCCGGCCCCTTATACATCTTTTTTTTTTTAAACGAGGCCATGCCCCGGGGGATGGGGTCCCTGGGGCTGAAATCGGCCTCACTCTCAGCAATCCAGCTGTGTGGGGCTTACTAGAGATAACAGGAGGGCTAGTTGGCCCCCAAGGACCCTCAGGAGGCAAGGGGACTTCATCCCCTAACCAAAAGCGCACCAGGAGGTGCGTTTGCAGAGTGGTGGAGAAAGGGGGCGTGGCCTGTGTCCACCTCTCAGCAATCCCACTATCTGGGGCTTACTGGAGGTATCAGGTAGGCTAGTTGGCCCCTAAGGACTCCCAGCAGAGAAGGGGACTTTAATCCCCATCAAAGAGCGCGCCAGGGAGCGCGTTTGCAGACTGGTGGTCAAAGGGGGCGTGGCCTGCTATGAGTACTTACCAATGGTGCTGTGTGGGACTTACTGGAGGTAATAGGAGGGGTAGTTGGCCCCCCAAGGTTGTCTTTGGGGGCCAACTACCCCTCCTGTTACCTCCAGTAAGTCCCACACAGTGGGATTGCTAAGAGGTCTTCAGGGGCCACGCCCTCCCTTTCTCCACCACTCTGCAAACGCGCCTCCTGGCAAACTACGGGTTGGGGGATGAAGTCCACTTTACTCCTGAGGGACTTTGGGGGCCAAGAAGCCCTCTTGGTACCTCCTGTAAGTCCTACACAGCGGAATTCCTGCGCGCTGGTTGGAGGCCCAGCCCCCTTTCTCCATCATTCTGCAAACGCGACTACCAGTTAAAGAAGCATTTGCAATGTAATAGGTTTCGCATTTGCTAGAGTTAGAGCTATTGGTGTTGTAAATGTAAGTGTTTTATTAATGTTTCTTGGAGTGGAGTGGATGTAGGTTGTGTGTAGTTGAATTATGTGGTATGTTGTGCAGTGAAATTATGTGGATAGAAAGTATGTGGTATTTAGTGTATAGGAATTGTGTATAGTGGGATTATGTGTTATGGAGAGTAATTGTGTGGTATGATAGTCTGTGTTGTGGAGTGGTAACCTCAGGTTTAGTCTTCCTCATTCCCATAGAAGCTAAACTATAAACTCAATGAGACAAAAAAAAGAAGGAATCACTGAGGAGCACTTCTGGACCTAGTCAGAGGTATGAACAGGGCACTGGAATTATGCGACTGTTTGACTGCACCGACTTTTGCACAATTATACATTTTCCGCATTTGCCACATAATCCATCATCTTCTGCATAATCTGCAGATTTGAACAAAAAAAGCGTATTTCTAGCTCAAACGGCTCAAACGTTAACAAAAATGCAGCGACAAATGTTACAATGTGGTGGACGACCCTGTGCAAACCTAAAATGGTCACCTGTTACTTATTGCTAAAAGTGGGTATTAAATTGGTACTAATGGTGTGTAAACCACTCTTGCTTCTTACTGCGCCTCTCTTGCCTCTTTCTGGATTTCTGTTGCTTCTTTCTGCACCTTTCATTCTTTTTCTGCACTTTTGCCTCGTTCTGCTCATCTCTTGCACTTTCTGCACCTCTCTTGCCTCTTTCTGCACCTCTGTTGCCTCTTTCTGCACCTCAATTGCTTCTTTCTGTACCCCTCTTGCCTCTTTCTGCACCTCTCTTGCCTCTTTCTGCACTTCTCTTGCCTCTTCCAGCACCTCTGTTGCTTCTTTCTGCACTTCTGTTGCCTCTTTCTGTACCCCTTTTGCCTCTTTCTGCACCTCTGTTGCTTCTTTCTGCACCCCTCTTGCTTCTTTCTGCAACCTTCTTCCCTCTGTGCAACTCTCGTGCCTCTTTCTATACCCCTCTTTCCTCTTTCTGCACCCCTCTTGCCTCTTTCTGCACCTCTGTTCCTTCTTTCTGCACTTCTCTTGCCTCTTTCTGCACCCATCTTGCCTCTTTCTGCACTTCTGTTGGTTCTTTTCCACTGCTCTTGCTTCTTTCTGCACCTGTATTGCAAATTTATGCACCCCTCTTGCCTCTTTCTGCACCCCTCTTCCCACTTTCTGCACCTCTCTTGGCGCTGTCGGCACCCCTGTTCCCTCTTTCTGCACCTCTTTTGCCTGATTCTGCAACTTTCTTGAATCTTTCTGCAGTTCTCTTGCCTCCTTCTGCACCTCTGTTGCTTCTTTCTGCACTTCTTTTGCCTCTTTCTGCACCTCTCTTGCTTCTTTCTGCACCCCTGTTGTCTCTTTCTGCAATCGTCTTCCCTCTTTCTGCACCTCTCTTGCTTCTTTCTGCACCCTTCTTTGCTTTTTTGCATCCCTCTTGCCTCTTTCTGAAGTTCTCTTGTCATTTTCTGCACCTCTCTTCCCTCTTTCTGCACCTCAGTTGCCTCTTTCTGCACTTCTCTAGCTTCTTTCTACACCTCTGTTGCTTCTTTCAGCAATTCTCTTGCCTCTTTCTGCACTTCTCTTGCTTGTTTCTGCACCTCTCTTGTGTGTTTCTGCACCTCACTTGCTTCTTTCTGCACCCCTCTTGCCTCTTTCTGCACCCCTCTTTCCTCTTTCTGCACCTCTCTTACCTCTTTCTGCACCCCTGTTCCCTCTTTCTGCACCTTTCCTGCCTGTTTCTGCACCTCTCTAGCCTCTTTCTATACCTCTGTTGCTTCTTTCTGCACATCTCTTGCCTCTTTGTGGACCCTTCGCGCCTCTTTCAGCACCTCTGTTGCTTCTTTCTGCACTTCTCTTCCTTCTTTCTGCCCCCCTCCTGCCTCTTTCTGTACCCCTCTTGCCTCTTTGTGCACCTCTCATACCTCTTTGTGCACCCCTCTTGCCTTTTTTTCCACCTCTGTTGGTTCTTTCTGCACTGCTCTCGCTTCTTTCTGCACCTCTTTTGCTAATTTCTGCATCCCTCTTACCTCTTTATGCACCCCTGTTCCCTCTTTCTGCACCTTTCTTGCCTGTTCCTGCACCTCTCTTGCCTCTTTCGGCACCTCTGTTGCTTCTTTCTGTACTTCTCTTGCCTCTTTCTGCACCCCTCTTCCCTCTTTCAGCACCTCTGTTGCTTCTTTTTGCACTTCTCTTGCTTCTTTCTGCACCCCTCTTGCCTCTTTCTGTACCCCTGTTGCCTCTTTGTGCACCTCTCCTGCCTCTTTCTGCACATCTCTTGCCTTTTTCTGCACCTCTTTTGCTTCTTTCTGTACTTTTCTTGCCTCTTTCTGTACCCCTCTTGCCTCTTTCTGCACCTCTGTTGGTTCTTTATGCACTGCTCCTCTGTCTTTCTGCACCCCTCTTGCCTCTTTCAGCACCTCTGTTGCTTCTTTCTGTACCTCTCTTGCTTCTTTCTGCACCCCTCTTGCCTCTTTCTGTACCCCTTTTGCCTCTTTGTGCACCTCTCCTGCCTCTTTCTGCACCTCTCTTGCCTTTTTCTGCACCTCCTTTGCTTCTTTCTGCACTTTTCTTGCCTCTTTCTGTACCCCTCTTGCCTCTTTCTGCACCTCTGTTGGTTCTTTCTGCACTGCTCTTACTTCTTTGTGCACCTCTGTTGCAAATTTCTGCATGCCTCTTGCCTCTTTCTGTACCCCTCTTCCCTCTTTCTGCACCTCTTTTGCCTCCGTCTGCACACCTGTTCCCTCTTTCTGCACCCCTTTTGCCTGTTTCTGCAACTCTCTTGCCTCTTTCTGGCCTCTTTCTGCACCTCTCTTGCCTCTTTCTGCACCTCTCTTGCTTCTTTCTGCACATCTCTTGGTTCTTTCTGCACTGCTCTTGCCTCTTTCTGCACCCCTCTTGCCTCTTTCTGCACCTCTTTTGCTTCTTTCTGCACTTCCCTCTCATCTTTCTGCACCCCTCTTGCCTCTTTCTGCACCTCTGTTACTTCTTTCTGCACTGCTCTTGCTTCTATCTGCACCTCTCTTGCCTCATTCTGCACCCCTCTTCCCTTTTTCTGCAATTTCCTTGCCTCTGTCTGCACCCTGTTCCCTCTTTCTGCACCTCTTTTGTCTGTTTCTGCAACTCTCTTGCCTCTTTGTGCAGTTCTCTTGCCTCCTTTTGCACCACTGTTGCCTGTTTCTGCACATCTCCTACCTCTTTCTGCACCCCTCTCGCCTCTTTTTGCACCTCTGTTGGTTCTTTCTGCACTGCTCTTGCTTCTTTCTGCACCTCTTTTACAAATTTCTGCATCCCTCTTGCCTCTTTCTGCACCTCTCTTGCTTCTTTCTGCACCCCTGTTGTCTCTTTCTGAAATCGTCTTCCCTCTTTCTGCACCTCTCTTGCTTCTTTCTGCAGTTCTCTTGTGATTTTCTGCACCTCTCTTGCCTCATTCTGCACCTCAGTGCCTCTTTCTGCACTTCTCTAGCTTCTTTCTACACCTCTGTTGCTTCTTTCAACAATTCTCTTGCCTCTTTCTGCACTTCTCTTGCTTGTTTCTGTACCTCTTGCGTCTTTCTGCACCTCACTTGCTTCTTTCTGCACCCCTCTTGCCTCTTTCTGCACCCCTCTTTCCTCTTTCTGCACCTCTCTTACCTCTTTCTGCACCCCTGTTCCCTCTTTCTGCACCTCTCTTGCCTCTTTCTGTACCTCTGTTGCTTCTTTCTGCACATCTCTTGCCTCTTTCTGCACCCTTCGTGCCTCTTTCAGCACCTCTGTTGCTTCTTTCTGCACTTCTCTTCCTTCTTTCTGCACCCCTCCTGCCTCTTTCTGTACCCCTCTTGCCTCTTTGAGCACCTCTCATACCTCTTTGTGCACCCCTCTTGCCTCTTTTTGTACCTCTGTTGGTTCTTTCTGCACTGCTTTCGCTTCTTTCTGTACCTCTTTTGCAAATTTGTGCACCCCTCTTACCTCTTTATGCACCCCTGTTCCCTCTTTCTGCACCTTTCTTGCCTGTTTCTGCACCTCTCTTGCCTCTTTCGGCACCTCTGTTGCTTCTTTCTGCACTTCTCTTGCCTCTTTCTGCACCCCTCTTCCCTCTTTCAGCACCTCTGTTGCTTCTTTCTGCACTTCTCTTGCTTCTTTCTGCACCCCACTTGCCTCTTTCTGTACCCCTCTTGCCTCTTTCTGCACCTCTGTTGGTTCTTTATGCACTGCTCCTCTGTCTTTCTGCACCCCTCTTGCCTCTTTCAGCACCTCTGTTGCTTCTTTCTGTACTTCTCTTGCTTCTTTCTGCACCCCTCTTGCCTCTTTCTGTACCCCTTTTGCCTCTTTGTGCACCTCTCCTGCCTCTTTCTGCACCTCTCTTGCCTTTTTCTGCACCTCTTTTGCTTCTTTCTGCACTTTTCTTGCCTCTTTCTGTACCCCTCTTGCCTCTTTCTGCACCTCTGTTGGTTCTTTCTGCACTGCTCTTGCTTCTTTCTGCACCTCTGTTGCAAATTTCTGCATCCCTCTTGCCTCTTTCTGTACCCCTCTTCCCTCTTTCTGCACCTCTTTTGCCTCCGTCTGCACACCTGTTCCCTCTTTCTGCACCCCTTTTGCCTGTTTCTGCAACTCTCTTGCCTCTTTCTGGCCTCTTTCTGCACCTCTCTTGCTTCTTTCTGCACATCTCTTGGTTCTTTCTGCACTGCTCTTGCCTCTTTCTGCACCCCTCTTGCCTCTTTCTGCACCTCTTTTGCTTCTTTCTGCACTTCCCTCTCATCTTTCTGCACCCCTCTTGCCTCTTTCTGCACCTCTGTTACTTCTTTCTGCACTGCTCTTGCTTCTATCTGCACCTCTCTTGCCTCATTCTGCACCCCTCTTCCCTTTTTCTGCAATTTCCTTGCCTCTGTCTGCACCCTGTTCCCTCTTTCTGCACCTCTTTTGTCTGTTTCTGCAACTCTCTTGCCTCTTTGTGCAGTTCTCTTGCCTCCTTTTGCACCACTGTTGCCTGTTTCTGCACATCTCCTACCTCTTTCTGCACCCCTCTCGCCTCTTTTTGCACCTCTGTTGGTTCTTTCTGCACTGCTCTTGCTTCTTTCTGCACCTCTTTTGCAAATTTCTGCATCCTCTTGCCTCTTTCTGCACCTCTCTTGCTTCTTTCTGCACCCCTGTTGTCTCTTTCTGAAATCGTCTTCCCTCTTTCTGCACCTCTCTTGCTTCTTTCTGCAGTTCTCTTGTGATTTTCTGCACCTCTCTTGCCTCATTCTGCACCTCAGTGCCTCTTTCTGCACTTCTCTAGCTTTTTTCTACACCTCTGTTGCTTCTTTCAACAATTCTCTTGCCTCTTTCTGCAATTCTCTTGCTTGTTTCTGTACCTCTTGCGTCTTTCTGCACCTCACTTGCTTCTTTCTGCACCCCTCTTGCCTCTTTCTGCACCTCTCTTACCTCTTTCTGCACCCCTGTTCCCTCTTTCTGCACCTTTCCTGCCTCTTTCTGCACCTCTCTTTGCCTCTTTCTGTACCTCTGTTGCTTCTTTCTGCACATCTCTTGCCTCTTTCTGCACCCTTCGTGCCTCTTTCAGCACCTCTGTTGCTTCTTTCTGCACTTCTCTTCCTTCTTTCTGCACCCCTCCTGCCTCTTTCTGTACCCCTCTTGCCTCTTTGTGCACCTCTCATACCTCTTTGTGCACCCCTCTTGCCTCTTTTTGTACCTCTGTTCCCTCTTTCTGCACCTTTCTTGCCTGTTTCTGCACCTCTCTTGCCTCTTTCGGCACCTCTGTTGCTTCTTTCTGCACTTCTCTTGCCTCTTTCTGCACCCCTCTTCCCTCTTTCAGCACCTCTGTTGCTTCTTTCTGCACTTCTCTTGCTTCTTTCTGCACCCCTGTTGCCTCTTTCTGTACCCCTGTTGCCGCTTTGTGCACCTCTCCTGTCTCTTTCTGCACCTCTCTTGCCTTTTTCTGCACCTCCTTTGCTTCTTTCTGCACTTTTCTTGCCTCTTTCTGTACCCCTCTTGCCTCTTTCTGCACCTCTGTTGGTTCTTTCTGCACTGCTCTTGCTTCTTTCTGCACCTCTGTTGCAAATTTCTGCATCCCTCTTGCCTCTTTCGGTACCTCTCTTCCCTCTTTCTGCACCTCTCTTGCCTCTGTCTGCACACCTGTTCCCTCTTTCTGCACCCCTTTTGTCTGTTTCTGCAACTCTCTTGCCTCTTTCTGCAGTTCTCATGCCTCCTTCTGCACCTCAATTGCCTCTGTTTGCACTTCTCTTGCTTCTTTCTGTACCCTTCTTCCCTTTTTCTGCACATCTCTTGCCTCTTTCTGTACCTCTCTTGCCTCTTTCTGCACATCTCTTGGTTCTTTCTGCACTGCTCTTGCCTCTTTCTGCACCTCTCTTGCCTCTTTCTGCACCTCTTTTGCTTCTTTCTACACTTGTCTCTCCTCTTTCTGCACCTCTCTTGCCCCTTTCTGCACCTGTGTTGCTTTTTTCTGCACTGCTCTTTCTTCTTTCTGCATCTCTTTTGCCTCTTTCTGTACCCCTCTTTGTACAATTCTCTTGCCTCTGTCTACACCCCTGTTACCTCTTTCTGCACCTCTTTTGTCTGTTTCTGTAACTCTCTTGCCTCTTTGTGCAGTCTCTTGCCTCCTTCTGCACATCTGTTGCCTCTTTCTGCACCTCTGCTACCTCTTTCTGCACCCCTCTTGCCTCTTTTTGCACCTCTGTTGGTTCTTTCTGCACTGCTCTTGCTTCTTTCTGCACCTCTTTTGCAAATTTCTGCATCCCTCTTGCCTCTTTCTGCACCCCTCTTCCCTATTTCTCCACCTTTCTTGCTTCTTTCTGCACTTCTCTTGCTTCTTTCTGCACTGCTCCTGCTTCTTTCTGCACCTCTGTTGCAAATTTCTGTATCCCTCTTACCTCTTTCTGCACCCCTGTTCCCTCTTTCTGCACCTTTCTTGCCTGTTTCTGCACCTCTCTTGCCTCTTTCGGCACCTCTGTTGCTTCTTTCTGCACTTCTCTTGCCTCTTTCTGCACCCCTCTTGCCTCTTTCTGTACCCCTTTTGCTCTGTGTACCTCTCCCACCTTTTTCTGTACCTCTCTTGCCTTTTTCTGCAGTTCTCTTGCCTCTTTCTGCACTTCTTTTGCTTCTTTCTGCACTTTTCTTGCCTCTTTCTGTACCCCTCTTGCCTCTTTCTGCACCTCTGCTGGTTCTTTCTGCACTGCTCTGGCTTCTTTCTGCACCTCTGTTGCAAATTTCTGCATCCCTCTTGCCTCTGTCTGCCCACCTGTTCCCTCTTTCTGCACCCCTTTGCCTGTTTCTGCAACTCTCTTGCCTCTTTCTGCAGTTCTGTTGCCTCCTTCTGCACCTCACTTGCCTTTTTCTGCACTTCACTTGCTTCTTTCTGCACCCTTCTTCCCTTTTTCTGCACATCTCGTCCCTCTTTCTGCACCTCTCTTGCCTCCTTCTGCACATCTCTTAGTTCTTTCTCCACTGCTCTTGCGTCTTTCTGCACCTCACTTGCTTCTTTCTGCACCCCTCTTGCCTCTTTCTGCACCCCTCTTTCCTCTTTCTGCACCTCTCTTACCTCTTTCTGCACCCCTGTTCCCTCTTTCTGCACTTTTCCTGCCTCTTTCTGCACCTCTCTTGCCTCTTTCTGTACCTCTGTTGCTTCTTTCTGCACATCTCTTGCCTCTTTCTGCACCCTTCGTGCCTCTTTCAGCACCTCTGTTGCTTCTTTCTGCACTTCTCTTCCTTCTTTCTGCACCCCTCCTGCCTCTTTCTGTACCCCTCTTGCCTTTTTGTGCACCTCTCATACCTCTTTGTGCACCCCTCTTGCCTCTTTTTGTACCTCTGTTGGTTCTTTCTGCACTGCTTTCGCTTCTTTCTGTACCTCTTTTGCAAATTTGTGCACCCCTCTTACCTCTTTATGCACCCCTGTTCCCTCTTTCTGCACCTTTCTTGCCTGTTTCTGCACCTCTCTTGCCTCTTTCGGCACCTCTGTTGCTTCTTTCTGCACTTCTCTTGCCTCTTTCTGCACCCCTCTTCCCTCTTTCAGCACCTCTGTTGCTTCTTTCTGCACTTCTCTTGCTTCTTTCTGCACCCCTCTTGCCTCTTTCTGTACCCCTGTTGCCGCTTTGTGCACCTCTCCTGCCTCTTTCTGCACCTCTCTTGCCTTTTTCTGCACCTCCTTTGCTTCTTTCTGCACTTTTCTTGCCTCTTTCTGTACCCCTCTTGCCTCTTTCTGCACCTCTGTTGGTTCTTTCTGCACTGCTCTTGCTTCTTTCTGCACCTCTGTTGCAAATTTCTGCATCCCTCTTGCCTCTTTCGGTACCTCTCTTCCCTCTTTCTGCACCTCTCTTGCCTCTGTCTGCATACCTGTTCCCTCTTTCTGCACCCCTTTTGCCTGTTTCTGCAACTCTCTTGCCTCTTTCTGCAGTTCTCTTGCCTCCTTCTGCACCTCACTTGCCTCTTTCTGCACCTCACTTGCTTCTTTCTGCACCCCTCTTGCCTCTTTCTGCACCCCTGTTCCCTCTTTCTGCACCTCTTTTGTCTGTTTCTGTAACTCTCTTGCCTCTTTGTGCAGTCTCTTGCCTCCTTCTGCACATCTGTTGCCTCTTTCTGCACCTCTGCTACCTCTTTCTGCACCCCTCTTGCCTCTTTTTGCACCTCTGTTGCTTCTTTCTGCACATCTCTTGCCTCTTTCTGCACCCTTCGTGCCTCTTTCAGCACCTCTGTTGCTTCTTTCTGCACTTCTCTTCCTTCTTTCTGCACCCCTCCTGCCTCTTTCTGTACCCCTCTTGCCTCTTTGAGCACCTCTCATACCTCTTTGTGCACCCCTCTTGCCTCTTTTTGTACCTCTGTTGGTTCTTTCTGCACTGCTTTCGCTTCTTTCTGTACCTCTTTTGCAAATTTGTGCACCCCTCTTACCTCTTTATGCACCCCTGTTCCCTCTTTCTGCACCTTTCTTGCCTGTTTCTGCACCTCTCTTGCCTCTTTCGGCACCTCTGTTGCTTCTTTCTGCACTTCTCTTGCCTCTTTCTGCACCCCTCTTCCCTCTTTCAGCACCTCTGTTGCTTCTTTCTGCACTTCTCTTGCTTCTTTCTGCACCCCACTTGCCTCTTTCTGTACCCCTCTTGCCTCTTTCTGCACCTCTGTTGGTTCTTTATGCACTGCTCCTCTGTCTTTCTGCACCCCTCTTGCCTCTTTCAGCACCTCTGTTGCTTCTTTCTGTACTTCTCTTGCTTCTTTCTGCACCCCTCTTGCCTCTTTCTGTACCCCTTTGCCTCTTTGTGCACCTCTCCTGCCTCTTTCTGCACCTCTCTTGCCTTTTTCTGCACCTCTTTTGCTTCTTTCTGCACTTTTCTTGCCTCTTTCTGTACCCCTCTTGCCTCTTTCTGCACCTCTGTTGGTTCTTTCTGCACTGCTCTTGCTTCTTTCTGCACCTCTGTTGCAAATTTCTGCATCCCTCTTGCCTCTTTCTGTACCCTCTTCCCTCTTTCTGCACCTCTTTTGCCTCCGTCTGCACACCTGTTCCCTCTTTCTGCACCCCTTTTGCCTGTTTCTGCAACTCTCTTGCCTCTTTCTGGCCTCTTTCTGCACCTCTCTTGCTTCTTTCTGCACATCTCTTGGTTCTTTCTGCACTGCTCTTGCCTCTTTCTGCACCCCTCTTGCCTCTTTCTGCACCTCTTTTGCTTCTTTCTGCACTTCCCTCTCATCTTTCTGCACCCCTCTTGCCTCTTTCTGCACCTCTGTTACTTCTTTCTGCACTGCTCTTGCTTCTATCTGCACCTCTCTTGCCTCATTCTGCACCCCTCTTCCCTTTTTCTGCAATTTCCTTGCCTCTGTCTGCACCCTGTTCCCTCTTTCTGCACCTCTTTTGTCTGTTTCTGCAACTCTCTTGCCTCTTTGTGCAGTTCTCTTGCCTCCTTTTGCACCACTGTTGCCTGTTTCTGCACATCTCCTACCTCTTTCTGCACCCCTCTCGCCTCTTTTTGCACCTCTGTTGGTTCTTTCTGCACTGCTCTTGCTTCTTTCTGCACCTCTTTTGCAAATTTCTGCATCCTCTTGCCTCTTTCTGCACCTCTCTTGCTTCTTTCTGCACCCCTGTTGTCTCTTTCTGAAATCGTCTTCCCTCTTTCTGCACCTCTCTTGCTTCTTTCTGCAGTTCTCTTGTGATTTTCTGCACCTCTCTTGCCTCATTCTGCACCTCAGTGCCTCTTTCTGCACTTCTCTAGCTTTTTTCTACACCTCTGTTGCTTCTTTCAACAATTCTCTTGCCTCTTTCTGCAATTCTCTTGCTTGTTTCTGTACCTCTTGCGTCTTTCTGCACCTCACTTGCTTCTTTCTGCACCCCTCTTGCCTCTTTCTGCACCTCTCTTACCTCTTTCTGCACCCCTGTTCCCTCTTTCTGCACCTTTCCTGCCTCTTTCTGCACCTCTCTTGCCTCTTTCTGTACCTCTGTTGCTTCTTTCTGCACATATCTTGCCTCTTTCTGCACCCTTCGTGCCTCTTTCAGCACCTCTGTTGCTTCTTTCTGCACTTCTCTTCCTTCTTTCTGCACCCCTCCTGCCTCTTTCTGTACCCCTCTTGCCTCTTTGTGCACCTCTCATACCTCTTTGTGCACCCCTCTTGCCTCTTTTTGTACCTCTGTTGGTTCTTTCTGCACTGCTTTCGCTTCTTTCTGTACCTCTTTTGCAAATTTGTGCACCCCTCTTACCTCTTTATGCACCCCTGTTCCCTCTTTCTGCACCTTTCTTGCCTGTTTCTGCACCTCTCTTGCCTCTTTCGGCACCTCTGTTGCTTCTTTCTGCACTTCTCTTGCCTCTTTCTGCACCCCTCTTCCCTCTTTCAGCACCTCTGTTGCTTCTTTCTGCACTTCTCTTGCTTCTTTCTGCACCCCTGTTGCCTCTTTCTGTACCCCTGTTGCCGCTTTGTGCACCTCTCCTGTCTCTTTCTGCACCTCTCTTGCCTTTTTCTGCACCTCCTTTGCTTCTTTCTGTACTTTTCTTGCCTCTTTCTGTACCCCTCTTGCCTCTTTCTGCACCTCTGTTGGTTCTTTCTGCACTGCTCTTGCTTCTTTCTGCACCTCTGTTGCAAATTTCTGCATCCCTCTTGCCTCTTTCGGTACCTCTCTTCCCTCTTTCTGCACCTCTCTTGCCTCTGTCTGCACACCTGTTCCCTCTTTCTGCACCCCTTTTGCCTGTTTCTGCAACTCTCTTGCCTCTTTCTGCAGTTCTCTTGCCTCCTTCTGCACCTCACTTGCCTCTTTCTGCACTTCTCTTGCTTCTTTCTGCACCCTTCTTCCCTTTTTCTGCACATCTCTTGCCTCTTTCTGTACCTCTCTTGCCTCTTTCTGCACATCTCTTGGTTCTTTCTGCACTGCTCTTGCCTCTTTCTGCACCTCTCTTGCCTCTTTCTGCACCTCTTTTGCTTCTTTCTACACTTGTCTCTCCTCTTTCTGCACCTCTCTTGCCCCTTTCTGCACCTGTGTTGCTTTTTTCTGCACTGCTCTTTCTTCTTTCTGCATCTCTTTTGCCTCTTTCTGTACCCCTCTTTGTACAATTCTCTTGCCTCTGTCTACACCCCTGTTACCTCTTTCTGCACCTCTTTTGTCTGTTTCTGTAACTCTCTTGCCTCTTTGTGCAGTCTCTTGCCTCCTTCTGCACATCTGTTGCCTCTTTCTGCACCTCTGCTACCTCTTTCTGCACCCCTCTTGCCTCTTTTTGCACCTCTGTTGGTTCTTTCTGCACTGCTCTTGCTTCTTTCTGCACCTCTTTTGCAAATTTCTGCATCCCTCTTGCCTCTTTCTGCACCCCTCTTCCCTATTTCTCCACCTTTCTTGCTTCTTTCTGCACTTCTCTTGCTTCTTTCTGCACTGCTCCTGCTTCTTTCTGCACCTCTGTTGCAAATTTCTGTATCCCTCTTACCTCTTTCTGCACCCCTGTTCCCTCTTTCTGCACCTTTCTTGCCTGTTTCTGCACCTCTCTTGCCTCTTTCGGCACCTCTGTTGCTTCTTTCTGCACTTCTCTTGCCTCTTTCTGCACCCCTCTTGCCTCTTTCTGTACCCCTTTTGCTCTGTGTACCTCTCCCACCTTTTTCTGTACCTCTCTTGCCTTTTTCTGCAGTTCTCTTGCCTCTTTCTGCACTTCTTTTGCTTCTTTCTGCACTTTTCTTGCCTCTTTCTGTACCCCTCTTGCCTCTTTCTGCACCTCTGCTGGTTCTTTCTCCACTGCTCTGGCTTCTTTCTGCACCTCTGTTGCAAATTTCTGCATCCCTCTTGCCTCTGTCTGCCCACCTGTTCCCTCTTTCTGCACCCCCTTTGCCTGTTTCTGCAACTCTCTTGCCTCTTTCTGCAGTTCTGTTGCCTCCTTCTGCACCTCACTTGCCTTTTTCTGCACTTCACTTGCTTCTTTCTGCACCCTTCTTCCCTTTTTCTGCACATCTCGTCCCTCTTTCTGCACCTCTCTTGCCTCCTTCTGCACATCTCTTAGTTCTTTCTCCACTGCTCTTGCGTCTTTCTGCACCTCACTTGCTTCTTTCTGCACCCCTCTTGCCTCTTTCTGCACCCCTCTTTCCTCTTTCTGCACCTCTCTTACCTCTTTCTGCACCCCTGTTCCCTCTTTCTGCACTTTTCCTGCCTCTTTCTGCACCTCTCTTGCCTCTTTCTGTACCTCTGTTGCTTCTTTCTGCACATCTCTTGCCTCTTTCTGCACCCTTCGTGCCTCTTTCAGCACCTCTGTTGCTTCTTTCTGCACTTCTCTTCCTTCTTTCTGCACCCCTCCTGCCTCTTTCTGTACCCCTCTTGCCTTTTTGTGCACCTCTCATACCTCTTTGTGCACCCCTCTTGCCTCTTTTTGTACCTCTGTTGGTTCTTTCTGCACTGCTTTCGCTTCTTTCTGTACCTCTTTTGCAAATTTGTGCACCCCTCTTACCTCTTTATGCACCCCTGTTCCCTCTTTCTGCACCTTTCTTGCCTGTTTCTGCACCTCTCTTGCCTCTTTCGGCACCTCTGTTGCTTCTTTCTGCACTTCTCTTGCCTCTTTCTGCACCCCTCTTCCCTCTTTCAGCACCTCTGTTGCTTCTTTCTGCACTTCTCTTGCTTCTTTCTGCACCCCTCTTGCCTCTTTCTGTACCCCTGTTGCCGCTTTGTGCACCTCTCCTGCCTCTTTCTGCACCTCTCTTGCCTTTTTCTGCACCTCCTTTGCTTCTTTCTGCACTTTTCTTGCCTCTTTCTGTACCCCTCTTGCCTCTTTCTGCACCTCTGTTGGTTCTTTCTGCACTGCTCTTGCTTCTTTCTGCACCTCTGTTGCAAATTTCTGCATCCCTCTTGCCTCTTTCGGTACCTCTCTTCCCTCTTTCTGCACCTCTCTTGCCTCTGTCTGCAGACCTGTTCCCTCTTTCTGCACCCCTTTTGCCTGTTTCTGCAACTCTCTTGCCTCTTTCTGCAGTTCTCTTGCCTCCTTCTGCACCTCACTTGCCTCTTTCTGCACCTCACTTGCTTCTTTCTGCACCCCTCTTGCCTCTTTCTGCACCCCTGTTCCCTCTTTCTGCACCTCTTTTGTCTGTTTCTGTAACTCTCTTGCCTCTTTGTGCAGTCTCTTGCCTCCTTCTGCACATCTGTTGCCTCTTTCTGCACCTCTGCTACCTCTTTCTGCACCCCTCTTGCCTCTTTTTGCACCTCTGTTGGTTCTTTCTGCACTGCTCTTGCTTCTTTCTGCACCTCTTTTGCAAATTTCTGCATCCCTCTTGCCTCTTTCTGCACCCCTCTTCCCTATTTCTCCACCTTTCTTGCTTCTTTCTGCACTTCTCTTGCTTCTTTCTGCACTGCTCCTGCTTCTTTCTTCACCTCTGTTGCAAATTTCTGTATCCCTCTTACCTCTTTCTGCACCCCTGTTCCCTCTTTCTGCACCTTTCTTGCCTGTTTCTGCACCTCTCTTGCCTCTTTCGGCACCTCTGTTGCTTCTTTCTGCACTTCTCTTGCCTCTTTCTGCACCCCTCTTGCCTCTTTCTGTACCCCTTTTGCTCTGTGTACCTCTCCCGCCTTTTTCTGTACCTCTCTTGCCTTTTTCTGCAGTTCTCTTGCCTCTTTCTGCACTTCTTTTGCTTCTTTCTGCACTTTTCTTGCCTCTTTCTGTACCCCTCTTGCCTCTTTCTGCACCTCTGCTGGTTCTTTCTGCACTGCTCTGGCTTCTTTCTGCACCTCTGTTGCAAATTTCTGCATCCCTCTTGCCTCTGTCTGCCCACCTGTTCCCTCTTTCTGCACCCCCTTTGCCTGTTTCTGCAACTCTCTTGCCTCTTTCTGGCCTCTTTCTGCACCTCTCTTGCCTCTTTCTGCACCTCTCTTGCTTCTTTCTGCACATCTCCTTGTTCTTTCTGCACTGCTCTTGCCTCTTTCTGCATCCCTCTTGCTTCTTTCTGCACCTCTCTTGCCTCTTTCTGCACCCCTCTTCCTTCTTTCTGCACTTCTCTTGTCTCTATCTGCACCCCTGTTCCCTTTTTCTGCACCTCTCTTTCCTGTTTCTGCAACTATCTTGCCTCTTTCTGCACCTCTGTTCCTTCTTTCTGCACTTCTTTTGTTACTTTCTGCACCTCTGTTGCATCTTTCTGCACTTCTCTTGCCTCGTTCTGCACCCCTCTTGCCTCTTTCTGCACCCCTGTTGCTTGTTTCTGCACTTCTCTTGCTTCTTTCTGCACCTCTCGCTTCTTTCTGCACTCCTGTTCCTTCTTTCTGCACCCTTCTTTCCTCTTTCTGCACCTTCTCTCGCCTGTTTCTATATTCAAATGGGAAGTGCAAGCTGTCAAGTTTAAAGGTCTGCGTGCTCTCGTGACTAAGGTATATGTCTACTTGCACATGTATTCTCACATGTGTTATGCATCTGAAGATGGTAGCTTAAAATCGGGTAGCTTCTCTTATAGGTGGTCAAATCTTGTTAGTTCTGCTCTGTCATTCGGTTGCACAGACAGACATGTCTTATGTATATATGTGTTATAGAGCCCCTCAAATATACTATTGAATACCCATATACCCTGTATTGTGAGCAGAAAGAAATGCATACACCTTTTTTTACACAAATTTACAGAGTATGCTGTTTGAAACACAGGTATTCAAGTGTTTGTATGTTTATTTTCATTTAACATGTCACTAGGTAAAAGCATAGACACGCATGCATACCTTCACAAACTTGGTCAGCCTTACAACAGTGATATGCTTAGGATTGCTGTTTTATATTTGGTAAACCTAACATTCTGAGCAGTCGAGTAATAGTGAATCTTCAAGAGAAAAGTGAGGGTTAAGACATCTTCGGAGAAGCATTAGTGATTAGAGTACTTTGTATGAGTCTGTTGTAAGGTACAGTCAAAGTAGACCTCTTTCTGCACCTCTGTTGGTTCTTTCTGCACATCTCTTGCTTCTTTCGTCACCTTTCTTCCTCTTTCTGGACTTCTGTTGCCTCTTTCTGCATTTCTATTGCTTCTTTCTGCACCTTTCTTCCTCTTTCTGCACCTCTCTTGCCTCTTTCTGCACTTCTCTTGCTTCTTTCTGTGCCTTTCTTCCTCTTTCTGCACGTCTTATCTATGTAGGCATAGTTAGAAATTAGCATTTAAAAAACCTTAGAAATTCACTGAAAAAAACAGGTTTCAGGGACTTTATAGTTAGAAATTATCATTTAAAAAACCATAGAAATCCACTGAAAAGACCATAGGTTTCAGGGACGTTATAGTTAGAAATTAGCAATTAAAAAACCATAGAAATTCACTGAAAAAAACACAGGTTTCAGGTACGTTATAGTTAGTTGGACATTTCACTCATACAAAACCAGAGAAATTCGGCCATTATAGTTAGTTGAGCTAAGTATAACTCGCGCCCCCGCAATGCACTGCTGATGACATCACATATTACATCACTCATGACATGGTCAGTGACATCACTGATGCAATCACTGATGACATCTCAAATTGCATCCTTGATGACATCATCCACATGATAATCTGATGCACCTCCTCACACCGTAATATAACCTTTGATACACCCACTCTAAAATACAGACTACCATTCTCGAAACCATAGACACACCAATACCAATTACTACATACCCACTCACTGATTCCTAGGTCTACACACACATCCACTCGCCCACCCATACAGTCACTCATACATGCAGTCACTCATCAATACAGCCACTATCATATGCACTCATACACCCATACAGACACTCACACACCACCACTCACCCATAGAGTTACTCACACAGCTAGTCAGTTGTGCAAAGAATCAATCACACTCCGATTTACTCACCTATACAGTTATACACGCACCACCTCACTTATTCATACAGATACTAACACATACTTACTCTCTTATACAATCACTGACACAAGCACACACTCATCCACACAGCCACTTTCACAATCACTCACTCTCACATAGTCATTTATATACTCCAACACTCACATATACTGCCTTTCACATATGTAGTTACTCACACATGTACCACTGAGACATTCATTCACTCACCAACACAGCCATACACACACTCACCCACCCATACAGCCCCTCACAGACGCACTCTTGAATCCATACACCCAGTGAATCACCCACTCACACATCCATGCACGGAGTCACACACACAACACACAAACACTCAGGCACCCATACAGATACTCAGACAACCAATCAATAACCCATTTAGACACTCATGTAGCTATTCACCAACCCATGCAGCCGCTTACACACCAACAGACAGACTGATACAGACATTCACACAGTTAAGTCACTAACCCATGCATTCAGTAAGACACGTTTAATCACTCACTTATACAGTCAGTCACGCACCTACTAAATCATCCATTCAGACAGTCATACACCCACTCATTCTTCAATACACCTTGGCCTATATATATATAAAACATATTTAAACTTTACAGAAACACACAGTCACTGGATGATGTCATCAGTGATGTCATCAGTGATGTCATTTGAGATGTCATGAGTGATGTCACTGACCATGTCATGAGTGATGTAATATGTGATGTCATCAGCAAGTGCATTGAGGGGCGTGAGTTATAATTAGCTCAACTAACTATAATGGCCTAATGTCTCTGGTTTTGTATGAGTGAAATGTCCAACTAACTATAACGTCCCTGAAACCTGTGGTTTTTTCAATGTATATATATATATATATATAATCAAAATTCTTTATTCGGTAACTGTACAAGTTAACCATAAAAGCTCAAAACGCAAATCAACAGAGTGGAAACACCTTAAAATTATAAAACCACACAGTTATTCGAATCAGATCAAAATTGATTTGCAATATTTAAAAACATTTTTTTAAAAAGCTATAATGGAGGCAATAGTAAATTCATTATCTAACAGTTGCAGAGTCAAAAATGCTGGATGACATTGTCTCAGGCTGCATCTTTTTAAAATAGGGATAATCCATCTTCTTCTAGGGGTTGTGTAAAATTTACAAAAAAACAATATATGTATCGTGGATTGTTCAGCAACATCATCGCACGGGCATTTACTTAAAACTCTCGACCAATCATTTTGTACGGGAAAACTTAAAGATCTATGTAAAATATTCAATCTAAAACGTGTTAGCAAAAACCTCTCATAATCATTGGTTACTAATACAATATATCGTTGTATGAGTGGAGTCGCCAAGGCCATATAATGAGCTTGAACCTTTGGTTTCTTTAGTTCTATTGTGATTCTGACTTCGCCAAAATAACACATGCAGCTTGCTTTAAGGTCTTTCCTAGACACATTACACATGGTATATGGATCATTATAGTATTCATGATGGCCTAGTTTAGACAAAAACATTTTAACATATGCTAACCATCTTATGTGGTTGACCCCGTCCATCGCCAATGCGTCTTTCAAAATGTGACGATTAAAATCTGTCTCCTCTGAGGTCCAGACTCTGTGCCACAAGAGGACTGGCTGGATCTTGATTATATCTTCTAAGTATGGCATACCCAGTTCTTGGTGGCATATATAAGTTGAAGTGCTATCTGGGACTGCCAAAAGGGACCTAAAAAACATATTTTCTGCAGACTGTAGTGAATTAACCCCTGCATGACCCCAGATTCCAGCTCCATAGGTAGCGATGGCCACACATTTTGCCCTATAGATCTGTTAGAATTACGCAGGGGAGCATCTTCCTAGTTTTCTGCTGAAATTTAATAAGGCCATCAGAGATTTGATGAAAAGCAGCCTTCTCGCTTTTAACGCCTGGCACCACGTGCCAGTTTGGTCAAATAAAATCCCTAAATAGGAAAAAGTTTTTGAATACTCTATTACCTTTGAATAAATAAAAAGCGTGTTAGTCTTCTTTCTCGGTCCTGCTCCACAATTCATTGTGAATGTTTTGGCGCAGTTCACAGTAAGGCCCAGGTTTGACATAAAATTTGTAAAAACATTAATGACCTTTTGGAGACCAATCGGTGTGCGGGCCATAAGGACCGCATCGTCCGCATACATGAGTGCCGGGATAGGGCTAGTCGCTGCAGATGGTAAATCCTTACACTCCCGGACAAAGACAGTTTCTAATTCATTTATATATAGTGTAAAAAGGAACGGGGCGAGAATACACCCTTGTCTGACTCCTCTCATCACTTTAAAGTGCTTAGTGCATTCGCCCCTCCTCCCATATCGAACCCTGGCCCTTGCCCCAGAGTATAGTTGCCTTAAAAATGTGATTATTAAAACATCAACTCCCATCCCCGCTAAAACTGACCACAACTTTTCGTGAATCACGCAGTCAAATGTCGCTGTTAGGTCAATGAAAGTCAAATATAGCCTTTCCCGTTTTGCCTTGGTATATTTGTCTAATAAAATATGTAAATTTAAACCCTGTTCTATTGTGCCCAAACCCTTGCTCAAACCATATTGTAAATCGCTTAGTTAGACCCTCCAGGATTTCGCGGTTTGCCGCGAAATCGGCACTTTTGTAAAAATGCCGTGATTTTTACAAAAGTGCCCGCGAAATCGGCACTTTTGTAAAAATGCCGCGATTTTTACAAAAGTGCCAGCGAAATTGAAGGAATGCAGGGAAAAGGTTGTCACATTTAATTGATAATTCTTCATTTGTCAATATCATCTAATGTAAAAGGTTGCAGCCGGCCAGCTGGGAAACCCTCAGCAGTAATTTGCTCTGTATTCTGAAATTCAATAGTAGCCTTCACATTTGAGCTGCACTGAGGTTTGAGCAAACCATGTACTCAGCAGATTAAGACGGGTGTTTACTCGAGGGGGCCAGCACCATTTGTGCGCCAGGGGTGCAAGGTATTAGCGCTGGTATGACTGCCATATTTTACAGTTTGATTGGAACAGTAATGTTTAAGTAAGTCCTCCATGTGCACTTTGACATTTCATGAATCATACATCACTAGGTTAATTGATTTTCCGAAGCAAAACAAGGCTCCCAGCATAATATGGTGAGAAGGGACTACCAACAAAGCTATGGCCGTTGATTGGCCCCTCATTATTTTCGCAGTGGTTTAATAGCCCTCACATTAAAAAAGCAGAAATGCAAAACTTTTCAGTTCAGAGACTGATTATTCCGATAAAAGGAGTTTTTGCAAGACGTTTCCTTCTCCATGGGATCAGCATGGCTAAAGGAAGCAAGCGAAGAAATGAGTTCCAATCGGGCTTTCACAGCGGGTGCGGGGCATCAACAGCGTCCTGAGCGCAGGTTTCTTTCCCATAATTTGTCCCTGGGCTGATTCCGGCCAGCTGATTGAGGCAAGTGACCCTATGGCTGCCCTTCTTCAGCAGAATGTAATGCAGCACAGTCTTTTGTTTGATTCAACGCTTCGGAAAAAATAGTGCGAAATGCAGGGAGCAATGTTGGTTGGAAGCCAAGTTCTTCAAAGCTTGATCCTAATTGGTAGCTGTTCTGTACTATGGATGGCAGGGAGAGCCTCAGGGTTGCAACAGCACAAGAATAGTTTTAAGGCAATATATTTTGATGCTGCTGTTCTTGTTCCAGCTCAGCAGTGCAGTTTAGGACATGTTCCCATTGAGAAGGGGCTGTTGGTAGGAGGAAGGTGGGGGCGAGGGTGGGATCAGTCAGTATAATCACGTGTGCAACTTGTTTACTGCGCAGTTTTAGGTGCATGAGCAGCCGGGAGAGAATTGAATTACAGCAAACCATTGGCTGCCAGCAACATGAGAAAAATGTTGCTGCCAGCTATCACAGGACTAGGGGACTTAGCATAGCAAACAAATACTCTCAGATACTTTAAACATGCCTATTTGGAAGTGGAATGCTCTGCTAAAACAGTTTTCTTTGATTTAAGACTGAAAAGGAATGATTTAGAGTAAAATAAAGTGCCGCACTAATGCCGCTAAATTTCACTTTCTGTGCCGCTAAATTTCAATTTTTGTGCCGCTAAATTTGCGAATCTATGCCGCAATATCCTGGGGGGTCTGCTTAGTATGTTTTGTTCCTGCGCCCATACCTGTAACCTATCTAGCAAGACTCGTCCCACGATCTTAACTGTAGAGTCCAGTAATGAGATTGGACGGTAGCAGGCTGGGTTTAACCTGTCACCCTTTTTGAAAATGGGCACAATTATTGAATCATACCAGGTCGACAAGAAACCTTGTGAGCAGCATGCATTAAAAACCTGCGTTAAAAGTGGCCCCCATAGTGCTAAGTTCGAATTAAAAAGATCTACCGGGATGCCATCCGGCCCAGCCGCCTTCCCCCCCAGACTTGAAATAATGGCCGTATTAACTTCGCTAAGAGTAATATGTAAAGGTAAATCTATATGCATTGAAGAGTTCTCTGTTTTGGTCCCAGTTGATGGGGATCCCTGTTCATCTATCTGTGGGTTATTATATAACCTTGCATAATGTGATATCCATTCATGTTCAGGGATGGCAATCTCTACAGTTGCTTTATCACCTTCAGCTAAAAACGGGGCGTTAACCGCCTTCCAAAAGGCGGAAGAATCACGATTAACTGAAGCATCATGTAAGGCTTGCCAGGCTTCCTCTTTTAAGGCCTTCTTCCTTGCTTTTATTGCCCTCTTATATTCGCATCTTGCCAGTCTAATCTTTTCCCGATTTTTTACTGTGGCATGTAAAGAATGTTTAAGCTTAGAATATGCTTTTGTGCAATTATTGTCAAACCACCATTGTTTGGGTTTCGTATTCTTTCTTGCTTTCACATACAGGGGCATATTCACAAGGAGCTATCGCCGAATTAACGGCACTTTATCGCAGCCAAAGTCGTGATAAATTTACCCCCCCATTCACAAGCCGGTGTAAACAGCCCACAGCACCAGTTTACCCGCGATAGCAGCCGCAAAAAACATCGCCACAGAGGACCCTCGCAAATATCGCTAATGAGATGCAGAGTAGGCGTTCCCGTGCCAAAAGTTGAGACAACATCACACCTCAACATTCACAACGACCAGCCACATCCGCGATAAAAACACAAAAAAGGCGATAAGGCGCGTTAGCACCAGGAAATCTACACCTGCTCTGACCTGGTGAAAACTCGGATGGCAGGCAGCACCACAAAAGGGAGCACAGCCCAGGGCCACATCCGAAGGGTAACAGATGCCATGGAGACACACATCATGCAGCCCGGACACCCAAGAGGACCACAACACCCACCGCCACCACCCCAGGACCACCCCTCCCTGGCACCCCCCGACCAAAGACATGCCACATCAGCCACACCTAAACAAGTACAAAATATTCCGCTTGATGCCGCACAAACACAACTGGTGACATGGATGTGTCGTCACAGAAATGACCAGCACACATACACTTTCGAAGCAACAAATGAAACTTTATTAAAATGAACAACGAAATGAAATGAAGACACATGGCCGCTCCCCTCCGGACAATACGTAGGTCACAGCCTGTAAGACAAAAAACATGATGAGAAGGTGTGTCCTGCGCACATCAGAGGACAGAGAGAGAGTGAAGGAGAGAGAGAGGAAGAGAGGGAGAGAGAGAGAGAGAGGAAGAGAGGGAGAGAGAGAGAGAGAGAGAAGAGGAGAGAGAGAGGGAGGGAGAGAGAGAGGAAGAGAGGGAGAGAGAGAGAGAGGAAGAGAGGGAGAGAGAGAGTGCCGCCCCTGCGCACCCAGGCCACACTGCTCACCTGCTGCCGCCGGTGTGTCTTCAACCACGTGCCGGTATGTAGGACAGTTCACCAGGTCACACATCTCATTCAGAGCCGTCAGCTGAAACAGAGCCCAGATACATGACTGGCACAGTACACACACTTGCACAAGAAAACATCGCCTGCCCGCCCATGCACACCCAGTCAGAGGCACCCCAACCCCTCCCGCTGCCCATCGGAGCATGCCCACCCATGCACACCCAGGCCTCAATGCTCACCTTCCGCCACCGACGCGTAGACAGGAGGTCCCACCATGTGCCGCTGCAAGCCACAAGCCCGGGGCCCACGGACATGGCACCCTCCACATCATGCAGCCCGCTCCGCAGGCCACCAGGTCTCACGTTTGGTGCTGGGTCTTGATTACTCCATGGCAGAGGACATACCAGTGCACCCGGCACCATCGCAGGCTGCACACCAGCTCAGCCCAATGGGTGCCACCAACTCTGGCATCCCGGAAGCGACACCATGGGGTGGTAGGCCCGTGCTGCCCGCTGGCTCTGGCCTACACTGCGGTCCAGCAGGACACACAAAACCTGAGCTGTCCGGACCGCCGGGACGGGGCATCATCGCAGGCTGCACACCCGCTCAGCAGCTCAAGGTGCCACTGACTCAGTGCACCGAAAGTCACTGTCCCGTGGCGGGGTGCCTGTGCTGTCCGCAAGGCCTCTGGTGCCACTAACCCTGTGCAACCCCAGTCTGCGCCACGTGGTGGTAGGCCCGTGCCGTACTCACAGGCCTTGGATGCCACTAACGCTGTACAACCCCAGTCTGCACCACGTGGTGGTAGGCCCGTGCCGTACTCACAGGCCTCGGATGCCACTAACCCTGTGCAACCCCAGTCTGCGTCACGTGGTGGTAGGCCCGTGCTGTACTCACAGGCCTCGGATGCCACTAACCCTGTGCGCAGCAACTCATGCGCCCTATATGAGTGCGAACAGTGGGGCGTCCGTCATCCAGTCACCACCGGAAGAGGGGAATGTGACGTCGTTGGACCCTTATGTAGGCGGAGTCACATGGCCTGTGACGCCTGTGCCGGATGGGTGTGGTGGGTGTGAAAACCTGCCCTCAGAGAGTGGCTGTGACATGCTGATGACTAGACCAGTGACCTGCCCACCACCAGCGAGTACGGCTGCGACGGGTAGCAATGAGGGCCCCCCTCGGTGCATAAGCAGAGTGGACTGGCCTGCCGTACGCCCGACCAGCGCAGGGCTTGCAACAATGACTCGTGGGCTCTGGGCGTGGTCCAGTCCATGTCCGGACAAGGAAGTGACTGATGCGTGTGTCCCTGCTGCAGTGTTCACGGAACCCGCTACACAAGATGCAATGTCGCACCCCCTTACTGGCATTCCACAGGATGAACATCATTGACGCAAGGGAAGGCACTGTCCCCACATTCATCCACACATCCACACAGGAATGACGTAAGACATTACACAGCAGTGCGTCACTGGATGTTTATTTGCACATCCAGTGCAGTCATGCAGCTGGAGCGGTACAGGGCAATGCCGAGCACACCACACAATATGGGCACGTGGAGGGCCAGCCAGTGTCCATCCCGGGATGACCTGTACTGCGGAAGAGGAAGGGTACAGTCCGCAGTCTGTCTGCCGTGTCATTGGTCGTCAAACAGCATGTGGCAGTCCATGTCGCTGTCCAAGGTGAGTGCCTCGGAGTGTATCGGGGGTCAGTGGTAGGTCTTGAGGCCATGTGCGGCACCAAGCAGAAACAGGCAAGGTGGCGGTAATGGATGCTAGTGCATGGTCCTCCTGACCACAGTCCCATCCACGTCCTCATCCCCGGGTGTGTGCCCTGCCCCACATGTGGGTGTTGCAGTGCCGGCTGCGGCACTGTGTGCCACTGACTCATCAGGGGCCGGAGGAGGATTGTCGGCCGCACTGTGTGGCAGTGACACATCAGGGGCTGGAGTGGATACACCTGCCGCACTGGGAGTCACTGACACACCAGGGGGCGGAGATGTGGATGGTGTGGGGGCAGCAGCATTCATCATCGCCACGCCTTGTGGCAGCAATGCCATGATGAGGACATGCAGGGCACGGTAGATCCCAGCTACATTTCGCTGATGTGCAGCAGCGGCTGCCATCCTTTCCCCCTCCATCCGCACCATGTCCTCCATGAGCCTCCGCATGTGTGCCAGCTCAAGGCTGGCATCACTGGGGCCACTGTGAGCGGACAGGTATTCTTCCCTCTGCGTCATGACTCCAGAGATGTCAGTCAGGGTTCGCTGGAGACCATGGGGCAGACATAGACACCCAAGGATGGCGTCCCGTTTGTTAGCCATGAGCTCGAACCCCACCCGCACCTGCTCAGCCGTCTCCCTCTGGCCCTCCAGCACACGGCGTTGGAAGGCCATTTGTTGTTCCTGGGGGTCTTGGGAGGGTGCCGGGGCTGTGGGTGCCTCCTGCTGGGTGGTTTGGCTGGTGGGTGGGGTCTCATGGATGTAGCTGGGCTGCCCTGATCCTGGAGGTGAGTTGCGGAGGTGGTCAATGAGGTCTTGGATGGTTTGGATGTCGATGCTGGTGTTGTCCTCCTCCTCGTCATCAGTGAAGAGTGGATGTGACTGATCTGCAGGAGGTGTTGAAGATGCCCCTGCGATGTGAAGGGGAGATGGTGTATTACAATGTGTCCACATGTATGTAGCCGCATGGTACAGGTTGACATTCAGACAGCATGGCATTGTACATTGTGACAGTCTGTGGGTCTGGGCGAGGACCTAGAGTGATTGTGGGTGTGCACTGTGCCCTGCTTGCTTGTGCATGTGTGCCATTGTGGCCATCTCCCCCCGTCCCCCCAGTACCTGGTGGTCACTCACCCTGTTGCGGTTGTGTTGTGTCCTGTCGAGCAGTGTCTGGTCCCCCGACTCAGGCCACAGTCTCCACACTGATGACTGTCGACACCAGCTCCTCCATGTCATCCAGCTCCAGCTGTGGCGCTGGGCCCCCACCTCCGGTCTGCGTCGCTGCCTTCAGGTTGGCGGAGAGTTTATCCTTGGTCTTCTGCTTGATGTCATTCCATCGCCTCTTGACCTCGTCCATTGTCCGCTTGTGCTCTCCGACGGCATTCACCTTGTCAACGATGTCCTGCCATATTCCATTTTTGGTCCCCAATGACACGTTGGAGGTGATGAAGAGTTGTTGATGGTGTTCCATCACCTCCGTGACTATGATCCTGTTCGCCTGCGGACTGAACTTGGTCTTCCTGGTCTTCTTGTCCTTGCCCTTCCCTGTCCCCGAGGTCCCAGGCTGGTCATCCGGGGTGCTTGTGGGGTTGCGCTCGTCCTCTGCGCCTGCTCCGGCTGCCTCCATGGTGCTTGTGTGTTGGTCAGTTTGTGTGTGGGTGTTTTTTTATGCTTTTATGGAGGTTTTTGACGCCTGCCAGGTGTGTGTTGCAGGCCTGGCGCTGCTTGTCGCTGGTTTCCTCATCGCGCTTTGGCCCATCGCGTGTTTTTTGGTGTTGTGGTTTGTGTTTTTATCTCCATCGTGGTGGTTGTATCGCCAGGCAGACTATCGCATGGTACCGCCTTGTTGTGAATTCCACGTTGACACGGGGTTATTTTCCCGTGATAGGCTGGGTTATTGTAAGTTGCGTTACGCTACTCTTGCGGTAGTTATCACACGTTCTTGTGAATATGCCCCACAGTGTTTCTTTAATGACACTTGTGATAACAGAGAAACTTTCTAAAATTTCCTGGTGGGATGACTTCTCATCTAAACAAGATAAGAGCATATCTTTACAGTTCGTAACAACTTTACGAATGAATGCCTCTGAGTCCACTTTTACCCATTTGAGTGCGTAGCCATTTTGTCTATTTAGTATAATATTATCCACAATGTGGGTAAAAGTACCTCTGGTGTTTATGATATTATCAAACACCATCACGTCAATGCTAATAGGAAAATGGTCGCTTAATGCGATCTCGTGAGTGGTAAAAACCTTGTTGCGAGTAGAATATCTACTTGATGCTAATACAAAATCTATAGTCGAGAAAGTACCTCAGCCGTTAAAAGTGGGTTATATATATATGCTGTGTGGCTGTGTGACTGTATCCTTGTGTGTATGGGTGTGTAAGTGGCTGTATGGGTGTATAAGTGGCTGTGTGAGTAGCTGTGTGGGTGAGTGAGATGCTGGTTGAGTGGCTGTATTAGTGAATGAGTGGGTATGTGAGTACTGGTATGGGTCTGTGAATGGGTATGTGAGTGGTTTTGTGGGTATGTGAGTGGGTATACAAACGGTTGTATGGGGATGTGAGTGGTTCTATGGATGATGTCATGAGTGATGTCACTGACCATGTCATGAGTGATGTAATATGGGAGGCCATAAGCAGTGCATTGCGGTGACGTAGTTCATAGCTAGCTCAGGTAACTATAACTGCTGAATTTCTGTGGTTTTGTGTGTTTAAGATCTGAATCTAACTAAAGCATCCCTGTAACCTTTGGTTTTTTCAGTACATTTCTAAGGCAATTTAAATTCTATTTCCTCACTATAATGTCACTGTAACCTTTGATTTTTTGTGTGACTTTTGTAAGGTTTTTCAAATTCTATTTCCTAACTATAAAGCTCCTGTAACCTTTGTTTTTTAAGTGAATTTCTATTTTTTTAACTAGTAGTTGCATTTGCAGAGTGGTATAGAAAGGGGTCGGGCCTCCGACCAGCCCTCAGGAATCTCGATGTGTAGGAGTTAGTGAAGGTAACAGGCGGGCTTCTTGGCCCCCAAGTTCCCTCAGCATCCAAAAGAAATTCATCCTCCAACCAGTAGTGCACCAGTGGGCATGTTTACAGAGTGGTGGAGAAAGGGGGCGTGGACACTGAAAACCTCTTAGCAATCCACTGTGTGGGACTTGCTGGAGGTAACAGAAATGGTAGTTGGCCCCCAAGCACCATCAGCAGCCAAGAGGAGTTCATCCCTCAACCAGTTGTAAAGTGGACTTCATTCCCAAACCTGTAGTGCATCAGGAGGTGCGTTTGCAAAGTGGTGGGGAAAGGGAGCGTGGCCCCCAAAGATTTCTCAGCATTCCCGCTGTGTGGAACTTACTGGAGGTAACAGAAGGGGTTCCTAGCCCCCAAGCACCCCCAGCATTCAAGGGGACTTCATCCTCCAGCCTCCAAGCGGACTTCATCCCTAGCCAGTAGTGTGCCAGGAGGCATGTTTGCAGAGTGGTGGAGAAAAGGGGTGGGGCCTCTGATCATCTCTCAGCAATCCCCCTGTGTGGGACTTACTGGAGGTAACAGAAGGGGTTGCTGGCCCCCAAGGACCTCTGCTGCCAAGGGGACTTCATCCCCCAACCAGTTGTGTGTCAGGAAGTACATTTTGCCGAGTGGTGATGAAAGGGGGCGAGGCCTCCGGCGACTTGCCGGTCCAGGTTTTTGTTGTTGTATTTGTTAGCGGAAGGGGCCACATGGACCCCCTTAACTGGGCCAATTTCGGCCCAGGGACCCCATCCCTGGGTTCCTCCCTTTTTTCACATCAAATAAGGGGAGGGGGTTGTGCCGCCCTCCTCCTGAGCCAATTTTTGCCCTGTGGACCACATGCCTCAGGGCCCACCCTCTATTGTGGGTGCCCTGGTCCCACCCAGGGCACCCACTCACAATTGTTGGGGACTGCAGGGTGAGCCTCAAGGCCCCTGTGGTCACTGTCAGCTCCCTGCCTCCTGTGGGTGCCGGCATTGCTTTCACAGAGAAGGAACTGCTAAACATGCAGCTCCCTCTCTGTGAAAGCAATTCTGCTCACTTCCAGCAAGCAAGAACATTTTTAAGGCTCTTGCTTGCTGGAAGCAGAGCGTTTGCTATGGCTTGACAGGAGCGGTAAAGCTCCCGCCAAGCCATAGCAAACAGCTATGTCCTGGAGGTGGGCACCCTGGGACATAGCAGGAGCCAACCGTGGGGGGTTATGGTCCCCAGGGCCACTATGGCTCCAGGAGGAGGGCTACATGGCCCCCCTCCTTTCTTATTGTAGGGCCTTCCCCAGGGAGGTGGCACAGCCCACCTTACATTTAAAATGGGACGTCCTTGGGGGCCAACTACCCCTCCTGTTACCTCCAGAAAGTCCCACACAGCGGGATTGATAAGAGGTCTTTGGAGGCCATGCCCCCTTTCTCCATCACTCTGCAAATGTGCCTCCTGGTGCACTACTAGTTGGAGGATGAAGTCCACTTTACTCCTGGACCTTGGGGGCCAAGAAGGCCTCCTGGTACCTCCTGTAAATCCTACACAGCGGGATTCCTGAGAGCTTGTCGGAGGCTCAGCCCCCTTTCTCCACCACTCTGCAAAAGTGACTACTACTTAAAAACATTGAAATTCATTGATAAAACCAAAGTTTACAGGGATGTTATAGTTAGGAATTAGCATTTAAAGACCCTTAGAAATTCACAGAAAAAACAAAGGTTACAGGGACATTATAGTTAGGAATTAGCATTTAAAAATCCTTAGAAAATCACTGTGTGGGTTGGTGAGGGGGTGTGTGACTGCCTGTATGGACAAGTGAGTGGGTGAGTCAGTGGCTGCATGAGTTAGTAGGTGCATGTGTGAGGGGCTGTATGGGTGAGTGAGTGTGTATGGCTGTGTGGGTGAGTGGGTGGATGTGCCACTGGCATATGATGAGTAACTGGGTATGTGAAAGGCAGTATAGGTGAGTGATGAGGTATATGAGAGACTGTATGGGTGAGTGAGTGAAAGTGAGAGTGGCTGTCTGGGTGAGTGTGTGCTTGTCACTGACTGTATAGGTAAGTGAGTATGTATTAGTATCTGTATGAGTAAGTGAGTAGATGTGTGTGTAACTGTATAGGTGAGTAAGTGGCTATGTGATTGACTATATGGGTGAGTGAGTAGGTGTGTGAGTAGCTCTATGGGTGTGCTGTTCGCACTGATTTTTCGTGCCGGGTGTTTGTCCTGCACTGTAAAATCAGCAGGAACTGCATCTCACGCAGTGCAAGAGGGCGCTGCTTCTTTCTGCTCTGTGAGTGGCTGTATGGGTGTATGAGTGGCTATGTCAGTGGCTTTATTAGTGAGTGAGTGGGTGTATGAGTGGCTGTATAGGTGAGTGAGTGGATGTATGTGCACATTGATAAATCAGTGAGTGGGTGTGTAAGTACTGGTATGGGTCTGTGAATGGGTTTGTGAATGGTTGTGTGAGAGTGGGTGTATGAAAGGATCTATGAGGGTGTGAATGGTTGTGTCAGTGTTTCTCTGAATGATGTAATCAGTGATGTCAACAGTGATGTCATTTGAAATGTCATCAGTGATGTCACTGACCATGTCATGAGTGATGTAATATGTGAGGTCATAAGCAGTGCATTGTGGGGGCATGAGTTATAATTAGCTCAGCTAACTGCTGAATTTCACTGGTTTTGTACGAGTAAACCCTGTTCCTAACTATAACGCCACTGAAACCTTTGATTTTTTTCAGTGAATTTCTAAGTTTTTTTTAATTGCATTTCCTAACTATAACGTCCCGGTAACTAGGCCTGGGTGGAGTTTGCGAAGTGACAAAAAAAAACACCAAGCTACACAGAGTTCTGCGAGCGGTGGAGTGCGTTACCTTGTGCTGTTCGCGCTGATTTTTCGTGCCGGGTGTTTGTCCCGCAATGTAAAATCAGCAGGAACTGCATCTCACGCAGCGCAAGAGGGCGCAGCTTCTTTCTGCTGCTCGAGTAGAAGTTCTACTCGAGTGGCAGCTTCCTCAATGCGAACTGAAGGTATCTCAACGCAAGCGGTAGTGACCATCCGCGACCGCCCCCATTGAGAAATCTTGCTGGGAAGCGTTCTCACATTGAATTTTCCTCACTTGCACTCGCCAACTTACAGTTGTAGCGGAGTTTTTCAGAACTCCGCGAGCTCTGCAGTTCGTGGAGTGTAAAAATCTCCGCAAACTCCCCGAACGGAGCGGAGTTCACCCCTAGGCCTTCCAGTAACCTTTGGTTTTTACCATGAATTTCGAAGGTTTTTTAAATGTTAATTCCTAACTATAACGTCTGTGTAACCTTTGGTATTTTCAGTGAATTTCTATGGTTTTTAAAGTAGTAGTTGCGTTTGCAGAGTGGTGGAGAAAGGGGGAGGGGCCTCCGACCAGCTCTCAAGAATCCCGCTGTGTAGGACTTACTGGAGGTACCAGGTGGCCTTCTTGGCCCCCAAGGTCCCTCAGCATCTAAGAGGGCTTCATACCCCAACCGGTAGTGGTCCAGGAGGCGTGTTTGCAGAGTGGTGGAGAAAGGGGGCATGGCCTCCAAAGACCTCTTAGCAATCCTACTGTGTGGGACTTACTGGAGGTAACAGGAGGGGTTGTTCACCCCCAAGGACTCTATGCAGCCAAGGGGACGTCATCCTCCAGCCAGTAGTGTGCCAGGAGGTGTGTTTGGAGCGTGGTGGAGAAAAGGGACGTTGCCACCAACAACCTCTAACAGAAGGGGCTCCTGGCCCCCAAGGCCCATCAGCATCCAAGGGGACCAGTAGTGCTCCAGGAGGCGCATTTGCAGAGTGGTGAGAAAGGGGTGGGGACCTCTCACTTTTTTTTCTCTTTTTTTCGGCCCTGGGGAACCCATCCCCCGAGGCCGCCATTCGATTTTTTTATTTTTAAAAAAATTAATAAAAATAAAGGGAGAGGGCTGCGCAGCCCCCCTCCTTGGGCTGATTTTGGCCCCGGGACCCCAGGGCCCAGCCTCTTCTCTGGGTACCAGGTACCACCCAGGGCACCTAGTGACTTTGTTGGGGACCATGGGGGAAGCCTGAAGACCCATGCAGTTCCTGCCAGCTTCCCGTATCCTGAGGGAGCCAGCATTGCTTTTAGACATAGGGAGCTGCTGACCATGCAGCTCCCTCTGTCTAAAAGCAATTCTGCTCCGCTTTGAGCAAGCGAGAGCATTTTTCATGTTCTCGCTTGCTCGAAGCGTGCATTTGCTATGGCTTGGTTGGAGCAGTAAAGCCATCGCCAATCCATAGCAAACAGCTATGTCTTGGGGGTGGAACTTGTGTGGGTGCCCAAAGCAGAATCAGCCTAAAAACGTATAAAATGAAAAAAACTGAGGGGTAACCAAAGTTGGTACAGAAGGCAGTTTTTTAAAATAAGTTTTTAGTCTGACTCTGCTTTGGGCACCCTCAAAAGTGAGGTATCATTTTTATCAGGAGACTGAGAGGAAAGCTGGGTAGTGGGAAATTTTTGCCTGTGTGCTGATTCCACAACTTTCCCACACAGAAATGTGAGGAAAATGTGACATTGCAGCTAAATTTGAGGTTTGCAGGGGATTCTGAGTAAGAAAATGTTGGGGGGTCCATGCAAGGGACCAAAAAAGCAGGTGCCCCCTATCTATCACAAAACAACCTGTTTTGCAAAAGTGGCACCTAAGCTTTTGGTCCTGGGCTCGGCGGTCATCTAGGGAAACTTACCAAACACAGACATTTCTGAAAATTTGACACCCGGTGTTGTCCACGGAGGTGTGGCTTGTGTGGATCCCCCAACGTTTTCTCACACAGAATCCCCTACAAACCTCAAATTTAGGGGTAAGAAAACGTTGGTGGATCCACGCTAGCCACTCCTCCCTGGACTCCCAAGGGTATCTAGTTTTCAGAAATGTCTGGGTTTGATAGGCTTACCTAGACACCCGCCGAGTCCCGGCACCAAAAAAGCAGGTGACCCCCTTGCAAAACCACGTAAATTTGTGATCGATAATTTTGATGCCTCTACAATAAGTTTTGGGCCCTTCCCTGTATCAGGCACTTGGCCACACAAGTGAGGTAGGATTTTTATCGGGAGACCTGGGGGAATACTTGGTGGTTGGATATTTGTCTTTAACACAATACTTCTCGGGTCTATTATAAAGTGAAAAAGTGTCTCTCAGCAAAGCTCCATTAGGGAGCAATCCCTTTCAGGACGAATGCCCTCACCCACCATACCTGACCAACCTAGCAGTTTAATTGATACTGCTTTGCACTGCTTTTTAACCCTGCCAGTTTGGACAAGCCAATAAACATATTTTGTCCTCTCTAGGTAGTTTTAGTTTCACATTTAGTATCACAATTACACCCAGCGCTGCACCCTCACAACGCCTAGCATTCACAGATGGGGCTTTTATTACCCTTATGAAAACATCCCAGAGCTCCTACCTCACATTGAGGGAGTTGTAGCCCTCAGTGAGACTAGGTTCTCTCACTGGGAGGAGAAGCCCATATGATGAAGCATGCCACCTATGGTGGGTGAGGGCATTCGTCCTGAAAGGGATTGCTCCCTAATGGAGCTTTGCTGAGAGACACTTTTTCACTTTATAATAGACCCGAGAAGTATTGTGTTAAAGATTATTATTCTAAGGGGAATCACTTCTCGCAGGTCTTTAAACTTTTTCCCTTGGACCCTCTCCTCACTCTCTTTCTGTTTGAATCGGTTGGATATTTGTGCCAGCCAGGTGATCCCACAGCTTTCCCACACAGGAATGTGAGGAAAATTTGATTTTTTTAAAGCTAAATTTGAGGTTTGCAGGCAATTCTGGGTAAGAAAACATTAGGGGATCCATACTACCCAAACCTCCATGAACTCCCCTGCGTGTCTAGTTTTCAGAAATGTCTGGGTTTTGTAGGCTTCCCTAGATGGCTGCCGAGCCTGTACCAAAAAAGCAGGTGACCCCCTTGCAAAACCAGGTCATTTTGTGATTGATAATTTTGATGCCTCCATAATATGTTTTGGGCCCTTCCCTGTCGCAGGCACTTGGCCCACCCACACAAGTGAGGTACCATATTTATCAGGAGACCTGGGGGAATGCTGGGTGGTAGGAAATATGTGTCGGCCCGGTGATCCCACAACTTTCCCATACAGAAATGTGAGGAAAATGTGTTTTTTTTTTTAGCTAAATGTGAGGTTTGCAGGGGATTCTGGGTAGGAAAACGTTGGGGGATCCACGCAAGCCACATCTCCCTGGACTCCCCAGGTGTCTAGTTTTCAGAATTGTTGGGGTTTGGTAGGTTTCCCTAGATGGCCGCTGAGCCCAGGACCAAAAACGCAGGTTACTCCCTTGCAAAAGCAGGTCGTTTTGTGATCGATAATTTAGATAGCTTCGCAGTACGTTTTGGGCAATTTCCTGTTGCGGGCACTAGGCCTACCCACACAAGTGAGGTACCATTTTAATCGGGAGACTTAGAAGAATGTTGGGTGGGTGTAAGTTTGTGGTTCCCTACAGATTCTAGAACTTTACATCACAGAAATGTGAGGACATTTTTTTTTTAACAAAGTTTGAGGTTTGCAAGGGATTCTGGGTAACAGAACCTGGTGAGAGCCACACAAGACACCCAATCCTGGATTCTCCTGGGTAGTTTTCAATAATGTACAGGTTTGCTAGGTTTCCCTATGTGCCGGCTGAACTAGGGCCCAAAACCGACAGCTTGGCACATTGTGGAAAAAGGGTCTGTTTTCAGTGGAAAAATGTGAATTGTCCACGTTGCGTTTTGGGCCGTTTCCTGTCACGGGCACTAGGCCCACCCATTCAAGTGAGGTACCATTTTTATTAGGAGACATGGGGAAATGCTGGGTGGGTGGAAGTTTGTGGCTCCCTGCAGACTCCAGAACTTTCAATCACAGAAATGTGAGGAAAATGTGTTTCTTAGACACATTTTGAGGTTTGCAAGCGAATCTGGGTAACAGAACCTGGTGAGAGCCACACAAGTCACCCCATCCTGGATTCCCCTGGGAGTCTAGTTTTCAAACAAGTATAGGTTTGCTAGGTTTCCCTAGATGTCGGCTGAGCTAGGGGCCAAAATCCACAGCTAGGCACATTGCAAAAAAAGTTTTCAGTGGAAAAATGTGATGTGTCCACGTTGTGTTTAGGCCATTTCTTGCTGTGGGCACTAGGCCTACCCACACAAGTGAGGTACCATTTTTATCGGGAGACTTAGAGGAATACAGAATAGTAGAACAATTATTATTCTTTCTATGCTTTTCTGCCTTCCAAATGTAAGACAGTGTGTAAAAAGAAGTCATTTTGAAAAATGGCCACTAATCACATGCTAGTATGGGTACCCACAAATTTGAATGTGCAAATAACCACTGCTTCTAAACTCCATATCTTGTTCCCATTTTGGAAATACATAGGTTTTCTTGATGCCTATTTTTCACTCTTTATATTTTACCAAATGAATTGCTGTATACCCGGCATACAGTGAAAAACCATAGCAAGGTGCAGCTCAGTTATTGGCTCCAGGTACCTTGGGTTCTTGGTGAACCTACAAGCTCTAAATATCTCCGGAAGGGTCCAGGAGATGTAACGGTATGTTGCTTTCAAAAATTTGCCATAGTTAGAAGAAGTTACAGGTGAAAACGTAGGCACAGATGGCTGTTTTTTTCAACTAAATTTAATTCTTTTTTTTATGTCAACTATTACTTTCTTTAGAAAAACCTTGAAAGATCTACAAAAATGACCACTTTTTGAATTTAGAATCTAGTACACTTTTCAGAAATGTTAGCTTTCTGGGATCCATTTTTGGTTTCACACCCATTTCTACCACTAACTGGAAGGAGGTTGAAAGCACAAAAAATAGGAAAAATAGGCTATGTCCCAGTAAGATGCCAAAACTGTGTAGAAAATGTTAGTTTTTCGACAGACGTCTGCCTGTTTCTGAAAGCTGAGAAGATGGTGATTTTAGCACCGTAAACCCTTCATTGATACCATTCGCAGGGAAAACACCAGATGCTTTCTTCTACAGCACTTTTTCCCCAAAGAAACAAAATTGACCTGTATTTTGGCTAATTTCTCAGTCCACTCCAGGGGGTACCTCTAGAATCCTCAGCATGTTGGATCAAAGGATGCAAATTTGAAGTAGATAACTTATGTGGACAAAAGGTTACGGGGGCCGAATCGTGAACTACCCCAAATAGCCAAAAAAAGCTTAGCACAGGGGGGGATGATTCTGGTCAACTAGTAGATGAGTGAGGCTCCGACACGCTGCATAATTGAGGTGCTGGAAGCTTGGAATTACACAAGGTATAATACCTGTGTAGAGTAAGAAAATTCTATCCAATCAAGGTGGATGGGGTTTTGTCAATAAACCTAATCCAGAATCAAGCGGATTTATAACTGTTCCTAAATAAGAGATTAGTGCATTGAAGATTACTGAGGAACATCCGTCTTCGTCCTTAATAAAGTTCGTTGAAAGAATTAACTACGAGAAAGACTTTTAAAATTGTTGTCTTGAGAAAGAAGATGGTCTTATAAATTGAATCCATCGAAACGCGTCGACGCCTAAAGATCCATGTAATCCGTGTAATCTGGTGGTTTGCTGATTTTTGATGATTTACGTATTAACAGAGACCCCAGATAGTAATAACAGGAACGGATGTGGAATTTTAATGACAAATTTGAATGTCTTTTTGTGTAATTTGTTTTCTCTCATGCTGCTATTTTTGATAATTGTCTTTTATGAACTGTTGTATTGATTAATGGTTTTATATAACAAGTTTGGCCTTTAGTATAAAATGATTATTTTTAAACAAAGCATGCTTTTTTAAAATAAAGGGAAAAAAAAAAAATTGTGCACAAGTGTATTAATAAATTGCATTTTTAATAATTGCATTTGTGATTTATGTGATTTTATTAGTGGCAATAATTTTCTGTTGGACAAAATATTATACCCTGAGTAATTGAGTGTGAGTATCTCAGTTTCATTTGAGAGTGGATGGTGTTGATAATGTGTATTTGGGTTTTACATTAGTCGTGTTGATAAAGGACAAACTATTTTACAGCTTTCAAAAATTTGCCATAGTTAGAAGAAGTTACAGGTGAAAACGTAGGCACAGATGGCTGTTTTTTTCAACTAAATTTAATTCTTTTTTTATTTCAACTATTACTTTCTTTAGAAAAACCTTGAAAGATCTACAAAAATGACCACTTTTTGAATTTAGAATCTAGTACACTTTTCAGAAATGTATAGCTTTCTGGGATCCATTTTTGGTTTCACACCCATTTCTACCACTAACTGGAAGGAGGTTGAAAGCACAAAAAATAGGAAAAATAGGCTATGTCCCAGTAAGATGCCAAAACTGTGTAGAAAATGTTAGTTTTCCGACAGACGTCTGCCTGTTTCTGAAAGCTGAGAAGATGATGATTTTAGCACTGTAAACCCTTCATTGATACCATTCGCAGGGAAAACACCAGATGCTTTCTTCTACAGCACTTTTTCCCCAAAGAAACAAAATTGACCTGTATTTTGGCTAATTTCTCAGTCCACTCCAGGGGGTACCTCTAGAATCCTCAGGATGTTGGATCAAAGGATGCAAATTTGAAGTAGATAACTTATGTGGACAAAAGGTTACGGGGGCCGAATCGTGAACTACCCCAAATAGCCAAAAAAGCTTAGCACAGGGGGGAAAAGGCCTAGCATCGAAGGGGTTAAATGACAGTTTTATCTTATTTCAACACTGACTATAACAACACTTCAACCTTTGATTTTTTCACTGAATTTCAAGTTTTTTTTTTTTGCTTACTGTACGTTCTTCATACCATACCTAAGTATAACATCCCTTTAACCTTTGGCATTTTCTTTGAATTTCAGTTTTTTTTCTCAACATACGGGAAGATCTTATTACCATACCTAACTATAAAATCACTTTAAACTTCATTTTTTCAGTGAATTTCTAGTTTTTTTATCATATTCAGCCAGGCCCTTCGCCCAACCTCTCCATGGTCGGCTGACTCCTCGCTGCACAGCGGAGGATTGTTTGCAGATCTGGGGCTCAGGCCAGGGCTTTTGTCCAGCCCTGTCATGTGCGGTCACTGCCCCACCCACTGAGTAAGACCTTCCTTCCATCCCAAGGAGATGCCCAAACCACATTTTGTTTTTTATTTTGTTTTTTAAATCTTTGTGGGTACTGCAGTACTCCTGCATTACCCAATGCTCACGCTTTACACCCATAGCACTGCTGTACTGTGCAAACTTCCCTATGGCTGTGGTGCTGGAATCATAGGCATTATGAAAAATCCAAGCATTTCACAAAGTTATAAGGTTTCAGCAAGTACTTATCATTTGCACATCACCAAGTAAAGTGTATTGATTTGTTTCGATCCTATTAACATTTTTGTATCCATCACACTTCATAATTATAAAAAAAGGTTAATTTGTGATTTCCTAACTGCTGAATAAACAGCACTTTGTCAGGAGCCATAGCCTAATATTTAAGCTCTGTCTTTGAATGCTCATGAAATGCTACAAGATAAAAACAAAGGAGCATATTTATAATATAGTGACGCATGGCAGTGCAGCATGTCACCTTGCTTCGCTGCACTGCATCATTGGGGAAGGGCAGGAATGCGTCATATTTAAGGCATACGGCGCAATCCTGACTTTTCTCCCTGTGCTGGCGCACAATGGGCTGACAAGCGCCAACGCAGGCACCCTTGCACTGTGGTGCAAAGGTGCCTGCGCTGCATGCAGGATTGATTTTGTGCAGGAAAAAACACCTTCCTGCACAAGAATAATCCTAAGAGGCATTTTCCTCTTCTGCAGCACAAATAGAAAGAGGAAGTAAAGAGGAGAAATAAAGATATTTTGAAGAAATAAAGATATTTCTCCTCATTACGCTTCTCCTGGGGAGGCGTATCTCTTTGGCGCATTCCCAGGTTTACAAGGTCTGGTAAATCTGGGAATGCATCAAAAACCTTGGGAGCTGCATGGGATCACCCACACAGGCCCATGCAACACCTATCCAGGGCAGAGTAATGTAACCCAGTGGTTTGCGCTGCATTGGCTACTCCAGTTTTTGGAGCCACTCAAAGTCATGCAAAGTGGGTTTGCGTATTTTCAAAAATCTGACTTACGGTTTGCATCGCTCTTGCGCCACGTTACGTGGTGCAAGAGCGATGCAAACCGGGTCAGAGATATGGTCCAATATTTGAAGGCACTCTATTGCTCAACCACCTTCTGATCGCCAGTATGTGGGGTTGTTGCGGACCCTGGTACCATAACTTCAAGCGCATATGGCCAAATTGCCCTATGTGCCAATCCGAATCTGCCTCAGAGCGTTCGGCTGAACAGAAAACCAGGGTACATAGCAGATCGAGAGCAACAAAAGTCAAGACACACAAAAAGGGGAAGCCCTAGCAGCGAATCATAAAAAGTTCGGATTTAAGCAGTTTCCTTAAACGCGGGTATGTATTTTGGTGAGGGGGCTTTCATCCATTTGAACTACTGGTATTCACGAGGGGCTCTCTGCTTGGAAAGCTTCCATGCCCAGTGTGACATCTTTTAGATTGCTGCGCCAGATGAATCACTCGAAGAAGCAAATATCCTTTGTGGTTTTGCTTGACAAAGACGTGCAGCGCCTAAGGTGCTGACACATTTACAAATCAGAGGTTAATCCCTAGAGAGCAGTACTGTGATAGGATTACAGTGCGTAAATAGCCCTTCACTTCCAAAGGTTACATTATTCATCTGAGATCGTAGTATACTTTTATTACATACGAAATGCATGAAAGAGAATTGTAATTCGATTCCTTGCCTTTCACGTTTGCTTTTGTTACATCTAATAGATCCACAGCTCCTGGATGTTTGGCATCAGTATCTGTTTCAAACTTGACTGAAAACTTCTGTCAAGCTCTTGGCTGCAGAGGCTGATTTTGTAAGAATGCCCGAACATGATCTACTTGTAGTATTTTCAATTATAAAAGAAACTTGCTATAAATATTTCTCTAAATAGCTGTAGTCCATAACAGGGGGATAGCCATAAATATTTCCTCTTGCAAGAATCCAAAATACAGTTTTTATTAAAAATTGTAACTTTCCCATCTACACCACTGAACCCACAGAGCACTGTCTTAGTTAGCTAAACATATCATTCAAGAGGAAAATTAAGAGTTTTCTCCACGTTCTGGCAATATCAAAATTATATGTACGTTAGGAAGAGGAGCACTGCTGGCCACAGTATGCAGACTGCTGCCGCAGTGCTTCGATGAAAATGAAAATAGCTTCGACTGGACTCAGGCTGACTTCTTTATGCCTCTTAGTTCAGCGTAGAATACTCAGAGGGACAGGAGGCCCATGAACCACTTAGGCCTTCACTACGAGTGGCCTTGTTAATTCTGTAATGTGCGCTAACTCCTGTTACTGCACACATCGCATCTATGGGTTTTGTGATAAAAAACAGCATGTCAGACCTACCAGTACTTATCGGAGGAAAAACGCCTGGTATTTACCTGAACATGTGGATTTTGATACAATAAGCCGTGGTGTAACAGCAGCCTGTACAGTGACAGCTGTTTCCCCATTACTTGGTCTTTGCAACAGTTGTCTTTATTTTTTCATTCTAAAGGCACAAATATCGATGAGACCTTCATGCCCACTTTGGTATCCTGTTCCCCCTTCGATGCTGAGATATCTCCACCCCTCCCCAAAATGGACTCTGTGTAGCTTCTCTCTCCTCTCAGAAGACGCCATCATCAAGAGCATCAGAATAATGATGTCAGGCTCTGCAACTGAACTTTGCCCTATGACACAACTTCCGAACGCTGCTGAGGGAATTGCACCTGCTACCAGCAATTCCATAGTCACCGTGTGACCAAGCCGCAGTGTCTTAAGCCCTTAAAGCTGCTACTCTCAATCCACTAGACCAAGGAGGTCCTTCAGCCTTCTAGACCGCTCCAAAGCCTTTCTTACGGTGGATCACTGTATCCTTCATAATTGGTTGCATGATGTAGGTTTAGAGATCTTACCCTAGACTGTTTTAGATCATTTTTTAATAACGGACGTTAGGCAGTGCTCCTGTCCCTGTTTAGATCCAAATTTCTGTCATCATTATTTGGGGTCCAACATTGGTCCTCCTTGAGTTCACCATTGTTAACTGTTTATGCAACACCCCCTTTCTTCCATGGGGAGTCCCTTTGGGTTTCATTCTTTATTTATGTGGAAAACACAGAAGTCCGGATCCTCCTGAAAAGTAACAGCCCTAGTTCCATCCAACGCTTCCAGGCATATATGGCCTCCTTCACCAATAGGATGGTGGGAAACACATTTGAAATGAAACTCCTAAAAAATAGAAGTCCTGCTTGTTGGACTTGGCCCTTTTTGGCAGGTTCACCCCTAAACTTTTTGCCTTGTATGTTAGTAGTTTTAAGTCTCTGGGCACTTTAGCACTGTGGTCCAGTGTAAAGTGCGTGCGCGCTGAGTGCGTGTGGTGAGATTGTCCTGCCCTCCCATAGGAATGCATGGGGGATATGTGTGTCCATGGTAATTCCTGGTGTGAGAGGAGTGCAGGGGCGAGTTTAGTATGTGCGAACTCGTGAGAATAAATGCTGCGCAGTGGTGTGCGCACATTTATTATAACTAGTGTAGAAATGCCACTTCTAGAAGTTGGCATTTCTGTGTGCTCTGTGTCTGCCTGCCTGATGTGAATTGCATGTCTGGCTTGTGAGTGACAGGGGCTGGGAGGTGTGTGTGGCTCCAGGAGGGGCAGGGTGAGTCAGCGCAGGGCTGAATGGAGAGATCTCCATGTAGATGGGTGGGAGGAGTTGCACCTGGGACCTGAATAGGACTGTGCCTTCCCTCCACAATGCTGGCTCCACCCCCTGTGGTGCGTCTGATGTCCCTAGCCTGTCCTGTGAAAGGAGAGAGGAGCTGAGCAAAACAAAGTGCTCCAAAGCTCCCCCAAACCAGGTGCGTCTGGTTTTTACCCAGCCCTGCACCTTTACACAAAGGGAAAAGGGTGTATAAATAGAGGGGCTGTGACCCCATGAAAATGTTCTGGTTCAGTGTTCAGTCTTGCTGTGCTGTTCCTGCTGGGGAGTGCTGCTGCTGGGGCCCAGGGGAGGTTGCCATGAGGGCTTGCCTCCCCTGGGCCCTGCCTTACCCCTGGGACTGGAGGATCTTTTTATTTAGGACTTTGGCTTCATCTAGCGCCTGGAAGCACTATCCTTTAATTGCCCAGCTGAGGAGGAGTGTGGGCTGCGCAGCGCGTTTGCTGCAGCCCCCTTGGAGAGGGAATCCCGACCGGAGGGATTCCCCCGTGATGGCTGCCGAGCGGGAGCCCACCCCGCTTATTAATTTTAATTGGGAGGGAGCCTACCCTTCATGGTACGCCGGTGCTGTTATTTAATAGCGGCTGCCCACCCCGCTTTATATTTTTAATGAAGAGGGAGCCTACCCCTCATTGCCACCACGAAAGGAGAAGAAGAAAACGGCCGCCGCGATCGCACGGCGACCAGGAAGTCAGGCACGTCTACCTGACGCTGGGCGGGGCCAATGGCAGCGCGCCTGAAGGAAGAGGCGACCCGGAAGTGCACGGGGCTCCCGAGAGCTGAGGGAAGCCCCGGCGTCTGCCCCAAGTCGAGGAGAGGCAGCCGGTGATTTGCACGGGGGCCCTCGTGACCTGAGAGGAGGGCCCCGCCTGCTCATGGTGACCGGGCGAAGCACCAGAGAAGTCCTGAGCCCTAGGAGAGGGCCCAGGCAGAAGAACAGGGTGGCTGGAGCCTCGCGGGCTCCACAATAAAGTCCCGGGTCCCGAGAGGGGGCCCGGGTGAAGAGAGGCGGCCGGAGCAGGCCGCGACCAAGAGATACTCCAGGCGGGTCTCCCGTAGTGAAGAGGGAGTCCCGCGGGCGGCTGCAGTGTGACCGGGTGGAGCCAGAGATCGCCTGTCCCGGTGAGTGCTGAGTTTCTGAGCGGCCCCGTCTGGCAGCGGGCCGCTCCAATGATGGGCATAGTTATTTTAAAAGGGCCCAGAGGGGCCCATGCTCCCCCCATGTGGCCACTTGTCTACAGCTGCCCCGCTTGCGAGGGGGCAGCTGCAACATGGCGCATATTTGTTTTAGAGCCTTGAGGGCTCCCACGAGGGCATAGTTCTTTTAAGAGGGCCCAGAGGGGCACATGCTGTTCCCCTTTTGCCATGATCCCAGCTGCCCCGCTTGCGAGAGGGCAGCTGCAACGTTTTGGGCATAATTGCTAGCAGGGCACAGTCGGTGCCAGTGGCCCACATCTTTATTTTACAGCTGCGCAGCACTTAGTGCCAGCTGCAGCGTTTAGGCCACAGTTCTTTGGGGGCATTAGGGTACTTGAGATAGGAGTGAGATGCACTCCTTGGCTCCTGACTTTCCCAGCTGCCCAGCAAGTAGTGGGCAGCTGCTACGTTTAGGTTTGCGCAGTGCGCACATTGGACTTTCCGCTGCTTTGGCAGTGCGCCCTGACTTTGGGACATAGGGCATTTGAGCCCCTTCTTGAGGTGGCCAGTTGGCCAGGGGGACTGTTAGGGTTGTAGGGCGCCAGGCCCTAATGTGATTTATGCCTCTGCTAAGGTTTCTACTGTGAGGTATGTGCTAACGTGATATGGTGGTGCTAGGAAATGTGATTCATGTATTATGATTTACGCCCCCTGTTTTATGCCTCTAATGTACTGTCATGATTATGAGGTTTTGCATAATGTGTTTATGCTTGTGATTTTATTATTACCTAATGCGTTTAGGTTGTGAGTTATTCTCTACTGTGTTTTACGCCCCTAATGTGAGTTATACTTAGGAGGTTAGGGTCTAATGTGTTTAGACTTATGGGAGGATTGCATAATGTATTTATGCTGGTGAGGTTGGCGCAGAATGTAATTCGCGCCTAATGTGATACTGTGCATAATGTAGTTTATGTTACAGGCTGATGCTAAGTACAGTGGTTACCAGTGATTACTGGTTGTACGTTTATGATGTGTTCTACATTTATTATAAGTAATACGTATAATAAGTTCGCTTTGTGCTGGTTCTGACAGTGGTCCAGTTGGCCCTGTCAGGTGTAAATAATCCCTTGTAAATATGACCTAGTGCCAGGTGGCACGATGTACATTATGTGAGTACTATTCTAATGTGTTTTATGATAATACAAAGGCTATTTTTATATATAACCTTGTGTGGAGTTCCTTTTTTGTGGTGTGCCTAGTATGTTGTTGCTGTGGGTGTGTTGCGCAAACGCTTTACACATTGCCTCCGGGATAAGCCTGACTGCTCGTGCCAAGCTACCAAGGGGGTGAGCAGGGGTCATCTTTGGCGTGTAACTCCCTCGCCCTGACTAGAGTGGTGGTCTCTGCCTGGCTTTGGCGCAAGCCTTAGCCAACCAGAGATCCCATTTCTAACACTGCTTATTAATAAACTTAGCATCTGTTCCTCCGCATGGATACTTGAATCTCTGGGCCCCACTCCTATTCCACTAACCCCAGTAGGGAATACAATAGTGATCTTTAATGCATCGCTCTCTTTTGTCTCCACATCAATCCCATAGTTTCTGGCTGCTTCCCCATGTGTCAAATCCTCACAAAGGTTGACCCGTTTCTTCCCTCTGAAAGTAAAACGTTGGCAGTGGAGGCCACCACATCTTCCTGTCTGGACTACAGCAATGCAATACTCCTTGGTCTACCCAACAATTTGATAAATAAATCAAATAATTCAAAATGCAACCAGATGTCTGCTACACAATCTTCTGTCATGGATGTTAATAATGAACCACCGCTATTGCTCTGGTCAGTAGAAAAAATATAATCTTTCCCGTCACTATGAATAATGAACAGACCAATCTGTGGAACTGGTTCTCTTTACCTTCAATCTCTTTTTCTTCTCTATGAACCACAGCATACCTTGAGATCACCTGCTTGCTTTCTTCAGGCCCCCAGATTTAGAATTTTGATGACTGGAGGACACTAATTCTCTAATTTGGCATACTTACTGAAGCAGCTTTCCAGAGAATTTGCCCTCCGTCTTAGACCAACTTCCAATTTCTAAACTCCTGAAAACAATCTTGTTTTCTAATGTAGGTTCTTCATGTAGTACATGGTACTTCAGTGCAGTGTTAAGATAAAAGAAGCAGTGTGCTTTAGTAAATCGAATAAATATTTGAATCACAGGTTTCTCTACTGCAGTCCCAAAATTATCCCCAATTAACTTGTCATAGTCTTTTTCTACTATATATACCTGGAGTCAGGCTTTATGGTACACAAAACTGTGGAAGCACACCAACCAAAGGCAACTCCAATTCTGTGTGTTCTTGGTGGATATAGTATATAGATCAATAATGTATGCATACCTTTTGAAATTGGCCAAATTCCAGCTTTGCTCCTTGGATACAGTGAAGGCATCACAAATCATGCCTTTAACTCTCACTATATCAACTGGCTGAGCATACAAGAGAGCAACCATCTGGATTAAATTGTTTCGCAGAAAGATATGGCATGCTACCTCGAGTAGATACCTCGATCAGGAAGCCCCATGCTAAAAAATCATAGGCCTTTTTGGCTTCTTGTGTTCCATAGCTGCATTAAGGCTGGATCAATTTGGTGAATGAGATTGAAGAGTATGCTTAAATTATGTGAAGTGGCCCTGCCAGTTATGTAGCTGATTTGATAAATGTGCAAGCTTTCTTCTGTCAGAATATTCAACCTATTCACAATCACATCTCAATACCTTGCTACGTATATTAATGAGGGAAAGAGGTCTATAACTGGAACATCAAGTGGTGTTTTACTTTGTTGTTATTGAGTAATGATGCTTTCTGGGCGACGAGCATAATGCCCCCTCAATTTCACACTTTAAATGTGGCTCCCTGCTTTTAGCTCATTGGAGACAGTTGCTTATTTGTGTTGGCCAATAGATGGGGTTTACCAAGACTGTAGCCCATGGAGAAACTGGGCCGTCATCCAGTGTCGGGCTAGGACAGAAAATAGGCCCAGGCACCAAAATAAAAGTTAGTGAATTAGATACCTAAAAAACGTGAATCATGTTTGCAAATTATGGCAGTTTTGAACTCTTAAAGACATGCTGAGGAAGTATTTTGCAAGGTATGGAAGGCTGCATGGATTTGAGCTTGCTGCAGGCAAAATATTTGCTTTCGTATCAGGGAAATCAACAGTAAACACTGGCCCAGCAGACCATAAAACAGTCCCACAAACAGCCGGAAAACTGGCTCATACACTGACCTGTCAGACCAGCATTTTGGTAGGCGTGGGCAGTAAACTCCGCTCTGCCGGCGTAATTCACAGAGTTTTGCAACTCTGGCAAAAATCTCCGCTCCACCGTGCAGCAGAGTTTACCAGTGCCCACTCTAGCTCCACTCTTCCTCTCATGACAAAATAACCTTGCTCCCATCTCTTTCGCAGCACCCTCCTTCCCTCCGCCTCTCCTCGCTCAGCCTCTGACAGTTTGTTTAAGTTCCAGTATATGGGAGGGTGCAGAGGGCATTGGGGGAGCTAAGGCTGAGACTGCCTAAGTTTTCAGTTCACTCTGTCCAGGACTTTTTCCCCAGAGCCCAGTGAGCTGTGCTCGGTGCTAGCCTCGTGCTGCTACCAGCCTGTGTGTGCCGGGGGCATGAGAAGTGGCTCGAGGGGCAGGAGAGAGAGAATAAGGGCTCAGAGAGACAGGAGAAGGGGTTCAGAGGAGCTGAGATGGACTGGATGAGGGAAGAGAGAGAGCGCAGGAGGACCGAGAAGAGAAGAGAGGAGAGTGGACCGACAGGAGGGCAGGCAGAGGACTGGAGTGAGGCGCACAGAGAGCGACCTCTCTGAATATGGGGGCCACCATGGGCTCTGTGAACCTGGACACCTACAGCCTGTCCCTACTATTGGCCAAGGAGGACATCCTGAGCGGGAAGTGCTCCACCAACTGGTAAGGGGCCTGGGTGTGGTCATAGCAGAGTGTGGGGAATGTGGAGGGGGGTGAAGGTGCAGCAAAACAGCGCCGTTTACCAACTTTACCACCTTTGCCATGTATTTTCTGGTATGTTGCATGCATAGTGCAATTTTGAAGATTTGAACCACTGGGCGTTTTGTGTGGTCATAACAGAAAAGGCATGGGAAATAATTTGACCAACATGACTGCTGCAGTGCCTTTTCTTCTTCGCCGCACTTTAGATTTAGACCCTGGTCCCAGGGCTGACCCGGTTCTCGATTTCGGAGGAACTAAAGCAAGGACCTGCAGTTGGATGGGAATATCACAAGGATTTGTGCTCGATATGATCGCTTCGAACTTGTGTTAACTCAGGGTCATCTATGAAGAGAAGAAGCAGTTCTTTCAGGTAAATATGAATACTGATTTACTTTACTAATGATTGCAGAAAATATTGAGGGGAGGACATGTGCGGGAGGAGCTCTGTAGTCTGTTAGCAAATTACATTTAAATTCCTTGATTGACAATGCTTTGTAAATGTGCCATCTTGAACTCTTTCAGTTTCACTTATGGTGCAATCCCTCCTCCTTGGCACATTGACATGTTGATGCCTGCTTCTTCTCACCTGCCCTTCCGCCAGCTACACTTTCCCATTCCTCTGAGTCCTCATGCTCCTGTCCTTCGTTACTGATCCATCCTCCTCTTTTCCAGACACTGTTCTTTACCTCATCTGTTTTGTCTCCCCTATTCTCCACTCCCACACTTCAATACCAGATTCGTGCATCGCTTCCCACTGCATAAACTGGAGACAAACAGTATTTCAGCCAGGCTGTTTGTTCTGAAGGGCAGCTCCCTTAGTGCTGTGGCACTGTAGGTTTTAATACTTTTAAGCATCAGGTCCGACTTTTCTTAACAAAGAAGATGTTAAAATGATTATATTACCTGTTTGTTAAAGTATTTAAGAGAGTGTATATTTTAGGAACATGAGTCACTGTGACTCCGCCCGCTTGCAGAACTCTGTGGAATCGCGCTGAGTTTTCCGGTAACTCCACGGAATTCTGAGGAGTAACACTCTGTAAACTGCACCAGGCCTACTTATTGGGCAATGACTTATTCCCGTATAGGCCAGTCTGACGCTGGTGTCACCCCTGCATATCGAGGTCCCCTGGATTTTGAATGAATGGTGAAGAAAAAGGATTCCATCCAGATCCTAAGACTGTGATAGATGAACACTGCATTGCACTGGCAAGCTGAGGACCCCTTTCAGCAGTGAGGAGAGGATAATCTAAACCGGGGTTAACTTGGTGCCTTGAGCCTCAGCTGGTGCCGAATACTGATGGAGGAGGTGCCCAAAGAAGCACTTCTTGAGAGGGACAGCGGCCTCCAGCAGGTCCAGATAAGCCTGGCTACCTTCATGTCAGTGGTGCTCCAGAGAGGACATGAAGATGTCAGAGAAGAGGAAAATGGGACTTCTTTAAATCCCATGCCTGCAGGAGAATTAATTGTTCCTTCAGAGGAAGGCTATGAAATGGATGATAGCAATTTAGATTTTGTTTAAATAAAATATTTTTATTATTTTCTTAACTCAGAAGATCAAGAAAGGAAAAACAGTGAAAATCATGGACAAAATTTGCATATGAAAACCCAAAATAGGGACAAACTTAGAACATGCCGTGATGAAAGAAACACAAAAAATAAAAAGTGAACAGAGAAGATAACAAATGTCAGGTGATAAATGGCAAACATGGGGATAGCACACCTAAAATCAAAGTAGCTATGACATAATACATGATAAATGACACCTTATAACATCAGATGAGATGAGAAAAGAATGCTGGAATGCCTCCTATTCAGTTTATACAGGGTTACTTATCAGGCCCATGTGATAATATGGATCAAGCCCTAGCCAACTCATTTTTACGCATACACATAGGTTGTGGATCCCAGTTAAAACGTGCCCAGGTTTGTTCTAATCGTTTAATAAAGCGGGCACCCCTTGCTTTTAGCCAGGGCCAGCTCTAACTCGTATATTTGACGAATAGCAACCCACCACTCAATTATCCTAGGGGCTAGATGGGAGACCCACGCTCTGGCGATACAGAGTCTTGTTGAGTCTACTATTATGTGGATGATAGCGATTTAGCATAAGAACAACAGGAGAAGATCATGGCAATCATAGAGAAGATGAACAAGGTGTAAAGACAATTAATGGTGGTGGAAGCATGCATGGAATGTTTAGAGGGCAAATTTATTGAGATAGACTAGCTGAAAGCAATAATGAACCCTAATGTGCAATAAATGGAGGACCCAATGGACAGAGTAGAGCTAGAACATAAGGACCAGGTGGATTTCCAGGTTCAGATATTGGGGTGGTGCTGATGCTTGAGGGCAAAATCAATGTACTAGAAAATGGGTAACTATCATCGCATGCCCGGTACTGGGTTTTCTCTTGATTCCACAAGAGACCACAATTGCACAGGTGATGCTGTCCTTCTTTGATGATCAGCTGGTCCCCATGAAATATACTGAGACTGATGCAGTCATAAAGGCATTCAGGCTTCTCTCCAGGACTTCGGGGTTCTGCTGCAGATTTTTTTTTTTTTTAAAGTTGTTGCAGATTTTATATAGCGCAAACTCGACCCGAAGGTATTTGAGCGCTTTACATGAGGACCGGTTACGTTACACAAGGTCACATTCATTATTTGGTAGGCGCGGGGAGATTAAGTGATTTACCCAGAATCGCAGGATGCTGAGCCAACGCCGAGGCTTGAACCCGGTTCCCCAGCTCCAAAGTCGGCAGCTCTAGCCGTAAGGCTACTTCCTCTCCTATAAAGGAAGTACAAGCATTGTCACAAATAGAGACCCTGATTTGCAGGGCCCAGTCTTCAGGAAGGCAGGAGATCTGCAGATACATAAGCCCAAGAGATTGGAGCTATGGGCAATCAGCAGTGAATTTTTGATCCCTGGTTTCTTTTCATCATTGTGCACGTCTGAAATTACTGTATGAAGGCAAGTTATATGTTTTCTCATGCACAGGGTTAGCACACGCTTTTCTGCACAGATGACATGACTTATAAGTGAAGGAGTCCTTGGGTCTTCCGACCCCACTTGATCCTTCTCATGCACCATTGGGGCAGTGGAGCCACGGGATGTGATTGTTTGGTATTTGGGTCAATTTGACAGTATGTTGTTTTACTTCCCCTTTCTTCTTCCTGCACTGCCCACTTTTTCTCTCTCCCTTTCCCCTTACCCTCTTCTTGCATCACATACTCATCCCATTACAGTGGTTTATAAAGTTGTGAATGGTTTAAGGCATAAATGCTACTTTCTGAAAATATTGTTGATAATTTTCTATTGAGGTTATCAGCCCTGACCTGAGAAGGGACATTGAATGTCTGTTTGGTGAATTTTGTTGTGCAATCAATCCATGAGTCTCAAGGTCTGCGCGACTAAACTTGTTAAGTATACTTAAGGATAAAAATATTGAACTAAATGAAAAATAATAGTCACTGCATTTCTAATGGCAGCAGCCACATCACCAAGAAATATAGTTAAATGACACCAAAATACTCGTTATAAAATTAATAGAGCAGGCATGCAGACCAAGATGTTTTCCTCCAAGAAGGCTCTTTGTAGCCTTGTTGGTATCTGCTAACATTATGGACTCCATCTGCAGCTTTCTACAAACATCATCAATCTATACCAACATAGAAGGATCGAGGTACCAAGTTACAGCAGTACTGAAGCTATCTGATCTAGAGGCATAAAAAATAAGACAGTACTCCTCAAACACCTGAAAATTGTCTTCATTATCTTATAATACTGGTCCCACAGGTTTGTCAAGCACCACAATGAATTTCAGCTTATTCGAGGACCATGGAGAAAGCAACAATCTGGTGGTCGACCTCTGGAAACCTGCTAGCTCAGCCATACCCCAAGAAAATTGACATAATAATTTCATATTCACTTCAGCAAGAAATCCTTTTTGCCTTAAGCAGTATATAGTTTCTCTGATTTGATCAGCCTAGGTTCAGTCTTGTTTAATCAATGGCTCAGGGTCTTCAACCACCATAAATTTTGGCTCTGCATGCACATGCCACTAATATACACCAATAGTTTAGTGGTGATAATTCTAGTGCCTCCTATCGTGTACCTGAAAACTGAATCTATCAAGGAGTCGTCCTGAATGCTCCAGAGGGTCCTTTAGGAGACAGCATTGGTATTTTAACAATCACAAGAGAAAGATATGTTACCCTATGAGGGAAGTTGTGGGCATTTCTTGCCCAATACTTACACATATTAAAGTCAAACAATTCAGAGAGTGTACATTGGGCTAGTAGGCATTCACCAGAATACCTGATGGACCAGAAGCTTACCCAGGATGATGAGTAGTCTCCCACTTGGGTCTGCATATGTTTGGCTTGGTATTCAACCTAACATCGTCTCTAGGATATTGTGCTGTTGTGGACAAAATATCAAGGTCCAAAATATCAACAAGGTACGCATATGTATGTAATTATAGGGTGAGCTTAACTCCACATATATGTACCTTGATAATATATGTATCATAGAGGAACTTAGAGGTAGAGTTAAGAATAGTAAATCTATACCTCCATTTATTCACTTACCTTCACAATATTTTGTTCCTCAATATTTTGGCCATATTATTTAGGTACTGCAATGTTTCCGTGGTCAATATTTAGACATGCAGCCATATGGCTTTCTCTGAATTCCACATTCTTTTGCATTAATACAGCTACCAGTACTGCTCCCTCCCCCCGAGACATATAAAAATTGAATCATGGAAAGTATATGTAAATGCCCCATTTTGTAGCAAAATGTGGTTGATTGCTATGAGACAAACGTGTTTTCTGCAGAAAGACTGTTTGATTTATGTTTTTTTAGATATGTGATGATATCCCTTGTTTTCTTACCATTATTGAAACCTCTCACACTACAACTCATAAGTAAGATATCTGAGCATACACTCATTCAGCCTTGTATGGAGTTTAAAACAGAAAGAAAAAAGCAGTTGTCAGTAAATGATATCCCACCCACCTCTGTACAAGAGAACATAGGCAAAAAAATAGTCAACCTCCTTTCCCATCCACAGTTAAACCCCAATCATCAGCGCCATCCCCTATTTCCAACTAAACAAACTATCAGTTAATAGGTTTTTTTTACACTGCATTGAGGTTGACAATGGAGACTTACAAAAATATGGCATCTATTACATTGCCTATTACTACATCTTCAAGGTAAGTACACATTTACTGTACCTAGCTCCATATCTACTTTGAAATGTAGTGTTTAGGTCAATCTAGTGGATGTGGTATTTTTGTTATGTAATATATCAGAGTGAATGTAGTGAGGGTACACCACTCACATACTAACAAAAATGAAATACTGATATTTCAGAGCACAAAAATAGTTTCTTTGTGAAAATTGTAAGCTTTTGTTTATGGGCATTTCGGGTTTTCAAAGGAATTTATCAATGCTTTACCACCATAGCAGCGTTTCCAAACCATTGATGAGTTACTGACCTCCGAGATGGAGTGGTAACTGATTTGCAAAGGGGAAGGAGATGGCAATGGTCCATTGCCTGCTTCACCTGATATTTTCTAAAACGGAATAACGTGAATTTTTAAAAGCAGCACTGGTTCCTTCGGTTCCCTGATTAAATATCGATGTAATAAATATAGACATACACAAATATCGACTCAAAAATATAGAATACAAAAATATCGACTCCCTATATTTAAACAGGTAAGTACAATAATATTGAATCAAAAATATCGAAGTAAAAAATATAGATGTAAAAAATATCGACTTAAAAATATATATAACTTAAATAAAATATATTAAATATTATTAATATTTTTAACAAAATAAATTACATTTAATATATATTTTAACTAAATATAACAAATAAACTTAATTTAAAAAAATATAAACACACAGACATAAAAATGTATACATATACATATACATATATTTACTTAAATATAATGTATTAACTATTAGCTTTATTTAATTTATAAACTTTTTAATTATATAAAAATAAAATATATACATATATCAATAATTTAAAAATAAAATAAAACATTCTATAATTAATTAAAACATTAAACTATCAAAACAAAAATAAAACATACATTTTGCAATACAATAAATACAACAGTAGGGAAAATGTTGGATAGCGGAGGGGTAAAAATTAGTATTCCCACTCCAGTGAGTGCAACAGTAGGGAAAGTGTTGGATAGCGGAGGGGTAAAAATTACTATTCCCACTCCAGTGAATGAAACAGTAGGGAAAGTGCTGGATAGCACAGGGGTAAAAATTACTATTCGCACTCCAGTGAGTGCAACAGTAGGGAGAGTGTTGGATAGCGGAGGGGTAAAAATTACTATTCCCACTCCAGTGAGTGCAACAGCAGGGAAAGTGTTGGATAGCGGAGGGGTAAAAATTACTAATCCCACTCCAGTGAGTGCAACAGCAGGGAAAGTGCTCGATAGCGGAGAGGTAAAAATTACTATTCCCATTCCAGTGAATGCAACAGTAGGGAAAGTGCTGGATGGCGGAGGGGTAAAAATTACTAATCCCACTCCAGTGAGTGCAACAGCAGGGAAAGTGCTCGATAGCGGAGAGGTAAAAATTACTATTCCCACTCCAGTGAATGCAACAGTAGGGAAAGTGCTGGATGGCGGAGGGGTAAAAATTACTATTCCCACTCCAGTGAGTGCAACAGCAGGGAAAGTGTTGGATAGCGGAGGGGTAAAAATTACTATTCAGACTCCAGTGAGTGCAACAGTAGGGAAAGTATTTGATAGGAGAAAAACAAAAATTACTAATAACATTTCAATAATTAAAAAATATATATATTCTTAAAAATAAATAAACAATATTTTAAAATGATACCATTAAACATATTAAACATATAAAAATAACACATATTATAATGTTAATTATATATAATAAAAACCTACAAATATGATATTTAAAAAAATAATAAATACATTTATATACAATATTTATTTAAGAGAAACAAATATTCACAAACAAATTATTTAAAACATAAATGTATTTCTTTTATTTCCTACCCTATAACACCACACCAATAAAAAAAGACATCAACATTTTTATTAAATGTTATTTCCATAATTAACATAATTAATATTAAATTTAAAATATATTATTATTAAAAAAGATAATAAACATTCATTAATTACACATTCTTTAACACTATAATATCCACAACACATACCTAAAATTAATTACACAATTACAATTAATAATTACTAATTAATTAATTTAAATTAACAAATAATTAATAATTCATCAATAAAAAATAAATTACTTCCCACCCTTCCCACCATTTACACCTATAAACACCACAACACACACCTAAAATTAATTACACAATTACCATAATTAATTAATAATTAATTAATTTAAATTAATTAACAACTAATTATCAAACAATTATTAATAAATTAATTTACACATTTAACTCTATAACATCACAATTATACAAATATGAATAAATATAAATTATTCAATACATTTCATATAATTAAATTACTTCCCACCCTATTCCCCTATAAACCCACAACCCGTTACGGAACTAAAAACACAAAATTCAATTTAAAAAAAACTATTAACTACTATAAATAATAAATAAAATTTATATAATTAAATTACTTCCACCCTATTCCCCTATAAACCCACAACCCGCTACGGAACTAAAAACGCAAAATTCAATAAAAAAAAAATATTAACTACTAAAATTTTAACACATATAATAAAAATACAAACAATTCTCATACAAAAAACAAACATCACACACATAAAATATATACTAAAATACATAACATTAATAAAAAATCGATATTTTTAACAACTATTGGGTCTATTATGATGGCGGGCGGACTTTGTCCGCCCCCCATCGCCCCGGGAAATGGGACCGCCCGCTAAGGATGCGGCGGTCCCGCATGGGCAATTAGGATGCGCCCGCCACATTGGCGGGTGCATCCCGCATTTTTTGTATTGCGGCGGGCGGTGCTCTCAGCAGCACCCGCCGCAATACCAAAAAGGCATGTGCGCATTTGCATGCACAATGTGGCAGGCACTGCGCGGTGCCTGCCACGTCATCCATGCAAATGCGGGGGGTACCATAGGTACCCCCATGTGCCCCCACCCCCAACATCCTGAGGGCCCGCAACAGGCCCCCAACTATGGAAAGGCTGCTTCCCGCTGCCATCATAATATGGATGGCGGTGTCTAGCAGACACCGCCACCATATCAGGCCCCTTTTCCGCCCGGTCACCTGTGTGACCGGCGAAAAACTGGCGGACGGTCTTTCCGTCCGCTGGGGTCCCCCCGCCATACTAATATGGCGGGGGGGAAATGACATGCGGGCGGGGGAGAATGTCGGGCGGATCGCCACCACCATGCGGGCGGTGGCGATCCGCCCGACATTCTTATAGACCCCTATATTTTTACAAATGATATTTAACACTTCGATATTTTTTCAATCGATATTACTTACCTAAAAATCGATATTCTGGACCACAATATTTTTCTGTCGATATTTCTGACCCACGATATTTTTACCTCGATATTTGTGCAAATCGATATTTTTACATCGATATTTTGGCTCTGCACAGTAAACATGCAAAGCCTCCTACTCTCTGTCTGAGTGCTGAACCACGGCGCTCAGACCAATCACGACGCTGCTGTCGTGCTAGTGACAGCAGCATCGTGATTAGCCAGGGGAATCTGGGAGCCTGGGTGCTTCCTGCTTCATCGACTGAAGAGGGCGGAGGAGAGGCGGCCGCCGAGAAGGTAAGTGAAATTTTCTTTCCTTTTATTTTTTTATTCGCCCCCCCCCCTCCCCACCTCACCACTACTGCCCGGTAGCAGCTGCTACTGAACCTTGTACAGATTCTGTAGTATCTTTTTCCCACAGCAAGTCCCCAACACTCCAGACTAGAACAATGGCCCAGTGAGTCAAGTGCTTGCTGGTGAAACATGAAGCTCATGATTTTGGGTCCTGGTACAGCCAAATCAGCCTGCCATCCTTCTAGGTCTAGTCTTTCGGCTGGTTATAGAAATATACAGAGGGGCCTATTCCGATCCGGGCCGGAAAACGTACCGACCGACTCGGAGCCGGAATTTATTCCGACCGACACGTACCGGTGCAGCCCGACCCGCAAAGTACGATGAAAAGCGTGCAAAATCCGACCGACTCGTACGGAACACAATACGAACGACCGAACCGCGCGGAAAACAGCTATCCGGCCGGAAAAGCACGCGAATCGAACCGACCGACACGCACCAGGAAGAATCCCGAACGAAACGTACCCGCGAACTCCGACCCGCCAAGTACGATGCAACGCGTGGGAAACACGACCGAGTCGCATGGAGCTCAAGCCGTACGACCGACACGCATACAAAACAGCGAGCCGAAGCAACCCAATACACCGCGACCGACGTGTACGCAGAACAGGAAACAGCACAAACACAGCGTGAACGACTCGGAGAAGCTCGCACGAGACAACTGCAGGGTCCGACTCGGTCAGAAGAACGTCTCCTACATGCACAAAAAGTACAAAGGGAAAAACACAAAAAAAAAGGCCAAACAAGCAATTACAAAGCCAATAAATACTGGGGGGGGGAAACAGGGAACAAAGACACACCCACAACTCCACCCATATAAAGGACACAAATCTCTACCATGATCCTTTGCAAATTCAAATGACCTGCCAGCACACAACACCAACAGACAGCAACCACACACACACTCACAGCTCATCCATCACACAAGCCACACACCATCAGCACCTCAACAAATAGCACCCTCACATACACCCAGCAAAACATACACTCACACACCCTCACTTGCACACCAACACACATCACTCACCACCACCACCCATCACCATGCCCCCCAAGAAGAATCCAAAGTTCCTAGATAGTGAATTGGAAGTCATGGTAGATGAGATCCTCAGGGTAGAGCCACAGCTGTTTGGTACACTGGTCCAACAGACCCCCATGTCACAGAAAACCAAGATGTGGGCGAGGATCGTCGACAGGATGAACGCACAATGACCATGTTTGCGCACAAAGGAAGACATCCAGAACAGGTGGTATGATGTGCGCAGGAGGGTCAGGGACCTACTGAAGAAGGATTACATCTTGAGCCAACACACCGGCAGTGGCCCTCCTGCCAAACCACTATACCTCAGGCCCTGGGAGGAGAAGGTGCGGGCCATCCTACCACCAGTGAGCGTATATGGACTAGAAAACATCCCAGAGCCTGGTGAGTTCACAACCAATATACCCAATATTGTGTGACAATACATACACATCACTGTCAAGGGGATAGTCAAACCATGCACCCTTAGCAAATACACAGCAACAAAAACAGAATCATCCCAAGATGTGTATGTCAGTCAGATAAACACAACACATGCCATCTCATAGTGATAAATAACTGTGTCATGACATGTACAAACCCTACAACAAATAAAGCTAGGCAGTGGCACAAATATAATCAACAAACACTGTCAGATATGTAGCCACCACTACAAAACCACCACACAGGGAATCCCACAGAAAGGAAGGAATTCTGTGTATGCTGGTCAAGTCAGTGTAGCCAATAGCATCATGGGAGTTGTAGTCACAGATATTGCCCACCCTCACAATACGCCCATCAACACCACTCTGAACCATGCTCACATCACAGGGAGTGGAAAACAACTGACAAGATGGCTGACACTGGCTACTGCTGTGGGGAGCACAAGGCCCTGCTGGGAACTGGGCACCAACCAACAGCAGGACACCACTGACTGACATCCTGAAAGACAACGTGCACTCCCTGCAATGGAAGCACGTTCCATGGTGGGATATCTGGCTGGGTGGGAAGGAGGACTCACAGCTATGACCATAGTTACCAGCAGCTCTCCCCACACACACCCCTAACACAAACTACACACAACACACCTGGGAAAATGCATTGCCTCACACTAAAATTAATTATCCCACAAAGAACCACCACCCTGGGTCATGCTGTGGGAAGCACAGTGACACACATGGGACTTGTAGCCAAACAAACGCCAGGACAACACTGTCAGCCATCCATTCAGCACACGCACACTACCCCACAGGGAAGCAGAGTCAGAAGGAAGGAAGTATGGGCATGCTGGGAAGGGGGTGGAGGCAATAGCATGATGGGAGTGGTAGTCACAGGTCAACATCCCCCACCCACATGGCCCAGCAAGCTCACACTGAAGCATGCACACCTCACAGGGAGTCAAAAGCCACCTCAAAGATGTCTGACACTGGCCTCAGCTGTGGGGAGCACAAGGCCCTGCTGGGAACTGGCCACCAACCAACAGCAGGACACCACTGTCAGCCATCTTGCCATTGCTGTCACACCCACACACAGTGAAGTACACTCAAAAGGAAGGAAGTATGGGCATGCTGGGAAGGGGGGGTGGAGGCAATAGCATGATGGGAGTGGTAGTCACAGCTCAACATCCCCAAACCACATGGCCCAGCAAGCTCACACTGAAGCATGCACACCTCACAGAGACTGGAAAGCCCATCAAAGATGTCTGACACCGGTGCTCAGTTGTGGGGAGCACAAGGCCATGCTGGGAACTGGCCACCAACCAACAGCAGGACACCACTGTCAGCCATCTTGCCATTGCTGTCACACCCACACACAGTGAAGTACACTTAAAAGGAAGGAAGTATGGGCATGCTGGGAAGGGGGGGTGGAGGCAATAGCATGATGGGAGTGGTAGTCACAGCTCAACATCCCCCACCCACATGGCCCAGCAAGCTCACACTGGAGCATGCACACCTCACAGGGAGTCAAAAGCCACCTCAAAGATGTCTGACACTGGCCTCAGCTGTGGGGAGCTAAAGGCCCTGCTGGGAACTGGCCACCAACCAACAGCAGGACACCACTGTCAGCCATCTTGCCATTGCTGTCACACCCACACACAGTGAAGTACACTCAAAAGGAAGGAAGTATGGGCATGCTGGGAAGGGGGGTGGAGGCAATAGCATGATGGGAGTGGTAGTCACAGCTCAACATCCCCAAACCACATGGCCCAGCAAGCTCACACTGAAGCATGCACACCTCACAGAGACTGGAAAGCCCCATCAAAGATGTCTGACACTGGCCTCAGCTGTGGGGAGCACAAGGCCCTGCTGGGAACTGGCCACCAACCAACAGCAGGACACCACTGTCAGCCATTTTGCCATTGCTGTCACACCCACACACAGTGAAGTACACTCAAAAGGAAGGAAGTATGGGCATGCTGGGAAGGGGGTGGAGGCAATAGCATGATGGGAGTGGTAGTCACAGCTCAACATCCCCAAACCACATGGCCCAGCAAGCTCACACTGAAGCATGCACACCTCACAGAGACTGGAAAGCCCCATCAAAGATGTCTGACACCGGTGCTCAGTTGTGGGGAGCACAAGGCCATGCTGGGAACTGGCCACCAACCAACAGCAGGACACCACTGTCAGCCATCTTGCCATTGCTGTCACACCCACACACAGTGAAGTACACTCAAAAGGAAGGAAGTATGGGCATGCTGGGAAGGGGGTGGAGGCAATAGCATGATGGGAGTGGTAGTCACAGCTCAACATCCCCAAACCACATGGCCTAGCAAGCTCACACTGAAGCATGCACACCTCACAGAGACTGGAAAGCCCCATCAAAGATGTCTGACACCGGTGCTCAGTTGTGGGGAGCACAAGGCCATGCTGGGAACTGGCCACCAACCAACAGCAGGACACCACTGTCAGCCATCTTGCCATTGCTGTCACACCCACACACAGTGAAGTACACTCAAAAGGAAGGAAGTATGGGCATGCTGGGAAGGGGGGTGGAGGCAATAGCATGATGGGAGTGGTAGTCACAGCTCAACATCCCCAAACCACATGGCCCAGCAAGCTCACACTGAAGCATGCACACCTCACAGAGACTGGAAAGCCCCATCAAAGATGTCTGACACCGGTGCTCAGTTGTGGGGAGCACAAGGCCATGCTGGGAACTGGCCACCAACCAACAGCAGGACACCACTGTCAGCCATCTTGCCATTGCTGTCACACCCACACACAGTGAAGTACACTCAAAAGGAAGGAAGTATGGGCATGCTGGGAAGGGGGTGCAGGCAATAGCATGATGGGAGTGGTAGTCACAGATATTGCTCACCCTCACAATTGGCCCATCAACACCACTCTGAACCATGCTCACATCACAGGGAGTGGAAAACAACTGACAAGATGGCTGACACTGGCTACTGCTGTGGGGAGCACAAGGCCCTGCTGGGAACTGGGCACCAACAAACAGCAGGACACCACTGACTGACATCCTGAGAGTCAACCTGCACCCACTGCAAGGGTGGCATGCTTCATGGTGGGATAACTGGGCTGGAGGGAGAAGGATGTCCGGATGTCCGGATGTCAACCAAATACCACCAATGCTGGCCATGCACACACCTCAACATTCACATTGAAATGCTTCATGTTGTCAGGACAATGCGCTACACCAATATCAACAGCTGACTGTGACAACTTAGGACAATGCAATGTACAGGCCCGCATCCAGAGGTACAGTCACAACTGTCAGGTGTTTGAACCATTGATGCCTGTAGAAACATTACATACATTGTGTGTCTCTTCCAAATACAGGTGATGATGGGGACACAGCAGCAGACGCTCCGGGGGACACTGAGCTCACTGGTGTGGAACAGCCTCTGCCCACCTCGGATGACGAAGACCTACCTGGCACCTCCGCAGTGAGTCATCATGCAGCACCAGCAGGACCACCAGCTGCACCCCCTGCACCCACCCCTCCAACAACTGCCAACACACAGACCACCCCTGCCGACACGGACAGACCAAGGACCACCCCCACCACCAGCACACGGACCCCGGCCCAACGTGGAGCTACGGACAACAACACCAGCAACAACCCCCAAGGGGGACCAGGGTCACCTGTGCGTGCCACCGCAGGTCCTTCACGTGTCGCCAGGGGTGGTGGGAGGGGTGGTAGACATAGGTCGCTGCTTGCAGAGGGGTCTGGACTGCATGATGACCCACAACTGGTACGCATAGCTGATGCGTACCAGACTAGCACCGGAGAGTTCAGCCAGGTAGTGGGGATCCTCAGGGACATTCAACAGCAGCAGGCTGCCCATCATGCCCGCTTGGACTTACACATGTCCTGCATGGAGTCCAAGTGGGACACAGTGCAAGAACAGACGGCGGTGCATAGGGACATATTGCAATGCCTCCGCCAGATTTGCACCAACATGTCTGCCCACAAAATCTGGTGCCCACAAAATCTGGTGCTGCAACAACTGCAACTGCCACAGGGAGGGAGGATGACTCTGGCGGAGAGTCCCCTGCACCGCAGCAGCCTGCACTTGAGGGTCCCCCCCCAAAGAAGAGGGGTCGTCCGAGGAAGGACAACTGAGAGGCTGATGGCCATGCACAACACCCAGGAAGCCAACACCTGTTCTGGAAAATCACCTTTGTGCCCAATCTCTTCACCCTGTCGAATGCAACACAACTCTCCCACATGACATGGGGAGCTCAAGTTGGACCAATGTATCAGATGACTGTGGCCTTTACTCTGGACATTTCTGCTACCAGGACTTCCAAATCATCTAGGAACTTTGGATTACAATGACAATGTACAGCACCCACCATCCTGTGCACTATACTCACACATGTATGTCAATAAACTCACTAATACACCATACTTGCCTCTGTTGTGATTCCAACGTTGTTTCTGAAGTGGAGATGATGATCTGTGAAATGACACTGTGCATGCTAACTGCTACAGCAAGTACAACACCGGCATGTGAGTCATGGCGACGTGAGACATATGAGGGAGACACACCACCAGGGCTACACAACACATACACACCAGGGCCATCTGACTCATTGCCTACACTGATGTTGCCAGGAAATACGGTGCAATGCACAGACCCAACACCTATTCACAGTCTGTGCCAACTAGCCCACTGGTGCAGTAAGCAAATGTCAGTCAGATGTGTGACCACAGACAACGCACATCACAAAGTGAAGCACAGGTTTATTACACATTTGCAACATGTTGTAACCACTACAGATGCAAGGTAATCCCACCTGGCAGAGGGGAAACAGTCAACAAGTGTAGAAGAAAGGAAGTCCATGGGTGTGGCGCACATCACCTGTAGGGAAATGACAGCTACCACCCTGGAAGTTGATTCACGGTGTCGGGGGATCACAGTTGACCAAACAACTCTGAAAGTACCCTGTGAAGGACAGAAATGACACACAGTCAAAAGCACTGAAGAACAGGACAGAACTGCAATACTCATTCCCAATACATGTCACAAGAAACCCACCCAGAACCAAGTTAGCATGCCAACACTGTTGGGGAGTACAGACTACCTGTTAGGACACATCGCTGCACGCATCCAGTCAAGTAGCACATGGACACACTCAAACAGCACCAGAGCACCACCAACACATATCATGCAAACTCACAACATTGACATAACATCCCTGGATACTCACATTCAGCTGAAGAAGTTGGTGATGAGCTGTGTGCGAACATCACCCTCATCATCATCATCATCACTGGCATCGTGGTCCAGCCCAGGATCCTCCACAGGTGGCGGATGTTGGTCATCGTCATCCAGGATGAGAGGCAACTCCTTCAGCACTGCCAGGTTGTGTAGCATGCAGCAGACGATGACAATCTTGCACACCTTTGCTGGGGCATATGGGAGGGCCCCTCCTGTCTTATCTAGGCAGCGGAAGCGGCTCTTCAGGAGACCAAATGTCCGCTCAATCACTCTCCTGGTCCGACCATGTGCCTCATTGTAGCGCATCTGGGCTGGTGTCTCAGGGTTCCTGAGGGCGTCAGCAACCACGGCATGTTGGGGTATCCGGAGTCACCTACATACAGACAATTGCACATTAGCTGAGTTGGAAAGAGGGTGGAACACTACATTGCAGAACACACACAATGGTACAAAGTCAGTACACACCAACAAGCCAGGCACGCTGGTTCCGCATCTGTGACATCATCCTCGGGATGCGACTACTCCTCATCCACGTAGGCATCGTGTGCAGAACCGGGGAAACGGGCACACATGTGTGAGATGCTCATATCTGCAAGACATACCACCAGTGCATTGACCGAATGGTAGTGTTTGCGGTTCCTGTATGCCTGCTCTTGGGCCTGTGGTGGTACCAAAGCCACATGTGTCCCATCAATGGAGCCAATGACATGCGGCATCCTCCCCAGGGCATAGAAGTCACTCTTCACATCAGTGAGTTGTTGAAGTCTAGAAAAATAGATGTACTGGTTCAGGTATCTCAACATAGCCTCCAAAACATCGCGGAGCACACGGCTGAACATGGTCTGTGACATCCCACCAGCAGACGCCACAGTGTGTTGAAAGGTACTGGTGGCAAAGAAGTGTAGGGCTGCCATCACCTTCATCTTGGGGGTCAGCGCTGTAGGGTATGTCCGGCCAGGTTGCAAATGTGGGGCCAACCGCACCGTCAATTCCTCAATCAGTGGCCTGGTGAAGCGGTACCGTCGGATGCAGTCCCGTTCAACCACTGTTGCAAGGTCAGGGAATGGCCGATGGACAGCTGGTGCCCTGCAGTGCATAGGTGAAGGAAGAAAGATTGTCAGTCACCCCACATATGTGGCATAGACCAGACTCAATATCACATGATACATCATTACGAGACACAAGTACATGATGCGTGTGCCGTTGCGTAAGGACATGTATGGCACCTACATGGCTAACATCTAACATCACAGTTCAACATGTTCCCTCAACAAGTCCCAGGTTGTGCTATGGGATATCATTAGGCTGTGTCACAGTACCCATGTACTGCTGTCACGTTCCAAACACACACCACAGTGACATGTGAGGACAGATGTGCCCCAGGCATCACAGCTCATCGACAGGTAGATTCCCAGGGACCCTGTATTGCCACATGGACACTGGCATGACATGGTGCATCATGAATACACCACAGCTAAACAACCATGACCCCCACAGGTAGTGGTCCCTGTTGCCTTGGCAGGACAGACATGGACGTCTGTGACACACACACGCACAACATCAAAGTCCATGCACAAACAACGTGGATGTGGAGACTGTCTCCCATTGTGCACATGGAATCAGAGACATTGTAAACACAACATGCACACAGACTGTGGAGGGCCATCACAATTGTGGCAATGGGTCACCCTGGGACGTACATACCGTCCCACATGGGACTCAGGGGGTATGTGACATGACATACACATACACAACCGTGAAATGTGACCATGCCACATGCCCTGAAATGAACAGTTGCACACCACAGTGTTCATGTGCACAACACACCAAGGATTCTGTCCCCATGAACACGTGCACAGCCTGGGAGTGGCTGCCCCCAAGTGCCACCCAAAAAACAACATGTTGACCCCCATACACGGAACAGGTAATGCAGCTTTACATGCCTTAGGATAGGGTGTGGACAGGCTGTGGTGTTGTAGGTGTGCCCCTCACTCCCTAGGAAGTATATGTGGCTGGCATATGTTCACCTGTGACAGGCATGGTGACATATGCCAGTGACTTGTACAGGGACGCGTTGTACAGCAATGGACCGATCGGTGTGTCCGGCCGGCCCATTGCATTCAATGTGGCGGAGTGCGCGTTGTATCCCGAGTGCGCATTGTACAGCAATGGACCGATCGGTGTGCCCGGCCGGCCCATTGCATTCAATGTGAGAGAGTGCAGCGTTGTATCCCGAGTGCGCGTTGTACAGCAATGGACCGATCGGTGTGCCCGGCCGGCCCATTGCATTCAATGTGAGCGAGTACGCGTTGTATCCGCAATACGCGTTGAACAGCAATGGACCGATCGGTGTGCCCGGCCGGGCCATTGCATTCAATGTGGCGAGTGCAGCGTTGTATCCAGAGTGCGCGTTGAACAGCAATGGACCGATCGGTGTGCCCGGCCGGCCCATTGCATTCAATGTGGCCGAGTGCAGCGTTGTATCCGCAATACGGGTTGAACAGCAATGGACCGATCGGTGTGCCCGGCCGGCCCATTGCATTCAATGTGGCGAGTGCAGCGTTGTATCCCGAGTGCGCATTGTACAGCAATGGATCGAACGGTGCGCACACATTGGCTGGGGCCTGGCATGGCAACAGACGCGTTTTCGAAGCTCCAACGAGTCTGATGCAGTGAATTCAGTTGGCCAGCCACAACAATGTTGCAAAATCATGGGTGTCATGAAGTTGAAGATTTGAAGGATTCTGGGGGCGTGTATTAGTGCTGCTATTCCATGGATTGGTCAGATTCAGAAGATGCAAACGACTTGGACCTATCACTTTTGACACATGGGACAGTATCTGCCTCTGCAGCACACATATAATGCTGGCTGTTCCCCTGAGAGCTCACTTGCCTGCACTACATGCTCCAGGACGACATCTGCCACCAACACTGCTGTTGTTTATGCATCCTCTGGCTCCTGCAATGGCACGTACTGTGGAGAGAGCCCCAGCCTTCAGCCTTGAGGAGAACCAGGCCCTGCTGGACAGCCTCCTTCCACAGTACAGCAAGCTGTATGGGAAACCAGGGGAGCAGGTGAGTGTGCTGTCCACTGTATCACTGATTGTGCATGTTGTCTGACTAGCAGGACTTTCAGTGTGCACACCACTGGCTAGCATGCCCACTGAGTAGTTGTCACACCCCAAAGTGTGTAGTTACATGCACTGAACTGGTACAGGGCATTAATAGTGCAATCCAACTAGGTTTACTTCCCATGCAATGATACCATGTAGTGACTGCTGGCAAACTGTTCATAGCCATTGTTGCACTGCCTGTGTACATCATATGCCCCTGTGATTGAGACATGTATATCCAACTGTGTGATGCACGTATATGTTGCATGTGTAGTAATGGCCTTTTCACTTTGTCATCCTCACAGGTTGATGCCCACCAGAAGCAGGACATCTGGCTGACCATCGCCCGGAAAGTAAGATCCGTGGGGGTCTACAGTCGCAGGATCCGCAACTGCCAAAAGAGGTGGCAGGACCTTTGTGGCAGGACCCGGAGGATCGCAAGGGTCCAGCTGAAGCTGTCGCCTCCTCGCAGGAGGGGCGGACACCGGACCCTGACCCCCACATGCTCCGGATCCTGGTGGTGGTCTTCCCTGACCTGGATGGGCAGCTGAAGGACAGACAGCAGCAAGGAGGGGTGAGTCCATGACTGCACTGTGCACTTTGTCTGACATGCTATGTGCCCTCCTCTGGCCTGGTTAAACTTCCACAGTACATCAGTCATGTGGTCCAGGACCCATGTCCCTCATTTGTGACATGCCCACTTCTCCTCTGATATGCATATGTGTGGCCCTTATAGTCAGGAAATTGTGTCATTTGGGGACTGTGTCATTGCATTTTGCTTTGCTCAAGGTGGGGGACAGCATTTGTTCCCGTGACTATGTTGTGCGATTCATGGGTGGGTCAATTGCTTACACAATGCCTAAGTTCTGACATGTGATCTGGGTGTAACTTTGATATGTGGTCTGCTTGCTGCTCTGACTCACCACATGTCCCTGGGGAATTTGGCACACACCCATGCTGCTGGTGGGAACAATGTTTGGGCCTCAGGAGTATGTGTATCCAGTGTGTCACACATGCTTAGCCACCTGCCTACTGTCCAGGACTCATCCCTCTTACAGGTGGAGCTGGACAGTCATGCCTACTCCAGGGCATACAATACACTCTGTACTCCCACTCCCGTGTATCATCTGGCATGTTGTGATCAGTGAAATGTACCCTCATGTGTCTGCCTCTGTCTCATTGTGCTGTGTCTTCGTTGTCAGGACTACTGGTATGTTTATCGGTTAGGGCTCAGCATGCCATCTGAGATGTGACCATGATAGACGATACTTCTGTGACTTATAGGTGTCTGATCACTTGACTGTGCACACAGGTGTTTGCGACTGTGACTTTCAGGCAGCTGTATTTTCATTCACAGCACACTGTGAGGTGCTCATGTTCAGAGAGTTGTGTTTCATATCCCCCATATGTCCAGTTGGTATGACGTGGACAAATAGTAGTACAGATGATGTGGTTTTTGGGGGATGGACATGTGCACTTGTCAGTCACATAACTTGCATTCCCCATGCCCTCGGATTGTGACACAGTGCAGACTGTTGTTGGCTGGCTGCCATGGCCATGTGACTTGAGACAGTAATGTATGACTTTGCACGCATTCCTGTGTCATGGCATTAATCTTCCTGGGACTGATCCTGCAAGGGAGTGACATGTGCAACATGTACCCCATTGTGGCATTGACTATCCGGACATGGGTGCATCATGGTGTCTGGTGCTGGTATGCATCACATGCATTTCTAATTAGACTCTGGCCATCCCTTTATCCGGACACCTGCACTGACTCAGTGGCAAGAGATGTGATGTGTGCATGTTCACATACTTCACCGTGTTCCCTGCAATGTCCAACAACTGTGTAGGTGGTGCATGTGTCCACACTGGGGTCTTACCATCAGACAGGCACCAGACAGATGGGTGCAAGGGCAGGAGGTGTGTGAGTCCCATGGTTGACCATCAGACTGACAATTGGCTTCCCCGAATCTGTGTGAGGACTTTAGGCAATGTTCAACTAAGGATGCCAGGGCTTGCTCTGTAATGTGCTGTACTTACTGTGGTGTGTGCGGTCAGTGCAGGTGACTGATGTTTGTCTGTTTCCCTAATTGTTTGCAGATACATCCACGGCCACAGGAGGGGACAGCTCCACGGACCAGGAGGAGCAGCGGAGCCAGACTGAGTCAGCATCGGACGAGTGGTCAGAGGGACCCAGTGGCACGGAGGGCGAGGGGAGCCACACCGAGGAGTCCTCAGCACCATCCACCTCAACTGGGGACCACAGCAGCTCGGAGGATGACTCCCTTGTGGAGGCGGGTCTCAGCAGCCACCAAAGGCCAGCTAGTCTGTCTGGCCCCGCCACCACCACCACCAGCACCACCCTCCCATTGGCTCCCATTCCTGAGGTCCGTGGAGGCTCCCGTGCTCGGGAGCGTGTCTCCTTCGTGCCATGCACCGCAGCCCCTGCCCCTGTGTCCCCTGCTGCCCTGAGTGAGGAGTCTGTGTACCTCCTTCGGCAGCTCCATGTAGGGCAGACAGCAATGCTGAGTGTCCTCCATGCACACACCACTCTGTTGACACAGCTGGTGTCGTTCTGGAGGGCATCTCGACGGGTATGTCTGCCCTACAGAGGAGCAATAGGTCCATGGACTCCTCCCTGACGGCAGCAGTGTCCCTCCTCCAACAGTCCCTCACCCCTCCCACCTCTGCCCCATCCACACTTCCTGCCCCCTACCTGTCCAAAGCACATGCACACCTGCACAGTCAACCAAACACACAGACACGAGCAGCACAGACACACCCAAGAGTAAGGCAAGACGTGCACACAAGCATCCTCAGGGGACTGATACCACAGACACAGGGGATGGGGAACACACACACACACAGGCATCCACATTCACTCCGCAGTCCTCCAAATCCTCTCCCTCCAAGACCCCTTCCCTTGCCTCGCCTGCTACCCCACCTACACAGCAGATCTTCCTGTGTGACCTCTGCCTCTTCCCCTCCATTCCTGCTGATCCAGCATACCAGGGGAAGAGGAAGTCCACCCACACAGAGAGGAGTGCCCCTCGCCCCCGGACACCCTCCCCCAGGCGCAGGCAGACACAGGAGCCCATTAGGAAGTCCCCCCGGAGCAGGAAGAGCAAAACCCCACCACCACCACCATGCAGCTCCAGCGCCCAGTCTCTCTCCTCCATCCCCCAGGCCACCACTGCACAGGTTCCCCCGCCACACCCTGCCCCAGGTTCCCCCACACACCGATACCGCATCCCCAGACTGCTTAGGCCCTCCCCCTGCCACTTGCTCTTCCACCCCCAACCCAGATGCTCTGCCTGTTAGTGGCACTGTTGTGGGGACCGGGTTCCCCCCCTCTGTCCTGCCCACCTCATCTGCCCACCCTTCCACTCCCTTGGAGTCATGCACTGCAGTGGAGTCCACAACCACCACGTCTGACTCGGGCACTGCAGTGGGTACCCAGTCCACTACATCAGTCCAGCCCACTGCAGTGGTTGCAGCACCCACACCAACTGACTTGTGTACCACAGTGGTGCCGGCCCCCCCTGCAGTTGCCGGTGACACTCCTGCACCCACCACCCCTTCACTGCCTCACTCTGCCATCCCCTGATCCTGTCCATGCGGTGCCTGGCCTGCCCCTTGTATGCCCCTCCAAGGGGGATGTCCCCCAACCGTACCAGTGCAGGCAAGCAATGTGTGACCAGTTGTCACTTCTCACCCCGTTGGTACTGTGATTTTGGACTGGCCATTGGCCTTAGTTTCTTTTGGACTTCCGTGTTTACCCTGACATTTGCTGAATAAAGCCCCTTTTTGTTTACTTTTGGGTTTTCTTTTGATGTACATGATGTGGATGAGTAGCATCCTGCATTTGCAGTTGTAATAGTGTTCACATCAGGATGAAGAAGTGTTGCAGTGATGGACTCCATGTGGTCCATGGGATATGTGTCCTGTTGTAGTCTGGATCTATGGCATCCTTTGCTACAGTCTGATGGTGTAATGTTCAGTATTTGACACAGGGATGTCTTTTTTGCATTTGTAAATGAACATCTTTGTCTTACACTGATGCACATCTGGTGGGCTTACCACTGTTCAATGTTCCGATTTCCCTGACTGTGTGCCCAACTCCACTGGACATGCAGTTTTGCACATCAATGTCGAAGGACTCATCTGTGTATACAGTGCAACTTGCTTGACACGTGTTTGGTGTGTGTGCAGATGACTGACGTGACACTCCCGTACCCAGGCTGATGTGAGCAGAGCCTTCTGTGTGTTGTGGTTGTTGACTCACTGACGGAGTGTTCTGCTGACATGTTTGGGTCGTGCACAGACAAGGTTTGGCACAGCGGACCTTCCACAGGAGTGGAGTGCCCTCATGGCAGTGTGTAATCTGTTGACATTGCGTGGGCCTGTGTTGTGTAAGCATGTCTGTGCGTGTTCCCTTCCCTTTTCCTACACAGGCTGTGTCCCTAGGGATGTTCCTGTTTGTGATGCTTGCTGAGTTGTTCTGTGTTCATCCAGCATCTTGGACCTGGTTTCTCTGTGATGTGGGTGCATGGCAAACTAATGTTCATGAGGTTGTCATCCCAGGTTGTCTTTGTTGTCAGTGCTGGGGATGTGGGCAAACGCAGATGGGACACATTCAGGATTCCCCTTGGCACTTGTTGTTTACACGAGTCATGTGATTTACAGTTTGTGTTAGCTTTCAGTGATTGTGACACGTTGTGTGTGTGACTGCTGCCACTGTTCAGGGTCAGAGCTGCAATGTTGGTAGTTGTGTACGTGTGTTCTTCGTGTGTCACCTTGGCTTCTTCATTGGTGTGTGACTATGGCCAGGATCCCATTGATTGTGGTGGATTTCACATCATGCCCATGTACGGCATACTGTGCTGTGTGTCAGACATTGACGAGTCTTGTTGACTGGCCATGTGTGACGGGTTTCTGCACCTTAGTTCCCACCACCACCCCTGGTATTGTCATGGGTGCATGTGCAATGTCACCAGTCCATGTGAGCTTCACTGCTGCACATTGGTGGAGATCAGGGTGTGTGGTGTTGAGTGTGTGCAAAAGTGAGTTGTTGCACGGCCAGACCCCTACCTCCATATTGGCCTTGGCTGGCAGGCCGTGCTGATTGATTGGAGCTTGTGTAGGTGTGATGGTAGTTAGTTGCTCAGGACACATGGCTGGGGTTCACAGTGTGAACGACATCTAACATTGTCATCACAGTGGGATTATCATGCAGGCTAGTGTCAGCACAATATGGGGTCCCTGGGGGTAGTGCTGTGGTGGGTCTGTCTCTTGCTGTGTTAGTTGCTGTTCCTACAAGCTTGTGTGACATGTGTAATTTGTGCTCCCTCTCATCTAACAATGCCTGATTGCCCACATAGGGGATTTGGATCCATGAGTTACTTTTGTGTGGCACTGTATGTGCATCTGTGTAATTAGTATTCAGGCCTCATCATGTGTTGTGTGGTTGACTGGGGACACTGGCACCCCCCCCCCCTCACCTGTTGTGTTTGATGTGCAGTGTGGGTCTGCCTGTTTGTGTTTGTGCATCTGCACCACTGCATTGGCATATCTTTAGTGTGCCATTGGCTGTATGTTGTTTGGTGGGTTTCACCTGCTGTCCCTGGGACTCCTAGGTCATCAGTCAGCACAATGATCATTGTTTGTGTGTCCCATTGCTGCCATGGTATGTTATTTGTTCACCTCACATCTACAGTCTCCACAGGGTATCTCCATTTGTGTGCCCATTGGTGCAAATATGTGGGTCTGCATTATGATGGTCACTTCTGTCATTGTGTCATTGATGGATGTTGACAGTGTCAGCCCCCATGGGTGATGTTTGTCTGCACATGGCCAAAGGTATGTCTTATTTGCACTGCACTGTTTGCCTCCCCCAATCTATGTTGCTATGGGACACAAGCACTACTTTGCCACTGATGTGTTTGTTGTTCTGTGACCAGGAATCATCCATGCAGTTTTGCAGTTGCAGCTTTTTCAATGTCAACACTTACATTTTGGTCACTGTGATGATGGGGGTTTAGACCCCATTGCCACAATGTTCAAGATGTGCTTCAGCTATGGGCCCCACACTTACATTTTGGTCACTGTGATGATGGGGGTTTAAACCCCATTGCCACAATGTTCAAAATGTGCTTCAGCTATGGACCCCACACTTACCTTTTCGTCACTGTGATGATGGGGGTTTAGACCCCATTGCCACAATGTTCAAAATGTGCTTCAGCTATGGACCCCACACTTACCTTTTGGTCACTGTGATGATGGGGGTTTAGACCCCATTGCCACAATGTTCAAGATGTGCTTCAGCTATGGGCCCCACACTTACATTTTGGTCACTGTGATGATGGGGGTTTAGACCCCATTGCCACAATGTTCAAAATGTGCTTCAGCTATGTACCCCACACTTACCTTTTGGTCACTGTGATGATGGGGGTTGGACCCCATTGCCACAGTGGTCATGGTCTGCTTGCATTGTGGGGGCCACACACATTTATGTGTGACACATGTGATAGGGGGTCACATTGTATGTTCAAAGTCATGTTCAGTGTTGTAGGCATTTGACACAGTCTACACATGCTTGTCATGGTGTTGGGGGATGTCTTTTTGTTGCATTCCTTATGTTGGTGTGTGCTTGTTGTGTCATGCATTACCCATCCTATGAGTGGGGGTGTTGTTGGTGGTAGGCATCCTGCCCCCATGGGTAGGGGTGGTGGTAGGGGTAGGCATCTAGCACCCCTGGGTAGGGGTGGTGGTAGTGGTAGGCATCTGGCACCACATGGGTAGAGGTGGTAGTAGTGACAGGCATCCAGCACCCCCTGGGTAGAGGTGGTAGTAGTGACAGGCATCTGGCACCCCCTGGGTAGAGGTGGTAGTAGTGACAGGCATCTGGCAGCCCCTGGGTAGGGGTGGTGGTAGGGGTAGGCATCTAGCACCCCCTGGGTAGGGGTGGTGGTAGTGGTAGGCATCTGGCACCACATGGGTAGAGGTGGTAGTAGTGACAGGCATCTGGCACCCCCTGGGTAGAGGTGGTAGTAGTGACAGGCATCTGGCACCCCCTGGGTAGGGGTGGTGGTAGGGGTAGGCATCTAGCACCCCCTGGGTAGGGGTGGTGGTAGTGGTAGGCATCTGGCACCCCTGAGTAGGGGTGGTAGTGGTGGTAGGCATCCAGCCCCCATGGGTAGAGGTGGTAGTAGTGACAGGCATCCTGCCCCCCATGGGTAGGGGTGGTAGTAGTGGTAGGCATCTAGCACCCCCTGGGTAGGGGTGGTGGTAGTGGTAGGCATCTGGCACCCCTGAGTAAGGGTAGTAGTGGTGGTAGGCATCCAGCCCCCCATGGGTAGAGGTGGTAGTAGTGACAGGCATCCTGCCCCCCATGGGTAGGGATGGTAGTAGTGACAGGCATCTAGCACCCCCTGGGTAGGGGTGGTGGTAGTGGTAGGCATCTGGCACCCCCTGAGTAGGGGTGGTAGTGGTGGTAGGCATCCAGCCACCCATGGGTAGAGGTGGTAGTAGTGACAGGCATCCTGCCCCCCATGGGTAGGGGTGGTAGTAGTGACAGGCATCTAGCACCCCCTGGGTAGGGGTGGTGGTAGTGGTAGGCATCTGGCACCCCTTGAGTAGGGGTGGAAGTGGTGGTAGGCATCCAGCCCCCCATGGGTAGAGGTGGTAGTAGTGACAGGCATCCTGCCCCCATGGGTAGGGGTGGTAGTGGTGGTAGGCATCTGGCACCCCTGGGTAGGGGTGGTGGTAGTGGTAGGCATCTGGCACCCCCTGGGTAGGGGTGGTGGTAGTGGTAGGCATCTGGCACCCCCTGAGTAGGGGTGGTAGTGGTGGCAGGCATCCAGCCCCCATGGGTAGAGGTGGTGGTAGTGACAGGCATCCTGCCCCCATGGGTAGGGGTGGTAGTAGTGACAGGCATCTAGCACCCCTGGGTAGGGGTGGTGGTAGGGGTAGGCATCTAGCACCCCTGGGTAGGGGTGGTGGTAGTGGTAGGCATCTGGCAACCCCTGAGTAGGGGTGGTAGTGGTGGTAGGCATCCAGCCACCCATGGGTAGAGGTGGTAGTAGTGACAGGCATCCTGCCCCCATGGGTAGGGGTGGTAGTGGTGGTAGGCATCTGGCACCCCTGGGTAGGGGTGGTGGTAGTGGTAGGCATCTGGCACCCCCTGGGTAGGGGTGGTGGTAGTGACAGGCATCCTGCCCCCCATGGGTAGGGGTGGTAGTAGTGACAGGCATCTAGCACCCCCTGGGTAGGGGTGGTGGTAGTGACAGGCATCCTGCCCCCCATGGGTAGGGGTGGTAGTAGTGACAGGCATCTAGCACCCCCTGGGTAGGGGTGGGTGTAGTGGTAGGCATCTGGCACCCCCTGAGTAGGGGTGGTAGTGGTGGTAGGCATCCAGCCCCCCATGGGTAGAGGTGGTAGTAGTGACAGGCATCTAGCACCCCCTGGGTAGGGGTGGTGTTGGTGGTTGGCATCCAGGCCCCTATGTGTATATGTGGCATTGGTGATAGCCATCCCGCCCCTATGGTGCTGCTGTTGCTGGTGAAAGTAATTTCGGCATCCCTATGTGTGTGTGTGATATGTCGTGTACGTGTGGTTTGTTTGTGTGGTGGGTGTCTGACTTACCTTCTGCGTCGTACACGTCCGTGCCAGTTCCGGTAATAGATGTAGAATATTGGTAGGATCGGCACGATGGGATTCATGGTTGGTTCGTCTCGTTCGTCTTTCTCTTTGCTTCGCCTCGTCCTCGTCGCTGGCGTGTTCGTCTCGTAGCCGTGGATCGTCTTGTGGCGCGAATCAGAGCTTATGTGCGCCTCTCCCGGATGCTTTGACGTGCCGTGCGTAGCGACGGGTTCGGCGCGTACAGAGGGCGCATCATACTTGTCCGGCCGGACGGGGCAGCATTTTGGCTTCCGTGCGACTCGATTCTGCGTTTCCGGATCCGCCTCGGTCGGAGAACAGGACCTGTATTGGGTGAGTACGACTGGGTCGGGATTTGGGCAGTTGTGCGCATCGTACTTGCTCGTTCGGACGTATGTGCGAATCGGTCGGGAAACAGGCATTCGCCTGGCTTTTTTCCCGGCCGAATGGTATTGGGTGCGCCTCCGACCGGGATCGGAATCGACCCCTCTGTGTCAAAAAACAGCAAAACGGTGTGGAGGTATGGAATGCTTTGCCATTGTACGTGGGAAAGCATCCCAGGCTTTCTAAATTCAAGAAGAAATTGAAAACCATTTTTCTTCAAAGTCATCCATTGGGGATTCCTCAAAAAGGTTGAGTGGAGTGGCATTAGCAGTCGGAATCGGCCTTTTGCGTGTGTTGCACTACTAATTAAGTAATCAATAAAAGCAGCATTTTATCAAATTTCAGGAGAGCAATGTACCAATAAAAGGTCTGTTTAAAAACAGTTGGTTTCCTTGGGGGATGTAAGCTTAAATGGTTATTTCCAGGATATAGATTAAATATGGATGTGGGGCACTGGCTGAACAAAAGCGACTGATGTCCTCTATGCCCTATTTAGAGAGCCTATAGCCTCTATATACTCTAAATGGTGTAGATGGGACATTTGATGCTTTTTGGCCGATGCCCCACATTCACCAATCTCTGAGTAAGGCCCCAAGGCATAATTTGAAGATGGGTGGTATTGGAAATCCTATAATTTTGGGAGGAAAATGCTAAATTCAGTGGAGACTTCATCAGTGAATTGCATACTTTCTTTTTCTGACTTGGATGTGGTGCAAATTACAGAAAGCATGTGGCTAAGTCTGGCATGAACGGTGGGTGCAGTTTAGATTACATTCTGTTGAATTCCACGCTCCACAGAGAACAATTCACAGCTGTATTCAGGTGTATGGGTTTATTGAGCATATAGGAAAGTAGCTCCTTCTCAGGAGAGAAAGCCTGGGGTAACTGCCAATTGCTGGAATCACAGCCCGTGCAAGGATCCAGGTTCCAACAAGAATACCACACATTCCGTTCTGTAAAACACAACTTGCAAATCCTACACACATATTATATACAGAATACAGTTTCAACTTAAACAGACAGAACATTACAATCAGAATGGCAATGTGATTTGTTGTATACTTCATAAAGTTTGGAAACTCAAATATATGAACATGTTGCATAGAAAAAAATCTTAAACTTAAAATAAAACTAATTCTACCCTTAAGAGAAAGACTGATTTAATAATACAAAATAAAACCTAAATATATACAGGCTCAGAACAAAGAAGGTTATTTAGAACTGATAAAATAAACACCTTACATATCTAAACAATCACTTGTATTTAGTACATATGATAATCCTTACTCCAGATGGGTGCATGTCTCATGCGTTTAATTGAAGATTGGTTTGCATCCATACTTTTGAGTGTAAATTGATAAGAATCTCTATCCTACTTAGGCCACAGACGTTACAGTAACTTAACTACTTTACTCATACTCCATACATTACCATCCAATAACTCAACCACCTATTTACCCACTCTAATTATCTACAAAGACACTGAAAATTTAGATTCCCCAACCTTAACATAGCTCCCTTTTTTCACAGACACCCAATCCCTCACTTTTAAATTGGGTAAATAATTGCCAAATTCTAAATTAGATCGAGACCAGATTTTCCAGAAGACCATCTATTATCTCCACTCTTAGCAACACCGTTACTTGCCTTGTCTTTTACATCCAACATCCACATTTGCTTTAAATTACACACTGCTACCTACCTCTCATCTTTTAGAAAGGCGATTTGTCTCCAACATTCCTAGCTGTGGTGCGATAACTCCACAGTAATTCCTTAACCATTTTATAACAATCTTTTCCATTAGCTACTACAAGTTTCAATCCTTCTTTTAAAACTCATATGCATCTTTCCACAATGCCATTGCTCTGTAGATAATATGCATATGTATGTATATGTTCAATACCATGACTAGATAAAAACAATAGCATTTCTTCTCATGTTAACTGTAGACCATTTTCTGTCACTAAACGTTTAGGAAAAACGTCTCTTTCAAAAACGTCTTTCATATATTGAATCACATTCTTTGACATAGCCTTATATACCAATGTCACCTCTGACTATTGTGACATCTAAGCAATACAAATAATACAATACACTTGACTCTTGGCATAACACATGGGACCAAGTATATCAAGCAATACTCTCTCCCATACCCTACTCGATCTAAACATGGATTCCTTGGGATAATCTTTTGATTTCTGTGACTTATCACTAGTCACACACTCTATACAAGATCTTACCTTATCTTCTCCAGATTTATACACACAAGGCCATCAAAAATCAGATCTAATCCTTCATTTCATGCTACTCATCCCAGGGCCATATCAAATATGGTTTGCCTCAAGTTTTCAGGCACAATCAACTGTACACCCCGTAATAACAATCTTGTCAGAAAGTTAATCCACAATGTGAGAGTAAGATAACAAATTTTCATCCAATAAATTCTTTTTGGCCATTTTGTCCTTCCATACTTCAAAACCACTTGAATTTCTATATCCACTTTACATGCTTCTCGCCATTGTGACTCTGGGACACAACCCCCTGACACTACACATATACACATACCACCTTGTCCATATTAAAATCTTGCACCATGATATCATCTTTATCCTCAACTGGAGCCAGAAGTCTTGAAAAGCAATCTGCTAAAACATTTCTGGCTACGGAACATATTTGACATGAAAATGAAATTCTTGCAACTTCTTTTGCCATCTCGCTATCCTTGATGTTGCTCTTCTACAAAGCTTTGTAGTAAACAAATCTATTAGAGGTGTATGGTCTGTTGAATTTAGTGTCATCACCATATTTTGTAAAATATTCAATACCCCACCAACACGTTAGGATTTCGTTCTCTAAAGTACAATAGTTTAACTCCTAGCCTGTAAATGGTCTAGAAGCAAAGGCAATAGTTACTAATTTACCATTTTGATCTCGCAACAAGACTGCTCCAATTCCTACATTACTTGCATCAGTCATAATTATCGAATCACATGCCATATTAAACTAAGACAATGTTGGTGCACTAGTAATATCCCTTTCTAAGTTATTGATACACAATCATTGTTCCATTTTCATCAACTGTCTTATATGTTTAGTTTTGTCGGCAAATGCAGGAAAACATTTTGTCATATTATTCTGCCAAACCTGAAAACGATCTAAGATGATCTTTATCTTTTAGGTCAGGTGCATACCCAACAGCCTTGACAAAACTTCGTTTTGGAGATATGTCCTGATTAACTCCAAATTTACATTTGTCTTTTCTTAAGGTAAGCCCATTCTCTTGTAAATCGTTAATAATTTAAACAATGTCTTGATATGTTCTTTTTAATCTTACCAAACACCAAGATATCATCCTGAAAATACAATACATTATGTAAGTCCTTAAATTATTTGTGCATTGTCCTTTAGAAAATCGCAGATGCAGAAGGTAGCCCACAGGGCATTCTTTTTTACTGCAAGGTTCCTTCTGGTGTAATAAAGGAAGTATAATGTTTCCTATCGTTATGTAAATCAACTTGGTGATATGTGCTTGAAAGATCTAAAGTAGAGAACACCGTAGCACCATTTAATAAAAAAACATTTCACCAATATTGAGCAGTGGACCTCAAGCTACCCATACACAGTCATTTAGATCTCTCAAGTCGACACACAATCTGATCTTACCATTCGGTTTATGTACAACTACAGGTGACAACCACTACAAGGATTCTATCTCTTCTATTATATCTTGCTTGCACAGTTTCTCCAATTCTTTCTTTAATGCTTTCTCATAGATATGGGCATGTTCTTAACTTTGTGAACTTTGGCAACTACATTATTCTTTAGAATGATTATGTGAGAAAAAGCTTTTAATAATGAACCCCTGTTATTACAGACTCGTCCAGACCCCCTGCCCAACTCACCACCATTCAGCCCTTATTATCTGCGATAGACAATCCCTGCCTGCTATCTTGCATGCTCGTCAACTGCAGATAGGCAGCCAAGACCCAGACCATAGCTCACAATCCTCCCTCCACAATCCCAGTAATAGTGGGCATGAATAGAACCCACGTAACTACTGACTCGCCCAGACCCCCTGCTCAATTTACCAACATTCAGACTCTACAACCTGCTAAAGACAATCCCTCCCCTTTATCTTGCATGCTCATCAACTGCAGATCGGCAGCTCAACACGCTACAGATATTGCTGAAACCTTACTCAGTGAGGGAATTGATATTGCTTTCCTCCCGGAATCTTGGCTCAACGATCACTCCAATGCCATACTTAATCTGCTTACCCCTCCTGGTTACTCCATCATTAGACATGACAGACTGGAAAGAACTGGTGGAAGTCTAGCCATAATCCACAAAGCTGAAATTTTCTTTCCATATTAAATAATGCAGGATACTTGACTTTCGACTACCTCGCATCGAATTTAAAGGTAATGGCTCCCCACCTATCAAACTACACACTATCTACCACCCTCCTGGTGATCGCGCCCTCTTTGCTGAAGAGTTATATGACCTACTAACTTGGTTCTCCTAAACTGACACGAAGGACATGTTTTTGAGAGACCTTAACTTTACACTGGAACAACGGCGAAGACTCCACAGTCAGACGCCTCATAAATCTTCTAGAAATGAACGACCTAAATCACCTTTGCAATAAACCAACACATATCAAAGGTGTTACGCTTGACGCAATTATCACCAACAATGAACTGGTCTCCCTTAGTGCCATCTTACCTATAGACTGGTCAGACCACCATCTCAAACTGTTCAACATCGATACCTTCGTCAAACCACACTTAGACTCATCGAATAAACCTAAGCAGTGGATCAGAAATCTCAAACAAGTCTCAATTACGGATCTTGAAGCCAAGATCTGTGAACAACTACAACATCACCCTCTCTCGCATAACATAAATGACCTCACTGCCCACTTCAACACTGCTATTAACAGAAGCTCTCGACCACGTCGCACCTCTCAAATTAAAACAACTAAGATCAATCCAATCAAAATCTTTGTTTAACTCGGATCTCAACAACGAAAGAAGACATCTTAGACAAGCTGAAAGGACTTAGAGACAAAACCCATCGTCATTACATCTAACTCTACTCAAAACTGCAAGGATGGCATACAAGAAGCACATATTAAGAGAAAAAGCCACCTTCTTCCGCAGCCAACTTTACCATGCAAAGAACAGGCCCAGAGAACTCTTTAACATTGTCAAAAAACAAACCACTTCTTCCTCCCCACATGAAAAAATAGCCTTTAATGAACGATGTGAAGTCAAGTCACAACCCCACCCCCCACACAATCAATCCGCTCTGACACTCCCTACTCCACCACAGTCGCTCCTCCGGATCTCGCCGATGACCAAATGTCTCCCAATGGAACTAATGGCAACCTTTCCAACATCCAATTGAAAAACAAAGCCAATTGGTCCATCTTCAAACCCATGACAGAACTTGAAGTTTTCAATATTATTGCTAAATTAAAGCCTACTTCTCACACCAAAGATCCCCTCCCTGCTAAAATAGTACATAACCTTAACCACATTATCGCCCTGTGTTGGACAAAAATCATCAATTCTTCTCTCGCCTCGGGTTGTGTACCAGATTCCCTCCAACTACGTCAAATCACACCCATTCCCAAAAATCCCAGGGCTGACCCGAATGATCTCAACAACCTCAGATCTATCTCCAACCTCCTACCCAAAACTATGGAAAAATGCATCCTACAACAACTCAACCGGCATATAGAAGATTCCACCCTACTTGACTCCTTCCAATCAGGGTTCAGGAAAGGCTGTAGCACAGAAACTGCCATGCTCAATATCACAGATGGCATCCATAGATCCTTAGATGAAGGTGATGCATGCCTACTTATCCTACTTGACTTATCAGCTGTCTTTGACACTGTGAACCACACAGCCTTGCTGGAATCCTTGAAGATCCTCTCCGGTATCAATGGCACTGTTTTAAAATGGTTCACTTCTTACCTTCAACACCAATCACAACAAATCAGAATCCAGTCTTGCCATTCGAAACCCACACCTGTCTCTCTTGGCATCCCCCAGGGCTCAATTCTCTCCCCTTCACTGGTCAATCTCTTCATGGAACCCCCTACTATCATCCTGAAGCAAGCAGGGATCAAATTTCACCTCTATGCAGACGACATTCAATTCTACTACTAAATTAAATCACCCAGGGACATCTACATCTCAACGTCACACTGAGTAATATACAATAGTGGTTTAACTCTAACCATCTAAAATTAAACCCCAACAAAACAGAAATAATCCTGCTCTCCTCCAAAAGTAACCACCTTCCAATCAAAGACTGGATCAGTGACCTGAAGGCAGGGCCGGACTGGGAACCACAACCGGCCCTGGCAAAGTGCTCTGCCCTCCCCCCCCCCGGGGGGGTTGGGGGTACCGCCGAGCTCTTTGCCAGGGCTGGTTTTCGACCGATTTTGTTTCAGGGCCGATTTTGCAGCTATGCTGCAAAAACGGCCCTGTAACAAAAACGGCCCCCAGGGGCCCAAAACCGGCTCCCACCCGTGCGGCGCACCGGGGGATTGCCCGGTGCCCGCTACGGCCAGTCCGGCCCTGCCTGAAGGCTCTAAATTGTTCTCTCACTCTTTCCAATTCGGCTAAATCCTTAGGTTTCACCCTGGATAAAGACTTGTCAATGAAGGATCAAATCAACAACTCAGCCAAAGGAGCGATTTAATCACTAAAACACCTTAAAAAAATCAAACCATTCATTCCCTCGGATGATTTCCAATGGGTCAGTCAATCTCTGGTCCTCTCCAAACTTGACTACGGGAATGCTATCCTCACAGGGACCACGTAATCGCACCTCGCTCCCCTCAGATCAGTATTAAACATGGCAGTCAGGCATAACAGATATTAAACGGCATGATCACATCTCACCTGCACTGAAGACCCTCAACTGGCTTCCCATCGAAGGAAGATGCAATTACAAGACTGCCTGTATCACCCACAAAGCCATTCACCCACACACCCCTGACTATTTAGATAACAAACTCACAAAAGCAGGAAGAACCAGATCATTGAGAAGCTCCAACACACTTCTTCACGTTCCTCCCAAACTAAAAAAGAAATCTACCCAGGCTCACTCTTTTTCGGGTAGCGCTCCCAGCATATGGAACTCTCTCCCGAGGGACCTACGATGCAACCCCTCCTTCACTGGCTTCAAAAAAGACCTGAAATGCCATCTCCTCCCACAAATACTGGAACACTTGAGCAATTCTTGAACTCAGTTCTATTAGTCTCTCTTTGACCCCGTGAACAGCTGGCTGTTTACTTCTGTTTGCCTCTTTTGCCTAGAAGGTCATTCTCTCGCTGGACTAAAAATTTGCGACTTGCCCTCAATCAATAACCACCCTCAGGGCCGAACTTCTGTTCTGTGTACATCTTGTATTCCACCCGCATTGCCTAATATTTGTATGTGTATTTATTGTTGTTTGTACTTGAACCTAAGGTTGTTGTGCGTCATATACTTAGTGACTGGATTATTGCCTTGCTCTTGATTCTGTAAAGCGCTCTTATACTCCCGGGTCCATCTAGCGCTATATAAAACTTATAAATAAATAATAAGTGCAATGCAGATGAAAATACATTGGGAAATAAATTCTCCCATTCCATAGCCTTAACTTCATTAACATGTCAAATCAAATCCCTATAGCTGAAAAACTGGTCAGGATGGTTGGGATTGAGAGTTATCATGAGATCTCTTTGTTGTGGCCACCATCCTAACAGACACAATCCTTCTTTGGCAACATATCTTTTAGTGTCAGTTGTCTTTCCCTTATAACTCAATGTTGATGTAGAGTGCCCGAGCACATCAAAGGACATGTAACTAGGGCTCCCAGTTTTCCGTTTTTACTGATTTTTACAGATAAATACAGACAGAAAACTGTTTATTTTCCTGTCTGTATTTATTATCAAATACAGAAAATAGGCCTTCTTTGGATGATTTTTTCTACTGTCAATCATGAGTGCCAGGTCAGTAGGTGTACAGATTGAGAGGTAGGAGAGATGAAAAAAGACAATAATTTCCTATTTAAGCTTAATTAAGTGCAGATCTACAGTTATTTATGCTATTCTAGAATGCAAGTGTTTTCAGATAACGCTATTGCACTGTATACTGCTGAAGCCTTTTGAACATTCAAATGCGAGTATACATTCATCAGTTAAATAAATGTGGAAAATACCCACTGCAGCTTCATTTATACAGAAAACACACAAAAAATGGATAAATACAGAAAAAATTAGCAAAAAAGTAAATGTGGATAAATACAGACAGAAATGCTGAAAAAATAAATACCACAAAACCGGGAGCCCTAACCATAACCAACTAGCTTGATATAGTTTTACATCGGGAAATAAGTGTAATAAATCATCCCCAATCAATGTGTGTCATGCTCCTGAATTGGCCATTACCTTTGCCTCCAATATCTATCATACAAAAAGGTGCATCTTTTTTATTTGCATTAATTTCATGCACGCCTAAAATGTACACATCAGGCATTTCGTCCCCATGCTGCCCGACTTCTTTTATGTGACAGCTTAGTTTCATCCTTATCCACACTACCTCAATTTCTACTGTTGAACATCCTTGCATAACGATCCTAAGTTTTGCAATATCTGAAATGCTGAACAATTGCTGGGCATGACCTATCATTAGATAAATGACCCAGCAGACTACATTTAAAACACACATATTCCTTCTTCTCCCACATAACACTACCACAGCCACTTGCCTTAGGCTTGGTATCAACGCCTGTGGATTTTTTACTCACAGCTTCTTTTTTGACACAGTTTATCTGTGATTTTGTGAGACAATTTTTTTATGGCCACTTTCATCTCTTCAAATTGGTGTGCAATGTCAATTGCTTTCTCTAATGTTAAGTCCTTCTTCAATAAAAGTTTTCTTGTAACTTAGCATCGCATGTTCTGTGAACCATCTAGTTCCAGTGGTGGCTGCCGCACAATGAAAGTGGGGGGGGTTGGGGGGAGGGGGGAGAATGGGACGGGGAACTGAGGGTAAAAATAATATTTGAAAAAACCTTACCTCTCGCTGCCCCGACGATGACTGCCGCCTCGGAGCTTCACTCCCGGCAATCTCTGGGAAGGCACAGGCTCCCCAACCAATCCAGACGCTGCTCTCATGCTATGAGAGCATTGCCAGGATTGGTCTGAGTGGCCTGGTCTGCCACTCAGACACTGCCTGGGAGTCAGCGGCTTTTCTTCAACCCAGCTGTAAATACAGCTGGACACAGCTGGGTTGGAGAAATAGAAGTGCGCATGTCTGTTTGGCTGGCCTAAGACGGCAGGCTAAACTTACATGCGCACTTCTAAATGCCCACCACTCCTGCCTGTCATGGCCGGCCCCGCCCCGCAAACATGTACCGTCAGCCAGAGCCCATCACAGAAAAATAAAATATTATTGTTTTAATATCATTTTATTTTTCTGTGACTGACTCTATTACGGAGGAGCCGCCCAGTCTGGTCCCTTACCATTTGATCACAAAAAGTACCACAATTACATTTAGAAGCCTGTACTCTTAGCTCCCTTACAAAAGAATCTGTTGATTCATTATGCAATTGAGCCCTCCCTAAAAATGTATGCCTAACAATCACTTCATTCACCCTTTGTCTATAATGGATGTCAAGTTGTTTAATGGCAGTTTCATATACATCCAACTCTTCTTCATCTTCGTCTCCTAAATCTGACGGTGGTAAATGATAAAAAAAAAAAACGATTCTCCCTTAAGGCCTGGACAATGTTTTCAAATGGCGAGTTTACTTTTGTCAGTGTAAACATCTCCACCGATTGCTACCAGATATGCCTTAAATCCATCTTTCCATTGTCCCCAATCAAGGGATGGTTCACCTGGATTTGGTAGAAATGATGGGGGTGCTGTAATACCTTTTATTAGTCAAAATTGAACCATTAATAGTATTTCAATAGTTAATTTTTTAGGTAGGTGTGTAAATCACTGAATATGCACTGAACAGTGTGCGAATCACTGCTTACACAAATGATATCCGCACAAGAATTTACCAATTATACACATGCGCAGGTGTGTAAATCATCATTTAAATTGCTCATAATTCGCAGTTACCGCTACTCATAACAGTTTGTGAATCACTGGTTGTATGTAAGGTTGAATTCACAATGATTGCTGTACATAACAGTATGAAAATCACTGACTGCCTGTATGTAATCCCCATCAGAGCAGTTACAATATGGCTGTTGTTGAACTGACTTAACCCTTCTCCTTTCAATGGGACCACTACAAAGTGTCTAGATTGTGTCACATGAACGTGTTTACTGCAGCTGCACTGCCAGAAAGCTTATTTCTTCTATCGTGGCCGCCAAGACGTGACAGTGCATCACCTGACTACATCACATGGACATCCTCGCTGCAGCAATGGGTGCGCTCGCTCGCGCTTGCTGTAGAAGATACAATGCACTGACTCCCCTCACACTGATGTGTTTGCGCTTGCCACTGATGATTCCTCACGCTGACTCTTTGCACTGATTTAGCTCGCACACCACTCATCTGAATCCAGCCATCAGATCTTTTCAACTTGCCAAAAAATAATTCTGTGTAGTAATCTCCTCACAAGTCATCTGCAGAATATCATCGACCGGGCTGCTGCCCAACTGACTCTGACCTGTGGTAAATCAACTCCTTCACCATTGAGCTCCAAGCTTCTGCTCCACAGAGGACAATACACAGCTGTATTTAGGTATGTTGGTTTATTGAGTATAAAGTAAAGTAGCTTCTTCTCAGGAGGAAAAGCCTGGGCTAACTCCCCCTTGCTGGAATCACATCACTACAAGGTTCCAGATTCCACCTCAAGGTTCCAACCACAAAACCACACATTCCTACTGTTTTTTGTAGTGACATGCTTTTAGCAATCATTCTTAAAAAGTACGAAACTGATGTTTCCTGATCAAACCTTAACCGCTTCGATGCTCATGGCGAGACCAGCTCGTCATGAGTCACAGTGGAGCTGTGCTCATGACGAGCTGGTCTCATCATAACGGCTGCCCGCCGCCCACGCGGGATTAATTCTTCGCCTGTGCGGGAGAATTAATGAGTGGGCGGGGTTGTGACGAGACCAGCTCGTCATGAGCACAGCTCCACTGTGACTCATGACGAGCTGGTCTCGTCAAGAGCACTGCGGCGCCGCGCTCACCCCCCCGCACCCTCGCACCCGTGGGGGAATTACCCCCGCAGGGTAGGGGTTAAACGTTCTTGTCGATGACATCATCAAATGTGCAGATCTTCTATACCATCCGAAGGCACACAAAATCTGCCAAGTTGCATTGAATGAAGTATGTGCTATTTTCATTCATAAGAGAACAAATGACACATAGAAGGTATGTCACCTGTGGAAAATTTAGAGTACCTACATGAAAATAAAAAGCATGGAAAAATTTAGTTTTTTCCAGAGGGCCCAAGCATTGATAAGACAGTATGATCAAATTTGGACATTAGAAGCCTTCAAGATCTCTGTGAAGTTGGCACCTATTTGGATGCATTTCAAAGTAAGTGGCTATGTGTACCTGTATTCCAGTTGGGAAGGTTGTTTACTGTCCACCCTTGAGAAATCTGTGCAGTATGTCATGACTAAAATCCTATATTTTCCTTCAGTGTGAAAGGTATGTATCCGGAGTTGACATTCCCAAGGCTATTAGCTCCCATGTGCCTCCATGTAAGTGTGAGGATCAAAGCTGTGACTTGCCTTGTAGGACAATACAGATCCATGTGTTTCTCTCTGTCTTTGCAGTCTCCATGTGGCAGCACTCAAAACACTGTGACTCACCAATAGTCTTCCGTTGCGAAAACAAAACATATTTGCCCTCTCAGTGCATTCTGGTCAATGTGGTCCATCTTTAGCAAAGCTGCTGTTCCTCCAGTGAGGTAAAGCTTGGTAGCTATTAGGTTCTCCCAATATTACATTTTCATAGCTTGATAACTTTTACTTTCTTCAAATTTTCATTTTCTTAGACCCAGGCACATGTGTTTCGCTCTTCATGAGCTCTTCGGTGGAGCACAGCAGGTACTGAGTGCCAAACTTGTTTGCAGCATAACATTTAAAGACCAGTGCCTTCCTAACTGTTGATCATACATCATGTTATTGCAAGAGTCAGCTCCCTTTGGTAGTAGCCACTGGCCCCGGGAGCCAATTTATGCAAAACAATCTCCATGTCGCTGCACTCAAAACAAAGTTATCACTCACCAATAGCCTTCAACTATGGGTCCAAGCGAAACACGACTCATTCACCATCACAGTCCATTCTGATCAATGCGATCCATCTAAGCAAATTGTGGTTTCTATAGTGAAGTAGAACTTGATAACTATTAGGTTCTTTCAATATTTCTTTTTCATAGCTTGATAACTATTAATTTCTTCCAATATTTCCCTTTCCTTTCATTTTCTCTATGCCTTTGTCCTTCTGTATGCCCCTGAACAACCATTCCTCTCCGACTTACTCAGACTCTTCACTGTAGCTAGGATGTTGTATGTCTGGTTTAGAGTAAGAAATCCTTCAATGGAAATGAGAGATACTCTTTATGCTGACATTACTTGATAAGGACTGTTTGTGCTAGTTGGCCTGTGAACTTGGGGATGCAATACAGTGACAAAGACTGTTCCAAGATCAAGGCCACTGCTATCACCTGAATGAAGGTCATGGTTATCCATAAACACCCACGTACATCATCCCCTCTTGGAAAAGAGGTTATACTTCTCCTATGTCTTAGAACTATAGCTATTTGTCTCCTAAGATATCATGAACACTCCTGTGTCAGCAATGTTTCACTGTACACTGCTCTGCAATAGCTACTGCCCAGGATCAACTCATGACCGGCCGGGGAGTCTACTGGATGAGGAAAAACCCACAGTCCACGCTTAGACAAGCACCAGACAACACACCTAAGCCATGTTCTTGAAACACTTGGTACAGGCCATGTATTTTGCTGCTAGGACGAATAAATCTTTACTGCATTGGCAGGGGAGTCAAATAGGCCCCTTTTGGATGTATGTATATGTATTTACAGAGTGAAAATCTAGATAGAGAAAAACCAAGTACTGAACAATGGCAGGAACCCAGAGTTATGATTTATGATTGTTTACAACGAAGTAGGATGTTTCTCTGTGGAGACGTAGGGCTCTCTGATGAGGTGGATGTTAATGTACTTGCTGATTTGCAGAGGTGTTGAGGAAGTTCTGATATTTCCAGATCCTGGGACCACAGATGGAACAGGTTTGTCTTATGGATTTCTATTTTGTTTTGTGTGTTTTTGCACTTTGGCAACATTTTGTCTTCTACTGTGGCCCTCTCTACCTGAGGTAGCCAATTTCTCTGTTATATATGAATAAGTGCTGCTAACTCACAAACATGCAGGCGCGGCCGGTACAGGTAAGAGCAGTGGGGCGAGGCGGGGTGGGGGGAAACCAACATACGACGGAATAGGGAAAATCAAATAAATAAATAAAACCACTTACCTTGCGCGCCGTGCATCGCCGAGTCGGCAATGCGGCAAGCACATGGTACGTGGTTTTATTTATTTATTTTCCCTATCCCGTTGTATGTCGACTTCCCCCGCCTCACCCCTGCCCCACCGCTCTTACCTGTAGCAGCCGCACCTGCATTCATGGATGATGCCCACAAGGGGACTGGTTCAAGGCTGCACCGTAAGCAGAACTCTGCATGATGCAAAATTGATTAATTTTACAATAAAAAATTTCACACAACCCTAGTTGCTAACCTTCAGTTCTGGCGCGGTAGAAGGTACCACATTAGCCTGCAATATAAGGGTCTATTTTCACTTGATAAAATATTCTGTTACAGTCTCCAAATTGATGTGGAGTCAACCTTTCCTATTGGAGAAGGCAATGGCAGACTTTATTCCACAGTGAAAAACACCAGGGTAATAAGCAAATGAATCATAGAGGTTCACAGAATGCTATATCTTGACGGCGTGAATTAGCACTTATATACACATTCGATGGCACAGGTTGCATCAGTGGGATTTGATGTAACATAAATATTGCAGAATCTGACTAAAAAGAGTTGGTTTGAAAATTATCTAAATTGCTTAAGGGAGCAAGAGCAAACTGCACCGTTCTGAAAGTAGGATGCAAATAGCTCGTGATTGCGATATTGCAGGCCTAATGTACAATAATTATACTGTAATGTAAAAATATAGACACCTTCTCAATACACAAAGGATTTAAAAAATGCTTTCACTTCAAAACGCTCATTCTCGCTCACAAAAGCCGCTTTGGCAAAACTCCAAAATACATAAAATATCCATCTGTTAGTATAAACTCACAAGAACCCACTGTTCCTTTTATAAGAACTTTCATAGACGCACCTCACAATATGTTTCGGTAGAAGGTAGTTCTTTTGGCATTCTCTTTTGATTCATATCAGGATATTGTCAGCTCATATACCATTTTCAATTGCTCTGATAAACTTTATTTATGAAGTGCATGCACACTCATGGTTTAAGGGCAGTGACAGAGAGTGAAAGATCATAGAAGCTGTGTAGTGGTATGCACATGTAGCGCAATGCAACTCTAACTGTTATCTCTAGGTTCATAGGACTCATAAGTCTGCACTTGTATTACTAGCACTGAAGTAAACCAGAAGCCATATTACACTAATGTGGCGCATGGTCCTGGTTTGCTCCAGGCACAAGTGCCCGGTGCAAACCAAGATCATGTGTCACAAAACAAAAAATTAAATGCACTGTCCTCAGTAGAAGTGTGGACCTGTGCCTGCAATGGAAGTGCAATGGGAATAATAGCGATCAGTGTGTGTTTGCACCTTTCTTTGGGTGAGCTCGGAGGGGGGCACACCTTTCCAAGGGGTGCCCTCAATGGGCGCATGCACTGACTGTGCACTTACTCCTAATGTGTGCATCTGCCAACAGCGTTTCTGCCCTTGAGTCTATGTCACTAATATGGCACGGGAGCAGCATCAAATGTATTGCCTCATTTGCCTGGGCCCTGGGGCCGGGCAGGCCTTTTTATTCCACCAGGCATTTCCCCGGTGGGCTGGATCCTTTGGAGGCCGGTTTTGAAAGTCAAGGGCCACTCCTGATTCCTCTCTCCTTCTCCCCACCTCCCTGAGGTTAATTGCAGCAGGCACGGGGCGGCTTCAAGAGAGAGAGAAAGAGAGACAGGAGGTGGAAAGAAGAAAGAAAGCAGTGAGAGAGGGAGACGATTAAGAGGGGAGAACTAGCGAGAGAACGGGTGGACGGAAAGAGAGAGATTGCTTTAGGAGGCGAAGGCAGCGGGCTGCTTTGAGCATTTTTGCCAGGGCTGCTTTTCCTTACCCAGACCGACCGTGCTGGGCCCACGGCCCCAGACAAATAAGGGAATGACCCCTTGGGATCGCATCTGCAGAGAATGTGTGCCCACTCAATCGATTTTAAATAAGAATCCGCTCAACCGTCTACGGCCTCTTCCCTAATACCAAAGTGCCCTTGGGGCGCAAAAAAATAGGTTCAAACACCTGTTGCACTTTAGCCTCAGGGGTATAAACTGGAGGAGATACAGCAGTGTGTGTCTGCAAAGCTGCTGCTCTTCAAATTGAGTCCATGACAATTGATGAATTGAGATGCATAGGCTACTCTAGGCACCAGGACAATACTCCTCCTCCTCAAAGGGATGGACTTCACTTGTGCTAAGATTTAAGGACTGTTCACTCATGAAAGAAGAATAAATTACTCGCATTGAAGAGTAGGTGGTGGACATGTGAATGAGTGTGGAAGTCAAGAGAGGGTACTTGGAGGTAGCATGTGTTTCATGAAGGTCTGCAGGCACCAGCTGAAATGTGAAACAAATGGCCCTGGGGCTCCTTTGCCAGAGTGTTTATTATTATTCTATAAGTAGAGCTGTGAAGGCTAAGATGAGGGCAGATATTGTAAGTAATGCATCTGGCTTAATGTCCACTTAGCTGTGAAAAGCTGTCAATAAAGTTCCTCAGTGATGATGGAGACAATTAATATTTATTTCATTTAATACATTTTATTGACATAGAGAGAATAGACTCCCTTGTGTTTGTATTTGCAACTATTACTTTTTGCATTTATTCCTTGGAGCATTGCCATCAGAATATCTTTACATAGAATCAACATGCAATGTTAGCACCATGCGGTGCATGATCTCAGTGGCGCAGGTAGAAATATCAACCGTGTGGATGGGACAGCAAGTTAAGTGTGGTAAAAGAAAGTAATGATAAAATACTTGCTCTGTTTCTGCCACTAGAAAAGATATTACAGTAATTCTGTGGTTACTTAAACCATAGTAGAATTAATCCACTTCACATAAAGTCCATGACAGTTTACAACCAGCCTTGGGATGATGGTAACAGAGTACAAATATTTAAAGAAAAGCATCCTGTAACATAATGACCACAATTGTTTCCTAATTGTTTGAACTGAAACTCTAAATCCATGTAAAATAGCATTATTACCAGACTAGGGAAACCGGGCAGGACTCAACGACTTATTTTTAATATTGTTTACATATAACAACAGAAGACTAGCCCTGATGAAGTCTGCTGCAACATTGTCAACATCAGACGAAACACATGTTGGCGAGGGCAAAATGGACTAATGGATGTCTAATAAAGAACATATGTTGAAACCACAACCTCAACTCTAGATTTTTTGAGTGCTTGGAGAACCCTTTCTTTGTACTGAATTCAAATGAGGGCCATAGAACCCAAAGAAAGTCAAGGTGTAATCTTCGTGGCTCACCGAGCCCTTAACCTGCTGGCAAACTTCGAGTGGAAGGAAGTGCAGTTTTAGGTTCTTCTTGAAGATATCCAGACTTGATACATTTAGTGGGAAGGGGGTATTCCAATTATGAGTGCCAGGAGAATGCAGGACCTGAAGCAGAGGTGGTGCATGTGGATTTACGGACAGTGAGGCAGAAGAGAGTTTGAGACCTGAAAGGACAATGGAAGGTTTTCAGGTGGATGGTCTGAGTGAAAAATTATAATAACAATAATAAGCCTAAAGCTGTCATGATTCCTATTGTGCCCTGCTGCTCTTGCACAAACACACTGAAAACGAGCAGTCTCATAAGCCTGCAAAATGGCTGAGAATGTAAATCTCATTCCTACTGTAGGAAGGTGGAATCTGACTGCATGGTTACCCCCACTTTTTTTCTGGTGTTTTGCTGGTTTTTGACTAGTCTGACTGGGATCCTGCTATTCAGGACCCCAGTCTATCTGCTTTCTCCCTAAATTGGTTGTGCATGTACTTTAGGTTCACTCCAGATTGGATTCTGGGGTACCATTATAAGTCCCTAGTATATGGTATAATATGTACCCAGGGCATAGGTACCCCAGAGGCCTCCCAGGGGCTGCAGCATGTATTATGCCACCCCTGAGAGGCCACTCAAAATGACACAACAGGTCTGCTACTGCAGCCTGTGTAAGGTGGTGCATGCACCCCTTACTTAGATATAGGTTCACTATATCTATCCTGATCACTGCACATATAAGCCTATCAGTCACCCCTATGGCAGGCCTTATCAATCCTGAAGGCAGGGTGCTGGGTTTTATGTGAGAGGGTGCCCATGCATGAGCAGAGCCCCTCTGCAGCCTTCGGAACCACTCTTCCGGGGTTGTCTGTGATGCAGCCAACCATATACTCTTAAGTGCATTATAACCTCGCGGTAAATGCTAACTTTAAAATGGCTGCAAGGAATTATGTCGTGTTTGGTGTCAAACACCTTGGAATCATACCTCCACACCAGTAACTGGTGTGGGAGGTATGATTCCTCCCTCCTAGAGGGAGAAATATGACAGCACCGGCACACCCGGTACCAGCTTCACAGAGCCCTGGCATCACAAAATGGGTGCTGCCAGCCACAGACACGAGTCTGCCCTCCTGCTGCTGGACGAAACTCTGGCAGGGGAGGCTGGACAATAGGTTTCCTGTCACAGGAAGGTGTGACCACCTCCCAGACAGGCTTTAGTGTATTGGGGCTGGGTGGGTGCACTCTCAGAGTGCTTTGATGTCTGCACTGGGGGCACATTTGGTGTCCTCGTGCATAGTCCAGCTCAAACCGGTTGCAGGGGCTATCAGCCCCTGCTCTGGCGCGAAACTGGACAAAGGACATGGGTGTAGCCACCCCTCTGTCCTGACCCTCCCATAGGTGGGTCCCCAGAGTTTGTCCCACCCCTTCCTTGGGTATAAAGTAGGAACCCTGACTACAGGACTTCAGATATTACCTGGAGTAAACTCTGCTACAGAAACCAAGTAAACTTCGACGATCTACGCTTTGCTGGATGACTGAAGAATCTCCCTTGGAGTAAAGGAGTTACTCCCCTGCAAGGCAGGCACCTCAACGCATCTGACCGGTTTGCAACTACGCAGCTCCCGACGGACTCCGAAGATTTTGCAACACAGGAGGTGGGTGCCCAAGCTTCCTCGAGGCCGACTAGTGCTCTCAGCAAACCTGAGACCCGCAGCCCTCGTGGGGACCGTGCAACCCGAACCCCTGGACACCATGCACATTTGCAGCAGCATATGCTTTTAGGCAATCTCTGAGGCTGTGCTTTGGGCTACTTGTAGTCCAAGCCCCGGGCAGTGTTTCCACTGAAGATTACTGGCCTACACTCCACGAGTGTCCGTGGGCTGGTATTGTGTGATTCCTCTTGAGGTCCCTTCGCGATCCCTGGTCCGTTGACCTGTGGGTCTCTGAGAAGGCAACTTTAACTTTCAATGGGCTTCCCTGGTTGCTCCAGACGTGCCCTGACTCTCCATCACTTGGGGAGTCCCCAGGACCTTGCTGGTCCTCACCGAAGCATCTTTTCTCTGACCACGTGGGTTGCAGTTGCCAAGGCTTGTTGGTCTCTAATCCGGAAACTGACCCCTCAGCACTCGACATCCTTTGTGGGACAGCTCGCCTGCAGAATCTGGTCATCGTCAACATCTCCTGGTCCCCGTGGCTCCAGAGTCAAGCTTCACCTCTTCGCACCTGAAGCACCCGTCATCGGTGGGCATTCGATTGCTCCGCTCCTGGTCACGTGAAGTGACCCAGACTTTGTCCCCTCTGCTTTCAGGTTCTTCACATCTTCGATCCAGGCTTGGATCACACCGGACACTTTTCTTCTCCACGGCAGCAGTACTTCTTCGCATCACGCCATTGAAAACGACGAGGGTTTCCGACACCACTTGACCCCTATGCACCCGGCTTCCCTGGGCTAGGTAACACGGGTACCTTGGTACTCACAAGGGTGCTGGCCTTAGAACCTTCTAAGTTTAACTGGGTTTGCTTAAAGTCCTCTCCGAAGTGTCCTTAAACTCTAAATTTCCAACCGCGACTTTCCCATAGAGTTGTACGGAGCTCGCGTCTGTGTTCCCACACTGCACCCGTCCTCCGTGGGTCCCCTGTGTCACTACCTTGGGTGGTTCCTTGGGGTCCCAGCGATTCTACGTGCTCTAGGCACTGTGTCTAGTCAAGTCGTGGTTGTTATACCACTTTCTTAGTATATGGTTTGGTCTCCCCCCGGAGCCCACTGTGTATTGTGCTATTTACTGTCGTTCTAGTACTGTAATATTGTGTGCCTTGTTCTCTAATCTCATAAAGAGGTTAGTAGAGAGTGTTTAGTAATAAATACATATATTTTATATATACCTTGTGTGGTTCTCCTTTCATTTGGTCATTCAAGAGGTTATAGACTGGTAAAACAAGCTGCTTTACATTCCTTCGAGACTTAGCCTGAAGGCTGCTTTCCACAGCTACCACTAGGATAGCTTTCAATAAATGTTGTCTTTAACCTAATCATCAATAAGGGTCGTTTGGACTGGTGCAATGTGCCCACTTTAATTAGTGGACAGCATATACCAGGCCAACTTCTCACACCTACCATCTTTATGGCCTACAGATGACACGTTTTAATCTTGGCTAAGCTAAGTCACCTTTTCCTTCTCTAAGTCAATAAACTGTGCATCATTAGTTTGGCCGTAGTTACACTTACTTTCAGCGCTTAGTAAATGGCAAACCCCCTTTTGCATCGCTTTGGTCGCCCTAAGTTGGCGGGGGTATGCCCAGACGTGGGTCCCTTGCTCACTTTGCCACTGGATTCAAGCAAGCCTGGCTGATGACGGCTGAAATGCCAGAAACCGGTCCTAGGATGCTTGTTTCCGGTCCAGGGAAGACATGGCTTGGCAGTTCGGGCTGGACTGTTCCCATGAGGCACAGGGTCAGACTGATTTGCATATGGCCATGTCTGAACTGGGGTGGTGGAGTGAGCTAAAGAATGATGATGGATTAAACCCAGATCAGTTGACTGGGGGTGAGTGTTTGATTGGCTCAAACGTTCCGTCCACCATCCCCTTTTGTATCGCTTTGGTCGCCCTAAGTTGGCGGGGGTATGCCCAGACGTGGGTCCCTTGCTCACTTTGCCACTGGATTCAAGCAAGCCTGGCTGATGACGGCTGAAATGCCAGAAACCGGTCCTAGGATGCTTGTTTCCGGTCCAGGGAAGACATGGCTTGGCAGTTCGGGCTGGACTGTTCCCATGAGGCACAGGGTCAGACTGATTTGCATATGGCCATGTCTGAACTGGGGTGGTGGAGTGAGCTAAAGAATGATGATGGATTAAACCCAGATCAGTTGACTGGGGGTGAGTGTTTGATTGGCTCAAACGTTCCGTCCATCATCCCCTTTTGTATCGCTTTGGTCGCCCTAAGTTGGCGGGGGTATGCCCAGACGTGGGTCCCTTGCTCACTTTGCCACTGGATTCAAGCAAGCCTGGCTGATGACGGCTGAAATGCCAGAAACCGGTCCTAGGATGCTTGTTTCCGGTCCAGGGAAGACATGGCTTGGCAGTTCGGGCTGGACTGTTCCCATGAGGCACAGGGTCAGACTGATTTGCATATGGCCATGTCTGAACTGGGGTGGTGGAGTGAGCTAAAGAATGATGATGGATTAAACCCAGATCAGTTGACTGGGGGTGAGTGTTTGATTGGCTCAAACGTTCCGTCCATCATCCCCTTTTGTATCGCTTTGGTCGCCCTAAGTTGGCGGGGGTATGCCCAGACGTGGGTCCCTTGCTCACTTTGCCACTGGATTCAAGCAAGCCTGGCTGATGACGGCTGAAATGCCAGAAACCGGTCCTAGGATGCTTGTTTCCGGTCCAGGGAAGACATGGCTTGGCAGTTCGGGCTGGACTGTTCCCATGAGGCACAGGGTCAGACTGATTTGCATATGGCCATGTCTGAACTGGGGTGGTGGAGTGAGCTAAAGAATGATGATGGATTAAACCCAGATCAGTTGACTGGGGGTGAGTGTTTGATTGGCTCAAACGTTCCATCCATCATCCCCTTTGTATCGCTTTGGTCGCCCTAAGTTGGCGGGGGTATGCCCAGACGTGGGTCCCTTGCTCACTTTGCCACTGGATTCAAGCAAGCCTGGCTGATGACGGCTGAAATGCCAGAAACCGGTCCTAGGATGCTTGTTTCCGGTCCAGGGAAGACATGGCTTGGCAGTTCGGGCTGGACTGTTCCCATGAGGCACAGGGTCAGACTGATTTGCATATGGCCATGTCTGAACTGGGGTGGTGGAGTGAGCTAAAGAATGATGATGGATTAAACCCAGATCAGTTGACTGGGGGTGAGTGTTTGATTGGCTCAAACGTTCCGTCCATCATCCCCTTTTGTATCGCTTTGGTCGCCCTAAGTTGGCGGGGGTATGCCCAGACGTGGGTCCCTTGCTCACTTTGCCACTGGATTCAAGCAAGCCTGGCTGATGACGGCTGAAATGCCAGAAACCGGTCCTAGGATGCTTGTTTCCGGTCCAGGGAAGACATGGCTTGGCAGTTCGGGCTGGACTGTTCCCATGAGGCACAGGGTCAGACTGATTTGCATATGGCCATGTCTGAACTGGGGTGGTGGAGTGAGCTAAAGAATGATGATGGATTAAACCCAGATCAGTTGACTGGGGGTGAGTGTTTGATTGGCTCAAACGTTCCGTCCATCATCCCCTTTTGTATCGCTTTGGTCGCCCTAAGTTGGCGGGGGTATGCCCAGACGTGGGTCCCTTGCTCACTTTGCCACTGGATTCAAGCAAGCCTGGCTGATGACGGCTGAAATGCCAGAAACCGGTCCTAGGATGCTTGTTTCCGGTCCAGGGAAGACATGGCTTGGCAGTTCGGGCTGGACTGTTCCCATGAGGCACAGGGTCAGACTGATTTGCATATGGCCATGTCTGAACTGGGGTGGTGGAGTGAGCTAAAGAATGATGATGGATTAAACCCAGATCAGTTGACTGGGGGTGAGTGTTTGATTGGCTCAAACGTTCCGTCCATCATCCCCTTTTGTATCGCTTTGGTCGCCCTAAGTTGGCGGGGGTATGCCCAGACGTGGGTCCCTTGCTCACTTTGCCACTGGATTCAAGCAAGCCTGGCTGATGACGGCTGAAATGCCAGAAACCGGTCCTAGGATGCTTGTTTCCGGTCCAGGGAAGACATGGCTTGGCAGTTCGGGCTGGACTGTTCCCATGAGGCACAGGGTCAGACTGATTTGCATATGGCCATGTCTGAACTGGGGTGGTGGAATGAGCTAAAGAATGATGACGGATTAAACCCAGATCAGTTGACTGGGGGTGAGTGTTTGATTGGCTCAAACGTTCCGTCCATCATCCCCTTTTGTATCGCTTTGGTCGCCCTAAGTTGGCGGGGGTATGCCCAGTCGTGGGTCCCTTGCTCACTTTGCCACTGGATTCAAGCAAGCCTGGCTGATGACGGCTGAAATGCCAGAAACCGGTCCTAGGATGCTTGTTTCCGGTCCAGGGAAGACATGGCTTGGCAGTTCGGGCTGGACTGTTCCCATGAGGCACAGGGTCAGACTGATTTGCATATGGCCATGTCTGAACTGGGGTGGTGGAGTGAGCTAAAGAATGATGATGGATTAAACCCAGATCAGTTGACTGGGGGTGAGTGTTTGATTGGCTCAAACGTTCCGTCCATCATCCCCTTTTGTATTGCTTTGGTCGCCCTAAGTTGGCGGGGGTATGCCCAGACGTGGGTCCCTTGCTCACTTTGCCACTGGATTCAAGCAAGCCTGGCTGATGACGGCTGAAATGCCAGAAACCGGTCCTAGGATGCTTGTTTCCGGTCCAGGGAAGACATGGCTTGGCAGTTCGGGCTGGACTGTTCCCATGAGGCACAGGGTCAGACTGATTTGCATATGGCCATGTCTGAACTGGGGTGGTGGAGTGAGCTAAAGAATGATGATGGATTAAACCCAGATCAGTTGACTGGGGGTGAGTGTTTGATTGGCTCAAACGTTCCGTCCATCATCCCCTTTTGTATCGCTTTGGTCGCCCTAAGTTGGCGGGGGTATGCCCAGACGTGGGTCCCTTGCTCACTTTGCCACTGGATTCAAGCAAGCCTGGCTGATGACGGCTGAAATGCCAGAAACCGGTCCTAGGATGCTTGTTTCCGGTCCAGGGAAGACATGGCTTGGCAGTTCGGGCTGGACTGTTCCCATGAGGCACAGGGTCAGACTGATTTGCATATGGCCATGTCTGAACTGGGGTGGTGGAGTGAGCTAAAGAATGATGATGGATTAAACCCAGATCAGTTGACTGGGGGTGAGTGTTTGATTGGCTCAAACGTTCCGTCCATCATCCCCTTTTGTATCGCTTTGGTCGCCCTAAGTTGGCGGGGGTATGCCCAGTCGTGGGTCCCTTGCTCACTTTGCCACTGGATTCAAGCAAGCCTGGCTGATGACGGCTGAAATGCCAGAAACCGGTCCTAGGATGCTTGTTTCCGGTCCAGGGAAGACATGGCTTGGCAGTTCGGGCTGGACTGTTCCCATGAGGCACAGGGTCAGACTGATTTGCATATGGCCATGTCTGAACTGGGGTGGTGGAGTGAGCTAAAGAATGATGATGGATTAAACCCAGATCAGTTGACTGGGGGTGAGTGTTTGATTGGCTCAAACGTTCCGTCCATCATCCCTTTTGTATTGCTTTGGTCGCCCTAAGTTGGCGGGGGTATGCCCAGACGTGGGTCCCTTGCTCACTTTGCCACTGGATTCAAGCAAGCCTGGCTGATGACGGCTGAAATGCCAGAAACCGGTCCTAGGATGCTTGTTTCCGGTCCAGGGAAGACATGGCTTGGCAGTTCGGGCTGGACTGTTCCCATGAGGCACAGGGTCAGACTGATTTGCATATGGCCATGTCTGAACTGGGGTGGTGGAGTGAGCTAAAGAATGATGATGGATTAAACCCAGATCAGTTGACGGGGGTGAGTGTTTGATTGGCTCAAACGTTCCGTCCATCATCCCCTTTTGTATCGCTTTGGTCGCCCTAAGTTGGCGGGGGTATGCCCAGACGTGGGTCCCTTGCTCACTTTGCCACTGGATTCAAGCAAGCCTGGCTGATGACGGCTGAAATGCCAGAAACCGGTCCTAGGATGCTTGTTTCCGGTCCAGGGAAGACATGGCTTGGCAGTTCGGGCTGGACTGTTCCCATGAGGCACAGGGTCAGACTGATTTGCATATGGCCATGTCTGAACTGGGGTGGTGGAGTGAGCTAAAGAATGATGATGGATTAAACCCAGATCAGTTGACTGGGGGTGAGTGTTTGATTGGCTAAAACGTTCCGTCCATCATCCCCTTTTGTATCGCTTTGGTCGCCCTAAGTTGGCGGGGGTATGCCCAGACGTGGGTCCCTTGCTCACTTTGCCACTGGATTCAAGCAAGCCTGGCTGATGACGGCTGAAATGCCAGAAACCGGTCCTAGGATGCTTGTTTCCGGTCCAGGGAAGACATGGCTTGGCAGTTCGGGCTGGACTGTTCCCATGAGGCACAGGGTCAGACTGATTTGCATATGGCCATGTCTGAACTGGGGTGGTGGAGTGAGCTAAAGAATGATGATGGATTAAACCCAGATCAGTTGACTGGGGGTGAGTGTTTGATTGGCTCAAACGTTCCGTCCATCATCCCCTTTTGTATCGCTTTGGTCGCCCTAAGTTGGCGGGGGTATGCCCAGACGTGGGTCCCTTGCTCACTTTGCCACTGGATTCAAGCAAGCCTGGCTGATGACGGCTGAAATGCCAGAAACCGGTCCTAGGATGCTTGTTTCCGGTCCAGGGAAGACATGGCTTGGCAGTTCGGGCTGGACTGTTCCCATGAGGCACAGGGTCAGACTGATTTGCATATGGCCATGTCTGAACTGGGGTGGTGGAGTGAGCTAAAGAATGATGATGGATTAAACCCAGATCAGTTGACTGGGGGTGAGTGTTTGATTGGCTCAAACGTTCCGTCCATCATCCCCTTTTGTATCGCTTTAGTAAATGGCAAACAGCATTTTATCAAGCACTATATGAAGTCATTTTCTTATGTTCCGTCAACCCAATTAAAATATAGGGCTAGATTTAGAGTTTAGAGCAAACATGACAGAGCTCCCTGCCCACCAAACTTTCAGTCTGCCCGCTTTATTTAGAGAGAGGCAGACCTTTAGTATTATATTGATAGAGCTTCGTTGGCTTTGTTGATAGAATACGTGCCCCAATGGCCAAATTGAGTAGGGGCCATCGGAGGGGGACATTACACACTCAGCCCTATTTAGAGGGATGGTGTAATGCCTTTTTTTCCTGCCCGGCACTGCTAGGAAAAACCTGGCAGTGAGGGACAGGAAAAAATAAATTTTGACCTCCACCCCCTAGGAGAAGACTCCCAGGGGGTGGTGGTCATTAGTCTTTGTTTTTTCAAAAACAAATTCCCACTTTGGGAGTTTGTTTTTGAAAATGCCAAAAAAAGTCAAAAGTTAGGTGTACGGACGTTAAACCTGACCGCGGATGTACACCAAACGTTTAGTCAGCAGCAGTGACGCAGTGGGGCCGCGTTGGGGGGGATTTCGAAGGACGAAGCAGAGGGAAAATTAATTATTTATTTAATTTTCCCTCTGCATCGTCCTTTGAAATCCCCCCCAACGCGGCCCCAACGCCCCATCGCTGTTACCTGCACGGACCGCGGCTGCGTTTAGTACAGTGAAAGGAACTGCTTTGAAGGCGGTTCCTTTGAATATGCAAAGGTGATTGCCGGCTGGCGGACATGTCTAAATTTAGCAGGCTGTGAAGGTGGTTCCTTTGAATATACAGAGATGATTGCTGGGCCAGCAGTCATGTCTAAATTTGGCTGGTGGGCTACCCTTGGGATGGCGCAGGAATGTCCTACGCCATCCTGACGGACACTACACCATTTGCCAAACTCAAAATCAGGTCCTTGAGCATGCAATGGTCTAAAATACACCAATTGCAACTTTTAGATTTCAGTATGCTCTGCTAAGAGATAGTTCCACATTTTTTAAACGGGTTCATCTTCGCTGTTTGCAAAGTCCCCAACACCGCAGCCCGAACCCTGCATAGATGGATCTCGGACAGCACCAACACCATAGCCCCCCTCAAGAAAAACAACAATACCCGCGCCAAGAAAGCCAGATGGTTTACCACCGAACTTCGAGAGTCCAGACGCACTTGCCGCCGCCTCGAAAAGGCCTGGAGGAACACCAAATCCACAGAAGCCCACAACAACTTCAGAGCCGCCACCAACACCCACCATCAACTCATCAGAGAAACGAGGAAAAAGGCGATTGAAGACAGAATCTCCACCCACGCGCACAACAGCAAGGAACTCTTCAGCATAATCAAGGAGCTCGCCCAACCCACCAGCGAGTCTACCGACATCCCTCCCTCACAAGACCTCTGCGACAAACTCAGCACCTTTTTCCACCACAAAATCAAGAGCATCTACGACAACTTCGACGAAGACAACCAACACACTGAACCCTCACCAACCACCCCCGACACCCGGAAACCAGCGATTGACAACTGGGCAACCCTCACCACCGAGGACACACTGAAGACAATGAAGTCAATCCACTCCGGGGCCCCAACGGACCCCTGCCCCCACCACATCTTCAACAGAGCCGCCGACACCATCGCACCCATGCTCCGCCACACCATCAACCGCTCCCTGGCAACCACCTCATTTCCCAACGACTGGAAACACGCCGAGGTCAACCCCATCCTAAAGAAACCCTCAGCGGACCCCACCGACCTCAAAAACTACAGACCCATCTCCCTGCTCCCGTTCCAAGCGAAAGTCATCGAGAAAGCCATCAACAGCCAACTCGCCACATTCATTGAAGAACACAACATCCTCGACTCCTCCCAATCCGGCTTCAGAAAAAACCACAGTACGGAAACCGCCCTCCTCGCCGCAACAGATGACATCCGCACCCTACTGGACAAAGGAGAAACAGTAGCCCTCATCCTCCTCGACCTCTCAGCGGCGTTCGACACAGTCTCCCACCGCACCCTTATACGCAGACTCTACGACGCAGGAATCCAGGACAAGGCCCTCGACTGGATCCGCACCTTCCTCTCCGGCAGGACGCAGCGGGTCAGACTCCCCCCTTTCCTCTCGGACCCCACACCTACCACCTGCCGAGTCCCCCAGGGCTCCTCCCTCAGCCCGACGCTCTTCAATGTCTACATGGCTCCACTCGCCCCCATCGTCAGAACCTACGGACTCAACATTGTGTCATACGCAGACGACACCCAACTCGTCCTCTCCCTATCCAATGAGCCCAACACCGCCAGATGCAACTTTCGAGAAGGCATGGAAGCCGTCGCCAAATGGATGAAAAACAGCTGCCTACAACTAAACACCAACAAAACAGAAGTACTCATCATGGGCCCAAACCCTGACGCCTGGAGCGACACCTGGTGGCCCCCGCCCTCGGAAACCCGCCAACCCCCACGGACCACGCACACAACCTGGGAATCATCCTGGACTCCGAGCTCAAAATGGACTGCCAGATCAACTCCGTCTCGTCTTCCTGCTTCCACACCCTCCGCCTCCTTCGTAAGATCTTCAAATGGATCCCCCTCGAACACCGAAAGACCGTCACTCACGCCCTAGTCACCAGCAGACTCAACTACGGCAACGCACTCTACGTCGGAATAAACAAAAACCTCACCCGCAAGCTACAGAACATCCAGAACGCCGCCGCAAGACTGGTCCTCAACCTGCCAAAACACTGCCACATCACCCAGCACCTGCGCACACTCCACTGGCTCCCCGTCGAGGCGAGACTCACTTTCAAGATGCTCACCCACGCACACAAGGCCCTCCACGGCACCGGACCAGCATACCTGAACAGCCGACTCAAATTCCACGCACCCCAAAGGACCCTACGATCAGCCCAGCTCTCCTACGCCGTGGTCCCCCGCACCAGAAAGAACAGATCGGGAGGCCGCTCCTTCTCCTTCCTTGCGGCCAAAGCATGGAACGCCCTTCCACTCCACCTCAGACAGACAACATCGCTCCCCATATTCGCAAGAAACCTCAAAACCTGGCTCTTCGACAGACCCCCTCCTTGATGGAATGGAACCTGTACCCACTCCCCCAGCGCCTTGAGACCCTTACGGGTGAGTTGTCGCGCTTTAACAAACCCCTGATTGATTGATTGAAGTCATTGAAGGTCTGACATCTGGAGTAATTTCTGAAAAGATTGTTGGTTTCTTGTGTTGTAACCATAACGACTGCTGAATACATGTGGGCTGATTCTCAAAAGCATTTCTGTGCATGGGTAGTAGTACCCCAGGAGCACTCTTGAATGTTCTCAAGCATACCTTTCTGAATAGACCCTGAAGCGTTCACCGTTTTACTCGTACAAGTGCAAAGAGGGTCCTTTCTATTTGTACATACATATTTTCCGAATATTCCTATTTAGAGGTTTTGGGGACAATTCATAAAGGCATGTAAGAGTACTTAAAAGAGTACTACAGTAGTGTTATTTTGCGTACTCCTAAATGCCTTTATGAACAGCTCCCATTGTTTTTCCTTTCAGAAACAGAGCAAATGTTAAGATCATCTCTCTTGGCATAACAGCATCAAGACATGCTGTTTAATTAACTTAATATGATAGTTGAGCACCATCCTAAAAAAACTAGGAGGATGGTGAAATTCCTGGTCAATGTGGTTAATTATCAACCGCTTTCACAATCTCATTTATATTTTTCAGAGAAGAGTTGTTCAAGACCTCTTCTTTTAGTGAGAGTGCAATAGAAGACGTGGTTTCCCATTTTTGTGTGGTTGTTGGAATTCCCTTCTCCTGGAAGCCTTTCGGTAGTGTACTCGTATGGAAGCCTGGATGAGTGCTGTCACCCATTGCGTTTAGTGTCAGTGACTGCCTGCTGCTGCAGTGCGCTGGTTAGTAATGTCGCAGAGAGTAAGGGAACAAAGCCCTGTGATAAGTTTGGGCCCGATCAAGGCAGGAGAGGGTGACTTGAATGCTCAGGGGTAGATAGAGTAAAAGGGAGGCGAGGGGACTTGAGGGCTCAGGGATGAGTAGAGGGGGAGGTGAGAGTGACTTGAGGGCTCAGGGTTGGGTAGAGGTAAAGGGAGGTGAGGGTGACTTGAGGGTTCGGTGTGGATAGAGTTAAAGGGAGGTGAGGGTGACTTGAGGGTTCGGTGTGGATAGAGTTAAAGGGAGTTAAGGGTGACTTGAAGGTTCAGAGTTTGGTAGAGATAAAGAGAGGGGAGGGTGACTTTAGGGTTCAGGGGTCAGTAGAGGAGAATGGAGGTGAGGGTGACTTGAGTGTACAGAAGTGGTTAGAGGTAAAGAGAGGTGAATGTGAATTCAGGGTTCAGGTTTGGAAACTATGGGAACAATTCTATGAGAGAAACAACAAAAACTATTCAGAAGGCTGCAGATCATTCAAAACTCAGCAGTCAGAATCATTCTCAACCTCTCATGTCGCACTCACATCAAACCTAAAGGAGCTCCAGTGGCTTCCAATTCACAAACAATCATTTGAATTTAAGCTCCTCACCCACACTTTCAATGCACTCCATAGCACTAGCCAAGCATACCTCAACAATCGCATCTGCTTTCACAAACCTTCCAGACAACTCCGCTCGTATGGATACCTACTTGCACAAATCCCACACGTATGGAAAACCAGATCTGGCGGTTTAACCTCTCCTACATCGCTTTAAAAGTGTACAACGACCTGCTGCTACACATAAGAGCCGCCTCTTCACTTCTGGAATTTTACAAGAAGCTGAAGCCCTGACTTTTTGAGTAGTCCCACTAGGCCCTAAGTAGGCCTAGACTCACTCCTGCTCAGTGGCAGGATACCCTAAAAGGTGATAGTGCAATCTACAAATCTGCATAACATAACATTACATAACATATAACATAGAATAACATAACAGGGGTGCTTAGAGGTAAAGGGAGTTAAGAGTGACTTCAGTGTTCAGGGGTGGGTAGAGGCAAAGGGAGATGAGGGTGACTTGATTGTACAGTATCATATGGTATGACCTGTCATTGTACAAGAACGGTACTGTATGGTCTGGCCTGTCATTCTATAGTATACTATGGTGTGGTGTGGTTTGTTATTGTTTGGTATGTTCTGTTAGTGTATAATATGGTACTGGAATTATGCGATTCTGCAGGCACTGCTTTTTTCCCATAATTATGAATTTGCTGCATTTGCCACATGATCCATCATCTGCTGCATAATTTGCAGATTTTAACAAAAAAATGTTTTGAATTCAAATGGATGAAAAGTTGCTAAAAACATGACAATGGGTTTGCGCACAGTGGAAGGCCTTTCATACAGGTTAACTGGTCATGTTTCAGTTGCTTATTTCTGTATCTAGTTGTTAAACTGGTACTAATGGGGTGAAATCTTTGTGAAAATGTGCTGCATTACGTTGCATAATTTGTCTTTTCATGCCACATAATTTAGTCAACCTGCCACATAATTGGGTGCACCCCTGCGGCATATTTCCACTGGCCCTGGATATGGTAAGGACTGTCATTGTGTTGTATGGTATGGTATAGCCTGTTATCGAATAGTATGATATGGTATGATTAGGTATGGTATGGTTTGTTATTGTATAATATAGTATGTTATGGTCTCTTATTGTATAGTATGGTGTGTCATGGTGTGTTATTGTATAGTACTGTATATTATGGTATGAGTATGGTAGGGCATTTTATTGAGGTGTACAAGCTATGAACTACTATTTGGGCAAGTGCAGATATCACTGTTGGCACAATTTTAGCACATGTAACTTATGTTGGCTTTCCCAAATTGGGAATGAAGGCAGCATTGTATGGAATGCAACAAAAATGAGGACAAGTCACAAACAAATGCTCCCTTAGTGAATGTTGCAACAAGAAACTATATTAAAATTTAATAAATTGTATTATTATGGAGCTTGGACAAGACTGGATGGAGAATGTGAAGTTTAAAAAATCTGGAAAGCAAACAAAGCGTAAGAGGAGCGACGGGCCCAAAACAAAAAATGGAAAACAAAGGGGCATAAAAGTAGCAGTGTAAAAAGAACATACAAACAAACAATCACTCAATCGATCAATCAATCATGTGTTTGTTAAGCGCGACTACTCACCCGTGAGGGTCTCAAGGTGCTGGGGAGGAGGGGAGGTGCAGGTTTCAGTCCATCAAGGAGGGGGTCTGTCGAAGAGCCAAGTTTTGAGGTTTCTCGTGAAGATGGGGAGTGATGTTGTCTGTGTGAGGTGGAGCGGTAGGGCGTTCCAGGCTCTGGCCGCGAGGAAGGAGAAGGAGCAGCCTCCCGATCTGGTCTTTCTGGCGCAGGGGACCACATCGTAGGAGAGCTGGGCTGATCGTAGGGTCCTTTGGGGTGCGTGGAATTTGAGTCGGCTGTTCAGGTATGCTGGTCCAGTGTTGTGGAGGGCTTTGTGTGCGTGGGTGAGAATCTTGAAGGTGATTCTAGCCTCGATGGGGAGCCAGTGGAGTGTGCGCAGGTGCTGGGAGATATGGCAGTGTCTTGGCAGGTTGAGGACCAGTCTTGCGGCAGCGTTCTGGATGTTTTGTAGCTTGCGGGAGAGGTTTTTGTTTATTCCGGCGTAGAGTGCGTTGCCGTAGTCGAGTCTGCTGGTGATGAGGGCGTGAGTGACGGTCTTTCTGTGCTCAAGGGGGATCCATTTGAAGGTCTTACGTAGGAGGCGGAGGGTGTGGAAGCAGGAGGATGCGACGGAGTTGATCTGGAGGTCCATCTTGAGCTCGGAGTCCAGGATGATTCCAAGGTTGCGTGCGTGGTCCGTGGGGGTGGGTGGCCTTCCGAGGGCGGGGGGCCACTAGGTGTCGTTCCAGGCATCGGGGTATGGGCCCATGATGAGTACTTCTGTTTTGTCAGTGTTGAGTTGTAGGCAGCTGCTTTTCATCCTTTTGGCGACGGCTTCCATGCCTTCTTGAAAGTTGTGTTTTGCTGCGTTGGGTTCGTTGGATAGGGAGAGGATGAGTTGGGTGTCGTCTGCGTATGAAACAATGTTGAGTCCGTGGGTTCTGACGATGGGGGCGAGCGGAGCCATGTAGACGTTGAAGAGCGTGGGGCTGAGGGAGGACCCCTGGGGGACTCCGCAGGTGGTTGGTGTAGGGTCCGAGAGGAAAGGAGGGAGTCTGACCCACTGCGTTCTTCAGGAGAGGAAAGAGTGGATCCAGTCGAGGGCCTTGTCTCGGATCCCTGCGTCGTGGAGTCTGCGTGTTAGGGTGCGGTGGGAGACTGTGTCTAAGGCTGCTGAGAGGTCGAGGAGGATGAGGGCTACTGTTTCTTCTCTGTCCAGGAGGGAGCGGATGTCGTCTGTTGCGGCGAGGAGGGCGGTTTCTGTGCTGTGGTTTTTTCTGAAGCCGGATTGGGAGGAGTCGAGGATGTTGTGCTCTTCGATGAAGGTGGCGAGTTGGTTGTTGATGGCTTTCTCAATGACTTTCGCTGGGAACAGGAGCAGGGAGATGGGTCTGTAGTTTTTGAGGTCGGTGGGGTCCGCAGAGGGTTTCTTCAGGAGGGGGTTGATCTCGGCTTGTTTCCGGTCGTCGGTGTAGGAGGCGTTCGCCTGGGAGCGGTTGATGGTGTGGCGAAGCATGGGTGCGATGGTGTCGGCGGCTCTGTTGAAGATGTGGTGGGGGCAGGGGTCCGTGGGGGCCCCGGAGTGGATCGTCTTCAGTGTGTCTTCGGTGGTGAGGGCTGTCCAGCTGTTAATCGTTGGCTTCAGGGTGTCGAGGGTGGCTGGTGAGGGTTCAGTGTGTTGGCTGTCTTCGTCGAAGTTGTCGTAGATGTTCTTGATTTTGTGGTGGAAGAAGGTGCTGAGTTTGTTGCAGAGGTCTTGTGAGGGAGGAATGTCAGTAGACTCGCTGGTGGGTTGGGCAAACTCCTTGATGATGCTGAAGAGCTCTTTGCTGTTGTGCGCGTGTGTGGGGATTCTGTCTTCGATCACTGTTTTTCTCTTATTTCTGATGAGTTGGTGGTGGGCGTTGGTGGCGGCTCTGAAGTTGTTGTGGGCTTCTGTGGATTTGGAGTTCCTCCAGGCCTTTTCGAGGCAGCGGCATGTGCGTCCGGACTCTCGAAGTTCGGTGGTAAACCATCTGGCTTTCTTGGCGTGTGTGTTGTTGTTCTTCTTGAGGGGGGCCATGTTGTTGGCGCTGTCGGAGATCCATCTGTGCAAAGTACGGGCTGCGGTGTTGGGGTCGTCGTCTTCCGCGGTGGTTGGGGTGGAGTTGCCGAATGAGGAGGTGAGCTGGTCGTCAGTGATTTTGGTCCAGTTTCTTCATGGGAGCAGGTGCTGGTGTCTGTGGATGGTGGGTGTTCTGAAGGTGAAGTGGATGCATCGATGGTCTGTCCACGGGAGTTCGGTGGTGTGGCTGAAATTGATGGAGTTTCCTGTTGTGAAGAGGGGGTCGAGGGTGTCCTGCTGAGTGCGTGGGTTCTGTCACGATCTGGCGGAGTCCAATGTTGTGGAGGTTGTCCAGGAAGGATGTGGTGTTGGGAAATAGTCGGTTGTCGAGGTGGAAGTTGAGGTCTCACAGCAGGGTGTAGTTGGTGGATGCGATGGCTTGCGGGGAGATGATGTCCGTGATGGAGTTGGTGAAAGGTCCGCGGGGTCCGGGGGGTCGGTAGACGAGAGTTCCTCGGAGGGTGGTTGTAGGGCTGGCCTGTATCTTGAAGTGTAGGTGTTCCATCAGGTCTGTGGGCTCGTCAGGGAGTGTGCTCAGCTGGAGGGTGGATTTGTGGACGATGGCGATTCCTCCTCCCGGGCGGGTGGGGCGGTCCTTCCGGGAGATCTTGTATCCTTGGGGAATGGCGATGTCTGGTTTCGGTGAAGAATGCTACGTCCGGGGTGGTGCTGTCAAGGAGGTCCCAGATTTCGGTGGCGTGTTTGTGGAGTGATCGGACGTTGAGGAGGATGCATTGCAGGGTCTTCGGTTTGGATGTGTTCTTGCAGGCGGGTTGTGCTGGGTCCGTGTTCCTGGCGGTGCTGCAGGTATGCCGGCAGCAGTGACAGCTGAAGGGCCCGTGGGTGTCCGTGGTGATGCTACCTTGCAGTTGTTGTTGCGGCCCGGGTTGTAGCGCTGGCGGTGCGGAGGTCCAGGGTTCCTGGCGCTGGTCGCGGTCGGGTCGCGGACGGGCACATACGGACGCAGACGGCCTTCCGCGCACCAGCGGCGCGCCCGCTGGGCGCGGCCGCCATTAAGTAGGGGTCGGGGAGGCCTGGACAGCTGGGAGGCGGGAGCGGGGAGGGGAACTGGCTCGGGCTGGTCGCGCTGGGGGGGAGGGGCCGCGGGGGCAGCAGCGGCAAGAAAAAACAGGGGAAGCAAGCAAAAGAATTGGAAAAATGTGAAGAGTGAAAGGGTGAAAAAAAAGAAAAGAGAAAGATATACAGAGTAAAAGGGTGAAAAGAATAAAGGGTGAAACGGAGCAGAAAGCAGAAGAAAAATGCTATAAAGAGTGAAAGGGTGAGAAAGCTAAAGGGTGAAAACGGAGCAGAAAGGAGAGGATGAAGGGGGCAGAAAGCGGAGCGAGAGAAAGGAGTCAGAGGTCCACTGAACCACCAGGGATGAGGTGCAGGTATAACCTGCGGGTGGAGGAGGGCCTCGAACACCAAACACTATGGGAGTGCAGGGGCTCAGGAGAACAGGAGAACAATATACAGTCACAAAAAAAGTACCACAATCCGAACGCAAGCAGCGTAGAACACTAATCAAGAAATCAATCAGTACTGTCTCCCACTGAAGTAAATAAACTCCTGCTATCTACTAAGTCAGGATCTCCAAGGGATCCGTGTCCACCTACTATCATGCATATCGTGTCTGGGGTTATTAGCAGACACTTAACTCCCATCTTAAATCAAGTGATAGAATCAGGGATCTATCCGCCAGTCTGGAAAAAAGCCTGCATCAGACCAATTCTCAAAAAGCCCCAGCTTGATCCACTGGAGGCTAAGAATTATCGACCTATCTCCTGCCTGCCGATCGCAGCCAAAATCCTTGAGAGGTCAATAAATCAGGAGCTGTCGACCTATTTAGACATTAACAACCTGCTGGATCCAAGTCAGCATGGATTTCGTTCAGGTCATTCGACCGAGACTGCGTTAGTCATGGCAACAGTCAACAGAAGATATTCGGAGACAGGTGGATGGGGGAGTAGAGCGATCCTCATCCTCCTTGACCTATTGGCAGCATTTGACACCGTGAATCACACGGTGTTAGTGCGGCGGCTGAAGGCGGTGGGGATTGGGGAGGCGGCTCTGTCCCTCCTATCGTCTTTTTTAGAGGATAGGGAACAGACTCTGCACTGGGAAAATGTACAGTCTGAAACATTCCTTCTGCCTTGTGGAGTCCCACAGGGATCGGCACTGTCTCCGACTCTGTTCAACATCTATGTCACCCCACTCGCCAGTCTCATTAGACAGCATGGGTTCTCGTTTGTGTCTTACGCAGACGACACACAGATCATCATCTCTGTATTACATCAGGCGGCGTCTGCTGCTGCGAGTTTCCATGCATGTCTGACTCACATCATGAGCAACAATTATCTGAAAATAAACACGGATAACACGGAGGTGATGGAGTTTGGTGGCGGTCCGTCCCTGTGGGACCCCACTTGGTGGCCGATAGAGGCTGGCATATGTCCAACACCATCCTCTAAAGTTAAGAACTTGGGGATCATAGTTGATGAGCAACTGGGCCCCTCGCTGCCCCATTTGCGTTGTGCTTGTATTTTTGTCCGTTTTCTCTCCCCTTGTACTTGTGCCCCCGCTGCCTCTCACCATTCCCGCCGCTGCGTCCCCTGTGGCCCCGCCCCCCTGACTGCCCATTCGCTGCCCCTGCCTCCCGCCTCCCAGCTGCTCCTCCCTCCCACCTCCCCATAAATGGCGGCCGCTGCGCGGTGAGGAGAGCGACCCTTGACCTTGCCAGGTAGGTCGCTCCCCCATCACACAGCTCCGCCTGTGTTGTCTGCCCGCTGCTTCTGCAGGTAAGATCGCCCTCCGCTTGTGGCCCCGGTGCCCGTATTTCTTGCCTGTCTCCCCTTTTTTCCTTTCTGTGCCCCTCGCTGCCCCATTTGCGTTGTGCTTGTAATTTGTCTGTTTCTCCCCCCCTTTTTTTCCTTTCTGTGCCCCTCGCTGCCCCATTTGCGTTGTGCTTGTAATTTGTCTGTTTTCTCCCCCCTTTTTTCCTTTCTGTGCCCCTCGCTGCCCCATTTGCGTTGTGCTTGTAACTTGTCTGTTTCTCCCCCCTTTTTCCTTTCTGTGCCCCTCGCTGCCCCATTTGCGTTGTGCTTGTAATTTGTCTGTTTCTCCCCCCTTTTTCCTTTCTGTGCCCCTCGCTGCCCCATTTGCGTTGTGCTTGTAATTTGTCTGTTTTCTCCCCCCTTTTTTCCTTTCTGTGCCCCTCGCTGCCCCATTTGCGTTGTGCTTGTAATTTGTCTGTTTCTCCCCCCTTTTTTTCCTTTCTGTGCCCCTCGCTGCCCCATTTGCGTTGTGCTTGTATTTTTGTCCGTTTTCTCTCCCCTTGTACTTGTGCCCCCGCTGCCTCTCACCATTCCCGCCGCTACGTCCCCTGCGGCCCCGCCCCTGACTGCCCATTCGCTGCCCCTGCCTCCCGCCTCCCAGCTGCTCCTCCCTCCCACCTCCCCATAAATGGCGGCCGCTGCGCGCCCGCGCCGCTGGCGCGCCGAAGGCGCGCCTAAGGCAAGCCCGTCTGCGCCCGTCCGCGACTGGACCGCGCCCAGCGCCAGAACCCCTGGATCCCACCGATGCAACACTACTCGACGGACCTACGACGCCGCCACCCTCACCGCACTCAATGCCGGCCGGAACCCTGCCTGCTACCGAGCCTCACCGAGACGCACCCACGGACCCTTCACCTGCCAAACCTGCCGATTCACCTGCCCCCGGACGTGCACCACCTCCGCCAAGTCGAGCACCAGCAGCAACCACCTGAAATGCATCCTGTTGAACACCCGCTCCGTCCACAGGCACGCCGTGGAACTCTGGGACCTGCTCGACGCAACAGCACCGGACATCGCCTTCCTCACCGAAACCTGGATGAACGCCTCCTCAGCGCCCGACATCGCCATAGCCATCCCGGACGGATACAAGATCACCCGGAGGGACCGCGTCAACCAGACGGGAGGAGGCATCGCCATCGTACACAAGAACACCATCCGCATCTCGACTAACTCCGACGAGACCTTCACCGCCGCCGAACACCTACACTTCCAAATACACACTGACCCCAAGACCACCCTCCGAGGAACCCTCATCTACAGACCCCCGGGACCACGCACACTATTCAGCGAAGACATCGCAGACTTCATCAGCCCGCACGCCATGCCCTCCGCCGACTACATCCTCCTAGGGGACCTCAACTTCCACCTGGAGAACAACAACGACAGAAACACCACCGCCCTGCTGGACAACCTCGCCAACCTCGGACTCAAGCAACTGGTGAACACGCCCACCCACTACGCCGGCCACACGCTTGACCCCGTCTTCTCTTCCAGCAAGCACATCTCCTTCAGCCACGCCACCGGACTCCACTGGACCGACCACAGCTGCGTCCACTTCAGCTTCAGAAAGACTGCGACCCACCACCACCCGCAACAGGCTCCCCGCCGGAGCTGGAGCAAGATCACCGCCGAGCAGCTCACCGCCTCCCTCAGCCAGAACACACCCACCAACACAACGGACCCAAACGAAGCAGCCAACAACCTCGCCAAGTGGCTGACCGCCTGCGCCGACGACCTCGCACCACTAAAAAACCCTCCCAGCAGACCCGGAAGCAAGAAAACCCCTTGGTTCACCAACGAACTCAAGGAATCCAAGAAGAACTGCCGCACTCTCGAGAAAACCTGGCGACACGACCAGACCACAGACAACAGGACCGCCCTCAAGCACGCCACCCGCAAACACCACCAGCTGATCCGTGCCACCAAGAAGTCGGCACTCAAAGAACGACTGGACAACAACGCCCACGACAGCAAGGAACTTTTCAGCATCGTCAAAGAGTTCTCCAACCCCAGCGCCGGAAACAACGACATCACCCCCTCGCAAGACCTCTGCAACTCACTCGCCGCGTTCTTCCACCGCAAGATCACCGACATACATAACAGCTTCGACGCACAAACCACGCACCCTACCGCCGAACCAACGCCCGCCACCACCACCCTCTGCAACTGGACCCCGATCAGCACCGAAGACACCACCCGCACGATGAACTCCATCCACTCTGGATCACCAACCGACCCCTGCCCACACCACGTCTTCAACAAAGCCGACGCCACCATCGCACCCCATCTCCGGGACATCATCAACTCCTCCTTCCACACCGCCACCTTCCCGGAGAGCTGGAAGCACGCCGAGCTTACCGCCCTCCTGAAGAAACCAACGGCGGACCCCACCGACCTCAAGAACTACCGTCCCATCTCGCTCCTTCCGTTTCCGGCCAAAGTCATCGAGAAGACCGTCAACAGACAGCTTGCCGCCTTCCTCGAGACGAATGGATCCCTCGACCCCTCGCAGTCCGGGTTTCGGGCCAACGACAGCACCGAGACCGCCCTTATCGCAGCCACCGACGACATCAGAACCCTAAACGACAACGGGGAAACAGCAGCCCTCATCCTCTTGGACCTCTCCGCGGCGTTCGACACCGTCTGCCACCGCACCCTAGTGAAGCGCCTCAGCAACATCGGAATCCGAGAGAAAGCACTGGAATGGATCATCTCGTTCCTCGCCGGAAGAACCCAGAGAGTCCGCCTCCCCCGTTCAGATCCGAGGCCACCGAAGTCATCTGCGGCGTTCCACAAGGATCTTCACTCAGTCCAACCCTCTTCAACGTCTACATGAGCCCCCTCGCAGCCATCGCACGCCAACACAACCTCAACATCATCTCCTACGCCGACGACACCCAGCTGATCCTCTCCCTCACCAACGACCCCACCACCGCCAGAGCCAACCTACACGACGGGATGAAAGACGTCGCCGACTGGATGAGGAACAGCCGCCTTAAACTGAACTCAGACAAGACGGAAGTCCTCATCCTGGGCTCATCACCCTCCGCCTGGGACGACTCCTGGTGGCCCCCGGCCCTGGGCACCGCGCCCAAGCCAACGGACCACGCACGAAACCTGGGCTTCATCCTGGACTCCTCCCTGTCGATGACCAGACAAGTCAACGCCGTCTCATCTTCGTGCTTCAACACCCTGCGCATGCTCCGCAAGATCTTCAGATGGATCCCCACTGAAACCAGGAAGACCGTCACCCAGGCACTCGTCACCAGCCGACTGGACTATGGGAACACCCTCTACGCCGGAACCACAGCCAAACTTCAAAAAAGACTCCAGCGCATCCAGAACGCCTCCGCACGACACATCCTGGACATCCCCCGACACAGCCACATCACCGGACACCTGAAAGACGTGCACTGGCTCCCCGTCAGCAAGAGAATCACGTTCAGACTCCTCACCCACGCACACAAGGCCCTCCACGACCTGGGCCCAAAGTACCTCAACGACCGCATGACCTTCTACACGCCCACCCGCCAGCTACGATCAACCAGCCACGCCCTCGCCACCGTACCACGCATCCGCAGAACAACCGCCGGAGGAAGATCCTTCTCCTACCTGGCAGCCAAGACCTGGAACTCCCTCCCCACTCACCTTCGGCGAACCCAGGACCATCTCTCCTTCAGGAAGCAGCTCAAGACCTGGCTGTTCGAGCAGTAACTTACCCCCTCCCCAGCGCCTTGAGACCCTCCCGGGTGAGTAGCGCGCTCTATAAATGCCGTGATTGATTGATTGATTGATTGATTGATTGATTGATTGGGCTTTTCGGCCCAGATCAATCGTGTAACCTCCACTTGTTTCTATATTCTGAAGCTACTTAGGAAGGTGTTTCCGTTTATTCCGCAGGAGTTAAAGAAAACAGTGGTAGTGGCCTTAGTTTTATCTCGTCTAGACTACTGTAATGCTCTATTCATAGGCATTGCCAAGGAACAGAAGACTAAATTACAGTCTATACAAAATGCTGCGGCGCGGCTACTATTGAACATTCCTAAAGGTCACCCCACATCTGATGCCATCAAGTCACTGCATTGGCTTCCAATACAGCAACGTCTAGAATTCAAAGCCCTATGTCTGGTTCATAAGACACTTTATGGCGGAGGGGCTGCTGACCTTTGAAAAATCTTTCACTGGTACGCTCCCACTAGAAGTCTTAGATCAGCTAATTCTGGTCTCATCTGTGCCACGAAAGTTCGTAGAGCCAGATTGCGTGGTAAGAGTTTATCTCACTGTGTGGTCAGGCTGTGGAACCAACTACCTATCACAGTGAGACTCCAACCAAACAGGACAGTGTTTAGGAAGCAAATAAAAACATGGCTGTTCCCCAAGGCTTAAGGTGTCGGTTCTGCGCTCGGACACTGGTCCTCTTTCTCTTTCACCCCAGCGCCAAGACGCCTCGGCATTCGTGCGCTCTACAAATGTCAATCCTATCCTATCCTATCCTACTTGGTCCATGCCCCAGGGAAGAAAACAAAAACATGAGGAGGAAGTGAAGCCGACATGCATAGACACATACTCACCAATGAAAAAGAAGAAAATAAGAGTGACAATGAAGCCAACCAATGGTAAGAAACAGGTGGGCTAAAAGCCTCTTTTTAAAAGCTTTTTTTTAAATAGAAACTGTAGAGCGTCGCTAGTACAATGTCTCAGTCAAGACCTAAAAAGGCCTCCTTTTTTTTAACCATGTTTAGCATGTTTTGAACCATGATTCAAACGAATATTTTAAGAGTTCTATTTTATTCGAAGCATGTTACGAACAAGGAAGGCCTTGAATTTTATTTCTTACTGTAAATTACATTTAGAAATAGAATTCGATATTTCATTGCTCATTGTTTAGGTTAGCACTGGATAAGAGGGACGTGCAATGCAGGATATTATTGTGCATTGCACTGCAGCAGTAGTGTAAGAAGCCGCCATGCCATACATAAATGAGATGTGCAGTAGGCGCACACTTAAGTGCCTCGTTTTGGGACCAAGCTTTGGCAAAGCCAATAATTCTGGCTTTCATTTTGAGTCCTGATTAAACAATAAAAAAGCTTACGAAACAGAAAAAACAAAATACATATTGTTTTTCGTATGGAATACATGGATGTGATAAAGAAATTAATGTGTGATGATTCAACAATGTACCTTTGAGATGTAAAATAGTCCCTCACGCATTGCAAAGCAAGAATCTATAGGAGGAGGAATAATAAACGAATCATTCGATGTCATGAAGTGAGAAAGAATAATTCCAGTGGGAGGAGCCAAAGGGACGACGTATGTTTTAAGGACTTGTTAACATTAGGCCTAGCAGAAGCAATGCTGCAAGTTAGACCTAAAAAGGGATACGTACACTATCCACCAGTCAGATATTTTGCATTGCAAAGCATAAATAATGTACAATTAAAATAATCCACAGTGAATAAAACCAGAAATCACTTGCCATAAAAAGTTTGATGTTCTTGACTCTTCACACCAGTGGCAGGGGTATCTTCTCCTTCCTTTGCAGTAAAGTACTACGAAGTGCCATAGATCTACTTTGTGGTGTTTCCACAGTAAGCACCAAAACGAAAAATACATTCAAATCCAATCTCCTCTAGGGTCCACCTAAATAATGAACTATGCTGGAATTCTCTTTTGAAAGGCATAAGGATTCGGTCATGGGTGTAGGAAAATGTCATGAACAGAACCTATCCCACAAGAAAGCGTACCTACTCAGCATCCCAAACTTCCCCACATTGTTTCTTAGTACTGTCGTAGTGACTTGCAATGCATCGCCCGCAAGGTACAGGTATCGGTGACTCCTCTCTATCATTTGGCGGATGCCTGTTGAAGATTGATGGCAAGGTTAGTCCTGTGTAATTTGTGTTTGGCTTGGACATGACCAAGTGCCAGACTTCCAGTACTTGGGACCCTGAGAGCCCAGCTCATCCTCGAAGAGATGGCCTGCTTCTTTGTATGGTTCTCCTGAAGAAAGATCTTCTATTTCTCCTACTATTCTGCTAGGCACAGTAGTGCCAAAGTCCCCAAGGCTGTCCCATTAATGATAGTCTGGGAATTCCTTTGTCTTTCTCTTTTAACTCTCTGGACATTTCCAGACCTTACATGGCCATTCACACCAGACACTTTGCTGCAGGAACACATCAATCATAATGCTGCAGGCACTGTCAATGATATCAGATTCTGCTCCAGGCATACTTGGAGCAGTTGAAGACCTGTTTGCAGCATAGGTCCTTCTGTTTCGGTTCTGTAATGAGTTATCCTGGCTGTAGTAGGCTAGTGCTGGGAAGCCCCACTGTGGGGCAGCTATGCGCTGTAGGAAGGTGGAATCTGACTATATGGTTGCCCCCACTTTTTTTATGGTGTTTTGCTGGTTTATGACTTAGTTGGACTGGGATCCTGCTATTCAGGGCCCCAGTCTATCTGCTTTCTCTGAAAAAAGGTTTCCATGTGCCTTAGGCACATCTCTGATTGGAATCTGGAGTGCCCTTATAAGTCCCTAGTATATGGTATACTATGTACCAAGGGCATAGGTACCTCAGAGGCCTACCAGGGGCTGCAGCATGTATTATGCCACCCCTGGAAGGCCATCCAAACTGACACCACAGGTCTGCTACTGCAGCCTGGGTAAGGTGGTGCATGCACTCTTACTGTGATATAGGTTACCTATATCACTAAATACATACACACATATAAACCTATAAGTCACTCCTATGGCAGGCCTTATCAATCCTGAAGGCAGAGTGCGTGGTTCCTATGTGAGAGGGTGCCCCTGCATGAGCAGGGCCCCTCTGCAGCGTTCGGAGACCCTTCTCTGATGCTGTTTGTAGTGCAGCCTGACCATATACTCTTAAGCGCATTATAACCTCGCGTTAAATGCTAACTTTGGAATGGCTGCACCGAAACATGTCGTGTTTGGTGTCAAACATCTTGGAATACTACCCCCCGCCAATTCTGGCGGCGGGGGTAGCATTCCACCCTTCTAGAGGGAGAGACATGTTAACCCTGGCCTGGCCGGTAACTTCTTTCTAAAGCCCTGGCATCACAAAATGGATGCTGCTGCCACAGACACAAGTCTGGCCTCCTGCTGCTGGACGAAACTCCGGCAGGGGAGGCCTGGACAATAGGTTTCCTGTCCCAGGGAGGTGTGACCACCTCCCCAGACAGGATAGTGTGTATTGGGGCTGGGCAGGAGCACTTTCGGGTGCTTTGAAGTCCTGCACTGGGGGCACACTTGGTGTCCCTGTGCATACCCCAGTTCAAACCGGATCAGGGGCTTGCAGCCCCTGCTTTGGCGCGAACTGGACAAAGGGAAAGGGGTGTAGCCACCCCTCTGCCCTGACCCACCCATAGGTGGGGCCACAGAGTAGTCCAACCCCTAAACTTGGTATAAGTATAGGAACCCAGTCCTTAGGACTTTAGATTATCCCTGGACGAAACTCTGACACAGAATCCTGGACCTTCGACGCTCTACTCAAGACTAGAGGACAGAAGAATCTCCCTTGGGGTCAAGGAGTGACTCCCCTGCTTGGCAGGCACCAAAAAGCAATTGTCCGGTCTGCATCGCCTAAGCTCCCGTCGGACGCCGAAGTCTTTGCATCACCAGAGGTGGATTTCCAGACCTCCCCGAGGCTGCCCTGAGTCCCCAGCAAAGCTGAGGCCCATAGCTGTCGTGGGTAACGTGGAACCGTGACCCCTGGACACCGCACGCATTTGCTAGTGCATCCTCTTCTGGGTCTCCCACGAAGTCGTGCTTTTGGCTCCGAGTAGCCTTAGCCTCCAGCATCAACTGCACCGAAGATCACTGGCCTCCACTCCACGAGTGTCCTGTGAGCAAGCTCCACGTGCACCGTCTCGAGGCTCCTTCGCGGTCGCTAGCCCGTTGGCTAGTAGCCCTTCACGAAGGCCAATCCTTTTCTTCTTGGGCTCCCTGGTTGCTCCAGGCCTGCCCTCACTTACCCTCGCTGGGTGAGTTCCTCAGTCCTTGCTGGTCTGCATCATCGTCATTCTTCATCTACATCGAGACTTGCCGTTGCCAAGGCTTGTTGGGTCCAATCCGGTCGCCGACACCTCAGCACTCGACAAACATTGTGAATCAGCCCGAATCCTGCTCCTGGTCGCCGACAACGCCTCCTGGACCTCGTGGCTGAAGAGTCAAGACGACCGTCAACCTACCTGAAGCACTCGACATCGGTGGGCATCTGCTCATCGCCTTCCTGGTCACTGGCTAGTGACCCAGACTCTGTCCCCTCTGCTTTCAGGTTCTTCAGATCTCCGATCCACTCTTGGATCCACCCGGACACTTTCCACTTGGTCGCCAGCAGCACTTTGCAGCAGATCGCTATTCAAATCGATGACGAAACCCGACCCCGAAAGGCACCTATGCACCCGGCTTCCCTGGGTGAGGTAACACGAGTACTCCGGTGCTCCCGTGGGTAGAGAGTCTAGAACGACCTAGTTCTCAAAGGGTTTGCTCCAAGTCCTCCTTTAAGTGTCCCTTTTCTTTAATTTCCTGATCGCGACTTTCTCCATAGAAGTTAATGGCGTCTCGCGGTTGTGTATTTACACTGCACGCGTCCCCCGTGGGTCCCCTGTGTCACTACCTTGGGTTGTTCCTTGTGGTCCAAGCACTTCTAGAGGCTCTAGGCCTAGTGTCTAGCTCAGTCGTGGTTCTTATACCACTTTATTGGTATATGGTTTGGTACGCCCCTAGGGCCCAAACGTGTATTTGTGCTATTACTGTGTTTCAATAACTTATAACTTATGTACTTCGAACTCTAGCCTCATAAAGAGACTAGAGGGGGGTGTTTAGCAATAAATACATATATTTTGACTATATACCTGGTGTGGTGCTCTTTCATTTGATCACTCAAGAGATTATAGACTGGTAAAACAAGCTGCTTTACATTCCTTCAAGACTTAGCCTGAAGGCTGCTCTCCATAGCTACCACTAGGATAGCTTTCAATAAGGTTGTCTTTAACCTATCTCCAATAAGGGGTTGTTTGGACTGGTGCAAGGTGCCCACTATAATTAGTGGACAGCATATGCCAGGCCAACTTCTCACATGCGCTTTATAAGTTAGTACAACATAACATAACAAAGTTGCCTTGTCAAAAACCACATAACAGGAGATACACTGTTGTGCTTCTTCCCAAACCTCCTAGCAGTGTCTTACTTAGGGATCTCATATATCACATTCACTCTACCTACACTGTAGGAAAGACAGCTTCACACTTACATTGCTAGAGATAAACATGTTGCTCAGGCTTCAGTACTGCAATGCATCATCTCCAGTCTCTCATGTAAACATATGTGGCCACTTGCAAACCTATTTGTTCACTGAGACAGATCTGCACAGTGATTAAGTCTCCCATAGGTACAGCAGTCTTTGATTTCTGTGCCATGATTAACAGCAGCAAGTCATAGCAAGATTTCTGGTACCTCTTTAAAGTATAGGGAGGGTGTGAAATCATGGCCACTTGGACAGTGCAGTGCTGCAAGCTGACTGCAAAGGTTAGCACTGAATCCCCGACTCCTGTCATTCCTCCTGATCTCCTACTGGTTGGGTGGCCCTCTTGTTTGATCAGATACATCTGATTCTGCTGTTGGGTTTGCATGAGTTTAGACACTTCATTCTCAACTTCACCCACAACCAGATTCCACAATGACTGTAATGTCAGCCCCACGGCCCAAGGTGGTAGGGCCCGTCCTCTTTTCTGACCCTTCTAACATTGCTTGGCTAGATTTTAACTCTGAGATGCCCTCTCTGCAATATGAATACAGGGGCAGGAGGTACGCCATGGCCGCAGCAGCTATCACCTGTGGAAATGATCCTCTGGGCTTCCTTAACATGACAACTGCAAGTTACTACAGAGTGAGTTCATACTAGTCCAGTGGGTCTTAACCTTTTGGCTTCTGCAGACACCCACTTAATCATTACTGAAACCTGGGAACCCCCACTGAATCATTATTGGAATCCAAGTTGCCCCAATGAGTAATTACTGGAAGCCAGGGACCCCAGACTAAGCATTTTCGATAATTTAGACCGCAAAACAATACATAAAAAATACAGAAACAAGCATTCATCAAAGAAATATACAAACCATGAGATATTTCATTTAATCCACAAACAAATTTAAAAAAATCTAGATTTACATTTTAATTGGAAGGTTAGAGCTTTTCTAAATTCTATATTCTGTTTGATGCACTTGCACTGCTCCCATTTGTAGGAAGCTGGCTCTTTATATGATATACCAAAAAGAGGTATATCGTGCAAAGGGTCCAGGTATTCCCTTATGAGTGGACAGGGTCTGCTTTAGCAATCCCAAGGTGCTCTTCTAGAGGGCAGTGTGGTCGAGCAGCCTTAGGCTTATCAAAGAGGAGTGTTAGACAGCTGCAAAATACACACACAGTCAATAAATGATGCACACGACTCAATAAGGAGATCCACACCAATTTTATAAAAATAACACATATTTTTATATATATTTAGGCACCAGAATCAATACGATCAGATAAGTACATTTCTAGACAGAAATTCTCTAAGTTTTTCAAAAGTCGACAGTGCATTTTTCAGAGGCTGCAATCTTATCCTATGGGAGGAAAAACAAATACGGCATGCAGGTAGAATATAGCGACTTACGAGACCATTCTCCTGGACTTAAGGTGAGTATGGGGCAAGGTCCAAGGCAGCACCAGCAAGTCACCTCAAGCGGCACTGGGCGGCCAGGCGCAGTGGTGCAATACAGCGCTGGGTGCCCAATGTTAGTCTATGGGGATCGGTCTTCGTGAAAAGAGGCTGCAGGTTTGGACTGGGAGGACAGTCGAGCTGAACCGACAAGTGGGCTCAGGCCTCACGATGCTTGGGGACATGGGGACACCTTTAGTTCTCTTCTCCATGGGCCAGGGGCGATGGGTGCAGAGGTGTCCTTAGGCGTCTGGTTTTCATCACCAAGAGCGGTCGCGGAGAAGGGGCCTGCAAACAGAGGCTGCAGGCGGCGTAGAGGAGTTCACAGTGGGGAAACCCAAGGTGGGCTTCCAGTCTGGAGGGCCTGGGGACTGCGTTAGCATCATTGGCTCACTTCAGTTTGGGCTAGGTAGCTCAGGTGCAGTGGTGCTTTCAGGCATCATGTCTGGAGCCCTCACAGCTCAGTCTTTGGTTCCTGCAGGATGCATGGGAACAGCTCACCTGTACCACAGAAATTCCTGAGTCTTTGGAGAAGTGCTGGCAGTCCTCCCAAGCTTTGAAGGATCAGCAGCTTGCAGGGTGAGCTGACTTTGGTCAATTGTTGAGAATAGGCGAACAGGCCGGCAGCGGTGGCGGTGGCGCCATATCAGTTGCTTCTTCTTCAGTTCTTGCTTCCGCGTCTCTTTGGTCCTTCTTCTTCTTTTAGTCGTCAGGATCTGACTTTCTGGTGCCAGGGGCTCCCCTAGATACTATATTTAGGGGCATTAATGAAGTGTATGGTAGTAGCCAATGGACTACTTTTCCCCTGGGATCATTACGCCCCCTATATGACCACTTCCTGTGAGAAGTGGGCATAACCCTGTCCCAGAGTTCCTAAGTTTGCGTTCACAAAGATGGCAGACTCTGAAATTTTGTCTTCAGTTCAGGTAGCCCACCTAAAGGGTGGAACTAGCCTGAAGGTGAACACACCTCTCTGACGACTAATGTTCCCACCTTGCCCAGGTGCCAAACAGGTCCTGGTCAAGGCGGGCTGGCATCCTCTCCTGTGAGGGAAGCCAGATTTGCAAACCAAAGGAGGTGGGTCCTTTGAAGCTCCCGGCCTTGGAATGCTAATTCGCAGGTCATCCTGTGGGAGGGGCTGTAAACACCCTCTGCCTGAGCAGGCTTTGTTCCTGACCACCTGAGGGCAAAGGCCCTCACCCTTGGGGGTCATAAACTCATCTGTGGTGGCAGGCTGGCTAAGACCAGTCAGCTAGCACACTAGTCGGCGGTAGGTTTTCAGGGGGCACCTCTAAGGTGCTCTCTGGGTGCATGTATTAATAAATCCATCACTGGAATCAGTGTGTGCTTATTAATACGAGATGCTTCATAACAAACATCTCTGTTTTCAGAGAAGCCTTCATGTAGCTGGGGAACCCGTTGTCACCAGTGTCCAGTACATATACTTAAAACGGCTACCCTGATAACTTCTACTGGCAGCAATTGATCTGACCAGCACAGAGGCATAGCTGCTCATGCAGTTATGCCCACACATGTATTATAGTGCACCGTGCCTTAGGGCTGTAAGGCCTGATGTAGTGGTATCTTACCTTTACTGCATGCAGTGTCTGCAGGCATGGCGCACAGGGATGTGTGCCATGTTGTTTTTTCACTTTTGTCTGCACCTTCATTGGCAGTCTGCATGACTTAGGTGAGGGGTCCCTTAGGCTGGTACAACATGTCCTGCAGCCCTTAGGGACCCTCTTTAGTACCTCAGGCCCTAGGTACCAGGGGTACCATTTACTAGGGACTTACAGAGGATTCTAAAGATATTGCCAATTGGGGTACAATTGCACAGTTGTGGGAAAGCGATCTGGAACTGGGGACCCGGTTAGCAGGAACCCAGTGCACTTCCAGTCAAAATCACATCAAATACCAGGCAAAAAGTGGGGGTGACCATTCAAAAAGGGGCACTTTTCTACATCATGAATCAATCTGAGGATACTAATTTAATTTGAATTCTCCAATTTCAAATTCTTTCACATTAACATAATGTTTGAAAATTTTCAAATGTGCATTTTGCTTCTTTATTTATGAACACTTTATTACTCTGTTAATATTATTTAATTTTCTAAACAGTTGCGGACCCCCTGAGTAGGCTTTGTGGATCCCCAGGGGTCCACGGACCAGAGGTTAAGAAACACTGTGTTAGTCCGTTTTGGAGCCCTAAGCTATGGAGTTCTTTACTATTAACTCATTCTTCCCGGCTAGAAGACAGGAGTAATGAGAGGACAGGACTTTGGAGTTTAAATTTCCCAGAGCCATAGCAAACTCTAGTCAAAGCCTGAAGTCTACCTCTCCCACTTTTTATGGGAAAGTTACCATTGTGACTTCTCAGGACTCTTCTAATTAACAACTTTTTGGCAGCCTGCAAAAGGTGTGGTTGTTTTTTGACTGATAGGTTTTAGGATTTCACTTTCACCATTTTTCAGGAGATCCCACAGGAGCTATATGGTCCCCTTGTCTCTACCATATCGGTCTGCGTTTGGGCGAAAGTGCAGCAGTGGAATTTGGAACTGGGGTGCTCACTTCTATGTTACAAGAGTGAAAAAAGCATTGATGTTATTTCTATCCACCCTGGTTGAAACTCCCAAATGCCAAAAAATTGCATGAAATTGCACATTATTACAAGAAATGCTGGTCTGGCACTTTGCACTATTTTTTTAACGTGAAATATTTCTACAATTAGTGCTAAAAAATACCTCAAATTGGGCGTGATGTGAAAAACAGCTACTCGCCTCCATCTGCGTTGTTCCCTACCTACCTGCTGTAGGATTTTTACATGAACGAAATCTCAATTACACAAGGTAGTGGAAAGGCATAATATTGAGTATTTTGCGTGATAATCGTACCGTAAAATGCCACAAATTAGGTGAGATTACGCCTTTAATTTGTACACTCTTGGTACAAAGTGATTACATTAAAATAGAGATTTGGCACACGCCTGGCAGATGTGAAAATGGTAGGCCTTTGATTAATGGATCATTTAAGCTGTAGCTTTGGTAAAACCTCAAAGCATATGGGCTGTAGCTGAGGAGACCGTGCTTGGATTATTTGCTGATTAAATTAATTAGTTGTATTCTCCATTCCTCTTCCAGTTCTCACAGTAGTCCCTGCCTTCCAAATGTGCATTCATTCTCAATCACAGAGGGACACAGGATGTTTGTGGTGAAAAGACCAAACATTAGTGAGCCAGTCCTTGTGAGGGGGGGCAAGTTTTTTTTAGGTCGAGCCTAGGCAGCATGTATGCGCTGCTCTGCGAGACATATTGTATTCATATGTCAAAAGTCAAAAAACGAGCGTCAGCGTTATGATCACTCAAGTAGTGTCCCATTTTCATCCTCAATTTAAAAATCCTGACCCAGAAAGTCAATCAGAAACGGCCGACCTAGGTGATTATACGGGTAATCAAGAGGGGTCGGGAGAGAATATTATCCTTACCCCCCTAGATCTCTCGTTCTTTTCAAATGAACAGCAAAAACCTGTTGTCCATGAAATTTCATCAACAACTGACCACAACGACCTTTGGTCCCAGCAATTGCAGACTCTTCAAACCTCGGTAGCCGCTTTAACTTATCATTCTGATAAAATGGACTTGCAGGTGCACCTTTTGAACACGCTAGCGGTGTACACCGCCGGAATAGACCAAAAACTAGAGGCACTTAATCTGCTCATCACAAAAGCCCAATCCCAAGCCAAATTGGTCCAATCGGTATGCTGCTGCTCCCCCATTATCGAGTCATTATCATCCCTCCCACAATTTCTTTCTTCAGTGATAACAGATATCAAGAAGCTACCGTCGGCAGGGTCATCAGTCCCCTCACCCTCACCTTTCAATCCAGCCGAGGGACCTACTGCTATGGAAGACCAGTCTTTATCCATCTCCCCGCATTTTACGGTGTGAGAAGACTGTAAAGTAACCCCCACTAAATCAGTTCAACAACACAACAAACACAGGTTGTCCAAAAGGGAAAAAAAAAGACTACGGAAGAGTCGGAATAAACATACAACAGAAATTAAAGCACAAAATGCTAGATCCCCCGCCATTATCAACCCAGACCAAGTACGAGAGCTGCTGCCCATTCCAGGAGCAATCCCGAACTCGAATTCAACAGTACAAGTCTTGACCCCCCATAACGACCGCTTGCAACTGAATACACACCAAGAGGGACCGTTTCAAGGCCGACAGTCGTTTTTAGAGCACTCCACGCAAGTAATACCTGGATCTGGGAAATCCACAACAGCCGCTCCTGCACTAGTTACAATGCAATTGGGAACCGAAAACCCTTTGACGCTGCCTCTAGACACCTGCCTCAGCAGCCCATCATTAGTGGAGTGCAACTATTACGCCTTGCAATGCACAGTCAATCAGCCTGTCTACCAGAATCTTCCAAACGTCTCAAGTAGTCAATCGCTGGCACCCACGAGCAAAAGATCCCTCGCTTTGCCACCAATCAATAACTACCGTGAGCCGTCTCTCTCATCGGCAGTCACACGCACGACCATGCAGGTTCACACCGAAAACTCAACGAAAATAAAGTCTTTAATCGACGACAAAGTTCCCAAGCGGCCAATCACCAACCCAGGCACCACACTACTGCTAACCCCAGAGTACGTCTCAAGAGGCCCCCATGACATTTTAAATCGAGGAAACATATTAAGACTTTTCAAATCAATCCCGGACTTGAGCTCCCTGCAGTCTAATTATATAATCGCCATCGAATTTATTCCATCATTAGGAACCAAAGCGGGCGAAACAACCCAACTAACATTGGCGACTCCAGCAATTTGAGAACTGGTCCAGTCAAAAGTTGATCAATTTAAAAATTGGGGCATAACAATATCACCATTCAGCGCCCCCTGTTACCCATCAATTTTGGAAAACAATCAGGCCCAGGTTCTCAGTGCAAGCCCGGTTCCTTTCTCAGTATTAAAATCAGCAAGAAGTCGCTCGCCTACAGCAACCCTGGAGCACATGACAAGCCAGCAAAACCCTGATACGGTTGACTGGTCATGGCTTTCAGGGGCCCTAGTTAGAAGCCGGAATGATTGAAACATCCTCAACCCTGGCTTATCAATATGTTCCTGGAACATCAATGGCCTTGGACAAAAAATTCAATCAGCAGCCACCAGTGGTTTTCTAAAGGAGCATGATATTATCCTACTGCAGGAAACCTGGGCAGTAGACAATATACCCATCGAAGGCTATCTTGAATTTGTGTCCTTTGCAACAAGACAGTTCAAATTTGGCAGGCCAAGTGGCGGCCTGGTAATTTATGTGTCAACCAAATTATCTCTGCGTATCAAGCAGCTAAAATTTGAGGAAGATTGGCTCAGCGGAATACTTTTGGGAAGTCGACAGATCGACAGTCAGCTGCTTCTCCTTAATGTTTACATATCTCCGCGCACCACTGAGAAAAAATCCAAATTGGATTGTCTGACCAACATCGTGTGCAACCTGCTCAGTGAGTACGGCAGCATACCAAGTATAATCACAGGAGATTTTAACACCAACCTTTACTGCAACCCTTTTGAGGATCCAGAGACTGCTCCCCTAACGGTTCCATCACACCTTCCCACACAGTTAATCCCCGTAGGAAACAGACCATCTAAATTGGGGGAGTATGCAGTCACCCAGCTAAGCAGCGTAGGTTATACCGTACTGAACGGTCGTTTCCATACGGATATCCCACTAGCCTGGACACGATCTGACGGCCGAACTTTCTCTTTTCTGGACTTTTCCCTAGGGAGTACTGAAATTCTCCCTTTGATTGAGAGTTATTACATTGCACCACAAGGTGAGAGCGACCATCGGCCTCAAATAATAACAATTTTCGTTAAAACCCCGCGTCACCAGGAGCTCGCCCACACCCATGCAGGCTGCCACACAGAGAATTTAAAACGAATGAAATGGTCAGATGACGCGGCTCCCTTCTTGATGGAACAATGCAGAGCATTGTTAATCCAACAACCAGATACTGATTCCTCTGCTATTAGCAGCTGGGCTAGCTTTATCAGCCAACTATTAGAAGCAGCTCCACTCAAGAGGAGAACTGGTCAGTACGTATTTCGACCACATATTTCACCAGCAATAAAAAAACGAAAGCTTTGCAGAAATCGAGCCCTTCGGCAATCAAGGAAGAGCCCAGATAATAAAATCAAATTTTCAAACTATAAACAAGCCCAAGCAGCCCTTAAGTCTGCCGTACGCAGGGAAAAACAAGAGGCCTCAGATCAATTTTGGCTGAAGCTCTTCGATGAAAGTAAGAAATCAAATTCAAAGCAATTCTGGTCTCTGGTAAACAGGGATCAGCGAGGTGGAAGTGGCTACGGCAGCGCAAATATTAGTGCTGATGAATGGACCCACTTTTTATCATCCCATTTCGAGATTGCCAACAACAAAGATAACTGCCCCAACCTCCCAAGCATAAATAATGCAAAGTTATTATTACCGGAGGCTATGAATCAAACATGGCCGCGCCCCAGCTCCCCATCCATTAGTACATTCGAAGAGCCCGCAAACGTGGCCAGTGGGAACAACATCGACTCATCTCCTGCGACAATAGTGACACCTGAAGAACTAAAACATAAGATCCTACGCTCAATAAAGAAAGCTAGGGCAGATGGTGCACCTGGGCCAAACGGTCTCCCCCAGGCAATGTTCAAATCAGAAGCCGAATTTTGGTCAGACCATCTGGCCCCCCTGTTTTCTCAATGCTGGTTAAACAACGAAGTTCCTGAGTCCTGGAGAGGTGCTATCATTCACCTATTTATAAAAGCGGGAAGAGAAATGACCCCAGCAACTATCGAATGATAGCACTCCTAGATGTAGAGTCCAAATATTACGCCAGTACCCTATTGGAAGACCTTCAGACCTGGACTAACGAAACAAAGCGCCTCCCTTTCAATCAGACGGGTTTTGTGGCCAATTCTGGCACAATAACCAATCTACTAACATTATCCGTTTTAATAGAGAAAGCAACAGTTCAACAAACCCAATTGCACTGTTGCTTTGTGGATTTTAAAGCAGCCTTCGACCGTGTGCCCCGGGGCCTACTGTGGCAAAAATTAAAGGGCTGGGGCGTTCCCCAATCTTTGCTACTTGCAATAGTTCAACTCCACTCCAAAACATGGATAAGAATCAAGCTGGGTGAAGGTTCCCATGTTTCTAGGAAGATCGAGACAAGAAGTGGAGTAAAACAAGGCTGCGTGCTGGCTCCACTCCTTTTTAATCTGTTCATATCGGACCTTTCGCCAATTCTTGACAGCGTTAATTGCCATCCCCCCCAATTAGACGGATTACGTATCAGTAACCTCCTATACGCCGATGATCTGGTGCTGCTTAGTCACACGAAGGTGGGCTTACAGAGGCTACTTGATGAACTGCTCCCTTACACTAAAAACAACCTCTTAGAGCTGAACTTATCAAAAACAAAAGCAATTACCTTTGGGAAGCAAAAGAAGATGCGTGGAGGGTGGCATTTTAATAACGTAAAAATCGATCCAACACCTCACTACAAATACTTGGGAATATTCCTTGACACCAGAAGTTCATTTGTCAAGCAAAAAGAAGTACTGAGGACCAAAGCCCTGGCATTAGAGGCTGCTGCTACAAAACTGTCCAAAAAACTACTTGGTCCCAGTTTAACCCCAATGTTGAAATTGATGAAGGCGAAGATAATTAACTCATTGACGTATGGCCACGAGATCATGAAGGGAACCACAAATACTCTTTTAAATAAACTACCAATCAAAATTTTTAAACGTGCATTCCACCTGCCAAAATCAGCATCGCCGGCACAAGTCCGTCTCGAACTCGGTCTATTTGACCATCACGGCGTTGAGGCTGGAGCATTTATAAAGTTTTGCAATAGACTGCGTCACGCCCGGGAGGGTTCCTTGGAGGCCAGACTCTGGCAAGAAATCCAGAAAAGTCATGCCAGTCATAAATATCAGCTCCACCTGGACCACAGTTTACAACTACTTGGTATTAAGGAATTCTGGGGAACAAACCCCTCCCAGCTAGCATTAAAAGCAGTTATCAAGAAGAGTGTTAGGTTGTGGTCCTTTCACTCGGATAGGGCAATACTGTCAAAAAGGAAACACGCTTGGGCAGTGATTACCAATTTTAAACCAGGAGTTGTACCCCTTCATTTATCAAGCACGTTCGCACTTTATTTGAAATGAAAGTTCCTGGCCCTGAGGTTGGGTGAATGGCCTTTTCTAAAGAATCTCCCAGAATGACGCCGCCAAGACAATCATACCCAATGTAGGTTGTGCGGCTACCACACCGAAGGAATGGAACATATAGTTTGCTTATGCCCAGCAATGCTTACTTCTAGACGATTTTTACTGCGAGAAGAATGGAAAAGGCTTGGAATTCGATCATGCCGTCAAGCCATAATAGCAGCCGTTAACCCGGACAACACGAAGTTGAATATCGGGTTAACAAAATTTGCTATCAAGGCGTTAAATCTGCTGGAAGTCATCGGCGCCGCTAATCACGCCTCACTACAGCAGCGCGATATTCCATCATTGGACACAGTAACAGTTTGTCGACCATCAATAAACTGTTGATCAGAACCCGGCCCTTGAGTCGATCATCAACTGCTGAGAAGTTCAGCAGAGTTTTAAGTAAAATGTTAATTGTAACTTCAATAATTTTAATTAATGTTCCTTTTAAGAACATGTTGCTTGCGTTTTTATATTGTAAGGGTTTTAATTAACCAACAATAAAGTTCTTATTATATCACACTATTCATATGTGGGCTTTGAACACACCCACCGCTTTTCATTGGTTGCTTCATCTAGCTTTCAAAATTCCTTTGGTTTCGTTGGGGAATACTTACATTTGCCCCGCCTTTTGGGTGTTTTGTTCCCGCCCTGGAGACTGCCCCTGCTACATGGATCCTTTCATTATTAGCCATATGTTTCCTTTTCGGCGTACTACTTTTTTTCTTTCCGCGCGCTGCTCACATAATGCATATTTGCAGCACTTGTATGTTTCCCTTGAGCAGCGTGGTATTCTGTGCTTTATCCCTTCATCAGCGTGGCACGCCGGGTCTCTTTCCACTCTCTCTTCGCCGCTCGCGTAATGCATATTTACACTGGTATGTTTCCCTTGATCAGCGTGGCAGCCGCGCTTTATCCCTTAATCAGCGCTGCACGTCACGCTTCATCTTTAAACATGGCGGCCACGCACCTTTCTTTTGTTCTGCACAGTGCATACCCCCTCACTCTTCTAACAACAACACTAACATAGAGAGAGCAATTGTATGAGTTTTGAAAGTGGGCAGAATCAAATCCCGAGTGTTAATGTAATTCCACTGTCTCCTAGTTGAGCACATCAGCAACTACAGGCACACAGAAATACACTATGTTTAGGAGTAGCCTAAACATCAAAGAATGTTTACAACTGAACTAAAACAAGATGCATAATGTTTTAGGGGCATCAATATTTATATAACTGCGGCAGCTCACACAGGTGACTTTCACACTTGCAAATAAACCTATATCCTAACAAAGAGGAAAACTCTAATGCAGGTTTGCACAACAGCATGGCGTCCAGTATCGTTTCATAGTGTGCGGGAGGTTATCCCTCTAGTTATTTTAGTAGAGTATTTGCTGGGCGGTCACTTCGGGGTAGTGGTGGGCTCTTTGCATGTTAACCCAATCTCAGATTTAAGGGATACATTACAGTCGCCCAGCCAAATCCTCCTGTGACCGCCAGGGTATGTCGATCAGTGTAACGTAGCTTTCCTATTGGCTTTCTGTGGGGTCCCTTTTAAGGTAGGATGGGTAGTCGGAAGAAAGGCGGTGACAATTAGAATTTAAAGAAAACTCAAGCGGGAGTCTGTGTAATAGTCCTGGGAACTTTTCATCTGTTTTAGATGTGCCCTGTATGCCTGTATGTGTTGACATATGATAATGTCTAAATATACTTTTCCCGTGTACTATAGAATGTTATTGCATAAGCGTTTATATCAGCAATGTTAGTAAATAACAGCCAATTATTCATTGAGATGGCCTGCTTTGATTTGTTTTGGAGTTTTTCCTGCATAACTAAATACTTATAAGGTCCCAAAGACGAGACCAATTGGCTATGGTCCTGAGGGAAGGATGGGAGTTTCTGAAGTTTTATTTTCTATTAAGAAAAGTTTGAGATGGGAATTGATAGCGGCATGGGCACTGGAATTAGGGGTGCTGGGGTGCACCCACCAAAAGGAAGGTTAATGATCAATAAAGAGGCATGTAAATGTTGTTTTATTTGGTTACGATTGCTGTGCATTCGGAGACAGAGGTCAAATGTCAGACTCTGTCTTTTGACAAATTGCTACTTATTCTTCTTGCATAGAAATAGGTGTTTTCTTTCTCTGATTAGAAAATGAGAGGATTTTGTAAAATGAACTTAGTGACAGTTTGCTGGTGTGAAAGTAAAAGTTGCAGGATGTCATTTTTTCTAACACGCAACAAATTTTAAATACCTTTAAATGAACTGTACACATTCAGAAGTGTAATTGTAATTCTAAAGTGTGATGGACACAAATGTATTATAATTAAAAGAAATCATGACCCTTTACTTGGTGATGTGCAAATGACAAATATTCCCTGAAACCCCATTTCCAAACATGACATGGTTTTACCCTTACCACTCTCGTGCCAAATGGGTGTGGCTCATTTGCTGAACTTGTTCTTTGTGTGACACTTGGATTTTTCACAACCCCTATACATTCTGTCATGTAACATTGATGGCAGCATCCCACTCTGAAAATTGATCCAACACCACTCGGTAGCGGTGTACTTTGGACAAGTGCAGCATGCAGCTCATGCTGCATCACCAGAATGTAGACCCTGGAACCCTGAAGGTGTCATTGCACACTGTGCCTGGCAGGTCAGAAGCCCTAGGCAGATGAGAAGAGAGGACCCACTGCCCGCCTGTCTGAGTAAAGAGTTCCTGTTGGTCTACCTTATCTAAAAAAGGGAGGATCAGAGTTTTGAAGATTACAGTAATCCGAGCATTTGTCCTAAGTGTGACATTGGCTGCAAGTTGCAACTTTTTCCTCCAGGTCATTCGTCAAGGAGGTCCTCCAATGACGCATTGAAGATAAAGGGTCTCAAGCAAGCCAATGGGAACATTCTCTTCCTGCAGGCGCAGTCAGCATTCATAATCCTCAGCCGGACCCTGCCCTTGTCCCAATTCCTTATCTTGCACATGAAGGGGCTTATTTACAAGGCCCTTGCGCCGCCGGTGCGTCACTTTTAACATGGGAAAAGTGACGCACCGGCGGCGCAAGGGCTTGTAAATAAGCCCCGAAGTATTAAGCAAAACAAAGTTCCACTTCTCTGGTCAGGTGCACTTTGTTTGTCAACCTCCTCCCAACTGTTCACAATACATCACCTGGCGTGACTGTACAGCCACTGCGCGCCCTTTATCACTCTGTCTCCCACACCACCTCTGAGCATCTCTAGAGTGTTGAAACATCTCTGAACTTCATTAGAATCAACCCCCTTTCCCCTTACTTATTCATTTGCTTCCTCCTTGCTATTTTTCACTGCCTACTTATGTTCTTAAGGTTTTTCTTCTGCTCTTACCACTAACTTTTTTGCCTCTTCTTCCTCTCTCCCTCCCTCCCTCCCTTCCTTCCTCCCTTCCTTCTTTCTTTTCTTCCTACCTTCCTCCTTCCTTCCTTTTCTCCAAATTAGTGGATTATTCTCTTATTTCCAAAAGTATATTTTCTAAAGTCAACCATTATATTTTTTGTTGTTTAGTCAATAACGTAAATCATCTCATGTAGTGGCCACCATACATAAATAATGATATATAATGGTTGATTCCTCAAAAATAAATACAAATTATCTTGTGCAGAGTTGGTTTGGTTAGGGTAGTCATCAAATTTGGTAATATGATTAGATGATGATTGGCCTAATAAACTGAGTAAAGTTAGTTAGTAGTTTGGGTAATGATGGTTTTTTTCCATGGGTTGGAAATGAAGTCAATCTGATGTTATGCTAAGTAAATTTGTATGGCATAACTAATCACCTGTGAGGGTATCCAGGCACTGGAGCAGGCGTGTAGGTTAAGACGAAGGATGTTGGGTGTCAGACCCCGCAGAATTATTTGAAAAGCCAGGTCGTGAGCTTCTTGAAGAATTCAAGAAGTGAGGAGGAGGCCCTGATCAGGGCCGGACTGGCTACCGGGCATTTTGGTGTGCTGCCAAGCTGGGGGCTGATTTCACTGCGGTGGGGGCTGATTTCGTAGTTGGGGACCTGCATGTGCTTCTAAATAAACAATGCAAAACAAATGGTTTTAAAGCATACTTTAAAACCATTTGATTTTCTATTGTTTACTTAGAAATGCCCGGTGGCCAGTCCGGCCCTGGCCCTGATGTGTTGAGGGAGGTCGTTCCAGGTCGTGGCTGCAAATCACAAGAAGTTGTAATCTTCTTCTTTTCTATGGCTCAGTCACTGTGTCTTGAGGTCTCATTTTTAGGTTACGCCTGAGACAGCGCATGCACTGTTGATGAAATCTTTTGTTAACAAAAAGAAAGCTTAAAACGGGCTTAGAGCTCGCCCATTACTTACCATTCATTCTCTTTGACACCACTCTTGTTTCCTTGCTTCTTTTTAAACAGCACCCCCTGCTCGCCTCCTGCTTGCTCTTGGGGCTTTGAGTTTGTCCCTGTCGTGGAGCATGGACAAAGTACAGCTTCTTGTCTGCAGCCAGAGTCCTTTTACTGGCTGCTTGTTCCTGCAGGTACTTTTATATTTTACTTTTTTTGTATTCACTCTAGAAGAGTGCATGTGTCTCCAGTATCTCCCCCTTCCCACTGTCCGTGTTCTTGTCCCAACCACTCCCACTGCCCGCAGTGTTTCTGCTCTCCCTCTCCTCCCAGTGCCTCTCTCCTGTTGCTTGTACTGCTGTCCATTGTATTACTTTCCCTGCCTCCTTCCCCCAACCTCCCCGTCTTGCTTGCCCACTACGCTCCTCAAGATGTCCACTATATTGCTGCCCCTATCATTCCCACTGCCCCTTCAATCCTCCTGTCCACCAAAAAAAACATTAAACAAAGCCAAATAGCTCTTGTGAGTGCTATTTGGCTTTGCTTAATGTTTTTAGGCATATTGCACAGCAGCACAGGCTGTTGTGCAACATAGCTTAAAGGAAAAAAATCGCTATGACGCAGTCAACGCTGGCCATATCATTGCACTTTTTTTCTTTAAACCATGTTGCACAGCAGCATGCGCTGCTGTGCAGCATGTCTAAAAACAACATTGACAAAGCCAATAGATTGTACATAGGCGCAACCTATTGGCTTTGCCAATGCTTCTTTTCCAGTGATATACTTATTTAAAAGGTTTCCTGAAAGTAGGTAATTTGTCTGTGTAGGTGAAGCTCAGTGCCTGGGTCCTTGCATGCCTATATATCTGCCTTATTACCTTTATTGTTAGAATTTCTGATGATAAACAATCTGAATGCTGGCTGATCAGAGAGTCCTAGTTGGTGTGTAGTGCTGGTTCTAGGTTCAGCATGTAGCCTAGACCCTTATTCATGTAGTATACGTTTTATGTAGGTTTATTGTGGCCGTACCTCTTCCAGTTGAGTGTTTGCTACCTCACATTGTACTTGTTACAATACTTAGATGACCTTTTTGGGAAACCAGTCTGGATTACATTAGTTTAATCGTCGCACACAGATCTGATATGCTGCTCTCAGTGGTTTATTTTGGAGAACGATATGCCTTTGTCGGGCGAGGATAGATGGAAGCTGTCCACACTGGCTACTAGGTTTACTAGGGAGATCAGATAAAAATTACACCAACTTTTTTTAATTGTGTGGGGAAGGGGTTACCCCCATTGATGGGGGCATTTGAGAAAAGTCAAACTGTTCTTTCAGACACCTGTCACCTGAAATATATGTTAGGCTCCATTACAGCTCTTCTTTGTCTTATAAGAGGTTTGGTTCAGGCAGTTGACAGTGTTGGGTTGGCTCCTAGCTTAACCGCTTGGAGAAGGATGGATCTGTGTGTTGTCCAGATACAGCTGAATGCGCAGGTGGTGCTGGTGGACGTTGGTGCTGAAGAGTCATGGTGATGCAGATGACCCCTGGAGTACTTCACATAAAGCCCTGTGCCTGGAGGACTCAACATGCCATATCCTTACCGGGTGACTGTGATGGTCGTGAAATGACACATCTGTACCAGGTGTTTGAGATTCTCATTCATTCCCTCAGTCTTCTTAGTAGGAAGCCTTAGTCAACCCTGATTCTAAATTGAATCCTTCCTTTGAAAAACTATTTTTTTGTAATGCTCCTGGATGGAGAAGGTGAATTGCCAATGTAAATGCATTTTTATAGAACCATTACGTTAAAATCTCATTTGATTTGTAATTAACCTTTCCGTTAGTTAAGCGTTTTACAATTTAAATGGGGGAGCTCTCCAAGTTACCTCTCGTTTCTCTCATCTTCCTCAGTATTCCTCTGTTTTTTTCTTTGCTACTCTATCCTGACTCTCTCCACCAGTTGCCAGGGTCGAAATGGCCTATAGGGCAAGCAGGCGGTGCCTGAGGGGCTGGTCTGACAGATCAGGGCATGGGGCGGTTTTCTGGCTGTTTGTGGACCTGCTGTATAATCTGCTGGGCCTGTTTTCATGGTTTATTTCCCTGTTATTTAAACAAACCTTGCCTGCAGCAAGCTCAAATCCATGCAGTCTTCCATTCCTTGTACACCACTTAAACAGAGTGTCTTTACAAGTGTAACACTGCACCAATTTTGGAAACAGTGACCATTTCTTTAGCTTTCTATTTCACTGATGGGGTCCACTTTTATGTTGGTGCCCAAGCCTATTTCATGTCCCAGTCCGACCCTGCTGTTTTATTAACTTTGCTATTTTAATGAAGGGTCCACCTCACACTTCTTTTAAAACCTCCCTATCATATCAACTCCTTCACATCCATATTCGTTTCCCATTTATTCAAACCCTCATGTGCTTTCTTGTTTATTATTATTTGGAATCCTTTTCGAAGTATATTCCCTGTCGTTATTTTGTAAAATAAAACTATTTGCATCAAATTCGTACCAAATCATCCTAACTGTGCACTGCCAAGACGTCGAGAAGATCTATATAGCACGTTGCTGATCTTCAGCTAGGGCAATGAGGAGGCCTTCACCCTTGCTCACAACTGGAGTTTTATCTCTCTAGTAGGTTTAAAGCCTTTGTGGAATAGATTACATTATTGCAGTTGCTCCTGTACCTGTCTTTTAACTTCCATTTCCTTGTCTTTTGCTTGGGATAAAAGGAAATTTAAATCTTCATACAGTTTGCTTGGATCTTGGGATATGCATGAGTTTTTTTTTCACTAGTGGAGTGATGGTTGTCTCTTTCTGTCAGTCTGGGATTAAACCTTTGAAAAGTGTCACATTGAGACAATTCATAAAAAATGGGGGCAAAGTGCCTTGAGCATAAAACTGCATGTATGTTGACGGGCTGGGTCACCAAAGGATCTTGGTGTGTTTAGTGTTGTTTACTATGTTCTCCCATATATTTATTTTTCGAATTGAAGAATGGAAGCCAGCAAGCCCTGTCAGCGTTATATCCCAACAAAAGTGTTCCATATTCTCAGATGTCCCCTGTCTTGTTGGTTGCTTCCTTGATTTAGTTGGTGTTCTACTCTCTGTGTCTTCTTCACAGCTGTCCTGTACCCTCTCCTCTGAATTCGACCCATGTCATTTCCAAGCCCTTCTAAGCTCAGCGTAACTGACATTCCAGGTTTTGTCACCCTTTTCAGATCGTACACATTATACCCTTGCTTTGGTCGTTTGTGTAAAGGAAGGTAGGTTTGCCAAGTGTCATGGTGATGTGGTGGTAGAATGTATCCAAGCAGCCCTTCGAGTTCATGTTATCGGGACCTAGTCAGACTTACCAACTCACATAGTGCCACCATGGGTCACACGATATTGGAGGTCTTCAAATGGTCCCCCGATGAAAAGGTGATATCACTGTGTTGGAAACTCTAGATTGTGAGTGGAGGCTCCTCAGGGTCAGGGTCCATGAAGGTCTCTTGTAATCTCTCCATGTCTACAAGAGTTTGATACAAAAGCCTTCATGTTTGGGGGAAGGTAGTAGTGGTTGATGAGGCAGTGCCTGGCACAAAGCCCCCTCTACCTATCACTGCCCACTCCATGGCTGCTTAGGCATTGACTGATAATACAGCCACGCCCCGTCTACAGGCCCCACCCCCTCCACAGCCCATTGCCTTCTCTCGTTCGTTGAGATTTTATTCAAGATTGGCAGATTTGCCTTGTATGCACAATATTGTAGGAGTTCTAGAAGTCAGTTTAGTTTTGTTTACGTTGTTAGGTTGTTTGATGCAGACAGGTAGAGGGTTGGGATTGTTTTGGGGGATGGATGGCATCCGAGAGACATAAACAAATTGGCAAATGCTAGGTTCACAGTAGGACAATACCACAAGATTAACTTCTTCAATGTGATGCACAAGGACTAGTTTTAACCTGTAGCTAGCCAAGGCAGCTAGCCCCTCTACTGGGCTGATTGACTCCCGGGGCTTCCTGGCCCTCTAAAAATCAACCTGCCCATTCGTTACTAGGCATGGTCACACTTATGATAAAATGTCTTGTTAAAAGAATTTTCTAGGCCGTAGTATGAAGTTCTTCTGACAACTTCAGAATATTGTCCAGGAAGAAGGTAAAGTATCAAAGTGCGCAATTAATAAGTACTACGATGAGGCTGGTGTTTAACTCAACCATGCAACGCGTCCATGTACTTAAATTAGTTTTATTGCCAACCAGAGCAAGGTATCTCCATGGGGCTCCTCACAGCTACTCTGTCCCCTTTACATATTTTGATAATCAGTGGTGGTGGGGGGGGGCAGGTAGTTCATCCACAACGGTGAGTGAGTTTTCTGTGAACCACATTTCTGTTCGATTTATGTTATGCCCCATTTTTAGTGATACGTTACTGCTGTAAAGAGTCCATATGTAAGAGTAAACGAACAAGGGAGTAAATGTATTTTGCTCCACTTCAGATGAATTTGCCTCTTGGCACTGTCTAAAACCATTCATCACTAGTCTGCATAACAATACCTCCCTGTCAGTAAAAGTACTGTTTTAAAATGTATATGTGAAGATGGAAAAAGCCCCTCCACGTGGCTCAGTAGAGTGTGCACCATTGCCTCAAGATCATCCCAGCAAGATGTAGTATTGAGATGCCCTCCTTTGCATACAGAACAATAATGTGTGTGTGTGTTGACACCTTTTTGTGACATGAGTGAGACTCAGAGCAGTGCATTGAGGTCCAAGGGGCACACCTTGTGCACCATCCAATAAATGAGTATCACTACTGCCACCACATCTGGCTGTAGATTACTTAGAGTGGTAGTAGCGGTACCGATTCTACCATGCAGGGCAGGTCTTTTTTACCTGCTGACTGTTAGAGAGAGGGCCTATCAACATCTCTTGGCATTTTCAGGCCCAAGCCAGCCCCTGCAACTGGGTCCTTCGCCTCATCCATATGGAACATGGATTGTATGTGTGTAAGCTTGTCGATGTGTGTAGAAGGAGTGTCTACAGTATGTGTGGAGTATGTGGCCCTGGTCATTCCGTCTTCCATTTTATGTGTTGCTAAATCCAGTATTGCCAAAGATGGAGGGACAGAGAGAGTCCAGACAACTGATATGAATTGGAAGACTGGTCCAAGACATTCTACTGATCTTTGTAGTGTTCCAGACTGGAGAGTGTTTAGGAGAGGGGAGAGTGGGTCCCATTGAAGTTAGGGAGTTTCCCCCTACTCTTCCTTGGCCACTTTGTTCTCTGGAAGGGCTATGCCCCACCCCACCCTCACACCCCAACGTGTAGCAGATGGGGACAGCGGCATATCTTTTGTGCCCTTGTTTTAGGTTTAACCTGGAAGGAGACTCCCAGCTAAACACCACCTCCCTGCTCACACTCTGGACAAAGGCCATGTTTGGACCATTCTGCATGGAAATTCAAAAAAGTGCAGAAAAGATCAGAATTTGTCACAGAACGGAACTGCTAGAAAACAAAAATAGTGTCTGCAACTTTCATATAAAGATGTGATAGTAACTTCCAGTGTGCTAAGATTTCCTGACCAGAAGCCTCGGGCCCCACACCATTGGAGACTGGAGGAACCCCAAGGTCACTATTGTTGGGGTAAAAACTGCTGATCTCCCTCGCTGAGTTTGGGACTAGTAACCTGGGCAGACTCCGCAGGTCTGTCTGGGGAGGCTTCGTGGACCCTGCTCTAAAGACAGAGCTGACCGACTGCTTAGGAAGAGTGATGGAGGTGCCCTTGCACAGGGAAGATGCTACTGTGAAGGTGAGGGAAGTCTGGTTAGTTAACTCAACTCTGTCGAACTCAACAGGGCAAGTTCCGAAGAAAGATATCAAAGCCTCTGTGCGCTGGAAGATGCTGACTGCTGGTTGAAACACATGGGAAAGACTTACAATCACTGTGTAGAAAATGTACCTGAACAAAGGTATCAGTGCTGCAACCCGGGGTGGGCACCTAGCTTGTTTGGGTGGTGGGTTGTGACTGGGCAAGGGGAAAGAAATCCAAGAAACAAGATGACCAGGACGACCAGCAAGCGACCTCCACAAAGTCTTTTCTTTACTGGTGCAGATCAGTAGCAGCCGGCAACATTAAAATATGGTGGGCGCGATGCCAAAAAACTCACCATATATATGTTGCGTTTACTGGTCACAGGGTCAGTCGCTGTTTCTCTCTTCTGGAGCTCTCATCTGCATCTAGCGGCGGAAAGGGAGGGGCTTCCTCCCTTGTGCCACGTGAACCCAACCAACTCCAGACTAGCCTAGCGCTCATTTGGAGGCTGGGGGCCTGCGGCTGTAATCCCTCGGCTGATTCTCAGCCTTGGAATTGCAGGCTCTGAAATGCGCACATCAGATTGGCCGGCTGTAGGCACCCGGCCAATCTGATATGCGCACTGGCAGGGGGCTGAAGTTATATGCAATTGCACTAATCCACCCCGCCGCTTGCCCTCGCGCTGTAGCAGCGCGAGCCTGCCACACATAATAAATTGGTATTTATTACCATTTTATGAATGTGTGTGGCTGCTGCACTGGCAGCAGGCAGGGCGACGCTCCCAGGGCCGGACTGGGAACTGAAACCGGCCCTGGCAAACTGCTTGGCCGGCCCCCCTGGGGAGGCTCAGGGGGTGCGGCCGAGCTGTTTGCAGGGGCCGGTTTCGGCCGATTTTGTTACCGGGGGCCGATATTGCCGACCTCCAGTAACAAAAACGGCCCCCCAGGGGCCCAAAACCAGCCCCCACCCTGGCGGCCCACCGGGGAAATGCCCGGTGCCCGCTACGGCCAGTCTGGCCCTGGACGCTCCTCGGCCATAACAGAAATGTAAGTTAAAAAAAAAATGTAAGTCCGTTTTTATATAGCGCAGCTACTCACCCTTACAGGTCTCAAGGCGCTGGGCGCCGTTGTGGAAATTAAGTGAGCTATTGCCCAGAGTCACAGGGTGCTGAGCTGCCACCGGAGCCGGGGATCGAACCGTGAACCCTGTGCTCCGAAGTCAGCTGCCCTGGCCGCTGCACCACACCTCTCCACATAACAGAGGAGCCGCCGCTGGTGCTAATGCCACTAACCTGACCAGCAGGTGCAGGCGCTCCAGGTACAAGAATGTGAACCTGTCAGCTGGGTTAGGGCAGAGAAAACACTCAGTGGGCCATGCGGGCTGCACATCACCGGATAGATGATGCCCCGGCTGACAGCGACATCAGAAGGGATGCCGGGCATCCAGCTAGCCACAAGATGTTTGGCCAGACTGATAAGTACATTGACATTGAACACAGACAGAAAGTGGGAGAACAAAGAAAACTACTGGGACTAACGAGTGAATGTAAAGTGAAATTTAGCTACAGGAGCTACCCATAGCGCCCCAGAACTTCCCCACCACAAGGTAACAACCAATGTACTTTTACCACCAGAGACTGTCTCCCTGAACATTGGGAGTACAGTCCCCATCAGTACCCTTAAATGTTGCTCTCTGCGAATGAAGCCAGTGTTTTGTTAGTTGTGTGAGCAACAATGAAGTATTTTTCGTTTCATAAACCAAAGGACTTGCTGGATAATAATTTGTAAACTTCTATTAGATACTTGTTGAATTCAGAGTCTCTAACACCACACCACCTCCCTGAGTAAGTCTTGGACTGTTCGACCTCACTTCCTTGAGAGTCAAGTTCTAAAGGGGTGTACTTGATGACCAATTTTGGGCCCCGTACCTGGGTTCAGACCTGGACATCAAGTGGTAAATGGATCTGATTCACTCAAACTGAGCCTTGCAACCCTTGACCCTAGACTCTTGAAAATGTTCCCACAAAAAAAACAACAATACATCATTTAGTGAGAGAGGTAAAATCGGGAAAAGTAGCATTCACAGAACTCCCGGATAAAAGTAAACCTAGGGCCATATGAACAAGAAAAAGGTGCAGCGATGCGGCAAATTTCAAAATGAAGGGATGCACCGTATTGACAAGAATACGGCATACCCCTGTGTCTTACCTAGCGCTGGTGCTAGAAATAGCTACCTAGCACCAACACAGACACCCTTGCGCCATACTGCAAGGGTGCCTGCTTTGCAGGGATGATTGTTTATGTGCAGGAAGGCATACATTCTGAAGTTGCAAATCGCCATTATTTAATTATTGCTTTTGTGCAGGCAGGGACACCTTTCTGCACAAGAATAATCATTAATGGCATTTTGCTCTTTCTTTGTGTGTTGCAGAATGCAGCACACATAGAAAAAGCAAAAACGAGGAGAAATAAAAGTATTTTTCCTCTGTGCGCCAACCTAACGCATGCTTTTGCGTGGCGTTAGTTTTTGCGCTGCCTCAGATTTACACATCCTTGTAAATCAGGGGCTATGTCAAAAAGCAATGCCCACAGCAACACCCACTGCATGCCCATTTCACGCAGATACCTGCGTGAAAGGGTACCATATTTACAAAGCGGCATTAAGCCACTATGCAAGGCTTACCGCAGATTTGTAAATATGGTGCAGGGCATTGCGCCACCGGAACGTCGAAAAAAATGACGTTACGGTAGCGCAATCCCCTTGCACATATGCACCCTAGTGTTCTATTTCAGCAATTCACGCAATGCCTAAAATATAGCATGCAAAGTCAACTTTGTGAGTTCTGCTGAGTGGTAATGCATAAGTAACACTTTGCACACTTACAAGTTTTACCGGAAGCAGTGTCACACAAAGTAAAACCACAGTTTTTTCCAACTGCTAAAAGAAGGTGTAATATGTGTGTCTAGAAAGACTTGAAATAGAATGCTGAAATGGGCCTGGTATTTTGGGACTAACAGGCAGGCCAAAACTCATGCTGGCCAATATCTCCGATGTGACTCCGGCTGCAGCCGGTAACACAGTGCCAAGCATTACCACTTCATGCCACCAGCCACCTTGTATTGAGGGCCACAGTGTGCACTATACGGTGTGTGCCCATTCAATCAAAAACGTATTAAGCTGCAAAAGTGGATCCTTAATATTTGACTCCTTATAGAAGCCTATACAACACTTTTATATCTAAATGTTTTAATATTAACAAGCAACCTTCCCATTTTCTTCTTAGATGCATACAGAATGTGACTGTGCTCTATTATCACTCCCTATCTAGGTCCTTTCTGCATTTCAAACAGCTGCCGCAGCTGGAGGCACTGAACCTCCAATGTTTCCCCACAATTTCAAAATCAGCATTTTCTCTATAATCATCTGCTCATGAATAAACATTTGAGCTGATTAACACACTTTCTTCTCAGGTTTGGCACAGTACAATCATCTTTTCACCTTGCTCCATATCTCGGCTCAATACTTTGGGCTCACAATCAAATATCGACTGTTAATATCAGCACACTTTCAGGTATCTTGGCTGCAAACGAGTCGGGGATCCATCACACTTTGACAATTTCCATATACGTCAGAAATGTTTTAATTAAATGCAGCCACCGGCTAAATATAATGTGAGAGAGAGAGAGAGAGAGAGAGAAAGAGAGAGAGAGAGAGAGAGAGAGAGACAGTGTGTGCACGCGTGTGTGTGCGTACGCGTGTGTGTGTGCGCGCGTACCTCAAAAATAGAAAAAGCCCTTAGGGGTGCATGGGTTCCCTGTGGGACCCCTAGAACGCATGAGCTGCAGGGGTTTATCTTACAACCTTACCACTCTACGTTTAACAGATTTCTAAGGTACTATTACTTACAGGTTATTTATAGGCCCCCTTGTATTGCTCTAATTTTGCTTGTCCATTCACAGTTCCTGTTAGCTTTTGCCTCCCTATCATTCTATGAATTGGTTAGGAAATGTATCTCTTTAAACCCCACCAGAAAGGGTGGAAGCAATAAAAGGTGGGGTCTCCTGGAACATGAACCCCTTGTCTTTTTCCCACTGACCACACAGATGCTATATTACATGCTTCACATTATCCAGGTGTTGTCCCCAGAGGTAGCTTGGGCACCACAGGCTGTGTGTTATTTCCTTCACTACCAGAAACAAGCATTGGCATAGCCAATAGGTCTCGCCTTTGGGACCTTATAAGTGTTTAGTTATCCAGCACAATATCCTTGGTGCAACAACATCAACTGTTGCATGGCTAAACACTTATAAGGTCCCAAAGGCGAGACCTATTGGCTATGCCAATGCTTGTTTAGTTGGGAAGTGACAACAGGAGGTAGTGGCACGTACACTGCAAAAGCCACAAAAGATTCTTCGACACCTATTTTTTTTAAAGAAAGAGTCTGCTTTGATAGATAAATGGTTTAATTAGAGCAACTATAAATATCGTTTTCGCAGACGGGCAAGCAAGCTCTCACAAAGACAGGACCATGTTACCCAAGATTGAAAGTCAGATACTGAAGGTTTCTAGCCACATCTGCTGTGTTTGTCCTGCTTAATTTTATTTATTAGCTTGAAACGTACAAGTGCACAGCATTTGGAGCAAAACAAATACCATTGAAGTTCTCAATAATTACACAGTGCAATTTTAAATGGACACACTGTATAGTATCAGTAATAAACCTTTGTAAAAGAAAAATTAAAAACAATTGTGACGCGTGTGCATGCTTTTTCCAAAAAGTTTGCAAACCAAGCAGACACATTTTGGGATGCGTAATTAAATTTGTTTGTTTTTGATTAAGAGTAAGTAGTAAAAAAGTTAGAGCTATTGGTATTATAAATGATAATGTATTTTACTTATGTTATTTTGTTTACAGTGGAGTAAAAGTGTTTATGAGCTTATAAACATTGCGCTCTCCTTGGGCAAAGCGTAGACAGATTGCCGCTGTGATTTTATGTGTTGTATGTAAAGCGTCACGGTGAGGGTTTAGTTGAAACCTAATGAAAGTTAGAGCTAAAGCCGCCACCCTGAATGGCAAGATTTTTCCAGTGTTGGATGTGCAAGGGTGCCTGTGTCAATATTGGGCAAAAGACACACAATTGATGGACGGAATGCAGAACAAATCAAAACATTCACGTCTGGGCATACCCAGCGCACTTTAGGGCGAGGAAGCAAAAGACATACAATTGATGGACGGAATGCAGAACAAATCAAAACATTCACCCCCAGTCAAGAGATCTGGGTTAAATCCATCATTCTTTTGCTCACCATGCCACCCCAGTTTAGACCTGGCCAGATGCAAATCAGTCTTGACCCTGTGCCTCATGGGAACAGTCCAGCCCGAACTGCCAAGCCAGGTCCTCCCTGGACCGAGAACAAGCATCCTAGGACCGGTTTCGGGTTTCACCCTCTTCAGCCAGGATAGCTTGATTCCAGTGGCACAGTGAGCCCGGGACCCACGTCTGGGCATACCCGGCGCACTTAGGGCGAGGAAGCAAAAGACACACAATTGATGGACGGATTGCAGAACAAATCAAAACATTCACCCCCAGTCAAGAGATCTGGGTTAAATCCATCATTCTTTTGCTCACCATGCCACCCCAGTTTAGACCTGGCCATATGCAAATCAGTCTTGACCCTGTGCCTCATGGGAACAGTCCAGCCCGAACTGCCAAGCCAGGTCCTCCCTGGACCGGAAACAAGCATCCTAGGACCGGTTTCGGGGTTTCACCCCTCTTCAGCCTGCCAGTTCGGGCTGGACTGTTCCCATTGGGCGCAGGGTCAAGACTGATTTGCATATGGCTGGGTCCAAACTGGAAAGGCATGGTGAGCAAAAAAACGATGGATTTAGGCCCAGATCTCTGTAGTGGGGTGAATGTATGACATTGTTCTGCATTCTGTCCATCAATTGTTGTTTTTGCATTTGTCACCCCGAGTGGGACGGGTATGCCCAGACGTGGGTCCCGTGCTCTCCATGCCACTGGAGTCAAGCTATACTGGCTGATGAGGGCTGAAAGCCCGAAACCGGTCCTAGGATGCTTGTCTCTAGTCCAGGGAGGACCTGGCCTGGCAGTTCGGGCTGGACTGTTCCCATTGGGCGCAGGGTCAAGATTGATTTACATATGGCTGGGTCCAAACTGGAAAGGCATGGTGAGCAAAAAAACGATGGATTTAGGCCCAGATCTCTGTACTGGGGTGAATGTATGACATTGTTCTGCATTCTGTCCATCAATTGTTGTTTTTGCATTTGTCACCCCGAGTGGGACGGGTATGCCCAGACGTGGGTCCCGTGCTCTCTATGCCACTGGAGTCAAGCTATCCTGGCTGATGAGGGCTGAAAGCCCGAAACCGGTCCTAGGATGCTTGTCTCCAGTCCAGGGAGGACCTGGCCTGGCAGTTCGGTCTGGAATGTTCCCATTGGGCGTAGGGTCAAGACTGATTTGCATATGGCTGGGTCCAAACTGGAAAGGCATGGTGAGCAAAAAAACGATGGATTTAGGCCCAGATCTCTGTACTGGGGTGAATGTATGACATTGTTCTGCATTCTGTCCATCAATTGTTGTTTTTGCATTTGTCACCCCGAGTGGGACGGGTATGCCCAGACGTGGGTCTTGTGCTCTCCATGCCACTGGAGTCAAGCTATCCTGGCTGATGAGGGCTGAAAGCCCGAAACCGGTCCTAGGATGCTTGTCTCCAGTCCAGGGAGGACCTGGCCTGGCAGTTCGGGCTGGACTGTTCCCATTGGGCGCAGGGTCAAGACTGATTTGCATATGGCTGGGTCCAAACTGGAAAGGCATGGTGAGCAAAAAAACGATGGATTTAGGCCCAGATCTCTGTACTGGGGTGAATGTATGACATTGTTCTGCATTCTGTCCATCAATTGTTATTTTTGCATTTGTCACCCCGAGTGGGACGGGTATGCCCAGACGTGGGTCCCGTGCTCTCCATGCCACTGGATTCAAGCTATCCTGGCTGATGAGGGCTGAAAGCCCGAAACCGGTCCTAGGATGCTTGTCTCCAGTCCAGGGAGGACCTGGCCTGGCAGTTCGGGCTGGACTGTTCCCATTGGGCGCAGGGTCAAGACTGATTTGCATATGGCTGGGTCCAAACTGGAAAGGCATGGTGAGCAAAAAACGATGGATTTAGGCCCAGATCTCTGTACTGAGGTGAATGTATGACATTGTTCTGCATTCTGTCCATCAATTGTTGTTTTTGCATTTGTCACCCCGAGTGGGACGGGTATGCCCAGACGTGGGTCCCGTGCTCTCCATGCCACTGGAGTCAAGCTATCCTGGCTGATGAGGGCTGAAAGCCCGAAACAGGTCCTAGGATGCTTGTCTCCAGTCCAGGGAGGACCTGGCCTGGCAGTTCGGGCTGGACTGTTCCCATTGGGCGCAGGGTCAAGACTGATTTGCATATGGCTGGGTCCAAACTGGAAAGGCATGGTGAGCAAAAAAACGTTGGATTTAGGCCCAGATCTCTGTACTGGGGTGAATGTATGACATTGTTCTGCATTTTGTCCATCAATTGTTGTTTTTGCATTTGTCACCCCGAGTGGGACGGGTATGCCCAGACGTGGGTCCCGTGCTCTCCATGCCACTGGAGTCAAGCTATCCTGGCTGATGAGGGCTGAAAGCCCGAAACCGGTCCTAGGATGCTTGTCTCCAGTCCAGGGAGGACCTGGCTGGCCGTTCGGGCTGGACTGTTCCCATTGGGCGCAGGGTCAAGACTGATTTGCATATGGCTGGGTCCAAACTGGAAAGGCATGGTGAGCAAAAAAACGATGGATTTAGGCCCAGATCTCTGTACTGGGGTGAATGTATGACATTGTTCTGCATTCTGTCCATCAATTGTTGTTGTTGCATTTGTCACCCCGAGTGGGACGGGTATGCCCAGACGTGGGTCCCGTGCTCTCCATGCCACTGGAGTCAAGCTATCCTGGCTGATGAGGGCTGAAAGCCCGAAACCAGTCCTAGGAGGCTTGTCTCCAGTCCAGGGAGGACCTGGCCTGGCAGTTCGGGCTGGACTGTTCCCATTGGGCGCAGGGTCAAGACTGATTTGCATATGGCTGGGTCCAAACTGGAAAGGCATGGTGAGCAAAAAAACGATGGATTTAGGCCCAGATCTCTGTACTGAGGTGAATGTATGACATTGTTCTGCATTCTGTCCATCAATTGTTGTTTTTGCATTTGTCACCCCGAGTGGGACGGGTATGCCCAGACGTGGGTCCCGTGCTCTCCATGCCACTGGAGTCAAGCTATCCTGGCTGATGAGGGCTGAAAGCCCGAAACAGGTCCTAGGATGCTTGTCTCCAGTCCAGGGAGGACCTGGCCTGGCAGTTCGGGCTGGACTGTTCCCATTGGGCGCAGGGTCAAGACTGATTTGCATATGGCTGGGTCCAAACTGGAAAGGCATGGTGAGCAAAAAAACGATGGATTTAGGCCCAGATCTCTGTACTGGGGTGAATGTATGACATTGTTCTGCATTCTGTCCATCAATTGTTGTTTTTGCATTTGTCACCCCGAGTGGGACGGGTATGCCCAGACGTGGGTCCCATGCTCTCCATGCCACTGGAGTCAAGCTATCCTGGCTGATGAGGGCTGAAAGCCCGAAACCGGTCCTAGGATGCTGGTTTCCAGTCCAGGGAGGACCTGGCCTGGCAGTTTGGGCTGGACTGTTCCCATTGGGCGCAGGGTCAAGACTGATTTGCATATGGCTGGGTCCAAACTGGAAAGGCATGGTGAGCAAAAAAACGATGGATTTAGGCCCAGATCTCTGTACTGGGGTTAATGTATGACATTGTTCTGCATTCTGTCCATCAATTGTTGTTTTTGCATTTGTCACCCCGAGTGGGACGGGTATGCCCAGACGTGGGTCCCGTGCTCTCCATGCCACTGGAGTCAAGCTATCCTGGCTGATGAGGGCTGAAAGCCCGAAACAGGTCCTAGGATGCTTGTCTCCAGTCCAGGGAGGACCTGGCCTGGCAGTTCGGGCTGGACTGTTCCCATTGGGCGCAGGGTCAAGACTGATTTGCATATGGCTGGGTCCAAACTGGAAAGGCATGGTGAGCAAAAACGATGGATTTAGGCCCAGATCTCTGTACTGGGGTGAATGTATGACATTGTTCTGCATTCTGTCCATCAATTGTTGTTTTTGCATTTGTCACCCCGAGTGGGACGGGTATGCCCAGACGTGGGTCCCGTGCTCTCCATGCCACTGGAGTCAAGCTATCCTGGCTGATGAGGGCTGAAAGCCCGAAACCGGTCCTAGGATGCTGGTTTCCAGTCCAGGGAGGACCTGGCCTGGCAGTTTGGGCTGGACTGTTCCCATTGGGCGCAGGGTCAAGACTGATTTGCATATGGCTGGGTCCAAACTGGAAAGGCATGGTGAGCAAAAACGATGGATTTAGGCCCAGATCTCTGTACTGAGGTGAATGTATGACATTGTTCTGCATTCTGTCCATCAATTGTTGTTTTTGCATTTGTCACCCCGAGTGGGACGGGTATGCCCAGACGTGGGTCCCGTGCTCTCCATGCCACTGGAGTCAAGCTATCCTGGCTGATGAGGGCTGAAAGCCCGAAACCGGTCCTAGGATGCTTGTCTCCAGTCCAGGGAGGACCTGGCTGGCCGTTCGGGCTGGACTGTTCCCATTGGGCGCAGGGTCAAGACTGATTTGCATATGGCTGGGTCCAAACTGGAAAGGCATGGTGAGCAAAAAAACGATGGATTTAGGCCCAGATCTCTGTACTGAGGTGAATGTATGACATTGTTCTGCATTCTGTCCATCAATTGTTGTTTTTGCATTTGTCACCCCGAGTGGGACGGGTATGCCCAGACGTGGGTCCCGTGCTCTCCATGCCACTGGAGTCAAGCTATCCTGGCTGATGAGGGCTGAAAGCCCGAAACCGGTCCTAGGAGGCTTGTCTCCAGTCCAGGGAGGACCTGGCCTGGCAGTTCGGGCTGGACTGTTCCCATTGGGCGCAGGGTCAAGACTGATTTGCATATGGCTGGGTCCAAACTGGAAAGGCATGGTGAGCAAAAAAACGATGGATTTAGGCCCAGATCTCTGTACTGTGGTGAATGTATGACATTGTTCTGCATTCTGTCCATCAATTGTTGTTTTTGCATTTGTCACCCCGAGTGGGACGGGTATGCCCAGACGTGGGTCCCGTGCTCTCCATGCCACTGGATTCAAGCTATCCTGGCTGATGAGGGCTGAAAGCCCGAAACCGGTCCTAGGATGCTTGTCTCCAGTCCAGGGAGGACCTGGCCTGGCAGTTCGGGCTGGACTGTTCCCATTGGGCGCAGGGTCAAGACTGATTTGCATATGGCTTGGTCCAAACTGGAAAGGCATGGTGAGCAAAAAAACGATGGATTTAGGCCCAGATCTCTGTACTGGGGTGAATGTATGACATTGTTCTGCATTCTGTCCATCAATTGTTGTTTTTGCATTTGTCACCCCGAGTGGGACGGGTATGCCCAGACGTGGGTCCGGTGCTCTCCATGCCACTGGAGTCAAGCTATCCTGGCTGATGAGGGCTGATAGCCCGAAACCGGTCCTAGGATGCTTGTCTCCAGTCCAGGGAGGACCTGGCCTGGCAGTTCGGGCTGGACTGTTCCCATTGGGTGCAGGGTCAAGACTGATTTGCATATGGCTGGGTCCAAACTGGAAAAGCATGGTGAGCAAAAAAACGATGGATTTAGGCCCAGATCTCTGTACTGGGGTGAATGTATGACATTGTTCTGCTTTCTGTACATCAATTGTTGTTTTTGCATTTGTCACCCCGAGTGGGACGGGTATGCCCAGACGTAGGTCCCATGCTCTCCATGCCACTGGAGTCAAGCTATCCTGGCTGATGAGGGCTGAAAGCCCGAAACCGGTCCTAGGATGCTTGTCTCCAGTCCAGGGAGGACCTGGCCTGGCAGTTTGGGCTGGACTGATCCCATTGGGCGCAGGGTCAAGACTGATTTGCATATGGCTGGGTCCAAACTGGAAAGGCATGGTGAGCAAAAAAACGATGGATTTAGGCCCAGATCTCTGTACTGGGGTGAATGTATGACATTGTTCTGCATTCTGTCCATCAATTGTTGTTTTTGCATGTGTCAATATTGGGGGCACCACACAGGGGCTGACGAGGCGAGTGGTGTAAGGCAGCACACAGTACTGCCGGGATGCACACTGTATGCACACAGAGGTGGGGGCTGCAGGGTCTCTTGAAATCAGTGCATATACCAGTAGCTGTGGAAGGTAACTGTCCCTGGCTCCATACATTGGGTGGATTCAACCAGAGTATTATTATTGTTTAATATGACCTTTCCACACCAACAAGAGTCATTGTTCTGCAAAATGAGGTTTTGTTTTGAAAGTCCAGCCACTAAAAAAATTGTGACATACTTTCTTCCCGGAATCTCCACGTTCGTCTGCCAGGTTAGTGTTAGGAAGAGTATGTGATATGATTTTTAATAATTCACTAATTATTTTGCTGCGTACAATTTTGTCTAGGATGCGAGAGACAGTTAAACGGTGGAATTTCATATAAAGGCATTTTTATGCATATGCACGACAGCTACTTTTAGTTACAAACATATATGACGCTGTCTAGTGTCGATCAACAAGCCCTATTTAAAACAGCAAACATTCTCCCACTCACTGCGTATGATTTAGTGTGATCGGCATGTTCTCGGCAGTAACGCACTTTCTTCATGGAGCCATTTGTTATGTATTGAGAGTAGCTTGTGGTTGCTAGTTTGCCCTCCGGTGTAGAGAAGAGAGAGACAAAGAGATTATTGCTACAAATTACTGTGTTAAAAATAAGATTGTCTGGAGGAGCTATGTCTTGGAGAAGACTGCCGCTTCTTAGAGAGGAGAAAAAAAATGTGTGGTAGTGGTTTGTGGAGGAAGGCGGCGCCGTTCACGAACAATTAAAAACGCACTTAAAGTGAAAGCGCGCTGTTCACAAACAATTTAAAGCGCGCTTAAACGGAAAGCGGCACTGTTCACAAATAAATAAAGTGGCGAGGCCATGCTGTGTGATAAAGTGCACCTCTGCCACTCCTTACATTTCAATTGAAAGCGGCACCGTGGAGAAGAAATAGAGAAAGGCGCACTGCTATGCTGTTCGTTAAATTTAAAGTGAAAGTGGTGCCATGCAGAAACTGCCATGCTGTGTAATAAGTGGAAGTGTGTTGTTGTCATGAGGGACCGGGGTGGGATGGAAGTGGACAAAGAAAAGGGAAGAAAAGCACAGGGATGCAAAAATAAACACGCGGCCGAAGCAGAATGAGAAGAACAAGCACGCGAGTGGTGCGTGTGCGCGCAGCCTACTCTTTTTCGAAGCACACACTCGTGCTTGTGGCGCGCCCCTGCGCGCTCCCGCAAGGTGTATGCCGCCACAAGCACGAGTATGTGCTTCGAAAAAGAGCTGCACGACGGCTAAAGGTCTCCTAAGCAGCGCATGCGCGCTGCGTAGGCGAGACCTAAAAAGGAAAAGGTGAGCAACCTGCACAGAAATCAGAAGAGGACTCAACCAATGGAAGGTGTCAGGAGTGTAGACAATACCTTGCCAGGTCCTCTGACAACACCACTAAGCCGTCTAAGAGCCTGTTTTGATGGCCGTTGTACAGTGTGCATCAAGATGCATGTGCCAAGGTGGACACAATGTCTACCCTAATTCCCCAATGGAGATCAGAATTCACCGAAAGGTGGCAGAAACTATAAATCCAGGGTGACTGGTCTGAGGTGCCACTTGGAGACTGTAAAAGATGCCCTGCCCTTGTTGACGCTCTTGCCATTGAGAGTCCTGTATGTATCGAAGAGAAACCGGCCAGCCACTCAGATTGAATTCAGGTTTGATGATAGCGGAAGTGGGTGTGATGCCAGCATGGAAGAGCACAAAGATAGTGACTTTGGTGCAGGTCCAGCTCCAACGCCAGGTAAATTTGAAATCAGTACAAAGGGTAATGTGTATTTATCAATTACGTTTGGCGCTGAGGCAATGACTTGTTGATGCAAAATCAGTATGTACCTGTCTCAAATCCTAGTCATGTAGATGTAGGTCGGGGATAATGCAATACGTTTTGTTGGTTTGCATATGTTTTACTTAATGTAAGTATTTAGCACGGGCACCCAACCAACCTCTGTAAGGACACACTCTAGGGAGTATCGGTATAGTTCTATAACAGTTGAGTGCAGTTTTTTCCAGTTTTAATAGGTGTTGTGACACATCAAGCCCCACGTTAATGTTTGCATGTTGGTTTTTCTTTCCTTCTTTATAAGTTCTTCTGCTTCCATACCTGCCCTGAGTGCAAACTCCTGGGGGCTTCTAGCTGACCAGAAGTACTCAAGAGTTGGCATCAGACCAGGTAGGGGTCTTTTAGCGCAGTCTCTGCTACTCCTGAGGCAAAAGAAATAGAGTTCTCATACCATGTTGTTGAAACTTTACAGCGCCTTGAGTCCTATGTGTGTATAACCTCATTCCTAGATTTGTGTCAAACGGATATTACTGTAGGGTCTCCTCTGCTTTGTCTTTGCAGGATTCCAAAGAAATGTTTGTACTCAATAGTTACTAAACTGCACAGCAAATGCCAGGATGTGCTTTTTCTGGGCGCTGAGCAGACATTATCTATATCCACAATATATTAATCTCTTTCGAGCTGAACTAGATCCTAGTGAACTCTTCTAGAAGCACTGAAATCACTTCTGAAATGTACAGCTCCACCTGTTAACACACAAAAAACAGATCATTGACTCAAACGTACCCTAGGGAGTCATAATAACAAGACATCCCGCTTAGACCAAGATGTGCAACGCAGACCAAGATGTGCAAACCAACCCTTCACAAATAGGATTCCCTAAGAGACATCTAGAGATAGCAGGTGAGTCGCAGGTAAGCATCTGTAGACATCCTGGAGGTTTCTCTCCCTGTGCTCAAGTGCGGCATTCAGGGATCTTCTACATGAGGTGTAGGAGAGTAGGATCTGCTTCACATGGGTACCCCCACTTTTTGCTGATGCTTCACTGTTTTTCGACCTTAGTCTGGCTGGGGCCCTGCTAATCAGAACCCCAGCCTAGCTGCTTCCTCTCTAAAATGGTTTCCATGTGCCTTAGGCACATCTCTGATTGGAATCTGAGTGCCCTTATAAGTCCCTAGTATATGGTATACTATGTACCCAGGGCATAGGTACCTCAGAGGCCTACCAGGGGCTGCAGCATGTATTGTGCCACCCCTGGAAGGCCATCCAAACTGACACCACAGGTCTGCTACTGCAGCCTGGGTAAGGTGGTGCATGCACCCCTTACTGTGATATAGGCTACCTATATCACTATATACATACACACATATAAACCTATAAGTCACTCCTATGGCAGGCCTTATCAACCCTGAAGGCAGAGTGCGTGGTTCCTATGTGAGAGGGTGCCCCTGCATGAGCAGGGCCCCTCTGCAGCGTTCGGAGACCCTTCTCTGATGCTGTTTGTAGTGCAGCCTGACCATATACTCTTAAGCGCATTATAACCTCGCGTTAAATGCTAACTTTGGGATGGCTGCACGGAAACATGTCGTGTTTGGTGTCAAACATCTTGGAATACTACCCCCCCGCCAGTTCTGGCGGCAGGGGTAGCATTCCACCCTTCTAGAGGGAAAGACATGTACACACCGGTATGCCCGGTACTGACTTTCCAAGCCCTGGCATCACAAAATGGATGCCGCTGCCACAGACACGAGTCTGGCCTCCTGCTGCTGACCGAAACTCCGGCAGGGGAGGCCTGGACAATAGGTTTCCTGTCCCAGGGAGGTGTGACCACCTCCCCAGACAGGATAGTGTGTATTGGGGCTGGGCGGGAGCACTCTCTGGTGCTTTGAAGTCCTGCACTGGGGGCACATTTGGTGTCCCTGTGCATACCCCAGTTCAAACCGGCTCAGGGGCTTCCAGCCCCTACTCTGGCGTGAAACTGGACAAAGGGAAAGGGGTGTAACCACCCCTCTGCCCTGGCCCTCCCATAGGTGGGGCCACAGAGTATGTCCAACCTCCTACCTTAGTATAAGTAGGGGAACCCAGTCCTTAGGACTTTAGATTTACCTGGACGAAACTCTGATACAGAATCCTGGACCTTCGACGCTCTACTTTAAGATTAGAGGACTGAAGAATCTCCCTTGGGGTCAAGGAGTGACTCCCCTGCTTGGCAGGCACCAAAGAAGCAATTGTCCGGTCTGCATCGCCGAAGCTCCCGTCGGACGCCGAAGTCTTTGCATCACCAGAGGTGGATTTCCAGACTTCCCCGAGGCTGCCCTGAGTCCCCAGCAAAGCTGAGGCCCGTAGCTGTCGTGCGTAACGTGGAACCGTGACCCCTGGACACCGAATGCATTTGCAAGTGTATCCTCTTCTGGGTCTCCCACGAAGTCGTGCTTTGGGCTCCGAGTAGCCCCAGCCTCCAGCACCAACTGCACCGAAGATCACTGGCCTCCACTCCACGAGTGTCCTGTGAGCCAGCTCCATGTGCACCGTCTCGAGGCTCCTTCGCGGTCGCTAGTCCGTTGGCTAGTAGGCCCTCCCGAAGGCCAATCTTTTTCTGCTTGGGCTCCCTGGTTGCTCCAGGTGTGCCCTGACTTATCCTCACTGGGTGAGTCCCCCAGACCTTGCTGGTCTGCAACAGCGTCCTTCTTCGCTTTCCACGAGACTTGCCGTTGCCAAGGCTTGTTGGGTCCAATCCGGTCGCCGACACCCCTGCAATCGACAGACGTCGTGGGACAGCTCGAATCCAGCTCCTGGTTGTCGTCGACGCCTCTTGGACCTCGTGGCTGAAGAGTCAAGACGACCATCAACCTACCTGAAGCACTCGACATCGGTGGGCATCTGCTCATCGCCTTCCTGGTCACTGGCTAGTGACCCAGACTCTGTCCCCTCTGCTTTCAGGTTCTTCAGATCTTCGATCCACCTTTGGATCCACCCGAACACTTTCGACTTGGTCGCCAGCAGCACTTTGCAGCAGATCGCCATAGAAAGCGACAACGAAACCCGACCCCGAAAGACACCTATGCACCCGGCTTCCTGGGTGAGGTAACTCGAGTACTCCGGTGCTCCCGTGGGTATAGACACTAGAACAGCCTAGTTCTCAAAGGGTTTGCTCCAAGTCCTCCTCTAAGTGTCCCTTTTCTTTTAAATTCTAATCGCGACTTTCCCCATAGAAGTTAACGGTGGTTCGCGGTTGTGTTCATACACTGCACGCGTCCCCCGTGGGTCCCCTGTGTCACTACCTTGGGTGGTTCCTTGTGGTCCAAGCACTTCTACAGGCTCTAGGCCTTGTGTCTAGCTCAGTCGTGGTTCTTATACCACTTTATTGGTATATGGTTTGTATGCCCCTGGGGCTCAAACGTGTATTTGTGCTATTACTGTAGATAACTAACTCGTAACGTATGTACTTCGAACTCTAGGCCTGACTTCAGTGCCTAAACTTATGTGCACGCGCTGCTTGCTGCTTGAGCGCCGGGACACCTCTGTTTTTGAGGTAGCTGTTCGCGCTATATAAATTTCAGTATTATTATAAAGAGACTAGAGGGGTGTGTTTAGTAATAAATACATATATTTTGAATATATACCTGGTGTGGTCCTCTTTCATTTGATCACTCAAGAGATTATAGACTGGTAAAACAAGCTGCTTTACATTCCTTCAAGACTTAGCCTGAAGGCTGCTCTCCATAGCTACCACTAGGATAGCTTTCAATAAAGGTTGTCTTTAACCTATCTCCAATAAGGGGTTGTTTGGACTGGTGCAAGGTGCCCACTATAATTAGTGGACAGCATATGCCAGGCCAACTTCTCACATGAGGCGTCGCCGTCAAGGCACCAACCCAGGTAGGACAATCATCAACCTGAGGACTAGGTGGGGCGCTACCTCGGGAAGCCCTGTCCATCACTTGACTGGTAATCCCAAGCAGTAGGCCTGAGATTTTATCCACTTACCTCCTGCTTCATCGTGCACATATTCTCCTCTTTTACACGGCATCAAACCTCTAGCACTGTTGTTAGGGGATACCTATTTCACCTAAAGAATGTGTGCATACACACTACTACCCTTCGGACCAACACGTGATATAGGCGCCCCTGACCTGCAATACTGTCATTGTTTCAATCATCAGTCATTCTGTAAGGCGGCCCTTACAGAAGCTATTCATGTACTATCATGTAAGACAGTGGAAAATTAAGGACCAAGAGAGGCAAGTGACACAATAGGTGATAACAGCTCCTACTGGACTATTTAAAGTGGATAGCTGTCAGACAGAGTTTGGGGACCAATATGGCTGTTTTTCTGTCCTGAAAATGCTGCTTCTCTTTTCCTACTTTTGTGCTCTCAGAGCACAGAGAGTCTTATAGAAATATCTCAGGGGAGAGAAATGTGTCCTGCCCTCTGCATTTTGTGCTGCGGCATTGAAGAAAGCTTCCCGGGGTTTACAAATGATGTGCCACTGAACTACCTCATGGCCAAAAGACCGGGTCTTGATTGTGAGACTGGTGGGAGCAGGTCAATGCAAGCTCTCTCCTGTTAGTTGATTACAGTATTTAGGATGGCATTGCCGGCTTATCTATGGAGGCCAAGAGAGTGGGTCTGGGTGAGACTGAAATGTTGCACATGAAACTCGACCAGGGGAAGTCTAGCATCTTTCTTAGTGTGCACACACTCAATTGTTGGGAAACACCTGAAAAGCTAGCGGCCCACAAAATGTATGGCCAGCGATTAATCCTATATATCCCTTGAATGGGTTCATAGAGTCCGAACTCAAAATTAATCTCTACCCCAGTGGTATCCACATAGGCCATATGTGTGGAGTGCCCGTGAGATGAGCCTGGTTGCCCTGGTACTGTGACATGCATGCCAACACTTTAGAAGAGAAAAGTGGGAGATTTAATAAAAAATAAAAAAATCAGTAGAACGTATTTCTCCCATTGACTTCTATAGAGATCTGAATCGGGTCTACCGTCAAGTATGGAACTTGCAAGTGTGCTGCTGCAGGACTGGACATCAGAAATGTAAATATATGTTTTTTTTCTTACCTGTCAGGAGCACAGAGAAAGCACTACGGCAGGCAGAGAGAACGTGACAAAAATGTTGTGCACTGCCCTGCCTCAGCAGGTTCCTGGCAGTGCATACTCCAAGTCACACAAGACCAGTCCCTGTCGGCAGAAGCCTACTGAAGAATCTAGTTTTTGCATGCAGGAATCAGGAGACAGGAGACCAGCCTGGAAATCAGTAGTCTCCCGCCTGAATAGGGAGGAGGGTTGGCATGTATGCCGTGGAGCCGTACATTAGTCTTTTCTATACTATGGTAGCCACCTTGGACTAGTGTATTTGAAGGGCTTAATGTAAAGCAGAAGGAAGAACATGGCAAGGGGGTGTTGTTCAAACACAAAGGGGTTATTTCACAGATACAGATGGTGGGCAGTGAATTTACAATAAGGGAGACAGAGCCTCCAAAAAACATTATTAATGTGCTACCGACCTCAGATCCAGAGAATATTGTGATTGCAGTTAAAGCTATTAAAATAAAATTGTTGTGGCTGACCAAATTAATGGTAAAATATCTGAAGGGCATCTGTACCGGGATGGGCGGCTACGGGCATGGTGGCTTGGTGGATATACAGAAAAGCCTCAGTACTAATGTTGTGTGCCCAGACTATGGGATATGTACTTGGATATGAAAAGGTTATACACAATCCAAAATGTGGCAAGCTGCATGGGCATAGGGGAAGCATTGTTGTGTCCTATTGTGTGAAGACCAGATGTCCATACTGTTGACCAGACCTGTAGCCTGCAGGTTACAGTAGTTATCATCCCAAATATTCAAGTATCCATGTCAAGCTTACAGGTGGTTAGCATGTTCTGGGGAAGGTGCAAGAGGTCAGTGAGAAATGGTGCAGCGGTTCCTTGAAATCCTTAAACATAATTGAAAGCTTCAATTTGCGACCAATTGCTTGTATGTAGAGGGCAACTATTTTCCAACATTGTTATCTCCTCTTACTTTATTGCAAATATCAGTGCTCATTTTGCCCTAGCAGGACACATCGGCTCCCCACTTCAACAATGGCCAATGTCAGTGAAAGAAGAAAAGACTTTGGAGGTAGTCAGCTTTAGAGGTAGTCCTTTTTCATTTGACTCCAGTCAGTTTTGCTACTCATCATTGCCACTGCAATCCCACAAAATGGCCACTGCTTGAAAATAGTAAACAACTGATGGGTATTCGTCTCTCTACCACTGCAGCAGCACTGATATTTAAAATGAACATTGCCGCAGTACTCCAAGATGGCCGAATCCTGTGAGGGTAGAAACATAGGTAGTCCTTTCTCTATTAATATTAGGCTGTAGGGCCGTTGTTGTAATGAATGCCTACAAGGGTCCTTTAGACTGAAACCAGATTGATCTACCAGGCGATGGAGGGTGGATCAAGTAGCAGTGTTTGAAGTAGCAAGGTCTAGATGGGAGGGCTGCTGTGCAGATAGTATTGATGGGGCCATTTATGACAGTGCAGACTGCGAAGTGAAGACGGAAAAGCTCAACAAGATGAAATTGTGGCTAGCATTGAGTCTTTGCTTCGTTCGTCCACTTCAATTCTAGGAGGCAGTATAGAGATCATACAGGCACTTAGGCGGCATTTTCCCAAACCCAGCAGGAGTATGCAGAAGTCCCTTCCATTTGAGCCAGAGGTCCAAGCATGGAGCCTATGGTGCATGAGTGCACGTAAGGTGGAGCATGGAAGCTCCAAAGCGAAGGCCCCTGCTGTCTGGGAAATAACCACTGGGTCATGGCTCAAAACTGGTGGAGGATTGATGCCCAGGTCAGTAAGCCAGAGCTTAGAGTCAGAGTAATGATAGTAATGGGGCGCACTAGCGGACTTTGGCAGTGCCTCTATGGTAGGGTTCAGGACTGTGGTCCTGTTCGGAATTGAGGGACATAGCCCTCCTGCAACAGACTAAACGAAAGGCATCAGGGAGGTGATAGGAATTGTAAACTGCCTTTACACGCGGGCTAGGCCACAGCTCAGTGTGGGAGTACGGATGGAGGCTGAACCTGGCTTCAAGAGCGATCTAAACTTGGAAGGACACCATGAAGAGGCTGAGGGGATTTGAGGCTTTACATGAGTCTATGTGTGGGATATCTGAGCTGTGATGAAAGCCCTCGTGGCTCTGATTGGTTGGGATGGGGCATCAGGAGATGTGAGTCAGGTTTTGACCAGACACTAGACTCCCAGATGTGGGCTGCTTCATAGGGAGGTGGCACTGACAAAGTAAACTAAAAAAACTGCAATAGAGAGCAGGTGGACTTAGGAGGCAAAGTCTGGGAGTGCTGCCGCCATTCAAGAGAAGCAGGTTGTACATGACAGAGGGGTGCTTTTACTTCTCACGAAGGCATAGATCGGTGAGACCACCAAAAAATCCGCTGGACAAGTAAGCGTGTTGCCTGTTTAATACAACGGGCACTTTGGAGAAGGCTGGGTGCAAGTTGGAAAGTTTACTCAATAGTATCCTCAGATGAGGCTACCCGACAGTTTTTAGTGGCGGCGGGAAACTTACCTGTTAGAAGAGAAACATACAGCTGTGGTTAATTCAGTGGTGTCTATACAGCTGTATAGCGAATACAACTTTTTTTTCTTGCTGTTTTATACAGTGCGAAGGAGGCCCGAGGGAATTAAAGCGCTTTACATGAGCCGCAGATTACTGAACACAAGGTGAAATTCATTTTTGGCAAAAGGAAACTGAGTGATTTGCCAAGAATCACAGGATTCTGACCCGACTGCAGGGACTCGAACCCGGAACACTAGTTCTGAGGTCGGCATCTCTGGCTGTTAGACCACATTTCCTCTTCTCACGGTTTGTGCTCAGTTGAAGGTTGGAGGGGGCCTGATGCTGGGCGCCGCTGAAGGATGTTTATGGGTCATAAACAACAATTGCTCAAAAACAGATCGATTTATGCAATTAATGTTTTTCTAAAACAGTTCAATGCGCAGTATGACTGATCTATGAAGCACAGATTACTGGAAAGCAGGAGAAGAAATTAAGACATCCGAAAAATACATGGCATCATTTGCAAGCCTGTTGTGCCGCCGGTGCGTCACTTTTTTGACGCACCAGCAGCACAATGGGCTTGCCCTTTTTTACAAGGCCACCTAAAGTCAACCTACGTGACTTTTCATGGCCTTGTAAATATGGGCCCCTTTCACGCATCACTCTGTGTGAAAGCGGAATTCCATGGGTGTTACTGGGGTGTTCCCACGCAACATCCATGGAACCTGACACATTCCTAGATTTACAGGGGCTTATTTACAATCCCCTTGCACCATCGGTACGTCATTTTTGCCCATATTGAAAGTGCTGCACCAATGGCGCAAGGAGCTTGTAAATAAGTCCCACAATGTTTTGTAAAGCTGGGAATGTGTCAGAATCTGTGCAACATGACGCAAGGGTGTCTGCGTTGGTGCACGGTTGATGTTTGTGCACCGGCACAGGGGAGAAGGAGAAGAATACGCCGTATCTTGTAGATAGGGCGCATTCCTGCCCGTCTATTTTGACGCACGGCAGCGCAGCAGGAAGGCTTGCTGCGCTGCAGTGCGTCAAAATATAGTAAATGAGGCACCCAGCTTACAGTGTCAGTGGATGTACGGATCATGGTGTAGGAGCAAAATCCGGGGACGAATGTCTCTCAAGGGTGTTTTAACAGTTGGGCTGGGAGATTGATCACATCCATATCTGCCATCAATATCTATGTATCTATGTATGTCCTGGTGCTGCTGGATGCTTGTATTGTGGCTTGTCAAACTGAGGGATAACTGCACTGCACTGAACAAAGCATGGCTTTGAAATGACATTACGGTTGACCATTTGAAGAATGTAGCTTCTGAGCTGTGATCCACACTGCACAGCACATTTCTGAACTATGATGTGAGGTCTAGAAAAGTGGATACATTCAGAGTGTTTTCTTGATAGTCAATGTACCAACTCTCTTTTCAATGCTAACCCTAAGTGTCTGGTATTTACCTGATCACACCCTTTTGAGCAGGTTCTAAGACCTCAGAGAGTTTGATGAACCTCTTGCAGGGAGATAAGGATTTGGGTACCAGTATGGGGCCTACGGAAATGTAGTTGTCTCACATTTGTGGTGTTCTCGAGGTCTCTTCGTGACTGTCTAGGTGAGTTCGGCTCTAGCAGGATGTATGTAGTAGATTGTATATCTGTAGATCACAGGAAAAGGTCCAGGATTTTTATTGACACATGTTAAAGACCTTTTGTAGACACTTCACAACTGGCATACTCCAGGACTGCATCAAGGCTTGTGCCACGGCAGGGTCGGACTGGTCTATTGGGTGATCAGGCGGTGCCCGATGGGCTGGTCTGACAGATCAGTGTGTGATTTGGTGTTTTCAGCAGTTTGTTGGCCGTTCTATGACCAGGTGGGCCGGTTTACACTGTTAATTACCCCGATTTTACCACAGACATAATCTGCAGCAAACACAAATGCATTCAGTCTCCCTATTGTTCAAAACACTCCTACAGGTGTCTTTACAAGTTCAAGTTCAAGTTCAAATAAAGCTTTATTCGGCTGCTGTATAAAACAGTCATAAAAGCACAAAAAAATTAAAAACACAACCTGTTATTTGCATATAATAAATGGAACAAAATAATTTACATAATACACACATTACTATATCAATAAAATACTTTTCCTTATATAAAATACAGCTTTTAAAAACTGAGCTACCCTCCATGCTATGTGCTCATTCTCTAATAATTGGAGTAAAAGCATCGCTTGACAACACTGCCTGAGCCCAGATTTTCTTAAAAAGGGATAATCCAAGCTTTCCTTTGCTCTTGATAAAATTTGCAAAACAGGACTAGGTGCATGGTAGATTGCACAGAGATGTTGTCACAAGGGCACAGTATTAAAGTACGAGACCAGTCATTCATTTTCGGGATTGTCATCAACCTATGAATATTACCCAATCGTAACCTGGTAAGAAGAAATCTATCAAAAGTTCCTGGCACAAAGGATAAATAGGGCTCCATCCCTATGGTGGTACATAACAATTGGTGAGATCTCACGGTTATTTTTGCTGCAGATTCTCCATGGAATCTTTTAGCTTCTAAAAACTGGATGCCCTCTTTCTTTAATGACTTTCTTGAAATCTCCATCATAGAAGACGGTGTTAAAAAATATTCAGGGTGCCCCAATTCAATCATAAAATCACGGACAAATTTGATCCAAGGGATTGTAAGGGCTCCTGCTAATTTTAGGGTATCATTTAAAATCTCTCTGTTCAACTCTGTCTGGTCCTTACACCAGATTCTATGCCACAGAAGAATAGGCTCTAGTTTTACCAAATCTGCTAAATGATGGAGGGCTAACTCTTCGTGGCAAATAAAGGTAGATGTACTAGGAGGAACAGAGAGAATATACCTTATAAACGCATTTTCAATCGTTTGTAAACCATTAATGTCCACAAAACCCCACAGCCCGGCTCCATAAATTGCCATCGAAACGCACTTTGCGTTATATATATGCAATAATTCTGTAGGCGGTTTCCTACCTAACTTTTTAGCGAAGTTTGATAGTGCGGCAGTAGATCTGGCAAAGGCTGTTTTTTTAGCAGATATAGCAGGGGCCCATGAATCATGATGATTAAAAAGTACGCCTAGGTAACAATTTTTTTTTGTAGATGATAATTTCTTCCCGTCTATAAACATTTCACGGGTCTTCTGCTGTCCTTGCTTGCACCTCATGACATACGTCTTGGATATATTAGTTTCAAGACCGAGATCGCTCATGAATGTACTAAAAATATCCAGGGCTCTCTGGAGGCCGTTTTGGGTGCGGGCCATCAAAACGGCATCATCCGCATAAAGGAGTGCGGGAATAAAGCGGCCACCAGCTTGGGGGAAAGCTTTGCCCTGAAGAAGCAATGCATCTTCAAGTCCATTTATATAGAGGTTAAAAAGGAAGGGGGCCAGCACACAACCTTGTCTGACCCCTCTCCTAATCGGGAAAGCTTCAGTGCATTCTCCCTTTTGTCCAAAACGGACAGTTGCTGAGGCATCACTATACAATCGACGTAGGAACGTGATAATTTGTAAATCAACCCCCACCCCTTCAAGGACCTCCCACATCCTATTGTGCTTAACTGAATCAAAGGCCGCGGTGAGGTCAACGAAGGCCAAGTAGAGGCTGCCTTTTTTCGCTCGTGTATACTTGCCTATCAATAATGTGAGATTTAACGACTGCTCAATGGTACCAAGACCATCCCGGAACCCATACTGGAGGTCAGATAAGATCTTGTTTTCCTCGGCCCAGTCTGCTAAACGTTCCAATATAACCCTCCCTAGCACCTTAACCATAGAGTCTAGGAGAGAAATTGGTCTGTAGCATCCTGGATCTTCACGATTACCCTTTTTAAAAATTGGGATTATTATTGATCGTGCCCATGTTGGAGGAAGGGTTGACCTTATACTAGCATTAAAAACCTGTGTCAATATTGGCCCCCACAAAGGGACATTATGTTTATAAAGGTCAACTGGTGCCCCATCGGGCCCAGGTGCCTTACCGCCCGCACTTTGTGCCAGGGCCCTAGTAACCTCCTCCAAAGTAATTTCTAGATCAATATATTCGCAGGTATTTATATTACATTCCTCCGAATAACTACCTGGGTTCCCTCGTTCATTATATAAGGTGGAGAAGTGGGTAATCCGAGCTTCTTCAGTAATAGCTATCTCCACTGATGGGCCTTTACTTGGGGCTAGAAAGGGGGTTCTCAGAACCTTCCAAAAAGTGGTACTATCTTTCTGCTCGGCAGCATTATGTAAGGAATCCCAGGCATCGTTACGAAGGGTTTGTTTTCTTTCTTTTAATGCCCTTCTGTAATCTAATCTAGCTAAACGGACATTGGACAGTATTCTTGGCTTGGAGTGCAGTACCTTTTTCAAATTGGAATATGCCCTTGAGCATTTTTTATTGAACCAGCCATATGGTTTCGGTTTATTACTAAATTGCGCAGTTAGCAAACTTCTGACATCCCTGGTAATATCTACGGAGCAGTACACTATCGTTGCAGCCGGAGCATCCTCACTTAAACAGGTATCTATCTCAGTCCTACATTTTACTAAAACATTTTTGGTTAGGAGATCTGCATCAACCTTGGTCCACTTTAATGAAAATACATTTACTTTATTCAATTCTATAGTTCCCTGCATACGGGTATGTGATTCCAAGTTATTCGGGAAGTGCGTATGTGTCTTGAGTTTTAAAAGAAGGGGGAAGTGATCGCTTAAGGCAGTATCTCCAACCTCAAAAGAGGGGACCAGGTACGCATGTAAAGGTGAGATCAATATAAAATCAATTGTAGTGGCATAGCCTCTCCCATTAAAAGTAGGTAAAAAACCAACTGGGGTGGTTAAAATCTCATTTGCAAACTTAAGATCTAGTTTGGAGATGAGGTCATTGAAAATATCCCCGGACTTGGAATGATTAAAATGTGTACAATTATCTGCGTCGGTAAGGGTGCCGCATAGTCTGTTATCGGAATGATTACATAGCCCACAATTAAAATCACCCATCAGCAGGGTCATAGTATCTTTACTTTCCCTGTTTGAAATTGTGTTAACTATAGCCATAATGCCTTTTACTACCAATTCGAGTTCATTTTGAATGGTGTTGTTATACAAATTGATCAAAAGTATACGATGCATTGCGGAGGGGACTATCTCCACCACATGAAAGTAATTTCCCCCGGATGAAATGTGATCTTACTTAAGGGCAACCTATTTGAGATATATGTTGAAATCCCACCTTTTGGCCTCCCTCCCAGGCCTTTCACTGCCGGAGTATTGAATGTCTTATATCCGTTTATATGTATGGGATCGATTACCCATGTCTCCTGTAGGCATAAAATATCTATATTCCCCACAAAAGCTTCCCAAACTGGGTTCTGAACCTTTGAGCGTAGCCCAGAAATATTCCAAGACACCACTGTACGAGTTATAGGGTCTGGTATTGGCGATAATATATTACCAAGCGGCCCTGCTACGTTAGGGGGGTCCAGATTAGATGTAGTTAGTATCCCCAAGGTCTCCACATGCTGCTCCAAGCAGTAAACTAATCCCCCGTCCATTCCCTTCCCACTTGTAGTTCCCTCTAGGTACTTGGGATTTAGGGCCCTAATTAGTTCCTCGTTACGTAATGGGCCCATATACTCAGAGGTGTCCAAGGTGATAATTTCTTGTAACTCCCTCTTGTCTTCGGGGTTACCTAAGGGTGACACCAATCTACCCCGTCCAAAATATAGAGGGGGTCAAAAGGGTTAAACGTAGGAATACCATATCTATAATGTGGAGTGCCGCTATTGTTATCAAGTACAGGGGCATGTTTAGACAGCAGGGAGGGTTGGTAGAAAAAACCTAGAGGAACCACACCTATCCCCCCTTTTCTGACCATATGGCGCCTGGACAATTCAAGGATACTGCTCACCAATTCCGGAGATCTAAATGTGATTACTACGCAATCCCCTGCCAACATTTTAGGTGCACAACCTACCCAAGGGATTCGACGGGCCATCTTAAACTCTGAGAATAAAACATTAGTGTGGCCCGTCTTAATGGAAATAGCATGTAGTACCTTATTTTTCAGGGACGACCAATGCTCAAAAACTCCCTGTTGTAAAGGGGGTACATTAGTTAGAACAACAATATAGGGTGTGGCCTCTGGTGGAAGATGTAGAAACGTCGGCTCTAATAAGTAGCTGTCTTTCTGGCTCTCATTAAACTCCCTTATTTGCTCCATAGTCTGTGGCCTGGGAGAAGTTGCCTGCTTTGCCTGGGTTATAGTGCGCACGGGACGGGTCACTTCACTACAGCACACACTTCCATTCTCACGAAGGGTTTGATGGGACTGTTGGGAGGACCGCATACAAGGCACCGTTGGGGCTACTTCACACTCAGAATTAACTGTAGACCTAGCTACAGGCACAGTACTTACTACTTGTATACCTTGTCGGGTACTCAGACCAAAAAGGCCCGAAGAGTTATTAGCAGTGAGCTCTATCTCACAAGATGACTGTAATGATGGATGTAAAAGTTCCAATGAACGTTTAACGGCCCCTTCCAAACCCTGTAGTCTTTCTTCTATAACAACTAACTTAGTTAAGACAGGTCTAATTAGGGTTGAAAAGATGCCCTCTAATTTATCTAAGAAACCCTGCTGGGTCGTGTCTAGTGTCCCCCCCATTGCAAGTGAGGCACCTATACTCTCGTGGTTTGCTGCTGAGGTGACTAAACTTACATTTTCTGGCTCTATCCCCGGATTATTTTGCCTGTGGCACAATGTCTTATGGGTATTAGATCCCTGCCCTCTCCTTTTTTTTGATGGTGGGACTAAACCTTTACCCTGACTGATCTTCATTTTTTGACCCCTCGTTTGAACATTGGGTTTTGTTATAATAACTTGTTCGGGTACTTTCCGTACAGTTGAAGGTGAAGCTAATTGCGTCAACAGAGTGGACTCCACCAAGGATAATATAGGCAGTGGCGCCTCTTTGGGTTGGTCAGATTTTGGGGATCCCGTTACAGTAGTAATTGATGCTTCAGGGTGGTTAATTAGTGGGCGTAGGGGACCATCTTGCGACTCAATTGATAACCTGCGTTCCGTTAGTGTGATTTCATGCCTTAGGACCGATTCGGCCCTCTGCAAAAAGGCATCAAGGGTCCCAACCATCCCCTGCCCTGTAAGAGGTTTTAGCTTACTCATCCTCTCCTCCTACTACTATATCCCTATATCAGATCACTATGTTATCAGAACTATTTCCTTAGCCAAATTCCTATAGGGGAAACTACTTATAGATATGCAGTACAGGAATAATACTAACACCCAAATAAAATAAAAATAAAACACAGTGTACGCAATATAGTCAATGAGGCAGCCGAATGTCACAATGATATATCAATACCGTGGCCCAGCCCAGTATCCTCCAGTCTCTGACGGGCTCAGACGGGCCCGCCCTTGGTCCGGGCTTCGTCCGGGCGTCGTCCCGCGCGCGTCCCGCGCCGCGGTGGGAAAGGCTGCGCTATAAGCGCGATGACCCCGCCTCCCCCTCGCTCGCGGCACTCACAGCAGCTGTGTGGCGGGTGATGCACTCTGGGGTATGCAGTCCTCCCAGAGTGTGGCTGGTGCTGTGAGGTGTACAAGACCCTTACCCCTCCAGGGGTTCCTCCGAGTTTTGCGCTGGTGTCCCGATGGACAAATGGACGAGATGGTCAGCAGAGCGTGAATCAAAACTGGCCTGATTTGCAAATGTGGGCCACTTTTTTAGCTATCTGGTTCACTAATGGGGACTACTTTTATTTTGGCCTGTTTTTTGTCCCAGTCTGACCATGGCATGTGGGTGAAAACCAAGTGATGGAAATGATACAATCACTCCATAGGGGTTAAGCATGGACAGGCCAATATGACAATAGTACAGAGGTACTTGTTCGGCATTTTCCTAAAGTACTTATGATCGTGCACACCACATAAAAGAATTGCTAGGGCTGTCCAGAGCCTAGGTCCACATGCACTCAACGTGCCAACCCCCCTCCTCGAAACTGTTCCGACTTGTGCAGAACCTGGGTCAGAGCCGCATCAGACCTCGATCTCGCAGCCAAACCTTGCCTTCACTTTACTGGTGACGGTAAAGACCTTGGGCCTCATTCATAAAAAGTGTTGCATCGCTGCGGTAAAACAGTGATGCAACGCTTTTCTCTGCACCCTCCTTTCGACACCATGGATGCGCCATATTTACTGTACGGCGCTCCATTTCACAAGTAATGACAGATGTGTCAGGAATCCTAACGTATCTGACGGCGCATAACTCACACATTGCTGGAGTTGTGTCGTAAGCATGACACAACTCCAGCAATGCATGGGGGAGGCCTATACACATTGCACTGCGCCACCCCTATGCCTGCTATGAGGTAGGCGTAAGGTTTTGATGCAGTGGCGTCTTAGACGTGGCGCAGTGAAATCTGATAGATTTCACTGTGCCACTACTACGAGGCTTTCTTGCGGGGGAACGCCCACCCTGCAAACATTATACCTGACGCAGGTATAATGTGGCACAGGGGTTTACAAAGTGACCCATCTGCCTAAATGCTTCACTTTGTAAATATGGCGCAACGTGGCGCATTGTTTATGCCGGCGCTGCGTCCCGAAAAGTGATGCAACGGCAGCGCAAAAGTGTCGCAAGGGGCTCATAAATAAGCCCACTTATATTTTATTTTCCCAGCAAATGTATGCCTGACGCAACATGGTCCCATACACACTATTTACAAAAAAATATGAAGCACCAGCTTTGTCATAAAGCACTTTCTACTGCAAATAGTTGGCTTCTAAGCACTTTTTGGTGTTTTGCTGATAAGAGGAATGTGATACAGGGAGATACAATGACTCCAAGAATTGCACAGTTTATTGAAACTGGGGTACAGCCTCTAAGGCTCAAACTCCATGATTTAAAGCTGCCAACACTGCAACTATACAACTTCTCTTTAGACCAAGCCTTAAAGAGTCAAGCCTTAAGTCTCTCTCTGACCTCTGCAACTGTGTGACGTTAAGCAAGCCTATTCAACCTACCCTATCGTAGCTTACTGACCTCTCATTGGAAATTAATAATAACATTGATTTAACAACCTTAAATGAACGTGAAGGCTTTTCTGGTAATTTCCTGGAAATCACATTTTACAGTTAATTTACAAATAGTCGAAAGAGACTGATGGAGAAAAGTCCGAAAAGGGACAAAGCGGTCAGCTGAGCCTGGTGGGTTTTGGCGTCATTTTGGATTTTTGACAATGTGCAGGACATGATGAATACATTTCTTTTTAAAACAGAAAATCGGAGGGTCTAATTTTATTGTGAATCACCGCGGGGGACTTCTGAAATACAAAGCATAAAAGCGACTACCACAAGCGTCGTAATGAGTCACACTTGTAGTTAGGTCTAATTTGAGAAAAATGCAAAAGCACAAAGGAGATTAAAAAAATCCGAAAAAAGGAAAATGAACAGTGAAATCAGACGTACACATCTATTTCTACACCTTGCGGCCTTCCACTATAATCATCATTTTCCAGACACGCATGTCTGCTCGGTACTTTGAGGCGCGCTTCTATTTTCGGAGTGTTATTGCATTTCTATGTTGGTAGTATTCATTTCCTCTCTGTGGCCAGCGCTTGCAGTGCACTGGAATTCTCCATCTGATATTTCTGGTGCTCACTGGTGGCAGCCCAGAATAGCACGTGGCGTGACCCTCGGTATGTCTCCGTTGGTAACGGTCATCAAGGGAGTAGCCACAAAATTAACAAACCCCCTGCTTGGAACATGTCTTTAATCACACCCATCACATGAAGCGCAGGGACATCTTAAGGATTATGGGGGCCCTGGGCCGAACATATTTTGGGGGCCCCTGTTCGGAACAGCTTCGAATTTATGATCCAATTTCAGCTCTTTCAAGCCCTCTCTGGCCAGGATCACTGAGAGTGCACAGCAGCCGCGGCCCGTGCAGGTAAGAGCGGTGGGGCCAGGTGAGTGGGGATTTCGACAGACGACAAGGGAAAATTAATTATTTATTTAATTTTCCCTTGTGGTCGTCTGTCGAATCCCCCCCAACCTGGCCTCCCAACCCCATAGCTCTTACCTGCACGGGCCGCGGCTGGTGCACAGGCACCCTCATCCAAATTCTAAATGTGTTTACATCTAATTTTCAGAGATAGTGATGTGTGTTTGCAGTATCGTAGCACAGCAGCAGCTCACTAACACTACTACAAATAATCTCTGTGACCGTCTCCCATTTCTCGTATGTGAGATCCCCTTTTGATCTAAAAGAAACTTTTTTTATAGAGGTTGCATGAAACATAAACACAACATTTCTCTGCACAATGTCTTTAATAGACTCACACATCACCCACATTAAAAATAAATTAAAGGAAAACAGCATTTAAAACAATCTGTTTAAGAATTATCCAAGGTCATCAAGGAAATATTCTCTGCAGAACAGAGCTGGCTCTATCTGGGGTCCCCTGAAAGGTTGGTGCCCTGGGCCAGAGCTCACTTTACCCATGCCTTAAAACGTCTCTGGTGAAGCAGGCAGCCCAACCTTCATTAGGAGAGTTCTCTTCACTCTTTTATCCTTCTTCCATTCATCTACCCATCCATCCTTTCTCCTTTCCATGTATTAAACCCATCATCTTGCCACCCACCCATCCATCCACCCTTTCACCCATTCATCTGTGTATCCATGTATCCCTCTATCCATCCTTGCAGTTCAAAGGTGACCACAGTCTCTGCAACTTTTTTTGCCTTATTGAAATCCCGCAGAAAAAGTCTGTAAGTTTTTCCCTCCTCAGACTGAAAGACAGCAGTACAGGCCCTAATAACAGGTAGCCTAGACCAGTGGTTCTTAACCTTTTGACTTCTGTGGACCCCCATCTAACCATTACTGGAATCCAGGGACCCCTACTGAATTATTATTCGAATCCGGGAACCCCTACCGAGTCAATACTGGAAGCCAGGGACACTGGCGTAAGCGATTTCGGTGATTTACACCGCAAAATAATAACACAAACACAGAAATATGCATCTAACACATACACAAACAATGAAATATTTATTGAATTCTCAAACAAATATAAAAAAAATCTAAATTTGAATTGGAAGGTTCAGGCTTTTCTAAATTCAATTAGGGTCACCCATTGTCCATGCAATATTCTGTTTGAATCTCTTGTATTGCTCCCACAAATTAATCCAACAATTCCAACTGAATTTTTACCCTCCAATTTCAAAATCCTTCATAATTACAAAATATTTTAAAATTTTCAGTTTAACATTTTGCTTCTTTCTTTATAAACACTTTATTAACCTGTTAATATTATTTAATTTTTTAAGACGTTGAGGACTCCATGAATAGACGTTGTGCACCCCCAGAGGTCCCTGGACCACTGGTTAAGGACCACTGGCCTAGACTACAGTAATTTACCATATTTATAATTATCTGATGCAACATTTGCAGATTGTTCAAAACTCTGTGGCAAGACTTATTTTGAATATTTCTAGCCATCAGTCCAACTCTTCCCATCTCAAAGATGTCCACTGGCTTCCCATTTACAAAAGGATTCTATTTAAAACACTTACAATAGCCTTCAGAGCTTTGTCTAACAAGAGACCAATCTACCTTCAGAATTTCATTCAGTCTTATACTCCATCTCGGTCCCTCATATCCTTGGGAGCTCAGCAGCTTAAGACTCCCCAAATCTATTGCACCAGACTCCTTTACCTAGCTGGCCTCTAGACAATGGAACACCCTACTTGTGAACCTATGTCACTTCCCATCTGAAATGATATTTCGTAAGAAGCTGAAAAACTGGATGTTTGATTCCCATTCGTTTTCTTGACACTATCGGAGGCCTGCTGTCATAGCGCCAGGACACCCTTCGTAGGGGAGGATGTTGCATATTACAAAACTTCATTCATTCACTTATTCATTCATTTATTCATTCACCGTCCATCTTTTAACGTCTCTCCATCTGTCCATTCTTCCATCCTTCCACCCATTCATCCTTTTACCTACAGATCCACTCACTCTTCTATTCATCCTTTCATCCTTCCATCTGTATACCCTTTCATTCTTCCATCCATTCTTGCCCACTTCCTTCTTTTCATTATTCCATTCCACTTGTCTTTTTTATTTCATTTTATATTTCTTTCCTTTCACCCTCCCTTTATTCTCCTATTCTTTCTTTCCTCTTTCACCCCATCTTTTGTCTCTAATCCTTAAGTTTTCTCTTTCTTACCTTCCCTTCTCATGCACACTTTTTTGTTTATTGCTCTGTCCGTATTTTCCTCTACTTTCATCAATTGATCATGTCCCTCTTTTGCTGTGCATGTCAGCCCACCTCCCACAGCATTCTCTCATGGTATTCTTTAACAGTGTTACTGCCCATATTTACAAGGCCACGTAAAGTCACCCTGCGTGACTTTTCATGGCCTTGTAAATATGGGCCCCTTTCACGCATTACTCTGCGTGAAAGGGGCATTCCATGGGTGTTGCTGTGGGAGTTCCCACGCAACATCCATGGAACCTGACACATTCCCAGACTTACAAAGTTTAGTAAAGCTGGGAATGCGTCAGAATCCTGCTCCTCCCCAGGGGAGGCATAGGAGTGGCGCAACGAGGAGAAATACTTTAATTTCACCTCGTTTTTTCCTCTTTCTATGCGTGCTGCATTATGCAGCATGCATAGAAAGAGGAAAATGCCATCAATGATTGTTTTTGTGCAGGAAGGTGTCTCTTCCTGCACAAAAACAATCATCCCCACAATGCAGGCACCCTTTCAACATGACGTATTGTTGGTAATACGACGAATCCCTGTGCTTTTAACATGATGCAGCTCGGCACAGCAAAATGGCTTGCGGGGACGCACTGCTTCATTTTTTTGTAAATGAGGCCCTTTGTCTGCAGAGCTGCAGATAAAAGAGGCCCATAAACAACGAATTAACGTTTCAGTGGGACTCAGTTGACCAGCCCATCCCAGTGGCAGCCCCGCTTAAGCAGTTTAAGTGGGGAGGGGGGGTCATTACGCCTGTCATTATAGGCTCTCATGTCTTGCCAAATTTGCATAGTCTTTGGTAGAAGCCCAATATGTGCATGCTGAACATAGCTCTGCTCACATCCAGTTTGCTCTTCATTCAGTCTGTGCTCCTGAAAACAATGTGCCTCATTTGCCATTTAGCTGCAAAGCTGCTCGCCCACTGAAATGACAGAAGAAACACCTCTGTCACTTTAGACAGTCTCCCTCATTTATAGATGGTTTCAACCTGGCCAGTTGTTTTTCATACACAGTGGCTGTTACAGGCAGGGCTAGCTTTAGCTTTGGGTGCGCTATGTGTGATAAATTATGTGCCCCTCCCCCCAGATATTTTTATGTTTTATGTTGAGTTGTATGGTTTCTCAGCCACATATTAAAGAAAGATGTACAGGATAAATTAAGAGTATAAAAAGGGTTCTGGGGTGCATTCTTCTAATGGATACGTATAAAAAAACAATTGCACTAGGAACAATCTACGTTTTACTAAACGATATATCTTGAAAGCACTTGTTTTTCTTCAAACATTTCATTTTTGCACATTTTGCAGTAGCCAGCTTATACAGTGTGTAATGCAATTTTAAGATAATGAGATACATATTCACAGTGCTCTCTATCACGGCCTGGGATCTCTTAGCACTATAAATCCACACGTTACTGAAGAAGTGTAATCTTGATCCCGAGATAATGTAGGAGTGCACCATATTTACACATAGTCAGCACACATATATACTCTATTGTGACTAATGTACTAAAGGGAGGATAGTATCATATCCTAAAGGGTATTTTGTTTGAAATACATGTATTTAGAATGTGATTAATAAAGTTGCGTGGCAAGTTAGGTATTAACGTGACAGGAGAAAATAACATGAAAAGTTGTAATGTCATAGTGTAGGATGTGTGCAACTGATGTTAATGTTTATATGCATAATTTGAAATGTAATTCACGTTTAGCCTTCATTATGGAATGTATGTTGCTGAGTTGTTTCTATTGCAGGTGTGGATAAGCCTCATTATTTAGAATAAAGGAGTTTTGTGCAAGGAGATAGCAAAGCATGAGAAGGAAGAGTCGGCCGAGGGAATCGTAGTAACAAGCGAGGAGAGAAGTTCTCATGGGAGAGGAACAGTCAAAGACTGCTATCTGGCTGGGAAAGGTGCTGAAAGTATCCAGTTGTGCCAGAGCTATGGAAAGTTCCCAAGGAGGAGCCACATGAGAGCGTCACATCGACAACAGATGATATTTTGTGCTGTGTTTAGTTAGGGAGAGAGTCCATCTTGGGTTTCCTTAGGGAGCAGACCTATGCTACTGCTTGTGTGGCTTTAAGCTACTTGACCCATTGTCAGAGTTTTCTATAGAAGACTCTTATGGCTGACACCTTTCTTTTTCCTTAATTGATTATGTCCTTACTCAAATGCTTAGTCTAGGGTTGCCCTTTTAAGGTAGAGCAGAGAAAGTTAGGTGACTCATGCTCATTCAAGAGAATCATCTGATGCAATGATGCAATTTAAGGGAGTAGATGTGGCCTAATGGCTAGAGCGATCGACCTCGGAGCTGGAAAACCGGTTTCGAGTCTCTGCAGGGACACTCAACATTCTGTGATTCAGGGCAAATCACATAATCTCCCTGTGCCTAACAAAAATGAATGTGTCTGTCTGTAGCGCAACTGGTGCTCCTGTAAAGTGATCTGATACCTTTGGGTCGAGTTCGCGCTATCTAAAACCAAAAAAAAACTTCAGTTCTTCTCTTTGATTACCTGCGTCTTTATTTTAGAGTAAGTTATTTGCTTTGTACTATATAGGGTACACCTCTAAAGGAGATTTGGACTTACTTTGATCATTATGTATTTTCATGCGATTATATTGAGACTATTCTATATTGATTTGTTTCTAAACTTATAATTAAACCTACTAAACTCAAATCAAAGAGTTGAGTAGGCTAACGTGTAGTCACATTGGTTGCACTGTATTGAAATGATAACCAGTGATTTGATTCCTTTCACCACTCACTCTACTAGAAAGACCTATCCCCTCTGGAGAGATCTGTGTAAATGGGCCTAGGCTTTAGCATTACTATTCCCCACTGCATCAATAAGGATTCAGTTCTGTGATTTGCTGATTAAACACAGAGAAATCCGCAGTGATTGTATTAACCAACTGAGATTTCATAACGTAAATGACCAAAATAGTTATAGAATATGTTTATCTTTTTAGCTATGTCTTTGACCTTGACCCCACACTAGTTGACTTACCCCCATTACTGTCAAGCTCACAGTTTCTATGCTTTGATTTATGTGCATGAGCCCCTTGGCTAAGTGGGTTAATCAAATATGACAATTAACCTGACATGATAGAAATGCTCTGCCGAGAGCGTGTATCACTACCAATACAGACAATCAGATTCCAGCGCACAGTAGGAGCGTGTCAAGGCCTCATGCATCTCCTGACAACCAGCCATTGGAGGACTATCAATCTGCTCAGGCCGGCCATGGTACTGACCTCCCATCCCAGACTGTCTAAGCTTCATTGTTCCGATTTTATTATCACAACAATGTTGTCGAAATTAAAATTGGACAACTGCCCTCAATGTAGTTTTTAGGGCAATGCGACCGGTGCCAGCTGATTGTGCAGCGCAAACAGTGACCTGAGCTTGGTGCCCAGTCCAGTGGTACCGGTCGCACTGCCTTGAAGCTGGGAGTTACAGGAGAAAAGCATGGCTGACACCCCTGTGACCCTGTTCCCCTGATTAGTCCTCTTGACTCCACCCCTCTTGATCCAACCCAGTGACTCTACCCATCCTGACTGTTCTCATTATGCCTGCCTTGGATGACTCCAGCCAGCCCAAGAACAACCCAAGCGTCATTTATATATTGCTCTCCATGCCTCTCATCCTCTTAGTCTCTGGCTTCCATGATACTCTGCCACCTTGTCTCAAACGTCTTCGAGAGTCCCTCCTCTCCTGCTTCTAGAATAGGATTGTGGGGACATACCCCTACTTTACTTTATTGTGACCCACTAATGGAGAGAGTAGCACCATCCAGTAATCCTGCAGCGACTAGTAACTCTCTCATATAGAATACATAGATATGCATAAACACATTCAACTAGAATGACGTCAAAACATTCCAAATGAACATAGAGCCATATGTAGAAATCAATTTTGGGGTCTGAAATGGCCCTATTAGGCTATTTCGAACCGCAAAAATGCTTTTACATTTGCAAAAAAACAAATTGTGATTCAGTAACACTTTACCGAATCGCAATTTGTGTTTGCGATTTCGTATTTGATAGGGTCATTTTTAGGGCGTTGCTGCCAAATTCTGAATTTCAGTTCTATGTATGAATGTTTTGAGACCGAGTTACGGTCGCAAAACATTCATTTTTTACCGACTACTAAAAGGCAGTTGAAACCATTCGCAAATGGGAAGGAGTCCCCAAAGGACACTTTCCCCTGGGAGAATGTAAAAAAAAAAAAATAATAATAATTTAAGTGAAGGCAGTGGCCCCACAGACCACTGCCTGCTCTTAAAAAATGAAAGTTCAAAGTTTAATTTCTGTATTTTTAAACGCATCCCGTTTCCCTTTAAGGAAAACGGGTTGCATTAAAAAATTGCTTTATTAAAAAGCAAACACATACATGGTGGTCTGCTGACCTCAGCAGGCCACCATCCCTGTGATGGCTGTGATTCCTTGTGTTTCGCAAATTGTTTTCTTACATCAGGAATTGTGATTTCCTCATTTTCGATTCGGTAAGAATCGCAATTAGGAAATCTCAATTCTAGATTTTTGTACATCTAACCCATAGATTTGCACACTTAGAAGATACTTCCTTCTTTTTTTAGCAAACATCACAAAAAGACAACAAAAGAATACATATAATAAATGTATATCTGGAGGTCACATACACAATATCCACCAAACAATTAAAAGATCTCTGTACTATAAGTGAACAGATTCTGTTTTCCACCCAGGTTCTTTTCTCCTTCAAGAAGACTAGCAACTAAAAAGCTGCAGGAAATTCACTTTGGCCATTCTGACTGCTGCTCCATACTCCAGCCCAACTTTCAATACCATCATCAAGATCACAATTTTCAACCTTCCTTCTGATTTTAGTGACCCATTCCATGATCCTGAAAAGAGGGAGGGGGGACAAGGAGCTGGATATAGGTCCAGTGGCTCGTGCTCCCGAATAGTAGATAAGTCACAAAGGAGAGTCAGAATTCAGAAATACTTTATTCGGCAAGTAACAGCCATAAAAGTAAACAATAAAAACACCTTAAAACTTTAAAATACAGTTAATACACTTGTCCAGCAGGGGGTCTATCAAGCACATAGTTACAAATACTGCAATTAATTCAGGGGACATATTTTTAAAAAGACAAACAACAAATATCAATACATTAATAAATAAAAATACTGCACTCATGATTATACATTTAAAATATAATAAAAAGGCATATAGCACCGATTTCATGTTTAGGCAATGTTACATCACAACTGCAAGGGCATCTTCTTCCTAAGTCTCATGGCCCCTAACAGAAAGCTGGCAACCCCGAAGCACACCACAGGGGAGGGTAGCATTTGCAGAAAAATTAGTGCGGGTCTAACTTGAGTAAAATTAGTCTCTCTCAGTAGTGGCAAAATAAATTTCTTGCGAAGGGGGGCATAAAATTCGCAAAAAAATATAAAATGCAAGGTATCCTGTTCCGAGAAACTGTCGCAGGGGCACGGCTTTAATGTACCTGGCATGGAATAACCCTTGGGAAAGGCTAAAATCCAAGGCACCTGATTCAGCCGGAATCTGGTTAAGGCGAAGCGGTGTTGTGCGTTGGTAACTAATGACAGGTAGGGCTGTAAATGTGTAGACAGACTTATAATAGCATACCTTCTCACTGAGGCCTTAGCTAATTCCAAGCCCTCCCTGATTGCCTGCCACCTGGCTAAGAATTTCATTTTGACATCCCTGATAGCTGTCGGTCCCAGCGGTCTAGGTTTGCTATACAAGTCTGGACAGCCCAAATCCCTCATTTGCTCTTTAATATATTTCAACCACGGGATACGAGTCACCCCGTCGAGAGAAATACAATCTGCTAGTACCGTCTGGTTCAGGGTGGTAGAGGAACTCGACCAAATCCTTAACCAACGTACCAGTGGTGCGACAGCGATGTGATCAGAGATGTACCCCAAGCCAAGCCCTTCATGCAAAATGAAGGGAGGGGTACATGAGGGGACAGCAAGGAGGCAGCACATACATTTATTCTCAACCCCCTGGATGTCCCTCACGTCCTTGTAACCCCAAACATCACACCCGTATGTCGCCATGGGTATGCACTTTTCTTGATAAATCTTGAGTAGGGCGGGTATAGGTTTAGATCCCAACCTTTTGGCAAAATCCCATACAGCTCCAACCGCTCTTGCCAATATATTCTTTTTCAGTTGCCTTTGTGCAGCCCAGGTCCCGTGATCATCAAATAACAACCCCAGGAAAGAAAAGGTAGACACTTTCGACAGTTCAGCCCCCTTACAAAAAAAGGTAGTCTTTGTGGCCACTTTACTGCCTATTGTCATTGTATGGGATTTAGAAAAGTTGGTCGCCAGGTCGAGTGACTCCATAAAATTAATAAAAGCATTTAAAAGGTTTTGGATGCCTATGGCAGTCCTTGCAAGCAATACTGCATCATCAGCATACAGTAGAGCAGGGACCAATTTGGTCCCTGCTCTTGGAATATCTTTAGTGCTCGCTGAGAGGATGTCGCCAAGTTTATTTATATAGAGCGTAAACAGTAAGGGAGCCAAAATGCACCCCTGGCGTACCCCTCGCTTAACCTCCCAGGAGTCAGTCAGACTGCCATCTTCCTTGAACCTCACTGCCGCTGTAGTGCTGTTATGAGCATAATGTAAAAAGGATACTAAACTCGGTTCCTTACCCAGCTCGTCCAAGATCTGCCATCATTTTGACCAGTTTACTCAATCAAAGGCAGATGTAAGGTCCATAAATCCCATGTGCAATGTGCCCTTCTTTGCAATGTTGTACTTCCCAATCACAGTGTGCAAATTTATGCATTGATCAAGTGTTCCCCTCCCTTGCCTAAAACCGTACTGAAGATCGCTAATAACATTAAAATTCTCGAGCCATGAGAATAAACGATTCAAGATCACCTTACCCATAATTTTAGCAGCGGAATCCAGGAGCGAAATGGGTCTATAGCAGGAAGGATCATCCCTTGTGACCTTTTTAAAAATTGGAATAATAATAGCCTTCGCCCATGATGAAGGAAAGCCACATGTGCTGGCAGCATTAAAGACCCACGCTAGTATTGTTGCCCAAACCTGGGGGTCTGCCTTGTACAAGTCAGCTGGTACACCATCCGGGCCAGGAGCCTTTCCCCCAGCTGTAGCAAGGATAGCCGCATGAACATCAGTGACCTTAAAGTGAAGTGATTTCAGGGGCTGGCCTGTACTTCCGTCCTCTCTAGCTCACCATCACTATACATGCCCCCAAAAAACTCTACCCACCGTTCTGGGGGTATGATGCAATCCGTGGTTGCATTTCCAGTCAGAAAAAAGCGGTCTGTTAACCACTGCCCAAAATGTATTGCTGTCAGAGTGTGTACTAGCTTGACCAAGATCCTCCCATGCATTTTCCCTGATAGCTTTCTTCCTCTCATGAATAGCCTTTTTATAAACCCTCCTGCATACCCTAATCTCGCTCTCATTTCTTGATGTTTGTTTGAGAGCCAGCATTAGCTTTCTATGGGCAGCCGAACAGGTGCCATCAAACCACCTCTTCACTTTATGTCCATCTTCCCTACCCCGGACAGTTAAGTTGGAAGCTATCTGGCTAGTCAGGGATCCAAAAGCATCTAGTACCACTCTGTCCTCAATATTAGGATCCATACATGTTGAGACCTAAGCTACGCCCTCCCGTACAGGTTGTCTAAAAACCTATCAGGTACAACCTACGTCCACTTCAATCTGCGTGACTGATCCTTGGTGCTAAAAACAGAGTTGGAAATGCCCCTAGTCTCTACTTTATAGAAGGCAAATGAGTATAGTAGATCAAGTATAAGGGGATTATGGTCGCTAAAATTACTCCATACAGTGACCATGCTACGGACTGCAGGGGCTAGGGACGCAGAAATCATAATGAAATCAATAATACTAGAGCATCCCCTGCCAATAAAAGTAGGAATGGGGGTATTCACCTCCGTTTGTTCTAGGCAATACAAATTATTTGCTGAGAGAAGTCCTTCTAAGAGTCTACCTGATTCTGAATGTTCAAAATGTGTGTTTAAATGTATACAGTCCCCATAAATCATAGTTGGGTTACAATTAAGATTACACAAATGTGTGTTAAAATCACTCAGAATTAGAATGTCAAAGTAGGTAGTTTTATTTTTCCTGTAGATATCAATGAAACCCTCCAGGTTGCCTAGATGTTCAATTGCTGAGAATCTGCTGAAGGAATTATAAAAATTTACTACTAATAGCGGGTGGTGATTCTTAAAAAACAGCTCTATAGCCAAGATATGTGGGGAGTCATGCTCTATTCGGTTCGTTTTACAACATAGATCTAGAGAAACCAAGAAGAGGAGTCCTCCCCTGCCTCGTCCCAATGTAGAAGAGATTGCATGCTTGGCAAAAGAGGTATACCCATCCAGGTAGAAGCCTTCACTAGTATCCCATGTCTCTTGTACGGCAATCAGTTGGCATTCCTGTAGAGTCCTCTGCCAAAAATCATCATCTCCCTTGTTCGCTATGCCCTGAATATTCCATGAAAGTACCTTCAGGGAAGTGGGGTCTGCCATGGTAGCTGTTATACTAGGGGGAAAAGAGGGTTCTGCTTTCCCTGGTGAGGGAACCTTACCAACTCCAATTGGGACAGGCCTCAAAGGTAGAACACTAGTAATAGCTGAACAAATGGCTGGGCTAAGTTGAGGAGCAGAATCTGGACTTCCAGCTAAAAAATTGCTGTCAGTGAACAGATCCTGTATTCTTGCCTCCTGTTGTCCTCCCTCAGCTGATAGTTGTCAATCTACTGCATTGAGCCTCTGTAAATCCAGTATTTGTAAAGCGCGAACAGCAACCCGAAGGCATCCCGGCGCTGGGGGCCGTCGGGAAGATTAAGCAAGCTATTGCCCAGAGTCACATGGTGCTTGGCTGACCTGCCGCCGATCGAACCGTGAGCCCCAGATTCCAGCGTCAGTCGCCCTGGCCGCGGCGCCACACCTCTTTCCCCAGTAGCCTTCGCAGGGGTTCGTACCTATTAGATAAAGATAGGGCCAGGCCACCGTCAGCGCATTTACTTGGCTTAAACGTATTTGATGCCTGAAGCCAGGGGCTTTTAAAATAAGGAGGATTAGCTGGGGGATAGAAATACTGAAGGGGTACTATTCTAATCAGGGTTTTAGAACAGCCCCTAAGCTCACAATCTGTCAAAACTTTGACTTGAGTAGGATGTCTCATATTTACTATCACGCAGTCCCCCTCAATGTTTTTCCCCACCCTGTGGCCCACCCATCCTACTCTTCTGGCCATAATAATTCCTGTAGATATCCAATGGCCATTAACAATATTCGTATCACACCAATGTGTGACCTTATGTATCAGGTCCAATGTCGATTCTTTACCCCCTGTGCAATCGGAGGGACCCCCATCAGGACTATGGCCAAAGATGCTGCTTCCGGAAGCAGGTCAATGATCTCAGTACTGCTCAGTGGGGATTTTAAAGATGTATTTATGTCAACGCTCCCCCCTGTTATTAAAGCCCCTCGAGGTAGATCTGCCTGTGCAATATCTCCCGCTTGTATCACGATTGGCGGGTTACCAGTTGGGTTACAGGTCACACTTACCAACCTAGCCTCCCTGGCAGGCCTTTGATTCTGATTTCCATTCTTTTGAGGATTACAGGGGTCTTGTGGTTCAGAATGTTATGTTATATAAATCTATTACGCGCACGGCTGCTCATGAGTGTCCCGGCGCGAGACCGAAAAGGGGTAGAGCAGTGGGCTTCAGATGAATAGATGAGTTTTCAATTTCTTCTTAAATACAACTGGATCCTGGATGGTGCGCAGGACCAGAGGGAGAGCATTCCAAGCAGCCACTGCTTTCACTGCAAAAGAGCTGTCTCCTAACCTCTGACGCTTGAAACGTGGGACCTGGGCATAACATAAGGACGAAGAGCGCAGGGAGCGCGAAGGAACGTAGAAGGATAAACGCCTCTGCAGGTAGAGAGGGCCGCACCCGTGGAGCGCACGGTGGGCCAAAATCAGAAATTTAAATTTCACTCTAGAAGCCATGGGCAGCCAGTGGAGAGAGCGCAACTGCTGATGCACACTGTCCGTGGCCGACAAACCCAATAGGAGTCTAGCTGCGGTATTTTGCACCACCTGGAGCTTCTTCAACAGGTAGCCCGGTACACCAGCAAAGAGGGCATTGGCGTAATCCAACCGAGACAAGATCAACGCACAGGTGGCCGTTACCCTCCCCGCCTGCGGCAAAAGGGGAAAAAATCTTCTGAAAGATTTAAGCAGGCCGAAGCAACCGCTGGCCAGCTTCTTGATATGTACTGAGAAGGAAAGATCTTCATCGAACCAGACCCCCAAGTTTTTTACTGGCTGCCCTGATGAGGTCGGTAGAGGGTACTCAGAAGGCCAGAGCTGCTCTCTAAAATTGAAAGGAAATTTACCAAAAAGCAGAATCTCTGATTTTCCTTCGTTGCATTTAAGCTGTGCCTCCGCCCGCCATTTGAAGATAGATGAGAGGCAATTTTGGGCCAATAAAACAGAGTCTGCGTCTTTGTCCCAGGTGAAGAGCAGCTGGGTGTCATCAGCATAGGCCAACACCTTAGCCCCCAGCTCCTCAGCTAAATATAACAGAGGAGTAACATAGATATTAAATAGGAGGGGACTAAGGGAAGATCCCTGCGGGACACCCGTTGTTACTAGCTGAGGGGAAGAGGAGGACGGTGGAATCCAGATCTGCTCGGACCGCCCTTCCAGGAAAGATCGAAACCAGCCCCACACAGTGCCCGTCAGACTGATCTTGGCCAGACGTGACAAAAGAAGTGAGTGCGGGACCGTGTCAAACACCGCCGAGAGGTCGAGCAAAATCAGCGCAGCCCTCCCGCCGGCGTCCAGACACTCCCGAATGGCCTTCGCCACCTCAACCAACACCATTTCTGTGCTGTGTGACGCCCGGAACCCAGACTGAGCTGGATGTAGGAGCGTCTCCTTTTCCACAAAAGCGGTGAGCTGTTTATTTACCGCCTTCTCGCACACCTTCGCCAATGCAGGAAGGAGGGAGATAGGCCGGTAATTCCCCGGACAGAGGGGGTCCAATGACTGCTTTTTCAGAAGAGGCAGGATCTTGGCCTCCTTCCAAGCCAGTGGAACCACCGCTTTCTGGAGGGACAAATTAATGATGGAGTTCACTTCTACATTAGCGACCTCAGCAACCGCTGCCAGTATTCTAGCAGGACAGGGGTCCGAAGGCGAGCCCGACTTTAGGCCTTTAAGAATTTTGAGACATTCCAGAGGGTTGACTGGTCTAAACTCGGAATCCCTGTAAAGCGTAGATTTGAACGTCAAGCATAATTCCCCATCTCATCCATCCTTAACTGCGAGGCCTGAAGCTTTTTCTGGAGAGAGGCAATATCAGAGTCACATGACAAAGAGTGATCCTCAATATCAGATACACGTTGCTCCAATTCCTTGAATCGCTCTGGTATTTGCTGGACCATAGTTTCAATTTTGTCTAATCTTTGATGTAGTAGAGAGAGCTCCTGGGCTTGCGAAGTTTTACAGTCCCGTATTTCTCCCAAGATAGTCTCAAAGACCTGTTGCATTTGATGTATTGGGACCAGTGGAGACTTGACCATAGTGGTGCTCCCCCCCGGCGCAAACATCGCTACTTCCAGCCCCCTGCTGACAAAGCGAATCCAGCTCTTCTGTCCTAAATTTCATCGAGAGACTGTGCCGTACTGAGGGAGATGAGAGCCCTAGGCCACCTGATCTCATGGACTCATGTATAGGTGTGTCCAGACCTACCCCTTGAGTAGACTGCACAGACTATGTATGCTGTGTTTGCCCATCTAGACCTCTTTCTTGGGCGGCCTGACCTTTATGTCCCGAAGTCATGCTAGGGATTATTTCCTGGGTAACATGAGCAACCTCTCCAAGTGGTGTCTGATCAGTGAGGGGCGCCTTGGTGACCATTTGATTTGGCTTACCATTCTTAGAAAATACAGGGTAGTCTTTGAGAGGATTAGCTACCACTAAGATCCTATTATTTGTCTCAGCCATTTGTAAAGCTCCAACCTCGCTAGTGCCTTCACTGTCTGCTTGCCGGATGCTGAAGTGCCGTGGGGCCGCCTGGTCTAACGCCTCGTCCGGCACCACACCCGCCACCTTCTGAGACCTAGCAGTGCCTGTGGTGTCCTCTCCGCCAGGGCCATTACTACTGATCTCTATTCCTGGAGAGGACCCTGAGGAAGTCCCTGGGGAGGTAGGTGACGGGGGAGAAGAACCTAGGAGCGCAAGATCCATCCCAGAGCTCGTAGTACTCATTGCCCCATTTCTTTTCTGGCTTGTTCTTCCTCTCCTGGCTGCCAAAATTTGAGATTGTGCCGCTTTTCTTCTAGCCTTCTGAGTCACCGGTGGAGGGGTGGGAACCTCAGCTGAAGCTCTTGCTCGTGTTACTGATCCTCTCAGGACCATCTGCCGTATAATTCCCAGACCTGGCCTTTAAATACGTTGCTGTCTCCTGAGCTATAATACGCTATACCTTGTAAGGCACCACGCCGCGGAGCTGAACTGAAGGCAGCTGGGATTATTTCCAAAAAGTTAAGCAGTTTTCCAGCTACAGCCACAAGCCGTCAAACCACAGAGTCACACACAGCCAGTGCCCTCTGGGGCATCTAGTCAGGCAAATAGCAGCAGTCGGTTAATAGCCAGTTAATAGCCCGTTACTAGCCAGTTAATAGCTCATAAATATCCAGACAAACTTTTTGTCACTTAAGCCCCCAGAGCCTGCTTAATACTTTAATGACCCCGTGATGGCCCTAAAGAGTGTCCGCACAGTACCCGGTTACCTCTGGAATTGGCTCTGGAATTGGCTCTGATAGATTGCCAATTCAACTGCTCGTTGCTTTACTCATCTTCACTCCTTGCGGGGGGGGAGTCCTTCCAGCATCTCGCGAGGGGGTCCAAAAGTCAGTTTTCAAATTCTCCCAGAACAGGCTGATTCAGGCTCAGCTAATCCTTTCTCTATTCTGCCGTTGAGCCCAGCGCCGTAACTTGCTCTGCTCTGTCGTTGAGCCCGGCGCTGTAACTCACGGCATTGCGTCTCGCCACGTTCAAACTCGTTCAGCCTCGGAGCGCATCATGACCCGGAAGCAGCCGGGAAAGAGGAAGGGGGAGGAGCGGCGTGCCTCAGCAGCAGGGCATCGGGATCATCTGACTGAAAAAGAAAGTATTGCTGACACATATTCCCAATAAACATGAGATCACCTTCCTCATTACCCTCGATGTGAAAGGTCTTTACACCAATATTCCCCAAGACGCTACAATCAGGGTCATCAACAATATCCTCAGAACAACATCGATCACCTCACCAACACCTGTAGAGTCAATCATGGATTGCGCCAGTATAGCTCTCAAAAACAATTTTTTCTAATATAAGAACCAACTGTACCACCAGATACACGGAACATCCATGGGCAGCACTTTTTCGCCGAGCCTGGCGTGTCTCTACATGGCGGACTTCGAATCCTCACATGTGTTCACCTACACAAACCCCTACCAGACGGACATCATCAAATGGAAACGCTACATCGATGACATTCTGATCCTCCGGGCAGGCAATGAGGAAAGGTGCGAAGAATTCCATCTCTGGATCAATACAAGAGACCCATATCTCAAATTCACCCTCTCCAAATCTAATAAGGAGATCCCCTTCCTGGATCTTCTCCCTGAAACAGGGTACACTACAAACCAAAACATACAAAAAACCCACTGACTGCAACAGTCTCGTCCCCTTCAATAGCCACCACCCTAAAGCCCTTCGCGAGAAATTACCATACGGACAATTCTTGAGGCTGAGGAGGAACTGCAGCAACACAAGTGACTATGATCTACAAGCAGACGCTCTCAGCCACAATCTACACAATAAGAGCTACCCAAAGAAAGTCATCAGAACTGCAAAGAAGAGGGCCCACAACAACCATCGCGAAGCCCTTTTAGAAACTACCCCAAGAACAAAAGATGATACCATGACTTGCGTCACGACATACACCCCCACATCCAACAAAGTCAAAAATATAATTCTAAAACACTGGAACATTGTCAACAAAGGAGAACTCCAGTTAGAACGCCCCTGATTCGCTTTCAAGAGAACTCAAAACCTTAAAGACATGCTGGTCCACACTCGACCCCAGACAAAGAGGATGATACAACAAACCACACTGTGGGACCTTCCTACAGTTAAGGGTCACTAACCTTGCGGTAACTGCAGTGCCTGTGCCTCCACACGCCACACAAAGGACCTCCAGATAGGCGACGTCAGTTGGACCCAACGACAACACACTAACTGTAACACAAAAAACGGTGTCTACCTAATCACATGTCCTTGCAACCTGCATTACGTAGATATGACCACCAGACCAGTGAAAATCAGAATTAGTGAACATAAGAGCAATATCCGTTGTGGCCGTACCACAACCAAAATGTGCAACCATTATATTGAGAAACACCACACCATAGACCAACTAACATGGACTATTCTGGAGGCCAATGCATCTTGGAATACAACCACCCTATTACGAAAAGAACAGCGTTGGGTGTTCAGGTTGCGCTCAAACATCAATGGTCTAAACGACGAAAAACCTTGGATAGAACTGCAAAGTTGAACCAATACTCTCAGTCTACCCTGTAGGTACTCCTTGATTAACACTCACCAATATCTCCTGTCACTCCATCATTTGGTGTAACTCTCTATGTTGTATATGAACATTAGGGACATACAACGACACTCATAACCCCCAGTCCCCAGTTTATTGATATCACTCCTATATACACTCAAACATGATTGAATTTTAGAGAGACACACTGATCGGTGCGTACAACAAACAAAATGCCACCCTAGAGAGGTGCTTGTTCCTCCAACGATGACTGTTGCACCAATTGTTGGGTAATTATCATTCTGGCCACCTTCAAGCATTCTCGTCACGACATCATGATGACTCTTTCTCTATATGACACACCACAACAGTCGCTAACTTCATAGTTGAACCATCAGACTCCTCTCTCGTACATGAGGGCTACACATCACTCTACTTCACTATGGCCTCTAGTAGCAATAGCCAATAGCACAGCTACATTTACGCTGATCAATGAGTACTTTCTCTTTTACCCACGGTAATCCAAACCACTCTAAGAAGGCGCCTTCAGGTACCGCTGGTGCTACCTTACCGACGGCTATACCACACGTGACTACTCTGTCACACACTGTCCGTCCATAGCCACACCCCCCTTCTACGCTTTCCGCCAGAACATGAAAAACCAGAGCGATCTCGCCAAACAACCCCCAAGCAGGCGAGAGATCGGGTTGGTGCAAGAATCTGTGCCCTCCGATGAAACTGTGAGTACTATCACTCCTCCTTGTTGCGCATGCATGTGCTATAAGTCCACTAGAATATGTGACAGTAATACTTACTTTTTCATTTAGATTGTGACGGCCAGCACTCTCTCGCTATGACTTATGGAGTAATCTACCTAATAGGTAGGCGGTCCTCAACTATTTCTCCTCCCCCCAGTTTCCCTTGATATCAGAGTGTGGATCAAAAGGTTTTGCCATCAATGGTAACCGTATTTCTGACTACTATTCCCAAAATAGGCTTTATGGTCGCGACATGATCATTTTGTACCATATACTATCTACCATAGATTGCTCCTCGCCGATATTAACATCTATGAGGCAGCCTACAGCAACATATCTCCCATGAGCTCTCGTTATGATTTAATGACTTATCTCTCATGTTGCTTGTTTGTTCGTTCTAGATATTCTTTTATTTATTCATGTCACTAAGCGCCTCACCAATCCAGATGTGGAAAATAGTGACTTGTGGGCTTTGCTTATATTAAGACACCGCGGTCCACCAATGGGGACCTCTACTCTGTATTATTATAGTACTGCTTCACTGAATTTTTGAACTCTTATCTTCTTCCTTCTTTTTTGTCGTTTTAGATAGGACCACGACGTGGGTCCTCTGAGTGGCACTACTTGACTCAATAAGGCCACCGCATAACCCTTTGTCCCATTACCTTAATCACTCCCCTATGGTCCTGAAGAAGCGTAAAGGATCTCCTCCTGAAACCACACTATAGCGCGAAACATGTCGACCCCATTCTCTTTTTGAACAAACACTGCATGTAGGAAAGTCGGATCTGCTTCTTTTGGTTACCCCCACTTTTTGCTAAATGTGATACTGTTTTTGACTAGTCTGACTGGGATCCTGCTAATCAGGACCCCAGTCTATCTGCTTTCTCCCTAAACTGTTATGTTATGTACCTAGTTACACTCCAGATTGGATACTGGGGTACCCTTGTCAGTCCCTAGTATGTGGTACCCATGTACCCAGGGCATAGGTACCCCAGAGGCCTCCCATGGGCTGAAGCATGTATTATGCCACCCATGCGAGCCCAGGCAAAACAGAACTACAGGCCAGCCATTGCAGCCTGTGTAAGTTGGTGCATGCACCACTTACTTAAGATATAGGTTACTATATCTAAGGGTCACTACACTTAAAACCTATAAGTCACCCCTATAGCAGGCCTTAACAATCCTGAAGGCAGGGTGCTTGGTTCTAAGTGAGAGGGTGCCACTGCATGAGCAGGACACCCCTGCGGCCTACGGAGTCCATTCTCCAGGGTTGTTAGGGAAGCAGCCATTTACGACATATAGAGTGGCATTATGCGACTGCGTGATGACCAACTCTAAAACTGCTGAAACAAACCCTATCGTGTTTGGTGTCAAACATGTTGGAATCATACCCCCACACCGGTAACCGGTGTGGGAGGTATGATTCCACCCCTCAGAAGCAAGCTTCGTTGGGTCCCTGGTGTTCCCGGTACCAGCCTTCTAGTCCCGGGCAGCACAAAATGGTTGCTGCCAACCAGAGACACATTTCTGCCCTCTTGCTGCTGAGCCAAGCTCGAGCAGGGGAAGGCAGAACAATAGGCATCCTGTTACAGGGAGGTGTGACCACCTCCCAGACAGGATTTAGTGTATTAGGCCTGGGTGGGTGCGCTTGCCAGCGACTAAAAGTCTGCATGAGGGGCACATTTGGTGTCCCTGTGCATAGTCCAGTTTAAAACACACAAGATGATGGACGGAATGCTGCACATTGGCAAACATTCACCCCCAGTCACAGATCTGGGTTTAATCCATCGTTATTTTGCTTCACCACGCCACCCCAGTTCAGACATAGCCATATGCAAATCAGTCTTGACCCTGTGCCTCATGGGAACAGTCCAGACCGAACTGCCAAGCCATGTCTTCCCTGGACCGGAATCAAGCATCCTAGGACCGGTTTCAGGCTATCAGCCTTCATCAGCCAGGATAGCTTGACTCCAGTGGCGTAGTGAGCACGGGACCCACGTCTGGGCATACCCTTCCCACTTAGGGCTCTCCATGCCACTGGAATCAAGCTATCCTGGCTGAAGAGGGGTGAAACCCCGAAACCGGTCCTAGGATGCTTTTTTCCAGTCCAGGGAGGACCTGGCTTGGCAGTTCGGGCTGGACTGTTCCCATGAGGCACAGGGTCAAGACTGATTTGCATATGGCTGGGTTCAAACTGGAATGGCATGGTGAGCAAAAAAACGATGGATTTAGGCCCAGATCTCTGTACTGGGGTGAATGTATGACATTGTTCTGCATTCTGTCCATCAACTGTTGTTTTTGAATAGTCCAGTTCAAACCAGCCCTGGGAGCCGTTGGCTCCCACTCTGGCGTGAAACTGGACAAAGGACATGGGAGTAACCTCCCCACTGTCCAGACCCTCCCCTAGGAGGGTCCCCTGAACCTGTCCAACCCTCTCCCGTGGGTATAAAAGGGCTTGACCTGGCTGTAGGACCCTAGATTCGACGTGGACAAGATTCTGAACCAGAAACCAATGACCTTCGACTGTCTGGACACTCTGGACTTCGCTGGACTTTGTTTGGGCCCGACTTCGGCTCCCTCTCAGTCCAAAGCATTGTCTGTGCCCGTGCACTTTACAGGCTCCGTGCAGGACCTGTGGAGCATCAAGGACACTCGAAGATATCTCCCTTGGGGTGAAGGAGTCACTCCCCTGCATCTGCAGGCACCACATCACGACTGACCGGTCTGCTACTCCTGAGCTCCTATGGACTCCGCAGACTCCAGCAACACAAGAGGGGGGTCCCTATGTTTCTTGAGGTCCGAGCTGCCCTCTTACCAAGTTTGAGGTCAGAATCTCTCGTGGGGGCTGCAATACCCGTACCCCTGTGTACCGCATTTATTTGCAAGTGCATATGCTTGTTGGGGTTTTCCGAGCAAGTGCATTGGGCTCCAAGTAGCACCAACCTCTGGCACCATTTCCTACCAAGAACTCCAGCCTCCTCGCACCGAGTGCTCCGTGGGCTGCTGTTTGGTGAAATCGCTTGAGGTCCTCTCGCGACTCTTATGCCTCCAGCTTGTGAGTCCACTTGAGGGTCAACTTTGCTTTTCTTGGACTCCCCTGGTTGCTCCAGGCCAGCCCTGACTCCCCTTGCTGTGGTGAGTCTCCTGAACCTTGCTGGTCCAAACCGTAACCTTCTTTGACCTTCTGCGTGGGTTGCCATTGCCAAGGCTTGCTGGTGCTCCCGCCGGACACCGATCCCCAGCAATCGACATACTTTGTGGGACAGCTCGTATCCAGCTCCTGGTCATCCTCGACGTCTCCTGGCCCCCGTGGCTGCAGAGTCAAGAACCCCCTCAACGCACCTGAAGCATCCGACATCGGTGGGCATCCATCTACCGAGCCCCTGGTCACTCCTGAGTGACCCAGACTCTGTCCCCTCTGCTTTCAGGTACCCTTCGACTAGAATCCACCTTTGGATTTCAACGGACACTTTTCTTCCTTCCAGCAGTGGCTCTTCTTTAAAGTCCTCCATTGAGATCGACTGCGATTTCTGAAGCCACTTCAGACCTATGCACCCCCGCTCTCCTGGGATAGGTAACTCTGGTACTACAGTATCCACGGGTGGGCTGGCTCTCCAACCTCCTAACTTCCATGGGGTTTCTTCGAAGTCCACTGGGAAGGGTCCTTAAACTCTAAAACTTCAACCGCGACTTTCCCATAGAATTGTATGGAGCACAGGGTCGTGTTCCTACACTGCACCCGCCCTCCGTGGGGTCCCTACTTACTCACCTTGGGTGGTTCCTTGGGGTCCCAGCGATTCTACAACCTCTAGACACTGTCTTGACTCGAGTCGTGGTTCTTATACCACTATTTAGTATATGGTATGGTCCCCCCCTGGGGCCCACTGTGTATTTGTGCTATTTACTATTGTTTCTGTGCTACAGTATTGTGTGCTTTGAGAGTATCTTCGTGTAGAAGATACTGTGTCGTACTAGAGAGAGTTATATTAATAAATACATATTTTTATAACTACTGTGTGGTTCTCCTTTCATTTAACCAATACTATAAGGTGGTATTCTGGTAAAAACAAGCTGCTTAACATTCCTTCAAGACTAAGCCTGAAGGCTGCTCTCCACAGCTACCACTTGGATAGCTTTCTATGGTTATCTTTGACCTCTTAAATCACCATAAGGGTTGTTTGTACTGGTGCAAGGTGCCCACTTTAATTAGTGGACAGCATATACCAGGCCAACTTCTCACACTGCATTTGTCTAGCTACTGAGGGTCATAACTACCCTCAAGCAGCACACAACCTTTTGATTTTTTTAAACTATGATAGAGGGATCCCCTTCATTAAAATTAGTCTACCTTAGAAACCCTCTAGTCAATTTTAATTGTCACCTCTCACATAACACTGCACACTGACCCGCACACACCATACGGCTAGATCACAAAAAAGATCTCTGACAAAGTGACCCTTCGGGGGACCCTTAGGGCATTGCAGCGCCGGCCCGACGAGGAGCACTGCCCCATGATGAAGCATGACATCAAGTAAAAGTCTCTCCGACTCTTTTCCATTTCTCTAAAACGACTCTTTTCCCAATTCTTATCTCAGGAACAGTGACTCTCCTTAGTGACTAACCATTCCATGATCCACCACTTCCCTTACTCTAAACACAGTACAGCTCTCAGCCCTTGTTTATTCTTTTCCTCTGAACCACACTTCCAATCTCCCTTCCTCACACCTGACAACTTGATTATAACCATGTCACACCTTAAATTCAGTTGCTTTCGCACAATCCAGCTCATGATACACGGCCTTACTCTCAAACGGTTTGCTACTTACCCACTTCCTTAACTCTGCCTCTTCCCAACTTTGCACTCACTCTCCTTCTTCTTAGGTAGCTGGTTTGGCTCGAGACAAGCTATACCCTTATGCCTGCTCAGCAGTTCAAAATTTATCATTCCAGTCGTGGAATACAGTGTACCCCTAAAGGCTAAATGCAACACCTAGAATATCTCCCCCACCAGCATTCTATCAGTAACAAGTAGGCCTACACACTTGACCTCTGACCTCTTAGGCGACCTCAACAAAAGCATTTCCTTGATGCTGGTAAATGCTACTTTTATTATTATCGAATCCAGTTTTTGGCAGATTTTTCCTATCTAAAGGCTTGGCAAATCTTCTCTTGAACATACATCAGTAACAAATGTGATCAGAGCTTTTGGATATGGGTGCCTGATTCTAACTTCAATCCCTTTGGATTCATAATCTACCTACTCGCGTTTGGATTTATAATCTACCTATTAACGGCATAGCAAATTCAACCTCAATGCAATAGAATTTGGAAAGGCCTTAAAAATCAATTTCCAGTTTTTCTCAAACTTTCTTTGGTATTTTCAAATGGCACTGTTCTAGATCTTATGTTCAGTTTTGGGTTGATCGCGTGCCGATATACCCCGGTTGGGGTGTTTGTGCGTGATATCAAATTATTGTATTGTATTATTTAAAGGCATCATGCGTGAATACGTTTGTTAGACCCTTAGCTGAAGGACTACAAATGCTACAACCCTGTATTTTAAACTGTGCATCCTTAGTCATGGATGCCCACCAGTGGGTTTCTTGCAGTCTCTTTTAATTTGTTGCCACGCCTAAATGCATGACATGCACAAATTCCACAAGCTTGGTTCTCACACTGAGTGAAAGAATCAACTTTTGACCACTCATCAAAATATAATGTTATTGAGCATTTTGGCAAACCATTGAAAGTCCCTTGCCAAACAATACTCTTTTGGCCAACCTGATTTTAAACTATATATTACCTTTCCCAGAGCCTCATTCCTCTCCAATTCGCGCTTCCACTGAGGGAATGCAAATTGTAGACAGGCAGTCAGTCTTCTTATTTATTGACTTCTACGTGTTTTACTGAAAAATCAAATCAACCAGCATTTGATTTACCTGAATTCACATTGGTATCCCTCACATTGTACACCAAATGCTTGTGATTGGTCTTAATGTAAAACTGAAACCACAAATATACCTTGTAAACATGTGCCCAGCCCAGGTACAAGCGATCATTTGCTTCTCAATGACAGAACAGTGTTTTTCTTGCCTGCTCGGGTTCTGGAACAAAAAGTAAACTGTGGCTTCTTCAGATATTACCTTCTGGGACAGTGTGCACCAATCCTATGATTACATGCATCCACCGTAACAAATACCTGCATACCTGGGCAGAACAGCTGTATTATTGGAGCCTCTAGTAAACCTCTTCTTATTTTCTCAAATGCACAAATTTCCCTTGCCCTAGATAAACTTTAAATCTATATGAAGTCAGATAGTCTAAAACTGGGCAAAATCTGATCCCTGACTGTGGTGGCTGACACATTCGACTTCTTTAATCGACCACAGCGTAGGCTTGATCCCCTCGGACAAAATGATAATATTTCACCTGAGGCTTACAAAATTCACATTTATGTAGCCTGTAAATGCTGCCCACTTTTAGACAATACTCTCAAAACTCTGAGATCTAGCTGAACATCATGTTCTTTCCAGTTATACCAAAGACCAGGATATCTTCCTGGAATGCCAGTACAACCATGTGCCCCTGGAACCACTGGCCCTTTACACACTGGAACATAACATCCACTGATGCCAACCCGAATGGCATCCTCCTGTCCTGGACAACAGCATCTGAGGGGGCAAAGACCATCAACTGTAGTGACTCTGCTGCTGGTATTAATTGACGGTAAGATGAGTGAATATGTATATCAAGTCATCGATTTTGGGCAGGGGCGTAACACAGGCCCCCGCAGCCCCTACGGTGCAAGGGGCCCCCAAACTCCCAGGGGCCCCCTCAGCACAGCACTCTGGCCGGAGAGCTGCTGATTGAGCCCTGCGGGGCCCCTCCACATACCTTGCAGAGAGGCCCCCTAAATTTTTGTTACGCCAGTGATTTGGGGTAGTGGGTAACATGAACTGAGATCGGCTCATTCAGGCACCGAAGAACAATGCAGACATGTAACTCTCTGTTCTTCTTCCACACTATGATAGCCAGGTTACACAAAGAGAACTCAACAGGTTCCATGAACTCTTTTGAAGTAATTTTTGTCTACAACTTCAGATAATTCCTTGCACACATTCAATGAAACTCCCCTTGTTTTTTTCTTCACGTTTCTCTCCTTCTTTTAGTTTCATTACATTATCTAAATGTACTCCCATCCCATCTTTTAGCTCTTCTTTATGGTTCTTCAAGACCGCACTCACTTTTTCAGCTTTTTCTAACACATTCCCTTCAAACATGTCCAATATCATGCTCTACCCATCGCTTTCCACTCATGTACAGTACACACCCCATCACACCCTTCCACTGGAAATCATTCAAAGGCACCATTGGCATAAGTATGATCCGAAATTATCCATGATCCAAACTACAAGGTCTTCACCATATTATGATACATAATTCCAAAAATAGATGTATGTTTAAATTATATAAATACGTCAAAGTATACATTACTCTTCACTTCTCAGTATGTTCGTGGGCAGATGTCTGATTGTTCAAGATCCTAGGAGCCTTACACTATCTCAAATGTTTTATCAGATATTATTGTAACCAAGGCTCCTGAATCCATAAGCAAGTCAATAATCTTCTTATATACTTTGATGCCAGTTACAGGATCTCTACTATCTTTTTCTTCAATGAATACAAAGCTAAATGATACAACCATGTTACTCATATTGTCTCTCAGATAACGCTCTCCTCACTTTCTCCTACTACAACATTCACCTTAGACTTCTTATTGTCATTGCAGCAGACTCTGGGATAGTCTCCCAAAGCTTCTGAACTGCAGCACATTCTCTTCAATGCCCTATAGGATTTGAAATTGGCAACATGTTTAAGCACCCACATCTGTAATTACCTCCTTGGTATTAAATTGGACATTTTTTCTGTTTATTGCTACCCTTTTCTCATAGCCCTTCTTACTACTTTCTGTGGTCTGTTTCATACACACAGTATCATTTTCTGTTCTATTAAAAACTTTTACTTGTTCTTAAGAAATCTATACTTTATTAGTAATCTCAAATACTTCCTGTAATATGGGGTTCAATATTCTGTCAATGCTTCAAACCCACATGAAGCTGTGAGTACTCTAAGACCTGCTGCCAGGGCCGGCTTTAGCGCTGGTGGCACATGGAGCAGCAATGTTTGATGGTGCCCCCCAAATGACCATCTCCGCCACGGATTCCCTCACTACCACCCTTTAACAGTGTCCCTCAAGTCTCCATAACCACTCTCTCTCAGATGCATTTAATTAGTTTTATAGCGCCACTCATACCAGTGTAGGGTGTCAGAGCACTTTACATCACACACACAACACACAGACACAATCAATCATAGGTGTGTAAATCAGTGTATAGGAAATATTGCGTAAGACAGAGGACTACAAGGTATAGGAGTCACATGTCATCCATTCTGGTAAACAGTATAATTTAATACTGCTTGGTCTGGAGAAGCACAAACTCAGAATTTAAAACGTAACACCGTGGTTGGGGGCTCTCTTTAATAATCAGAATTGATTTCTACCCAAATGAACCCGTTCTTCAAAATTAGGATAATGAAAGATTGGGGAAAAAATCATAACGCTCCAATCTATATCTTGTAGTTTGCATGCAGCTGTTTGATGACGGTTAATAGCTCACTGTTCTATGTTAGGATTTTAATTTACAAACCACAAGTAACAAAATGATCTCTCAGACAAAAGCAGTAACCCACTGACCTATTTATATTATATGCACTTTGTGATCTACATAGTACACGTTCTTTGCAGCAGGCATATTAACCCACTGCGCTACCTTACCATGAGCCAAAACTTCCACTAGACAAACCTCTGATCTCTCTCTAGAAAGAATATTAATCACCGGAATTATCTTGACATTTTTCTTGTTGCCTGAAAATTGCTGGAAGCCAGGAACGCTGCAACAGGTGCAAACACGACGCCCCCACGCAAAGTCGGTGCTCGGTGCGGTCGTACCGCCCTAGAGCCGGACCTGCCTGCTGCTCGAGTCAAATGTCTCATCCACTTGCTGCTTTTTGGAGAATAACCTGTGTCTTCTTATTACTATACTTTTTTGCACACCAACGTGTTTTTCTAATCTTTCTATAGCTTCTACATAGTCATCCTACCAGATACCTTCCTGCAAAAAAACTATTCTCAGAGGCTTATTCCTCTTTTATGTGTGCTGCGGAATGCAGCACACATGCAAAGAGGAAATAATGAGCAGAAATAAAGATATTTCCCCAAGTAAAGCCAGCCTCAGGTTTGCGCACCATTGTGGCACAAACCCATGTTTACTGACTTGAGCAAATATGGTGCTGCGGCATCAAAATACATAGGTGGGTGCACAGGAATGCCCATGTTTCACCCATGTAACGCCTCCCTGACGCAAGGCAGTGAGATATACTGCCTTTTGTTACTTTTCTTCTTTTTTTAAAAAAAATTTACAAAGTAAAGCAAAGCCATGCAAATCAGGCTTTGCGTGGCCTTTGAAAATAGCAAAATAGATTTTGTTTTGGGCCTGTGCTAAAAAAGTGACGCAACCCCCACGCAAAATCTTTATAAATATGGGCCATAGTAACTTACAGTGACTAATATGTATTGCTTTTCTTTTATAGTCGACCCTTAATGATATTCAGTAACTTTGCAAATTTTATTTAAGAATCATATGGTTGATAAACAAATGTGTTTTATATTTAGATTTACTGTATTTTATGGTGTGTGCGTGTTTTTTGCTGTACATTTTTTTTCCTACAGCACTATATAACTTTGAAGTTTGTCTCACGATTGCATTTCTGCATCATTCATCTACATTTTTCTACAACACAGGACAGGATCTGGAGCACTCATGGAGCTGCCTTTCAAAACAAAATGTCTTGCCCTTGTTGCTTGAAGTCAGCCAAGATCGGAGTGATATATTTTTTTATAATTTTTCTGTTCAAAGATCCTATTTTGAGCCGACAGAGCTATCAGGAAGAGTCCTGATGTATCTGTCTTTCCCACCACTTTCCCACGAACAAGGTTTCTTTCTGTGAGCAGGCTCGCTCTGTAATTAAACCCTTTGATTTTTCAGACTTAAGTAGAATTTGTGTCTCCCCCTCTCTCTCTTTTAATAGCTCGTGATCTGCTCGCATAACCTTACAAAAGAGTAACTGTACTTAATCCGCTTGTTACAGACTGCGGTGGCTCAGGGGGCTGGGAACTTTCACTCTGGTAATTCCTTCTTATTGAAAGATCCTCACTGTCCTATGGCAGGTAGTGCACACCCTCCGCACGTACTCAAATTAAACCATCTCGGTTGTTCCGGCTTAGCTAAGTTATGCCACATTTTCTTTTACTGCGTACAAGTGTGCAAAACTTAGAAGATTTCCTTCCAAAAACACCAGTAGGTTTTAACAAAATAATTGCGGAAACTCTTTACCCACATATGTTGGTAAAGCAGAAAAACCCTGAAAAATCCCACTTTTTGCAGGACTATTTTCTCATCAAAAAAGATTTTGTGAGAAAATTCTTTCACAGAACATTTTTGGGGATGGAATTTATATTCACAGGTGACGTTTTATGAGAATGGCCTTGGTAACTTTGCAAATTCTGTATGCAACATGTATGATTCCTTTCACCCCCAAGTTATGCGCTAACAGCAGCACCAGTGCTTCTTCAGGGAACATCAGAAATAACAGGGAAGCGAGTGTATGCAGCCAATACTGTTGGAAAAGATACGTTTTAAGCAATTTTTTTAGGTCGCGCCAGGGCAGCGCATGCGCTGCTCTGCGAGGCATACTGTATTCAGGTAGGGATTAAAGCTCCGGCCACTCTCCACCCATATTTTTCATTGTGTTGTGTCATTGTCCACTGTAAACTGTAGCTGTTCATTGGTAATAGGCTTAGAGGTCCCTCTTTAGTACCACCTTGTCTCATTTTGTAACCTCCCATGGCAACACCCCGTTACGTGTGTTGTTACTCAGTAGGCTTTAATTACAGCCTCCGAGCACTATTTTTCTCAAATAGCTTTGTCCTGCCTGCTGTTGCAGGCAGCACACGCTCTCTCCTATTGCTTTTTTATTTTTTATTTTTATAGCTCGGCGCCAAACGCATTTCCAGTGCAATAGGTCTCGCAGAGTGTAAGCTATTGGCATTGTAAATGACAATGCCTTTTATTTATCTGTTTTAAAAAAACACATAAATAAAAGGCATTGTCATTTACAATGCAAATAGCTCAAACTCTCATAAATTCGAGACCTATTGCATTGGAAATGCTTTTTAAAATTGGCTTTAATCCAGACATTTGCTTTTAGAAAGGGAGGATTGGGTGCTGTGGGTTTTGGTTGTGGGAAGGGTAGAGGCTCAATTTGAGAGCTGCCATTTTCAGTCCACCACCATTTCCAATAACAATTCACACGATGCAACACAGTGGGTGAGCCCGGCCCTGCAAAAAGAGACAAGAGACTAGATCAAATATGTTAGTAAAAACTGAAGGTCGACTATAAGCTTCACTAGCCCGATGTAATTGAAAGAGTGGAAAGACTGAGCCTCTGTTTCTTCAAATAGGGATAATACAAAGACTGGCCTGAATCTGATACCAAGGCATTGTTGTTATTAAGTCACCTATTGAATTGTAACATAGCCTGTCTGCAATGTATTGTCCTCACCTTTCAAATACTAAAACTGAAATAATTCAAAACAATGTAGGGTAATAACTTTATATTAATCTGTCAATCAAATCCCAATACGAATAGAGGGAAAGTTCCTCCTGCGCTCACCTGAAATTTTTCTCTTAGCACCCCAAGCACCTCACTGAAAACAGAACTGGCAGAAAATTTGTATCTCTAGCCATCACATAAAATCAGTTATTTGCTAAGAGAAGATCCAGTGGCACTCTCTTTGTAGGTATCAATCTCAGCTGATTAGAGTACGAGGCAGATTCGCTTTCCCTCACCTGTAAGTAGGCAGATATACTACAGAATAAAAGGAAAATACAATGTAGTTTGTCAGAAATACATGAAGCACTGATTCGTTCTTGGTTCTAAATAGAGTTCAGAATTCGCAAAACCAACAAATGTTCAAACACTGCTAATGAACGCTGGTAGAAAATTGTTCATCCTTATGAACCCACCAAGTTTCTCAAAAACAGAACTTTAAAGGAATTCTCTGAAATGCTCCTTCTTGATCAATAAAACTGTCTACAAAGAGAGTGGCAGAAAACAGATCTACTATGTTTCACTAATAATACTCAAAAGACACACAAATGATGGATGGAATACAGAACAAATCAAACATTCACCCCAGGTCAAGCGATCTGGATTAAATCCATCATTCTTTTGCTTACCATGCCACCCCAGTTTAGACCCAGCCATATGCAAATACGTCTTGGCCCTGCTCCTCATGAGAACAGTCCAGCTTGAACTGCCAAGCCAGGTCCTCCCTGGACCAGAAACAAGCATCCCGGGACCAGTTTCAGGATATCACCCCTCATCAGCCAGGCTAGCTTGAATCCAGTGACACAGTGAGCCTGGGACCCACATCTGGGCATTTCCGTCACACTTAGGGCGAGAAAGCAAAAGACACACAAATGATGGACGGAATGCAGAACAAATCAAACATTCACCCCCAGTCAAGAGATCTGGGTTAAATCCATTGTTCATTTGCTCACTAGGCCACCCCAGTTTAGACCCAGCCATATGCAAAACAGTCTTACCCTGCTCCTCATGGAAACATTCCTGCCGAACTACCAAACCAGGTCCTCCCTGGACCAGAAACAAGCATCCTGGGACCAATGATGGACTTGCTATTGCTACCAGGCTTTTTAAATATCAGACTATACTGAACAGATAAAATGGGGTGTTGAGGTAACAATGAAACATAAAAACCAATTGTTATTCAACAACCTAAAAAAATTAACACTTTCTCAACAGGGCTTAATGGTGGAATTAAGAACTTGTAAATCAAAACTACTAAAACAACACTACTTTTGTGTAGCAGCTCTGGTTTCATCATAGATAAAATTACCTACTAAAGCCAAAACACATTCCTGTGTGGCGTTAAAGTTACTTACGAGAACAACACTGCTGTCTTTAAGCTGTCCCCATTCTTAGTCAGCAGCAACATCAAACAAATGCGCTTTACTCCCACTCACTTGAAGTGTGTCATTCTAGATCCTGTTATTGCTCCAGACAGGACAATTAAGACAGACCTCTCCCCCCCAAATCCATTTGACTGGTTATACTATTTATTTATCCCCTTCACTCTTCCCTCCTCTGAATTCCTTTCCTGAGGTCAAACTAAAAGACCCAAACAATGGACCAGAGACCACAGAAACATTAATCAAGACACTCTACAGTGCATTGTTTCTTACAAACAATTCCCAAAAACAATTAATCAACATGCTGACATCATAATGCACTAATACCATGTCAGAGATTATTGAGAATTTAGCAGCCCCAAAAACGAAAAATCTAAACACAAAAAAATCTGCATAAATCTTTTAGAAAGACGTTAATGGGCAAAGCAAATCCCTACAAACTGCAGACTTTGGTGCCACTAATCCTCACCAGAGAACCTCAAAAACCTAAAAAAGTAAAGAACTATTAAATGCTTTTCTTTGAGGCCACAGGAACCTTGGTGACATTGTAAATGAATTAAGCCAAAAACCACCTCAGAAATCTACTTGAAAATGTGAAACGACATTCCACACTCTCCAATCCGAGCCTATTGAAAAAATCCGAAAGAGATGTGAAAAATTTGCCAACTTCTTTGTAGAAAAGGGAAAAATAGAGCTCTTTCTCACACAACAATGAGAAAAAGGATTTAAACTGTAGCCAACCAAAAACGTTTAACCCAGACTGTTTGAACTGCAGAAAACACTTGCAAATTGAAATCCTAAATATGATTGCTAAAACTACACAGTCAATCCACTTCCCAGAGCCCATGAAGTACAACATCTTAAAAGACATAAGCCACTCTGTAGCATACCTTTTCAGACCACAGGACCAACATTTTCAGTATTATATTAATCACAAGGGCTAGTTTCAGAATGTCTCAAAATAGGGTGTTACTCTCCTCCTGAAGAAAATAGGAGCCAATGTAGAAGATCTAAACAACTATTGCCCTAGCTCTACCCTACATTTTCTAGGGAAAAAATAGAAAGCTGTGTAGCATTTCAGTTTCAACAATTCACCAAGGATGACAACATACTAGATGAATATCACTCAGGCTTTGCTTTAGAGAAGGCTGCAGCATGGAATCAGCAGTTCTACAAATAATGAATGATACTCTTCACTTATACGACTCCAGCAACTCTTGTCTTCTAATTCTCTGGATCTGTCAACAGCGTATGACAAGGCAAACCACTCCACACTCCTGAACATTGGAAGAGGAAGAATGGGCAAGAGAGCACTGTTTTAAACTGGTTTACTTAGTTCATAGAAAACAATGGCAAAGAATGAAAAAGTCAAAATTCTATCAAATACTTCTTAGCTTAGACAAGGAGTACCCCAACCCAGCATTCTATAACCAACAAGTGAGTCAATAACACGTACTATGAAGACAGGATTCTATGTGGTATATTGTTCTATGTGGTATCCACTTGGCCCCTCTCAAGGTATCACTTAATGCCGTGACAAGGCTCATTTCTATGTCAAAGAAATGCAAGCATATAGCCCTCTTATGATCACACTGAAGTGGCCTCTATGCAGGAATCCCAAACTATCCAGCCCACAAACTTTCCACTTATCCCCAACATACCATCTCTAGCATTCAGCACACTACCAGATGTTTGGAAACTCTCCTGTTAGAAACTTCATCTTACAATTAAGAAAATATTATTAGGCGCATGAGTGAGAGGATAGAATCTCGCTTTACGCTGACGACATCCTGCTCTATGTTGCTTCCCCCAGTGCCTCGATCAACAGAGTTTTACACATTTGCACTAATCACGGCAAATACTCTGGTCACAATATAAATTGGTCTAAGTCGGTGATATATGTACTGCATGGGTCGGCACCTGCCCTCCCCTCTACCTGTGAGGTTACGATAGTGGAAGACGGGTTTAAATATCTTGGGATATTCGCAACAGCCGACCCGCTACTCTTCTATGACAGGAACCTCCAGGGCCCACTTGCTCGGCTACAAAGCGATGTGCGACATTGGCGTACATTGCCGGTCTCGCTACTAGGGCGTGCAGCTCTCTACAAAATCATGGCCCTCCCTGGCTCCTCTACTCATTGCAAAATACCCCATATCACCTCCCGACACATATTTCAAGTCTATTGATGGGGAGCTCAGAAATTTGCTCTGGGACGGAAAGCCTCCGCGTATCTCGGGCCCAAATTGGTTCGAGGGTAGTATGATGGAGGAATTGCCCTCCCAGACGTTCGATGTTATTACTGGGCCACCCACCTGTCCATAATAAACAAATGGGTGTATGGATCACCGCAAGACCCAGCATGTCAAATGGACAGGTGGCTGATGGGCCAGGGTGGATATAGTGAGGCACTGTACACGAAATCAGGAGGGCAAAGATTCACCGGACCTACTGCTCTCACAATTGCCATATGGCACACTACCACTACAAAATTGGGATGGAAGAATAAGTTAACACAAATGACACCCCTATGGCATGCTGTAATATTGGGAAATTTAAGTAGATGCAAGGGATTTGATAAATGGGACCTTATCGGCATCTCACAAGTCAGTGACCTACTAAAGAAAGGGAAAATATTGTCCTTCACCGAATTACAAATTGAATATAAGTTATCCATGAATTAAATCTTTCGGTACTCACAAGTACGCCATGCCTTACTAAAAGCCACTAAAGAATTAGATAGAGTCCCGGAAGCCGCCCCGCTAGAAGATAGATTACTTGCAGATCCTATGTTGAGTAAGGCAATCTCGCTCACGTACCGCAAAATAAGCAATAACTCACCTGACCCGATGACTAACCTTTATACACGCTGGCAGATTGACGTTGGAGAATTGGAGGATGGAGATTGGAGATTGGCGCGATGCACTGTCCTCCCCGTGGGAGGTGGCCATACCGTCAAAGTTGCGACTGGTCCAGTTAAAAGCTTTACACCGCATATGTATTCCATGTACGACACTAGTTAAAATGGGCCGCAGTAGCTCAATAGACTGTAGGAGGAGATGTGGGGAGGCGGGAACAATTTATCATATACTCTGGGAATGCCCCTTGATACAGAGGTACTGGGAGGCGGTTAATCAAGTTGTAAGCGGGGTCAGTGGAATTGCCCTAGCACTATCCCCTAGGACATGTATCCTCAATATTTGGGGAGCCACGGATTTTAATCATATGGACCAACTGTGGGCGGCCAATGGGTTTATGATCGCCAAACTTAATATCGCCCGTAAATGGGGAGTTTCAGACCCACCTACGATTGTAGATTGGAAATGAGACATTGATTGGTGTATGTTGGTGGAGCGAGCAGTATACATGAACAGGGGTTGCCCCAAGAAATGGGATAAGGTGTGGGGGAAATGGAATGCGTATCGAGGCAACATCTGCTCCTCCCCATCAACACTGGAACGTGGGTCAGATATATCAGACACGTGACATGCATTGGGAGGGAGGGGTGGGACAGTGGTGGAGTGTTCAGTATCAGACTGTAATTTTTCATTATTTGATCTGCAGTGATGCAAATTGTACTGTATGCATAATCGTAACGTTTTACAATAAAAAGAGTTTAAAAAAAATATATATATATTATTAAACAATCATTGTCAGGTACTGCACCCAAGATCTGGAACTCATTACCTTCAGTCAGAACACTGCCTTCCTACGAATCCTTCAAGAAGGATACTACTGTTCTATTGCCTCTTCCCAATATGATGTACCTCCATGACACTTCATATCTGAAAGATTCAAATCTAAATACACAATTCTAATTATTCTACCTCTGTCATCCCCCGCCCATAGTTTACTTATTAATGTATATTTTACTACTGGAGATGTCATTTTTATCCTGTACAGAATGAGTTATTAACACATTTAAAGAGCTCTGTGACCTAGTTACTCTAGTTTGCACTGTTAAAACATTTTTAGCATTCTCAACAACCTGCCTTCCACACACCTTTCTGTGTTTTTAGGGATGAATTTGGGATGTTCTATACTGGTTACTGGAACAGAATGAAACTATTCACCCATTTTTTAAGAAATGGCACTGTTTGTGAAGAAACAGTGCATTCTTCTAGATATCAAGGGTCGAAATCATTGCGGTCTACAGCAGATGCACTACCTCCTAGAATTCCTGTGCAAGACCATGCATTGATATCATCCCAGTTTCTTAAAAACCATTTCCTGGCTGCCATCTGGCCTGTGGGCAGGTATAGAACAGGACCATGATACGGTCCCAGATGCAAATTTCTAACTGACCTTAGTGCTCATCCTGGGACACATTGAACAAAGAGACCAATGTAAAGTTTTAAGTGCAAGTTGAGTTGAAGCTCTCTCGCACTCTCTCTCTTCCTGAAGATAGGGCCTCACGTTGCAGCTTCTTTTTGTATTAGCCGCATTTTTCTCACCAGTGAAAGAAGAGCTGCAGTGCAAATACCATTTGCAAAATCTCTTTGATGGAGAAATGTCATTAACCCATTCATTGCTACTCAGCTGTATCTATTCATTAATCATCATCCATCCCTGTTGCTAGCATCCAGTGATATAGGCTCCAGCCACAAAATAAATATGGCTCTAATACCAAATTGTTTGCGGACACCACAATCTTGTGATCTATAGTATTATACATGATGGATATATATATAAATACTAGAAATACCTGTTGGCAATCCTCCATTGTATTGGAAGTAGCTCTATAATTCTTCAACTGCTACCTCAGTGCAGTTGAGTGGTCAAAACCTTGGTTGTCTGTCCACTAGGAATTTGTTTGCCTCAACATGGTCTTGCAATTGTCTAGTCACAACTCCTTCCATGATCATGGATGAGAAGGTTTGTGATAGGATTGAGGCTTGAAGATTGTGTGGGAGGGCTTCTTGAGTGGGGCAGTAGGCAACTGAAATTGTCTATGTGTCTGGCACAAAACTATCTTAGAAAAACATGTCTTACGGCTCTGAAGCAAAAAGCGAAATGAATAATTTTGTCGAAGTCAGCTTAAAAAATATTTCCTCTGTCTGAGGGCTCTGCTTCATGGATTAGCCCTGACTGGTCACAAATATAGGTAATCTGGTCTGTCTGTTTTTTTGTACAAATTCGAAGTTGTGCTATTTTGTCAAGTCAAGTCAAATATGCTTTATTCGATTTGATTTAAAACCATAAAAACAAGATACATTACAATATAGATATATGTTAAAATCATAGTGCAAATATGTAAACATGATGAACTACAGCGCATCATAAAAATTTATTAGATACATTATACAGATTTAAAATCATTACATGCATAAAAGATTAAAACCATGCAGATAAAAAGCGAGCCATAAAAACAATATTGCACATGATTAAAATGTCTTTCTTGCATTAATCACCACCCACAGGAAACTTGACATACAGCAACATATGTCCAAAGTAGATAAGGTTGTAAAAAAAAGTTATGCGTTGTAGCATTGTGTAAAATTAAAAGATCTTAACATTGGAACAATATAACGTTTCCTCCTTTGGGTATACCTTCTGCAAAAGAGCACCAAGTGCATAGTACTCTGAATTGACACTTGATCACATGGAAAATGTATTAATGTTTGAGAGCAATTGTTCATTACCGGGAAACTGGTTAAACAAGGAAAAATGTCCATTCTAAATTGGGTAAGATCAAACCAATGCCTGGGCTTCAGTGTAAGCTTAAGGTAGGGTTGCATACTGTTTTTCTGACCTCGCTTTTTATCTGCATGGTTTTAATCATTTATGCATGTGAGTAGTGATTTTAATTCTGTATAATCTATCTAATGAATTCTTATATTGCACTACAGTTCGTCATGTTTACATATTTGCACTATGATTTTAACATATCTATGTGGTATTGTATCTTGCTTTTATGATTTTAAATGAAATTGTATAAAGCATACTTGACTTGACGTGTTATTCTGTCAAACTGTATAGTTCTATTGATTTTACATTGTTCTCTGCATAGTTTCATTGATTTACATTTTTACTACATTTTTAAGGTTTATTTTGTATCTAATTTCCTGCCTCCCTTTTTTCTTGAAAAAACAGCTATTTTGCCCAAAAAAACATTTTTTCAGAATAAGCTGTATTTCCTCAAGTGAAGCTGTAGGCGTATACTTTCTCTTCGGCCCAATATTTTGATATCACTATCTGCTGTTGAAATGATTTAGTCCTCTGGGGCAATAAGAATGATTGTTACAAACCTCCGATGATCTATTAAAAGATAGGGAGAAGTTTGAATATTTAATCAGTCATGATGCTCAAAGTGTTTTCAGGGGCTGAACCAAAACAGTTTTCCGTCAGACATGTTTGTCAAAGATTCCAGGCAATTTAAAGCTCTGCATCGTCAGCTTTGTCATAGGAAGCACAGGGGTCTGGTGTATGGCTGTGCTACCTTTCCATAAATCTCCAGTAGTTCAACCTTGAAGAAGGTCAAAGTAGTCTCATTCCCATGAACAGTAAGATGAAGAGGTTTATCCCCATCATGGACGCCAACAAAATGGTGGCACAGCAGAACGTTGCCAGGGTGACTTTAGCCTTAGTGGAGAAGAAAAGGTTCACTATGGGCCTGTAAGAAGCAATCACCAGGTTGGTATGGCTTAGCTGCCAAAAATGGCAAATGCATCTCCCTAGAGTTCTGGACACGTAATCTCTTGATCCTCGCCACTGGCGCAGCAAGGATGCCATGGACCCTGGTGCAAGTAAGGCTAATGCCACCCCTTGACTGTTGTTGAGGTGGTAAATACAGCTATTATTAGGGTTCAATGAGCCCCTCAGGGTGCTAGCCCCGGTGCCACTGCACCTACTTCACCAATAGTAGTCAAGCCTCTTAGCCCTGCAAAATACTCTGAAAGCAGGTCGCAGTAGGAGCTTATTGCTGCAAGACCAGTACAGACTGGCAGTAGCACTCCATGAACTGAATGTGGAACAGTGGTGGGCAGTAAACCCTGGAGAGGAAGCAGCAGATTTTGAGCACTCTTTTACTTTTCCCTTTTCTTTACCATGGGGAAACTCCACAGTCAAGGCGGAGCTCTCCCTGTATATCCATAGGGTAAGGTATAGGGAAAATAAAAGGATATTAAACTTTATAATAAATTAGTACAATATTTCTATGTTAAATAGGATGGTAAATTACTTTTATATATTAATTTTAAATGTATAAGGAGATTAGCAAATGCTACCTCACAATTAACTTATTTTTAATTAAATCTTTAATTAATTTACTATATTATATTTATTTAAAATTATTTTACTGAAGTTTAAATTAAAAAATAATTTCCCATATAAAGGAGAAAATATGTATTTTTATTATACATTAATAATTATTAAAAGTGATGTATAAATTTAAGTAAAGGCAGTTTAATATACAATAATAAAATGTAATGTTACATTAATATATAATCCAAAAATGTTATTATAATATTTTGTCATTAAATAATAAGTATGTTTCATTTTAATCTATTTTTAACACAAAATTATATTTATTTATATTTTAATCTATTTTAAATAATGTAATTTAATTTAACATTATTTCCTGTGAGGTTTAATTTTAAGCTTGTCTCCATTATTTTCTATAGAAGGGTGTTGCAGTATTGGTGTTTGGCCATGTGCAGTGCTGTACTTACTGCTGTTTCTTTTTGGCAGTAGTAACTTACACTCATAAATTTGGCTATCCCCTGTTTGTAGGCTGTGGAGAGCGTACATTTTTGGGGGATTTTGTAAATAGCCAAAAGAAGTAAAATTGCTCAAAAGTGTAATGATAAATTGTATGTATAAATTACTCACAAGACTGATTTACTTTTGTAAATAGCCCCAATATTTCTTTGAAAAATTCCTTAACAGTGTCTCTAGGTTGTTGGGCAGATATAGCAATGTTACTGACTCCTGATGCTGATTTTGGCATCAGGGAGGATTCACTAAGACTTTCTGTTCGTGTTGCAGATACTTCTGCGGAAGGCCCTCTGCCAGTTCCAGAAACTTCTATTATTTTGCTGGCAACTTTCTCCACGTTCTGGCTCTGAGGTAATTCCAGAGCTTGATAATCTCCTATATGCTGCGCTCGTTCATTTTTTTTCCTTGTATGTCTTCCCATGATTCCTTTTTAGTTGATTCTGTGACAGAAAGAGACTGCCTCTTGAACAAGTTTTTACTGTGTAAAACACACTGTTCTGTAAGAATTTCCAATTCTAAATCTGAAACTCCTGCTTCATTTTCCTTCAACCATCCTCATTCTGTGGGTTTTCACTTAAGTGTATGAAGCACCCCAAACTGTTCCAATACAATGTCTTGCACTGTCCAGGCCAGCGATGCGCTCCAAGCAAAGCATTTACTGGGTGTGATGTCATCAGTTGTATCCCAAGTTTCTTTCCCTATTTGTAAATAGAGATTTACAATTTGCAAATAATACTGATTTCCCCTTAGAGATTCAGTATATTATAATTACCTAAAATTCAAAATCGTTAATTTAACAAGCAATGAATTCATACATATGATATAGTGATTCGCAATTTGCAAGTTAGAAATTTGCAAGTGGTAATCATTATTTCTATGCTTAATACTTCTGACCCTATACCTTATTTAATTAATGTTGTTCTTCACTTATTGTTTGTTTGATGATTTTTTTAATTTGGGTGTAAAGAGGCACGGTTAGCAAACTGAGGGATGGTGACACCGACAGGAAAATAGAACTATGGGAGTAATGTAGAAAAAAAATTACATTCACTGTAAATAGGGAGCGTTGATGACTATTTAGGCAGTTACCGACGTATAGGGGATATAGGGCCATATGTATCAAACACCCCTTTTGCGAATCTCTAATAGCGAATCTTAGCGAATCGCTATTAGAGAATCGCAAAACGGTATGTAAACAAAAATTCGCAAAAACATAGCGAATCGTTAATAATCGCAAAATGATTAGCGAGTAGCTAAATAGCGATTCCTTATTAGCAAAAGCTATATTTTGCGAATTCGCAAAATAGCGAATTCGCTAAGTGCGAATCGGGGAATCAGGTGCAGGTGGATGACATCACAACCAGGAAGTGTGACTACCCATGCTGCACCTGAGTCCCAGGAGCAGAGTGAGAGAGTAGGAGTTGAGGCTGAGGCATCACTGCAGTGCTACACACATTGGAGAGAGTGGAGACATGGCTAGCAAGGACAAGCAGCAGGGGGAGACCCCCAGAATGAGGAAACAGAAGTTCACAGAAAGTGAGCAGGAGGCCCTGATCCAGGAGATGGTTGTGAGCCATGAGCTCCTGTTTGGCAAGAAGTCCCTGCGTGTGCCAGAGACACGCAAGAGAAGGATATGGGCAGACATCCAGCGCAAAGTCAATGCAATTGGCGTCACACATCGTAGCGTCAAAGACCTACAGAAGTGCTGGTATGACATGCGCGTGCGCTCAAAGGAGAAGGTCGCTGCCAGGTTGGAGGAGGCCAACAAGACCGGTGGTGGGACCTCCACTGCCACCGCTTCAACACCACTCGAGGAAATGGTTGAGGGGACCCTGCTTCCGGAGAGTGTAATGGGCGTGTCAGACCTGGACAGCTCCGACCACCCACAACCAGGACAAGGTAAGAAGCATGCCATCAAACCCCTGATACCTCCCTACATCCCCCACACACCCAGGAGAGACCCAGGGGCACAACCAAAGTATAATTCCAGTGCAGGTGCACAAGCACACACAGCAATGCATTATGGGAGATGTAGTCACATGCACCTAACAGTGGAGCAATGACACCCAGCCAGGCTCAGACAGTATGTGTGCATCATGAAAGTCAAAATACAGACAGATAGGGCCCATGTAACTCCAAACAGTGAAATTTAATGCATGACAAATGCAAGGCAAGACAGTCAATTAATGTGTGCATTTATGTCCACAGCACCAACAGAAACACAGGGAACAATCAGTGGAGGGGAGGATGAATCCCCCAGCCCAGCGGCAACAGGGCAAGAGGAGGAGGAGGAGGAAGAGGAAGACGAGGGCAGCCCAGTTATCCCGCCAACACGCCACAGGCGGATTGCAGTGCCACCATTGCCCCCACTGGAGGAGGAATCCCAGGACACCGATTCCAATGTCCAAACAGTCCAGGGACAGCCAGAGCCACAACCCCGTGCCCGAGCACGTGCAGCACCAATACCACCAATCCCATCCAGGCGCAGGGCACCACGGGCATCCACCAGTGCAGCAGTCACAGGAGACGACACAGTCTTCCAAGGGCTGGAGGGCCACATGTTAGAGGTCCAGCGCCTGCAGGCGAAAAACATACGGTCAATACAGAGGCAAATCAGGGTTGGCTTCATGGGCCTGAGTGGTGCCCTGGAGGCACTCTGTGCTGAACTAAGGGCGGACCGTGCTGCTAGGCGCAGGGTGAGGCAGCGCCTGCACACCCGCCTAGATCTCTACACCAGGGCGGTCAACCGCCTTTCCTCAGCGACCTCTGTGCTGTCAAGCCGCAGCATCAGTATGCAGCACGAGGTGGCACACTGCAGCCAGGACGTGGCCAGGGGTCTGGTACAGGTGACATGTGCTGTGGATCAGCTGTGTGCAGCTGCCACTGCTGGCCCAGGAGTCCTCACTCCAACAATTGAGGATGCCCAATCCAGCAGGAGCAGCATTACCCCACCGCCCCCACCGGACAGGCGCCGTAGTGTGCGTCTCGGCAGGCCTGCTGAGACAGGTGAAGAGGGCACTGTGCAGCCACAGCAAGGGGCTACAGGCCGACAGCGCCGCAGTTGAGGCGCCCAGACATAGACATGGATGTGGGTGCACCAACCCAGTGCACACGGACACTTGCTCAGGATAGTCAATTAGCACTGTGAATCACACATGTGCGGGACTCTTAATACATTGTGTGCCACACAGGCTGTGTGCCAATATATATCCTGTACTTAAGGAACTTAAACACAGTCTAGTATTAGATCTTTGGCATTGTGTCATCTTTTCTTACCTACAAATAGTTGCGTGTGATCTCATCTCGCCTCTGGCGGCCAGCAGCTGCACCAATTACACCGGCTGGCATGCGTCCAGGAGCTGGCCCCTCCTCATCCGATGATTCCGATTCGGTGAGCTCCACTGGTGTGCCCTTCCTGGTGGCGATGTTGTGCAGCATGGCACACACTACCACTATCTTGCAACAGGTCTGGGGGCTGTATTGAAGTGCCCCTCCACTCTTGTGTAAGCATCGGAACCGGCTCTTGAGTATCCCGAAGGTCCTCTCGATGGTACACCTGGTCGCTATGTGGGCACTGTTGTACCTCCGCTCTCCAGCGTTGGCAGGATTAAGGTGAGGAGTGAGTAGGTAGTCCCGGACCGCATACGCACTGTCACCTGTGGTGCGAGAAAAATATGGTTGAACAATGTCCTGCCACTGCTGTGCATTACTAGTGTGTCCTTCTTTCACATGCAATTACCTAGTAGGTATCCCTCACCAAACTCCCCACTTGTGAGTCGGCGGTGTATCCCACTGTGGCGGAAGATGAATGAGTCGTGGGTGCTGCCTGGGTATTTGGCGACGATGTCGGTGATGATGTGCCTGGCATCACACACCACCTGTATGTTCAGGGAATGGTAGGACTTGCGATTCCTGTACACATACTCGTTCTGGGAGGGGGGATATGGCGACATGGGTCCCATCTATGCATCCAATGACGTGGGGGAATTGTGCAATTTGGTAGAACTCCTGCTTGGTCTGGGCTAGTGCCTGTGGTGTGCTGGGGAAGTATATGTGGTTATGCAGCCTCTGTACCATGGCATCAAGGAACGCGTGGAAGAAGCGCGACAATGCACTCTGTGAGACCCCTCCTGCTGTGGCTATCACCCCCTGAAAGCTCCCTGACGCCAAGAGGTGAAGTGAGCACAGGACCTGTATGTGGGTGGGGATTGAGTGTGTCCTGCGTGTGGGGTGTTCAAGTATGGGTTGGAGCTCTGCTATTAATTCCAGGATGCTCTCTTCATCCAGCCTGTAGTTGGTATGGATCTCCTCCTCCTCAGTCCGCTGGAACAGGGTTATGCGCGCTCTGAAGATTCTTTCCTGGCGTCTCCTCCTCTGTGCAGCAGCTCTGAGTCGCAGCCTCCTGGCTATCACGTACAGCCCAGACATTGTGGCAAACGTCAGTTGCATTGTGGGTCTCTTTAAATAGGTTGCACCTGGTTACCACCTGCTCAGACTTGGTGCTAATTGCGATTCTCTAAATTGCGAATTTCATGTATTCGCAATTAGTGAATTTTTCATGCATCCCGTTTAGCGAATTCGCAAATTGCGAGTTCGCCAATTGCGATTTTCGCTGAATTTCTGTCTCTATTTGCGAATTCGCAAATAATTTGCTATTTGGGGATATTCGCTAATTTGCTACTCGCTAACTTAGCGATTCGCAATTTTGCGATGGGTGTGTGCCTCATACATAGTGGGGCTCTGTTTTGCGATCGCAAACACCGTTTTTTTGCGATTTGCAGTGTTTGCGATCGCAAAACAGCTTCATACATATGGCCCTAAATTCCTTGGCTAAATGATCATAGGTATACTCCAAACTTGCAGAAATCAAAGTAGACGTCATTTTCCTACACGCAACTCATTAAAAAAGGGGACTTGGAGATTTAAATCTCACCACTACATAATGATGGCCCAGGCTGCTGCAATGCAGACACAAAGTCATATGCGGTGGCAATTTTACTTAGAAACAGCTTGGGAGCTATAGTTCAAGAGACTCTCATTGACAAATGGGAAAGATATTTTTCTCATCAATGTAGCGTAGGAGCTTAGACTCTCTCACTGGCTGCAGTATGTACCACTAACCAAGACAAAGATGCGTATATTCAACGAATAAAACGAAAACTCTGAGAGTAGCTATATTGGGAGGTCATTTTAACATTGGAATTAACAAAAACCAAGATAGATCTGTGAGAGTTCAATGTGTATCAGACTTAGGGGCCGATTCCGATTCCGGCCGGAAATCTCTCCGACCGAGCCGGACCCGGAGAGAATTCCGACCGAATCGGACCCTAGCAGTCCGACCGGACGAGTACGATGCATTCGCATGCTATCGGACTCGAGTCGGTCGGACTCCCATTGAAGTCAATGGGAGCCGGTCGTACAACGCGTACGCGGGCTCCCATTGACTCAATGGGTGCGAGGCGGACAAGGGCGCCCCCTACAGCGTGTACGCGTCCATGCGCATCGCGGCGTACATGCACAGGTAGGGGGACCCATGGGTCCCCCTGTGTGCGACTCGCGCGCCTACGCGTACAGGGGTCCGACGCGGACCCCCAAAGTCCGGCTCCGACAGCTTTTTCGAGCCGGACGGCGCGAGTCGGTCGGACTGCTCGCGGCACGCATCGTACTTACCCGGCCGGGAAACGTCTCCATAGCGCGGTGCGAGTCGTGTCCATGCGAGTCGGTCGGAGCGTGTTGAAGCCGCGTTCGAGTCGGTCGGCGATTTCGCGGGTGCTTGCATCGTACTCGCTCGGCCGGACCCGCGTACGATTCGGTCGGGAAACAGGGCTCCGAATCGGATCCGGTGAATCCGAATCCGATTCGGAGCACTACCGGCCGAGATCGGAATCGGCCCCTTAATGTTGACCTACATATTACAAGTATAACAAGACTTAGGACTGATAGATATGTGGCACCTGTTCCATTGAAGACTATTGTTGTAAGGAACACCACCAAGACAGGGAGGATGAATCCAAGTCCTTTTAATGAAAAGACACGGACAGCTCTTCACCAACTGTCAGAGTGTTAGATGCACCGCTGTAATGGAGGAATCCAAGTTCTACGTCAAAGGTTCTGCGTTAGAACCTTACTGAACATAACACCATCTTCCCCCTTAACAAACACAAAGGAAAGTGGAACAAATAATAAAACAGCAAAAATTTAAAGGAAAATAACATTTAATGAGAAACTATGAATAACAAGATGCATACATCACATAGGAACACAGTATGATTGTAAAAATAGAACCACAACCAAAAAGAAACAAAACTGTCAGAAGTTGATGTGAACAAACATTCTTAACATAAGTTCTAGAACATGTTATGGACTATAAGGACATCAAGCTTACAGAAGCAACCAGCGTAAGCATGTCCCCAAACCCATCAAGCTAAAATGTAATCCAGTAAATATTTGGCCCGAATGGTATCAGGAGTGGCCCGTGCAGGTAAGAGTGGTGGGGCGTTGGGGCCGGGTTGGGGGGGATTAGACAGACGACCACAAGGGATAATTTAAATAAATAATTAATTTTTCTTCGTCGTCGTCTGTCAAAATCCCCCCCCCCCACCCCCACCTGGCCCCACCGCTTTCACCAGCACAGGCCGTGGCTGATTGGTATTCCTTCTACCTTTCTCCCTGGTGAACATCGTGGAATCAGTGGTGTCTGTGACCGCTCCTTGTCTGACATTGGAGAACTCCCCTGATGAGCCAACACCTACCATGGAATCCAACACTTCACTATGAATGACACTTAAACCTGAATTGATCCCTTGCGTCACTGTCTCATTGGTCTTCCATGCTCACTGCCAAGCCACCATCCACTGCCAACACTAGGGCTCACCATAGGTGCCTCTACCACAACCACACCATCCATCTTCTTGATCAAAGCAGCATTCCTCTTGCTCCATCACTTCACATTTGCTACCATTATAGCATGACTGGAAACCTTTACCACCTGTGTGGCTGGGAAGTATTTAGAACCATCTTTTTCTACCCATGTGGCCTCTTAATTTTCACCACATCACGCACTAGAAACAATACATCTTTTACTTTGATTAAAGCATCATATTTCTCTTTGCTCTTACTTTGGCTTTCTTCCTCCTTGCAACGCACCTCCTCCATACCCGGTACCTTCGCTCTGGCCTTAGTCTTGTCCAGGACCCATGCTGGAGACAAATTACAAGAGGAGTACCTGCCTCTTAACAAAACAAATGGGAAGACCCCTGTGGTAGTGTGTGGCTTGTTCCTGTAGCTCCATACATATCTGGTACAGACTTCAACACCTCCTCCCCAGAAGCCAAAGACACTGGAATGGTTTCCTTCAACATTCTGTTGGCCCTTTTCACCATTACGTTCCCTTGTGGGCTGTAAAGAGCAAGAGACAGATGTTTGATACCATTCCGACTGACAAACATTTGCATTGCACTGGATTTAAATTGCACACCATTATCAGTAACCAATGCTTAGGGAAAAACTTCTCTTTTAAAAAGTGGAGAGAGGACTCAATGACAGCCATGGTCTTGGGTTCCCTCATGAACTTGCATTCCACCCACTTAGAAAAATAGTCTACAACCACCAAAGCGTATCTCAAATTTGGTGGCAGATCGTACATAGGTCTCAAAATATCAATGCCCAGCTTCTCCCATGACCATTTAGGAAATTCGACGGAACAAAAGGGAGTTGTATAAACTTGCAAAGATTTGTCAGGCTGTCTGCAACCACTATACTTACCCACCATCACGCCAATTTTGTTGTCCATGCCATGCCACCAGTAAAAACTGCATACTCTTTTCTTTGTGCCTTTCATTCGCACGTGGCCCAGATGTGACATTGTTACCAATCGAGCTGTAAGGGTAACTGGGGAGTCAAACAGCTACCACGCAGCACTAATCCACCCTCCATGGATAACTCGTCCTTGATCTTAAAATAAGGTTTAAAGTCATCACTCAAATTCCTTTCATGAGGCCAACTCCCAATGATGAATTTCTTCAACCTGAGTTGGCAACTATCAAGCATAGCACATTCCTCCTATTCCTGGCAAGATACTGTCCCCAGCCACCACAATTCCATCCTCCTTTCCAACAACACACTCGACCTCCTCCTCTCCTGGCCTGCCATCACTACTACTGACTGGACATCTAGACAGGAAATCTGTTGCCGTGTTCTTTGCTCCAGGAATGTGTTTGATGGCAAAATTGAATTCATGAATCCTAGTAAGAAGTCTCACCAATCTAGGACTATCCTTGCTCAAATTCTTTTCAGATAAGAGGTATACTAGGGGTTTGGGATCTGTGATGAGTGAAAATTTCTGTCCCAACAAATATGTCACAAAATGTCTGGTTGCCCACACACATGGCAGTGTTTCCCTCTCATTGGTACTGTAGTTGGGCTCTGCCGGAGACAAGCACAATCCACCATCTGAGAAAGGACAGCACCCACCCCTACACCACTGGCACCTACCGTCACAATGGACATCACATCATCACTGAAGGGATAAAGGGCAGGGGCCTCCACAATTAACTTCTTTAGTCCTTTAAATGCTTCATGCTTCACTGTACCCAATACAAACACTTCACATTTACGTAATAGTTTCCTGAGTGGTTCTTTATTTAAAAGAAATGTTTTTTATGAACTTTGAATAGTATTCGAAAAGGCCCAGAAATGATCTTAATTGGTCTTTATCTGCAGGCTCCGGACCACATTTGATCGTGTCCACTTAGTTAGCTTTTGGCTTGATGCCTCCCGCAGAGAGAACATGCCCCAGATACTCAACCTCTGGTACCATGAAACATTTTTCTTTCTTACTGTGAACCCTTGTTGTCTTAACGTGCCCAGAACTTCGTCCAGCACCCTCAAGTGTTCTATTTCACTCTCAGTAAATACCAGAATATTATCCTGATATGCCAATAACTGCAAAAAAGGTCAGTTACCTTTAAAGCTTTTGGGATCTACCGGGTGTGACCTCAGTAATTTGGTGTTAATACTACAATATACCAACCATTAACCCTGAGCTACTCCATTGTTTCAAATGAAGGTCTCAACATTCCACTGTTTTAATTGTGTATTAGCACCATTCAGTGTAAACGTATTGGAATGGTTCATTGGGACAGGATAAGGCACACCAGCCACTTCCAAGGAAGAAGTACAATTGCTATGTTGGACATATATGTCTTCATCTCTTTTTCTGATTTGGAGAAGGGTTGAGGCAGTCCAGAACCTTAGTGCAGAAACAGAGAACAGCTGTTGCCTTGTTTTTTCCTATTTATACTTCATCTCCAGTCTCATGGGTGTGGTGAGCCAAATAAAGTAGGATCACAATGGTGAATAAATGATTTGACCCACACAAAGAAAGTATGGCTATGAGATGACTGGGCCCATTACCTCCAAAGAATGATAGTCATGACAACATGCTCAAATATCCATCACTCTACTTCACTTCCAATCCAGGCATAACCACACCTAGGGCAGCAACATGGGAAGTGCATGCCACTACTCATCATGCATGTTACGAAAACATATCCCACATTGCCACACTCATAACCCACACCCTTCCAACCAGACACATCAATAAATTAATATAAAGATCATGCTTTCTAAACCTCACCCCTCTTCGCTCTACTATTTGCTTCAGCACATCGATTTGATAGGAGCATCACTTTGGTCATCATGCAGGAAACCTAAACGCTTCCCATATAGACCACAGCGCAATTCAACATTCTTCCAACCGAGCAAACCCTATGGTGTATAGTGCTGCCCATCCGCTAATGTTCATGGCAACTCTTAAGAGACATGAAGACCAAGTAGCAAAAATAAATGCAGCTACAATGCAATAAAACAAATTTTGTGAAAGATGTCTATTCAAATTTATCATCATTTTGAAGTGTTTACATATTCCACAGGAGTGGAAGGCAGTGCCATCTTACCGATTTTGAGGGCACCGGGCAAGACATATTTTGAGTGCCCCAGTTTAGAGCAACTTTGAATTTTATTACTCAATTTCTGCTAATTCAAGCCACATGATGCCAAACAATAGTGAATTACATGTTAAAGGATGATATGGAGAAATAGACAAAAGTATGAAAGAGCAAAAGTTCACTTTTCCAGGGCCCCCTTGGAAAGTGGGGGCCCTGGGCAATGGCCCACTTTGCCCATGCCATAAAACATCTCTGGAAGGGGTTTACACTGGCAATTGTATTCCCAAACACCTATGTCCCTTCAAAAGCAAATGTTTGGTATCTCTTGCGAATATTTCTTTGTTGGGTATGCAGCAGACAAAAAAACTCTTTTTCCTCCTGCGCATATTTCCAAGACATACTATCTTTTGCGAGGCGTCAGTCAATGATATAATATCTCAGTTGGAAACCCGCATGCGATTCATTCAGGATCATTTCTCTCCGGGAATTCTGTCTCACATTTAACATGAAAATTGTTATCTTCAGCAGATAGCACTGTGAAGTAAATGGCTATGACAGGATAGCATCTTTACATTTTTTTTTTATATAAAAATCCACTTTGCCCCGGTTTGCACAGTAGATGCTAGCAGCATCATGGGAAAAACACACACTCATTTTAACACAACAATGTTTTTAAAGTTCCCTTTGTATATACACCCCACGCAAGGCAGAGTGCCGCTGTGAATGCATTCAACGCCGCAATTCAGTGGGTTGGTTGCTTACAGAAACACTAGTCTGCTGGCATGGGGACTGTTGATAATGTTTCAGTCTGTACATATTTTTAGCATTAGGGCATGAAAGAATTTCACATTTCAGTAGATTGCTATAATCCTTGAATCAGCCCCCGCGGCACATGGCGAACAGCAGGTAAAGTGGCAAAGCACCGACCGTGACGAGATTTAGGCTACTTTTTGTTTACTGTGTTTTATGTGGCACTGCGTGCTGCTTTGGAGCACAGGACGTGTGCCGTCCACAGTGTAGGGCAGTGCTGTGCGGCAAGGTCACCTGAGGCTGAAGAGATGCCTGAGGTGGCAAGCTTAAAAGTCATTAAAGCCAGTGTCATCTTAAGGAATTTTGGGGCCCGGGCAAAGATATATTTTGTGGCTCCCTATTCAGAACAAGTTGGAAATTTCCTATTTTCTGATAATTCAAGCCTGCATGACGCCAAATAATACTGTGCCTAAACTTTCAGGCACAAAAAGCTTACATTTGTCTTGCTCGTTGGCCAAAAATCCTTAAAATGCCACTGGGTAGAGAAAGGAACAGGGATAGACGAACTGGGAGAGGTAGAGCAGGACAGGGGGGCGGGAGGCGAGAAAGAGAGAAAATGAGAAAAAGACCACTTCACCAGCAACTCTTTAGAAGGTGGGGGCTCGGGGCAATTACCCATTTTGCCCACACCTTAAAATGTCCCTGGTTAAAGCTGTACACAGATCTTCAGATGGAAACAGTTTCTAGAGGTTTCCACAGTGGGGAACAACAGTGCCTGGGCCATTCTGATGAATGGTGAAAGGAAGATCTTCTTCTTGTGTATAAGAAGTAGTAGCCACAATCTAGAATGAAGACTTTTTTGATGTTCTGAGTTAGCAGTGATTATGTTTGGACCTTCGTGATGGGTCAAGTTTGTTCCAGACTGTGTGCCCACCATGCTTAGGGATCGATCACAAATTGAAAGGTAACGGCGGGTTGGTAACTCAACATCTGGAATTATTGGTACTGTGCAGCATCATCACGCCATAAAGGGAAATAGCATGAAGGATGCAAAAATACTGCATATATCTCTGCATGTTTTTCCCCCTTTACTGGACCATTTACATTCCACTTGGTTTTGGTACACCTGGGTGGAGTACAACGTAGGAACTTGTACTCCCTTTTTGGCTGGAAAAGTAAGTTTACTGCCGGAACTGAGTTATTGTCTAACTCATGATCAGTGCCTTAGTGATACGCAGCCCTACAGAACAGTATTTGTATTTTTACTATTTGAATCTTGCCGTCTTTAGTATTATCCATAGCATCTTGTGGGGCAAAAAGTGCAGTGGATGTGTGTGCACAAAGATGTCTGTGGTGCAGAATTTGGTAGCTTGTTACAGCTGTGTTGCTCGGATTAGAATTTACCTTAAAAAAATGAGAAGACAGGAGGCGTTTGGCAAAACAGGATCAAGTTGGTTAATTAAACGCAGTGACGGGATAGTCTAGACAGAATGCGTCTGAGGAAAGTCTCTCGGGGTACAATGTTTTGGCTGACATTATATACATCTCGCGAAGTCAGTGGCGTAGCTAGCCCTATTGGTGCCCGTGGCAGTCTCTGCGTCTGAGCCCTATTGGCGCCTGTGGTGCTCTCTGCATCTGCCGCCCTGCGGCAGCCGCAGTACAGAGTCGGGGGGGGGGTGCTGGCGAGTATTTTCTCTGTTTTCCGCCCCCTCACGGCAAACGCATTGAGGAGCGGGGGGGCTGTTGCCACACCGAGATGGCAGGTGATAGCGGGGGGAGGCTGTCGCCCCCAAAACTCGTGCTGCCTGTGGCGGACCGGCCCCCGGCTACGCCACTGCGTGAAGTACAATGAAGTCATTTCTGCATTCCTGAAAAGCATCTTAGTCATAAACTAACAAGCTCGGGCATCAGATAAGGACACAGATGGCTCTTGACCTTGGAGAGAGTTTGTGTGGGCCAGTGTGTATGTGTCCAGATGTCCAGCATGAGGAGCTCGTGATCACTATGTGTGATGTGCATGTCGTGTCCTGATTGGCTGAGTGTTCCTATCTACATGTGGCATCTAGCTTTGCAGTGTTTTTGGGGAACACGAGCCTTTGACCAAACCTGTTTTATTGGGGCCAATTTCTTCGGACCTGTTTGTGGTGCAACTATCTGTAGGATCGATCAGGGTTTTCCCTGGATGTGCGCTTGTCTTTGGTTTAAGAGAGACCCCAGCTCTGACCTGTCACTCGATAGGCATGAGTGCGGGTCGCAGGGTCTGCTTAACCACATATCTCTGACTCAGGGTCGATGGGGAGGGCACCATGAGTAAATCCGACAGCAATGACACAAGTTCGTTGGAACTCCGGAAAGTAATATGGCAGTCACTGGTATCACTCTCAACATTGTGTGGACAGTTGTCATAGCATACATTGACATTATCTTTACAGATATTGACACAGTCATGCTTCCCTAGGTCATAGCGTACATCAACATTGTTTCTACTGGTAATAACATTGTCATTCATGCATGTGTTATTGCATATATTGACATCGTTACTGTCGGTATCGACACTGGTGGGTGGACATAGATTAGGGCATACATTGACATTGCATTTATGGGTATTGACATGGTTATGCAGGCACAGGTTATGGCATATGTTGACATAGCATTTATTGGTATTGCCATTGTCGGGCCTGCACATATCATGGTATTCATTGACATGGTATTTTTCCATTCCAACAGTGGTTTGCGTGTGCACAATGATGTCATGTGGTGCAGCTTTTGGAAGCAGGTTGTTAGGGGGCCAATTAACAAGTATTGGGACCGCATCTTTGTTATCTGATTCTTCCTAGTTTGATTTTGGTGTGTAGATTTGAGATAAAGTGGAACAAATTCGCTGAGTTCACTTGAAGAGGGTCCTTTGGGAGTTAGAGGGGACGTCAGATGTGAATAGGAATATTGTGAACAAGCAGTTGCTGTGTCGTTTGGCATTGTCCGGATCTTTCTTTCTGCTGGAGTGGGTGGCAGGAATACCAGATTCTGCATGTCACCAGAGACTACAAATTCCAGTCCTGTTGTTCTTGTTTACAATAAAGTGTAACAAGCTCTCTGATGGCAGCATGTATTGAAGTCCAGGATTGAAATATGTGGTTCCAGGTGACATGGCGAGCCCAGGTTAACACTGGAGGGACCACTGTTTCAAATGGTTGCTTGGAATTGCAGGTTGGAGTGTTTTAGCACTCTTTCCTATACCAGGCTTCTTAAGCAAGGGATGCAAGCTTCATGGAGGTTCTCTAGTCGCTCATTGTTAAGATGAATTTCCATTCTTCTACTGCTGTTGAGGCTCAGATCTTCTTACTGTGGGCCGCAGTTGGCCTTTCTCTTACAATCATGTAATGAGCATACGGAGAGGAAGATTCCTGTGGTAAGAGAACCTTTGTGCTCTTAAAAGAGTGCTATTTCAGGAATTCAGGACCCAAAGTGTGTCACTGTGGGGCACTTAAGGTATTAAATGTTGGTCCGACGAGGATTTTACTTAATACTAGGATGGAGATATGGATAGCATAGTCTTGTGCATCCAGGGCCCTGAGCATCATGAAGTACTGTTGTAAGGAATTAACAATGTTCCACATATCCTTATTTTGATTTTGCTACTCTACTTGAAGTTATTTGAAAATTGGTACTAACATCTTGGCAATCTGGAATAATGGCAATGTTCACACCACTGTGTCTCGATGGACAAAGAGATATCCTAGAAAGTAATATTTTCATGGAGACACCCTCTGTTCCCTAAAGCATTAATAGCTCAAGTGATTCAGTTTCTGCACCTAGAGGACAGACCTGGTGGGGGGTGGGGGGTCTTTCTATTAGAGCTGTGTGATTTACTTACATTTTCATGGTGGAGGCAAAGGTTCTTGGAGTCATAATGAGAAGCACTTGTGAACATACTATGTGGTGGCTTTCACGATCCTACTCTAAAAGGATTCCCATAGAACAGAGCTTTAGAAGATTAGGAGTTTTATATTGGAATCAAAAACTCTAAATCTCTGGCAAAATTAAACAGCCTTCAAATGTTTTGGTTTAGGTATCCTGGTGCCTGGAATTGTTTCTTTTACTTGATTTTTGGTGGAAATGGTGTGCTTAGACCACTAGATAGTACATGTCAGTCTATTTGAAGGACAAGTTTATTTTTTTTAAGACCGAAGTCCATGATCATTGTTTTCTCAATATATTTAGTTCGTTCCCGAGAACTGTGTCATTGATGTACAGTAGAATTGAGAAGAAAGACATCCTGATTCACGAATCTATAAAAAATCCGCCAGGCCTTTCCACTTCCCTGCTAGTTAAGAAGGTCTTATTCCAGAGTGGCAAGGATGAGCAGCCATATTTTAGCTGTGCATTGCACAATCTAAGTGCATAGCCCCATACCAGGAAAGAGCAAACCTGCAAATGTGGTAACAACATGTTTTACTAATTAATTGCTTATTCTCTTAACTGTTGAGTCTCTGTGTATTTTATAAAATTTCTAAATGCGGGGAGGCGAATATTGCACTTTAGGTCAGGTATTTATTAGGCATGGGTGAAATTTCACTTACACAGCGTAAACAGCATAATTTCGCATGAAGATTGCTACATGAAAGTCCTGAAATGATACCATTATACCACATCATGTAATTATGCAGCAAAATATTGCCACCCACTTTTGGCAACAACGCAAATGGCCAGCACACGTGTAAAGACATGTTGACAATATGGCCTTTGGAGTCTGTTGGTTTTGTAACATGCTGTACACACTGAGTGTGTCTATGAGGTAGAGGATGCTGTCTCTTGAGTTTTTATTTTTAGCTTGTGTTGTCTGGGAGGTTGAAGGCACCCAAGAGGGTGGTGTGGGCATGATTGGATGAGGTGCCAAGGAGATCTGAGAATTTGTTAATAATTTCCGTGTTTTGCAGAGGAGACCTTTAGATGAGAAGAAAGATGGTGGCCTGAATTGCAGACAGTGGGAAATGGCATATCAGCAGCTCCATTGAGCAGCTTGTTACTTGCTTGCCTAGGGTGCCAGACCAGGAGGACTTATGTATGACAGCGAGGCCTACCTATATTCTTATGTTCACCGTCCACGTGATGTATGCTGTAGCCTATGGGAAGAAGGACATCCAAGATGTGACAGGACATGTGGGTGAACTATGTTTTTATGATGAAGAGTGCATCGAGCTAGTAATAGGTGATGAGGTCTGCGATGTCTAGGATGTTGACTACTGCAGAGCAAGCATTAATTAGCATGAATTGCAATGTGAGTTCTGTAGTGTTTGTAGTTACTGGGATGTGTATGAGGTTGGGACTATGTGGTGTGTAAGTAAATGCTATGTCAGGGACTAGGCAAAACCAAAGGGGATGATGGACGGAGTGTTGAACATTGCAAGCACTCACCCCCAGTCAACTGATCTGGGTTTAATCCATCATCATTCTTTAGCTCACTCCGCCACCCCAGTTCAGACATGGCCATATGCAAATCAGTCTGACCCTGTGCCGCATGGGAACAGTCCAGCCCGAACTGCCAAGCCATGTCTTTCCTGGACCGGAAACAAGCATCCTGGGACCGGTTTCGGGTTCATAACCCTCATCAGCCAGGCTATCTTGAATCCAGTGGCAAAGTGAGCAAGGGACCCACGTCTGGGCATACCCTGCCAACTTAGGGCGAACTTAGCAAAACCAAAGGGGATGATGGGCGGAGTGTTGAACATTGCAAGCACTCACCCCCAGTCAACTGATATGGGTTTAATCCATCATCATTCTTTAGCTCACTCCGCCACCCCAGTTCAGACATGGCCATATGCAAATCAGTCTGACCCTGTGCCTCGAACTGCCAAGCCATGTCTTCCCTGGACCGGAACAGGGACTGGGCCGTCTAGATCCAGGTGTGAATGTGAGGATTTGAAGTATGTGATTGTGAATAAGGCATATGATTTTACCTTACTTTGTTAGTTTCAATGAAACACATGTCCTGATCCAAGGCCCTTCTTGGCCCTATCATGCCAAAACAAGTAATGCCATTGTCTGTGTCAGCCCTTTGCTGGGGATGCCCAAGCGATGGGACTCTCTGAGGAGAAGGTGAAGGGGTGATGAGAATTGTTGACCCATGACAGCAAAATGCAGATTTTATATGGATTTAGAATGGTGTTGACAAAGGGCAGTTGACCGCTCCACTTCTTGGCTACTCGTATAGGATGGCAAAGAATTTAGGTATTTCAACTTACTATTTAAGAAATCAAAACTTGATTTCTTGTCAGGTTCCTATTGTTTCCTTCCCAGAATTCCCCCATAGGAAGTCTGCAGTAGTAGGAGAAGTAACTATTTCTTTTTTCCAAACTACAATAGCAGTTTCCTTTTCACCTATTCCTTTTTCAAATCCAAAATGGAGAATCCAAAAACCTTGTTGAATCACATCCTGTTGTCCACTTATAAAAAGAGGGGGTTGACGAAAGATTCTTCCACTGCAACACATTCTGAAAATATTTCCTATTGGGTTATTTGTCTCCTGTTTATATTATTGCCCCTGTATATTTTCTTAAGATTTCTCCTCTGGATTTCCTCAAGGATACTACAAGGACATGGTTGGGTGAGTAGAAGGTCCTTTATTAAGTGCGTAGAGGACAGGACGAGTCGGCACATCCAACTCCAAGGAAGACCAAACCCCAAGATAAATCAGTGTCTGCGTTGGGGGTGTGGTGAACTGCCCACAACAACTTGCGTAACTCTTCTTTACAATTCAAACCACTCGATCTGGCTAACTGTATGTTGTCTTTGATAACCCTGTTAAAAGGTTCTACCAGGCCATTGCTTATTTGATGGTACAAGGAGGTCTTGGTGTGTTTAATGCCCAAAAAAGTTAAAAAATCTGAAAATTGAGTGTTTGTGAATTGACAACCATTATCTGATAAAATTTCGTCAGAAATGCCTTCCCTAAGAAAAATGGATTCCAAAAATTCGATGACGTTGTAAGTATTGGGAGACTTAACAAACTTAATTTCCGGCCAACGACTATGAAAATCCACAACAACAATGCCATATTCCAGCAAACCTCCAGAAATAACCATGGGACCAATGATGTCAATGGCTAATTTCCCCCATGGCTTATCGGGAACCTCAATGGCTTCAACAGGACTGGGAACGGTAAAATGACACGTGTCACTGCCAGCACAACCTACACAATCTCTAACAAAAGTTTAACACTCCTGTCCAACCCTGGCCACCAAAAGCATTGCCTGATCCTTCTCTTCATGGCACGCATACCAATGTGCCCCTCATGGGCCAGAATCAAGATTCTGTTCCTCATACCCTCAGGAATGACCAACACACTGGACCGGTAAAGGAGATCGTGGATGATGGACAACTCCTCAAAGACATGTTTGTAGACATCACTTTTTACCCCATCAGACTTCCACTGAGACCAACCTTGACTAATTCCATTTTTCACATCAGTGATTTGTTCATCAGCATCACAAGCAGTGAGCCACTCGCTTTCCAGTATGGCACCATCACATCTCTGTTCAACAGCACACACTAGATCAGTGTCCATATTCTCTGATGTTTCCCCCTCATCAACCATATTGTAACTAGGAAGACAGAGACATACAATATGCCAAGATATTTTTGGCACCCGAACATATTCTACAGAGTAATTATATTCCTGAAGTCTATATTGCCATTTGGCAATCCTGGGTGTGGCTTGTTCCATGCCTTTAGTAGTAAATAACTGCACCAAGGGCTTGTGATCAACTCGAACAGTGAAATGAGATCCCGAAAAGTACATTTTGAAGTGGACAATGCCCCACCAACATGCTAAGGCTTCTCGCTCGATCACCGAACAGGATGATTCAGCACCCTTCAAGCTCCTTGAAGCAAAGGCTACAACCTCATCTTTGCCCTCTTTACGTTGCTTGAGAACGGCACCTAGTCCCATCTGACTGGCATCAGTCATGATAATGGTTTCATCACGAGTATTGAATGGTTTCAAACGTATGGCATGAACCAGTTCTTTTTTGATGAGCCTAAATTCTTGATCACACAGGTTACACCAAACAAATGTTACATTTTTTTAGTAAATTCCTCATGTGATAAGACTTCTCCGTACACTTGGGAATGAATCTTGAATAGAATTCAATTAGACCTAGGAAGGATCTTAATTGATCCTTGTTCTTGGGAGGATCAAAATCATCAATGGCCTTAACAAGGTTAAACTTAGGTTCTACACCCTTGGCGGATAACTTATAACCTAGGTAATCAATGTTGGAAACACTGAATTTACATTTCTCTGTACTGAGGGTTACACCTCTTGCCTTCAAAATGGATAAAACTTGATGCATTCTGACATCATGCTGATCTTGATCTTTGCCAAACACTAGAACATCATCTTGAAATGTAACACCCCCCTTAATATCCTTAAACATGCCTTCTACCACCCGTTGTAATACGGCGGACGCCGAAGCCACCCCAGATGGCATGCGCTTGAATTGGAATAAACCCTCCGGGATAATAAAAGATGTTAAATGTCTACAATCAGGATGAAGATTGATTTGATGGTACGCAGAGGTCATATCCAACAGACTGAAAATGTTGCCACCCTCCAAAGTGGAAAGCATTTCAATGATGTTTGGCCGGGGATGTCGATCGACCCAGATTTGTTTGTTGAGATCACGTAAATCCACACACATGCGGACAGAACCATTAGCCTTGCGTGCCAATACATTGGAGGCAACCCAATTAGAACATTCAACAGGTTCAATAACACCTTGTTCATAAAGTTTCTGTAGTTCTGCTTTAATTCAGCACGCAAAGCTAACGGAACTCTTCTAACCTTGTGTGCCACTGGACAAGATTCATCAATCAACCTGATCTTATGGGTATAACCCTTCAGGATACCTAGACCCTTTTGGAAAACTTCGGGAAATTGTATTTCCCACTTGTTTACTTGTTTAACAGGCATAATGGGTAGATAGCTGTTCCTCAACACAGCCTGAGCAGGATTATTAGGGTCAAGTAATATGCCTAGGTTCTTCTGATCGTGCCAACCTAACAAACATGAGTCATCCTTGGATACATATACAACCCCATCAGAACTATTAGTTTGAAACTTCAAGATGGCAGAGAATTCACCCACCACATCAATGAGCTTGCCACCGTACCCTACAGGGCGAAGTTTGGAATTAATCAATTGAGTACTTTTAAAATGGTTGTGCCAAACGTTCTCACTCAACAAGGTATAAGGTGAACCAGAGTCCGCCATTACCTTCACATGAATGCCATTGATGCACACAATGCAAAACAGTCTTACAAAATCATTCAAACCAATGCGACAGACAGAATCGTCTGCAGCAACATCCTTGACGATGAGCACTTCGTCATCGTCACTGGTATAATGTTCTCCCTCATCACCCTTGCTAGGACTCACTCCATAATTTTTTTTCTTTTGTTGAACCCTATTGGAATATCTACAAACTTTGGCAAAATGACTTTTACGCATACACTTAGCGCATGTATGGTCCTTGGCAGGACAAACAATAGCATTTCCTAAATGAGAAGGACTGCCGCAATGATAACACTCTAAGGGGGATATTCACAAGAACGTGCGATAAACATCGCCAAAATAGGTGAACGCAAGTTTACATATCGCTGTCTATCGCGGGAAAATAACCCAGTGTTAACATGGCATTCACAACACGGCGGTAACAGGCAATAGTACCCCGATAACGAGGCAAATGTCCGCGATAACACTACCGGGACGGCGATGAAAATCCAAACCCGAACGCGAAAAAAGTTGCGATGGGCCCAACCGCGAAAAAAAATCCAGCGAGAAGCAGCGCCAGGCCTGCAAGTCCCACAAGTCAGGCTGCAAAAAGCACAATAAAAGCGGCAACACAAAACACAAACAACTGCGAAGCACCATGGAGGTAGCCGGAGCAAGCACAGAGGACAACCAGAACCCCACAAGCCCCACGGAGGACTAGCCTGGGACCTCGGGGTCAGGGAAGGGCAAGGAGAAGAAGAAGAGGAAGACGCGGCTCAGTCCGCAGGAAAACAGGATCCTGATCATGGAGGTGACAGAACACCATCAACAACTGTAAGTCACCTCCACTGTGTCATTGGCAACAAAAAATACAATATGGCAGTCCATCCTGGACAAGGCGAATGCAGTCGGAGCGCTGAGGAGGACAATGGATGAGCTCAAGAGGCGCTGGAATGATGTGAAGCGCAAGACCAAGCAGAAACTCGCAGACAACCAGAAGGCAGCAATGCAGACTTGAGGTGGGAGACCAGCACCACAGGAGGAGCTGGATGAGATGGAGGAAATGGTGACCACAGTCATCAGTGTGGAGACGGTGGCAGGAGTTGGGGGACCGGACACTGTTCAACATGACCAGACACAACAGCAACAGGGTGAGTAACCACCAGGGACTGGGGGGACGGGGGAGATGGGCACCATGGCACACATGCACAATTAAGTAGAGCACATCTGCGGACAAACCATGGCCAAGAGTCACAACACCAACCAAGAGCCCAAGTTATCTAAATCTGCAACATCACAGCACTGCATAAGCACAGAAGTGAAAGCCACACCGCCTGAAAGGGATAAGGGCCAGCCAAATCAGAGCTGAAGGGGCAACTCACCTACAATGCAGCACACACACATAAGATCCAGAGCACCGCAACATTTACAACAATGTTGAACAAACAGCAACACCAGCACAACAGAACAGAGGACACAACTGCTGCCGCTTGTGTGTGGAAAATGGCCATTCGCATGTGGCATAGCAGGAAACTGTGAGATGATGATGTACTAGTACAACCCCACATCCCTGATGGTGTAGATATTCATGTATGGCTGTGACCCAGATAGGCAGTGAGACACACATTGTCATACAAATCAACACCCATCACAGTTGAATACAAGTGAAGGTGCGCAGACTTTATTAGCATATGCGTGTCAGTACGGGCAAGATTAGTGCCACAACATGCAGACCAATGCAGCAGTATGTCAGAACGTGGAACGTTGCCAAGTGCCGCTGTCCACTCTGGGGGAGTGCCTCACCTTTCATAGGTGTGTGTTAACCCGCGTTGATGTCCGCTGATGTATTCGGAGTCCAGGCGAATGCAGACAAGTCCACTGTCGCTGTGGGAGATGTGACCAGAACCCCAAGTTCCAACAAGTTGTCGGGACATGTGCAATGTGTTCCAAACTGTCGTGTCTGCAGGTACGTAGTTACACGTCCATGAAAGCTAGTGCAGCCTCGTAGGCAATTATTTCCAACATGAGGTCGTCGTCGACTTCATCGAACAGGACGGCAAGGCTAACCATTAGCAGGTCCGGACAGATGAGCTGCGTCCACCCCCTTTCACCAATTAGCACTACAGCCCAATAGGGGAGCGGCTCAATTTGCTCACTGCACACGAGGAGTACTGCATTCTCCCAGGTCCAGCTGCCAGCATGTATGCCAAGTATCCAGGCATCCCATAGTCGGGTGTCACGGTGACACTCATGGTCGTGGGCCAACAGGGGGCGCACACACATGTCGAAATCCAGTTCGGCTACCGTCCTGTTGGATAGGCAGACATCCATGGGCCACTCGAATATGCACGAGCGACAATGCAACACAGGCTGCACGCAGGTGACGTTGGGAAGGCGGAAGCTCAGCCGGTAACTGATCCGCAGCACTACCAATGGCAGTGCCCCCAGTAAATGCAGCATACGTGCACGGTACAGTTCCACCTGACAGGGGTTGTGCAAGTGTCCGTGATGGTCTGCCATTGCGTTAGTGGCTCTGGTTGAAGCGGCACTGTTCTGACCTGCGCCAGTTCTGTGGATGAAATGCCACAGCTCGGAGCAATGAGTTGTTTTAGTGTGCAACGGTTGTACGCCTGGGTTAATGTGGGAGTAAGTGTGAAGGCCATTCCATGCAAGTTAACTTCGAGTAAGGACTTCTGTGTGTGGGGTGTGTATACGTTGGTCTCTCGTCGGGCTGTGCGTAGTGTGGGAGTCGTCATCAGCTGCTATAGTATCTGTCAGGGGGTGCCGGGCACATGTAATTCCGAGGTCGGAGGTGCAGATGTGCTTCCGCCTGATAGCACAGACATAGGAGCATTCATCCCTATTGTTAGTTTCTAATCTGCTTGCATTCAGGTACTGTGAAGAGGCTTGTTGGGGGTAGGGTGGGATGTGTGCGACTTTGGGATTCATGTTTGACATGTATTGCATGTGGCAAATGAGCGGCATCACTGTGTGTTACGTTGCCTCACAGCTGCTCCTCCCTCCCCCCGAGCCTATTTACTTGTGTGCGCTGCGCGGTTGCATCACTGGCACTCCTACGGCACACCATTGTCATGCCTGTCTGCGCATGTCCACAAGCCTGACAACGACACTATGATGTTGGCCGTTGGAGGTGGGGGGCCACGTGAGTGTAGGCCTGTGGGAAGGATAGGGCGGACACAGACGTAGAGTTCATGCCTGGCTGAACTCGCGCTGCGGTTAAGGCTAGGCATTTGGCTCATGCTGCGGCAATACAGATACACACAACACTTGGCATGTATGAGCCAAGACCCCGAGTGGTCTTGCGCTCCTTCATTTCCCCGTTCGTGCGAGCCCGCCCTCCGGGTGCATGCTACATTGCAACATTGTCGATTGTGGACTGGGTGGCGCCGACACTACAACAGAGACACACTCATTAGTTACTTCCTTGTCCAGGCCAGAACTGAACCACGCCCAGAGCCCCCGGCAAATCCTTCACACCCCTACGCTGGCTTGGCGTACGCCGGCCCAGCCCACTCTGCTTACGCTTACAGGGGGGACGGCACAGCTACATGTCCAGGGTCTTCCCCACTGCCTGAGGTGGCATGGTTGCGTCCGCTGTCCACAGCACAATGTAATGTGGTAGGGCCCTGGCCCATCATGCATACATAATGACCACACGGACACACTTAGATAGATAGTGGAACTGGCTACGGGCACGTGCGCCCGGCCCCTTTTTATTACCAGGGTCATATGTCCAGTGACGCCTGTGCTGGATGGGTGTGGGGTGGGTGTGAGCCAGCCCTCAGGGAGTGGTTGGTGCTGGCAACAACTAGAACAGTGATCATCGGATCGCACACACAGATTCAATCATGAAGGCTCCATGTGTTGTGGTGCACTGAGTTAGTGGCACCTGAGGAGCTGAGCAGGGGATCAAGCTGATGATGGCATCCAAGACAGGTGTGAGCAACTTAGATGGGCTGGCTGTGACACTCCTCCGACTCTGGCAGTTGTTGGTTGGAGGTGGTCCCAGCGATGATGGCGTGTCCTTGCATGTCAGGATTGGATTTGGTTTGCGAGCCCTGCTGACCGCAGTGTAGGCCGGAGGCAGCGGTCAGAAAGGGCACACAGCCACATGACGATGACTTGTGGTGCACTGAGTTAGTGGCACCTGGAGTGTTCGGCGGGTGCGCGGCCTGCGCTGATGCGTCGTCAGGGCGGCCCGCCCTGGTAGCAATGTCTGTGGCCTACTGGACTCTGCCATAAATGAATCAAGACTCAATTTGATTAGCGAGAACTGCTGACCGCAGTGTAGGCCGGAGGCAGCGGTCAGCAAAGGCCCACATCCACGTGTCGTCGGCTTGTGTTGCACAGGGTCAGTGGCACCTGCAGCGCTCAGCAGGTGCACAGCCAACGATGATGCGTCGTTTGACTTGGGGGACCTGCTGACCGCAGTGTAGGCCGGAGGCAGCGGTCAGAAAGGGCCCACAGCCACGTAATGATGACTTGTGGTGCACTGAGTTGGTGGCACCTGGAGCGCTCAGCGGGTGTGCAGCCAACGATGATGCGTCATCCGGGCGGGCCGCACTGGGGGCAATGTCTGTTGACTAATGGTTTCCTCCATTAACAGAAATGTGGCACGATTTGAATTGTGGGGCCTGCTGACCGCAGTGTAGGACTAAGGCAGTATCCAGCACATACATGACTACGTGTTGCTGTGCCGCTGGATGCGCTGGGGGCCTGTGTCGCGGAGTCTGGAGGTCACGGTGGCGGACTCGTGGCAGGGTGAGGTGCGCCGCCCTGGCAGACTCGTTGCCCATCACGGACGAGAACCACGCCCAGGGCCCCGGCCTTTTTATCAGCACTTCTACGCTGGAGTGGCGTACGCCGGCACAGCCCACTGCGCTTACGCTTACAGGAGGGGACGGCACAGCTACATGTCTAAGGTCTTCCTCGCTGCCTGAGGTGACATGGTTGCGTCCACTGTCCACAACACTACACACACCAGCAGTGTATGTCCACATGGACATGTCTGTGCTCTGAATTCTGTGGTCTGTCCAGCACATCACCGCAACACTTGGCATTGTGTACATTCTTCTTCATGGGTGAGTTGCCTCCTTCACACATACTTGGTTCCCGCCTCTCCCCACATTCTGCACTTGTGTGGCTGAGGGGCCATGCCGTTTTCGGATGGTCCGCTGTCTTGTCCTACGCTGCCTCGGTGGTAGTCCGGAGGGGGGAGTCCTGAGGGGGGGGGGTCCTGGGGGGGGTGGCGGTGGGTGTTGTGGCCCTCTTGGGTCTCCGAGCTGCATGGTCAGTGTCTCCATGGCCTCTGTTGGTCTTCAGATGTGGCTCTGGGCTGGGCTCCCTTTCTACTGCAGTTGGTCGTCCGGCTTAACACCAGTAAAAGGCAGGTGTTAAATCCCTGTTGCTAACGCGCCTTATTGCCTGTTCTTGGTCCGCATCGCAGATCTGACTGGTCGTCGTGACTATCGCGAAGTGGTGTTTTCGTGTGTTTTTGCACGGGAACGCCTACTCTGCATATCATTAGCGTTAGTTGTCGCACTCATCCGTGGCAATGTTTTTTGCGGCAGCTATCGCTGGAAAACTGGCGATATCGGCAGTTTGCACCAGCTTGAGAATAGGGCGATAAATCTATCGCCACTTTTGCGGCGCTAAAGTGCCGATAACTCGGCGATGAGTCCTTGAGAATATGCCCCTAATTGTCTGAATGGAAGTCTTTTGAATGACTTGTCCGATGTTTTATCAATGTGAGATGTATTTACGGGAGCTTCAGTCAGAGACTGTAGGCATCAGCGATGGAAGAACTTGAACTGTATGCTCATGTGCTGTGTAGAACTATGTGCATGAACGTGATAAGCTGTGTGCATCAGCGCAGAAATCTTCTCTGTGCACAACACATGTAAAAACTGAGTACATAAACGTGAAGAATAAGGTCGGAATGAACACAGCTGTGCGTATCAGCGAATAATTTCCACTTTGTACGCAACAACACTCGTGAATGGTGAGTGTATAAGTATATGGGTTAAAGAGGCAGCTGTGCGTATCAGCGTTTAAAGCAGCACTCGTGAACAGCTGAGTGCATCAGCGTGAACAACTCCCTGGTTGTTATGGAACAATACAGGCACAGCTGTGCGTATCAGCGATAAGGATTGACACTGTACGCCGCACCTGTAAACAGCTGACTGCATCAGCGTGAATAATTTTCGACGCGCCGCACTCGTGAACAGCTGAGTGCATCAGCGTGAGCAATCTCTGGTTGCCATGGACACAGAACCCGTTTCCAGGCTGGTAACCACAAAATGGCTTTACATAGCGTAATGACGCTTCGAGAAGTTGACGTCAGCCAGCAGAGTAGAGAAAAGAGCAGCGGAGAGAGGCACGCGCGGAGGCTGGCTCACGGCAGCTCCCTGTGCCTAGAGCTGCACAAGATTTGCGAAAGTACATGAAAATAAAAACTCACAGCTGTAGCCTCAAAAGGATTTCCATAGACCGGTACACGGTCGGGGACGCTCACCGCTCAGCAACGGCCTTCATGAAGACGCAGACACGGAGATCGGAGATAAGGATGTCTGGGGAACTGGAAACAACGCGTGGGGGACTCGTCCTGTCTTGGTCAACTCGACGCCACTATAAGGACATGGTTGGGTGAGTAGAAGGTCCTTTATTAAGTGCGTAGAGGACAGGACATTTCGGGGCACTTGAACGGTGATGGTATTGGGTCTCCGAGCAGAGCATTGCATCGACAGAGGGGTTGGAAGAGCCCCTGCCCAACGGATGTTCTTCGAGGGTGCCGGCAGTGTTCAGGCCGCGGCTAGGTGTAAGCTGGGGCCCGGGAAGCTCCCGGCAGACAGCTGCCAGCTGCCGGTTACGGAGGTCGGTGCACTCCTGTCAAATTGAAGCTGAGGCCCGCTGGAAACTCGAGGGGAAGGCCGTTTGTACTTGGAGATCCTTGCCTGCCTTGTTCACTGGCCGATTTTTACACGCCAGAGGAAGAGGAGGAGGGGGCAAGGATAAGGACTACGAGTCCCAGCCTCCCCTGCGGCCACCGCTAATCCCGTCATCTTTTTGTGCCTGGAGGCTCGGAGGCGCGTCCAGGGCGCCAGGGGCGGGCTTGTCTGCGCCCGAAGGAGTTTGGGAGTTTGGGTCACCCCCATTTCATCACTGACTGGAGAGTTTAGCGACAAGGTACTGTTTTAGCGACAAGGTACTGTTTCCATTGACTCTGTGAGTGACATGGCCAAACGCGGTAAACGTAAGGATGGTGAAATCGGCGGAGGAGGAGGAGGAGGGGGCCTGGTGGGGACCCTAGACGCTTTCCTGACGCGGGCGGAGTCAGTATTAACTAAAGAAATAATGCTCACTGAGAAAAGACTTTCACTGGATTCGGTTATCATTCAGAAAAGGTCATCATTGGGTGGCATAAGCTGCACAAAATCTCCAGGAGGCGCCCTCACAGATACTGTACAACGGCCTGACAGGCAGTTGAACTTGGTTAGGGGTGGCGAGGGGAGGGAGAGGCAGGGTAACAAGGCAGTTTGTATTGAATCTAGACAGGGTTATGGAGGGGTCTGATCTATGTCCTGGAGAGAGGCGGGCAGAGGAAGTGGCTATTCAAGGGGCAAATGGGGATCCAGAGCACCTGGTGGCACAGGATGAGTTAGAACTAGTTATGGATCAGGGTCCCAGTGAGGTTATAACCAGATCAAAGAAGCAACAGAGGGTCAGCGGAGGGAGGGGAGGGGCTGTACAGATTATGGCTTCTATTAAACAGCCATCAGCGAAACGGGTTAGGGGTGGTGGGGGTGCCCCCAAAAGCCCAGACAGAAGCCTAGATCAAAAAGACCTCTACCTGCAACGAGCCAATATGTTTCCCCACCTAAAACAATAACGCAGGGTCTAGAATCGTTCTTCACACATCAGGACTCAGCCACTAACCTACAGAGAGTGGAGGACGACAATGCGTTGTGGAGTAGATTAGGAGACATTGATCACCGCCTTACTTGACCCCTTAGTAAATAAGTTGTGCCTTATTGAGGAGAAATTGCAGAGGATAGAATCAGCGAATAGTTCTACTGATATCCCCAGCATAGATCAAAGATCAGTGGGTTGGGGGGTAGGGGCCGGAGGGTGGATAGAGATGTCCATCTGTTAAGAAACCCGGCACCGCCTATAAGGCAGGTGCAGCCGGGGAGTATCCTCATGTGCCGACCGAACAAATTGTAAGGATGTTCAGAATAGCCAGGTTGTAACGGGGGTAGGAAGTCAGTGGACTCAATCAGAGAGAATGGGGGATCGGGACACGAGGGACACGAGGGACACGAGGGACATGAGGGACATGAGGAACTGGGGTCAGACAGAAGCGGTCTTAGAAAGAGCCCACCTGAGACCCCCGGGGAATGATCCAAAGGGAGCCATTGATACCCAATGTCTAACAAGACACGAAGATAGACAATCAGTGCAATACAGCAGTGATCCCCCAGTAATAGACCTCCCCCAGCATGCTGTCCATATACGGTAGTTTTAGTAGAGTCCCAGAATATACCAGTGAGCAAGAGGAGTCTCCCAGGCAGCTAATCAATAAAGCGGCACACTGGCTTTGTAAATTTGCCGGCTTCAACATCATTGACTACCGACACATCCTAATGACAAGGAGGGTGTCGTGGATTGGCAGCTCGTACAAAATCTTTCAAGGGGACTGCATTATAGTCACGCTCAGACACCCAAGGTTGGCACAAAGGATACTCTCATATGCTGCGAGGTCATTCGTAATAGAGTCCAGTATCCAACCATTGCCGTTGGGTTTTTTTTATAGACCATCCCCTAGTGCTAATAACTCAAATGGTTGTGATAGGCAGGAGCAGGGACACAGGTTAACGGGAGGGGGGTAGGCCCCTGACACTATCAAATATGTTTAATTCTCTGAGGGATATGAATGACATTGACTGACTGAGAGAGCAGGAGGGGGTAGTGGAGTCATCGGCATCCCTGAGGCAACCGCAGATATTTTAGTTAGGAATGGGAATTCGACACAGGGTTGAGTACAGGAGTTCAGGTGGCACGAAGTGAGATGTATAATAGGGTAGTGAGCAGGCCTGCCTTAGTGCAGACCAGCACAGGAGACAATACCTGTGTGGAGATATGTGGATATAACGATTTAAAGATTATTTCATGGAATATAGCAGGTCTATCAAGTAAAATCATAGAAGGCCAATGGCTCGATTATGTGAGGAAATATCACATTATATGTCTGCAGGAAACCTGGGTTACGGAGAACATTCATTATATAGAAGGGTATAAAACCTTCTTTTGTCCAGCAGTTAAATCTAAATGTGGCAGAGCAAGGGGTGGCCTGATTATTTTCGTGGATCTAAGCCGGCAGGGTGAGTGGAAGCAGCTGGCAAGGGCCTCACATAACTTTCAGGGGTTGAAATTTAGATCGAATAGATTCAGAGTTACCCTGGTAAATTTTTATAATGCCATGTCTCCTCAAGCTCAGGGGGTTAACAACATGCATGAACTAAATACATGGATGGAGTGCATGGGAAAGAAAGGGTTGGACCTAACATATGTGATTTTAGCGGGTGATTTCAACTGCCACCTGTGCCCCTATTTAAGGGAGTCGGATGCGAGTTGGTCATCATGTCCACTAGTCAGTGGACCGCATATGGAGCATACCCAAGCAGGGAGGGATTTGACTCTTCTATTAGACACGTATGGGTTGACTCACACGATGGACATGATGGGCAATGTTGAGGGGGATTTGTTGCCACCCACATTTAAAGGGAGAGGATGCCAATCAATCATTGACTTCATTTTTGTCTCGACCTCACTTTTAAGGAGGGTTAAAAAATTTGATATAGAACATAATGTGTTCAGTGACCATAATCCACTCTCCTAGTGGTACAGTTTCACCAGTCGGTAACAACTAATCAGGGAGTGGGGTCGTCACTGGTGGCAGTGGACCAGGGTAGAAGGTTGAGATGGGCCCAGGTTGACCGGATTGCCTTTAATGCCACGTTGTTCCACAGAGGTAAGAAGGATGTCATGGATTGTTTAGATCTGGACGTGGAGGGGAAGAATTAATTGAGGCTTTCACGAACATAGCCAAATTGGCCAAGAGTCTTCTCAATGTCCCCTCAACTGGGCATACCAGGGACAATCCCAGGTGGTTTGACAATCATTGCTCAAAGGCTCTAAGGGTGCTAAAGGGGGCTCTAAAGCAGACGCCAAGAGATAGGGAACGGGTAGCCGCCTGCCGTGTAAGTTATAAACTGGCAGTTAAGAACTGCAAGAGGAAATTTCAACGGGCAGCATGGGACGAGCTGCTGGAGGCCGCCGCACTGAAGGACTCGGCAGGCTTTTGGAGGATAATTAATAACCCTTGTTTTGCGGAGTTGGATAAGCCAGGGCTAAGTTGCAATATTTTGCCAGACCAATGGCTGCAGCACTTTCAAGGGCTGTATAATTTTCCCCAAAGCAGGTTGATTGGCAGCCCCTAGCTGGGTCCCTCCAGAGCACTTCGGTCTCCTTTTCGTTAGAAGAAGTAACATTGGGCATAGAGGGCCTGACCAGAAATAAGGCTCCAGGGCCGGATGGGATTCCCCCAGACCTCTTTTTATGTAATGTAGAGGTATGGGCCCCAATACTAACGAGGGTATTAAATGTAGCAATAAGTACATCCATGCCAGTTTCTTGGTCCTCTGCTATTATTGTGCCCATTTTCAAAAAAGGTGACAGGGACAGTCCACATTGCTACCGTCCAATTTCCCTGATAGATGTTTCGGCGAAGGTTTTAGGGAGGGTGATTTTAAATAGACTGATGGATTGGGCAGAGTCTAAAAACATCGTTACGGAGGTCCAATTTGGGTTTAGACCAGGGAAATCCACAGTGGACCAATGCCTTAACCTGTATTTAATAACCGCTAAATATACAATAGCTAGGGCAGGGGTACTATATTTAGCTTTTATGGACCTCGCAGCGGCTTTTGACCGGGTAAACCGCAGTAAACTATGGGCAGCTCTGGGTAATCTGGGGGTGGACCCATCTTTAATAAGTATTCTTCATACACTGCACACTAACACCATAGCGGCGGTGAGATATACTCAGGATGGGAAAGTGACAGACTATTTTAGCTGCTCAAGTGGGGTGAGGCAGGGTTGCATACTAGCGCCCTTTTTATTTACTCTTTATATTAACGGCCTAGATGCTTCCTTGCGAGGTATAAAAGCGGACTTCCCGAGAATAGGTGAACGAGCTGTACCAGTGCTGCTATATGCAGACGACGCAGTGCTTCTTGCCCGTACCCCTCATGGTCTACAGCTCTTAATTGACGGCTTTGTGAGGTTTATGGAAGATTTAGATATGTCTCCTAACCTCACAAAATCGTATGTCATGGAAATGGGGAAAAAGCCAGTAAGATCATACAGTTATACAATAGGCTTGCATATCTTAGCCAAGGTTCCGCGTTTGCTTATTTGGGTATTTTTTCGATGGGCACTTGAATTTTAAGCACCTACTAGAAGACAAGTGTGTTGCCCTGGCTAGATCTACAGGGCAGATCTCCAACTTTGTGCACAGATTAGGGTGTTGGACCCCTGCTCTGCTTTTAAAACTGTATGACTCGATCTGTTGTGCAAATGCCCTGTATGGGAGTGAGGTATGGGGATTTGTCAAGCCCATAAACCTGCAAAAGGTGGAGAATAAATATATGAAGCGGTTGTTGAAAGTCCCCAAAGCACCCCTGCATTTACTGTGCATGAGGAGTTGGGAGCAAAGTATATCTCAGATGCGGTAGCAGTGAAGCCCCTACTATTTTGGCTTAAGATTTGGTCAAATGAAGAGGCTGGCTTGACAATGTTGGTTATGAAATATTGCCTCTCACTAGATCATGCTTTGAAAATTCCCTGGGTAAAATATGTTCGGGACTCCTTTTACATGCTGGGACGACCTGATCTGTTTATTAAACCGGACTCAATAAGGTGTAAGGATAAGGTTGATATTAAAGCTTTATATATTAAATTTGCTTTAGCACAACGAGAAGAGGTAGAACTGGCTAAACAGACAGTGAGAGACCATGTTCTAACTAAAACCTCCCTGGGTATTGAAACGTATTTGACAATGATCCTGGGTGCGCATGATAGATTTTTAATTTCGCGTTTTAGATTAAACCTTTTTCACCACCTTTTGGCGGTACCATCTGGTTTTATTTTAAAACACGAAGACAGAGGGCCCTGTGGCTGCGACGATAGGTCTCCACAGGACACCCTCCACTTCGTGCTCCCTCTGCCCTTACTATGGTTACCAAAGAAAAAGGTTTTTGAAGGGTCTGTTGAGGAAGGCTAGATTCAGACAGGCACGGGTAGCACTGTTGTTTTTAAAACTAGCAACGGATGTTTTTACACTTTTTTCTGTGGTAAATTTTTTAAGAAGTGCTTTGAAATCAAGAATCACAAGAGGGGACTGTAGTTTTATATCCTAGTTTTAGATTGATATTATTTATTCGATGGGCTCCCTCGTGTCTGTATTAAACTGATGTAAATAGTATTTATACCTATGTAGGAGTTGGATGAAATGTTTTAGGAAAAGTTTTATGTATGATTTATTGTGCTCACTCTTTTATGATTTGTGTTCAAATCGAATAAAGATGAAATGAAATGAAATGAAGTGCGTAGAGGACAGGACGAGTCGGCACATCCAACTCCAACGAAGACCAAACCCCAACCACCAACCAACACTGTCCCCACATTCTATTACCCTGGCGACTCCAAGGTTCCACAACAAGAAGGACCCAACAAGATACTCAGTACTTTTTTCCTGCAATCTGATGAAGCTTTCCATTCAGATTCATTCAGCGATCCTCATGAAGCATTCCAGGCTTTGTACACTCCATCTTACATGGAAGAATTGCCAAGTTGTTCACAAGGTTTTTTACTCTTTGTTGGGTGTTTTCTCTTTTTAGGACTTACACTTGGAGGAACTGGTTGTTCAACACATTAAATCCAGGGGCTTTCCACATCTTCCCAACTGGAAGGAGTTGCTCTTTCTTCTGGCAGTGTTGGCTAGAAAAAAAGGAATGATCATTGCGCCCAGCCCTTGACACATTGGTAATCAAGGTCTATTTCTGCAAGATCCTAAAAGAAAAACTTTGGGATTGTCTCAAAATTGAAGAGATTGTTAAGGCAATCAAAGCTATTCACTCAGGGAAAGCTCCTGGCCCAGATGGTTATCCCATTTTCTTCTATAAGACTTTTTCATCCTCGATCATTAAGTATCTTAAAAACACTTTTGATCACTATGTCATGTCGGGTAGGGTCTCAGGTACAGCCGTTGAGGCCACCATAGCGGTGATACCCAAGGAGGGTAAGGACCACTCAGATCCGAAGAACTTCTGACCCATTTCCTTACTGACTATGGAGGCAAACTTTTTCGCAAAAATCTTAGCTAATAGATTAGAAAATCATATCCCCAGACTCATTCATAACTCACAGACAGTGTTTGTTAAAGGTAGGCTCCAAAGGAAAAATATTCGTACTTTTTGTCATATACTAGAAAAAGCTTGTCCCTCTTTGCTGCTGATGGCGGCGATTACACTTGACACGGAGAAGGCGTTTGACAAGGTTTCTTGGCCTTTTTTGCATGCGGTTTTGGAGTCGCACAACCTCTGAAACCCTTTTAATTAATATGGTCATTACTATGCAAAACCCAAAGCAAATATTAGAATTAATGGCACGACATCCAAATACTTTGACCTACACCAAGGTACGAGACAAGGTTGCCCCCTCTCACCCTTGCTCTTTCTTCTATCCATTGATCCACTGCTCAGACTCCTTAATGCAAATTGGAGAATCAAAGGTCTCCAATTTGGAACACACAAGTTCAAAACGGCTGCATATGCCGATGATGTCCTCATTTTTTCTGAGGACGTTGAGTCGGCAATTCCCTCCATAATTAACATCATACTTGAGTTTTCAGAAGTCTCTGGCCATACCTTTAACAAAGACAAAACTGAAGTGTTCACCCTGAATCCACTTTGCCTTCCTACCCATCTAGGAGATTCAAGCCTTTAATGGCAACCCACACGCATCAAATATTTGGGAATCTGGTTCTGTAGGGACCTCACGGAAACTGTACTCTTTAACGAATCTCACACTATCAACAAGGTGAAGGAGCTCTTAATGGCCTGGTCTCCTAAATATATTTCCTGGTGGGGCAGATTACAAACACTTAAAATGATGATTACTCCAATAGTTAATTTTCTGTCATCCATGCTCCCTCCAAAACTCTCCCCTTGTTTCTTCCAAGAGATTGACAAACTTACCTCCAGGTTTCTATCGAGTGAAAAGAGGGCAAGGATTTCATAAAAATCCCTCAGGGAACCAAACATATTAGGGGGATTCTCTTGTATGGGACCTTCCCCCCAACCCCCCCCCCACCCCTAGTTTCGAGAATCTCTATGGCCAGCAGAGTTTCCCATGCCTGCCTCCTTGGGGCAACCTGCAAAAAAGCTGATGGGGACCTGCTTCGGGCTACTTAAAACCCTCAAGAAATTTCTCCCGTTTCTCCCTAGAGCAGCTAAGGAAACAGTGGTTCGGGCCTTGATACTCTCTCGACTCGACTATGCGAATGCTCTGTATACCGGCTTGCCGGACTATCTTCTTCGGAAACTGCAGACTGTCCAGAATGCTGCGGCAAGACTTGTGTTTAACATCCCAATGAGAAGCAGTGTTCGGCAGTATCTGCGTCAACTACATTGGCTGCCGGTGGCCAATCGAGTCAAGTTTAAAGCATTGACTCGGGCCCATCGTGCTCTGTATGCCCTTGGCCCTTCTTACCTCCGGAAAACGTTCCTGTTTTACACCCCCGCCAGACATCTTCGATCATCATCTCAGTTCCTGGCCCATACTCCTCGTTTTCGGCTCACAAGAATGGGGGGCAGCTCACTTGCTGTTAGAGCGGTTACAATCTGGAACTCACTTCCGCTGGCTCTCCACAGTATTGTGGATTTTGGTCTTTTCAAAAAAAAACTGAATACCTACCTGTTTGACTAATTTAACCTCACTTCTCTGTATCTACTCCTTCTCTCTTTGGGCTCGCGTGGGGACACTCCTCGGAGTATCTGTGCACGGTATAAGACTAAATAACATAACATAACATGTAGTCTCTTGAATTGGCACCTATACTAGATAGCTTTCTTGGCGGCCCAGCGCGCAGCCTGGTTTCTCCCAGTTTCCGAGAACACTCTGCCATGGGTACATATAAAACGAGTTCTGTGCTCTCCTTTTAACATACCTGCCCTTGTCACAATGTCAAGCTTTACAGTTTCACACTCCCAGAGTATTATTTCTGATATGGCTAGTGCATTGAAAAACCTTGACAGACGACTTGACAAGCCCATACATAAAACCAGATGGGCATCATTATGGCTTAACCCTAAGCTCATCACTGATATCGATCCTAACACTACATCTGAATGGGCATCCAAAGGAATCGGGCTAGTTAGGGACCTTTATGATACTAACCATGATCCCCTCCCCTTTTCATTCCTAGCTAGGAAATACAATCTAAGCGACATGGACTGCTATACATTCTTAAAACTTAAAGTAAAATTGTTCAAGTTAGCACTTTCTACGGACTCTGTGTTAGCCTCACTTCTTGCACTCTGGCAACGTATGGTACACACAGCATCCAAAATCTCTACGTTTTTGTCTGTTCCAAATTCCCTGCAGGCCACAGTTACCTATGCCAAATGGTCAAAACACTTTGACGAAGTGGTCTATCAGCACATCTCCCCTGATACTTGGCAGTTGATCGGGAAATTTTCTCTATGTAACAAAATTGCCCCATCGCTCAATCAATCGAAATTCTTTACAATGAATCTTCTGCACTGGACCCCTCCTTGCCTTCATAAACTAAAACTACGAGAGTCTGACATCTGCTAGAATTGCAATCTGGAGCCGGGCTCCTATCAACATATGTTCTTCATGCGTGCATTATTAGAATCTTATTGGACTTCTATACAGAATCATGTGTCTATAATCCATAATATACCCATTAATCTCTCTTTTCCTATGGTCATGCTAGGCCCCTGGGCTGCAACCTCACCTTTACCTCTCGATACTATGGACTTGGCACTTCTGGATCTACTCTTAACCATTGCAGTTAAAATCATACTTACAGAATGGAAATCTTTTCAACACCTATAGTACCACACTTGGTGGGCTTGGGTGTCTTACCTCCGAGGGGCTCATACACTCCTTGAGGGCAAACAGTCTGCACCTTCAATTAACAGCACTGTTTGGCGACACTAGGATGAATATATGAACCTAAGCGCTCAAGGTTTAGTAGCTCAACATCCCTTTGGGACTACTCCTTAAGATGTAATATTATGTAAATGAAGAAGATATCCCATTGCTCCAATTCCTCCCCTCCCACGCCCTTCCCACCTGTCTCCTCACCACCCCCTCTTCTCTTCTCCCTTACTGGTATATCTTAGTTTAACGAGCAATACATATATTACCTTGACTACTATATTGTAACACACGATTGACATCAGACTGCAAATGTCACATTACCTTTTAAACCTCTGCATTTTATATTGTAGTGATCACCTGAATGTTTCAAAGCAACTGAACTCTGTAACACCTTCCCTGTAGCATTCATATGATAGTCTTGTTCCACCCCTCTCACATTGCTACGATTATTTTCTCCACAGAAATTCAGGTACGTCTACTGTTATGTGATATTCACTTTGTTAACATGTGCATTATGTATCTCCTCTGGCATGTATGTATCGCAGTATTTCCTCGATGTTATACCCCCTCTCTCAAATACAATAAAATATTTGAACACTAATGGAGTAGGTGAGCTTACTGGCTAAGAGTCTGGTTGATAGGGAAGCCTCTTGGGCCTTGTGCATGGATTTAGACATTAAAGTCTGGCAAATCAAGTGTGACCTGAGCATTCCCATGTTTTTTTTTAATCTGAGCTCATCTGAAATCGGTGGGCACACGTTCCAAATGTTTCAGCCATGCAACAGGAAGCTGTAAATTCCAGAACGTAATTTTTGAGAAACTGAACTGTAGCATATCACTGCCATGCCTGTCTAGATGCTAGTCAGTGACAATGAGTGGCTTAGGCCACAGTGAGCACTATAAATAATCATCTAATTTACATATTCACTCAGTATCAATGGACCTCAAGCAGGCGTGTATCTATGGGGCCGATCACGATGGCAGGCGGATCGTCACCGCCGGCTCGGCGGGGGCGATCCGCCCGCCATCCAGACAACAAAGACCCCCCGCCATATCACGATGGCTGGGGGGTCCGTAGCGGACGGAAAGACCGTCCGCCGCTTTTCCGCTGGTCGACTTGTCGACCGGCGGAAAACGTGCTGAATATGGTGGCGGTGTCTGGAAGACACCGCCATCCATATTGCGATGCAGGCTGCGAGCAGCCTTTCCATGGCTGCATTGCCGCCATGGAAAGGCTGGCGGTTCCTGCTGTTGGGGGCCCGTAGCGGGCCCCCATATAGTTGGGGGTGGGGGGTGCACATGGGGGTACCTATGGTACCCCCTGCTTTGCATGTACAATGTGGCAGGCACCGCGCGGTGCCTGTCACATTGTGCATGTAAAAGCACAACATGTTTATTTTACATTGCGGCGGGTGCTGCCTGCAGCACCACCGCCGCAATGTAAAATATACGGGATGCGCCCGCCAGTGTGGCGGGCGCATCCTAATGTGTACTGCGGGACCGCCGCACCTATGGCGGGCGGTCACTTTTGCATATGCGATGGCGGGCGGACTTTGTCCGCCCGCCATCGTAATGACCCCCTATGTCCTTTACTGCAAATGGCCTATTGAAACTGGTGAGAATTTCAAACGCTGTCCTTCTAGCTACTGATCACCTGTGTACTGTGGAGGAGCAGGCTTAGTGGTTTCAAGTCATTGTCTTGAAGAAGGCGGTTGGAGGTCTAATTTGCATGAGTGATGAAACTACTGAGGAATACCCAGCAGTTGATATGATGTCAACACTCATGTGCAGTTTGGTAATGGTGTGTGGCACCTTAAGTGCCGATTTCCAGATTTCAAACATTCTCTTACAGTACATTTGTCAGAAAGTTGCACACCTTTAACCAAGTAACAAGGACTTTAAGTGGGCTGGGTCTCAATCCCGGTCGTAATTAAAAACGGACATAGAAATGGGTCCCCAATCTGGCCCTATATTCATGTCTTTAACTTTAATGACAAAACACTGATCGATTTCTGAACAATGACTCTATAAAACATTAAGTTAATTCATGTAATTGGTGTAGTGCCTATTTATATTTCAAATTTTTTACTTAATCACGTATTCCTTAGGAGTGTTTGCCTTTTTCAGGATGTTGTGATTTGTTTCAAAGCAAACACAAGGAGATGATTGGGCGGAGCGCTGAAACTTTTCAGACACAGAGGGGCCGATTCCGATCTGGGTAGGAAAACTCTCCGACCGAGTCGGATCCGGAGAGATTTCCGACTGAGCCGGACTCCTGCAGTCCGACCGAGCAAGTACGATACAGCCGCATGCTGCCGGACTCGATTCGGTCGGACTCCGATTGAAGTCAATGGGAGCCGGTCGTACGACGCGTACATGGGCTCCCAGTGACTCAATGGGTATGTCGCAAACAAGTGCGCCCCCTACAGTGTGTATGCGTCGGTGCAACTCGCACCGTACATGCATGTTTAGGGGGGACCCTTGGGTCCCCCCTGTGTTTGACTCATACAGCTACGGGTGCAGGGGGGTCCAGCATGGACCCCCCAAGTCCGGCTCCGGGAGCTTTTTCGAGCCGGACACTCCGACTCGATCCGGCTGTCCGACGCGTCCATCGTACTCGCTCGGTCGGATAACGTCTCCATTGCGTGGTGCGATTCGTTTCCGTACGAGTCGGTCGGAGCGGTTTGGATCCGGAAACGGTTCGGTCGGAACACACGCGTACATTCGCATCGTACTCGCTCGGTCGGACAGCAGTACGAGTCGGTCGGAAAAAACGCGTACGGCTCGTACTTTTTCTGGCCGCATCACGTTCGGAGAGCTTCCGAACGAGATCGGAATCGGCCCCAAAATGGGTTGAATCCATCATTGTTCTTTAGCTCACATCGTCACCCCAGTTCAGATCCAGCCATATGCAAATCAGTCTTGACCCTGTTCCTCATGGGAACAGTCCAGCCCTAACTGCCGAACCAGGTCTCTCTTGTATAGTGCATACTTTGAACTGAGATGCCCACAAGTGTTTATAACTGGCCATGATTGAGAGATCTGGAGTTGAGGCAGAAGCCAGTGCGAGTTTCTCACAGTGCATGTCTGTGGGTCAGAAAGGTTTTCCAAGTACATGGCCATCCAATCCTTGGCCTTTCTGAAGAGCACACAGAGCAATGGTCACATTTGCCAGTTGCAACTGTGATCCTATGCAAATGTGTCTAAATAAGGTACACAGTTGACAACAGGAAAGTAAAAGAATATGAAGGGCTTAGTGGAGAGTATTGTGTGTTTGTAGATGGAAAAGTGAAGGAGAGATAGGAAGGACGTGCGGGAGAGAGTGAAAATAGGGTGCTAAAGAGGAAAGAGATGAGGTGTTAGATATGTACATGGAGGATTTCAGAAATATGTGAGGAGAAAAAGGACGTAAGTGTCTAACATAGACTACAGAGGAAAGTAATGTAAAGGGAAGAATGAGAGTATTTGGACACCAGTGACCACTACCCCTTCCACAGACCTTAGTAATGTTAAATTTACAGCCTCATACTTGAAACGAATCACTGACAGAATATCGACGTCAAAAATATCGACGTCAAAAATATCGGAGCCCAAATATCGATGTCAAGAATATCGAAGTCCTATCTACATTATGGTAAGTACAAAAATATCGAAGAAAAATATCGTTGTCAAAAATATCGTTGTTAAAAATATCGTTTTTTTAATGTTAAAAAATAATGTAAAATAAAGTAAATGATACATATATTTAAAATAAACAGTTAAAAATATGTTTAAAATTCTAAGTAATACATATAATGTAAAAAAAAATTAAACATATACATATAAAATATAATATATATACTTACTTAATAATATTTACAATTAATTATTGTAATAACTTATAAATTGTTAAAAAACATTTTATAAATTATAAATACATACATACACATACAACAATAATATAAATAAAAATATAAAAAATATATATAACAATTTTTTTTAAAAATTGTTGAATAAATTATACACTACATTAACTAAAACAGTAAATATTGGATAGCGTAGGGGTAAAAATTACTATTCCCACTCCAGAGAGTGCAAAAATAGGGAAAGTGTTGGATAGCGTAGGGGTTAAAATTACTATTCCAACTCCAGAGAGTGCAACAGTAGGGAAAGTGTTGGATAGCGTAGTGGTTAAAATTACTATTCCAACTCCAGAGAATGCAACAGTAGGGAAAGTGTTGGATAGCGTAGTGGTAAAAATTACTATTCCAACTCCAGAGAGTGCAACAGAAGGGAAAGTGTTGGATAGCGTAGAGGTTAAAATTACTATTCCAACTCCAGAGAGTGCAACAGTAGGGAAAGTGTTGGATAGCGTAGAGGTAAAAATTACTATTCCAACTCCAGAGAGTGCAACAGTAGGGAAAGTGTTGGATAGCGTAGAGGTTAAAATTACTATTCCAACTCCAGAGAGAGCAACAGTAGGGAAAGTGTTAGATAGCGTAGGGATTAAAATTACTATTCCAACTCCAGAGAGTGCAACAGTAGGGAAAGTGTTGGATAGCATAGAGGTTAAAATTACTATTCCAACTCCAGAGAGTGCAACAGTAGGGAAAGTGTTGGATAGCTTAGGGGTTAAAATTACTATTCCAACTCCAGAGAGTGCAACAGTAGGGAAAGTGTTGGATAGCATAGAGTTTAAAATTACTATTCCAACTCTAGAGAGTGCAACAGTAGGGAAAGTGCTGGATAGTGTAGATGTTAAAATTACTATTCCAACTCCAGAGAGTGCAACAGTAGGGAAAGTGTTGGATAGCGTAGAGTTTAAAATGACTATTCCAACTCTAGAGAGTGCAACAGTAGGGAAAGTGCTGGATAGTGTAGATGTTAAAATTACTATTCCAACTCCAGAGAGTGCAACAGTAGGGAAAGTGTTGGATAGCGTAGGGGTAAAAATAACTTACTAATAATTAAAATAATTTTTAAAAAATAAATAATAATTTAATTATTGAATAACAATAAATTAATTAACAATGCCAATAAATAAGTACGAAAAAATAATTACCAATTAATAATTAATTAACAATTAAATAGATGATAAATACAATTAAACAATAATTATTAACAATTAATTACCAAATAATAATAAAATAAAAAATAATTAACTTCTTTTTAGCAATTAATAATTAACAATAAATTATTGATAAATACCAATAAATAATAATTAATGAGAATTAATTACCAATTATTAATTAATGAACACATTAATTTCCAAAACATAAAAATATCTATTAAAAAGTTATTACCAATTAATAATTAATTAACAATAAATTAATTATCAATACTCAACAATAAAATAAATAATCACTTAATTACAATTAAATTACTTCCCACCCTATTGCCCTATAAAATCACAACACACTTCAATAATAAATTAATACACTTAATATAATTACCAAATAATCAATTAATAAAAATTAATTACCAATTAATAAAAATTATTTACCAATTAATAAAAATTAATTACCAATTAATAATTATTTAACATAAGATTAATTATCAATACCAATAAATAAAAATAAATAATTACTTAATTACAATTAAATTACTTCCCACCCTATTGCCCTATAAACTCACAACACACTTCAATAATACATTAATACACTTAATATAATTACCAAATAATCAATTAATAAAAATTAATGACCAATTAATAAAACTTAATTACCAATTAATAATTAATTAACATAAAATTATTTATCAATACCAATAAATAAAAATAAATAATTACTTAATTACAATTAAATTACTTCCCACCCTATTCCCCTATAAACCCACAACCCGCTACAGTACTAAAACACATAATTTACTTTTAAAAAAATTACTAACTTCTAAAAATTTTATACATATATTCTAAAACTAGTACAATAATTAACAAAAAATATAAATACAAACATATAAAATACATAATAAAATACATAACACTAATATAAATATCGATATTAGTAACATCGATATTTTTGCTATCGATATTACTAACTCGATATTAACAAAAACGATATTTCTTACCTTGAGGTCGATATTCTGGTCGTCGATATTCTTGACTTCGATATTGTGTCCCTACGATATTTCAAACTCGATATTATTGTAGGTCGAAATTAAAAACTCGATATTTAGACTGTTTACCATTTGAAACATTTTCAATGTTATTTACTTACAACAAAATCATTGTTATTCATTTATCTTAAACAGATAACAGCCATTGAGAAAGCCAATAGTTCTGGCTTGTTTTAGGCTTGCGTCCATTGTTGTGTTATATATCTAGATGAAATAAGGGAAATCTCACGGAGAAGTACCAAATGGCATTCAGGGGTCATGATACAGGATCACAGTATTCTAGTTTACATGTTTAAGCCACTCCCTTAATTACATAGGCCACAACTCTTGGAAAGGATTCATTGTTTGCACTTCTTCGGCCACGCCCATTTAGAGGCCCCCCCACCACACATCTTTCAGACCACTTAAAGCTCTGCAAGTAACCAATATTTCACTAGCAGTCCACCCCATATGTTTTTGCCACTAAATTGAGAGACGTAAAGTTGTGGGAATGAAAATGTTATCTGAACAGGGAGCACGTTTTTGCTGCAGTAACTCCGGGAAAATCTCTGGATAATGTCATGCCCCTGCCTTCACGTGCTGCATTACTGTAATCTTATTTTATTTGGCATAAGAAAGACATACCTACCTGACAGATTACAATCACTAATGGGTTTCAGTCTGTTTCAGAGTCGTCATCGTGACGTACTTCACGTTTTACAATTGAGAAACCGAGATAAGATAATTTCAAACATATTTATTTTTCAGGCAAGCAAGCAAGCACACGAAATATATGAAAATCTTACAGCTCACTGTCTCCCAGCAGTGGCTCCTCCGCAATGGCAGAGGAGCTTTGCCCCCCCTTGCCAGCAGCGTGAAAAAAAAGTTAAATAAAACGATAATAAACTCCGGCTTATTATTGTTTTACTTTGTTTCCGGGCTGAGTCTTGGGGGCATGGCTAGGGGGTTGACAGGCACCTACGGGAAGTGGTGGGCACTGCTATCAGTGTGCATGATGGTTTGGCCGGCCGTCTCAGGCCGACCAAACTGTTATGTGCACTGAAGCTCTCTCCAACCCAGCTGTGTTGCCGGGTTGGAGGGAGCAAGCACAGGCTCCCATTCTTCCTGGGAGTGAAAATAGAGGGTGCTCAGGGCAATCCTGAAGCTGTTCTCATGTATTAATGCAGCTTCAGGATTGGCCACATGGGAATCTGGGAGCCTGTGCTGCCTGCAGTGCAGCCATGAGAGGAGCAGAAGACCGGTGATGCAGAAGCCTGCAGACGGCAGGTAAGTTCTTTTTTTTTCCATTTTTTTTTTGTTGTCGTCTCTCCACTCCCACGCACCACTCTCCTCTGATACTGGCCGCTACTGTCTTTCTCTCTCTCTCTCACTGTCGCGCTCCCATCAGTTACACATCAGGAATCCGCAAAGGGATTGGCAGGCGTAATCCCTTTTACGGGTGCAGTGAACTCCGCCAAAGTGCGGACATATCTGCATCTGTAAATCCCATTCCATGAATGGGGATCCTTGGTATTCCAAGGTGTGGTTAGCCATGGAAGTTTGTGAATGCCCTCAAACAAGTACATTTATGGGCATTTGCAAACTATGATTCCCTTTGCAGCCTGGAAAGGGTCATATTTTTACTTCAGCCAAGTGCTGACAGAAATCCCTTCCCAGGGAGGGAAATGGATCACTTCCAAATTTGGTGGGCGTATTAGATTTCATTGTGGAAGGAAAAAATTAAGAAAAAGTGCATTTACACAGGGTAATCTATTCGTCCAGTATGGAGTTCTCTGCCATGAAGATCTACCTACAGAGGGAATTTTGTCCCAGTTGAAATCATGTGACAAAGGAATCTGCTTGGAAACCTGCAGCTTTCTATGGGGCCGATTCCGATTTCGGCCGGAAGGGCACCGAACGATGGTCGGAGCCCTTCCGACCGAATCGGAACGTGCCGCTCGGATTCCTTTCCAACCGAGCCATTCCGATGGGCTCGGTCGGAAGAATCCGACTCGGATTTCCGGATGGCTCACGACGGGTTCGGAGAGCCCGTCAGCCATCCGGAAATCCCTCTGTACTCCCGGCTGCCTCTTTGCGACCGAGGAGTAAGATGGCAGTTTTTCACTGCCTTTTCGTGCCCGGTCTTTCCGGCACAAAAAGGCAGTCGGTCACTGTCTTTGGGGGCCCCCAGTGGGACCCCCATGGGTGCAAGGTCGCCGAATGGCGGCCTGGAGGCACCTATGGTGCCCCTCTGTTGAACCCTGCACCCGGTGGCAGGCACCTTGGGGTGCCGGCCACAGGGTGCAGGGTTGAACTGCACCCCTGCTTTCTCCAATGCCAGCATGCATTCCGTCCGGAATGCATGCTCCCATTGTGGGAGATACGAGTGCGACCGAACAGGGTTTGGTCGCATCGTACTGCCTGGGCCGTAACCGACGACAGCAGGTCGGTCGGTTACGGCTCCGAACCGATGTCGGACGGACCTGAGTCCGTCCGACATCGGAATCGGCCCCTAAGTGTGAACTTCAAAAAGTAGCAAATGTGCACTCTGATGCAGATTTAACTACCTGAGTGTAGATTTACTACTTTTTTGTGAATCGGCCCCATAGAATAGGTACCACAACTATTGCAACATTGACGCTTGTCTCAAAGAGAGAACACTTAACGTGCAGTCAGCAGCTGTGCAAACTTTAATCATACACAGTCAGTTGCAATGTAGGCAGCAGCAGTACACATTATTAACACAAATAGAACAGATACAGCACAGTCAGTAGAATAGGCATATACATACAAAACACAGACAGAATATCAAAAACACAAATATCATGTGGCCAGAATTTCGTCTCAAAAATATTGAGGACCACAATATCGAGAAGGTAAGTGCAAATAGGTAAATATAGATTTACTATTCTTAACTCTACATCTACGTACCCTGATATATATATATATATATATATATATATATATATATATATATATATATATATATATATATATATATATATATATATTCACTGAAAAAACCATAGGTTTTACAGACGTTATAGTTAGAAATTAGCATTTAAAAAACCTTTGCAATTCACTGAAAAAACCATAGGTTTCAGGGGCGTTATAGTTAGCTGGACATTTCACTCGTACAAAACCATAGACATTCCACTGTTATAGTTTGTTCAGCTAACTATAACTCGCGCCCCCGCAATGCACTGCTCATGACGTCACATATTACATCATTCATGGCATGGTCAGTGACATCACTGATGGCATCACTGGTGACATCTGAAATGACATCACTGCTGACATCATCCAGTGACTGTGGGCCCGATTCACAGAACTAACTTACGACAAAATCCTAAACTTACTACCATTTTGGTATTCACAGAATGAACTTACTCATTTTGGTATTCACAGAATGAACTTACTCATTTTGGTATTCACAGAAGGCACTTACACATTTTGTGTAACTTACTCATTTTGTGTAACTTACACATTTTGTGTAACTTACACATTTTGGTATTCACAGAAGGCACTTACTCATTGATGAGTAAGTGCCTTCTATGAATACCAAAATGAGTAAGTTCATTCTGTGAATACCAAAATGGTAGTAAGTTCATTCTGTGAATACCCAAATGTGTAAGTTCATTCTGTGAATACCCAAATGTGTAAGTTCATTCTGTGAATACCCAAATGTGTAAGTTCATTCTGTGAATACCCAAATGTGTAAGTTCATTCTGTGAATACCAAAATTGTTGTAAGTTTAGGATTTTGACGTAAGTTAGTTCTGTGAATCAGGCCCAGAGTGTTTCTGTAATTTTTAAATATGTTTTACATATATTCTTAGGTGTATTGAAGAATGAGTGGGTTTATAAGTGTCTGGATGGGGTTTTTACAGGTGTGTGACTGATTGTATAAGTGAGTGATTAAACGTGTCTTACTGAATGCATGGGTTAGTGACTAAACTGTTTGAATGTGTGTATCAGTCTGTCTATTGTTGTGTAAGCTGCTACATGGGTTGGTCAGTAGCTACATGAGTGTTTATATGGGTTATTGATTGTTTGCCTGAGTATTTGTATGGGAGACTGAGTGTGTGTGTGGGTGTGTTGGAGGTGTGTGACTCTGTGAATTGATGTAAGAGTGGTTGATTCACTGGGTGTATGGGTTCAAGAGTGCATGTGGAAACAGCTGTATGGGTGGGTGAGTGTGTGTATGGGTGTGTTGGTGAGTGAATGGATGTCTAAGTGGCACATGTGTGAGTAACTACATATGTAAAAGGCAGTATATGTGAGTGATGCTGTATATAAATGAGTATATGTGACAGTGAGTGATTGTGAGAGTGGCTCTATGGATGAGTGTGTACTTGTATCAGTGATTATATAAGAGAGTAATTATGCGTTAGTATCTATATGAATTAGGGAGGTGGTGTGTGTATAACTGTATAGGTGAGTAAATGGGAGTGTGATTGATTTTTTGCATGACTGACTAGGTGTGTGAGTAACTCCATGGATGAGTGGCGGTGTGTGAGTGTCTGAATAGGTGTATGAGTGCATATCATAGTGTTGTATTGATGAGTAACTGCATGTATAAGTGAATGTATGGGTGAATGAGTGGATGTGTGTGTAGACCTAGGAATCAAAGAGTGCGTATGTAGTAACTGGTATTGGTGTCTCGATGGTTTCGAAAATGGTAGTCTGTATTTTACAGTGGGTGTATTAGAGGTTATATTAGACTGTGAGGAGGTGCATCAGATTTTCACGTGGATGATGTCATCAGTGATGTCATCAGTGATGTCATTTCAGTGATGTCACTGACCATGCCATGAATGATGTAATATGTGACGTCATGAGCAGTGCATTGCGGGGACGCGAGTTATAGTTAGCTGAACTAACTATAACCGTGGAATTTCTATGGTTTTGTACGAGTGAAATGTCCAGCTAACTATAACGCCCCTGAAACCTATGGTTTTTTCAGTGAATTGCAAAGGTTTTCAAAGGCTAATTTCTAACTATAACGTCTGTAAAACGTATGGTTTTTTCAGTGAATTTCAATGGTTTTTTAAATGCTAATTTCTAACTATAACGTCCCTGAAACCTATGGTTTTTTCAGTGAATTTCAAAGGTTTTTTAAATGCTAATTTCTAACTACAATGTCCCTAAAACCTATATTGGTTTTAACTAAATTTAAAAAAGACGTGCATACTTTTTGTAGTGAAAAACTAACTGTAACAGTAGTCTGTTATAAGTTATAATTTAACAATGTTTAAAACTTAATTAGCACTAATTAACATATAAGTGTGGAAAAAGTGTGACGGAGCAGCTCTGATACCTGACTTCGAACAACAGCGTTCACAGTTCGATTCCCGGCTCCAGCGGCACGTTAGCCCACCACTATGTCACTGTGGGCAACACCTTGCTTAATCTTTCCGACACCCCCGAGCGCCGGCACACCTTTCCAGGGTTAGCTGTACGCTTTACAAATGTTCGCATTTTTTTAATTTAAAACCATAGTGATGAGAAATATTATCATGGTTTTTTTTTCTTCTATTCTGATAGATCTTTTTTTTTTATGTCTTCTATTTAGAATTACGGCAATCAATAAATGTATTTACTCATGAGAATGGAAATGACACGGTTTTCCGGGTAACAGTTTTTAAGCTCTCCAAGGTATGTACATATTAAGGACCTTATATGTGTTAGGTTCGAAATCGAAACTTTTCCGCTTCACATTTTGTAACTTTTCCCAACACGTGCACAAGTGAAACAGTTAAAATGTGAGCACGTGTCAACTGTAAAACGTGACATCTAAATGGGCGAGCCGCATCTTCCTTCCATAGACTACTGAATAACCAAAAAGTATATAAACCACACCCATTGATAGATTAGTTTCGTTTTTGCGAGTTATTTACGCGTCTCCAATCAGTGATGCAGGTGCTCTTTTCTTCAGTCGGATTCTTCTTTTGCGGCCACAAAACATAATCCTGAGTTGTAAGTTGTTTGATTATGCAATACTAGATATTTATAATACGTAGCTATTTGTCAATCTTTAAACACTTGTATTTAGAAAAAAGTGTTATTGGTTGTTTTTGCCATTTATATGTAAGGTCAGCAGCTTGTTTTCAGAAACAGACAGAATACAGCAAACATTGTTCCTGTTCTGGCTCCTTTGAGCTCATATAGTGTGACTTTGTATATTATAATATTGACACTGTACTTGACCTCAGAAGTGTTGGTGACCCGTCGGCGCGAAGACTAAAGATTTATATGTAACGTCAGCAGCTTCTAGTTTGTAGTCTATTTCCCCCTTGACATCATATAGTGTGAGTATGTATATTATAATAACCACACATTATGATCTCAGAGGAGTTTGTGACCCGTTGGCGCGAAGACTAAAGATTTATATGTAACGTCAGCAGCTTCTGGTTTTAAGTCTATTTCTCCCTTGAGATCATATAGTGTGAGTATGTATTTTGTAATATACAACGTCTAGACAGAATGCGTCTGAGGAAAGTCTCTCGGGGTACAATGTTTTGGCTGACATTATATACATCTCGCGTGGCGCTCCCTGCGGCAGCCGCAGTACAGAGTCGGGGGGGGTGCTGGTGAGTATTTTCTCTGTTTTCCGCCCCCTCGCGGCAAACGCATTGAGGAGCGGGGGGGCTGTTGCCACACCGAGATGGCAGGTGATAGCGGGGGGAGGCTGTCGCCCCCAAAACTCGTGCTGCCTGTGGCGGATCGGCCCCCGGCTACGCCACTGCGTGAAGTACAATGAAGTCATTTCTGCATTCCTGAAAAGCATCTTAGTCATAAACTAACAAGCTCGGGCATCAGATAAGGACACAGATGGCTCTTGACCTTGGAGAGAGTTTGTGTGGGCCAGTGTGTATGTGTCCAGATGTCCAGCATGAGGAGCGCGTGATCACTATGTGTGATGTGCATGTCGTGTCCTGATTGGCTGAGTGTTCCTATCTACATGTGGCATCTAGCTTTGCAGTGTTTTTGGGGAACACGAGCCTTTGACCAAACCTGTTTTATTGGGGCCAATTTCTTCGGACCTGTTTGTGGTGCAACTATCTGTAGGATCGATCAGGGTTTTCCCTGGATGTGCGCTTGTCTTTGGTTTAAGAGATCCCAGCTCTGACCTGTCACTCGATAGGCATGAGTGCGGGTCGCAGGGTCTGCTTAACCACATATCTCTGACTCAGGGTCGATGGGGAGGGCACCATGAGTAAATCCGACAGCAATGACACAAGTTCGTTGGAACTCCGGAAAGTAATATGGCAGTCACTGGTATCACTCTCAACATTGTGTGGACAGTTGTCATAGCATACATTGACATTATCTTTACAGATATTGACACAGTCATGCTTCCCTAGGTCATAGCGTACATCAACATTGTTTCTACTGGTAACAACATTGTCATTCATGCATGGGTTATTGCATATATTGACATTGTTACTGTCGGTATCGACACTGGTGGGTGGACATAGATTAGGGCATACATTGACATTGCATTTATGGGTATTGACATGGTTATGCAGGCACAGGTTATGGCATATGTTGACATAGCATTTATTGGTATTGCCATTGTCGGGCCTGCACATATCATGGTATTCATTGACATGGTATTTTTCCATTCCAACAGTGGTTTGCGTGTGCACAATGATGTCATGTGGTGCAGCTTTTGGAAGCAGGTTGTTAGGGGGCCAATTAACAAGTATTGGGACCGCATCTTTGTTATCTGATTCTTCCTAGTTTGATTTTGGTGTGTAGATTTGAGATAAAGTGGAACAAATTCGCTGAGTTCACTTGAAGAGGGTCCTTTGGGAGTTAGAGGGGACTTCAGATGTGAATAGGAATATTGTGAACAAGCAGTTGCTGTGTCGTTTGGCATTGTCCGGATCTTTCTTTCTGCTGGAGTGGGTGGCAGGAATACCAGATTCTGCATGTCACCAGAGACTACAAATTCCAGTCCTGTTGTTCTTGTTTACAATAGACTGGGTTTAATTTAAGTGTAACAAGCTCTCTGATGGCAGCATGTATTGAAGTCCAGGATTGAAATATGTGGTTCCAGGTGACATGGCGAGCCCAGGTTAACACTGGAGGGACCACTGTTTCAAATGGTTGCTTGGAATTGCAGGTTGGAGTGTTTTAGCACTCTTTCCTATACCAGGCTTCTTAAGCAAGGGATGCAAGCTTCATGGAGGTTCTCTAGTCGCTCATTGTTAAGGCGAATTTCCATTCTTCTACTGCTGTTGAGGCTCAGATCTTCTTACTGTGGGCCGCAGTTGGCCTTTCTCTTACAATCATGTAATGAGCATACGGAGAGGAAGATTCCTGTGGTAAGAGAACCTTTGTGCTCTTAAAGAGTGCTATTTCAGGAATTCAGGACCCAAAAGTGTGTCACTGTGGGGCACTTAAGGTATTAAATGTTGGTCCGACGAGGATTTTACTTAATACTAGGCTGGAGATATGGATAGCATAGTCTTGTGCATCCAGGGCCCTGAGCATCATGAAGTACTGTTGTAAGGAATTAACAATGTTCCACATATCCTTATTTTGATTTTGCTACTCTACTTGAAGTTATTTGAAAATTGGTACTAACATCTTGGGAATCTGGAATAATGGCAATGTTCACACCACTGTGTCTCGATGGACAAAGAGATATCTTAGAAAGTAATATTTTCATGGAGACACCCTCTGTTCCTTAAAGCATTCATTGCTCAAGTGATTCAGTTTCTGCACCTAGAGGACAGACCTGGTGGGGTCTTTCTATTAGAGCTGTGTGATTTACTTACATTTTCATGTGGAGGCAAATGTTCTTGGAGTCATACTGAGAAGCACTTTTGAACATAGTATGTGGTGGCTTTCATGGTCCTACTCTAAAAGAACAGAGCTTTAGAAGATTAGGAGTTTTATATTGGAATCAAAAGCTCTAAATCTCTGGCAAAATTAAACAGCCTTCAAATGTTTTGGTTTAGGTATCAGGTGCCTGGAATTGTTTCTTTTACTTGATTTTTGGTGGAAATGGTGTGCTTGGACCACTAGATAGTATGTCAGTCTATTTGAAGGACAAGTTTATCTTTTTTAAGACCGAAGTCCATGATCATTGTTTTCTCAATATATTTTGTTCATTCCCGAGAACTGTGTCATCGATGTACAGTAGGATTGAGAAAAGAGACATCCTGATTCACGAATCCATAAAAAATCCGCCAGGCCTTTCCACTTCCCTGCTAGTTAAGAAGGTCTTATTTCAGAGTGGCAAGGATGAGCAGCCATATTTTAGCTGTGCATTGCACAATTTAAGTGCATAGCCCCATACCAGGAAAGAGCAAACCTGCAAATGTGGTAACAACATGTTTTACTGATTAATTGCTTATTCTCTTAACTGTTGTATCTCTGTGTATTTTATAAAATTTCTAAATGCGGGGAGGCGAATATTGCACTTCAGGTCAGGTATTTATTAGGCATGGGTGAAATTTCACTTACACAGCGTAAACGGCATAATTTTGCCTGAAGATTGCTACATGAAAGTCCTGAAATGATACCATTATGCCACATCAGGTAATTATGCAGCAAAATATTGCCACCCACTTTTGGCAATAACGCAAATGGCCAGCACACGTGTAAAGACATGTTGAGGATATGGCCTTTGGAGTCTGTTGGTTTTGTAACATGCTGTACCACACTGAGTGTGACTATGAGGTGGAGGATGCTGTCGCTTGAGTTTTTATTTTTAGCTTGTGTTGTCTGGGAGGTTGAAGGCACCCAAGAGGGTGGTGTGGGCATGATTGGATGAGGTGCCAAGGAGATCTGAGAATTTGTTAATAAATTCCTTGTTCTGCAGAGGAGACCTTTAGATGAGAAGAAAGATGGTGGCCTGAATTGCAGACAGTGGGAAATGGCATGTCAGCAGCTCCATTGAGCAGCTTGTTACTTGCTTGCCTACGGTGCCAGACCAGGCGGACTTATGTATGACAGTGAGGCCTACCTATATTCTTATGTTCACCGTCCACGTGATGTATGCTGTAGCCAATGGGAAGAAGGACATCCAGGATGTGACAGGACATGTGGGTGAACTATGTTTTTATGATGAAGAGTGCATCGAGCTAGTAATAGGTGATAAGGTCTGCGATGTCTAGGATGTTGACTACTGCAGAGCAAGCATTAATTAGCATGAATTGCAATGTGAGTTCTGTAGTGTTTGTAGTTACTGGGATGTGTATGAGGTTGGGACTATGTGTTGTGTAAGTAAATGCTATGTCAGGGACTGGGCCGTCTAGATCCAGGTGTGAATGTGAGGATTTGAAGTATGTGATTGTGAGTAAGGCATATGATTTTACCTTACTTTGTTAGTTTCAATGAAACACGTGTCCTGGTCCAAGGCCCTTCTTGGCCCTATCCTGCCAAATCAAGTAATGCCATTGTCTGTGTCAGCCCTTTGCTGGGGATGCCTAAGCAATGGGACTCTCTGAAGGGTAGGGAGAAGGTGAAGGGGTGATGAGAATTGTTGACCCATGACAGCAAAATGCAGATGTTTATATGGATTTAGAATGGTGTTGACGAAGGGCAGTTGACCGCTCCACATCTTGGCTACTCGTATAGGATGGCAAAGAATTTAGGTATTTCAACTTACTATTTAAGAAATCAAAACTTGATTTCTTGTCAGGTTCCTACTGTTTCCTTCCCAGAATTCCCCCATAGGAAGTCTGCAGTTGTAGGGGAAGTAACTATTTCTTTTTTTCCAAACTACAATAGCAGTTTCCTTTTCATCTATTCCTTTTTTCAAATCCAAAATGGAGAACCCAAAAGCCTTGTTGAATCACATCCTGTTGTCCACTTATAAAAAGAGGGGGTTGATGAAAGATTCTTACACTGCAACACATTCTGAAAATATTTCCTATTGGGTTATTTGTCTCCTGTTTATATTATTACCCCTGAGTATTTTCTTAAGATTTCTCCTCTGGATTTCCTCAAGGATACTACAAGGACATGGTTGGGTGAATAGAAGGTATTTTATTAAGTGCGTAGAGGACAGTACCAGTCGGCACATCCAACTCCAACGAAGACCAAACCCCAAGATAAATCAGTGTCCGCATTGGGGGTGTGGTGAACCGCCCACAACAACTTGCGTAACTCTTCTTTACAATTCAAACCACTCGACCTGGCTAACTGTATGTTGTCTTTGATAACCCTGTAAAAACTTTCTACCAGGCCATTGCTTCTTGGATGGTACAAGGAGGTCTTGGTGTGTTTAATACCCAAAAATGTTAAAAAATCTGAAAATTGAGTGGATGTGAATTGACGACCATTATCTGATATACTTTCGTCAGGAATGCCTTCCCTAAGAAAAATGGATTCCAAAAATTCGATGACGTTGTAAGTATTGGGAGACTTAACAAACTTAATTTCCGGCCAACGACTATGAAAATTCACAACAACAATGCCAGATTCCAGCAAACGTCCAGAAATAACCATGGGACCAATGATGTCAATGGCTAATTTCCCCCATTGCTTATCGGGAACCTCAATGGCTTCGACAGGACTGGGAACGGTAACATGACACTTGTAACTGCCAGCACAACTGACACAATCTCTAACAAAATGTTTAACACTCTTGTCCAACCCTGGCCACCAAAAGCATTCCCTGAACCTTCTCTTCATGGCATGCATACCAATGTGCCCCTCATGGGCCAGAATCAAGATTCTGTTACTCATACTCTCAGGAACGACCAACACACTGGACCGGTAAAGGAGATCGTTGATGATGGACAACTCCTCAAAGACATGTTTGTAGACATCACTTTTTACCCCATCAGACTTCCACTGAGACCAACCTTGACTAATTCCATTTTTCACCTCAGTGATTTGTTCATCAGCATCACAAGCAGTGAGCCACTCGCTTTCCAGTATGGCACCATCACATCTCCGTTCAACAACACACACTAGATCAGTGTCCATATTCTCTGATGTTTCCCCTCATCAATCATATTGTAACTAGGAAAACGAGACATACAATCTGCCAAGATATTTTTGCCACCCGAACATATTCTACAGTGTAATTTTATTCCTAAAGTCTATATTGTCATTTGGCAATCCTGGGTGTGGCTCGTTCCATGCCTTTAGTAGTAAATAACTGCACCAAGGGCTTGTGATCAACTCGAAAAGTGAAATGAGAACCCGACAAGTACATTTTGAAGTGGACAATGCCCCACCAACATGCTTAGGTTTCTCGCTCGATCACCGAATAGGATGATTCAGCACCCTTCAAGCTCCTTGAAGCAAAGGCTACAACCTCATCTTTGCCCTCTCTACGTTGCATGAGAACGGCACCTAGTCCCATCTGACTGGCATCAGTCATGATGATGGTTTCATCACGAGTATTGAATGGTTTCAAAGGTATGGCATGAACCAGTTCTTTTTTGATGAGCCTAAATTCTTGATCACACAGGTTACACCAAACAAATGCTACATATTTTTTAGTAAATTCCTCATGTGATAAGACTTCTCCGTACACTTGGGAATGAATCTTGACTAGAATTCAATTAGAGCTAGGAAGGATCTTAATTGATCCTTGTTCTTGGGAGGATCAAAATCATCAATGGCCTTAACAAGGTTAAACTTAGGTTCAACACCCTTGGCAGATAACTTATAACCTAGGTAATCAATGTTGGAAACGCTGAATTTACATTTCTCCGTACTGAGGGTTACACCTCTTGCCTTCAAAATGGATAAAACTTGATGCATTCTGACATCATGCTGATCTTGATCTTTGCCAAACACTAAAACATCATCTTGAAATGCAACAACCCCCTTAATATCCTTAAACATGCCTTCTACCACCCGTTGAAATACGGCGGACGCCGAAGCCAACCCAGAAGGCATGCCCTTGAATTGGAATAAACTCTCCGGGATAATAAAAGATGTTAAATGTCTACAATCAGGATGAAGATTGATTTGATGGTACGCAGAGGTCATATCCAACAGACTGAAAATTTTGCCACCCTCCAAAGTGGAAAGCATTTCAGTGATGTTTGGCCGGGGATGACGATCGATCCAGATTTGTTTGTTGAGATCACGTAAATCCACACACATGCGGACAGAACCATTAGCCTTGCGTGCCAATACAATGGGGGCAACCCAATTAGAACATTCAACAGGTTCAATAACACCTTGTTCATAAAGTTTCTGTAGTTCTGCTTTAATTCAGCACGCAAAGCTAACAGAACTCTTCTAACCTTGCGTGCCACTGGACAAGATTCATCAATCAACCTAATCTTATGGGTATAACCCTTCAGGATACATCAACCCTTTTGGAAAACTTCGGGAAATTGCATTTCCCACTTGTTTAACAGGCATAATGGGTAGATAACTGTTCCTCAACACAACCTGAGCAGGATTATTAGGGTCAAGTAATATGCCTAGGTTCTTCTGATCGTGCCAACCTAACAAACACAAGTCATCCTTGGCTACATATACAACCCCATCAGAACTATTAGTTTGAAACTTCAAGATGGCAGAGAATTCACCCACCACATCAATGAACTTGCCACCGTACCCCACAGGGAGAAGTTTGGAATCAATCAATTGAGTACTTTTAAAATGTTTGTGCCAAACGTTCTCACTCAACAAGGTATAAGGTGAACCAGAGTCCGCCATTACCTTTACATGAATGCCATTGATGCACACAATGCAAAACGCTCTTACAAAATCATTCAAACCAATGCGACAGACAGAATCGTCTGCAGCAACATCCTTGACCATGAGCACTTCGTCATCTTCACTGGTATAATGTTCTTCCTCATCACCCTTACTAGGACTCACTCCATAATTTTTTTTCTTTTGTTGAACCCTATTGGAATATCTACAAACTTTGGCAAAATGACTTTTACGCATACCCTTAGCGCATGTACGGTCCTTGGCAGGACAAACAATAGGATTTCCTAAATGAGAAGGACTGCCGCGATGATAACACTCTAATTGTCTGAATGGAAGTCTTTTGAATGACTTGTCCGATGTTTTACCAATGTCAGATGTATTTACGGGAGCTTCCTTGATTTTAGCCTTAGTGTACTTGGATTTCACTGCTAAAAGATCAGAAGAGTGAGATATCTCATCTGTCACAGTCAATTGACTCATGAAGGATGTGGTGCTATCCTAGAAGCTATTTCTACAGCCTTCTCCAACGTAAGATTAGGTTTAGATAATAGGGCCTCTTGGATTTTCTTGTTGTTGGTTTTCTCTACCAGTTGATCACGGATCATTTCATCCTCAAAGTCCCTGTATTCACATGAAACAGCCAAAATTCTAAATGCCCCAACATAACTAGCAGCTGATTCACCTGAAATTTGAACTCTTCTATAAAATGTATGTCTTTCCATTATAACATTCTTCCTTGCTTTAAATCTCAAATCCAGTGCTTTTAAGGCTGTGGCGTACTCATCAATAACACTGTCCCCCTCTCCTTCTCTAGCCAAAATAGAGTCAGAAGGAATGTGCTTTAGTATTTTGCGCCCTTCTGAACCTAAGCAATGACGAAGGATGGCAAAAAAAAATTTATGTGTAAAAGAGTCACCTTCTAATGCATCCAAATACGCCTCGAAGGCTTCCTTCCATTGCTCCCAATCAGATTCAGGGTTGGTAGGACTAGGAGAGAGGGCAGGTGGAGGAACCAGTGAGTGGTGCATATTGAAAAGAAAACTACACTGTAGAATGTGGCAAAAAGTACAGTTCTAAAGAAAGACAAATGGATCCTACATTTAAAAAATATATATTTATGCAACAGTTAAAGCTGTGTCGTAACGTCAGAGACTGTAGGCATCAGCGATGGAAGAACTTGAACTGTATGCTCACATGCTGTGTAGAACTATGTGCATGAACGTGATAAGCTGTGTGCATCAGCGCAGAAATCTTCTCTGTGCACAACACATGTAAAAACTGAGTACATAAACGTGAAGAATAAGGTCGGAATGAACAAAGCTGTGCGTATCAGCAAATAATTTCCACTCTGTACGCAACAACACTCGTGAATGGTGAGTGTATAAGTATATGGGTTAAAGAGGCAGCTGTGCATATCAGCGTTTAAAGCAGCACTCGTGAACAGCTGAGTGCATCAGCGTGAACAACTCCCTGGTTGTGGAACAATAGAGGCACAGCTGTGTGTATCAGCGATAAGGATTGACACTGTACGCCGCACTCCTGAACAGCTGAGTGCATCAGTGTGAATAATTTTCGACGCGCCGCACTCGTGAACAGCTGAGTGCATCAGCGTGAGCAATCTCCGGTTGCCATGGACACAGAACCGGTTTCCAGGCTAGTAACCACAAAATGGCTGCACGTAGCGTAATGACGCTTCGAGAAGTTGAAGTCAGCCAGCAGAGTAGAGAAGAGAGCAGCGGAGAGAGGCACGCACGGAGGCTGGCTCAAGGCAGCTCCCCGTGTCTAGAGCTGCACAAGATTTGCGAAAGTACACGAAAATAAAAACTCACAGCTGTAGCCTCAAAAGGATTTCCATAGACCGGTACACGGTCAGGGACGCTCACCGCTCAGCAACGGCCTTCATGAAGACGCAGACACGGAGATCGGAGATAAGGATGTCTGGGGAACTGGAAACAACGTGTGGGGGACTCGTCCTGTCCCGGTCAACTTGTCGCCACTACAAGGACATGGTTGGGTGAGTAGAAGGTCCTTTATTAAGTGCGTAGAGGACAGGACGAGTCGGCACATCCAACTCCAACGAAGACCAAACCCCAACCACCAACCAACACTGTCCCCACATTCTATTACCCTGGCAACTCCAAGGTTCCACAAGAAGAAGGACCCAATAGATACTCAGTACTTTTTTCCTGCAATCTGATGAAGCTTTCCATTCAGATTCATTCTGCGATCTCATGAAGCATTCCAGGCTTTGTACACTCCATCTTACATGGAAGAATTGCCAAGTTGTTCACAAGGTTTTTTACTCTTTGTTGGGTGTTTTCTCTTTTTAGGACTTACACTTGGAGGAACTGGTTGTTCAACACATTAAATCCAGGTGCTTTCCACATCTTCCCAACTGGAAGGAGTTGCTCTTTCTTCTGGCAGTGTTGACTAGAAAAAAAGGCATGATCATTACGCCCAGCCCTTGACACATTGGTAATCAAGGTCTATTTCTGCAAGATCCTAAAAGAAAAACTTTGGGATTGGCTCAAAATTGAAGAGATTGTTAAGGCAATCAAAGCTATTCACTCAGGGAAAGCTCATGGCCCAGATGGTTATCCCATTTTCATCTATAAGACTTTTTTATCCTCGATCATTAAGTATCTTAACACTTTTGATCACTATGTCATGTCGGGTAGGGTCTCAGGTACAGCCGTTGAGGCCACCATAGCGGTGATACCCAAGGAGGGTAAGGGCCACTCAGATCCGAAGAACTTCCAACCCATTTCCTTACTGAATATGGAGGCAAAAATTTTCGCAAAAATCTTAGCTAAAAGATTAGAAAGTCATATCCCCAGACTCATTCATAACTCACAGACAGTGTTTGTTAAAGGTAGGCTCAAAAGGGATAATATTCGTACTTTTTGTCATATCCTAGAAAAAGCTTGTCTCTCTTTGCTGCTGACGGCGGTGATTGCCCTTGACGCGGAGAAGGCGTTTGACAAAGTTTCTTGGCCTTTTTTGCATGCGGTTTTGGAGCCGCACAACCTCTGAAACCCTTTTAATTAATATGGTCATGACTATGCAAAACCCAAATCAAATATTAGAATTAATGGCACGACCTCTCAATACTTTGACCTACACCAAGGTACGAGACAAGGTTGCCCCCTCTCACCCTTGCTCTTTCTTCTATCCATCGATCCACTGCTCAGACTCCTTAATGCAAATTCGAGAATCAAAGGTCTTCAATTTGGAACACACAAGTTCAAAACGGCTACATACGCCGATGATGTCCTCATGTTTTCTGAGGACGTTGAGTCGGCAATTCCCTCCATAATTAACATCACACTTGAGTTTTCAGAAGTCTCTGGCTATACCTTTAATGAAGACAAAACTGAAGTGTTCACCCTGAATCCACTTTGCCTTTCTACCCATCTAGGAGATTCAGGCCTTTAATGGCATCCCACACGCATCAAATATTTGGGAATCTGGTTCTGTAGGGACCTCACGGAAACTGTACTCTTTAACGAGTCTCACACTATCAACAAGGTGAAGGAGCTCTTAATGGCCTGGTCTCCTAAATATATTTCCTGGTGGGGCAGATTACAAACACTTAAAATGATGATTACTCCAATAGTTAATTTTCTGTCATCCATGCTCCCTCCAAAACTCTCCCCTTCTTTCTTCCAAGAGATTGACAAACTTACCTCTAGGTTCCTATCGAGTGAAAAGAGTGCAAGGATTACCTATAAATCCCTCAGGAAACCAAACATATTAGGAGGATGTAGTCTCCTGAATTGGCACCTATACTAGATAGCTTTCTTGGCGGCCCAGCGGGCAGCCTGGTTTCTCCCAGTTTCCAAGAACACTCTGCCATGGGTACATATAGAACGAATTCTGTGCTCTCCTTTTAACATACCTGCCCTTGTCACAATGTCGAACTTTACAGTTCCACACGCCCAGAGTATTATTTCTGATATGGCTAGTGCATTGAAAAACCTTGACAGATGACTTGACAAGACCATACATAATACCAGATGGGCATCATTATGGCTTAATCCTAAGCTCATCACTGATATCGATCCTAACACTACATCTGAATGGGCATCCAAAGGAATCGGGCTAGTTAGGGACCTTTATGATACTAACCATGATCCCCTCCCCTTTTCATTCCTAGCTAGGACATACAATCTAAGTGACATGGACTGCTATACATTCTTAAAACTTAAAGTTAAATTGTTCAAGTTAGCACTTTCTACGGACTGAGGGGTCGATTCCGATTCGGGCCGGAAATTTCTCCGACCGAGCCGGACCCGGAGAGATTTCCGACCGAATCGGACCCGTGCAGTCCGACCGAACGAGTACGATGCGTCCGTATGTTATCGGACTCGAGTCGGTCGGACTCCCATTGATGTCAATGGGAGCCGGTCGTACAACGCGTGCGCGGGCTCCCATTGACTCAATGGGTGCGAGTCGGACAAGGGCGCCCCCTACAGCGGGTACGCGGCGAAGCGATTCGCGCCGTACACGCACAGGTAGGGGGACCCATGGGTCCCCCTGTGTGCGACTCGCGCGGCTACGCATGCAGGGGGTCCGACACGGACCCCGAGTACTGCTCCGACTGCTCTTACGAGCCGGAGTGCGCGGCTCGGTCGGACTGCTCGCGGCGCGCATCGTACTTACCCGGCCGGGAAACGTCTCCATTGCGCGGTGCGAGTCGAGTCCGAGCGAGTCGGTCGGAGCGGTTCGAGCCGGGAGCGAAGTCGGTCGGAGCGGTCGGGACGCCCGGACGAGTCGGTCGGCGATTTCGCATCGTACTCGCTCGGCCGGACCCGCGTACGGTTCGGTCGGGAAACAGGGCTCCGAATCGGATCCGGTAAAGCCGAATCCGATTCGGAGCCCTACCGGCCGAGATCGGAATCGGCCCCTATGTGTTAGCCTCACTTCTTGCCCTCTGGCAACGTATGGTACACGCAGCTTCCAAAATCTATACGTTTTTGTCTGTTCCAAATTCCCTGCAGGCCACAGTTACCTATGCCAAATGGTCAAAACACTTCGACGAAGAGGTCTATCAGCACATCTCCCCTGATACTTGGCAGTTGATTGGGAAATCTTCTCTATGTAACAAAATTGCCCCATCGCTCAATCAATCGAAATTCTTTACAATGAATCTTCTACACTGGACCCCTCCTTGCCTTCATAAACTAAAACTACGAGAGTCTGACATCTGCTGGAATTGCAATCTGGAGCCGGGCTCCTATCAACATATGTTCTTCATGCGTGCATTATTAGAATCTTATTGGACTTCTATACAGAATCATTTGTCTATAATCCTTATTACACCCATTAATCTCTCTTTTCCTATGGTCATGCTAGGCCCCTGGGCTGCACCCTCACCTTTACCTCTCGATACTATGGAATTGGCACTTCTGGATCTACTCTTAACCATTGCAGTTAAAATCATACTTACAGAATGGAAATCTTTTCAACACCTATAGTACCACACTTGGTGGGCTTGGGTGTCTTACCTCCGAGGGGCTCATACACTCCTTGAGGGCAAACAGTCTGCACCTCCAATTAACAGCACTGTTTGGCGACACTGGGATGAATACATGAACCTAAGCGCTCAAGGTTTAGTAGCTCATCATCCCTTTGGGACTACTCCTTAAGATGTAATATTATGTAAATGAAGCAGATATCCCATTGCTCCAATTCCTCCCCTCCCCCGCCCTTCCCACCTGTCTCCTCACCACCCCCTCTTCTCTTCTCCCTTACTGGTATATCTTAGTTTAACGAGCAATACATATATTGCCTTGACTACTATATTGTAACACACGATTGACGTCAGACTGCAAATGTCACATTGCCTTTTAAACCTCTGCATTTTATATTGTAGTGATCACCTGAATGTTTCAAAGCAACTGAACTCTGTAACACCTTCCCTGTAGCATTCATATGATAGTCTTGTTCCACCCCTCTCACTTTGCTACAATTATTTTCTCCACAGAAATTCAGGTACGTCTACTGTTATGTGATATTCACTTTGTTAACATGTGCATTATGTATCTCCTCTGGCATGTATGTATCGCAGTATTTCCTCGATGTTATATCCCCTCTCTCAAATACAATAAAATATTTGAACACTAATGGAGTAGTTGAGCTTACTGGCTAAGAGTCTGGTTGAAGTGAAGCCTCTTGGGCCTTGTGCATGGATTTAGACATTAAAGTCTGGCAAATCAAGTGTGACCTGAGCATTCCCATGTTTTTTTTAAATCTGAGCTCATCTGAAATCGGTGGGCACACGTTCCAAATGTTTCAGCCATGCAACAGGAAGCTGTAAATTCCAGAACGTAATTTTTGAGAAACTGAACTGTAGCATATCACTGCCATGCCTGTCTAGATGCTAGTCAGTGACAATGAGTGGCTTAGGCCACACTGAGCACTATAAATAATCATCTAATTTACATATTCACTCAGCATCAATGGACCTCAAGCAGGCGTGTATCTATGTCCTTTACTGCAAATGGCCTAGTGAAACTGGTGAGATTCTCAAACGCTGTCCTTCTAGCTACTGATCACCTGTGTACTGTGTAGAACAGGCTTAGTGGTTTCAAGTCATTGTCTTGAAGAAGGCGGTTGGAGGTCTAATTTGCATGAGTGATCAAACTACTGAGGAATACCCAGCAGTTGATATGATTTCAACACTCGTGCAGTTTGGTAATGGTGTGTGGCACCTTAAGTGCCGATTTCCAGATTTCAAACATTCTCTTACAGTACATTTGTCAGAAAGTTGCACACCTTTAACCAATTCACTATACCAAGTAAAAAGGACTTTAAGTGGCCTGGGTCTCAATCCCGGTCGTAATTAAAAACGGACATAGAAATGGGTCCCCAATCTGGCCATATGAATGAATGAAATAAACACTTATAAAGCGCATAGCTACTTTAAGGCATCCCAGCGCTATCTACGGACGCGGACCTAGAAGCCAGCTCTGCAAGTGGTAAATTAAAACAGCCAGGTTTTAAGTTGTTTCCTGAAAGACAGATGATTAGTTTCCTGTCGGATGTCAAGGGGGAGGGTGTTCCATAATTTAGCCACATTATAAGCGAAGGAGCGACCACCGCTTCTGGCCCTCTTTATTTTAGGAACTGTTGCAAGCAGCATGTTCGATGAACGAAGGTTTCTGTTTGGCTGGTACCGGGTGATCAGGGGCTCATTAATTACTGGTCCCGTTCCCTGAAAGGACTTATGGGCAATACAAAGCGCCTTAAATTTGATCCTTTCTGATATTGGCAACCAATGCAAAGTCTTCATTGCGGGTTTGGCTGATTGCCTATGGGAGAAACCCAGAAGCAAACGAGCTGCACAATTCTGGGTGATCTGGAGTCTGTTTATCATGGCCTTAGGGACTCCCAGATAAAGTGCATTTCCATAATCCATTCGTGAGAGAATGAGGGCCTGAATCATTATCTTTCTTGCCAGGAATGGAAGGACGGGGAGCACTCTCACGAAGCATCCTCATGATGCCGTAGCATGTGGCTGACAATTTGGCTATTTGATGTCCAAAAGTCAGTGAGCGATCCAGCCATATACCCAGACTTTTAATCTGATTTTTTTCCGGTGGAACGGGGCCAAAACATTTTGGCCACAGTGGCCCTATGCCAGAAATAGAAGAGTTGCCTAGGAGCATGAGCTCGGTCTTATCTCCGTTCAATTTTAAACAGGAGAGCTCCATCCATTGTGCAACATTCTCTAGACAGGGGCCTAAACTTAAGGATGAGTTTTCTGGACGATTTAAGGCCACGACAAGTTGAGTGTCATCGGCGTACGTGACAATTTTTATGCCAAATGGTTGTACTATGTCGGCCAGCGGCCTCATATATATATTGAATAGGGTGGGACTCAGGGAAGATCCCTGAGGCACCCCACAGCTGAGGGCCATACGCTTAGACACCACTTCTCCTTCGAAGACCTGAAAAGATCTATCTTCTAGGAAGGATTCTAGCCATGTGGCTACATCTCCAGACACTCCCAAACTTCTAAGTCTATGCATTAGAATGACATGATTAACGGTATCAAATGCCGTGCTGAGGTCCAGGAGGATGATGGCTGCAACGCCTCCCTGATCCAAAATCCTCCTGGCCTCTTCCGCCACCGCTAGGAGTGCTGTTTCCGTACCATAACAGGGCCGAAACCCCGTTTGTGAGGGGTGGAGCAAGAGGTTTGATTCTAAGAATCCAGATAGAATCGAATTGACATGTCTTTCTAGGATTTTACTAACTACTGGGAGTAGGGAAATCGGCCGATAGTTCCCCATTGTTCTAGGATCAAGATTGGGCTTTTTCAGCAAAGCCTTTACCATGGCATTTTTCCATGGTAAGGGAACCACTCAGAGGAGATGGAACTATTAATAAGTTCTTGAATCACAGGAAGAGTGGAAGCCTTTGCCAATTTCAAAACATGTGGGGGGGCAGGGTCCCGGGGTGATCCTGATTTAACCTGGGTGAGGATAGAATCAAGAGCACTTATGTCCAGAAGGGGAATATGATCTAGCTTTACTTGTATATCAGGAGGTTGCGTGTCCATCAAATAAGAGTCCACGTGAGCTGATGAGCCCGGGAATGTGAGGTATATATCGTGGATTTTCTTATGGAAAAATTCAGCCAGATCATTGCATCGCATAAGTGCGCCGTCCATGCTGACTGGTGGTTCGGGAAGTTTAGTGAGGGTTTTAGCGATACAGAAGATTTCCTGTGGTGCATTCGCGGCAAGAGTGATTCTTTCCCCATAATATGAGGCTTGTGCTTTTTTAATTTCATTTTGATAAATCTTAATGCTGGCACTATATTTTTGTTTACTAGATAAAGCATAGTCTCTTCTCCATTCTCTCTCTAACTTTTTACATGCTTGTTTAAATTCACGGAGGCTTGGGGAATACCAAGGTGAAATCTTAGATCTGTTCTTTTTGAGGCAATATTGTTTAGGGAGGGTTTGGTCTAGTGAGCATTTAAGCCATTGATTAAACATATCATTGGCCACGTTCGGGTTATCGTTTTTGGGAGGTATAGTTTCGTCTAGAACTGAGATCCACTGATCAAGGGAAGTTTGGACCATAGACGATCCTGCGTAATAGCCTTTTTAGATAAGGTTGTTGGTCCCGTAATGGCCCATGAAAAGGGGATCAAAAAATGATCCGACCATGAAAGTTGAATAAAAATCCCTACCCTAAGCTCGTCAATGTTGGTAAAAATTGGGTCCAGAAGGTGGCCTTTAATGTGCGTAGGTCCGGACACTTTTTGATCAAACTGAAGTGCTGAGAGACTCTCCACTGTTTCCGAGATAACTGAATTATCGGCGTCATCTAAGTGCAGATTCAGATCTCCCATAACAGTAAAATTAGAGGGAGTGCTGGCTAGGTTGGCGACTGTTTCACTGAAAGATTTGAGAAACAGTCCCGGTGTTCCCGGGGGACGGTAGATCAGTAATCCCGAGAATGTTTGTGTATTCATGTCTTTAACTTTAATGGCAAAACACTGATCGATTTCTGAACAATGACTCTATAAAACATTAAGTTAATTCATGTAATTGATGTAGTGCCTATTTATATTTCAAATGTTTTACTTAATCACGTATTCCTAAGGAGTGTTTGCCTTTTTCAGGATGTTGTGATTTGTTTCAAAGTAAACACAGGGAGATGATGGGCGGAACGCTGAAACTTTTCAGACACAGAATGGGTTGAATCCATCATCGTTCTTTAGCTCACTTCGTCCCCCCAGTTCAGATCCAGCCATATGCAAATCAGTCTTAACCCTGTTCCTCATGGGATCAGTCCAGCCCTAACTGCCAAACCAGGTCTCTCTTGTATAGTGCGTACTTTGAACTGAGATGCCCACAAGTGTTTATAACTGGCCATGATTGAGAGCTCTGGAGTTGAGGCAGAAGCCAGCGCGAGTTTCTCACAGTGCATGTCTGTGGGTCAGAAAGGTTTTCCAAGTACATGGCCATCCAATCCTTGGCCTTTCTGAAAGAGCACACAGAGCAATGGTCACATGTGCCAGTTGCAATTGTGATCCTATGCAAATGTGTCTAAATAAGGTACACAGTTGACAACAGGAAAGTAAAAGAATATGAAGGGCTTAGTGGAGAGTATTGTGTGTTTGTAGATGGAAAAGTGAAGGAGAGATAGGAAGGACGTGCGGGAGAGTGTGAAAATAGGGTGCTAAAGAGGAAAGAGATAAGGTGTTAGATATGTACATGGAGGATTTCAGAAATATCTGAGGAGAAAAAGGATGTAAGTGTCTAACATAGACTACAGAGGAAAGTAATCTAAAGGGAAGAATGGGAGTATTTGGACACCAGTGACCACTACCCCTTCCACACACTTTAGTAATGTTAAATTTACAGCCTCATATTTGAAACATTTTCAATGTTATTTACTTACAACAAAATCATTGTTATTCATTTATCTTAAACAGATAACAGCCATTGAGAAAGCCAATAGTTCTGGCTTGTTTTAGGCTTGCGTCCATTGTTGTGTTATATATCTAGATGAAATAAGGGAAATCTCACGGAGAAGTACCAAATGGCATTCAGGGGTCATGATACAGGATCACAGTATTTTAGTTTACATATTTAAGCCACTCCGTTAATTACATAGGCCACAACTCTTGGAAAGGATTCATTGTTTGCACTTCTTCGGCCACGCCCATTTTAGAGGCCCCCCACCACACATCTTTCAGACCAATTAAAGCTCTGCAAGTAACCAATATTTCACTAGCAGTCCACCCCATATGTTTTTGCCACTAAATTGAGAGACGTAAAGTTGTGGGAATGAAAATGTTATCTGAACAGGGAGCACGTTTTTGCTTCAGTAACTCCGGGAAAATCTCTGGATAATGTCATGCCCCTGCCTTCACGTGCTGCATTACCGTAATCTTATTTTATTTGGCATAAGAAATACATACCTACCTGACAGATAACAATCACTAACGGGTTTCAGTCTGTTTCAGAGTCGTCATCGTGACGTACTTCACGTTTTACAATTGAGAAACCGAGATAAGATAATATCAAACATATTTATTTTTCAGGCAAGCAAGCACAGGAAATATATGAAAAGCTTACAGCTCACTGTCTCCCAGCAGCGGCTCCTCCACAATGGCAGAGAAGCGTTGCCCCCCTTGCCAGCAGCGTGAAAAAAAAGTTAAATAAAACGATAATAAACTCCGGCTTATTATTGTTTTACCTTGTTTCCGGGCTGAGTCTTGGGGGCATAGCTAGGGGGATGACAGGCACCTATGGGAAGTGGTGGGCACTGTTATCAGTGTGCATGATGGTTTGGCCGGCCATCTCAGGCCGACCAAACTGTCATGTGCACTGAAGCTCTCTCCAACCCAGCTGTGTTGCCGGGTTGGAGGGAGCAAGAACAGGCTCCCAGTCTTCCTGGGAGTGAAAATAGAGGGTGCTCAGGGCAATCCTGAAGCTGTTCTCATGTATGTAAGCAGCTTCAGGATTGGCCACATGAGAATCTGGGAGCCTGTGCTGCCTGCAGTGCAGCTATGAGAGGAGCAGAAGACCGGTGATGCAGAAGCCTGCAGATGGCAGGTAAGTTCTTTTTTTTTTCCTTTTATTTTTGTGGTCGTGTCTCCACCCCCCACCCACCACCCCCACCCCACCACTCTCCTCTGATACTGGCCGCCACTGTCTTTCTCTCTCTCTCTCACTGTCTCTCTCCCATCAGTTACATTTCACATACGATAAACTACAAAGGAAACCTCACAACAAACATAAAATCCAAACATTACATACACTAAAACTACCTAACTACCTTCGCCCTACTCCTAAATTAAGTCTACAAGCAATTAAATTAAACTTACCTTAACCGATGCGACGCAGCTTCCAACCGCGAGCTTCTCCCCTCAGAAATGACCTAAAACAACACCGATAGCCTAGAAAATAGAACTTACTTTAATAAATGGCCGCCTAATTGAAATAACAAAAATACTTTTCCACATTAAACTCAATGTAAATTAGAACTGTTATACCAAAAAATGTTTCAAAAATACTTATTAATATCACTAATGTAAAAAATGTATTTTCTTTTCTGTAAAAGATTGTAAAATGTATAATAATAAATATTACAACACAAATAATATTTATTATTATACATAAAAATGATGTTAACTTATAAATCTAAGAAAAAAAATAGGCTGCTTGCTAAAAAGTGTGAAAAATTGTATTAAGGTTAAAAATAGTTTTCTTTTACAAAATGCTTGCTTAGCTTTATAACATTGTTTTTGGATACATATTAAATAATATTATACAAAATATAATATTATTTAGTATCAATTATGCAAATAAAATTAAAACATAATACAATGATAGTTTTGTTGCAAAATGTATATTATTAATAATGTACACTATATATAACTATGTAATGCATATTTTCAATATAAAAATAAATTGTATAACTGTTAAAAAATATATATATATTAGAAACAATTATTCAAATCAGTGGATAACTGCATCTTTTGTTTGTAAAAAATGTACATATTTACCAACCTCTATATTATATAAAACATAAAAATGTTTCATACTTACTGTACTTAAAAATTGTATGTTTATGTTTAAATATATACTAAATATATAATGTATCAAAAAATAAAAAATGTATTATTATTTATGTTTATAACAATATATATGAAACATTGAAAATAAAATAAAATGCATAATATTTCTTTGCTTGAGTCTTTGAATGAAAATAAAGAAATAAATAAAATATAAATATTGTTCTGTATTTAATTCCTATATTATTTTCATTATACTATATTTGCAGTAAAATAATTGTCTTACATTTAATTGCTGTTATAAATGATTTTTTTTAATAAACATATATAACAAACTATTACAACTTATACATACATTTTTTTCATTAATCTTGCTCCAAAATAAAGAACTATATTTTACTATTCTCATTCCAAACTACATTAACTCTGAAAAAGCACTAATCACTAAACATATACCAAATTATATTCCAACTCCAAACTATGGGGCTTATTACAATGGCGGACGGAAAAGCACTCCGACCGCCGTGGTAGCGGAAATCAACCGTCCGCATGTACCACGGCAAAACCGGCGGTCAGATTAGGATGCACTGCCAGAAAAATCCGACCGCGGCGGACGGATTCCATGAAACTCCGCCGGGAACGTCCGGAAAAGCTGAAAATCCGTCCGCGGCGGTCAGATTTGCTGCGGAAAGACCAAAAACCGCCGTTCGACCAGCAGAATGACCGCAAGTGAAATTACGATACGATGGGGGTGCCAGCGGAACGTTCAGTTGGTTCCGACAGCCGCGATCGCAACAAATGATGAATGGGAGAGCCGGCGGAAGGACTATTGCATTCCGACTGCCGCGGTCGCGCGGAAAGAGTAATGGCGGTCGAAAGCAACCACACAACAAGGCTATCAAGTGTGGCTGTATATCTGGCTCAGCCTCAAAAAACATCTAACACACCCCAATGACACATCCCCATGGCAAGTAAAAAATACAAATCCCAGGTCAACCCAGACAACACACCTATTCTAGATTCTAGATACTGATATTCTAGATTCTAGAGTGCAGTGAATATTATAGTATCCAATATCAAAACATTCCTCAAGCGGCAGCTGTAGTGGCTCTCCCGGCTCAGCTGAGAGCTAATATAATAATATTCACTGCACTCTAGAATCTCGCCCCATAATGCTTTGCTGGGCCTTTGGTTGGCATTGTATTTTTGCCCATAACGTTGCTTGGGGTGGTCCTAGGAGCATGGGACCACCACTGAATCATTCAGCATAATATGCTCTTTATGTTCGAGGCATCTGCTTGGTCCTCCCCCTAGGTTAGGGGGGACCCCAAAATCATCACCTCTCTCATTGCCTGATATTTTTCAAAGCTCACTTTTGTGAATTGGTTATGTGCTTTTTAGCATGTAAAGGTAAAGTTGTTTTATCAAAGGGTTGTGGGTGCAGTAGCTAACTCCGCTACGAGGCGGAGTTGGAGTTTTTGCATGAATTCCGGGATTTCAATGTAATGCGTAGTTAGCAAATCTCCGCAACCTCCGCTAGCGGACCGGAGTTCAATGCCCACAGTTAGTGGGAAACCATCACTACAACTCCCACCAGGCCCCCTTGTCCCACAGCTGAGCAGGATGGAGCCCCCCCCTTACCCACAACCATGTGGCAGCCATTTCCCTCCACTGTGTCACCGAACAGGTAGGTAGTGAGTGCATGCATCCTGCCATCCTTCTCAAAATGCATGGAGCCATATGACCACACCAGCACTACCATGTCAGCCAACTTGGCATAGATCCAAAAGACACATCCAGTGTGCAGACAGCTAAGCGCACGTAACTGTCACAGAAATCAAACTTTGACTCACCAAGTCACATGTGAAAGTAATTAATGTCACAATCATGCACAGCACAGAATGTAATGTGTAAGTGCCATGGTGTCAGAGCTTGAAGGCCCATATGAACACAAAACATGCATGGTCAATCTGACAAACAAAGTAAAGTACATGGTATGAAAAAGGTATGTATAACATTACAATGGCTAGTTCTTGCTTAGCTGAAATTGATTCCATGAAGAGCAAACAAAAAAGACGCATTACATAAAGTTGATGTGCCGCAAGTTGTCAGATGATGACATGTCCTTGTAATCACACAATCTGTACGTGGCACATGGTTTCAATTTACATATCACACCATGGACAAGTAATCTATGTACCTCAACATCATGTCATGATGCTCAGTATCTTGCAGCCATACCAAGTGATTGCAATGTAAAGTGTTTGGTGTATCAAATGTAACATCCAAAAGTCTAACACCAAGCTTGTGGAGTGCACTTCAATGACCATTTAACCTCTGTTCAACAGGAGATCAACAAGCAACTGCAGCAGAAAACACCACCAACCTGCAGAGACTGTCTCCCTCCTCCCCCCCACCCGGAACATGAACTCTCGGATGCATACTCCCTACGTTTCTCGGATGAGGAGCAACAACCTGGTCCATCCGGACTGCCAGGGCGCACCACGTCCCAGGCCCCCATTGCCCCCACCACCACCACCACCACCACAGCAAAAACAACAGCGCTGAACCCTGCTACAATGACCTGTGCGGCTTCCACCACCACCATCACCACTGCTGCCTGCAACACTCTCCCTGCCTCAGTGGTTACCAACACCACAACACAATCCGAGGATGCCAGGGAGAGTGTGCGGGTGCGTCGAGTGCCAACGCCACAGGTCCGTGTCAGCAGGGCAGGTGGAAGGGCAACTGGGGGACAAATACAGGAGGACACTGAGACCGAAGCCCTGGCCACCATCACAAGAGTCCTTGGGGCATATGAACAGAACCAGGGAAAGATGGGCCAGGTTGTGGAAGAAGTGCGTGAGCTCCGCCTGCTGCTGAGGTCCATGGACACATGTATGGGCCACCTTGTGGACCTCATGGACCAGCTTGTGGGTGTTCTGAGGGACAGACATGCGGCCCAAATGACGGCTCAATCCCCCTCCAGTGGCTCGCCTGCTGATACTCTCACCACCTCAGCTGGGGCCACAGAGAGGGGTGAGCTGCAAAAAAATGACTCCTCAGACACCGCTGAGCCTGCAGCAGAGGCCCCCCCTGCCAAACGCACAAGGGGCCGTCCGAGAAACACCAGGGGAGGATCACGTGGCAATGCACCATCCAAACGCAAGTCACTCAGCCAGCCATGATGGCACCTGTGTTCCCCTTGACATTGACTTTGTTAACTATCCTTACCCACATTGCCATGTTGATGGCAGGAGTCTGTTGGACTGTGTGACTACATCAATGTGGTGACTACTCTATTTGTCTCATTTACCATCACTGACAACTCATAAATTCACTTTGCAAAATTTTGTAAATAATCACTTCTCTGTCACGAATACTTATTGTAAATAAACACTCTTTACACACCTATGTCTTTGTGTCAGCTCCATGTTTATCACAGTATGTACAATGTCAACTCAGATTCCAATGTACCACAAGCTCTGATTGTGACGAGGCATTGAGAGGGTGAAGGAACCTAGAAAGACACAAGAGAATGACATTTACTTGTCAGGTGATGCCATTACAGCTAAAACACACCACTAGTCATCAACGTACAAAAACCAGCACACATAACAATGAGCAACAACATCAACATAGACATGAGGTACCTGGATAAAAATACCCTGTGCCACACACATCAGCCATTAGCACAGAGCCAACAACAGCCAGCAGTCAAAAAGATCATCTATGCCTTGCCACTACCATCAAAGACAACAGACAATGTCACTGTTGTACAATGTCACTTACACTCAAGGGAAGTAGTTGTCGATGAGCTGTTGACGCAGGTCAACACCTTCCTCTTCTCCACTATCGTCGTCACTGGGCATGTGTGGGTTTGCACGGGGGCATCTGCTGCTCATCATCCTCCAGGAGCAGGGGGATCTCTTTGCGCAAGGCCAGGTTGTGGAGCATGCAGCATGCAACTATGATCTGACACAGCTTTTGGGGAGAGTAGAGTAGTGCACCTCCGCTCTTGTCCAGACACCGGAATCTAGACTTCAGAAGCCCAAAAGTACCCTCCACCACACGACGTGTCCTCCCATGTGCATCATTGTAGCGGACTTCACCCGGGGTCCTTGGATTCCTCAGTGGGCTCAGCAACCAAGGCCGGTTGGGATACGCAGTCACCTAGGTGTGAGATACAGAGAGCAATTTACTAATATAAACAGTAGCTGAGAACAGCATGTCACACATACAGCACACTACTTGACTATGCGTACTCACCAACAAGCCACGCACGCTCCGGATGCAGATTTGCTATCAATTGTGGGATGATGCTGTTACGCAGTATGTAGGAGTCATGTGCAGAACCGGGGAATTTGGCACAGACATGGGAGATAATCATATCCGCTTGGCATACCACTTGCACACTAATGGAATGGAAATGTTTCCTGTTCCGGTAGATGTGCTCACGTGCCTGTGGTGGAACTAGGCCAACATGTGTGCAGTCAATGGCACCAACAACATTAGGTATGTGTCCAAGATCATAAAAATCACCCTGCACACCTGCCAATTCACGTCTCCTTGGGAAGTGGATGTAGCGGTCCTTGTATGTCATCATTGCGGACAGGACATCACGTAGTACCATGCTGAACATAGCTTGAGACATCCCACCGGCGATGGCCACCGTGTACTGAAACGAACCAGTTGCAAAGAAATGCAGGGCCGCCATCACCTTAACTGCTGGTGTCGAAGCAGTCGAATAGGTTCTGTGAGGCCTCGATGGGGCTCCAACTGACCACATAGGTCTTGAAGGGTAAGGCGATCCAGACGGAATTTTCTTATGATGTCCTCATCCTCCATGTTCGCCAGCACTGGGAACGGACGATGCACATTTGGTCGTCTCCTACATAATATGAAAGGGGATACGTGTCAATTTAATTCCCCTATGAGATGTGTCAAACATCTTACATCTTGACTGACGCAGCGCCAACAATGACTGGACTGTAACAACAGCTTAATGCACAAGTCACATGCAGAGACACCTTGATCTCATGTAGTCGTACATGTGATCAGTATGTACATACTGACTACCTCCAAAACAGAATCTGACTAGGTGAATGGTAAATGATACACTCCTACATCTTGGGTCCCCAGCCCTGGGAGTAGTTGACACAGCACATGTTGGAAACAGCAACACTGCTGACTTCTACGTAGCTGCTGTACCTGCCACACCTTCTTGCTTAAGTTGCACAGAGCACAACTTTTCTACACAATGAGCAGTGTGTGTAAGCTGATCAACTATCAAAATCAATACAGCAATGTGCACAGTGAAATAGGCACATTATGTGGTAAGTCCATCATTACTGTGGGTTGATTAGCCATCTCACACATTGACATGTTCACAAATATGAGACTCCATTACACACCAAATCTGTGTACATGCACACAAATATCATAGGTGACATGTGAGTAAGTACATGCCAATGCATGTAATCATGTGCACTGACATGGCATGTGTAGGCATCAGTGAGCTGAATGTCACACTAGCATTCAATTCTTCAAACAGGTGCTGTAATACATTGTGAAGGTATAATGTTCAATGATAAAAATTGGCTATTGCCATTGCTAGAGCATAATGTGTCCATAGGTGCGGTATGCGTGCTCCGCCACTGCGATCACGGTCATTGGCCACAATTGAAAGATGCAGGATTGCGGTAGCGACCGCCTGGACCCCGCGGTGTGCCGCCGCCAATGCCCATGCCATTGCAGCCAATGGGAACCGCGATCGCGGTACTGCAATACAATTTTGAAACCCGCGGTAGGCGTGCTCCGCTACTGCGGGCTCGGTCATTGGCCACAATTGAAAGATGCAGGATTGCGGTAGAGACCGCATGGACCCCGCGGTGTGCCACCGCCAATGCTCATGCCATTGCAGCCAATGGAAACCGCAATTGCGGTAGTGAAATACAATTTTGAAACCCGCGGTAGGCGTGCTCCGCTACCGCGGGCCCGGTCATTGGTTACAATTGAAAGATGCCAAATAGCGGTAGAGACCGCCTGGCCCCCGCGGTGTGACACCGCCTATGCCAATGCCATTGCAGCCAATGGGAACCGCGATCGCGGTAGTGAAATACAATTTTGAAACTCGGGGTAGGCGTGCTCCGCTTCCGCGGTCCCGGTTATTGGATACAATTGAAAAATGCTAACCAGGCAGACCAATTGCAGCAGCTGAGTACCACTGAAACAACCCAAGGGGCCTATAAATCTCTGTGAGAGAGCCACACATTTCACTTGCATTCAGACACTGCTGCCTGCCATTCTTCACCACCAACTGCTGCTGTTCCTGTATTCTGGACCCAGTGATGGCAAGAACTGACAACATCAGGGCCCGTCCCTTCACCACAGAGGAGCTGGAGGTCCTGGTGGACGAGGTCCTTGCACAGTATGGGAGACTGTATGGTGCGCCAGATGTACTGGTAAGTGTTTCAGAATAAAAGTTTGAGAGTGCTCAGAATGCTCACATGATGTTGCTCTGCAGTAGTATGTGCCTGTGAGTGCAAGTCAATGTGCATGCATCCATATTTTTCCTATAGCATGCTCCATACATGGCCTATTAAGAATTGCATTTGAGTATGTGGGGAGGATGGCAACATGGACACTTCTACAGCCCTTCTTCAGCAAAAAACAACAAACGTTGGTCTGAGACTGGTTAATGTAAATGTGTGATACACTGCCTAGCATGCTGACTTCATGTCAATGGGGTGTGTAGTCTTATTTCCACAGATCCATGACTGCATTGAAGGATGGGAGTGACATGCAGTGTTTTGGCAGCCATACAGTTACACTGCTGGTTTGAGTCCGTCGAAGTCTGAACAAACATTGCCTGTGCTATGTGATGTCATAGTCCATTAAGTCTTCACATGCTCATTTGTGACATTACGAATTTATTTTGTTCAGAGGGTACTGAATGATGTGTGTACAGTTATCAAATTGCCCCTATGGTGATCTGTGCATTATGCACAAGAGTACAATGCCTGAGTGTAACACTCTTGGTGGTAATTCACCTATGACACATCAGATAAATGTAATTTGGAGATGTCATCCTTCTATTGATTTCATTATGTGTTCAGTCTCGCATGTGTAGGCACTGTTTACCCTCTCATATTGTATATGCATGTGATTTCTCTGATGGCCCACGTTTAACCTCAGTGTGAGTCCCTTTGGCCTGCACAGAAACTGCCCAAGGTTACAAGGACCCATCACTAAATGGACTGAGTGAAACATATGTGTTGTCCACCACCCTATTTCTCAATGAGCTATCTTAGGCCTGAGGATTGCACAAGACAGGTCTACACCTTGTGAGAAGAGTGTCGGAATGTAAGATCATGGCCCTAAATGTGACCACCATGACACATGTAGCCATTCACTGGTCAAGGACATTGAGGGGTGTGTAGTGTTGGACACAGTGAGTCAGCCCCGACACATCATTTCCAATGTATTGTATGTCATGCTCACTCACATACTGCATCACAGATGATGGTCATTTTCACATTGGCTGCTGTGCTGGCACTCTGCATGTGTATGAGATGGCCATGTACTGTGTCCATCATCATACATGTCTACATTTCTATGGGATTATCCGATGCAAGTGTACTACGTGTCATGCTGTATGGCCTCTGCTCAACATTTATGTATTAGTGTGCTATGTATTTTCATGCTCCTGTACTGACACACAGTGGTACATAAAACAGTGTCACTGAAACTTCCTCTTCTTGTCTCCCATGCCTGCAGCTTAAGGTCCACCAGCGTAAGGCGATATGGAGGGCCATTTCACGCAAGGTGCGGGCTCTGGGTGTCTCCAACCAACGGCACACACACTGTCACAAGAGGTGGGATGACATCTGCCGGCTGAGCAAAAACGTGGCAGAGATGATGCTGGGGGTGCTCCCTCGGAGTGGCAGGTTGGCGCGCAGGAGCATGACACCACTAATGGCCCCCATCCTGGCAGTGACACAGCCAGAGCTGGATGGACTCTTGAGGGCCCATCAGCAGCAAGTTGGGGGTGAGTATTCAGCTAAGTGTGACTTTGGGTGTGAGTGACTGCATGAATCCCAATCGTGAGCCAGTGGGAAGCTCTGTGATGTCTCTAGTGTGATGCAATGGCTTCTAAGTGGCCTCAGTGTTGAGTGCAGCTGTTCTGCATTTGTACAACATGTGGTCTCTCATGTGTTTAAAACCATGACCCTTGTCATTGACAGATGAGATGTGGCCTTGTGACATATGCTGTAGTATGAGTGTCATAGACATCACCTGGCAGTGAACAGCAGTGAGCATCATGTTAGTGTGCATTCATAGATGTGTGCTGTGCACAACAGATAATTTGTGACATCTACACAGCTGACATCAATGTACAACAGTAGTTGTGCTTCGAAGCACAACATGGTGGATATCAGGAGCTTGTAGCCATTGCAAAAGGACATTTTGGAGTTAGTATCTGTGGTGTTTCCTTAAAGAGACTCCATATGTGACAGAGACAACATGTCTTGATGTATAGCTATCTCACCTACATGCACGTAGGTACACTTACAGAGAATAGTATGTGTGGTTACAGGGAGGCACAGGGCCAGCTATTTGGCTGTGTCAACGCCACATGGAGCATTACTATCAACTATGCATGTTTCCATGCATCTTCTGATGATTGCATAAATGTAGCACATGCTGATTGTACATGGAGGAGTCCAACATGGGAGTATCATTTCAAAGTTTTGTGCTTTGCTTGCATATGATGTTTGTGAGTATGGCACCATACTGAACCTATGTCTCTGTCTCTTGCAGCATCTACCGAGGGCAGGGAAGGACGGGGGACGGCCACCAGTAGGGAAGCTTCTGGCACGACTGCTACACATGAGTTCAATGACACTGATGTGACCAGCGCCTCGGAGGGGGACAGGAGTGCCCTGGATGATTCACGCCCGGAAACACCAACCTCCACATCTTCAGACTCCAGCGGTGAGTCCTCGATGTTGGCGGGCACAGGAAGTTCCAGATCTGCCTCTTCTTCCGCCACACATCGTCCAGTGCCCACCCTCCCGGATGCTCCCACAAGTTCTGTCCGTGCACGCAGCCCTAGGAAGGGTAGAGTCTCCTTCCCCCCAGGCACCGCTGCCCCTGCCCCTGTCTCCCCTGCTGCCCTCAGTGTGGAGGCGGTAGACCTTTTGCGCCAGCTGTGTCTGGGTCATACTGCTCTCCTGAATGCCTTCCAGGATCATGACAAGAAGTTGGCACAGGTAGTTGCCTTCATGGAGGGTATTCATTCTGACGTGGGTGGCCTACACCAAACTGTCCAGTCTTTGTCCTCCACAGTGACGGCAGCCATTCAGCAGTTACAGGCTCCCAGTCCAGTTCCTGTCCCTTCAGCAACTACCCTGCCAGTGGCACCACCTGACAAGAGTGTCCACCCGCAGAGCCCTCAGGCACCAAGTCCTCCACACGCAGCACACAACAGCAGCACTCAAAGCGTACCAGACCACAGACACCATCACCACAACACAAAACGGGCACACATGAGCGCAAAACCAAAAGCCCATCACGTGACACTCAGGGGCATCAGGCCAAGAAGCAGGCTCAACATCACATTCATCAAAATCACCACCATCCAAGGGCACTCCCATCCCCACACCTGCTCCCAAAGACCCACAAACACTTGCCCTGTCTGCTGTGAACCTGGTGCCTGCAACGACTAAGCCCAAACACATTTCAAAGGCAGATTCACCCACAACGTCAACTTCCACCCACACCCCTGTGAAGCAGGGACAAGAGAGCAAAGTGGGGGGTTTACCTCGACAACAGGGGATGCAGGGGAAGAGGCAAGGCCACCCCAAGCATACCACCAGGTTCAACAAATCCCCACGGGGAGAGCCACCTGCACCTGATACACCTTTGGTGGAGAGTGAGGCTGTTGTGCCCACCTCACTTCCCACTCCGGCCAAGACACTTGTGGGCTATCGAATCCCCAAACAGTTGAGACCCAGCCCTCAACATTCACCCTCAACCACTGTGCCTCCACGCAGCATGTCTCCACCTCCCCGTGCCACCACTCCACCCGGTCCAAGCAGCCCTCAGGCTCCCACAGCCACGGATGCCTCTACCTCAGCCGGTTCTCTCTCTCCGGGGTCCAGTCCTCCAACTGGCCCCGACAATCAGCCCCCTCCAAGTTCAACTTAAAGCCAAATATTTAAGCCAAGTACTCCTCCCCACTCCATTTCTCCAACAGCAGTGCCTGGACTGCCCATATGTAGCCTCTGAGCTGTGGTGATTCCCATGGCAGTGGACAGTGTTACCCATTTGATGTGCAAGTTCTCATGCACACATGTGCGGACTAGAAATATGGACTGGCCAATGGCCTTGCTGTTTGTTACTTTTGATGCCCCTTTTCCTGTGCAGTTTCTCATGCACACATGTGCGGACTAGAAATATGGACTGGCCAATGGCCTTGCTGTTTGTTACTTTTGTTGCCCATTTCCTGTGCAGTTTCTCATGCACACATGTGTGGAATAGAAATATGGACTGGCCAATGGCCTTGCTGTTTGTTACTTTTGATGCCCATTTCCTGTGCAGTTTGTCATGCACACATGTGCATACTAGGAATTTGGACTGGCCAATGGCCTTGATGGTTTGCACTTTTGATACCTATCTGGATATTATGTAAAAAGACTGTTACTCATGTTGTCTGCTTTGTCGCTGCCCTTGCTAAATAAAAAGTTTTATGTATGGGTATAGGTTCATGTGACACATGCTCTGTATGCCACTTTCACATTGGCAATTTCTTGATTTACTTTTTCAGAGGTTGCCAGAGGTGACAGGCACTTTTATTCTTCTTGACTCCGAGGCTTGAGGGTGCATTGATGGTTGTTTGTGATGATCTACTCTTATCCTAATCATTCTATGGTCAGGTTTGCTAAATTGTACACATGTCATGTTAGGATGCAATACCACAACAGAGGTGAATTCTATCCACAGGATTACTTGCGGGGTGGCCAGGGTCCGTCATATCTGCGTGATCTTTCTTGATGTGTGCACAGCAGTGTTGATGTGTAGTCATCTTGTGTAGGCCTGTCTTCATAGTCACATTGGGTACATTTAAATGTGTGCACTTGAGTAGTCATACAGTGTGATTGGCCTGTCATTGTCAGTAGTGTTGAGGTGTATGTGCCCCTGCACATGCCAACTACACACATGTATGATCCAGCTAATGAGTGCCTGTTTGTTTACATTGTCAGACATGTGCTTCAGATTGTGGACACATGGAGGAGTTGTAGGTTGAGCACTGTGTCGGTGTGTCCTTGCACTCCTGGGGGACACCTACTTGTTGTCGCTGTCAGTTGTGAGTATGCAGTGTGTGCAACTGCAAAGTCAGTGTTGTGTTTTATTGATCAGCCATAGGTCTTGTTTAAGTTTGTGCTCACTGTGCTGACCTGCTCAGCCACACTGACATTATTTGTGAGTTTTCTCATGCATTTCTGTCACTTGACACATTTTAGGGACAAGTATAGTATGTGGTATGAGGAGTCATACCATCCCCTATAGGTGCTTCTCATGCCTACACATTGTGAGTTACTCATCTATGTGTTTTTGCACAGTACACTCCTCACCTGTCCAATACTGATGTACACACCACTTCAGTCTCATGTCTTCCACCCCATGCCTTGCCAGTGTGTGACCCTCCCCAACACTTCATAGTGTGACACTATACTGTGGGAGGATGATCTGTGTACAGGACCAATGTGCCACTCAGGACAGTTTCACAATTAGTTATGTGTTATTTTCTTCTACTTGGTTGCAGTCATGGTTGCTCATGTGCAGTGCATATGTTTGAGCAGCACAGTCCTCTAGTCATGTTGTTTGCATCTGGGTTTTCCTGAGTTGTGCAGCTGTGGGTGATGGCTAAGCTGTATGTCTGTTTGCTGAGGCACTGCTACCCTTCCTGAGTGTGATGTGATCTGTGTGCTGTGATGATTTGTGGTGTGGAAGTTCATGGTGGAGCACTCAGATATGTGTGCTACTGGTTTTGTTGGTGTTCACACAATGGTGGTGTTCACACACTGACTGCATGCAGTGCTGTCAGTGTGTGTTGCCTTGTACTTCCCTGGTGTGCATCCCCCTGATGTCCAGCTGAGTTGACTATGTGATGAATTGTTTTTTGCATATGTTGTGTTTTTGTGGTTGATGGATGCAGTGTTTGGCCTGTGTTGGCTCTTTCTACTGACAGGTGCATGTGTGTGTGATGTTCTATTTGCATGACATTGTGTGAGAGTAGTTTGTGCATTGTAATACATTCAGATGTGTGTTGAATGTGTAGTGTGCATTTCTTGTGTGAATGTCACATGCAGCAATGTGGAGTCTTGTTCATGAGCTTGTTTTGAGTGCACAATAGTGCTATGTCCTCCTATATTTGACCTGTCACTTGTCAGGATTGTGCATGTGCATGCTTGTGGTACACATTGACACCATGCTCACTTGATAACTGGTGTGGTGTCTATGTCTGTGTTAGCTGATTTGTCCCATTGATCACAGTTAGTGTTCATGATTGGCATTTGATAAAGCAATTTTTGATTGGTTTGGGGTATGGTGTCTGTGCATTTGTCCTTAGTGAAAATGTTGTGTTTTCCTGTTCTGTCTAGGGTCACATTGCCTATCCACTGTTTGCCTGCACATGGCTGAGCTTGTTGGACTTCTTTGGATGTTGTTTGTGAGATTTGTGTTTGGCTATTGGTTTTTGATCAGCATTGGTTCAGACATCCCTGAGTGGGAGTCTGACATTTGTAGATACACACCAGGGTGTGTGATTGGTTGTCAGGAAACTCACAGGACCTTATTTGCACCTTTATGTGTGTTTCTCACAGGTGTTGAGTATTGCAGGTGTGAGATGGGTAGATGAGGGGTATGTGTGAAGGTCCTACTTGGGTTTGACAGTCAGGGAGTGTGACAATGAGCCATGTGTGTTGTGCTGGTGGCATACACATGTCAAGGTAGTTGACACAGATGTGGGGCTGGCCACTGTATGGCTTCTGACACTTCCTATCCTTCCTGTGCCTATGCATAGCTTGCATTGCTGTATCCCAGAGATATTGCACAGATGTCACTTTGGTTTAATTTCAATCACTGTGCCACCCATGTCTGATTTGATGGCCTAAGGGTAGTGTGATATGTTCCTCCTCTTGCATGTTATGTACAAATGCTATGTGGCTTGCTCCATGGTTTTCCAGCACTGTGCACTCCACTTTGGGGTAGTCCATTTATTGTCATACATTGCTGCTGACCTATGGTATGTGTATGTGGCAGAGTGTCAGTGTGGGATCTGTCTGAGGGACTTGACATGCAGTGTGAACAGTTCAGTGGTTGTTAATATGCAGAGTGAGTCTTCATTTCTTAATTTACTCAGTTTGATTCACATGAGTGAAAGGCAGGTGTGTGGAGGAGGGTTGTCCAGCCCCTGACCTTCTGTGCAGGGTGTTCATCTTCACCCCCACCTTCCCAGTCAATCTACCTTGCCCTTTGATGTGTGAGGTGCAAGGTCGAGCCACACCTGGCTGCTAAATAGTGCATTGAGGGGGAGGGGCACAAGAGGGGCCCACAGCATGTGCAGAAATGGATGTGGGAAGCGTGCTGTGGGCTGTGGGCAACTGGACGTGAAGGTGGAGCCCTGCGAAGCTGCCCAGACTGCCCATGCCTGGCGCCGGCCCTGCCTACTACATTGTGCGCAGGTTTTCCCGCGTCTTCACCGCTGCGGTGACGTGACCGGAATATTGCAGTGATTTCGATGTTGATGGGTGACCCCAATGCGGAGGTGTGGATTTCTAGCAAGCAGGGCATGTGTGAGTACACTGGGGGATATGTTCCTGTCTCCACCAGAGTGTCTGATGTGGACAGGAACCGTATTTCAGCACAGGAGTTGTGTGTTGTGGTTGTATGCGGAGATGTGTTATTTACGTACCTGCGGTGTTGAGCGCGGCGACGTCTTATATGCTGGTAGTGGATCAGGTACAGCAGCGGAAGGGCTTGAAGAGCTGGATCCATAGCGGTCAGGAGCGCGTGGAGGTACCCGGGATTCGAGTTTCGATCTCCGTAGTCGTGCTTCCGCCGTCTCCAAGTGGCTGGTTTCTCCGCTGCGTTGTAATGGCCTGTTTGAGGCATCGTGATTTGTCCGGCGGTCGTAATGTCATTCTGCACGGCGGTCTTTCTCTATTGGCTCCCTCCGCCACCGTTGCGGAAGGAAATTCCTGGCGGATCCCGAAACTCCGCAGCGGACGGGAAATGGACTATCTTTGCCCATTGTAATATGGCGGACGCGAGGACCGCCGCTGGAGTGCGGAAAAGGACGTTTTCCGCCACCGCCAGCACCGCGGATGTGCCAAACACTGCCATCCTAATGAGCCCCTATATTAACTCAGGGAATGTGCTGGACAATAAACATATAGAATATACTATTCCCACTCCAAAATACAAAAACTCAGGGAAGGTGCTGGACACTAAACATATATAATTTACTATTCCCACTCCAAACTATATTAAGTCAAGGAAAGTGCTGGACAATAAACATATAAAATATACTGGGCCATATGTATCAAGGCGAATTGCGATCGCAAATGCTGAAATTCGCAGAATTTCAGCATTTGCGATCGCAATTTGGCCTAGTGCTATGTATGAAAGCACAACTGTCTCGCAATTTAAGGAATCGCAAGATTTGCGATTCCTTATTTTGCAAATGCATTTAAGGAATCGCAAATTGCGATTCCTTAAATGGAATGTATGAAGCACCCAAGTTGTGCGAATATGGCATAAGGAATCGCAAATTACCACCAACTACAGGTTGGTGGTAATTTGCGATTTCTTTCAAAAATGCAAATTTTTGCATTTTTCAAAGTGGCATGTGGCGCACACACATGCCCTTAGGGCATGTATGTGCGCCACATGTGCACACATGTTCATTTCAGGGTGCAACAGGGTGTCCTTTTGACACCCTGGCACACTTGAAATTGCATTCTCAATTTGCGATTCTCTAATTGGGAATCGCAAATTGAGAATGTCTTCCCATTCATTCCTATGGGCCTCTAGGCCCATAGGAATGAATGGGAGGTATTCCTTAATTGCGAATCGCAACTTGCGATTCGCAATTAAGGAATATGTAGGATTCGCAAAATGTATTGCAAATCCTACATACATAGCGTTTTGCGATTCTCAAATAGTGATTCTCAAAAATTTGCTATTTGAGCATCGCAAAACCTAACATTGATACATATGGCCCACTATTCCCACTCCCAAGTACAAAAAGTCAGGGAAGGTGCTGGACACTAAACATATATAATTTACCATTCCCACTCCAAGCTATATTAAGTCAAGGAAAGTGCTGGACAATAAACATATAAAATATACTATTCCCACTCCAAAGTACAAAAGGTCAGGGAAGGTGCTGGACACTAAACATATATAATTTACTATTCCCACTCCAAACTATATTAACTCAGGGAAAGTGCTGGCCAATGAACATATAAAATATACTATTCCCACTCCAAAGTACAATAACACAGGGAACATGCTGGCCACTAAACATATATAATGTTATATTCCAACTCCAAACAACATTAACACATGGAAGGTGCTGACCAATAAACTCATAAAATGTAATATTCCCAATAAAAACTACATAAACACATAGCTGCTCACATGAAGTAGATTCCAGACTACGCAGCCTTGGTATTCTAGCTACTATGCTGGCCGGGGGCTTCTGAGCAAAGCTTTAGGCACCAGCACTTATTCTTCAACAAATTAAGCGCTGTGTGCTCCCCTTCCTTCACAAATCTCTGCCTCAGTCACTCCGTGTTTTTTGCTCTCTTAACTGTGCTCTGCTGCCCTTCTCATATTCTCACATGGTCAGTCTCTCTGTTGCCGTAAAGCTCGCCTGTTGGTTTCCAAGCCATTCTCATCCAGCTAATTTTTTTTTGTTTAGTTTACACCCCACCCCCTTCATTGCTGTCCCACGCATTATGAATAACTGAGTTGTTTGCCTGATTTTTACATGCATTTCTGTGCAACTGCACCCAATAGCGTTCGCTGGTCTTCATGGGGAAAACACTACCACTAACTTGTACTTGTTAAATAACAATGAAAAGTCACATTATCTATTTTAGTGAGAACCGTGGCTTCAGAAGATAGCCATCTTTGTTTACAAACAGCGCCCCCTCCTCTTCAAGGGCACTGCAGCTGGGAGACAGCAAATGTGTTACTTTTGTTTTTGCACTTAATGTTAAGGGCTGTGCAAGATGAAGCCTCCTCCAATATAATGTTTTACAGAAAAAAGAAACAATTTGTGCACCTGGGACTTATCGTGCCCATGAGAGAGTTATGCAGCTTCTAAGACGTACTACAGGGCTTCTATTGTCCCAAAAGTGTATCCCTTTTACCTTTATAAAAACCTGTGTTAAAAATGCAAAACATATCTCGGTATTTTGTTCACTTTAAAAAAGAGAACCATTCTATTTCTTTGTAGGAACAATAACTTTCCACTCTTTGAAATAATTCCCTGTGCATTGTGGTACAATGTTGAGTCTCTTCTAAACTGGGGTCCTTCCCAACCCACTGTATTGGTGCATAACTTCGATAGACATACCTCAGACTATATTAAAGGCAGCTCTGTCTGTAGCTGCTTGTTCATATCTCAGTTTAAGGATCTTTCAAGGCAGCACTGTTTCTAGTAAGGTGAGCAAACAAGAAGGTATTTTATGATAACATAACCAACAACAAATGTCATTCTGAAATGCGTTACATGTACATCCATACTCGGCCTTGTATTTGTATGTGACCTAGTCTCCTCACTTTCCACAAGGTAGTAGATTCAGAAAGGTTAAAAAAAAGTGCAAATTATGCTATGCACGTTTGACGCCTATGACTGTCTTTAGTATACAAGACATATAGGAATTACTGTTCCATGCACATGTCAATCATACATATCATAATGGGCGGGAAGCATTCCTCTCTTCTACTTAACTAGCTAACATATCTATATTTTATAACCCTATGTGTACACACCTCTATGACAACTGACTGATGAACGCTTCCCCATTTTCTGCAGCATTTTAGATGCCACAAAACGCTGCGTTATCTTCTGGCATTTCAACAACAGCCTCTTATTGACCAGCTCAAAGAGACTCCTTAGGTGAAACTGAGAAGGATATAAAGCTGGGTCAGCCTTTGCAGAAATCAAATTTGCAATCCGATTCTTACACGCGTAGCTTGCAGTATGTACATTAACCTACTGAGCTACCTTAATCTTTTAATCTACCTCTGCAACAGCACGCTTTGTTCCTTTACATCTCCTCTTCCCTCCCTCAAATTCCAGTTGCCTGTTACCCCATCCTCGCTTTTATCATCACTACATTCTCTCAATACTCCTTTAGTGCTCTCACTCCGCCCTCCTTACCGAGCTCCTCCTCCTCCTACTTCTCCCAGTTTCCCCTATAATGTTTCCCTCATCTTATCTGCCTTTTCTCTCCTGCTATTCCATGTGCTGCATCTATCCTGTCCCTCCTCTCCCAATTTCATCCTAGCTGTAGCTACCCCCATTTCACTCCTATGCTCTCCACCTTTCCTCATCACTTTCTCCCTCACATTCTGCTTACACAATAGGAATCTGTGTGTGTGTGTATCTGTGTAAAGGAGTGAGTGAGTGCACCAAGTAGATGGGAGTGGCAATGGTGGAACACAGAGTAAGGGGCAGGTGTCATATACTCACTGACCAAGGTCCCTCCTAGTTTCTGACTTTCTGCACTCTGGAAACAATAGAGCAGTTTTCTATTGCATAATTAAATAACCGAAAAGCAACATTAGGCCTCAAAGCTGATGGGTGCATGTTTACAGATATCCTGTGTTCTACTTTAGCTGGGGTACCTTCTGGCAAGTATAAAACAGGTGTCCCACAAAGCATGCATTCGAAGTTTTCTATCTGTTACAGCCTTCTCACCCCAATCCCTCATTGTTATTTACATTTTTTCTTCTGCATGTATCTCAGGGGCTTCTAGTTTTGCATCTTATGATCCATATAATATTTATAACTGTTTTCCAGCAATAGGAGCAGTGCTCATGAATAGCCATCAGTAGGCGTGGTGACCATGTGCCAGTGCCCTCTGGGGACGATGCATTGTGTAGAGCTCCTTGCTTTTAAGCGTTTCCAAAAAAAACAATGTAAATATTGTAGTGTAATCAGAAGCCAAAATATCTAGACGGGACGTTCAAGGATATTCTTTTCAGCAGTGAATAGTATCATTTGATCATAATCCTGCTGTACCATCCTTGAATATTTGGGAATGCTGTAGTCACATCGACAGGCATAGGAGAGGAAGCCGCACGTTTTGCACCAAACCTGAATCTATGGGCCATATGTAGGTAGCTAAATACCGGTCGGTAACGGCCGAAATTCGGTAAAACTCCCGTTACCGACCGGTATTTAGGCAATTGAGATGTAGGAGGCCGGATTTAAGGAATCGGTAATTTACCGATTCGTTATTTTAAGGAATCGGTAAATTACCGATTCCTTAAATCCTATGTAGGGAGCACTCAAGTGAGTGCATTTTTGGTTTCAGGATTCGTTATTTACCACCAACTACAAGTTGGTGGTAAATACTGAATACCTTTAAAAAGCAATTTTGTGCTTTTTTAAAAGTGCCATGTGGCAGACAAACATGCCCTTAGGGCATGTATGTGCGCCACATGTGCACACATGCACGATTCAGGGGTGCAACAGGGTGTCAATTTGACACCCTGCCACCCTTGAATATGCTCCCCCTATTACCGATTCGGTATTTACCGAATCGGTAATAGTGACTGGCTTCCCATTCATTCCTATGGGCCTCCAGGCCCATAGGAATGAATGGGAAGGTATTCCTTATTACCGATTCGGTAAATACCGAATCGGTAATACCGAATAATACCGAATCGGTAAAATTTACCGAATGTTTACCTACATTCTATTTACCGATTCTTAAATACCGAATCGGTAAAATTCGGTATTTAGGAATCGGTAAATAGAAATTACCTACATATGGCCCTATGTGTTTTTCACTCACTGTTAATACAATTAGTAGTAGTTTGTCGCATGCAATCTTCCCATCCTGTTTCTTTCAGGATCTAGTGGTACGTTCACAATGACTGTTGCCTTCTAGCAAGTCCACCATTCCATGGTATACGGTGCCCTATGCACTGTTTCATGAGTCACCAAAATCAGAAGCAATGAGTGAGTGCAGTCTGTGTACATTTAACATTTTGTAATCTGCCCAGCAAAATTTGAGAGCAGCAACCTTACGGTTTCTACTGATGTCACTGTTTTCAAATGTGCAGCATTTGTGTCAATACTGGAATCAGGAAGGGAACAACTGGGCACCAACCTAATGCAGAAGATATTGGTGAAATGTGAACCCGAATGCAGAGTTTATTTTTATGTCTTTCCTACCAGACAGGCAAAAGCATACTGTGGGCTATACAGTGCTTAATTTTTATTAGTGCCAGGGCCCAAAGATTTGCTTAGAACTATGCTGAAGGCCCCTTTGAAGGTTACCTAGAGAGGTGTCCTTTTGGCAAGTGGATACAGAAACCTCATGAATCTGTGGAAAGCTGTTGAAAGTTTACGCAAGTTAGCAGCCACCTGCAGGTTTAAGGGTAACCTGGAAGAATGCATCCATGGCCAGTTCATGCTAGGCTGTAACATTGAAAGGGTCAAGGATGAGTTGTGGCAAAGGGATGACCCAAAATTTGATGAAGTGTTATTGATTGCAAAAAAGATAGAACACTCACTAGCCTGTGTTGATACTATAAAGAAAGAGCATGATCCTGACTCACTAGAAAAGGTACATGTGGTGAACAAAATGATATTGAAACATACTGACCTTCCTCTTCCAGGAAAACTGTTTAATGGGAAGAAAGTGGTGCTCCAGGTCACATGGCAAATGACAAGAATTGTCCTGCCTTATTAGCCAAGTGGTACTCCAAGTTGGACATGGTACGAAAGTCCTGTTGATAAAGTCAAAGTCAACGGACAATCTGTTGGCATGCTGTTTGACTCTGGTGCAGAAATCTCATTAATCCCTAGAGATTTCTATACATAGAAACTTTTAGGCAGAGTCAAACTCTTCAAACCTGACATCAGGCCCTTAGCCTATGGAGGCCAACCCATAAAGTTGCATGGGTACTTCATTGGTGACTCATAGTACAAGCGACGTCTCACAACTGGGAAAATGTATATCTCTTGTATATCTCTTGCAGAGGTGAGAGTATAATTAGCTGGTTCCACCAAAAAGATTTAAATGTCATGCTGGATCCTAACTGTGAGCCGCGCATCATTTTAAAACGCCTTGCTAACGCAGTAGATTTGGTTCTTGGTGAGTCTGCTGTGTCCAGCACCTCGGTAGCTGAGGTCAAGAAGTGTGAGAATGGCATTCCTCATTGCGCCAAGAATTTAAGGGAGTCTTCGAGGAAAAGTTGGGATGCTTCTCTGATGTTTCCCACAAGATTTTCTTGAGAGATAAGGTTTCCCCTGTGGCATGCAAGGAGCAGGGTGTACCATTAGCATTGAAACAACACGTGGGCTGAGCTTAATAAATTGGAAAAAGAAGTGATTATTGTTAAGTCTGAAGCAACAAAATGGCTTGCCCCAGTTGTAAGTGGATACAAGCCTTCAGGTGATATACGTTATGTGTAGACCTAAGGGGTCTCAACAGGGCAGTAGTGGTAGACAAGTATCCTGTCCCAAACATCTCAGAGATGCTTGCCCAGTTAGAGAGAGTGCAAGTCTTTTTTACTTTGGGGCTTAAAGCGGCGTACCATCAAATTCACTTAGATGAGGATTCCATGGGTTTAACTTCCTCTATCACGCAGTTTGGTTTATTCAAATTCACAAGATTGACTTTTGGACTTAGCTCTTTGGAAGACCACAACAGCAGAGTTATGGCGGATGTTTTAGGAAACGTTCCTGGAGTAAATATCTATCAGGATGATGTTTTAATCTATGGGTCCAACCAAGGAGAACATGATTATAGGCTAAGGTTAGTCTTGGAGAGGTTCAGGGCAAGAGATATTACCTTGAGAGAGAATAAATGCAAGTTTAATCAAACTGAAATTGAATATTTAGGTCATACGTTCTCCTAGGATGGTGTGAAACCTAAAGAGCAGTTGGTTCAAACCATTAAGAACTTGTATGCTCCCAATAATACGGAGGAATTAGTAACATTTCTCAGAATGACTGAGTATTATAACTAATTTGTTCCGTCCTTTGCCGGCCGAACCCATAATTTGAGATCTTTTTTAAAAAAGGGTGTGAAGTTTGTTTGGTCCTCCCAATGTAAACATGACTTTCAAGATGTGAAGGCTGCTTTGAACAATGCCCTGTTCTTGCAAAGCTTTGAAGTGAGGGATCGTTCCATTTTAATTACCGATGCTAGCAATAACGGGTTGGGGGCAGTGCTTAAGCAGATGAAGGATGATGAATCATCATGTTCATTTCAAGGAGTTTGATGGGGCCTGAAAACAGGTATTCTGCAATTGAGCAGGAAGCTCTTTGCATCTACTGGACTATAAAAAAGTGAAGAAATTCCTCTGGGGGATGGATTTTGTGGTTAGGACAAACCACAAGCCCATCAAAGATGTATTTTGTAAGAAAAGCTTGGTTGCAATATCAAGTCATATTTGTAAATGGGTTGTGGCCTTACAGCACTATATTTTTGAAGTGGAGTACATTCCTGGGGCAGAGAACAAAGTTGTGGATTGTTTGTCAGCTTAGGTCCGGGACAGACAAATTCTGATCCTGAAGTGGAGAATGATATATGGGATTTAGGTGAATATAAGGTTTGCGAGGTCACTGATGGTGTCGTCAGTGAGTGTGAATAGAAATTCCTTTTAAATGAAGACGTGATTTTAAAGGAGGTGATCGATTTGGCCAGAAAAGGGTGGACCTCTAAAAAGGATGTGAACGAAAGTGGTTTAAGGTTTTGGAATGTAAAAGATGAGCTGTCTGAAAGTAATGGAATGCTATGGAGGGGTACGATGTTGATTCCGCCTAGTAAAGTCAGAGAGAAGCTCATGCAGTTGGGTCACCAAGGACACTTAGGAATTTCTCACACTAAAGAGAGGATCAGGTTGCACTTGTAGTGGCCGGGAATGGACACACAACCTAAGAGGAGTGTCCGGGAGTGCATGGAGTTCTGTTCTAGTGACAATACCTGTAAAATGAGAGTTCAACCAATGATGATGAAAAACACCCCAGGAAGAGTGGGCAGGGAGTGGCTTTTGACATCCTAGGGCCAGTCACGGGCAAGGCTGGTCAGTCATATGTATTAGTATTGATGGATATGTTCTCGCGATGGCCAGAAATATGCATCACACAAAACACAGAGACAGGTAAGGTAATTCCCTTTCTCAAGGATGTTTTCAGCAGAGAGGGACTTCCAGATTGTATATTAATGGATAATGGTGTCCAGTTGGTGTCTAGAGAAATGGAGGCATTCTTATCCTTAAGAGGGATTAAACACAAAAGGTGCTCTCTCTATCATCCCAAGACTAATAGGATGGTAGAGAGATTCAATAGAGTGTTAAAGGAGTCTATTCAGATTTCTAAAACATAAGACAAGGATTGGAAGAAAGACTTATTTGAAAGAGTTGAGGTTTACCACTTAACACCTCATTTAGTCAGAAGTAGAGTGCCCTTTGAATTGTTTAGGGGAATGATACCTAACACTATGGTGAAACCATCGTGGATGATGTGTGGCAAATCCACTGGCGTGTTACCTGACAAAGGTGATGGAAAAGAACCCAACAAGTGAGAGTTTGGAAGAGAAAACAAAACTTTGATGTACGTAAGGCCATTAGTCATACTATGTAAAAGCTGGAGACATGGTGAAAGTTAAACTTCCACAGAAAAATGGAGCTTCAAACTTTTTCTCACCTGTTAAAAATGGGGCTCTCTAGTTCAAAGTAGCTTGCACCTTGTCCAAGTAGGGACTCTTTCCTTCTAGTAAGTGTAACGGAGTTACACACGTAAAATATCCACTGCTCCCTCTCTTGGTAGCTTGCCACAAGCAGTCAGGCTTACCTCAAAGGCAATGTGTAAAGGTTTTGCACCTAACACACAGTAACACAGTGAAAACACTACAAAATGACAGCACACCTGTTTTAGAAAAATAGGCAACATTTATCTGTGTAAAAAAGGACCAAAACGATAAAAAACCAACATACATAAATTAAAATATGAATTTTGTAAGAATCAGCTAAAAATACAGTGCCCCGAAGTTGATAACTCCATCCAGGGCTATCGCGGCATCCTGAACAACAAATCCAACAGTTCAAGCTGATCGCGAGGTGTCGGGAAGACTCGCAAACAGTACCTTGGAAATGCAGGGCATCGTGGACCTGGCGATGAGATCTGAAAATGCGAAGTTGCAGGCGTCGGCAGACGTCGGTTCTGGAAGTCAGTACTGAAGTCGTCTGGCCCTTGAAGACACGCGTATTGTAGATCGAACTCAGTTATGTTAAAGTCAGGAGCGGTGGGGCCAGGGCTGTGATGTGAATTGGGATGATGCATCGTGCGGTGCCCACAGGTCATGTGCAGGCAGCACCGTGGCGTCATTGCTGAAGCGCTGTCGTTGGTAGACCCAAGGTTGCAATGCAAAGTAGGGCGATGCATTGTGCGGTGCTCACAGGTCGCGGTGCAAGCAGCGGCGCCGGTTGATGAGGCTGGAGTCTATGGCGCTGACGTGAGTAGACCAGGGCTGTGGTGTGGGGCGGGTGATGCTGTGTATCTCACAAGCGGTGTCCACAAGCCATGGTGCAGGCAGCGGCATCGATGTCAGCGTGGAGTATCGTTGTCGGTGATACCAGGGCTGCGATGTGAAGTGAGGCGATGCAACGTGTGGTGCCTACAGGTTACGGTGCAAACAGCAGCTCGATGACGGCATCAGGCATCGTCGTTGGTGAGACCTGGGTTGCGTTGTACAGCGGGGCAATGCTTCGTGAGGTGCAGTCAACTCACGGTGCAGGCATCGGTGATGGCGTTGATGTTCCATTTTCTTCTGTTGCAGCACAAACGCGCAGTGCCCAGTGCTGGTAAGCAGATGAAGTCAAAGTCTTTGATGCTCCTAAGACTTCCAACAGGAGGCAAGCTCTACCTCATACCTTTGGAGAAGCTTCACAGCAGAATAAAGAAAGTTCAGTGCAGTCCTTTCCCTGCCCAAGACAGAAGCAGCACACAGCTGGCCAACACAGCAAAGCACACAGCAATGTGGTAGTCTCTCCTGACAGCATTTCCAGCCCTTCTTCTAGGCAGAGTCCTTAGTCAGGAGCAATGTTCCCTCTAATTTCTTTCCTCTGTGTGCGGCAGTGCAAGATCTCTGTGCGCTGCAGCCAAGGCTGTGTGCGCCAAGTATACGAGTGCAGCCTGCGAGTATATAAATCTGTGGCAATTACCACTCAAAACTTTTGTTTGCAATGAGATAGAGAACAAGTGCATTTCACACATATAGCTCTAAATAACAGGGTCTTGTGACAGTTTTGCACTGTGGAGATAGATCATCATGACATTAATTGTTTATTCTAGTTGCACCTATACCCTAGGCTTAGAAAAGGACAAGACTCAGAAGGGATCCCCATTATAAGATTTTACTGAATATTCTTGATTGAAGCACTGATCATTTGGTGGGGGATTGATGGAAGACTATACAAGAGAATATATATTTAGCAAGTTGGCAATTACATAACACAGTTACATTTTGATGTACTACGTAATGATTAATGTCTTTGCTAAGAGGAAGTGTGTGAAATGTGCCCATCTATGCCAAACATAGACTGTGGGAAAGGGTGGCTCAGACAAGTCAAGTGCCACCACTAGATGTGTGACACATTTGCTTCTTTCGTTGGTCCATGCCATTCTTCCAGTGCTGATAAATTATATCAAGGTCAACTTTCCTATTTAAGAAATAGGCCTTTGTTATCATCAGCATAACCAAGTGATTCTCCTCCAGTTTAGTTCTTGATTTAGACTTGATAGTGTTCAAGTGACTGAATCCTGGTTCACAGTCTGCACTTGATGACTGAAATGTTGGAACATGGCTGACAAGCCACATAATGCAAAGCATGCTATTGGTTGGACATTCAAGAACGGCAGGTGGTATATGTCAATATCACTCAGCAAACCTGAGAAAGGAAAGATAAAATGTAGTTCTTGTATACATTTATCATGATACTCAGTGAAAAAATATTGAGCATTATCTCACATCCATTTAATTTTTTATAGATCTACTCAGAGACGTTTTAACCCATAGGCAAAGTGGGCTCTGGCCCAGGACCCTAGCTTTTCAGGGGGCCCCCTGAGAGAGCCAGCTCGGTTCTGCAGAGTCGTGATCTAGTTACTCTGAATAATTCTTACACAGATTGTAATGGATTCTCACACATCACCCCTATTCAAAATAAATGAAAGGAAAATGGTATTTGAAACAGACATTTTGCAGTGAAATGATGCGTTTATGTTTCATTCTTTCAGATCAAAGCAGAACCTCACATATTCATATGTCACAGATATTATTTGCAGTACTATTAGTGAACTGCTGCTGTGTTACAATATTGAAAACGCACCTCACTATCCCTAAATATTAGATGTAAACACATTTAGAATATGGACCAGTGAGTCTGTCCACTGTCAGTGGCCTGGCCAAAGAGGGCATGAAAGAGCTGAAAATGGATCATAAATTCAAAGTTGTTCCGAACAGCGGCCCCCAAAATACGTTTGGCGCAGGACCCCCAGAATTCGTATGATGTCCCTGCTGCCACCCTCTAGGAAGACAGAAAGATGACGTATAGTGCTGTAGAAAACTAATGATTACTGCTGAGTTGGATACTGAACAGACATTAATGAGCAATTTGTGTGCTTGCTGATGTTAGTTGTGAGAGGTGTAATTTCAATCTCTACCATAACATCTTGTCTTTGTTTTGGCATCAAGATTTATCACCAGGCAAGTAGAGCACCATGTCATTTGGATATGGATGCATGTCTCTTTAGAAGGGGCCTTGGACAATCCCTTACTCTAGGAAATCCTTATATGTTTTTATTTACTTTGTCTTGTGGCTACTTCAAAAATCTCTGGGATGTTTTATATATTAGTCTATTTATCATGTTCAAGCTACCCGGTACTTATCTTGTTCAAAGTATCCTGGTGAAAACAGGTCAACTATTTCCAGTAGTTTAGTGGAGGTTCCTGTTCTTTGAGTGATGGCCTGAAGCCTTCATCAGTTTGTGGATCCTATCAAAGTATCTAAGGTCAGTTATCTTGGTGCTCGAATGTGTTAGCAACAGCTGTCTCTTCGATCTTAGACTCTGCCAAAGCGACACAAATTGAAAGAGCTACATTGAGACTTGTAGTGTTAAAGTCAGACTTGCATAGTTGCTATTTGTGCATGCTTCTGTTAAAACCCAAGCTCCTGCAGCAGGCGCAGAATGCACCCCTGCTGATTCAAGCAGGGAGCACACATCACCTACTCACGGGTTGGTCCATTGCTTACATGTCATTAGCCTGCTCCTGGCCCAATGTTAGATCCACATTCATAGCATTCAGTAGGCCTTTCAAAGTAAAGCAGGTCTTAATTCCTGCATTAGTCTAATAAAATGGAAAACTATTTTAAGGGAATTACACTATTTGTGGTGATGTGCTACTTGATGTTAGTTAAATACATTTGGGATTTTCCAACAGTAACTGTCGACACCCACCTCAACTGGGGCAGGCTTTTGTAACGGTCATTTTGAAACTGACAGTGAATATTTGGGAAGAAACTAACTCTACCCTACTCATTGTTCACTAACATTCAGTTCTGTGATCTGAATTTTACACGTCTTTGTAGCAGGCACATTAACCCTTTGCTCTACTTTAGGGTGAGCAGAAACTGCCACTAGACAAAACTCCGCTCTCTGTCCAGCAGGAGTATTAATCACCAGAGTTATATTGGTACTTTTATTGTTGCATGACACTGCTGGACACCCAAGGAAATCTGTAGCACCTGCTATAAAACAAAAAGTTATTTTGAACACAGCACCCCCCAACCCACAAGGTCAGTGCCAGGAATGACTGCACCAAGTGCTAAAGCCGCACAGCAACAGAGCAATGCCATAAAAAATCCTACATATGCATCATAAGTCATCATTTGAAACAAAAAAAAAACATTTAAAAAAGCAGTAAAAAACAGCATTATTTACCCGAATCGAAGTCTGATCCTAAAACCCTGCAGTTTCATTATTTAATTTTAGCATCCTAGAACAGGGGCCGTTCCATACCTGAATGTATAGCGGGTGTGGAAGGTGGGGAGGGGGTCACGGGGAGAGAGAAAACATGGCCTGCACTATAGGGACCGGCATGTTTACAGTGCATGTTAAAAAATGCTAGTGCAAAGCAGTTCCGATTCTACAGTGCGAACAGCTGTAGTTTGATAAGAAACAAGAAATTATTGTTTCTTGCAACATACATCAGGATTAGGCTCAAAGGGCTTCAGACCCACCCCACCACCCCCCGTCGTGTGTGTCAGCCCGGGCTGAGACAGCTTCCCGGGCACACACACAGCCGCACCCCAGTACTTCACAGGTCTTTAAAAGACAATTTACTTTTTAACGAGACTTTGTTGTTGTTTCACCCCTTCTTAGAGCCCCTGCATCTCCACTCTGCATATTGCTAGAAGACTGTACTTTTCACGGCGTTCCCATTTAAAATGCTGTGGCTGGTGAATGGTTTACATCTCTAGCTAAGCAGAGACGTGCGTGCTTTGTAAGACTGTCTGCGCGCTTGGAAAAGACCCTGTGCGCGCCCGCGCGAGCGCGCAGCTTACTGGGAACAATGGTTCTGAGTGTGGTTCGACTTGTGGAGATGTGCTGGAAGCAGTGTGATTGGATGTACATATGTAGACGCATTTGTTCTACATTCATCTCTACAGTTTGCTGCATGTGCCCTTCGATACTTGCCTTGTGCCATTAAAAGTAGACGCGCCAGTGACGCCTCACACACTGTGTATTAATGTAAGCCTTGATAGACAACTACAGGCATTGTCCTTTGGTGTAAATCCAGATATACACTAAGAGCCAGATTACAAGTCTGGCAGGACTCGTGGTGGCGTGGCGGTGGTGGATCCAGCCACCGCCACGCCGGCGGTCCAACTGCCCGATTACGACTCGGGCAGTCGGACCGCACTAGGACTGTCGGCTCCGCCAGGGAACCGCTCTTCCCTGCCGAAGGAGCGGCAGTCAGAAGCTGCAATATGCTTGGGGGGACCTCCACGGTCCCGCCAATCATATTACGAGTTTCCTCTCAGCCAGGCTTTTTGTGGCAGTTCCACCGCCATGAAAAGCCTAGCGGAGAGGAAAAAAAGGGGGCCATACAGCCCCCCCGTACCTCAGATATATGTGGATGCACACAGAAGGGAATAACATGTGCCCCCCAGTGTGCATGCACATTGGTTCCTGCACGGCATGGACTTTCGAGTCCATGCCGTGCAGGAACCTTGTAAGGCGTTCCCATTGCGGTGCCTTTTTAAAAGGCATTGCCTCCTTTTAAAGGGCACCGCAGGGGGAACTGCCCACCCGCCAGACCACTGAAAAGTAGTAATCTGGCAGATGGGTGGGGGCGACCTTCGGCGAAGAGGTGGCACGGCAGTTTGTACCGCCGAGCCACTGCTCTGCTGTAAGGTCATAATTAGGCCCTAAGTGATTTTGTTAAGTGACAGAATTGCAGACTGAATTGTGGCGAAACTTGCACAGATCGGTTTATCTGACTGTGCCTCACATTCCTTGTAAAATTTTGCTTAAATACCCAGAAGTATCATCGTGACTCAGCATACACATTGCTACTCCGTGTGCTATAGAAGCAGGATGGACGTTACTGGAGTCTCTCCCTTTTATGAATTGCAATGAAATGTATCAATGCTTTTTTACCACAATTGATGACATACTGACTCCTCGAAGGGGGGGGGGTGGAATGCACTCACAGTGAAAACTGTCCAGTACATATAGATTCCACGCTGTTAATGTAGTAGAGGGTATTGAAAGATACTAATGCTTCCTCAGGAGCCCCCAATTCATGGCAGATGGTTTTAATGCTGCCCGGGTCTAATGGGCAGGGGCTGCAATTAAAGAAAACATATTTTGAGAAGCTAAATGCAGGGATAGAGGCCTGCTATTACTTAGGCATTCGTCCATCCCAGCGTTATCGGGCATTCAGAGCGATTCACAGATGAAATCCCTGCCTCCTTCATATTAATGGTGCAAAATGCTATATATTTGCTCTATGACGGATATGAACACCCATCGCAGTGCTAAAACAATCTCAGGGCGCGTTGTTGATATTGCACGAAAATTGTATCTTCGATTCGACCCGAGATTAATAAATCAGGTTGTCCAATTTATGTTCTAAACTGAAACACAAACAGTATTAATAAACGTTAACAATTATTTGTCATATTTGTACATGTTATATGCTACGTGATTTACAAATACTTACATACTATGGCTTGGCTCGGGGATTCATTTTCGCGCCTGCCTGTCTCTAGCGCCAAGTACAGCGCTTCTCTGGAGCCGGCATGCTTACTTCTCCTAGTCTGCCTCAGATTGGCCTGGTACATTTTCGAGATTGACGCGGTTCTGCCCAAGCAGCTACGATCTGATTAAACCATGAGCATAAATGATGCTTAGCTGACAGTAAAAGCGTGCAAGAAGCATAAAAAAACTGATATCAGTCGTAGAACTGAGCATCAGCTAAGGTTGCCGAAAGAGGCCTCGACCATCTGTAACGTGATTGGAGAGAGGGGCGGCAGCAAAGACTCTCTAAAGACACATCCACCTGGTTCAATCAATGCCCACAGCAGCGGGCCCAGGACCTGGAAATGCGCTCAAAGCCTCCCTCCCTGATAGGAGAGATGAGGGGAGGGCTCCTTTCCGGTTCCACTTCTTGGAAGTGAGTTGGTTATGAAAGAATGCGTCCGTTCTTGGAAAGACAAGAGTTACGTCGTGAGGGGCAGGCAACCCCATCAAGGTAGAAGAGCCTCGTGGGAGAAATGAAGAGAACTGGAAAATGAACCCTCGCACAGACACTGGCGAGCAGAGAGTGCAGTGATGGCGAGGTTCACGCGCCAGCCCTAGAGAGATCCCTTGTGTCATCACATCAAGCGGCGCATCGAAATTAGGCCCCCTTGTCAGAGAGAAAAAGAGCCCCCCCCACCCCCATTGTGTGTGTCAGCCCCGGCTGAGACAGCTTCCCTGGCAGACACACAGCCGCACCCGAGTACTTCACAGGTCTTTAAAAGACCATTTGCTTGTTAATGAGGCTTTGTTGTTCTTTCACCTCTTCTTAGAGCCCCTGCATCTCCACTCTGCATATTGTTAGAAAACCGTACTTTTCACGGTGTTCCCATTTAAAATGCCGTGGCTGGTGAATGGTTTAAATCTCTAGCTAAGCAGAGACGTGCGCGCTTTGTGAGACTGTCTGCGCGCTTGGAAAAGACCCTGTGCGCGCCCGCGCGAGCGCGCAGCTTACTGGGAACAATGGTCAGGAGTATTCTAAAGTTGTGGGGTCAGAGCCCCAATACTTATACCAGTTTTGGTCTTTGAAGTGCGCAACCTTCAAAGAAAAAGCCTTTGTTGTGCACAAAACCTGGCCCTTCCCTGCTCTGCTCCCAGACACACTACAGGGGGTTGAGACAGCATTGCGTGAGGACAGGCACAACACTATTCAGGTGTCAGCAGGGGCGGCTCCTCCATTAGGGTGGAGGAGGGTCGCCCCACTGCTTTCTCGCAGTGCAAGAAGCAGAAACATAAAATGGTAAAACTACCAGTTTATGTTTCTGCTTCTCGCACTGCGAGAAAGCAGAAGGGTTTGGTTGGGGGTGGGCGGGTGGGCGGGTCTGCTCAAGGGCAGGGGAGGAGTGGCTTGCCCAATGCTGCGGGCCCTGACTGTTTGGTCAACCCTCTGGGGCCGACCAAACCAGTCATGCGCACTCTCCCTTTTCTCCATGTAGGCTGCATGCAGCCTACATGGAGAAAATGGCCTCCCCATAGACGCCTGGCTGGTCGGTGTCCCCACCAATCACAACGCTGCCATTGCAAAGTTGTGATTGGCTTAGGGGAGGGGAGGGAGGCTGCCTGCTTCCTGCTCCGGCCAGGAGCTGAGACGGCGCGGGACCCGAGAAGGTAAGTTTATTTCTTTTTTAAATTAACCCCCCGCATGAACTCCCATGCGATCCCCCCCATCTGTGAGTCATGCCGGCCGCGACTGGGTGTCAGTGACAATTCCTCCCACCACTCTAGCTCAGGAAGGCCCATCAGCCTGGTGATGAGCCACTTGGATATGGAGGGCACACCTCAACTCCCTATATGTGACTGTCTAGAGTTTATGCAAAAAAAGGTCAGATTTCAGGCAACACAGATACGGATTCCCCAGGCAGGCACAGAATGGTAAAGCAAGAAAATGCCCACTTTCTAAAAGTACAACAAAGGGGGAACCTGGTATTCTGGATAATTCATGCAATTTCCTTACTGCAATGATCACAATATGTTACTTCATGTGATTAGGTCATTTATTCAACTTTTCTTTTTAAATAACTTTTATCTTTTTGAATTTATATACATTAGGAAGAACTTAGGTAAAAAAGACTTCTAATCCTTCCATTCCAACACATATCAAAAAACAATTCCAATATTTACAAACATTCACATATTTTTACAACATTTACCACAATATACATTACATACATTTATCACAAATACAACAAAAGCATCAATATAATTCATAAACCAATGTATCATTTGCAACTGGTCAATACAAATTAATTCTTTGCAACTGATAGGTACAAATTAATTCTCCAAACTGGGAACAAAATTTCATTCAGTGTTCCTCAGTATCTAGCATCCCTTCAGTATTGGTCTTAATGCCAATTACTGCAAATGCCGACGTGTTTCAAGCCCCAGGGGACCTCCAAGGGCTCTCATCAGGGCTTCTCAATTATATACACATTGGTATGCACGCAGCGAGGCAGATTGAGTCACGCATTTGGTAGTCGTGTTGGAAGATATCGACCTTTGGGAAAGCTGCACCACCCATAAAGTTGAGGGTCAGCCCAGTTGATTCCCCCATCATTCAGACAGCAGCAAGCTTGATGAAAACTTCCGTACAGCAGATCATACCAATGTGTATATAATTGAGAAGCCCTGATGAGAGCCCTTGGAGGTCCCCTTTGGCTTGAAACGCGTCGGCATTTGCAGTAATAGGCATTAAGACCAATATTGAAGGGATGCTAGATACTGAGGAACACTGAATGAAATTTTGTTCCCAGTTTGGAGAATTAATTTGTATCTATCAGTTGCAAAGAATTAATTTGTATTGACCAGTTGCAAATGATACATTGGTTTATGAATTATATTGATGCTTTTGTTGTATTTGTGATAAATGTATGTAATGTATATTGTGGTAAATGTTGTAAAAATATGTGAATGTTTGTAAATATTGGAATTGTTTTTTGATATGTGTTGGACTGGAAGGATTAGAAGTCTTTTACCTACGTTCTTCCTAATGTATATAAATTCAAAAAGATAAAAGTTATTTAAAAAGAAAGGTTGAATAAAAGTCCTAATCACATGAAGTAACATATTGTGATCATTGCAGTAAGGAAATTGCATGAATTATCCAGAATACCAGGTTCCCCCTTTGTTGTACCTATTGAATACGGCCCGTCCTGGTATCTGTCCTTTTAGGGCCTTACCCCTTTCTTTGTTCACTTTCTAAAAGTGGCATTTTCAAACACGCCATTTAAAAACCATCTTCACCAAATGATGTATTTTTAAATTGTGAGTTCAGACATCCCAAACTACAACTTCCTATCATCTTCCAATGGGAATCTGCACTTGAAAAGGTGTTTCCAGGCAGACCCCATTTTAACCTATGGAACGAATAGCTTTGCAATAGTGAAAAACAAAATGCACGGTATTTCACTATCAGGACATGTAAAAACACACCACTACATGTCCTAACTTTTAAGTACACCGCACCCTGCCCAGTGGGCTGCCTTGAGCCTACCTTAGGGGTGACTTATATGTAATAAACAGGAAGAGATAGGCCTGGCAAGTGGGTGCACTTGCCAGGTCGACAGGGCAGTTCAAAACTGCGCGCACAGGCACTGCAGTGGCAGGTCTGAGGCACCTTTGAAAAGCTACTTGGGTGGGTGGCACAATCAGTGCTGCAGGCCCACTAGTAGCATTTGACTTATAGGCCCTTGGAACACCTGTGCACATTACTAGGGACTTAATAGTAAATCAAATATGCCAATTATGGAAGTACCAATCAATAACACAATTTACAGAGGGAACACTTGCGCTTTAGTATGGCTCAGCAGTGGTAAAGTGCGCAGAGACAACAAACCAGCAAGGTCCATTTTGCTTTTCAAGGATACATTCAAAAAGCTGGAGTTTATTATTGAAATACAAAACATCCTTGACACCAACATGCAGTGTGTTTTATCTCCGCTTCTGGGAGCCATTGGGCAATTTCCCTCCCAGGGACTACCACCCCGGCCTTAAAATCAAGTGGCAGTCACCCTGCTCTAAATAGGCAGGATGACTGACACTATGACCTGATGGCCCTAAGGTGAATGGGGCTTCAGGTCAGAGGTTTCTTCATGGACATCAATTAGGGGTCACCAAGGGTCGCAGCTGCGACACCTGTCTTGCCCCTTGCTACTCCTGGCACTGCCTTTGCAACGCCTGGCTTAAGAGGTGGAATAATCAGTGCCAGGCACACAAGGACAGCTCCACTTTCCTTCCTTTTGGTCAATTCTTATTACACTAATAGTGAACACAATTAGTGTAATAAAGAATTAATTCCAATTGTTGGAATATGGCCCCGCCTGTTAGCTGAGGTAAGTAAAAAATTATTTTAAATATATGTTGTATGCGCGCTTGCAGGTGAGAGTGTGTTTATGTTAGAACGAGTGTGTGTATGTGTAAATCTGTGTGTATGTGTAAGCATGCATGTGTGAGTGGAAGTAAAGGTGAAATGGCACGTCATGTCACCTCCGCTACCCCTTGGATTTTGGTGAATTGAGGTTCATGGGTTTCTTATAGCGGAGTCAATGAAGGCTCTATTGTCGAAAATCCATGGATTCCCCTGACTCTAATTAGAGCAGAGGAAATGCAGGTCTGACAGGACAGGATCTCCACTGGTTTTTGGTGTTCCTTGTGCTGCTCCTACAAACTGTAAAAGACCACCTAAATCCCAAGTAAAAGTTCTGAATAGCTTGGCCAGTAAGACTTACTCAACCCCTGCTCCGTTACCGTCTACCTGGAATCAGCAAAGGTGAAGTCGAAGGAAACTTAGGTGATACTGGTTGTGCCCATATAAAACACGGTCATATCTATCGATCTTGGTTCAGACATTCGTCCAATAGCCTGACATCTCAAACCAGATTTTCCAGAGACTGAAGAGGGGGTCTGAAGAATGAGAGGAGGGACACTGTGTCCGATTTTCTTATTGGGGCTTGGTTCATAGCTTGTTGCCACTTTCCTGCAATCCAATGAGAGTTCAGTATTTTCTACTGGCATAGTTCACCTAATTTCTGGTGTTATCTACCAATGAGGCTCGTTTAGCAATAATCAACGTATGCCAAATCCCTTGGCAGGGTTCATCGGAAATGGAATCTCACACTTTTCACATAATCAAGAATTGTTCTTTTCCCAGTCCTCTGACCATTCCAACCTGTCAGAATAGAATATATCTCTGATTCTGAGGACTGTGTTATTTCCTAATTTAATCAAAGATGATTTAAGGCATGGGCACATGGGCTATTGCCCAGGGACCCCAACTTCCAAAGGCCCCCTTGGAAAGTGAGCTTTCTCTCTATTGGATCTCTTTCTAATATATTTCTCTATCTAAACCGTTCTCCCTCTCTGACTACCAGTACCACTGACTATGTCTTTCTACCCTGTGTCATCTTAAGGATTGTTGTGGTCCCAGGCAAGACATATTTCAACTGTTTGACCCAGTTAAAGTTTAACATACAATTTAGTATTAGTAGGCAACATGCAGGCTTTAATTAGCAGGAAATGAGCAACGAAATTTAAATTAGTTCTGTACAGAGGCCCTCCAAATATGTCTTGCCCGAGCATCCCAAATTCCTTAAGAAGACACTGAATTTAATCCATCTGTGACTTCAACTTGAAGTTCATCTGTTTTAAGGAACCATCTCTTGGGCTGTTCCCGTTAAAAAAGCTTGACATTCTCTTGAAAATGGAGTCAAATTCTATATCTCCTTTCAGGATTTGTTCCTAGAGTTAGGCTCTTTTGCACTGCATTTGGGAGGTTGTTCTCCCATTTGTAGGCTCTTGAGCTGAGGAAATAGGGGAGGATCTGCTTTATCTGTCAAGTGTATGGAGGGCAGAGTGTAGTTAACAGGATTTCAGAAATCTCACCACCCGTTTCAGATATTTGGGTCAGGCCACAAGGGTTCAAAGTCAACTATATCTACCTTCAATGTGTGGATAAGGCAGACTATCATCTGCCATAGAATAAGAAAGGAATCCTCCACCACATGTTGTCAGAGACTCGTGTGGTCTTTAGGGGGTCTTCTATCCATAAACATGTAATGCTGCAGCCAGGACTACCCCAAACACTTTCATGAGTCACTTTAGCTTAAGGGTGGGATACTCGGACAGACCTCGTTTTGATAGGATAATTCTCTTCTTAGTAGATCTTTCAGATGATTCTGAATATGTTTTTGTTTTATATTATCAATAAACGTGGATGTAATATGGTTTAACTGCTGGAATCTCTACTATACATCTCTAATATAAAGGACTGGGACAAGGAAGAATGATAGTAGGGCAATGTTCTGATTATTTTCCTGATTTTTTTAGCATCCCAAACCTACAATCCACCTGTCCCACCTATACATGTTTTGATAACAACACAGGCACATCGCTTTCTGTGTGTGCATTAATATTTATGCTCCATGACATATTCGTACCAGCATGAAGATCAGTGGTGAAGCTGTGGTGCTGCCTAAGCATTCCATCTATGTTTTGCATTTTCCTTTGCTGATCATTGCAGTTTCCAGCTAATAAGTGCATATTGCACTCTGTGTCTTTCTGTTATAGAAGGATGTGACCCCACACTAACTTACATTTTACACTATGAGAAAAAAAGTATAGCAGGTCACTGGGATTTAAATGTGATTGGACACTGTCTTAAAGTCTTAACAGTGCATTCATCCCTCTCTGCTCTTCTCTTCCCATCGCATTATTAGCTTTTATCCCTTGCTTTCTTGTGTGTAAGTCTTCCTTCACCTGCCCCCATTAACTCGTTGTCATATTGTAAAATATTATAAAGAGCAGAGTACAATACAAGTTTAACTATAGTATGATGTAACCTGCTTTATAAATCCTTCAAGTAAACTTGCTGTATTTGTGTCAGCAGATTGCTGTTTTCTAACGGATACATAGGTATGTGAGGATCACTGTGTCCAAACAGCCCTAGTTTCCAGTTTAGTACAAAAGCAAAGACTGGTTAGTTTCCAGGTCTGTTTTCGCTGCTATTTTAAGACCATACACCTCGGTCTGCCCTGTAATGGATAGAGCAGGCCCAACCTGTTTGCGGTATAAGGTCATAGAAAGTAGTACATGTTATTGTAGTAAATGTTATGACTATTCCAGCACAATCCCTTGTCCCACTTTCAGAGTGTGCCTCTTTGATGTCATGCTGCAGGTGCTTCAGCAACCACCAGGACACTATGCCAGATGTCTTTTTAAACTCATTTTGCCCTTATTGCCCTTACTTTCAAAGAAATGGTGTGCATTAGTTCCAGTTTAACAGACTTACACAATAGAACTGTTGATAGTGGGCAACCAAAACACAGATGAGATAACTCATTCTGGCCAGAGAAGATATGAGCTCCTCCGCAAATGTCATCTTAAGCTAAATCCCTCACAGTATATCTGGATGAAGATCTCTCTTTTAGTCCTCAAATCATCTCTGTCAGCTACTGTGTTTCACCATGAATATCACTGGTAAGGTGCTCCCCTTCTTCTCTTCTCCACAGATAGGGCCTAGTTTAGAGTTTTGAAGAAGGAGTTACTCAGTCACAAATGTGACGGATATCCCGTCCTCCGCATTACAATTCCATTATTTCCTATGGAACTTGTAATACGACGGACGGGATATCTGTTACGTTTGTGACCAAATAACCAATTTGCCAGACCATAAATCAGTCCCATAGTCTCTTGTGCGCTCTAATGGCTGTACTACTGCAATATCTTGTGTTTGAGCCTGCCAGACTATTCCCTCAAGTAACTACAGAGTAAACAGAAATTTGTAGAGCGGTCATGTCTTTGTGATTGTTTTTTACTCTGTAACCCCTCTCAAGCCTTACACTTCCCTCACAATTGTTTTGGCACACCCTTGTTTTAACTGCTCATGGGCAGGCTGTCTGTCTCTGTCCAATATGGTTCTAAGCCTGGAATAACTGCCTTTTCCAGCGTTCCATTCAGAAGCACGTGCCCTTCAGAAAAGCACTTAAAACGTTCCTCTTTTGCTGATGTGTTCCCATTTTTTCTCTTCTACTGAAGCCGCCCTCCATCCCTCAGTGCCCAAATGCAATTTTAGACTGGACACTCACGCTCTACAAATATATATTTTTTTTAAAAGAATATAATCTCTATCCACCAACCCACATGGATTAAATGTCTTCTACTGGATTTACCACCCATTTATACAGCATTCACATTTTATATGAATGCTGAAAAGCCACATTTGTGTGTATTTCTGCACAAAGAAAAATATCATAATTTTAAGTTGAAAAAATAACCAGAAACTTTGACAAATATCTCCAAAGATACCACAAGCAAAATGTCAGTGATAAAGAATTTGTAAACATGTAAATTGTAGTCCTGAAGGTCTGAAGCCATGCACGTGCTGGCAATATTTTTAATTGTAAATCAGACATTTGCACTGTCACAAATGTGGCATTTTGACTGAATCCTAGATAGGCAATATCTACCTAAAAGATTCATAACCAGAATTTGAGACAAGCCTCATTACAATCAAAACCTACATAATATGACAGCTGCCTGTGCAGGTCACAGAGAACGAGCGTTCTACCCAAGCTTACAAAATATGCTAGCAAGTGGAGACATGGCACTGGACATGAACAGTTTCAGAATTCTTCATTTTCCTGTTCAGCAGCCTGAATGTTAGATGAAAATAGCTCTTATCCATTCAGCTCCATGTTCTAGAACCAACGAAGGCTCCACAGACAATCTGTATTTTTGATGGGTGGGTATGATATTTATATATATAGGCTCGGATGTACTTTACAGTTAAAATGCTTTTTCTTATGTACTATACCCATTTTAGGAGTCAGAAACGTGTTTCTGCCTCTTAAAATGGGGTTCTGAATGGATACCGATATCGTATCTAAAAGGGACTTGTTGTAGGCTTCCTTCCAAATACCGAATCTGTATCTTAAATCAATGTTTTCCACCGAAACCCACTTGCAAAACATTGATATTTTACTGACACCTCAAAGCAGGTGGTAATGCATTTGCAAAAGGAAAGGGTTTCTCTTGGGACCCCTTTCATTTTATAAAACCTAAAAAAAATTGTGAGAGTCGGCAGTGGTCCAGAGGCCAACTCTTAACCAAACAAACAGCTTCCATCAAGAAAAAAAATCACAGACATAGTGGTCTGCTGCACCAGCAGGCCACCATCCATGTGTAGTGAGTGACAGTTTGCGATCTACCTCATTAATATTTGTGAGGTATGTCGAATTCTAACCCTCTACGATTCTGAATTTTAAAAACACACCTATTAGTACATAGGTTGCATCTTAAAATGCTTTACTGGTCGCAAAAATACAGGTCGCAATGTGCGACCAGTATTATGCTGCACCAAATAATACATTCCAGTCTGTCAATTCTTTTTAGACTGTTTTTTGTAATCCTTAATGGTTTCACTATTGTCTCCATATTCATATAAACAGAGATGGAGAGGTGATAATCTTAAGGTAATAATTTTTTAATGTTTCTTTTATTTGCCCACATATCTCTTGGCTGGGCTACAGATGCCATAAAGAGAGAATGTGGTAGTATGTGAATCGGTGACCTTGTATTTGCAAAGTTTTATATGACAAACAACAACGTTATTATACAACAAGTAAATGCACAATATTAATTTTGTGTGTGTGCAGGCAGCTCAATATGCCCTCACTTGTCCTCTGCAAAGTACAAAAAGGTACCAGCAGGAGAAAAAATACAAGCCACAGGGTTACAAAGAGTACTGTTCAGCAGCTACAGAAATAACAAGGGTTCTGATGGTGGCTTGTTTTTTTATCTCGGAAATTAGTCAATTATCTTTGTTAAGTGCTGGAGCTGGATTTTAACTCTCCAATGTTATGTCTGTACATCTGTGATCCGATCTCATCAGAAAGGGTTTTTCAGCATGATTAAATAAACCTGTTTGAACACAAATGCTGCTCACGTTAAAATATTCGATAATGAACTTGGATTGTAGTCATTTACAAGGTATCACATTTTACAGACACCCTTTATATAGACAGTAAAAAGATGTATTTAAATGAATTAACATAATTTGCTTTTTATTTTACAACGAAAATCAAAAGCTTTCTTGCGCGCAGATAAAAAAGAACGTCACTAAAATTGTAAATATGAAATGCAAATATCAAAATCAAATGGCTAAACATCAACTAACCACATGTTAGAGCACACAACTATTAATTTTATGCATGAGAGCTGCGGCAAATAGCTTTTCGGCTACTCCTTTGCATTAAAACAGAAGACTAAAAATATTCTAGTCTATCAAAAAGCATCACGTGACAGAGAGGATGGGTAGTCTCAGGAAACAGATTTGGGGCCAGATGTACGACCATTCACTTTAGCGGGTCGCAATTTGCGCCGAATTGCGACTTGCAATTTGCGACTTGATAAAGTGAATGTACAACAGTGTCTCAGACACTGTTAGCAATTCCCAATGGGGTCGCAAATTGCATGCCTCTTCAATATTCATGAGGCAAGCGCAATTTGCGACCCCATTGGGAATGGCTAGCTCTCACAGGGATGGTGGCCTGCTCGGGTCAGCAGATCACCATGTCTGTGACTGCTTTTTCAATAAATCAGTTTTTTTTTTTTAAATGTAGCCCGTTTTCCTTAAAGGAAAACGGGATGCATTTAAAAAAGAAAAATGAAACTTTTGAGTTTCATTTTTTAAGGGCAGGCAGTGCCTGCTGTTAAAAAAATATTTTCGCACTCATTCACAAAGGGGAAGGGGTCCCCTGGAGACCCCTTCCCGTTTGCAAGTGGTTTACCACCTACTTGAAGTAGGTGGGAAACTGCGAGTGTTTTGCGACCGCAAATGTGGTCACAAAGCAATAGTACATTGGGGTTAGAGTCGCTATTAGGAAGGGACGCCCTTGGAACACCCCTTCCTAATTAACTTTTCTCTCAACATTTTTTTGAGACGGATGAGGAAGAAGATATTTATGAATTTAAAGAAAATGTTTCCCATGTTACCTTTTCGAACCTCTAACACTGGTGTCCTCTCAGATGCTGCACCAAGTCCCAGCAGACCAACATTTCTAACTTGATGAAATAATGCACCATAACTCCTAAAATGAAATGAAATGAAATGAAATGGAGATTTGTAGAGCGCGAAACAATCACCCAAGGGTGTCAAGGCGCTTGCTCATCAGAAACAGGATTTAAACTAGGAGGTTTGCAGACATGTTAAAGATTAAACAGCCATGTCTTTAGTGATTTCCTAAAAGCTAACAGATGTGTTTCTTGTTTCAATCTTATTGGGAGAGAATTCCATAACTTAGTTGCGCCAACCAGAAAGCTTCTACCCCCCCAGGAGCATTTTTTTACCCTGGGAATAATCAAATCATGGGCAGAGGATGAGCGAAGACAGCGGACTGGAATATAGGGTAACAAGTTCCTCTTTAAAAAGCCTGGTCCTATATCCTGTGTGGCCTTAAAAACAATGCATAGAACCTTAAACTCTATACGTCTTTTTATTGGCAGCCAATGTAGATCCTTGAGCACCTTTGACACAGATTTGTGTCTTGGAATGTTCAGCAGGAGCCGAGCCGCAGCATTCTGCACAACCTGCAGTTTAGACAGGCACTTTTTCCGAAGATTAATAAAAAGCCCTTTACAGTAGTCGGCTCTTGACAGAACGAGTGCGGAGACTACCAGTTTACGTAGCTCAACTGGAATAAATGGGAGGATCTTTCTCAAGAGCTTTAACGTGTAGAAAGAAAGAGACGTAACCTGTTTGACATGGTTTTCAAATGAGAGTTTGGAATCAAAAATGACTCCCAAATTCTTAACCTTGATCACTGGCGTAGGAAATGGCCCAAGCTCCAAGGGCCAGAGATCAGGTGACCAGAAATCAGTGTGAGCACCAAAAAGTAAGACATCCGTCTTACCAGAGTTAAGTTTTAGACAATTGGCAGCCATCCAGTCCCCAACCTGACGAAGGCAGGTATGGAACTGTTCCATAGTGTTAGTGGGGGATCCTGACTCTGAGACGATGATCTGCGTATCGTCAGCATAGGATACAGCCGAAAAGCCTAGGGACCTGATTAACTTCGCCAGTGGTGCCACATAAATATTAAAAAGAGTCGGGCTCAAAGACGATCCCTGTGGCACACCACATGGAAGTATAAAATTGGGTGATTTAAAATTTTCTAGGGCCACAAATTGTTCCCTGCCAGACAGGAATGATTCAAGAAGGGAAAGTGCATTCCCTTTGACCCCAATTCCCCTCAGAACTTCCAAACGTTTCTGATGGTTCACCGTATCAAATGCGGCAGAAAGGTCAAGCAGCACAAGTACTGCACTGCCCCCCGCATCGACTGTCTGCCTAATCAGTTCAGATGATGTGATCAGCGCCAGTTCGGTACTATGATGTTTTCGAAACCCGAACTGAGTGTCATCGAGAAGGCCATGCTTTTCAATATAGTCTGATAGAGTATTATTCATGGCCTTCTCCACCATCTTTGCTGGCAGCGGAAGTCTGGAGATTGGGCGGTAATTATTGGGGTCAGTCTCATCAAGATTTGGCTTCTTCAAAAGAGGAAGCACGGATGCCAACTTCCAACTAGTGGGGAATAGACCAGAGGAGAACATTTGATTAAAAATGGGCGTCAGATGAGAGGCGAAGATCTCTGGTAGAAGATGAAAGATCTTTGGAGGGCATAGGTCCAGTGGAGAGCCTGATTTAGTGGATCTCAACAAGTTAATTGTTGCTTCCCTTGTCAGTATTAGAAAGGCAGATAGTTCAGGATGGTCCCTGTATTCAGCGTGGGTACTGGGAATGAGTCCGGTAATCCCGGGGCTAGCAGCAGCCTCTAAGGAAGGAACCATTCCTAGATCCGTGGACTTGATGAGTCCATTATAGACCGCCTTAACTTTATCCTGGAAAAACGTAGCCACCCTGTCGCAGAATGGCTGAGTTTTAGGTGAGTCAGCCGCAACAGAGCAATTGGCTAATCGTTTAACCGTCAAAAAAAGTTCCTTTGACGAGTTTTTTGCTGAGAGTATAGCTGTGGTAAAATAGCTGGTTTTCTCCTTATCGATAAGTTTTTTATACTCAAGCAAAGCTGATTTATAGTTAGCTTTATCCTCCAATTCGTCTGAGGATCTCCACTTCCTTTCCAGACGGCGACATTTTTGTTTTTGTATCCTAAGCTGTTCTGAGTACCAAGGTTCAGTGGGTCTGGGCTTATGATTAGAGATGCATTTGGCTGGTAGTACTTGGTCTATTGACTTTCTCAGCCAATCCTCAAAAGCAGCAACAGCTTCATTTGAGTCTCCTAAGGGAGATGGAGAATTATTGGCTAAAGCAGATTCAAACATACCCACTGGCAGCTTATTCCAGGGCCGGATCATTTTCCGCTGCCTGTTTATTAATTTCTTTGTCTGGGGGTATTGTACCGGAAACGAAAACATAATAGCTTTGTGGTCCGACCATATAATTGGCAATGGAGGAAGACATTGTAGATGATCATTACTGGTAAATATTCCATCCAGTAAATGACCCCCCAAATGTGTACTGCCAATCACCTGCTGAGTGAGGCCCATACTGTTTGCAATATCAATAAAGTGTACAGCATCACTATCCAGTGGATCCTCCAGGTGAATGTTAAAGTCACCTAGGAGTGTAAAGTCCGATGACTGGGATATAACATCCAGAGAGGTACCAATATTCATCAAAAAGTTAGCCCGGGGACCTGGGGGTCGGTAGCATAACAAACCATTAAAGGCGTAATGGTTACCTATCGTTAATTTAAAAAGTAAGGATTCTAAGGTAGGCCCATTGTACTGAGAGGTAAAAACCCCTTTCCATGTACTTGGAAACAGGACAGCCAGTCCTCCTCCTCTTTTACCTGCTCGGTCTTGCCTAAATAGTGTGTACCCTGAGGGAGTCGCCATTGCCTAGTCAGGGTCTGCAGAGCTATCTCCCCAAGTTTCAGTAATAAAGGCCACATCAACACCATGTGTTTCAATAAGCAGAGCGAACTCAGACGCGTGTTTACACAATGACCGTGCATTGATAAGACAGCCTGACACTGACTTTGTCACATTCTTTACAGCGGATAGATGCTCCTGACTAAGAGATAATTGGGGTAGATCAGATAAATGGTAAGAAAACCCACAGACAATACATTTAAAATGAATCATACATGGATCGATATTAGTACCAGTTTTTCCGTCACACCTACCCTTTGTGTTAAAGGCTCGTAGTTGTTCCCCGGTATAGGTGATTATAGAGGCAGGATGGGGCTTAAAACCGGCAGCCTCCCCAGCCCTAAGCATGGGCTGAGCGCGGACGGGCGCAGACGGGCTTAGCTTTGGCGCGCCCGCTGCGCGCGTCCGCTGCGCCCGCTGCGCGGCCGCCGTGCGGCCGTGCTTATATCCCCCCGGTAAAGCATCTCAGGCGGGAAGGCGCCCTGCGTACTTCCGGGCCAGGCAAATGTCCTAATGGACAGGCGGAAGTGATAACGCCACGCCGTCCGTCCCCGTTACCAGCCCAGTGAGGTGCAAGTTCACTGAGGCTGAATGCGAGCGATTTGAAGAGCAATAAAAACAAATGGATTTCGTTTTTTTAAAAAGACAGAGGACTTCAAATTCAAATGACAAGAAAAACAATTCATACATTAAAAAGGTACGTTCAGCTCCTGGCCGTGTAGGTACCACTTTAGTGTCAGACAGTGCAACCCCCTGTATCTTCCCCAAAGTTTTAAGCAAGCAATCACAAAAGTTAGGTCAGCAAGATAAAGACGAGCAATAACGGACCTAGCGTCCTGCAGAGATTCACAAATAAGCAGGTCTAGCGTCCGCTTGCGGCCGTGCTTATATCCCCCCGGTAAAGCATCTCGGGCGGGAAGGCGCCCTGCGTACTTCCGGGCCAGGCAAATGCCTAATGGACAGGCGGAAGTGATAACGCCACGCCGTCCATCCCCGTTACCAGCCCAGTGAGGTGCAAGTTCACTGAGGCTGAATGCGAGCGATTTGAAGAGCAATAAAAACAAATGGATTTCGTTTTTTAAAAAAAGACAGAGGACTTCAAATTCAAATGACAATAAAAACAATTCATACATTAAAAAGGTACGTTCAGCTCCTGGCCGTGTAGGTACCACTTTAGTGTCAGACAGTGCAACCCCCTGTATCTTCCCCAAAGTTTTAAGCAAGCAATCACAAAAGTTAGGTCAGTAAGATAAAGACGAGCAATAACGGACCTAGCGTCCTGCAGAGATTCACAAATAAGCAGGTCTAGCGTCCGCTTGCGGCCGTGCTTATATCCCCCCGGTAAAGCATCTCGGGCGGGAAGGCGCCCTGCGTACTTCCGGGCCAGGCAAATGTCCTAATGGACAGGCGGAAGTGAAACGCCACGCCGTCCGTCCCCGTTACCAGCCCAGTGAGGTGCAAGTTCACTGAGGCTGAATGCGAGCGATTTAAAATGAGTGTGACATCAACAGTGAATGGTTTAAATTAAGAGTAAAAGGAGTTAGCAAACTTTGTGACACACAAAAGCACACCTTCACTCTAATGCAGTTAAATAGAAAGCTCATCTTACTGAAGCAGACAGAATTACGAGAGCTTAATCACCATAAGCAATCCAACATATATGCTGCTTGTTCCCACTGAACACTATACACCATGAAAAATACACTTATATAACAAATATTAGAACATTGGAATGTGGAGCACTCCATTGAAGACAATGGAGTGCTCCGTGCTTCTACGGGCTGGTAAAGGCCAGCAAAGCAACATTCCAATGTTGTTTCATAAAGGCCTCTCGGAGCCCGAGGGGATTTAAACCCCTCAAACTCCGAGAGGCCTTTGTTTTATTTGTTAGAACATTCTGCCCTCTAGTAGCAGAATGTTCTAATAGCCTTATATCCCTTCGTAGCTGGGCTATACTGGCTATTAAAGTCCCGCTCCCTTGTTAAAGTCCCTCGCCTTCGGCTCAGGCCTTTAACGCTGGAGTGGGCCTTTAATAGCCGGTATAGCCCGCTACGGCGGGCTATAAGGTTATAATATTGCGAATTGCATCCAAATTTTTAAGAATCTGATTAACATTACCAATATTTTCCACAAGTGAAGGCATTCCGTGGGAGTTGTTGACTAGGGTGTATTGGGACCCCGCTTTGTATTGGGTCCACTGATTCCACCACAGTCAATAAGTGCCTGAGAGTGCCATCAATGAGCAGTATTGACTAAACAGTAGAGCTGACAATGTACAATATCAAAGGTGTACCAGTAACATGTACTTCAACCGGTGTAGTTATTGATTTGTGCTCCAGATAGTGTAATATATGTGGAAATTCATGTGTTACAATATCACTGTTAGAATATCCTGGCTGTGCACGTTTCACCACATTCTTTTGGCCTGGCCAGTTGGTAAATTGCAAATAAATGGCTAATATTACACCTGTAAGGCTATTACCGAATCAAGGAGTGTTTGTGGTTAAAAATTAGCTGTTCGATACTCCTGAGCTTCTAATATGATTTTCATTATTTTGTGAAAAGGAGGCCTATTCGCAAACTGCATTTTATAGCATGTAGTACATTGGTTCTACTATTAAAATACTACAAAATACTGTTCAGAAACCTATAAGCGAATGTTCTGCTAACGCCTCTCGTCTTTTTTGCTGTGCCCTAACCACAGAGTCTACATACATGTAAATATATGTTTTAGTATTAATTGTTGGAAGGACAAGCTGGAAAAATGGAGAATCCTTAATTCTAAAATAGAGGGTTTACAGGAGGAGTAAGGATTGGTTATGGGAGGACTAGGAAGGGATGGGCGCCCACCACAAAACTGCACTTCTAAGGTTTCTACAGCCAAACAAGACCTGAAACAGTTGTAAGTGTACTCCAGCTCAGACTGGGAGTAAGTCGAGCAACACACATCGCCAACCACTGGTATTGCAACAAACTTCCTTAGAAAATAGTTGAGGTAGGGACTTAAAATAAAACCCATAGGAAATTATGTTACATTAAATTGAATTATTTAAAATAGTTAAAAATATAAATAAATATTTTTTCATGTTAAAAACATCTACAAATAGAAATTGTTTTGTTTTTTTAATATATTTTAATAACCTTTTTAATATAAAAGTAATGTAAGAAACATTTTTATTAAAATATCATTGTATTTATTTTAATTAATTCTTTACATCACTTTTCATATTTAATAACATAATATGTTTTACTTTAAGTGGAGATCTATTTATAATTTAAACTTCAGAAAAATAATTTTCATTGAATATATTGACTTTTTTAAATTAAGTAATAAATGCTGTAACGTATTTACTTTGCTCTACATTTTAAACAATTATGAATTCATTTACATTAATATTGAAAATAAACATATTTTTACAATTTTCTTCAAGTTTAATAAACCTTTTCATTTTTTCCTATTCCTTACCATAGGGAGGCCCCTATCACTATGCCTAAACTTGTATAAGTTATGAAATAAAATAAATACAAATACAAATGCAATCCTTCTCTTTCTTATTCGCTCTTTCACCATTTTTGGGTATGGTCTGGAGACAGCTTTAGCTCTCTCCCTTAGGTCATGTAATAAAAGAAATCATAAACAAAAAAGTCTATATGTAATACAACCAGAGAGGGGCACGTGGTCAACTCCCTTAATCCACTGGTCTGTTCAAATGACGTTCACATTTTGCATCCGCCCACCACAGGATACGGAATCGGTAAAAGTGTTAACCCACTTCAGCCATTTCAATTTCTTGCAGTTTGAATGAAATCATTTTTCCTGTTCACATGTAATTGTACACATCCTAATACAAAGAATGATACTCCAGTCTCACAGCTGATGGGTCAATAGTGTTCCTTGTCAATCCGTTTTCTTTCTATTGTTATGTCTTTTTTATTTTCTTGTGAGTTTAAACTGTGTTAAGGTTACAGTAATTGAAATAGTGCCTTTTCTTTGTGCCAGTAAGAACTATGTCTAACTGTGATATGCATTAAAACTAAAAACTTTTTCTATATCTGTTCTACGTGCACCTACCGGCTAGGAAGCACCTGTACAGATCTATTAAAATGTTATGCTATGGTTATTTTTCTCTCTGTTTAAAATGTTTGTTGCAAGCATATAAACCTCACTTATAGGTGGCCTCATGTTTAAAAAATAAAAAATAACTATTGCATCATCTTACTAAGGCCAGGCCTATTGACTTTGCAAATTGTTGTTCTCTCCTACTATTGCTATACATACTCATGGTATGAGATCCATAGAACAGCTAAGATTTTAAATAGTCACAAAGATACATTGTGTAAAATTCTCCCTTACATCTAAGGACTATTACCAAAGGGCCCTTTGTCCTATAATAATCTGAGGGCACCTCTTGATATAAATGACATTGTAAGTTGACAAACCAGATGATTGCTTTCAGGAACGTCACCCCACTTACTTTACCCCCAAAGCCCCAGAGATGAAAAATAAAATGGTAATTTATTACCGTTTTATTTTTCATCCCCCATCCCAGAGTGTCAGGACGGGGTGGGGCTGCTGCTGAGTGACAGCAGCAGGGAGGAGGGTAGGCAGCCTTTTACACTTGTTTAAAGTGCACGTGTCTTTTTGACCGGCCGACTTGTGACGGCCAGCCACACATGCGCTCTTTAAACCTCTCAACTCAACTGTCTTAAGACAGCTGGGTTGAGAGTAAGTGCCGGCCTTCCGAGTGCTGTTGAGCGCCGAGTGAGGCAGCTCCCTCCAATCAGGGTGCTGCTCACATGCTGCATGTGAGCAGCGCCAGGATTGGGCAAGGAAGTTTCCTGGTGGTCCGGCTGCTATGGAAGGAAGAAGACGTCCGCACCGGAGGGCCTCGTGTTCATCTCCAGGTAAGCTTTTTTTTATATATGTTATTTGCGCGCGCCCTCCCTCCCGCCCCGTAGATGCCAGTCACCACTGGTTGCTGCTAGTGTTAACTGACTTGCAAAAATGCAGATATGCAGGAAACCCCGAGCAGTAAAAGTTGATTGCCCTGCAGGACAGACATCTAGCAAAATGACATACAAATGCCCCTGAAGCACCAGATTGCTGAGAAGGCCTAGCATACTCAGATAAAGAGAATTGAACAAAGGGAGAAAGCACTGAAAATATGTTACCAGTTCTCGGGGTTGAGAAGACTGCACTTGGGAAAGCCAGTCCAGAGAAACTGCCTGCAAGGGGGATGGAAAGCATTATATAAACATGAATAAAAAAACAGTACAATTAATGAGAAGCCTGGGTGTCATGGGCCTTATTGCAAGCAAAAAAATACAGCCACTAGGTATTAAAATACAGACCTAATTGGGGAGCAGTGGACCCCTCGCACACCTAGGTCCTGGTGTCCCTTCACCTGCAGCACTTCTAATAGCTGCTCCCCTACAGGTTTCTTATTTTGCCTGTCTTCCCCTTCTCTCCTCCCTATCTCACTCCGGACGTCCTCTCATCTTCCTTCTCCTTTTCAGCGTTTCCTTTCTGTCCCCTTTTGTCTGTCTCTTTCCTTCATCAACCTCCTTCCCTGAAGTATATACAGAGCCATGACTCAGACAAGCTCTGTGTTTACAAAAACATCTGAGCGCCAGTCTTTTGTGAGTGTTCGACTTCTTGTCAATTTAGACAAATGGTTTTTATTACTGAAAAATAAAGATTCATGTGAAACCCATGAAAAACATCCTCCCTCACTCACCTAAAAGAGGCACTAAACACATGGGGTAAATTAAACATAGAGAAAAGAATCCAGGGAAAAAACATCTTGCACATCAAACTCCATGCCAATAGTTTTTTTGTTGACAAAATGATCCATAGCAAAATGGATTTCACCTGGAAGTTGTACATTATTCATAGCTACATTTGCTAGTGAGGGACTTTATTAGCATTCCATCAACCCATTCAGCCAAAATTCAACCATTCATCCCTTCATTTCAGGGACCCAAAGCACGCATTAAACCCGCCTCAAATTCTGTGCGAGGAGACAGGCAAACAAATCATTCCTACAGTATTTGTCATAAACAGGCAAATACAAATGTTAAAATGAAAACCCACTCCAGCAGAGCAGCTTAAAAGGCCAGCCACCCTCGAAAATCTCCTAATAATTGCTGATTCCAATTAGCTTCGAATAATCAGTGAAAGAGGAAATTAATTTTGACAGGGCCATGGATAGCCTAAGTGGCAATTGTTATACACAGGTTGAGCAGACGAGTCAGGAGGCATTTAATCAAAACATATAATGAGGAGGCAGCACTGATGCAGACATCACTGAACACAACCTTTGAGGAATAGAGACCATCAGGTAATTCAAATTAGAATCTAATGAAGGTAGGAATGGGAATTTGCATCGCAAGAGCATTAAACTTTGAGAAAGCAAGAAAAAAATGCATACTTCATCTTCAAGAGGAAATGGAGCAGAGATGCCGAGGAAATAATTCGGGATGTGTGTAGACAAAAGAGACAAGAGAGACAGGTGCTTCTATGTTATCAGGGTAAAAGATGAAGGAAGGTGCACTGGTCCAAGAGGAAAGTTCATAATGACATAGCTTTAGTGAGCATGAAAGAAAAGTGGAGGCTGTCACTGTCACACAAAGCATGATACACTGAAAGCATGCACAGTGTTTGCAGTCATGACAGATTAAAGTGCAGCGCAATCAACCCCAAAAGCTTCTCCAGATGCACGCATTATTCTCAAGAGATGACTGCAATTCAAGACGTTGTCAGTTTCTAAATAAACAGTAATGATGTTCCAAGTGACTGTCAAAATTTGATGACACCCGATCAATTACATTACACTGTAATTCACTTGATCTGAAATTATTTAAGATTAATTTATCAGTTACTTTGAATTATTTTGCAAGAAAGGTTTTTCCTGCAGGAGTGGTCAACAGGTAACTCACAGAAAAGCTTGTGTTCAATATTACCAGCCCTACCTTCCAGTGAGGAGCTTGTGGCCGACCCCCCAAAACGTATTAGCCCTCAGGCAAGTCAAGTTCGCTACATTTGGCCAGCCGCGGCCCGTACAGGTAAGAGCGGTGAGGCGGTGGGGCCGGGAAGGGGGTATTTCGACAGACGATGAGTGAAAATTAATTATTTATTTAATTTTCCCTCAATGTCGCCTGCCGAAATCGCCCCCACCTGGCCCAACCGCCCCACCACTCTTACCTACAACGGGCTGCGGCTGCATTTGGCAGAAGAATTGTCCCAGCACTGAAATGCCCAACCAACACATTCTAAACTTTAGGGAGATTTTCTGAAATATCACAGGGAGTTGATGACACTCCTACTCTGTTGTTGTGTTGAAGAGGACTGCTACCTGTCAATTTTCCCCATACTATTCTGCATCAGTGTTACCTTCTGGCAGTAAGCTTTTGACTCACCCCCACCCTTCTTGTCCTGACATTCAAGAACCTAAATGTGCACATCATTTCTGACTGTCCAGTGGCAGTTGAAAAATTCCCACTGAGAGGCATGGCTGGGCAGGCAAAGATGGCAGACAAGATGGCGGACCTGCCCTGTTAGAGCACAGGCAGCTGAAAATAACATCAGGAGGCCCAGAGTAGTGAACATCAGAGGCCAAGAGGCTTGTCGAGTTACGGAGACAATGAACTGGTCTCACTCTTGAGGGGCAACGACAAGCTACAGCTGACTAGCTTACAGTCTGAGTTTACATGGCCGATCAAGGCTAAAATGGGTGGCCATGCTTCATGGAGCAATGACAGGATAGAGATATTTCGCTCGCACTAGAGACACCTGCACAGGAATTCTGTGAAGTTTGGAAGCTGTGAGCTGTGCGTGCCTGCACAAGACAACTGGCTTTCACCTTGCCTCTATGGCCTAAATGAAGGCAGGATGCCGCCTGGAGCTGGTCGACATGAAGGGTGACTGGAGTGGGAAGAAGCCTCCAGTGACCACTGCACAGGAGTTTTCATTGACTGTCCGCTCCAAATGAAGAAGCTATTTGGAATAGAACTGTTACTTTGAAGCACTTTTTGCAGTATGTCATTTCGGCCCTATTTTAATCATAAAATACTTTTTGGTTTTATTCAATTGGTCTGGGAGCTTTACTGAGGGGTTTCTTGATCCGAGTGTTGTGCTGGTACTGCTAACACTTAACACACATTCTGTGAATGAGTCTTCTGTGTCGGTTCTATGCTACTGAGGGGTATACAACACTGTCTTAGAGAAACAGTGGTTGCTGGGAAACATCCATTACAACGCAGTCATTACAACGAACTACCTTTACAACGCAGCTGTTACAACGCAACAGCCTTTACATTGCATGCCATTACAATGCAGCCATTACAATGCATGTCACTACAATGCATGCCATTACAACGCATGTCACTTCAACGCATGCCATTACAACGCATTATAAGGTAAGTAATGGGGATTTTTTAAGTTTTAGGGTGGGTATGGGTTTTAGGGTACATGGGAATAGTAATTTTTACCCCTACACTATCCAACACTTACCCTACTGTTGCACTCACTGGAGTGGGAATAGTATTTTTTTACCCTACACTATCCAACACTTACCCTACTGTTGCCCTAAAAGTATTATGCGTTGTAATGGTATGCGGTGTAATGGTATGCGTTGTAATGGAATGCGTTACAAGTGTAGTTTCTAAAAATGCGTTGTGATGGCATGCGTTGTAAAATCATGCGTTGTAATGGATGCTGCGATGTAAAAACTGTGTTGTAAAAGCATGCGTTGTAAATGTTTGCGTTGTAATGTCATACATTCATGTTTGCCTGAGTGGGAGATAGTTTCGCATGGTGGCAGAACAATTTCAGCATTTTACCATGGGAGACCCATATGCCAAGAATTACTTCTAGTGCTTCAGCACCAGCAATTTGCCATGGTGCCCCCATGTCAAGAATTACCTCCAAAACACCACCACCAGCATTTTTGCCATGGGGAGCCCCATATGCCAATAATGATCTCCAGTTTGCCAGCACTAGCATTTTCCAGCAAATGCTCATAAGCCACAAATGACCTCCAATATGCCAGGACCACCTGCAGACTCCCATTCATATTACACTCACTCACAACCTCTCACTTATTCATGCTCATTTAAACTTACAAACTTACTCACACTCAAAAGTTTTCTCACACTCATTTTCATGCACTCTCCCATCCTCACTCTTTCATTCTCACTCACACTGGTTTTCACTTGTTCACACTCTCTCGCTTTCTTTCACACTCATTAATTTAGCAGCCGGATGCTGATAGACCCTTGGGGCATGAACACAGCTACCTCCTACCTCACAAATTGAAGTAGGAAACTGAAAACTGAAGACTACCCATTGCACTCAGCATGCTGATGCATTGTGCCTGCTTCAGCTTTCAGCCTCTTGCTTTTTGTCTTCTCCCTCTCCAAACCCATCACACAGTGGGGTGATGGGGTCAATGAGGCTCCTGAAACCACCCCACATTATGAGATGGGAGAGAGTGAGGTTGCATGCTAATTTACATGTAACCTTGGGCAATACAGGAAAGAAGCCTAAACTGCCTAGTGGTACCTTTACATATGACACCGCAGTGAGTCATAAATGAGATGACGCCTCGGGGTGTCAGTCCCCTTATGCCAGGGCTGCTCTTTAATCGACATAGATAAGCTATATGAATGGCTGGTGAATGCCCCTCCATGTGGTTGCTCCAGCCATCAGACAGATTTACTGACTCTACTGCTTGACAATTGCTTAAGTTGGCATTTTTTATTATACTAATAATGAATATTAGTTTATTAGTGAATAGCCGCCGAGCTGTGAATAATAGTTTATTATTTACTATTCGCTTAGTAAAAAAATGGAGCAAAAAACAAAGAGTGAGGAGCCCCAACGCCCCTATGGGAGAGCCGCCACTCATTCTTGTATTCTTGCCTACTTATTATGTGGAAAATATTTCCTCTATCTTCCACAAAACACTCACAAAGACAGACAAAAAGACACACATACATGAGTGCCTAAGGAAACCAAGTGTAACTCTTGTATGAATTATTCACAAAGTACTTTTCAACCAGAAAGGGCAGGCTGTCTGAAATCTTTATTCCCTATTCCAGTATTGCAACACCACAGGAAAGGAAAGGTTGTTGGGGGCCCCAACTCACTCTGTCTATTTGGTAACATTCCTGGGATAATCTGGGGTGGTGTGCCCTGTATTTCATGTTTTAATATGGTGATTAGCAAACACATTAGCACAATAGAACACTTTAAATACAATATAGCACAATACCCTCAATACATCACAGTTATGCATTAAATGGAAGTCACGTACTCATGCAGCAATCGGCACTATGGTTAAGCAAACTTTCAACTTTATCTTGTTTCAAACACTTGCAAAGTATAACTTTGGACTTGGACTCTTGCCAAAGCCAAGGCTGTCCACAGCCAGAAAGCTGAGGTGTATGGGAATTCAGTTGCCTACATCTTCTCAGAATAGAAGGCAATAATGTCTAATTTTCTTAGGCTGTTTATTGCATTTAGGTTTTTATTATTTTCCTTTGCTAATGCTCTAGTTATTGTTACAATATGTTTTTGCCATTTTTTATACATAAAGTTGCATATAGTATAGATTTGAGGATACACCAGTGTTGTGTTTGCTTAGTTCTCAGAACCAGGTAGAGGGTCATACTTAAAAAACCCTGGTTGGGTCTTTGGCGGAGGAGCTGTAGACTCCAAACTGCTATTTCCCCATTAAATAGTCTATGAGTGGGCCGGTGAGACCCCTATCTGTTTTCCCAGTTGTCTGGGCTCACAGACTAAATCCGTGAGTCAGGAGACATGGAATGTACTGGATGTGCCAGAATCCGTAGTGTGCATCACCGCATCTAATTGGCTGGAAATTTGCCACCTCAATGTACATGCTTTCAAATATAAGCACACCAGTGGCGGCTGGCAGGGAACGGGGTGGGCGGGCTGGGGTTCTGAGAAAAAAACAAGAAAAAAACACTTACCTTAAATGGCCTCCGTCTCTCCATTGCGTTGCCGCTCTTCCTGGCGAGGTCCGAACCAGGAAGCACCCAGGCTCACCATAGCCAATCACAGGGCTTCAATGCAGCGCTGTAATTGTTCTGAGTGCCGTGGTTCGATGCTCAGACTGGGACAGGAAACCTGTGTATGTTCCTCACCAGGCTGTGCATTACAGACTGATGGGGAAGATGCAAAGTGCACATGACTCTTTGGCCGGCCCATGACGGACGGCCAAACAGTCATGCCCACTTGGAGTGTGCAAACCACACCTCCCCCTGTGACCCCAGCCCAGCCCTGCCCCACCCTAACCCATCCCTGTAGCAAAGAAAAATAAAATGACAATAACGAGGTTATTATCATTTTATTTTTCAGTGTTTTGCTGCTTTGCAATCAGTGAGGCGACGCTCCTCCTGCCTTAGCGGCATCAGCACCACATAATGAAGAAAGATGCCTTGAATCATACCAACCCCTTGAGCAATGGATACCCATAGACCCAGGCAGAATTAAACAAATGGGAATTCCCTTGGCCCACGCACAAACAGCTTCACAAAGATTCATAACAGAAATGTTTTGGCCTTTATTCAATACATCATTCAATACATTTCATCACTAAACATCACATTAGTCCAGTCCTACCTTTGCAGACACTCTACAATATGACTCACCTCTCAACAGTAGTAAGCTCAACAATATCAAGATACTCCTTCCTCAATTTTACCTCATCGTTCTTTCTTTCCACCACCTCCAGTTTTGGGAAAATTTAGATTCATCCTTCGTTGTTTACCTGTTCCTTCTTACAGCTCCAAAATCTCCATCATCCAATCAAACCTCTTTCAGAGCCTATCTCTTATCATAATTCCTCTTATAGTCCTTTATTGGTAACAAATAGATTAAGAAATCTTCATTCAGAAAAACGTCACTAAACAAATCCACCAATCTTTCAGATGTCACATTACCAGCCCTATTCATAACAAACATGTTTGAGTGATAACCAGTACCACCATGTGCTTTTCCTGCGGTCCTGAATCATGCACCAATCCTGAGAAATCCAAAGCCATTCTTTCCCTTGGCTTTAGTGGTAACTCTACTGGAGACGATGGTGGCTGATTTTATATTCTGACACTTGTAGGGTATATACACCAGTTTTTTAAAATCTTTTCTTCAACTTGAACACCAAGACCATGTCACACAAATGATTGCCTTACTCTTCTCTTCTTCATACCGCAAACCAGGATGCCCTTCGTTTGCCCATGGCAAAATGGGGTCTCTTAATTTCATGCCACCTCCTCTTGCTGCTTCTTCACTGACTTCATAACCAAATTTTCTTCAAAGCTTTCTTGCCATTCTCTGTTCCTTAAATCGAACTCTTCTTCCACCATCATCAATAAATCCAAGTTTTTTCCTTGTCACCATTACATTCATTACTATCAACTAGAACTAGAGACAGCCTGTAACTATATTCTTCATACCTTTCATATACTGCATCTATAGGACATAATTACCAGTGACTATCTTATAATCTTATAATAGTTTGTGATACTTTTTTATCATGAATCATCCACACCAAAGCTAGAGGCCCTCAGATTGTTAGTGCTTCTCTTTAAATTATTGAGTACTGTAATGAAATGCTAATATTGTCTTTGGTTCATCCATAGCTTTTGAGGGACCTGTGCCATACTACCATCAGTTGTCATGATTGTGTTATGCTTTGTATTAAATGATCTGGGGGAGAGCCTTACTTATGCGTCAAGCATTTCCACACATAGACTATCCGATTCAAGATGGTACTCCTTTCTGCATCATTATCCTGACAGACTCTACTTTTATCTAAAACATAGCCACAAACATTAAACAACATTCTGCCAAGCCCAACGATTATCTTAAGTGCTCCTTGTTCATCGATTGGGGTACTTTCACTACAGCACTGTCACACTGCTGTTTGGCTTTATTCTATCACATGATTACATGTTCTAAGTATGTCATTTCACTTATCGTAACTTGACATATGTCTTACTTTAAACTCATGCTTCCATTTGTTTAATCTCTTTTTACATTTCCTGTCATGTTTCACTTCCCCATGTCAATGAACATCTTGGAAATATACTGCATTACTTATTCCTTTATAAATCCCTAGCATTAGTCTTTGGAACCATGCTTGCTGTACCATGAGTCATCTTTGTAAAACAAGTGCTTTCCAATAGCCGCCAGTAGCAAATGTGACTCATTTGTAGGTGAAAGATTCAATAATCTCAAAACAAGTAGTATCCATGTAAATCAGTTTTCATTTAGTATTTTTGGAGCAATAGCTAGAACATTAGGGGGCAGATTTACTAAGGTTTTGCGACGGGGTCTCATCACTTTTATGGTGCAGCCCAGACGCAAAATCCTTTTTGGCATTTACTGAACCACGCAAAGCCACTTTGCATGGTTTAATAAATACAAAGTAACACTAGGTAGCACATAGGCCCCCACAGACATCAGACGTGCCCCCCCCGAACACCTTCAGGAAGGCTCTGAAGACCTGGCTCTTCGACAGATACGGAACTGCTGAACCCCCCCCCTCCCCCTCAGCACCTTGAGACCCTCGCGGGTGAGTAGTGCGCTTATAATTCCCCTGATTGATTGATTGATTGATTGATAGCCTGCCTTGCCTTACTTTGCTTAAGGAAGGCGTTCCATGTTGTGGAGTAGGGGCGTTCCCATACATCCACTCATGTATTTTGGCGTTCTGCCAGATTTACTAAAGATAGCAAACCTGGGAATGTGTCAAAAAGCTATGCCTACCTGAAGCAGGTGTAATGAGGCGAGAGGAGAAATGTATTTATTTCTCCCTGCTATTTCCTCTTTTATGTGTGCTGCATTGTGTCCCTTCCTGCACATAAACAATCATCCCTGCAACGCAGGCACCCTTGCACCATGGCGCAAGGGTATCTGTATTGGCGCATGGCTGCTGTTTGTGCACCGGCGAAGTGGAGGACAAGATTGCACTATATCTTGTAGTTACGGCGTATTCCTGCCCTTTTATTTTGATGCACGGCAGTGCAGCAGAAAGGCTTGCTGCACTGCCATGTGTCAAAACATAGTAAATGAGGCCCCAAGTCTCTGGGTATGTGGACCTTTTCTTCAGTACAGGACATGGTATTTCGCTGCCACCATCTGAGCTGGATTCAGCCCTCCTGGCTTCCAACTCCAGCTCTCTCATGCTCAGTTCATGAGCTGAAATTATTACTTTTTTTCCATTTGCAGTTTATTTCTCACCATATCCAAAGTTTTCTCTCTTTCCTGCTTCAACCTGAGCTTTTCAAGCTCCAACTCAAGCTTCCTGGCTCACTTCCTGTTCTCCAGCTCCTCTGGAGATAGACCTGGAGAGGAAACACTGCTGCCAGCTCTGGAGCGAGCTCTTCGACCATTCAGGCTGGCCCCCCCGCCCCTCAGGTGATGCTAGCTCCTCAGCCATTCCAGATGCAGACTCTGTTCCTCCTCCTCCTCCACAACATCAATCACATCCTCTGGGTGCTCACCATCCTCCCTGGCTGCCAACCAGGCCCTCAGCGCCTTTTACAGCTCCAACTTTCCAGTGAGGCCTTTAAAAGAACACTTGAACTTCCTGCAGAACTTTTTGAGCTGAGGCACCGTATAGGTCTCCAACCTCTCCTGCTCAAATACCAAATATACAGCTATAGCTGATGGCTAACCAGCCTGAGACATGATTGTGGATCAAACTCAAGAGTTACGAAGAAGAGAAAAAACAAAAAACAGTTTGTGGTTGCGTAATGGTCTGCAATATGGAAGTAGTGTACACCAATCACTGTATGCAAAGTACAAACACAAGTCCTATCCTCACCACTGACCGACAATGTTATAAATGGGGTCTATAGTTGGCAGTGGTTTGCACCATGTCCAAGTAGGGACCCTCCCTCTTGTCCGGGTAAGGGAGTCACACAGCTAAGATAACCCCTTCTCACCCCCTCGGTAGCTTGGCACAAGCAGTCAGGCTTATCTCAGAGGCAATGTGTAAATTATTTGTACACACACGCACAGTAACACAGTGAAAACACTACAAAAGGAGTCCACACCAGTTTAGAAAAATAGCCAATATTGATCTGAATAAAACAAGACCAAAACGACAGAAATCCAATATTCTCAAGTCAAAATATCACTTTTAAAAGATTAAGCAAGTTTAGTCCTTAGAAATCAATGGATGCGTTCGTTTTGGCACAAAGTACCTGAGATGCGCCAAAAATCAAAGATAGTGCAAGGCGCATGGGAGGTGGAGCATCGGAAAAGCAAAGTGATGCGTCGGTTCCTTACTACACAGGGGAGGTGATGTGTTGGTTCCTTTCTGGTAGGGGAGGTGATGCATCGCTTCTTTACTGGCAGGGGAGTTGATGCGTCGTTTTCCAGACACGCAGCCTCGGTTCCTTAGAGCAGTGCGGTGTCAATGAAAAATTTGAACCCAGGGATGATGCGTCAAAAATCCAGACATGCTGTGTCGAAGCGATATCGGTGAAGCAGGCACTGCGCTGATTTTACAGCCGTGAGGCAGCCGCTGCGTCAATTCCACAGCTGCAAAGCAGATGCTGCGTCGGAGTTGGAGCAGGAGCCACGAAAGTTGTGACAGAGTGCTCGGGACTCCCGCTGCCGCAATTTTTCTGATGCGCTGCGATGGCATGCTGGGGCCTGCGGTGAAAGCCGTAGTTGGTGCATAGAGCGGGAACATGCTTTGGTGCAGGCAGCAGCAATGGGTCGATGTTTTGCAGTGATAGAACAGGCGCTGGGAGGCGATGCATGGGGTTTTCGCCTTAAGATCATCAAGTTACTCTTCCTAGGGCCCAGGAACTGGATTTGGCACCCCTTGGCAAGTCAGGACTCTCCGCAGAAGAGCCCAGGAACTAGCAGGTGAAGTCTTTGATGGCCCTGAGACAGGAGGCAAGCACATACACGGCCTTGGAGAACCTTGGAAGCAGGATATAGAAAGCAAATTCCAGTCCTTTCACTCCCAGGACAGAAGAAGCAGTCCAGCACAACAAAGCAACAGGCAGAGTGGTAGTCCCTCGTACAGCATCCAGCTCTTCTTCCGGTCCGAATGTCATTCGTCCAGAAGTGTTCTGATTTTGGGATGTCAGAGGTCCAATACTTATACCCTTTCTGCCTTTGAATCTGGCAAACTTCAAAGGAACTTCTTTGTGGTGCACAAGACCCTGCCTTTCCCTGACCTGGCTCTAGGCACACTACAGGGGGGTGGAGACAGCTTTGTGTGAGGACAGACACAGCCTTATTCAGGTGTCAGTGACAACTCCTCCCACCACTCTAGCTCAAGAAGGCCCATCAGCCTGGTTTATGGGCCATCAGGATATGCAAGACACACCTCAGCTCTCTTTGTGTGACTGTCTAGAGTGAATACACAAGAGCCCAACTGTCAGCCAACCCAGATGTGTATTCTAAAGATACAATTAAAGTCAACGGGGTAGCACAGTGTCCCTCGGAACCTGGGTATTGACGTTATAGTCTACAAAATAGTTCAGTCGGGTAGCAACTAATTCCTTTAGACATACAATAGTTATAGAGTGATTTAACGATAGAAATCAATTCTTCAAAACAAACACACACCACAGCTTTTTAGATAAGCATGTATATTTTTCTTTTTGTTAAAAACAGACTGTCATACAATAGAAGAATGAGTGATTAATTAGTGACTGATGTGACATGGGGTGATAGAAGTAAAAAGACTGTCAACAAAAAGCACAGATACATGAATAACACAAAAAGGTGAACAGTATATTTAAATCTCTCTCCAGTAGTAACCTGAAACTTCAACTTTTTATGGTTACACTGTCTAAGGACATGAGAGAGCAATACGTCGACGTTTCGACCCAAGTGTCCTTATTATAGGGACATCACTTAGGGTCTTCTTCAGGACAAAACGAAATATAGTGTGACAGCGGAGTGGTGGTAAAATGAACTCCTCCAATTCCCCTTGCATTTTGAATGCTTATCCATTGAGTACCCAATATGTGCTTTGATTGATTATCCTTTTGGGAAAGGATCAGCGTCAGCTCCCTTCATGAGATGAAGATATTCCAGGGGCTTGTTAATTAATTGATGATGCCTTGACAAGACGACTACTTTGCACTCCATCCAGGATTGGAGGAGTTCATTTTACCACCACTCGGCTGTCACACTATATTTCGTTTTGTCCTGAAGAAGACCCTACGTGATGTCCCTATGATACAGGCACTTGGGTCGAAACGTCGACGTATTCCTCTCTCATGTCCTTAGACAGTGTAACCATAAAAAGTTGAAGTTTCAGGTTACTACTGGAATTATACACCTGGACAGAGATTTAAATAAACTTCACCATTTTGTGTTATTTATGTATCTGTGCTTTTTGTTGACAGTCTTTTCACTTCTATCACCCCATGTCACATCAGTCACTAATTAATCACTCATTCTTCTATTGTATGACAGTCTGCTTTCAACAAAAAGAAATATACAAAAGAAAAATATACATGCTTATCTAAAAAGCTGTGGTGTGTGTTTGTTTTAAAGAATTGATTTCTATTGTTAAATCACTCTATAACTATTGTATGTCTAATGTTTTCTACAGATAGGCAGAGGCACAAAATGGTTAAGCAAGAACATGCCCACTTTCTAAATGTGGCATTTTCAAACACGCAATTTAAAAACCAAATTCACCAAAAGATGTATTTTTAAATTGTGAGTTCAGAGACCCCAAACTCCAAATCTCTATCTGCTCCCAATGGGAAATTACACTTAAAATAGATTTCAAGGCAACCCCCATGATACACTATGGAAGAGATGGCCCTTGCAATAGTGAAAAACGAAATTAGCAGTATTTCACTATTAGTACATGCAAAACACACTGGTACATGTCCTACCTTTTACGTACACTGCACCCTGCCCTTGGGGCTGCATTGGGCCTACCTTAGGGGTGACATATATTTAGTAGAAGGGAAGGTTTGGGCCTGACAAGAGAGTGCACTTGCCGGGTCCAAATGGCAGTTTCAAGCTGCACACACAGACTCTGCAGTGGCAGGTCTGAGACATGCTTGTAAGGCTACTCATGTGGGTGGCACAATCAGTGCTGCAGGCCCACTAGTAGCCTTTGATTGACAGGCCCTGGGTACCTCTGGTGCACTTTACTAGGGACTTACTAGAAAATCAAATATGCCAACCATGAATAAGCCAATCATCAAATCAGTTTAGATAGACAACACTTATACTTTAGCACTGGCCAGCAGTGGTAAGTTGCCCAAAGTCCTAAAACCAACAAAAACAGGTCAGAAAAAAATAAGAAGGCAAAACGTTTGGGGATAACCCTACAAAATGGGCCAGGTCCAACAAGAGCATATACTTAAGTTGGAAATTCTTGGAGGTAGTGCATGAGCTGCAAACTGCACAGCTCAGAAACAGTCATGTCAGCTACTGTTTCTCATTTACAAGTTGCGATGTCTGCAGCTCATGCACTAACTTGGAGAAATTCTAAGTTAAGAGTATTCGCTTTAGATAGTGCAATGTCTTAAAAGCACGTGCACAGCTATGCTCTGCACCAGCCGACACATTCATGAAATGCAGTGGCGTAGCTAGGGGGTGAAGTGGGGGGGTCCACCCCGGGCAGCACTTTTTGGGGAGAAGAGGGTGAGGTGAGCAATTTAGGCGAGTGTAAGGTGTTTTTCTTTTTTTGTAATTTTATTTTCCCTCGTCTTCGTCTGTTGACACCCCCCACCCCTGCTCTTACCTGCACCGACCGTCACTGGACGGCAAACTCAGGGACCTCCCCGGGCGGCAAAAGCTCTTGCTAAGCCACTAATTAAATGGTCCCTGATTGTTGTTGACGCATGATATGCACATGCATCAGGTAATCATGCACTTCTCTCATAATGCACATCTGATTTTCATTATGGCATTGACGTCCTCAGTGCTTATATTGCTTATATGATATTAGCTATATCCTGTTGTCTTTTTTCCAGGCATTCAGTGCATTACTAGCTTCCTTGTAAAGGTACTGGCAAAATATGTGAAACGAGAGCTGAATTAAATTAATCTTCAACCCCAGGATAATTGAAGGTTAGGGATTTCTGCAGTTTCCTTAGTTACTTCCTCTAGTTTCTTAAACATCTTAACACTGGGCGAAGTGCTACAGTATGAATAATGGCTCCCGACCATGTGTATATAACCCATTGCTGCTCTTCCTCTGTCTTCGTGTTTGCCATATTATTTGGAGAAAATATAGGCCATAATTCATAACATTTTGTGTTCCTTTTGATGAATTATGCTATTTTGTTGTAGTTCCTTTATCTGGAGACAAATCAATATCTCCCAATTCCCTTGGTGTATGATAAAAGTCTTAAATGTTGCCTTTATTGACTACTGATTTATCGATGATCTTATACATTAGTGTTAAATAATCACGCCTTCCAATTCACCACCGATTTATCTAAGAATCACTTCAATAATCATAAACTAAAAAATTGTAGTTTCCTCTCATGCTATCTTTGTTTCAAATACTTCATAGTATATGATACGTGTCACTATAGATTGGTTGTATATGAGAGAGAGAAGGCGGCGTTGGCCCAATAAATGTAGATCTTCCGTCTGCTCCTCTCTGCATTTGCTAGCCCCATTATGAGTCCAGACGAAGTTTGTTTTTTCCAGGACAATATCTGCCAGAAGTTCTGCCAGTGTGAAGACCATTAGGTGGTAGTGATGCTGTCAGAAATTGTGTCTGACAAACCGCCTAGTGTCAGCTGGCCAGTTGGCCCTCATTTATGGTGGCTTTATGGTGGCACCGGCTCCCTGCAAGAAAGCAAGTAAATCATAGTAGTCTCTCAAGTAACCAAATGAAAAATATTCCTGATATGTTGAGGAACTCAGATCCTGAACACATGATGATGAACATCATCTGTGGCCAATCACACAGAATCAGACTCATCTTGAGTAATGAGGACTCTTCCAAAAACAATACTGCAGTAACTTATTAGACTAATCCAAATACGAGGCTATCATTTACATATCATATTGAAACAGACTGAGAAACTTATGCAATTATCAATAATCCAGGAAATCAGATATTTGGAACATCATCAGATACAGTACTTCCAACAGGATATCATTCATCATCACCTAACTTCAGAAACATCATTCTTCATACATTTCCCATTATTGACCAATTCAGAAAAGCTACTTTTATTGTTATGAAATTGGTTGTCTTTTCCTATTGCAAAACTTCTAACTTCTGAGCAGTTAATGCCAGAGTCGAACTATAATAAGTTGTAACAAATCCAGGAGCACACTGATGTGATTCTATCAGGGGCATCACATATGAATACATGTTATAAACTTCTACAGTCACTGGTTCTGTTGCAGAAAGAAACAATGGAATAAGGCAACAAATGGGTCCCATATAAACAACAGACATCCCCCAGTAATGGTGAGTGGCATAATCATATAGTGCCCATAATCAATCAGGCCCCACAATACAGTGCTCATGATCTCCTGTGTGATGGAAGAGATGATGTCATCAATGACATCACGGGTGACCTTATATAGGACTTCACTTCATCAGTCGTGGACGGCATGACTCGCGGGTGGGAGGGTGAGGGGGGGTCATGCAGGGGGGGGGTTAATTTAATAATATAAAATAAAAAATTTAACTTACCTTCTTCTCCGGTCCAGCGCCGCATCTCCTCTCTCTGCTCAAGGAAGCACAAGCAGGCAGCCTCCCTCTCCTCCCCTTAGACAATCACAATGCTGCAATGGCAGCGTTGTGATTGGCTGGGACGCCGACCGCACAGGCGTCTAGGGGGAGGCAATTTTCTCCATGTAGGCTGCATGTGCCCACAACATTGGGCAAGCCACCCCTTCCCGACCCGCCCGCCCCCAACCAAACCCTTCTTCTGCTTTCTCGCAGTGCGAGAAGCAGAAACGTAAAATGGTAATTATACCATTTTATGTTTCTGCTTCTCGCACTAAGAGAAAGCAGTGAGGCGACGCTCCTCCGCCCACGTGGAGGAGCCGCCCCTGCACTTCATACATAATGAAAGACATCGCTGAAAGTGCTCAATGCTTCATCATCCCAGACTTCACTTGGCTCTTGGTTTCACTACACCCATCAGGCCAAGGGCAAAGGGGCTATCTTTGTGCAGGCCTTCTGTTTAGTGGGAAAGAGTGCTGTGCCAAGAGTGCAGGTCTCTGGTGATTTGCAGTCTCTAGACACAGAGACTGGCCTCTGAGCACGCCCTACACATCTACACCACGAATTCACTGGCCACATGCGCTCTGACTGACTGTAGGGCATGGCCTTCAGCCAGATCCTGCTTGAAGAATAAACCCCAAGAATCCACATGGCATTTCCATTGGCTATGCCCTGTCAAAGCTGGGCAAATGTCCAACACTCCAGCATTGCCTTCATCACCCCTTCCCTCAGAGCTAACTGTACTTGTCCTTCAGGTATGCCCAGTACATTCTGGGTACAGGATGTGGCTTTCAGTATAGAACCTTGCTTTCATCTAACAACGTTTTTCAGTGATTTCTTTTTTTTTATTATATACTTTAGTCCCTTGCCACTGTAAAAACATAGTGGTCACACTTTTCGGCCATGCCCTGAGACCAGTACTCTTCTCCTTAGAGCCTGCTGTGCATGGTCAAATTCCTTGCATAGTCATCACTGGGAGTAAAGCATGACATTTGCCCACACCCTAAGCCCAGTGCCCCTCTCCTCTGTTCCACCACATACATATCTTACCTTGAGGCACTCTCCCTCCCTAGAAACTGACCAACTGCACACTGACATGCTCTATTCATCATTTGGCATATCTTTTACCCAGTACCAGCTGCTAACGGACGGGGGGTGAGGCGGGGGGTTTGGGGGAGGGGGGAGGAATGCAATTAAAAAAAGGACTTGCCTTAAATGGCTGGCCGCCGCCTCTCCTCCATCCTCATCCTCTTAATCTTCCTGTCCTGGCCGGCGGAAGCAGAAAGCACCCGGGCAGACAGGCTGCCCTGAGCCAATCACAACACTGCAATGCAGCGTTGTGATTGGTCTGAGCACCGTGGATGGGCGCTCAGACTGCAACAGGGGCCCTGTGCATGTTCCTGACCAGGCTGGGTAATGCAGCCTGGTAGGAACATGTAAAGTGCGCTTGAACTGGTTGGTCGGCCCAAGAGGGCCGGCCAAACAGTTCATGCGCACTTAGCGAGTGCACACCACTCCTCTCCTGCTCTGGCCAGCCCCACCCCACCCTGCCCCACCACTGATTGAAATAAGAAGAATAAAATGATAATAACAATATGTTATTATCATTTTATTTTCCCTTTTAAGCAGTGGGGTGACGCTCCTCCGCCTTAGCGGAGGAGCCGCCACTGATTTTACCTTTCCTATTCCTCAGGTGTACACAACAGGTTTACACCAGATTCTCCAAAATTCAAGAACTACAAGAGGGCGGGGCGTGGCCAGCCGGGACCCAAAATGGCCGCTAAGGAGTAGCGCTCCGATCACCGACCCTCTAAGTTCCCCCATATCTGCTAAAATATCCGTATCTGCCCAAGCACCAAGCCTACCCCGAGCTTCCAGATACACGCAGAGGCTCCGGTCCAAAAACGGAGCAATTCTGACGACCCTGCGAGGAGATATCGCTGCGGGCCTCGGGACGCGCTGGGAGTCGGAGGAAGTCCCGGCAGCGCCGGCACGGAGCGTCACCTTGTGCCGACTCGAGCTTGGAGGTATGACCTGTGAGCCCCGGAGCGCGTCCTCCCCGAGTGGCCCCACGTACATTCACTGTGCTTCCTGCCGCTGCCCTTCCCGCACAAACATCGTGGGAACCCTGCGGCGGCCCCGGGGAAATCCCTGCAGCCCGTCGGTCAGCCTGCGCATCTGTAGGACCTCCGGCTCACGCGGTGGGCCGCGGAAGGCATCACACGCCGCGATCGAGGTTCGGCGCTCCACTGCGGGGGGAGAGCAGAGGTTCCCTCTCCCCTCCCCTTCACCATCTCTGCATAGCGCCGGCTGCTGGGGGTCCCCGCCGACTTTCCTCTCCCCCGGAGGCCTGAATTGAGAACACTGCCTGTCTCCCCTCCCCCACAGTCGACGTTGTGGGCCAAGATCAGGGGGTAATATCAGCATACAGCCCCCCTTCGACAACGCAGGGGCACCGATCCGGCTAATTTTCAAAGTGCAGCCTGGGAAACTAGAGACTGTCTGGCACCTAAAGGCCCTTTTTCTTGCCTGTGGCCTGGCATAACAGAACAGCGACCGGCGAGCCAGGGTGCTGACACGATTTGAGGTGCTTTTGGAGGCTTCACTAACTAGTGGTGGCCCTTATCTCTGCGGCATCGGGGGTGGTGCTCGCCCGCCGGTGCATTTGAGTTGGGTACTGAACATTGACGCTCTTTTCTGGTCTTTTGGTCGCGCTCGACCCCCACGCCTGCAGCCTCAATACTACACGGGCCGCTGAAGCTCCTTTGGGGCGGCGACCCTGCCGACATGGCCACCGCGAGGGGGACCAAACAGACCCACCTGTTAAAACTGGCAAAATTTGCTCATTCCAAGACGGATGCCACGGAGGTGACAGTCGCAGCACAAGTGGCAAAGGAACAGGCGGAGGATGGCGCCCCAACCCTAGTGGATGTTATGGCAGCCATAGGGGGGTTCGCTCAGCACTGGAACACAAAATCGACACGGTGGCGTCCGAGGTCACCCTCATGCATGCCGACCTATGCAACCTAGGAGACAGGGTTAAAGCGACCGAAGACTCTGTGTCAACGCTCCAAAAATACTCGAAATCACTGGAATTGACTGTAAAACGGCTCCAGGCGCAAACTTCAGACCTAGAAGCGAAGCTTGAAGACTACGAGGGGCACGCACGCCGAAACAATGTGCGCATTTTGGGGGTTCCCGAGAGGGCGGAGGGGCAAACCACGGACCTCTTTGTAGAAGATTTGATTCAGAAACATCTACGGCCCCGGACCCTGTCACAATATTTCTCAGTCGAACGTGCTCATAGGGTGCCTGGTGGCCCTCGAAACCGGGCGCCCCCCCACGTCCCATTCCTGGCGAGAATATTTAATTTTCGCGACAGAGACATTATCCTTCAAACGGCACGCGCCGCCCCACCGCTCAAGTTCGAAAACTCGACGGTTACATTCTTTCCGGACTTTACTTTGAAAGTGCAAAAGATGAGTTGACCCTTTCTGGAAGTAAAGAGGGCACTCCGCGACCAGAACGTGAAATATGCAATGCTTTTTCCGGCCAAGCTGAGGGTGCTGGCAGGGGGGAAGTTGTGGTTCTTTCAGACCCCAGAGGAAACCTGGGACTGGCTGGAGGGTTGGAGGACCTCCGGCGCTCAGAGACATAACTCTCCTAGCCGTTTGCAACGACAAGACAGCAATCACGACAGATCCAATCGTGAAGAAGGCGTTTAATCAGCTATTCCAGCCGCGCCTCACGGCGGGCCTGCCGACCTTCCATGGACTGCGAAGCGGCATCGTATGCATGAGGGGCGCTGAGAGCTAACCGGCCGTAGCGTAGACTGGGTGACTATAATACGCGAAAGTCTGGACTTAAGCTGGCTATACTAAGTATGTGCAATCTGTGGGGACTGGTCAGCGGTGACTAGGTCGCGCGGCCTTACTTCACTTGCTATGGTTAAAAACGGGACAATCAACAGTTGTTTCATATGACACTTAACAGAGATGGATTTTAATTTGTAGCATGTTATATTACGGGCTCGTATAGCTGGGAATATGGGGGATACGGGCTCTTGAGTTAGGGAAGTTCCGGCTGTGTAGCGTTCCCCTTTACACAGTTTACTAGTTCAGGTTCCACAGGCACTCTGCAATGCAGGAGATCGATTATTAAGGTACATGCTCAGTGAGTTTACAACTGGGTCGCTGGATGGGGGTGGTACTGTTGGCCCTCGACTTGGCCTTCCTGAGGCACCCGGTGGGGAATGCCCCTCTATACAGTATTTAAATTGGTGACGATCACGAAGAGGCTTTGTCGTTGGGCCGCTTTAAACTTCTCTCTTGGAATGTAAATGGTTTAGGGGATCGAGTTAAACGTGGGATAGTCCTGCAATATCTGAAACGACAGACACCGGATGTGGTTCTGTTACAGGAAACTCATATACAAGGATCCACCTACTGTGCACTTAATAGATGGGGGTACAAACTGGTGGCCCACTCGGGCTACGCGAGAGGGTCTAGAGGAGTGGGTGTTCTGGTGCTTAACTCCTTCCCCTTCCAGATTCATACGGTTGCGCATGATCCGCTTGGAAGATTTGTCACAGTTTCGGGCCAATGGGAGGGTAGGTCCCTTAATGTTACATCCCTATATGTGCCACCCAGATTTCACTCCACGACACTGACTGACCTTGGTTCTCATATATTAAACCTGCCTGAGGGTGACCTACTGTTGGGCGGTGATTGTAATGCGGCACTTAATGGCGACCTAGACCGGCGTCCGCCTAGGCGGGGGGAGACATCTGGGAAGCTGTTGGCGGATTTCCTCGGAGCTTTGGGCCTGATAGATGTCTGGAGAGTATGCAACCCCTCGGCCAGACAATACACTTTCCTCTCCGGGGTCCATGGTAGAATGTCCCGAATAGATTATTTCTTCTGTAAAGCCACCCAGCTCCCCAGGTTTGGGGAGATCTCCTTTCTTCCCAGGGGCATCTCTGATCATTCCCCGCTGGTAGTGTACTATGGAGGCACCCCCCCCCCACACACACGCCACGAAATGGTCCTTAACCCCTGGTACCTCAAGGTGCCGGCTATTAGAGATAAACTCACGGAGACCACCAACAGTTATTTCACCGAGAATGATGGCTCGGTGGATTCAGATGTTATACTATGGGAAGCGTACAAAACGGTGATTCGGGGTAGTGGGGTGGCAGCAATAGCTGGACATAGGAAGGAAAAGCGGATGCAGTTAGAGGAAATAGAACGTGAGATTACCCTTCTTGAACGTGGTCTTGCTGCACCGGACACTCCAGACAGCACAAACAAACTGAATATAGAAACATCGCTGAAGATGCAGCCAGGGCCCAATATCGGGCCACTCAGCACCGGGTTTATGATATTGGCGATAAGGCTAGCAAATTGCTAGCCTGGCTGGACAAACGGGAAATAGCCAATAGATGGGTGGCAGAGGTTGTACGCCAAGACGGCACGATACGGCAGGACAGATCTGGGATTGCGAGGGCATTCGCGGTCCACTTTGAGCGGGTCTATACCTCCACTCAGACCTCCACTTATACTGATGCAAAAGAACTACTAGCTACCCTGAAACTACCCGTTTTAGAGCCCCAGGACGTTAAAGACCTGGATTCTGACTTTACTATCAAGGAAGTGTCCAAGGCGATTGGCGCCTTGCAGTCCGGAAAGGCTATGGGCCCTAGCGGCCTTCCGATTGAACTTTATAAGTCAAATGCTTCCACGATTGCCCCATTCCTCATACGGATGTACGAGGAAAGTGTACACAAGGGCGTTCTGCCCGAAACGCAGAGATTGGCCAACATCGTCGTCATACACAAAAAGGGTAAACCCCCGGAGCAATGCAGTTCATACAGGCATATTTCCCTACTAGACCAGGAAATCAAAATACTGGCCAAAATCCTGGCACGTCGTTTCTTCCCGTTTCTCCTTAAACTGATCCATCCGGACCAATCCGTCTTTATGCCGACTAGAAATACCACTCAGAACCTTTGAAGCCTTTATGGAGTCCTGGGTAGAGCGGCTATAATCCAGGAAGACTCGGTAATTGTGTCTTTGGACGCCAAGATGGCATTGGATATGATCGAATGGCCTTCTTATTTGCCGCACTTGAGAGATACGGATTTGGGGATAGGTTCTTATCCTGGGTGCGACTTCTTTACGCAGAACCACTGGCCCGAATTACAGTTAATGGGGTGCGATCAGCATCGTTCGCATTACATAGGGGAACGAGGCAAGGGTGCCCCCTATCTCCCTTACTTTTTGCCTTGGCTCTGGAGCCCCTGGCGATATGGATCAGGGGCGACCCCCTCAATAGAGGCCTCAACTGGTCGGTTGATTGGTTGGACAAGATATCCCTCTACGCCGACGACATTCTGCTCTATCTGGCCAGGCCCCGTTTATTCATCCACCGTGTCCTGCATATCTTTACCCTATTTCAGAAATACTCTGGCTATACCATTAACTGGGATAAATCCCTGGTGTATGTTCTGAGTGGGGAACGCCCGATCCTCCCTTCCGGCTGTGAGGCCAAGATAGTTGCAGATGGTTTTGTGTACTTGGGTATATACGTCATGGTAAACCCGACAGAATTCTACGATCGCAACCTGGCTCCTCCTCTGCGCCGGTTCCAAGCTGACGTTCAGCACTGGAAGACACTGCCCCTCACCTTATTGGGCAGGGCCGCCCTCTACAAGATGACCGCCCTCACCCGATTCCTCTATGCCCTACAGAACACACCCTATTTGGTCCCACAGCAATATTTTAACGCCATTGAATCGGAGGTACGAGCCTTGCTTTGGAATAATGGTACCCCTCGAATAGCTTTGGCCAAACTCACAAAAAGTTGATACGACTGTGCTATCGCCCTGCCAGCAATTAAAAGTTACTATTGGGCCTCTCAACTGATAGTTCTTAATCATTGGGTGCATCGACCAGGGACAGATCCCGCTTACAGAATGGACAGACACAATATGCTCCCCGGCAATTATCCCAGGGCACTTTATGGAGGGAAGAAACAGGTACCAAAATACACTCCCACCTCCACCACAATTACTCTCTGGCACTCTGCAACCGCTGCCTTGGGGTGGAAGGCTAAAATCACACAGGTCACCCCGTTGCTTGACTCATACCAGTTGGAAATGTTATCGTCACATCCCTGATTTGATAAATGGGACTTGATAGGCCTCACGAAGGTGGGCGATTTATGGGCGGGAGGCAAGGTGATCCCGTTCAGTGATCTCCAACGGGATTATCAACTACATAGTGGAGAAACATTTAGCCCGCAGTGCATTACAAAAAGCTATACCTAAAGATACAGACCTACTGGTCTCCTCGCCCCTAGAGGACAGATTGTTAGATGATTATCTCCACGAAAAAGCCATTTCATTAACATATCGTAAAATACTAAATAACACACCGGATACTCTGGGGAAAACGCGTGCAAAATGGGTGGATGATGTTGGGGACATTAGTGATGAAGCCTGGCAGGAGGCTCTAGCTTCCCCCCGCGAGGTGACGATTCGATCCCGTTTTAAATTTATCCAACTTAAACTGCTACATAGAGCTTACTACACCAGGTCGGTGCTTGTCAAAATGGGTATTTTGGCTCCTCAACCTGTCCCAGAGGGTGTGGTCAACCTGGCACCTATCTGCATCAGTGGTGGGATTGCCCGGTTCTCCAGACATACTGGGGAAAGGTCACATCAGCGATGTCATCAATTTGTCATAAGGCTGTGGAGGTTTCACCCCGCCTATGTCTTCTTAACATCTGGGAGGCCACCGACTTGTCTAGAACTGAGAGAATCTGGGTCTCCCTGGGCTGCATGGTTGCGAAGCGGAACATAGCCTGGACATGGAAAGGGGTAGCTAGGTCGCGGTTCAGGGATTGGGAGTCTGATATGGACTGGTGCATGCAAGCGGAGAGGGTCATATACGAAGGCAGAGGCTGCCCACAAAACTGTACTAGAATCTGGGGTCAATGGAAGGTGAGCAGAGGGATGATATGTACACCTTTCAGCGATGCTCCCCCACTCTCAGCAGACCAGGAAGCCAAGTAATGTGTTGCTTATGATGTAATGTACATAACATGTGACTGCATTGTTGATCCCATGGATAGTTGTGAAAACCGCTGTATTTCTGCACTGAGATTGACGAAAAAGATGGAAACTGCACTGCACCGTATTTTATTAGTCTTTGTTTGTAATGCTTTCATTTTTTGTTTCTGCAATAAAAAGATTAATAAAAAAGAAAAGAAGAACTACAAGAGGGCAAACTGAACAACTGTGTGAACAGAAACACAATCTCAGAAACATACTGTCAAAAGTTGCATGATAAGCCTTCCTTTGCACTGTATCAGCAATGCCAGCCATGGGTAAGGTTTCCCATCTTGCTCATTTAAAAGGGCGTATTCTGGGAATGTATGCCCCTGGATCCACTCCCGCCGCACTTTTAATATAATACCTTCCTTGAGCCATCCGCTCTGGCACTCCTCGGGCCTTCCGCTTTGCTGCTACATACCAAAACAACTGATGGTGACTTCTACACCATGTACCTTCCAACTAGCTGCCTGCATAAATATCAGACTTATTTGCCACCTAAATCCAATGCTATTGGTAGCTCTGACAAGTACAGACTGGCACAACACTTTAACTGTCACCATTTGAAAAGCCATGAAAAGTAGATTTGTTTACTCTGGTGTGGTTGGTGGGTTAGTAGGGGGCGCACGTTCTGAGTCTCCAACAAATGTTCAGAAATCAATCAATCAGGCGTTTGTTAAGCGCGACTCCTCACACGTAAGGGTCTCAAGGCGCTGGGGGTGGGTGCAGGTTCCAGCCAATCAAGGAGGGGGTCCGTCGAAGAGCCAGGTTTTGAGGTTTCTTACGAAGATGGGAAGTGATGTTGTCTGTCTGAGGTGGAGCGGAAGGGCATTCCAGGCTTTGGCCGCGAGGAAGGAGAAGGAGCGGCCTCCCGATCTGGTTTTTCTGGTGCGTGGGACCACGGCGTAGGAGAGCTGGGCTGATCGTAGGGTCCTTTAGGGTGCGTGGAATTTGAGTCGGCTGTTCAGGTATGCTGGTCCGGTGTCGTGGAGAGCCTTGTGTGCGTGGGTGAGCATCTTGAAGGTGACTCTTGCCTCGATATATATATATATTCAAATATTTGCGTGCCAAGGATGAAAGGGAAGAGTGTATGGGAAATGACAATGTATTAAGACAGTCAAGGAGAACATTATTTACAGGTGACCGCCTGAATGCAATATATTACTTAATTAAATCATATTCTTTTGGAAAGTCAAACATGAGCAAACTTTGGATAGTGGCAATCTTCTGAGAGGCAAGTTCCTCCGCCTTAAAAAATGTGGGGGGAAATAGCGGACATTGTCCTTGAAGGTTATCTAAGAAGGAGCCTGACAAAAGCAAGGCTAGTGAGCAATATTTTGTTGCAGGGGTGGATTCTCTAACCGAACGTAAAGTAATGAATTGTATTAGTTGTGCTACTAGTGACAGAAATCAAGTAGGCTGGAAAGGTTACTTTATACGCAGTAGAGGTGCTCTTTAAGCCATGAGATACATTGTCATTGGCTATCATAGGCCTATTCAACCATTCAAGTATCCAACGGAAGCACATTTTAACTCTAGTGTATTATCACTCTAATTGGGCGGTGGTGAAGATTGTGACTAGCGTTACCACCCGCGTACTAATCAATTTCTTCAGAGAAACCTATCTTTCAGAAGGGATCCCTGTGATCTTAGTAACTGATAATGGGGTACAATTTACCTTGGATGCCATAAAGAGTTTTTTGACTGAAATGTTGATGCAACCTGATAAGAATAGCTCGGTATTGTCCAAACTAATAGGTTGATGCATAACCAAATAGCGCTATCGCTACAAAGTATATTGTGGTCAAACCACACCACTTCCAATAGTGTGACAGGAGTGTCCCCATTTGTCTTGCCTAAAGGGAGACAACCTGGAACTAAAGTTTCTCTTAATTGGTTAAATGGGGGCAACCCTATTTGGGATGGGAGGAGGTGGTGAAGACACACTATTATTACATTAGGCAGCTTACAAAAGGAATTACGATATGAAGCATGGAGTAAAGGAACAGAAGTAGGAAGTTGGTGAATGGAATTTTGTTTAAAAAATAAAGGTATGTCTAAGGGAATGCGAAGCCACTTAAAATTACCTGCATCAAACGCAATGTTGCTGTATTAGAGAAGGGACAAACCTGGAGTGCAGACAGGTTTGCAAAATGCCACTTGCATCCTGAAGAAGACTGAAAGCCTCCATTCCCAGCTTCCCTCTCAGCACCAGCTTCCGACAACTTCCGAAGGAAGAAAATCTAAAGTTCTCTCCTGCAGTGCTAGGACTTGGTGAGAGAATGTTGTGTTTTCTTTGGGTAGGAATATGTGTTGTAATCTGAAATAATCTGAGCTGTACTTCTTCTGAGTTTGTGAGTGTGGCATGTCCTTTTTCTGTCTCTTAGGAAGCGGTTCCTTTGTGCTTTGCTGCTGTTTGTCGGTCACAGTTCTCTTTCAGGGAAGCATATACTGTTGCCGCCATTGGTGCACCTGTTCTCTGCATGTGAAGAAGACTTGCACTGATGCCTTGCCTGCTGGACTAAGTTTGTGTGTGTAGTTTGTACGCTTATGCCTGCACTGTATGTCATCTCTATGTGCAAGTGAAGCTTGCATGACTGTTGCTAAGGAGAACCAAATCTCTAAGTGGGAGATTTACTAACATTTTATGCTGTGTTTGCATTACAAAAGTGAAGCAAATCGGCGCAAAATATTTTTTGCCGTGATTTACTTTCCAGTGGAAATAATGTGAAAGTAATGCAAAGCAGCGCATAGCTGTGCATTAATTAGCGCCAAGGGGGCATAGCATTGGTGGAGAAGGGTTCCTTCCATTACAAAACCTATGCTAGACTCACGGAGACACCCTTGCACCATGGCTCATAGGTGTCTCCGTGGCGCACGGCAGCTGATTTCAGCACCGGCGCTAGGGAAAGGGGAGGAGAGTGCCACATTTCTGTAAATATGGTGCTCTCCTCCTCTCTCCTTATCACGCAGCGCAGCGCAGCATTTGCAGCTGTTGCACTGCAATGCATAAATAAATGGTCATTTTACCCCTATGTGTTTCTCTGCATTTGATTGAAGTTTGCTCTTCTGTTGCTCATGCTGTATCTGCATATGCACTGTAAATGGGGAGAGTGTGCACTGTTGCTGCCTGTGCTGTTGATAGTCTGTAGGTGAGGTAATCTTGCAACGATGGTATGTGTCTTGTAGCTGCTCTGGACCAGAGGGAGCTGTTCTCTGTGTCTTACGGACACTTAAGAAAACATTTTCATAATAATAAAGCCAAAACGATTTACTTTGTCAACGCTTGTTACATTTTTCAGCTTCCCTCTACCAAACTATGTATCTTTCCCAGCTGTGCCACGCCCACCTCTGTTCTTCAGACCTAGCAACATTTCTGTTTCTATAACTCTTCCCGTTTTCTGTCTGCCTTGGCAACAGTTCCTTGTCGACCCCTGTCAGTGTTATTGCGCTTGTCAATCGCTACTCAAAGGTGCGATGTTCCAGCATTTGGACGGGTTCATTATCTCCTTCCGCAGGTGGTGCATTTTAGGACATCTTGGACTCAAAGTGTAACTTCTGTGACATTTAATTCCCTCTGGGCCATCTGTTAAGGACTCAATGGAAAACCATCCTTGCCAGCAGTATCCTTATACCATATGTGGGCAACTCAACCGGTTTTCCAGACTCTTATTTTTAATTTGGCTAAAATGCAAGGTAATCTTTAGTTTTCTTCTAAACCAACCAACTACTGAGCCATTGGATCAACCCACAGACAGTTCCAATTTTAACAATAAAAAATAATAATAATTCAGTAAATCTGAGCCCCAATTCCCTGCGACAGGAATTTCATGTATCAATAGGATTCAGTGATATCACAGCACCTTGGTTAGGACCCTAGTTCTGTTCCGTTTAATTTAAATAAGGTCCTATGGTCGAATCCCACAATATGTATTTAGCTCTACTTTTCTCATTTGCAACCATTGTCAGTATCCTATGTTACCGAGGTCGGGCCGTCGGGGCTGGGATAGGATCAGTCATTCCGTTTTTTAATGGTTAGGGAAAGGCCGATAGTGTTAAGTTAATATGCAACTGACCTTCCCTAAGAGAGTGAGTGAGAGTGATTGTGTGTGAGTGAGTGAGTGAGTGAGTGAGTGTGTGTGTGTGTGTGTGTGTGTGTGCGTGTGTGTGTGTGTGTGTGCTCTCGACTATATGTAAAAACAAATGGGCATTTCTAGAGTGCAGTCAGGTGTCTGGATTGGGAAAACCTACCTTGGGACAGTCTAATGTTTTACCCTTAAAAAGTGCACAGGGACTGCAATTGATGACATGAGAGCACATGGCAACAGAGACAGGGCTGTGGAACGGTGCAGAACTGGATGTTCTTTGCCAAATGACTCTGCGAGCAAGTCAATGCTGAAGAGAATCTTCTAGAATTTTCCATGAATTTTGCCGCCACTAATAACACGGTAAATGCTTGGGGAAAAAAACCTAAAAAAAGTGATGCATGGAATGCTTAAACTATTCCAGACCACTGATAATTACACTGGTCGCGTTCTAGTCCATCATTTTCACACCTCACTTGGGGGTCCCAACAAGGGACACACTGGTTTGGGGTTACTGGAGTTCCCATCACGATGGGCCTGGCCCATTAGTTCGGACTGTACCCTTCTTTCGGAGCAGGTCCATTTCTGATTTCCTCATGGCTTGTACCTCTTTGGCGTGGCATAGTAGGCGCCCATCATCAGTGCCAGGTGGTTGCAACAGGTGCCAGCGCATGACAAGATCACAATAAATAAATATGGCAACTGCTTCCTAAATGTTTATGCATGAAGTCTTCTGCCTTCATTTAATTCAAGTTACAACTCCGAGCTGTCATCATCCTAAGACATCTACATCGTTTTGTTATTCCGCTTAGAAAGTGAGCCCTTGAATATTCACTTTGTTTGGCCCAGGAACAGACTGAGGCTGACAAGGAAGCAGGGTCTGCTGTGCCAACTTCAACTGTTAAGAAATCACTAATTCTCAGAGCAGTGAAAATCACATGGCAATCACAAACGTTTCCTTAGAAAAATATTTTTCTGTCCCTACACACTCGTTCAACTTGCTTGTTGTAGGAGCTGTAAACCTCAGACTCCAGCCACAGTTACTGCTGCAGCACAAATCCCAGCTCAACTTTAAAGAAAGATCACACATGTGGACACATGGTTTCTGAGAGGAGCACCAAGCAATATATTTTCGACGTGACCAGGGTTAAGATTTCAAGCAAGATTTACTTAAAGGGAACCATTCAGATGTCAACGAGGGTTGCAATGCTTCAAGTCTGATTTAGCAGTGTTTTCCAGGGCAGTTTATCAAGCCTCAATTACTTTCTATATTTATAACTGCCTCTCTTTCCTTGAAGGTTCTTTACTTCACAGGTGGGTTTTTTGGCTGTTTCTTATATAAAGTGCAAATTTGGTCCAAGTACATTAGCGCGCTTTACATGAGCAAAAGATTACATTACACATTGTCACTTTTGTTTTCCTTAGGCATGGGAGATTAAATGTTTTGCTCAAAATCACAGGATGTTGAGCCGACGCCAGGACTCAAACGTGGTTCCCCAGTTCCAAAGGCAGCAGCTCTGAGTGTTAAGCCACATCTCCTCCCACGCCCTTTTGGTGGCAGTCAATAAGTGACAGAACTTAAAGAAAACTACTGTCCTATATAACCAATCATAAAAATGTCTACTATTTTCGCATCTACCTAATTTTGAGATTGCAAAAACTGATCAGACACTAGTCTCGTGACAGACTTTGGTCAAATTATCTGTCAAAAATACTACTTTGAATGCAGGCATCTGTTAATCTAGAATTAAGAAAATATATGGGGCCTGCACATGCAAGTGGTAATTCCTCTGCCAGAGGATTCTCCAGTGGAAATTGCACTTATGGACAAAAGTGCCTCATCAGTGGCTTTCAGATGATGATACCTCACCGCCCTTCTCTAAATCAGACCCGTAAACTAATCCAGGTGCGCATTTACGAAACCCTCATACTTTCTCCTACGACTGCTGACATGTCATGAACAGCGGCAACCTGGAAGTGTCAGGTGCCAGGACAGGATCAGCCTGTCGTCTGTTAGCAGGAGAGATTTATTTGAATTAGTTGTATTTTTAATTAATCTTTTGTGTTCAAGTCTTGATGCTCACATGTAATCCGGTATGGGCCTTCTGCTGTCCAATGTACGGGTGACTGTTTCTGGAAGTCACAATGTCACCACACACTGGAGTCTGGGGTATGCAACTGCCCTCAAGAAGCTGCCACCTTCTCAAGAGGAAAAGCCAAAGGCGTAAAAAAATCTCCTTGCTGGACAAATACTTCAGAGGGTTCAAGAAAACCACAAGTCCGGAATCTAATAGTGGAATTCTTGAGGAGTGAGTCAGGATCAACAAGTGGAGAGAGCAAGGAAACAAGCCAAGAAGCATGGCTTTCTTGCAATGCACCCTCCAATCCTTTAGTTAGCAAAAGAAGTGGAAAAGGAAATTACATCAAACATCACATGCAAGGAAACACAAAGTATTGGGAAAACCAGAGAGTAACAAGGAAAGAAGCAACCATAATGGAAAAGGGAAAGAAATAGGAACTACAATCTGAGCTGGACTAGCAGCGGAGCAGCTTTCAAAGGCAGCTGCAAGCCTTCAGGCAGGTGACTGACATTTTGGAGCCGAGGGAGCAAGGAGCAGTAGCTAAGAGCCCAGGAGCATGAGCGAAGGCAGCCCCAGCTGAGGGAAACTCACAGTCCGCAGCTGTGGGCTTCTTGAAACATTTCGTGAGCCCAGCTTCTGGACGTGGGGTACAGGTGGATAAAGGATTTCTGTTCATCTATAAATAGCATCAATGTGATAGTGAATATAGGTTGCTGGTGCCTTCTGATGAACATTTGCATGACGGCTACTGAAGTGTTTTGAAATGAATAAGACAATTGCTAATGGAAAAATCAATAGCCTCAGAAAAAAATAATAACTCACAGTCCAGGGACTTGTTCCACTTAAAATATATAATACACATTGTGTCGAAAACTTGCAGGGTACCCACAGAAGAGATTTAGAATGAACCAGACAATTGGCAATGTAGTGGGAGAGCATATCTGCAGACAGAAAATAACCCCATTACTCTTAGTCCAGGGACTAGATGTACTTGAAGTTTATATTAACTTCTTGGCTGCAGTTTTGAGAGGCAAAGTTCGAGGCCCACCACTCGGGAAACAGCCTTTATAACGCGGCTAGACCCACGCTGCGCCTTTACAATGCGGCTCGAACCATGAATGCATTTTTACAACGCATTCCTTTACCACTCAAGCCGTTACAACGACTTCCCTTAATTAAAGTGTTGTTGGACAGATGTTGGACTTTAAGTCCAACACTTCTATTACCCTAAGGCAAGTCATTGTAACATCTTGCGTGGTAAAGGAATGCGTTGTAAAGAGACATTTGTGGTTCGGACTGTGTTGTAAAGGCATTCGTGGTAAATGCATGCGTGGTTCAAACATATAACCCCACCACCCACCACAAACAATGTTTATGACAGGTAGGTTTTTACAAGAGAATGGAGCACAAATACATATTAATAAATAGTACAATTTGTTACTAGCCGGAGTATAAAGGGACAATTATGTAACTATGGAGAGCTGTGGCACTCACATTATTTGTAAATGACCAATTCGTAAAAAAGAGACAGAGAGTTCAAGGACATGAGGTGATCTCTTTGAAGGGAGAGTGCACCTGTTGAGCGGCAGAAATTCTTCAGATGTTATTCCAAATACAGACTGGATGGCCAGACGATATTGATATTGTGTAACTACGTTTTAAAAAGCCGACAAGCTTTGCGGTTCCTGGAGTTTGCAATGTTTGTCAGTTTTGTTCAAATTCTCGAGCAATCAAATGTTTCTGCGGATTTATATATTTATCCATTTGTAAAGCGCTTGGTTACACCACCAGTGTGTCCCCGCGCCAGCAAGCAGACTCACAGTGAGGCAGCGTGGCGACTCTACGTAAACCTAGGGGCATGTGGCAGTGGTTCTAGTGGATCTGCTCTGGTTTGATAGTGGGAACAGCCATGTTTTTAGATTTTTGCAAAAGGTGGTTTCTCAGGGTTCTGCTCTTATGTCTGCAGGCAGTCTGTTCCAGGTCTTTGCTGCAAGATATCTAAAGGAGCGTGCACCCATCCTCGCTTTCTGTATTCTTGGCACAGTCACCAATACCCTGCCTTTGGATCTAAGGTTTCGGCTTGGTGTATAGGATGTTATCAGTTGTTGAAGGTACCGTGGACCTTTTTTGACAGGATTCGGTGACAGTAACACATTGCCTTAAACATGATTCTCTTCTCCACAGGTAGCCAGTGCAGGCTTGCAGGAGCTTTTGTTGTGGATGTTCTTTATGGGAGGTTCAACACTAGGCGGGCTGCCGCGTTTTGTATCAATTGAAGTTTATTCATCCCTTTTTTGGATGCACCCAGATATAGAACATTGTCATAATCCATCTGGGAGGTGACCAAGGCATGTACTATCGTTTTCCTTGCATTGATGGGTAATAGGTCAATGATTTTTCTCAGGACTTTAAGAGTCCCGAAGCATTTCCCCATCACTTTCCGGATTTGGCTGTCAAATGTCAGTTTGGAGTCGAGCCACACTCCGAGGTTAGTGAAAGTCGTTTCTTGCAAAACCTACATGACCTGGATTTTTTTCCCCTGAAAATTAATTTTAAAATTTCACAACCTTCGTGAACCTCCCTTAACTTAAAATTTTTTGCAAATTACTTTGCAAAGCTTTCTGCGGAAATCCTTTGCAAAATGCCACACCCCTCTAGTATGCATGCTAAAAATGAAATGTGTTAGCAAATGGTAAATCCAAACTTTGGAAAGTATAAAAAGCACTGGTGAAAACATCTTATATCAAATTGCAAGTCCTTATAGTGTCTCATGTCAATGATATTAATAACAAAGTTCCCGCTTTATATCTTGGCAGTATAGTTACTCTGTTAGAACGGCGACGGGGTACCTATACCAACAAGATAATGGTCCGCCTGCCTGATTTAGATGCGGGCACACCATAGTTTTGGCTACGGTGGTGCCTTCTCCTTCACCGCCATAGTCAAACCTCTCCGATGGCCTGGCAGAGTAAGGGCTGCCAGAAAAATAGGTATATGCTCACCCATCCAATTAGGATCGGCAGAGATATAGGCATTTTCTTTACTGTCCATCACTACCAGGCACAACCTGGCGGTGAGGGACAGTAAAAAAGGAATAATGCCTTCCTCGCCATGGGAGGTGACTCTCCTCGGAGGTGACTCCCATGGAGAGGGGGGCACTTATTTTTTTATTTTCATAAAAAAAATTCCATGTTGGGATTTTTTTTTCGAAAATAAAAAAAATGGAATTGTTTGGTGCAGGGCTGCATCATGTTGACATAGCCCTGCATCAAACAGGGAAATGTATATGCAGGAACCACTGTGACGGTGGTTCTTGCCAATATATTATAAATGACTACTTGCTTGATGGTCATTTACAAATTTGGAAGGTGGTTCCTCCACTAGAAGGATGGAGTAATCTACTCTGTCCCCCTGGCTGAACGACAGGTTATCCGCCGAATATTAAATGGGGCCAAAAGTCAATACACCATATCACAGATGTCAAAGACAGTGTGATGGGAACTGTGTACACTTGATAGGGCAGGGCAAGCTGGGTTACAGGGAGGATTAAACATTTTATTGATCAGTGCAATATATTTTATTTCATTTTACTTACTAGTTGTTTTATATAGTGCAGACTCCACAAAGTAAATTCAGGGCATTCCACAGCTCTCCATAAGACATTCAGTCATAAACTGTTTGACTGTCTGTACTTGAGGATAGCAGATCCATTTGTTGTGTAGAGGAATCCATAGAAAATTTACAGAAGTGCTCAGGCCAATATTTTTCCATGCCACATGTAATTGACAATGATTACAGTTAGGTTAAAACAAGTACTTCTACACATAGAGAATAGAAGAAGGTAAAAATCTGAATGTGGAAATATAATTAATCTGATAGTAGCATGCAAATAGCATGTAATCAGTGCAGGAATGAGTAATTTGGGAAAGGAGTGACAATTACCAGGTAAAGCACATCTAGAACATTCAGAAGAATTTCAAGGTTATGAAGGAGGTTTGCAAGATTAGACATTGGGCTTGCATTTAACAAAGCCATGAAAAGTTAGGTAGCAGCAGGCTACGTAACATTAATGGGTTCCTATGTAGTATATGGGATGTCGAAATGAGTGCAGTAACTTTGTAATATCAACAAGGTGCAACACATAGGAAAACATGAGTAGATTCTGAAGACCTGCAATGGGTTTTCGCAGAAATCCCTATAAATAGGTTTTTATCATAAGGAAGCACAGTGAAAAGAGGACCGGAAGTGATCCACAAAAGGTTCAAATCTTTCAATAAGAACACCTTGTTGAGAAGTGTTTAAAAAACAAGAAAAGACAGATCATTTCTGGTATGGACTTATGGCTCAGCCAGAGAGTGATACCACACCCCTCTTCATGGTGTATAAGTAGACAGGGAAAAAAGGCAGATGCACAAGCAATTATGTTTCTGGTATAAGAACCTCAATTACTTAGTAAGAAATCAAAATTAATACAAATCAAATTGAAACTCAAAACATGCCATGGACGCACTGAAAGACGGCTTGCAAGGCAGTGGGGGCATCAGAAAAGTAAAATATGTGCTCTTTTCATCGTACTGCCAAGAGAGGTGCATGGCCCAAAAACCTAGAAACAATAAGGCCCTGGTTATGAGTATATAGGAAAAGAGGTGATATTTACTGCACCTGGTCAATACTGATACTGTAAGGAGAGATGTTTATATGGAGTTCTACACACCTCCTTTTCTGAGTTTGTTTGGTGAAAATGGGGAATTACACGCTTTTGGGACGGAAAAAGTTCACTGCATGGTTCTGGAGAGCATGCGCCTGACCTTCAGTTTTCCACAGCAACTATCTTTTGATTTTGAATTTTTACCTCAGCACACCTGACAACTGTGTATATACTGAGGGCTCCCTGTAACATGGAATGCAAGCCAGTACTTGGCTCTGTGGTCTGGAGGAGCACGCTACATGCACTCCCCTGTACAGAGCATTGACTACCATTAGGTTACTGGGCTGTAGAGAACCGACAGGAATGGCAGTCAGGCAGGAAGAGTTGCCTACTTGCCTCTCCTTTGTTTTTAAATTGGTCCGCTAATCCCCTGCATATGGTTCCTCCATTCCATCCATGCGGGTCATGGGTGACATTTGTGTGTGTAGCTTATGCATGTGTGATAGGCTGTATATAGATTGTGTGTGTCTCATGTGATAGGCCCACCCAGGATTCCATCTTGGTTTTCTGCACTTGAGTGATATCTAAGATGGAGAACTGGAGAGCGTCCAAGATAACAATGTAAATTGTAGGACTTCTCCAAAGGTCTCCTGAGGTACTTTGTAGTGGACCAGACTCGATAGTGTGGAGGAAAGGAGAAAGAGGGCCTCTATGTAGTTTAATGTTAACCTTCACACTCTTCTGTTCTATTCTTCTGCAGCAGTGTTACTCACAACAACTTCAGAGGAGGCTTAGTGGGGATGTCTCTGTTTTGGGTCTCCCCTGATAGGAAACTCCCAGCTGCACTTCACAATTCTATTGACACTGTGAGACAAAGTCTATCACTGTGGACCAATCTGTGACACAGATATCAGGAACTGCTGGAAATCAGTCCTAGAGTTGGACTTGTGGAATGCAGAAACTCTGTTTGCAAACTCAGTGTAAGTATTGGGCAGAAACTACAAGCCGGGGTGTCAAGATTTTCTGTACCAGAATCTCGTGTTCCACACCTGTGGAGACTGAAGAACTCCACGGTGCTCCCATGTTGAGGCTACTGACTACCAGCTTCCCTTTGCCAGGTTCAGAACAGGAACCTGGAAGTTCAGCAATCTCCTGGGAAGACCTCCGTTAGTCCTACCTTGAGGAAAGGAACTGACTGACTGCTGAGAAGAGATGCTAGAGCTATTATTGCATGAGAAAAACTCTGTCTAGAAGAGGAGGACTATGAGGAACTCAGACAAGAAGAGCGTATCCCAGCCCACTGCATACCAGTGAAAAATCTGCACAGCTAGGGACGATGATGGTGCCTTGAAATCCTGATGTCCCCGCAGTGTGCCCAGAAGCTGAAGCACCTGTGATGGGTTGGCGCTCACAGAAATCACCATCGCATCACCCAATGTCTCTGAAAAAAAGATGAAGCATCTATAACTGAGTAGCACCTACAGAGTTGAGATTACATTTCAGCAATAGTACCAGAAGAAGCCAAGGTGCCTCGAGTAGGGCGGTGTTACATCAAGATCGCATGCCTTAACCAGTGGTTACACCAAATTATCTTGGATTAATGATGTGCCCTGTTTGGATTTGCCACTTTGTTTGGGTGATGAATTTGTGTTTGGGTGAACCCCAAACACAAAAACCCCTAGCAAACATCTACCCAACTCAGAACTGCACTGGGGGACAGCAGCTTCCTTCTCAACTGCGTGCATGCTGCTCTGCCTCTACAGATGGAGCACACAACTGCACGCAAGATGCAGGGCCACAGAAAGCAGCAGCCCAAATCCACTTGAGGGCAGAGTCAGCATGACTATTCCTTGGGGCCATACAGTACTGCAAATCACAGGGACCTGCGTTGTCCTTGCCCAAGCCTGTTCAAGCTGACCAGAGCCGCTACAGACGAAACAATGAAGGTGCAGTGCAAGTGTCTGGCATTGCAGGGAGGATTGCCAGCTTTGGGACAATTCATGCACTACCAAGAACCTAGCCATAATTAGCTCTGCGATGGGCAAGCAGGAAACCAGAGGGGCATCAAGTGATCCAGACACACCACTAGAGGGCAATGTCTCCCAACTTGTACTGACAATACCCTACCACTGGGTAACAACCTAAGCTAGCCTAACAACAATCTGGCTCCCGCACACTCCCTGAAAACTGTGTACTATATTTGTACCCTCTGATTTTGTGTATATAGTATTACATTGTATGTTGAAAGTAAAGTAGTTTCTCTTTTACATAAACTCATTGGCTGGGCATTCATTTATTAGCTACTAATATGCTTAATTGAGTTCTGAGTTTCTACCCCACGTCACTTTTCTGATTAAGTATTGGACTGCTAAACTTTGCTACCTTGAGAGTCAAGTGCTAAAGGGGTGTATTTGGAGCTTTTTCTTTTGCCTCCAACAATAAGGTGAAGCCCCAGAACGCCAGTGGTAAAAGGCTTTCATTGTTTCAATTGGAGCCCAGTAATCCCTCACTACCCTAGACTCTTGAAAGTTCCCACGATTGGTGGCAAGTGACGACAGATTACTAGGTTTCTGTACGCTGAATGCTGATAGCAGTTAGTAAGGCTAGCTTTTTCCACATACCTACAAAAGAAAATGGCCGATGGCAGATGGGAAGAACACATTTTAAAAATCTGTCCCTAGATGAGATGAAGGAGATGTGTTGGGAGGGGGTGGAAGGCTCTAAAGAGGGAAATCATCATAAATTTCACAATTGATCATAATGAGAAACAGGCCTCTAGATTACAGGAGAAGGAGTTAGGATGCTCTAAGGAGGGTTCACTAGATGATACATTTGAGGCAGTGGAGGGTGGTGCATTAGAGTATTGGGTCTCCCCCACTCTATGATCTACAGGCCTCTTTAACACTTGTTTTCATCACTTCAAACACATTAAGTGAAATATATCAGAACCTGGCTGACTATTTCAAGGTCTGATTCAGGGTCAGGCAGCCAGGCACTGGCAGGCCGATGTTACATATGTGCACACAATTAGAGTGTTGACATCCTTGCACAGGACTTTACAGCCCTGTATTTGGACAAAGAGCATTGGTGCTCTAGTGACTTGTGGCACTGACGTAATGAATGAGGTAATGAATGATGGTCAGGTACTGATGGCTGAAGCCCTGTGTCACAGACTCACACCACTAGTTCTCCAGTATTTTTATGTTCAAGATTAGATTTGCTGTAACTCAGGCTGTCTTCAATGTCTACTGAAGAAAGACTGCCAGAGAGTTATTGTTTTTGCCATTGAGGAGCCAGTTGGTGATGGGCAGTGACTTGGATACGAATTTCTACTTAATTTTTCTTGCCCAACTGTTTCAAAGCCCTATCGTTTGGCTGCATACGCATGCCACTGCTAGGCCAGGTAAGACTTTTGGAGTTTCAACAGAGCCGAGGGTCACAAAAGCAATAATCACTCATGATGCAGTCTGGGTCATCTGATGTTTCTCAAGTTCTTGTTTACCAAACCCAGAGTTAACGCCACTGTCATAATGCTGCTTACTTTCCACAGCTTTCTCAAAACAAAGTTTGTCAATTGATTCATTTTTCAGATGCTTTTTAAGTCATAAATGATGTAGTGCATCAGCTACAAGGATTTAAAGGGTATGACAAGCCTTAGCTTGATTTAAAATCTACACCTAACCTACTCCTCTATAGTGAAGCATGCAGAAGGTAAACAGTTTTTTCAGTGCAGAAAAGCTGGTATTCTTAACACTTCACGTTAAAGTCTTTGAGGCCTCTTATTCCATTAAGGAAAACTGGAACTGCTCACTCAATGCAATACTTGTCAGTTGCTTTTGCACCAATACTTTAAAATTTCACTGGACGTCATTTGATAGGGGACAGTGGACTGGATGTAGACTACAAAAGTCACTGAGTGTGGACTTACCTATGACTGCTACAGTGTAGCAGCGGCTCCTCCGCTGAGGAGGAGGAGCGTCGCCCCACTGCTCTGCGAGCAGAAGTTAAAGGAAAACTAAAAGGTTAATAACCAACGTTATTAACATTTTAGTTTTCCATTTCCCGGTATGGGGCAGGGTTGCACTGCTGACAGAGCAGGGGCCAGGGGGAGGAGTGGTTTGCCCACTGAAAGTATGCATGAATGTTTGGCCGGCCGTCTCAGGCCGGCAAAACATTCATGCGCACTTTGCATGTTCTCCACCCAGGCCGTATTACAGCCTGGGTGGAGAACATGCCTAGGCTCCCATTCCCCGTCTGAGCGCCGAACCATGGCACTCAGACCAATCAAAATGCTGGATTGCAGCGTTGGGATTGGTTTAGGGGAGCCTAGGAGCCCGGGTACTTCCTGCTGCCAGACTCCAGACAGGAAGAAGATAAGAAGAGGACGGGCGAGAGGCGACGGCCGGCCGTAGCCAGGTAAGTGTTTTTTTTTTCTTTTTCGTGAACCCCACTCCCCACCCCAACACCCCCATCTGGTAGGAGCCGCTCCTGCTGCAGTGTTCGCTAGTTTGACTTCTAGAAATTCCTGTAGATATTTCCTGCCACCCATCTTTGCCCCCTGTCCCAGAGATCATTCTTAATTGGGTTAGACTTCACTGTGACCCTGAGTCAGAGGGGAGGAGTTCAGGCTAGAAGAGAGCATAGACAAACAGATAGTATTTATGAGTCTAGGAAGAGAGGAAAAGGGACCAGGAAACACATGAGACGGATAGGGAACTGGAGAAGGATCGGCTTCCCCTGAAAACAGAGAAGCTCCGGAGAGGAGCAGAGAAAGGGGTTAGCTTCCGGTATAGAAATTGTCCCTACAAGTCCAAGGAGTGCACTATTAAGGTACCCTAGTAGTTCAGAAATGTGTAAGTGTGAGGCAGTAAAATTGTGGGTTGGTTCCACAGCTTTTAGGTTTCATGTATGGAAAAAAGTTGAATGACAAGTTTACAGGAGGAACTCTACTAATCTGCCTCCCCTTGAAAGGGACTGAGGTAATTGGAAGGATGCCTGAGAGTGGCCATATGGCATAAGAGTTAGGGCAGGAACTCTAATTAAGTAGTTTGGGCTGGAACTAGTCCAGTACCTTCAGAGGTTCCACAAGGAAAAGAAGATGGGCAGAGTTGCATTTGAGACCGGGATCCTTGACAAGTTGTGTGATTTGAATGAGAGAGTAATGTAATGTAATGTAAATATGACTTATAAAGCGCGAACTCATGCCCTAGGGCGTCTTGGCGCTGTCGAAGTCTGATTTAGGCTGGGGCAATACCATTGTCGGATCAAGCGGGTGTGTCAATATCTTCTACTCCTGTATGAAGAGCCAGATCTTTAAGGCCTTTCTGAAGGAAAGTAGAGAGGGGGCAGCTTTTAGTGTCAGTGGGAGACTGTTCCAGAGCATGGCAGTTGCCCTAAAGAAGCTCTTTCCACCCCAGGTAGTTTTCCTAAATGGGGGGACAGTCAGGTTCCTGGCAGAACCTGAGCGAAGTGTCCTTGCTGGGATATACCATTTAAATAAAATGGTCTGGCCCGAGTCCGTGCAGTGATTTATAGGCCAGACATACAGCCTTGAAGCTACAGTGTTGCTTGACTGGCAACCAGTGTAATTTCCTGATGGCTCCTCTGGCCGACTCATATTTCGGAATTTTAAAAAGAAAACGAGCCGCAGTGTTTTGCAATGTCTGAAGCCTCTTAAGAAGACCCGTTGCAAGAGTAAGATACAGACTATTGCAGTAATCAATACTTGTGAGAACCGATGCCATTGTTACTGTTTTCAGAAGTTCAGGGGGCAAAAAATGTTCTATCTTTCTTTATTAGTCGTGGGGAGCAAAAAGAGGCCGAAGTTATTTTGTTTAATTGGTCCTTAAATTTCAATTCTTTGTCTACCAGGAAGCCTAAGTTTCTTACTTTATTCGAGGGTTCCGGTAGTGAGTACAGCTCTGGTGGCCACCAGTCCGGTGTCCAGAAAGAAGGATTGTTGCCAAAGATGATGATCTCAGTTTTTTTGGCCTTTAGTTTAAGGCAGTTGCGATCCATCCAGTTGCTCACCTTACTCATACATAAGCTGAAATCCTCACCCAGATTACTTTCAGGATTTGCCAATGATATCACAATTTGGGTGTCATCTGCATATGACGCCAGGGAGAAACCAAAATTTGTGATAATTGGGGCAAGTGGTGTAACGTAAAGGTTAAACAGAGTTGGGCTCAGTGCTGAGCCTTGGGGAGTGAGAGGGACAGTAGTTAAGGACTACCAGTCATTTAACCAGTTGACTCAGGCAGGAGTTGCCACCTTATTCAGACAGTACTTGTCTGATCTGGCAGAGAAAGATATGGAAACACCTGTTGTTTTGGCTGGCAAGTGGTTAGCTGACTAAGTGAACAAGGGGAAGGAGCATCGTGGTTCCAAGCCTAAGGGGGAGAAGAGACCCACAGAGATTGGTTACAAACTGGAAGGAAAGGGCCAGAATGATTCCAATGCCCCCCCGCACAGAAGACCAAGGATAGCCATACGTGAACAACACGGGAATGCCCACTTCCACTTGTGCACATTTGATATTTTCTGTAGTCCTTTACCCACCTCCTGTCCTTTTGCACAACTTTTCCTTCCAGGACATATGCATTGTTTCCTCATATGAAATCTTGCCCCGGGCAACAATTCTCTGCCCAATGATGTTTTCCAGATCACATGCACTTGTTGCAGTGCCTAAAGGACTGCACAGGCAAAAGTGTTGCTCGTTTATCTCTAAGCGCCAAATACCCGATACATGTGACTAAGCCCTCTATTGACACCACACTTGCATCATGGACAAACCAATATGTGAAAACCAAGGGATGGTTTACCTGGGTAGTAAGCATGTGCAATTCACATTGCACTTAATCCAAATGTACATTATTTTCCCAAAACAGCACGACAAAACTATCACCTGCCCAAGGCTGTAGCTTGTGGCCCTGACAATATTCCCACTCTCCGTCTTAAATGACAATGATTTGTCTTTTGTTTTTCAAGAATAAACTCCTGTTTTTGCAGCTTGTTCTTTAAAAAATCAAAAAGTTTGCCAAACTGGTGCAACAAAATTGGTACCCCATTGGCTAGCTTTTCCACCTTTAAAGTAACTGCTGCAACTGTGGTTGCGTTTAAAGCTTGGAGGTGCCCATCAGGCAGGCGAGGATCTCTAAATACGGCCAGTGATCTTCCACCAGCGGAGCGGAGACCATGGCCTCCACTGACCAGGTAGGAGGGTTGTCATTTTCCCGCCTAAAACCAAAAGGTTTTCCTGCCAGTGTCCAGTTGTCACCTGACCACTGATGGCTCCCCTGTGGTGAGATGTGCATTGCTCCCAGACAGTGGACAAAGGGCCCTGGGAGTGGAGAGGGGGACTCCTCCATGGACATCCTTGACAAGATGGCCTGGCAGGATGTGCACAGCCTCTTGCTGAGCTTCAAAGGAAGCCTGCCTTTTCACTGGCAGATAAAGCTCACACCTAGGCCTGTCTCCCTTTTATCTCTCTAGCCAGGCTGACACAAATCCCAGTGAGGGTTGAGGAACAGACCAGAAATGGTTCAAGTGGTGGACAAAGGATTACCCTTCACACACAGGTTGGCATTGGGCAAAAAGGCAGACCCTATAGAACATTCCTGGACCTGTAAAGAACAGGAGAAGGAGTGCACTGCTGTCTGAAACCTGAAGGAAGAATGGACCTGCTTGCTTGAGCCCAGGACACCCGAAGCAACTCCATGGGTCATTTGGCTGAACCTTTGTTTGTGAAACAGGGACACAACAAGCTTCCAGAGACCTCTTTCCCTGCAATTGTCTAACTGACCTGTTCCAACCAGACCTGCCCTGGACCCTACTGCTGGCCTCTGTTGGAGTGACTCCAAACCTCCAAGTAGTGACCCCCTCCCTCCTCAGGTGCTGGACCCATGGCTAGTGTTGAAGTGTACACCTCCTGCCCCCAGAGTGCAAGAAGTGGGACTTAGAAATGTTTTGCCCCATTTAGGACGGTGGAACTGCGAATTTGACGATTGGGAGCACCTCCAATTTACAGCTACGCTACCACTCTAAATGGCCCCCTCAATCTCTTTCCTCACATATCTACAACATGACGCATGCTGTATTCCTCTCACATGGGTTTAAGAACATTAGCACACAATCCAGCACCATCAAGGTCACGTCAACACAACCAGAGGATGTATCACGACCAAATGTATCACACCCGACTCTTGATAGCTAGGACATAGTGCAACTACACAACTCTCCTCCAGCCACACACAGCCCCGTCTGTAACTGGGCCTGACAGTTTTAGTGCTATGATACCACACTAGTGGCAATTATGTGCTATACAAATGTCAGATAACATAAGGCAGTAGGTTTGATCCCTTTGGTCACTCCAATAACCCTCACAGCAAGTAGTGTACAATAGGAAAGAAGCTGCGTATGACCTCACCTCTGGGTACTAGGGCATGAATCAACCAAGGAGAACCATTAATTCCAAGGGGTTCCCACCTGGCAGATGCCATTTTACTATTATGAACTGCTAGTGAAAAAACAATATAAAACAGCCTTGCTGCAATATTCACGTTTATTGCTGCAATAAACAAGTGGAAATAAATGTAGTGCAGAGCAAGGTCAAATGCCTGGGAATATAAACACACCCGTACGATTTTGCATACTCTGCACTTTACTCCAACCCTCCTCCTCTTTCAGCCCTGTGGTAGCGGCGAGGGGATCCTTCGCGACAGGTGGTCCCAGCGAGGAGCTGTCACTCGTGCCCTCTTCAGCCTCGCATTGGGAGAGTGACCTCACTGCTCCGGTGTCTGGGGCCCTGGGGGTGTGGACTGAAGTGTTTTCAACCAAGCCCGGTGGTCTCTGCTGCTGACGCATGTCGGGCCGGTTCAAAAAGAGCAAATAGCTTCCTAACTGAATCACACCCAAACTGATGCTTAATTCGTGCAAGAACAATATGTAGCAGCTTTACAAAAGATTATATGGGCTGATTGCAAATGGTGCTCAAATCACAGGTGCGGATTGCGCACGCGCTAATTATCCGTGCGTAATGAGCGGGTCAGTCATGTGCACCGGATTCCAAGTTGCACAAATTTGAATGGAGAATCACATGCAGAATTTGCAGAATTAATCGTGTATATTTTTACCCGATCAAAAATTTGAAAACTGAAAATTTGTGGAGTTTCGTGGTAATTCCCTCAAATAATAAAATTAGCGGGGGAAATTACCCACATTGGCTGCAATTTGTGCACGATTTACAATCTCACTGCAGGTGCAAACTCCTCCTGAAATCCGATTAGCAGCCTATTTGTAAACAGTAGTAAGGCAAGTTCTGGGTGTGTGCTGGCAGTGTGTGTTGCTAGCGTGTAATTTAGGCACACTTATAACCGAAGGGAGGAATTTGCTGCTCGAAATAAGTAGTGATCATGAGTTTTAAGCCCAGCAAGGCTGACTCAGCCTTTGACCCTTCGATCAGGTCGATGAATTTAGTGTAATAAATTGGCTATTAGCATTTGTTTTATTTACAGCGCATAGAAACATCAGAAGTGTGGTGAGAAGTGTTGTATAAAAACGAGTTATTATTATTTCACTTTGCACCTAACCATATACAGACACCCTTATCACACTCCGCTATCCTTTTCAATCCAGATAACAGACTAACATGTCCACCACTCCAATTAATTTCACATTTCCCTATACTAATTCAACACTAATTCTGTTTGGGTTCCGGAGTAGTGTGTTACCCGCCAAAAAGCGCTTCAACAACTCATCAGGGGTATATAAATGTAAACCCTTCCCTTTTCTATCCCTCCACTATCCTTTTCAACCCAAATAACAGACTAACATGTCCACCGCTCAAATTAATTTCATATTTCCATATACTAATTTATCACTAATCCTTTTTGGGTCCGGAGTAGTGTGCTACTCTCCAAAAAAGCAATTTGATGCCTCTTCAGGGGTAATAAGCGCTATATAAATGGAATTACAATTACGTCTTCCTGATTCTGTTTCTCCAAGTGTCCATGTCCACCTGTGTCTGTATCTCCCAGCTACAATCTAAGACTTTGATTTGAAACATATTATTGGAGCGTTTTGCATTGCTTTACTACTCTTAAGTGGTCAAACGATTAATTTGGTTTAAATTAGAGAAAAAAAACTTCCAAAGAGACTTCACTTCCAACTCATACCTGCTTATCACATTTCACATAAAAAGTAGAATTTGATATCAATTTTCTTTCTTTTTTCCAGCCACAAAGCAAGCCTTAGCTCCTCTGACAGATCAGCTGCACATACCACCTCTCTTCATAAGACAAGAGAGACAACAAATCCAACTATTTGTCCGATGCTGAGAATGTCTGAATAGGTGAACTAGGCAGTGCTTAATTTGAGCCGGGGCTTTCCGGTGCTAAGCACCGGCACTTAATTGTTTTCCGGTGCTCGGCACCGGCACCTAACAGTCAACACCATACTTAGAACAGTCCACCACATGGTGGTGCTGCTCATCTAATTTAGAGATGAGCAGAACAACGGTAGTTTAGGAATACAATATACATTAAGATTGCTAATACCTGCCTCCCCAGCCATTCCTTTAGCTTTGGGGACCAGGAATAATCTGAACTGTCGCATTTACATGCGAGAGAGAGGGTTAGTAGTTGTTTTGGCAGTGATGACAAGGGCGATGGGTGGTGCAAGCTGCAGTGGCCTCCAGGTCAGAGCCCTGGCACATAATATTTTACAAATTAAGCACTGGAACTAGGTATTTACAGGGTGCGGTAATACCTCCTAGTCTGAAATTTGGCCCTGTAAATGAGGCATAACATGCAGATTCAGTATTTATCACACAGAAATCTGCATATTTCGCGTTTTCACCGGGCCTTTTCCCCCTGATTAAAATTTACCAGATTTTACTTGGCAAAAGTACAATTCGGAATTCTGATTCCTTCACAAACTTCTGCTTCCGCGTGAATTTAATCCCCTAGCAGTGCTTAATTTGAGCTGGTGCTTTCCGGTGCTCAGCACCGGCACTTAATTGGTTTACGGTGCGCAGCACCAGCACCTAACTGTTCTAAGTATGGTGTTGACAGTCTACCACATGGTGGCGTTGCTCATCTAATTTAGAGATGAGCATATAGTGCTAATACCTGCATCCCCAGCCATACCTTTAGCTTTGGGGACCTGGAATAATCTGAACTGTCGCATTTACATGCGAGAGAGATGGTTAGTAGTTGTTTTGGCAGCGATGACAAGGGCAATGGGTGGTGCAAGCTGCAGTGGCCTCCTGGTCAGAGCCCTGGCACTTAATATTTTACAAATTAAGCACTGTCCCCTAGTCATAATTAGTGAATCCGAGGATGCATTGGTTGTGTAATTTGAGCTACTCCAAAGAGTATTTGTGTAGGAATCCATCTGTCCGGCTGTGGGAGAAAGAAGTAAGGGTAGTTAGGTATCTGTCACTAAGATCCCACAAACCAGAACAGAAGACCCCACATGTGTTAAAAAAAATCCCAACGGGTAACCTTGAATTGCCTTTGGGAGCTCGGCCAGAGAGGCAAGGAGACCTTTCAGAGAAGTCTGCATCAGTTGTGCCTTTGTAACTAAACTAAATAAACAATATCACAGTTAAAGAACATAAGAATCTCTCAAAGTTTAATTGTATATATAAAGTGCAATAAAATGTTATATACATGCAGAAAAATTAATAAAAATGAAGAAGGGGTTGGAAATGTGTTAAGGAAAACATAACGGTAAATAGGAAACAGCAGGAAAAAAGGTTTTTCTCTGTTAGTGTTATGGGGCTGTAGAAAGCTTGAAGAAAAATAAAGAATAACTCCAGCACGCTAAGCCCCACCCCATTCAGTAAATAGTTGAGCCTCCATATGCTGCAAAGGCAGCATCCAAAGACATTACGCTTCTAGATAGCTTACAGGAGCCTCCTAGTACACATGGAAACACATATTCCAGAGAAAGACTAGGGCTGAATAGGCCACACACATTTGTAATTGTAAATTGAATATATATAGCAAATCTGATTAAATATAGATATTGAGGGCCTAATTTAGACTTGGGCGAATGGGATACTCCGTTACAAAACCGACGGATATCCCGTCCATCGTATTACGAGTTCCATAAGATGTAAAGTACTTGTAATAAGGCGGACACATTTGTGATGGAGTATCCCATCCGCCAAAGTCTAAATCAGGTGCTGATTATTGGGCATCTTGGCTTCAACGCTTATAAAATGCTTGTTATTTTATGGGGCTAATCCCGTCACCCTGGCAAGGTTCCATCCTATTACTAACAAAAAGGGGCCGGACTCACTGGACAAATAACTATAATCTTTGGACACGAAGGGGATCCGTAACTTTACACAATGTCTCCCACAGTAAGACGGACCACTACCGTTCGTTCAAATGTCCAAATGTCCAATTTATCACAATGTCACTCTGCTGCAGTATAAGAATTCCCACCAACGAATATATAAATGAAAAAATAGTGAGAATGAAAAGAAAGCACCTCACGGTAGCAACACCAACGGGGGTCTGGCTAGTTGGTACTCGCTAGCACACCCACTTATCATCATCGGTTGCTTTCTTATCAAAACAGAAAAGTGTTCCAACTTAAATTATCTCAAAAGTGAAGGACAGAAACAGTGAAAAGAAATAGAATAAGCACTGTAAGTGCAGATATCAGAAAAGTACTGTGCTGGTCCCCGTGAGGAAGAGAATAAAATTACAATTCCCAACATTAAAAATGAGAACCTACTCACTAGCTAATCTTAGCTTTATTCAATGCTGTGAGCGTCCTCTATTAAAAATGGTTTAGCTTAAACCATCATTATTGTGTCCATAGCGCCAACATGTTTCGTTGCTATCACTTTGTGCAACTTCATCAGGGCTAAGGGGATGACCAGTCTTCACTTCACTTCGAAAATACTGCAGACAAATGACAAACAAAGACAAAACACGTGCCAGGAGTAAATCACCCCTAATCTCAATCACACTCATCGTTCAAAATAATGATAGTTAAAACTTTCTAATTACCGAGTAGATGCCAGTGTCTCTCGTACCTGCAACTACCTCGTACTGCGGTATGCGCCAAAAGGTCGCGTTCCCGCGGGGTAACCACACGTGGTTATGGCACCTACAAATACACGTAAGGTATTGACATGATTGTTATACATCAATGCTCCAAGCCCCTACATTCATATCTTTTTATATGTGGTATCTCACTAAAATACAGGACAATCCATGCTCTCCCAATACACCCCGATCACTTAATGCTAATCAGGTCATAGATTTCAAGCCCTCACCTCTCATAAAAAGTTTTCATTCATATTACGGCATCAGTAATAGGAGAAAAACCATCAATCACCACATCACCGATACACACTACCGCCTCAGCATATATTTAAAGCATGGGTCCGGTAGGCATCATGGAAACTAATCCTGGAAAGCTCATTCAGCCACGACCAACAAGTAATCCTCTACTTTACCGCTACCGGGATAAGTGGGTCTCCACAGGCTCCGTCCTCGCTAAAAACAAAAGGCGCATTCGTTCATAATTTCAACGTAGAGCTCTCTGTTTTTAATACGAACCTTCATCGACCATCAGGGTTTTGCCCTTCAGGCACATCAGTAGGCCCGAAGGTGGCTGTTTTTGAACAGCGGGTCCTCAAAGATATCGAGGATCTGGAACGAAAAGAGAATCAGTTCCATACTCATAATATGAGCAGAAGTGACTGGCTGGCTGTGAAAACCCTTCAAGATAATAAATCAATTACGATAAAACAAGCTGATAAGGGTGGGGCAGTGGTTGTTCTTAACAGCCACGATTATGAAGCAGAAGTTCTCAGACTTTTGGGAGAGCGTAGAAACTATCTACCACTAGCACGGGACCTGACGCCTGAGTTACAAGATGTCATCAAGACTCTGGTGGTGGGCGCAAAAGAAAAAAAGTGGATTACTTACAAGGAGGCGGATTTCTTAATCAACTTGAAACCGCGTGTACCGGCTTTTTATATCTTGCCGAAAATCCACAAACCTAAGCGCCCACCACCAGGTCGCCCGATTGTGTCGGGTATTCAGTCTGTATTGGAGCCCTTGTCTCAATTTGCAGATTTTTTCTTAAGGGAAGCGGTCATTACTCAACCATCCTATGTGCAGGACACGACTGATATACTTAATATTCTTAGTACAGTGGTGTTTGATCCCAGGGAGCAATTTTTAGTTACCATCGATATAGAATCCCTGTACACCAGCATACCGCAAGATGCCGCGCTGGTGGCAGCAGCACGTGCTCTTGGGGAGCTGGAGTGGTTCTATGACACTCCCCAATCTTTTGTTTTGCAGTGCATTGAACTGGCACTTACCAGAAATTTTTTCGAGTACAGAAATCAGTTGTACCTCCAGGTGTCAGGCACGTCTATGGGGGCCACATTTGCGCCGAGCTTGGCCTGTATTTATGTAGGCCAGTTCGAAAGCAATGTGATCCATCATGCCTCCAACCCCTTCAAAGAGAATATTTCTCTTTGGAGGAGGTATATATTGATGATGTCCTCTGTATCTGGACAGGCACAGAGGACTCGTTAGTGACTTTTTTGACGTGGCTGAACCAGGCAGATGGATGCCTTAGGTTCACATGGTCTTTTAGTCACACCTCTGCTGTGTATCTCGATGTGGATATAACAGCAAGGGATGACATGTTATTTACCTTTGTTCATCAGAAGCCGACGGACCGGAATTCTTTATTGCACTATCGCTCTTGTCATCCGAGAGCGCGCCGTGATAATCTTCCGGTGGGGCAGTTTTTGAGATATCGCCGCAACTGTTCCTCTACCGTGAAGTATATGGAGCAGTCGGAGGAGCTGGCGACTAAGCTTGGAGTAAGGGGTTATCCTGCTAAAGTCTTCAAAAAAGCGCGTAAACGCGCATTGAATACCCCACGTGAAGTTCTTCTCGAGAGAAATGTAAGACAAAAGGGTGACTGTTTACCTGTGGTGACTACCTTTGACCCTTTGTCCACTAAAGTGAGACAAATAATAAGAAAACACTGGTCTATTTTGGATACAGGGGCCAATAAGATGCCGCCACCACGTTTTGCATTTCGACGAGCACCGAATTTAAAGGATAAGTTGGTCCATACTAGGTCTCTTTTGATGCCACAATTGTCCACTTTACCTTCAGGTCACTACCCTTGTGGTGGTTGTTCTGTATGTGATCTTACACAAGCCACTAAAAGTGTTGCTTTGGTGAGTGGTAGAGTATGGCACTTAAACAAATTCAGTAATTGCAATACCTCAAACGTCATCTATAGGCTGGCGTGTCCCTGTGGGTTACATTATATTGGACTCACTACCCGCAAGGTGAAGGTGCGGATTCAGGAGCTCCTCAGCACCCTTAAAACAGGCAGATTAACAACACGTCTGGTACAAAATTTTTTAGATATAAAACATGACTTCAGGGCTCTAAAGTGGACGGTGCTAGAAAGGGTGACTGCAGAAATATATAATGCTGATATAATCTTAGCAAGGAAAGAGGCTAAGTGGATTTTTTCCGAACAAGTCGATCAGCAAGGGTTGAACGAGTCCATAGAATGGAACAAGATTAGCAGATATTGAAGACATGTGATAGTTATGTTTTTATGCTGAGGCACCCAGATTTATAGATATTTGCTTACCTGCCTTGACGCGTGTGTATGGATATTGTCATCTAGAAGTAGTGGTGTAGGGATATGGAAAAGCGATAATAATGGGTGCATTACCATATGTGAATATGACTTGTGGTTAGCTGTTAACTAATGGTTCTCATAGTGATGAGGGCTAACATACCAGCTTGTTTATTAATTTTGTTATTAATTTTGTGGGCTTTCAAATTGGACGCCGCAAGTTGAGTGTCTTTATACAATGGGAATGTAGAATTCCTGACTGCAGTAGATTGAGCCTCTGTGCATTGTAAGATGGCGCCCGTTTTGACCCTTGAAAGTTTCACAGTACGTGGAAGCATTGATACATGATTACGCTTGTTGCGTGATGACGTTGACGCAGAGCTCTACGTTGAAATTATGAACGAATGCGTCTTTTGTTTTTAGCGAGGACGGAGCCTGTGGAGACCCACTTATCCCGGTAGCGGTAAAGTAGAGGATTACTTGTTGGTCGTGGCTGAATGAGCTTTCCAGGATTAGTTTCCATGATGCCTACCGGACCCATGCTTTAAATATATGTTGAGGCGGTAGTGTGTATCGGTGAGTGGTGATTGATGGTTTTTCTCCTATTACTGATGCCGTAATATGAATGAAAACTTTTTATGAGAGGTGAGGGCTTGAAATCTATGACCTGATTAGCATTAAGTGATCGAGGTGTATTGGGAGAGCATGGATTGTCCTGAATTTTAGTGAGATACCACATATAAAAAGATATGAATGTAGGGGCTTGGAGCATTGATGTATAACAATCACGTCAATACCTTACGTGTATTTGTAGGTGCCATAACCACGTGTGGTTACCCCGCGGGAACGCGACCTTTTGGCGCATTCCGCAGAACGAGGTAGTTGCAGGTACGAGAGACACTGGCATCTACTCGGTAATTAGAAAGTTTTAACTATCATTATTTTGAACGATGAGTGTGATTGAGATTAGGGGTGATTTACTCCTGGCACGTGTTTTGTCTTTGTTTGTCATTTGTCTGCAGTATTCTCGAAGTGAAGTGAAGACTGGTCATCCCCTTAGCCCTGATGAAGTTGCACAAAGTGATAGCAACGAAACATGTTGGCGCTATGGACACAATAATGATGGTTTAAGCTAAACCATTTTTAATAGAGGACGCTCACAGCATTGAATAAAGCTAAGATTAGCTAGTGAGTAGGTTCTCATTTTTAATGTTGGGAATTGTAATTTTATTCTCTTCCTCACGGGGACCAGCACAGTACTTTTCTGATATCTGCACTTACAGTGCTTATTCTATTTCTTTTCACTGTTTCTGTCCTTCACTTTTGAGATAATTTAAGTTGGAACACTTTTCTGTTTTGATAAGAAAGCAACCGATGATGATAAGTGGGTGTGCTAGCGACTACCAACTAGCCAGACCCCCCTTGGTGTTGCTACCGTGAGGTGCTTTCTTTTCATTCTCACTATTTTTTCATTTATATATTCGTTGGTGGGAATTCTTATACTGCAGCAGAGTGACATTGTGATAAATTGGACATTTGGACATTTGACATAGTGGTCCGTCTTACTGTGGGAGACATTGTGTAAAGTTACGGATCCCCTTCGTGTCCAAAGATTATAGTTATTTGTCCAGTGAGTCCGGCCCCTTTTTGTTAGTAATGTGTTGAGTGGGGGCGGCCTGACTCTTTCGTTCCCCCTATGCTCCTTTTTGTGTTAAAAAGGTTCCATCCTATGCCTTCTCCGCAAAAAAGGCCCCCCACATTCCAGCTAATTACCATATGATTGCTCTGCTAGATGTGGAGGCTAAACAATATGCTACTGATTGATTTAAAGATTGAGCAGAAGAAAAGATATCGATCCCATGGAACCAAAACAGGCTTTAGAGACAACTATACCAACCATACCAAGTAGCCAGAATGACCCTGAAAGAACCTTGGCTTAACTTGATACTTAAAAAAGGGTTATCTGTGGGGAAAAATTAACAAAATGAACTTATCATCACAATACTATTATTGTATTGGACTTGTCATGTTATTTAGCTCAAAACAATGCTTTACCATGATAAAGAACAAGTTCTTTTACAACAATCCTTTTGTCAAAATACATTTTCCTCTTTCTATTTACTAGTCTCAAGCTCTCTCTAACCATCACTCACCAAGACCTTTTCCTCATCCCTTCTTCCGTTTCACCAAATGTTTTGAGCTTGGCTTTTGACTACTGAACAACTCAAAATAGTGTTTTCCAAGTCATCATTTGAGTAGAAAGAGCCCTTCGTTGTTTGTTACCTCGCCTTCTGTGCAGCCAGCCATACGAGGACTCCATCCCCCACCTGCCATAGCGGCCAGGAGCCGCCAACGCCCATTTCGCGCCAGGAGGCGCTTCAAAAGCGGCACAGGGCTCCCGCAGTGCGGGCCCATCTACGCCCGTCCGCGGCCGGATGAGGCTGGGCCAAGTCTCTTGGTTCCATTTCGCGGGGTGAAATGGTCACTAGAACATCAGCACCTGCATCAGCATAGGTTGCTATTTGAGATCAAGTGAGAGGCACTACGAAAGGGAGTAGAGAGAGGAGTAAGTCCGTTTCGTTTCTCCTTTTGTGGGTTTGACTATTTCTGAAAATTTTTAACAGTTTTATAGCAACATGGGTAAAAGAAGGGTGGGGGGTGCGAAGCCAGTGACTAAGCAAATCGCCAAACGGACTTCTATAGACACCTTTTTAGCACGTGCCGTTGGGGCTCTGAACAAAGAAATTGATTTGGCTGAACGGCATATGTCCCTCACTAAGACAGGCCAAACTGGAGAGGCCCAAAGTGTAACACCTACCAACGGGACACCTAGTACAGGCAGTATCCACGATATTCAGAGCGCAGGATGCTCAAGTGAAGTTCTGGGTCAAATATTGACATTAACTGTCCCAGACCAGACTCCTATTCCCGATGTTTCAGGACCATTAACTTTACAAGCAGCAAAAACTTCGAATACAGCCCGCAAGCCTGCAGCCAAACGTAAAAGAAAGACACTACATGATATATCTGCTGTTTCAAGAAACCCTGAGGAATTGATCCTGTTGGGGGGGGGGGGGGACAGGGAACTAGCTCTAACTATATGGAGAATCAGATATGGTCCCTATTTTGGGATAAACTAACAACTGTTATCAGCAGTCTATTAAGCCCACTTAGAGAAGGATTGGACAAGGTGGAGGAGGGTTTAAAGAAGGTTATTGATCTGGGTAAAATGCAATTGGATCAGGGGCCCCGAATAGCAGCCACTGGTACGAGTAGCAGCACAGGCTGTATATTTCCTCATGCCGAAACTTTGAATCACCCCAGACAAGAGGGGTTGATGAACAGGAATATACAGGAGTCTATTAGTAAATCTACCAGGAAATATGCCCCAAATAAAAACCAAACAAGTACAAATATAGAAACCCACAACACCAATGTGTCCATACAAGAGCTAGTTACCATTCATTTGCCACCTGCTAGCTGCCCATATGTGGCAGTATTAGTTAATGTCCCCCCACTGAAGCCAGGAGCCATGGAAACTACGGAATGTCTGAAAAATAAGGTGGTCCATTGGCTTAACTCTAGACACTTATTCACCCCAAGTAGAGTGCAGGAAATTCTGTTTACAATAAGAGTGGGGTGGATTGGGCCACTGGAAAAAGATCTGCCTGGTGATTGTGTAATAATTAATTTTAGTAGCCCGAGAACCGCTAGCAGAATTCATAAATTGACAGGGGCATCAACTATAGACAGACAGGCCATGGATATACTCCCACTAGGGTTCTTTTATCGTCATTTGAGGGGACTGGAGCAATGCCAAAGGGGCTTATCGTACCAGCAGAGACAGGGGGATAACACAAGTTTGCTCACACAATATGCCCGGGATTTTGCAGCGCCCAATAGATATGAGACGCTGAGCAGATTAAATGATAATGACTGACTTAACTCTGATCAAGGTCATGCTGAGGATCCCAAGTGTTATCAGAGAGGGACCCTTATAACGTCTCATATAACTAGCCAGATATGCCAGTTATGGCCAAGTGACTGCCTATATACAAAGGAGGTACCCACCACGGATGGGCTAGCTGAAGCTGTGGTAGCCGAGGTGGTAGAGGTATATGAGGTACCCGGCAAAGACCTTCTTATAGCCAATATTATACCTACAAGTGTAACAGAAACTGAGCCGGTAGGACAACGCCCTATGGAAGGGTTTGAGTTTGTAACCTGGAACGTGAATGGGCTAATAAATAAGGTTGGGAATATTGACTGGGTTAACACTATATCTAGTTATGATAACATATGTCTACAGGAAACCTGGTGTATAAACCCTGTACACATAGAGGGATATGCATCATATTTTTTAGCAGCCATCGTGTCACAATCAGGTCGAGCAAAAGGGGGTTTACAGACACTTATTTGTAACAAAATTCCTGTTAAGGTAAAAAAAGGCTACATCAGTGGGACCCCATGCACAGATATTATGGCTAAGTAAAAAAGGAGGGAAAGACCTGATAGTAGTACATTTTTATAATAATGTTTTTGATTCGACACCTACCAACGTGGTAACAGCCCTCGACCGGGCCCTTGAAATATTTTTAGCCCCAATTTGCACCGATTACATTCTGTTATGGGCAGGAGACTTCAACATACAGGCATGTGATATGCCTAACAACCGGGTAGGCAGCCTCACTTATGTGGATGGTAAGGGAGATGATCATTTTCCCCGTAATGAGTATGGAGAAGCCCTAAATTGGATGATCTCAAAATATGATCTTCATCTACTTAGGGGGTGCTGTGGCCACAAAGGGGATCTACTTCCAACATTTACAGGGAGAAATATGTATTCCATCATCGATCATATACTAGTGTCTGCCCCGGCTATATGCAGGTGTGGCAACCCTAGCGTTGTTCCCTCTATATTTAGTGATCACAATTTACTCACTTTATCTTTTTTCTTCTGGGGTTCAAGGAGCGAATTATATGACTTAGCTAATCATATCAACCCTTTTAGGACAAATGACATTTGAATAAAGTGGACATGTGTCGACCCAGGCGTGATATTGCAGCAAATAATAATGTCTAACCAGCGAGAAATAGACTACTGCCTCCAGGATGAGATTTCCCCAAATACAGTAATTATAAACTTCCATTGTATCACAACATCTATTAAATCACTTCTAACCAGGCAGATTGGTACATCAGGTAATAACAAATAGGGATGGTTCGACGGTACTTGCACCAAAGCATTACAAGTGTTAAAGTATGCACTGTCTAAAACACCGTGAGATATATTGGTTATTAAATCCCTACGACATGAGTACAAATTAGCCATAGCTGCCCGGAAAAAGAAATTACAGGAAGAAGCGTGGGAAAATCTGACCATTTCAGCAAAAACTAGGAATAATAAACTCTTCTGCGATACAGTAAATGCACCCTTCCTAAAGAATGATGAAATCCCAGAGTTTTGTTCTTTTATCCCCTCAGATAAATGGGTGACACATTTCACTAGGATTTTTAGTAATAATGGTGAGACGTTGGGGGTTTCTACCTGGAGTCCGATGGAGCCCCATGCCTTGAACATTACTTATGAAGAAGTTCTCCAGGCCATCAAGGAGATTGCTGGGGGACGGGCACCAGGCCCTGATGGTGTCCCAGTTGATGTTTTTAAATCTGCACCTAAACTATGGGGACCTATTTTAACTAGAGTGTTTAACTCAGCTGCAACTGATACAATAACTCAGACATGGGGCGAATCCATCATTGTCCCCATATACAAGAAAGGGGACAAAACTGATCCTAAAAACTATCGCCCCATTTCACTTTTAGATACTGCTTTGAAAGTTATGAGTAGGGTACTACTAATGAGATTGGAGGAATGGGTCCAGGAGTACTCTATCCTAACCCCTGTGAGGTACGGGTTTAGGAAATGTTTGGGGACAATTGAACAATGCATTAATTTAGAGCTACTAATCGGCTAGGACACCAAGGCAAAGGCAGGTACCATGTATTTATGCTTTGCCGATTTGAGTAGTGCATTTGATTTAGTTGACCACAATTTACTCTGGCAAACTATGACCTCCATGGGAGCCCCTAGGGCGATTGTCGGTTTCCTTTCCCGCCTATATGAGAACTTAACTAGCCAAGTTTGCTTTGGCTCCCAGGGCGAATGCTCATCTAAATTCAAAGTAGGGTGGGGGATACGGCAAGGATGCGTGTTAGCACCAATCCTATTCGCCCTTTTTATTAATGGGGTTGATAACCACTTGCAATCGATACAGGCTGATGCTCCGAGGGTGGCTGGTCGTCCGATACCCGTTTTGCTATATGCGGACGATGCAGTACTATTAGCACGGACCCCGTTAGGTCTCTAAAGATTGATGGATGGTTTCTCAGATTTCATGACACAAAGGAGAATGGTAATTAACAAATCAAAAACATTCACTATGATTTGCGGGGCCAAACAGAAATCTTGTAAAACCTTTTTTATTGATAGCACCCCAATACATACAGTGAACTCCTTTTGCTACCTTGGTATTTTATTTTCAGGAAATGGTACATGGACCCAACATACTTTAAATACGAAAGCAAAAACGAGTAGGGTCAATCCAGGGATTTTTAAATTTTCTTCTAAACTAGGAAATCGACCAACCAATGCGATGGTAACCATTTATAAAGCTAAAGGAGAAAGCACAGCCCTTTATGGGGCAGGTCTTTGGGGTTATACTAATAGCTCGGCCCTGCAAACAGAAGAAAATAATTATTTAAAACGTTTGTTGTATTTACCACCCTCTGTATCAATTACTATTGTACATCATGAGGTGGGGCTCCAAATTTTAGCGGATTCCTTAATGGCTGGGCCATTGGTATTATAGGCATCAATTTGGAGACGGGAAGAAACAGCTTTTACCAGGTCAATTATTCTAGATTGTTTAAATTTGGATGATGTTTTAAAAATTCCGTGGTTATCCTATATTAATGCCACATTAGGAAATTTGTTTAATTTATCTGTATGGTCGTACCCTATAAAAATATTGTCTTTTACTAAGAAAGAGATCAAAGACTCCTTCCTGCTACAAAGGCTGGACCTCAGAGCAAAATCGGAGCTAAATAAACCGACCGTGGCCTTATATAAATCTTTTATGCTAAAGGAGGGAGCCAATAACTATTTGTCATATGTGACTTATGTACAGCACCGTTTTGTGTTATTGAGATTCAGATGTGGTATTGCTCATTATTTTGCTGCATTTCCTAAAATGAAATCACGCCCCCATATTTGGTACCATGCCCGTGCGATAATAAGAGCAAACAAAGCACACTGCGCTTTTTATTATTTTCAAATTTTTATCGTAATTTTAGATGTTTTTATCTTAAGCCCCTGTTTGTTGCCCACAATATTAGGTCCCATAAAACAGCTATGAAATTTTTGGTGACACTAGAGGATCCGCTAACATGTTATAATGTCGCCCTGTTCATCTTGAAATCGATCAATGCAAGGAAAAGCATTTTGCTATAATCTAGCAATGAACTGCTTTTAATAATTGGTATTGTAAATCATGTGTTATTATTTTTAGATTTATTTTATTGTATGTACTTTTATGGCTGTTTTTATTTTTTAATAGCTGAATAAAGATTTTGAAATGAAATGAGTAGAAAGACGATTTGCCACCAGCCAATTGGAACCTCTCTTTCCTTTTCCAACCCATTGAGCCTAGCTAACTGTATATCTTCCTTGGTGGTTTTGTAAAATTTTCCCATCATTCCTTTAGTCTCTGGAAGTTGCAGCAACCCTTTTTTTATGCTGGACATCACAACTCTTATGAAACCCTTCAACCTCTTTGGAACAAAGCTGAACCCCATTGTCAGATAACAAAACCCTTGGAAAACCTTCCCTCTCAAACAAATTTTATAAAAATCCTATGACTGCGCCTGCGGATACTTCAGGGCACATAAGAAAAGAGATCTGTAGCGACCAATATTTACAGGGTATCTCCCTGGCCTTTCAAGAGTCCAACATTATCAACTGTCACCTCTTCCTATGGACCACTCAGCAACTCTCTGTAAACCATGATTGCTACATGTTTTACACACTGTGTCACTGACTGCGCATTAAGTGCACTTCCTTATATTCCTCTCCACTTCCAGATGCAGACCGGGTCACCAAATGTCTTCCGTTATTCATTCTTTTAATGTTAGCCCCCCTAGGGGGCGTGGCTTAGCTGAGCAGCAAGATGGCCGCTTGCTAAGTATGCTCTGCCGGCCGAACTTGTAATCCGGCAATTATCCTGGCTAAGAGGCGATCTCCCAGCTCAATAAGACGGCATAGTTAGAGGGCGAGCCCGGGACCCCCCACTGAAACAACGGAAGCAGACGGAGCTGTGCAGCCATAATACGACAACTGGATAATACAGGCCTAGCCGGGATCGTAACCGAGGCCTACGTATAATCGTGCAGCGTGACATCGGCGGAGTACACTGACCGGCTGACCGCGCCTGAGACTGCTGCCCGGATTCAAGCTGCAAGAGCAGATTCCGGTGATGTCAGAAGAGGAAACATCGGACCTTGTTGAGAGGCCCCGTCTGAGGCGAGTCGCATTGGGGCGGGGCGGTCGGCCTGCGGCCCTGCGCTACTGGAGACCTGTGGTGCATCCTGGGTGCCGACTTGGTGCCGGAGCTGGCCAGGCGCGTGAGGGGCCTCCTGGCGCCGCGGCTCAGCGCAGCCACTGAAAAATATAAATAAAACGCACCGGATTGAGGGCCCATAGCCTATACGCCAGGCGGAGGCGCGCAGCGGGATCGGAGAGTGCTGCGGCCTCCCCGCACTGGTGAGCCACGTTACACCCTGCATCGGCCCAGAGGCGGCCGTGGGCGGATTTCTGCTGCTGCAGGCAAGCAAATCGGAGGATTTCACGCCAGCGGCGGCCGTGCTTGAAAAAGGTGGGTGAATTGCCCTTGCATTCCTGGCACCTATCGCATAGATCACCTGCTGGCGCTGGGCTGAGACTTGATCCCCAAACTGCAGTAATTGAGGCCTAGAAGAGGGTTCAAACACAATCGAACTTGACCACAAGCGATACAGGTGGCTGCCACGCAACTTAAATAAAGCACAACAGTGACTATACTGCCTCCAAGGGTAATTCTGCTTGTCAGCATAAAAAGCAGCGCACATATAAAAGTGACTGCGGAGCCGTCAAGCCTGGGCCCTCGACTGTAGTGTGTTAGACCTCGCACTCTGTGGCTAGTCATCTTATACTGCGGGACGCTGTGGTGCACATTATTTGCCATCCAATACATTGGTAAGTATCTGCACTTCAACGCAGGAGACGCGTATTTTCGGGGAGGGCCGGGCCGGCTGGGTGAGCGGTGTCTTGTGCAGTGCAATCGTTGATATCTGAGACAGCAGCAATTTAGCTACCCAGCCAATGACCAAACTGGGACTCTCTAAAAGTATAGCAGGCACTTGGACTCTGACCTGCCGAGCGGGTCTGTGACTCGATTACAAGCTGCCAATTTCCAAACTTGATATACCGCGCGTACACGAACGTCCACAATCACTCAAATTAAGGAGGAACAATGGGAGAAAACGACGCAAAGCAATCTAAACTGTCGTTTGAAAACAGGAGACTAACTCGAAATGCTGAAAGCGGAACAGAACAAGACACAGAGACAATATCGAGTGAAGCCCAAGACAGGCAAGATGATGATTTACGGAGCATTTTACTAGAGGTTAAAACTAGCCTAAAAGCAATTGACAATAAGCTAGACAAGCTTTCTGATCAACTTGACCAAGTACGGAAGCGCGTGGATACCCACGAAACCCGCATAGACCAACTAGAAAACAGAATGTCTGATGCGCATGACTATCAGGTGGAATCGAAAGAGCACCTGTTGCACATGGAAAAAGTCCTAAACATCATCAAAGCTAAAAATGAAGCTCTTGAGGCACGCTCGAGGAGGAATAACATTTGCATTACTGGCATTCCGGAGACTACTACTATCTCAAAAATAGAAACGTTTGTTGAGGACCTCCTACGTGAACTGTTTGGACAAGACCTATCTACTATGTTTATTGTGGAAAGAGCACATCGGACTCTCGCCCCCAGGCCTACAGTGGGCGCCACTCCCAGACCCATCATTGCTCGCTTGCTGAACTATAGAGACAGAGATGTGGTTCTGCGGAGGGCCAGGGAGAACGGCAATATAAGTCATCAAGGGAACAATATATGTTTCTTTCCAGACTTCACACCCACAGTGCAGGCAGCCAGACGTGAATTTGGGCCAGCTAAATGCCTTCTCCAGAAATCCGGCACTGCCTATGCACTCTTCTACCCAGCTAAATTGAAGGTCACACATGATGGAATGCCACATTACTTCACTGATGCAAAATCTGCGCTCAAATTTGCTAGGCACATTGACAAATCAAAACCAAGTACTCTATCTCCAACCAGGCGTATTGCATCTGTAGCTGCTCTGAGTGACAATGACTGAAGCATATCTACGCATTAATTACGTTACTGCTATCGCTGATAACCAATATACAATTTGCAACAAGGTAACGGGACGGGTGGGGGTAATCCAGGGCTCGGCCTCATCGAACCGCTGGCCACAGCCTAGGAAAACTGAGGGAGACGTTCCCTTTAGCCACTAACTTATGGTTTGGCCACCCTTCCTCGCGGTTGGGTTGTTCGCCGGCGACCCCATGGCCCCCGGGAGATCTCCCTTGGGACTGTACAAATGTTTATTGGACTAGTTGTTGTGTTGGGGGGAGGGTGGGTTTAATTGCTCGAACTAATTGGGGGGTTGGTGTGGGTGGAGGGTGGGGGGGTGTTAAGGGGTTATCACTCGTTACCTTGGAAGCAAGCAGTCAGCACTACATGGCGAATTTGATTAGTTCACACTATACAACGGACACTAGGCGCACTAAACACTATGTGAGTTGCTTCAGCGTAGACTCAGTCACAATAAAGAGTCACACATGTCCCTTAGCACCACATCGGGAAACTCGTGGAAGCTATATACCCGACCACTAATTAACTAAGATGACGTCCTACAATTTCCTAACCTGGAATATTCGGGGTTTGAACAATTACAGAAAGGCACGACTTGTCCAAGCTTACCTTACCAGACAACAGGTAGACATATGTTTCCTCCAGGAAACACACTTAAGCTCCACTGATTCGAGTAAATTGAAACACAAACGATGGGGTGAATGCTACTCCTCTATTTACTCAAACTATGCAAGGGGAGTGGCAATCTTAATACGCAATGCGGTAGACTGGATAACGACACACTCACATATAGACACAGAGGGAAGATTTATTATATTAAAAGGGACTCTGGGGGGAACACAGGTATTCATGCTTGCAATCTATGGGCCAAATGTAGACAATCCTGATTTCTTTTATGACATTTGGGCGAAGGTTGTTGCTCTAAGTTGTGAGACTATCATATGGGGGGGAGATTTCAATGCTATCTTGTGTGATGAAATGGACAGATTGGGTTCCGCACGTACCCTTCACCCCTGTTCATGTCATGCACTCAATACGAATATCACAGACTACCAACTAGTGGATATTTGGAGACAAAGGAACCCTCACAGCAGGGAGGGAACTTGTGTCTCGGCACAACACTGACCGCTGGATAGTATCGGGAGATGTAGCAACATGGACAGCAGATGCAATGCACCTACCGAGAACCTTATCTGATCATGACCCATGCACCCTTAGGGTGGTATTCCCCATGTCAGTTAAATGCGAATTTATGTGGAGACTTCCTCCCTATGCTCTGCTTGATGCAGCATTTCGGGAAGAAATAAGAGATAACATTGTCAAATATTTCTCTCTGAACCAAGGCTCAGTATCATCCCCCTCAACACTCTGGGAGGCCTTCAAGGTCGTCTTTAGGGGGAAATGTATAGCCCATCAAGCGGGAGTGTTAAAGGCCATACAACGCACCATACAGAAACTGGAAACTGAAGTCAGAGATATGGAACTCGAATACTTTGACACAAACGACTCATCACATTTAGCACCTATTCGTGAGAAAATATCTGAGTTTGAGGAGGAGGCAAACAGGGAAATAAAATTTCTGGGGAAATATGCCACAGCTAGGCGATACGGGGAAGGTGACCGGCCAGGCAAAATGCTAGCAAACATTCTTAAACCTTCGCGCAGTTCTCCCTATATAACGGAAATCTTAGACAATGTTGATGAAGCAATTAGAGGCCCAAAGGAGATACACGACCACTTCACAGAATTTTATGCTTCGCTATACACCACCACGACACCCCACGTAGATAGCGAACTCACTGCTTACCTAGATTCACTGGAGCTACTCTGGCTTAGCAACGCACATAGGGACTACCTCGATGAGCTCTTCACCGTGGAGGACATAGTGCAGGTGATAAATAGTCTCCCTACTGATAAGGCCCCGGGTCTAGACCGACTGACAACCGCCTTCTATAAGAGCTATGCCACTCTCATAGCACCCCACCTCATGGAAATGTACCAAGAGTCATTGCAGAATGGTTCACTCCCCCCAACTACTCGGGAAGCCGTCATTTTAACGTTACTAAAGCCTGGCAAATCCCCGAATAGATGTGACTCGTACAGACCTCTTTCCCTCATAAATATCGATAATATAATTTATGCAAAACTTCTTGCAAATAGGCTGCAACCTCTTCTACCGCTCGACCCAATCAATCCGGGTTTATTCCGGGGAGATCTATGTTGCGTAATTTGAGGACCTTTTTTTCTGTATTGCATCAGCTTGACCCCCAGACCCCAGCCTTGGCTGCATTCCTCGACGCCACCAAGGCTTTTGATTCGCTTGAATGGCCGTATCTCTTTACTATTCTTTCCAGATTGGGATTAAGCCCCTATTTATTAGACAAATCAGGCTACTGTCCTCCAAACTGACCGCAAGACTGCGAGCAAATGGGTTGATATCGGCCCCATTCGACATCACACGAGGCACCAGACAGGGGTGCCCTCTGTCGCCTCTTCTGTTTGCCATTGCTATGGAACCCCTTGCCGCAAGAATTAGACAGTATCATAAAATGCGCGGGCTAGATTTCTCGGCCAGAGACTTAATTATATCTTTATACGCTGATGACATCACATTATATCTAAGAGATCCGATAGAAAACTAGAATCCCGTCCTTCGTGAACTCACTAAGTTTGGTGGTCTCTCAGGCGTGCACATCAACTCGGCCAAATCTACCTTACTCCCACTCACACACACCATGGTCCCCTTTGAGCCGGACTATCCTCTCCAGTGGGCGTCGGGACCAGTCCGATACCTAGGGAAATGGCTGAGTATCAGTATACAGGAGCTCTGGGACATGAACTTTGGTCGCACAATTACATGGTTGATGGAGAAGATCGTCATCTGGTCAAAACTCCCAATTTCACTGGCAGGTCGCAATGCGATTGCCAAAATGATAGTATTGCCTAAATTAATATATATATTCGTCAACTTGCCGTTACAACTAACCCAGTCTTTCCTGAAAACACTTAGATTATTAATTATTTCTCATGTTTGGGCAGGGAAACAGCCACGCACATCGTGGGAAGTGTTAACGCTCCCTTTGGCTCAGGGTGGATTGGGCGCACCAGACTTAGCCCTATATGCTTTCTGCGCACAGGCGCAATTCCTACACCATTGGATGTTTCCCACCCCTTTTCAACCCCATGTGGCACTTGAAGCTGACAGCGCAGCCCCGATACCACTAACGGTAGCTCTATATCAACCCTATAGATGACAACACACTACCTTAAACACAGCGGAAATGCTGCGCTGGGCTTGGGACAGGCTCCGTAACCGTGCGGAGCAATCGATACTATATGCACCATCTATTAAACTTTCCCAAAATCCACAGCTGCCAATACTGGGCGACAAGGTGAACTCTATGGGACACACTCGCTGACCTATACCCGAATGATATCTTTATAAACCCTCCTGCTGCGGATCTTGGTGGGAATTCCAGATTCTCCGATTTATTGTTATATTACAGTATCAGAGGTACATGTTGCAAACTACATGACACATTTCCATCCCCCCCAGTCCCCACCAGTCCCTCTCCCGGCCCTAGAATCAATGCTTTCCAACCCATCACCTAATAAACTTATCACTAGGCTTTACAACTCAATGCAGTGCACATTCCCGGTTACACAGCAAAAGACCCTAGAGGGTTGGAATTCTGATCTGGAGGACCCTATTCCAGATGACCAATGGCAGTTCTGTTGTGGGCAGCTAGAGATGCTTTCACCCAACTACAAATTGCGCCTCATACATTTTAAATACTTGCATCGCATCTATAGAACCCCCACGCAGCTCTGATGCGAGCTGCTGGAGATGCAAAACTCCCAATGCTACGTTTCTCCACATGGCCTGGAGCTGCCCTGTAATGGAGAACTTTTGGAGAGAGAAATTTCAAACGATAAATGTGATACTGGAGTCCAATATGATTCCATCACCTAAAGTAGGCCTTTTGGGATATGTTAAGGAGGCCCCAATTGGAAGTCGCAAGTTACTAGCTATGCTCCTACTGCTTGCCAAGCGTAGAGTCGCGATGCACTGGGGCAAACGCACCTCCCCCGTCATCAATACATGGATTCTAGACATTACATTTTGTCAAGAACAATTAAATATGTACTGGGAGTTATTGCCACTAGCATCTAGGCCGAGAGATATTTGGGGACCCTTCCAGGCTTGGCTGACTGTTTTTAATTTAGCTCAAGAACAAGCTGCAACACTTACCAACGAACTAGATCAAAGTACTGACTAATAGTTAACTTGGTACCCTACGACATGTTCACTGTGGCTGCCCCGTGGTATATTTCACAAAAGGTCATCATATTCTGAAACGCTGTGTAGCAGGTGTCCGCCCAACAATGCCTTGTTCTATTTGTTTGTGATATGATATATAATTTAAACATGTGATCAAGCTGTGCTGCTTCCTTTTTGCTTTTGTTGTACTTGTTATGTTATGATCATTGCCCTTTAATGTGATATTCGGCAAACTATATGTGTACATTGATACTATGTAGTTTTTTCTAAATGCCAATAAACGAATTATAAAAAAAATAAAAATGTTAGCCCCCCTAAATGACCTTCATGAGCTAGAATGACGATCCTGCCTTTGAGACCCAATGGAATGACCAACTTTGTCCCTCTGAACAAAAGCCCCCCTCTGTCCCAGTCGGCAGCCATATTAGGTGGTTTCCACAGTTTTTTTTTAAACTGATCATTGCTTTCTCATTGTTTCTTAGAGTGTTTGTTTTTTATATTCTTGTACACTTTTGCTTACCTGCTTTAATTTTGATTCCAGTGTGGAGTGGTAACGGGGCTTGCAGTTGGCTGTCCCCCCTCCGTTCTCCTTAGTGGCGCCTAGCCACGCCCTGAGAGACGGGCTACAAAATTATGGCAGCTGCGCAGCTTCAGCGGATTCTTTCTCCATGGTGAGAGACTTGCACGGCTTAAGCCGTGCTCTGGAAGCCCGGTTTTTAATTTGTTCTGTTCTGTTCCTTGTAGCGCTCTAGGTGCGGGGAGTTGCCTGGCTCCCGAGACACCCCCCCCATTTTAGCTTTTCTTTCCTTGTAGCGCACTAGGCGCGGGGAGGTGCCTGGCTCCCTGTCCTGATTGGCGGCCATATTAGGTGGCTTCCACTGTTTTTTAAAAACTGATCATTGCTTTCTCATTGCTTCTTAGAGTGTTTTAATTTATATCCTTGTACACTTTTGCTTGCCTGCTTTAATTTTGATTCCAGTGTGGAGTGGTAATGAGGCTTGCAGTTGGCTGCCCCCCCTCCGTTCTCCTTAGTGGTGCCTAGCCACGCCCTTTGAGACGGGCTACAGAATTATAGCAGCTGCACGGGCGCGCCGCTTGCGCACCAAAGGCAAGCCCCTCTGCGCCCATCTGTGCCTGGACGGCGCCAGGGGCCAGGCCCCCTGCCCGTCCCAGAGTGGACCCAGTTCGCAACTCCGCCTCAGAGATTATGCTTCTTAGACCAACACTAGCTAAGGATTGCCTACATTCAATCGACCTTTGTTCCTTTCATACGCTACCCCCTCTGGATAGAACTGCAGCTTGTGCACTGTCCAGAACTAGCCGCTAGCAATTTCTTTTTTTGAATTGTAAGTTCCTCAGCAAGCATACATTTGAAATCTTAGATTTATTGACTAGTCAGCAACCAGAAGCCTTGTTCTTAGTAGAAACCTGGCTCCATGAGCAGTCTGCACCTGATGTGTTAAATGCGGTACCTGATGGTTATGCCAGATTGAGAATGGATAGGCCCAAACAAAGTGGTGGGGGCTGGCAGTTATTTTTAAGAGGGGCCTTCAAGTCAAACTCACAGAAATCACAATTTCTGGCTGTGAAGCAGTCTTTTTTCCCTTAATATTTAACAGTTCACACTCTGTTGCACGCTTTCTTATTTATCGGCCAGCGGGCCCTGCTTGGGCGTTTGTTAATGCTCTGGTGGATATCCTATTGCCCTATGCCATTCGCTACTCGACCTTTATGGTTTTGGGGGATATTAATCTAATTTTTGAAGACAAGCATTGCCATGTAGCATCGGCGTTAACAAAAGAACTAGAGGCTTTGGAACTGATTCAGTTAGTTCACTCTCCTACGCACATTGAGGGACATACCCTTGACACTATTTTCACTAATAGTACGTTGGTAAAGGTCTTGCCTCCGGTTCCTGTTGCCTGGTCCAACCATTTCATTCTTCTCTTTCAGATTGTGGAATCCTGGAATGGACTAGTCTCTTTAAACCAAGAGCCTTTGTTTAAAAAAACCAGAAATGGTCGCGAGTTACTCCTGTTGCCTTTCCTGCCAAATTGGTTATAAGCCCCCCTGTACTCGATACCTGTCCACAGACAGCCAACAAACAAATAGCCTCTTGGATTACGGGGGCTTTGGACACGCTAGCTCCTTTGAAGCCATGCAATCGCACCCGCCACAACCCTTCAGCGGAATGGTGTATGGAGGAATTGCTGGCCTTAAAAAAAGACTGCAAAAGACTAGAACGCCTTTGGAGAAGAAATTATCAGACAGAGGACAAAATAGTATACTTAGAAGCATTAAAAAATGATCACAAACAGATTAGGAGAATACGCCTGGAATTTTACACACTCAAAATTGAATCCTCTAGTAGCTCTTTTAAGGAGATTTTTCAGATTGTTAAAAATCTCTCCTCTCTTGAGCGTGTTACGCTGTCCATGCCCTCTTCTATTGAACAGTGTAACCAAGTGGCCTGTTCTTTCTCTGAAGCCAGCAGGAACTTCAAATTTACTCCCCCGGAGAACATATTACTTCATGAAGGTCTTTTTGATCTCCAAGTGACTACTGTGGTGGACATACTACAACTTCTCTCAGTGGTAAAATCGGGCTCGCCTACTGATATTATCCCCTTGAACATGCTGTTAAAAGGTGAGGAAGCCATTGGTCCTGTTCTCTCTAAACTTATGAATCTTTTACCTCTGGGTTAGTCCTGAGGGACTGGAAACATGCGATGGTGGTTCCTCTACTTAAGAAACCCTTGTAGGATCCTGCGCTTCCAGAAAATGTAAGACCTGCCTCCCTGCTTCCCTTCTTTGATAAAATAGCAGATTTTTAAAAAATATTTTAACTGACTAAGTTTATTGAAGAAAAGAATGTGCTACATGAGACTCAGTCTGGTTTCAGACCCATGTATAGCACCGAATCTGCTTTTCTCTTAGCTTCTGAATCTCTGAAAATAGCGGCAGATGAGGGTAAGACAGCAGCCCTGATCCTGTTGAATCTTAGTGCCGCTTTCAATACGGTTTCCCACGGCCTCCTTTTGGAACGCCTGTGGGACATAGGAGTGAGGGGTGGTGCTCTGGACTGGATCACGGATTTTCTTCAAGACCGATCCTTTCAAGTCATTCAACAGCCCTTCAAATCGGAGATTCGCTCCTTGTTGCAAGGGGTTCCACAGGGTTCGGCGCTAAGCCCGACCCTGTTTAATGTCTATATGCGCCCGCTATCAGATGGACTAGCCAGCCAATGGGGTGAAATTAGTATCACATGCGGATGACGCTCAGCTGATTATCACCTTGGAACAGAATGAAGTTGAGGCTGCTCCTAAGCTTAAAGCATGCCTGGTGGATTTGGCTAACTGGATGAAGTACAACTAAATGCAGGAAAGACCGACATTCTGGTGGTGGGTAGGCAACCTTGTATCTGGTCCCATGTTTGGTGGCCTCCTGAACTAGGGGTGCTCCCGGTTCCTAAGCCCAAGATAAAAAAATCTAGGGGTTTGGTTTGATACTCCATTGTCTTTTGATGAACAAATTTCATCTCTGGCTGACACTTGCTTCGGCATCTTGAAGATGTTGCGTAAAATTCTAGATTTGCTGCTACAGTCAGCTAAAAAAATCATCATCCAGGCGGTGATTGTATCCTGATTGGATTACTGCAATGTTTTGTATCTTGGAGCTAACAAAGGCAGAATGAGAATGTTGCAGAGGGTACAGAATACCGCAGCCCGTCTGATACTTAACATTCCGAGACGCTCCCCTTTGGGTGCGGCACTTGTAACACTACATTGGCTCCCAATGCAGGACAGAGTGACTTTCAAAGCCCTATGTTTCTGCCATAGATTTATAAATGGGAAAGGTCCTAGATACTTGTTCCCCTTGATTGAACTTTATCGGCCTAATAGGAGTATTAGATCATCGGGAACTGCAAGGCTGACCATCCCGAAAGTTCAAAGAGCTTGTCTGGGAGGAAGATCTTTTGGCTTTCTTGCAGCTAAAATGTGGAATCTGCTGCTGCTTGATCTTAGGATGCAGCCCTCAGAAGTGCTGTTCCGTAGGAATTTGTAGAATAGTTTTTTCAGGCAATCCCTGACCACTTAATCGTCTTGGCGTGTGGTTGCGGTTTTCTGATTGACGGTTAGGAAGAAAGCCTAGCACGGGGACACTCCGTTGGAGTAACCAGGTGCTTTACAAACTTCTAATCTAATCTGCCTCTGTGACCCAATGGTATAACCAACTTTGTCCCTCTGAACAAAAGCCCCCCTCTTTCCAACCATTCTCTGTCCTAAATGAATGAACCCTGTTATCTACCATTATCTTTTCTGGATATCCTTCCGTAATTCACACCAGACACATTGAAAAATAATAATTTTATTGTTTATGGTTTCATCAACCTTTACAATATTGGGACAGCAAATGCAAGTAAACATAGTAAAATTCTTGCTGATAATACTGATAAAAATTTAAGGATATTCAATTATAGATTAAATTATAGACTAATTTATAGCCATAGCTTTGCCTCCAGGCTGCCAGCCCTGACCTTTCGTAACTTGTTGCACAATTTGAGGTAAGCACCTGCCTCTGCCGCCCGCTGAGCTGAAAAGCCAAATTCAAGTCTGACCTGGGCGGGGATGAATATTTCAGTAATCTAAGTACTTGCTTATAAATTCTTGCAATGAGTTTGTTCAACAGGCTGGAGTTTTTTCCCAGCTTGATTTCCTGGCTGTAGGTTATGGAGACAAGCTTGGGCCCAGTAGCTGTTTCGCTAGTTTTGAGAACGACACCTGTAACACCAGGGCTTTAGCTCCGACCTCTTGTTGTTTTAAAAAGGAACATCTCGTATCAATATTGACCCCTAGATATTTGTAGGAATGTTGCACCAGGATACTTTTGCCATTGTAGGGCCTTCCTTGGTATTTTCTCCTCCCATATGTTATGACCTTGGTTTTTGTCAGGTTCACCTCCAGTTTGTTCGCAGTCGTATAAATGCACAGCTGATCAAGAAGCCGTTGTAGGCCTACCATCGTATAGTTGAGCAGAGCTAGGTCATCTGCGAACAGCTTGTTGCTAATCCGGATGCCACCAATTTTTGGGGAGTGGCTGTTGATGACATCGAGGGACTGTGATTAATCTGCGATAAAGAGGTTAAAGAGCAGGGGGGCCAGCACACACCCCTATTTCACTCCTATTATATCATTATTTTCCTCGAAATATGTGCTCCTTCACCTAGTTTGATGCGGATCCATGTGCTAGTGTGAAGCTGAATGAATGAAAAACACTCATCTAACTCCAATTCAATTCCACATTCATCCTCCAGTACTGTCCCTTGAGTGAGGATTCACACACTTTCCTCTACCCCATAGTTTCCTCCAACTCTTCCCCTTCAGTAACAGCACACGTGAGCAATCTCCATAAATAGCAGTCTGCAATATTCTGTTTACCCGTAACTCTACAAATCACTTCCTAATACTGCGGACATGAATCCAAGCCTTTCCTTGTCAAGATTTCTTATACTGGTTTATGATCCAGCATTATGGTAAACATGACATACCAAAGAAATGTTTTTAATGTCTTAACTGCCCAAGTGATGACCAATGCTTCCTTTTCAGTTACTGAGTAATTCAACTCAGCACCTCTCATACCTCTGGATTCACAAGCTATTGTTTGTTCCTTTCCTCCCTTCGCTTGAGTCAACATTGCCCCTGGCCCTTTACAGCTATTGTCATTAATTATAACAGTATCACTACCAGGCTTGATGGCCTGCAAATTCAGCACCTTTATCAGATCTTCCTTTATCTCTTCAAACTCTGCTCCCTTTTGATGCAACTTCCTCTGAGCACCAGACATTTCTGGCACACTCCAAATGAAACAACCATATAGTTCCACTATCCCTAAAAGTGATAATACTCATCCCCACTTTGGGGTACCTCTAAATTGTAAATAGCATCCATTATGTCTTTCTTAGGTCTCACCCCTTTTGTCTGACACCAAATGGCTGAGATAGGAAATCTATTTCTTGTGAAAATTCATCCTTCAACATCAAAACCACTCGCCTCCATCTCCCAAGAACATCATGAACACTATTGCTGTGTTCTGACCAGCAACTCCCATAGATAAGAGCATTGTCCTGGAAACATCTCACACCTTACAAGTTCCCCAAAAGGGAATTCCATTACTATTTGGAACACAGATGCCCTAAAAAATCAAGTCAAAAGGCTTCCTTTTGAATTCTCATGCACTCATTGACATTAATAAAAGACATGAGTTCCTGAAAGTCTTTGTGTAATATAATCTAATGTATGTGGATGCTAAATCTAATATCATAAAAAATGTAGGGCCAGATGCGCGAAAGGAAATTGGATTTCTTTACGGACCCAATTGCAATATGGGTCTGTTAAGAAATGCAATACTGCCTTTCAATATGCACAAAGGCCTAAACACAGTAGCAAAATGTGATTTCTACCCAGTAGAAATAGCATTTTATGATTCCCTAAATAGGAAATCACAAATAGGGATTGCCTATTTGTGATTTCCTAAGCACATGTACAAAGCATTTCCCAAATGAGAAATGGGCATTTAGGAAATGTTCCAGGGCTAGGCCCGTGTGAAGGTCCACCAAATATGAATCCATGTGCCTCTTAATTGGCATCCCTCCAACAGGGGCTGGCAGTGACTTGGAGTCGATGGTAACCATGTACAATTTAAATAAATGCACCCAAAATGCATTTTTTAAAGTGCCATGTTGCGCATACATGTCCCTAGGTCGTGTGCGCCACTTTTTTGGGGGTACATCAAGGGGGGGCCTTAGGCCATAGGCACCCTTGGTTTTGCATTTCCTAATTTGTGATTTCCTATTAGTAAATCACAAATTTGGAAATACAAAACCATAAGTTCCTTTGGGCCTTTAGACCCATAGGAACCTATGGTTTACTTTAGCATTTCCTAAATAGCAATTTCCTAATAGCTATTCATACTCTGTAGGAATCACTATTAGGAAATCTCTATTTTTGTACATTCCATTTTGCAGTTCCGAAATAGCGATTTCTTAGGATTCACTATTTAGGGATTTAGGAAATGTAAACTGAAAGTTTCGTACATCTGGCCCTCAGTTTGTGACAATGTATACATTGTTTATATAATGTTAGGTAGGGGGAAATGTCCACCACCACCTTCCTATTCAAATCCCTGAGGTCCACACACAAATGAATATCACCATTCGTCTATTGTACCAGTATACCCAGGAACAACCATTCTGTGGTGTCCAGGGAACAATCACCCCAGTAGCATACAGGCTGTCTAACTCAATTCTGACAGCCTCCTGAACGTTCAATGGCATACTTCTGACCCTAGCTGAAACTTATATGGTACCATCTTCAGCTAAATGAAAACTACAAAGAGCACTATGACCTACCATCGGGAAGATGTCAGTCTTCTTCAAGCGCTACAGTGGGCGAGGACCAGAGACAGAAGAATCCAGGGAGGTAGATCTCTAAAACCACTAGAAACAAGATTTTAACAGGCATTGTACCAGAAAGGTACATCATGCCTGTGTACAATGAAAGGAGAATGTTCTGTGCCAGCTCCTGTTGGAGGGGATGCCAATTAAGAGGCACATAGATTCATATTTAGTGGACCTGCCCACGGGCCTAGCCCTACTGGGCATCACTAATCAATCTTATAAAAGATATAACCGGAGTAATACTGCCATTACGTCCAGCAGTCATATTACTAGGACACCCAGTGGACAATGGAATATATCCTTTCCATGCTCCCAAAGGCAGACTCATCTCTTATTTCCTGCTAGCAGGCAATTTACTCTAGCACAGTTCTGGAAACAGCAGGATTCGCCCCAATAGGTTTGTGGTGCACAAAGACATTCCACATACATGCCATGCAGAAGCAGTCGGCCATTTTGGCTGACAAAATGAATGCATTCAAACAAACATGGAAGTCCTTCAAGACTTATGTCAGGAGCAGGGTGAGGCAGGGAATAGAGAGTGACTCAACATGTCCCAGAATTACAGCAAAAGGGCGAGATACATAAAATGTCATGTTCCTCAGATGAAGATGAACCAAAAGTAGATCCCAAATGACCATTCATTAATCTGGCTCCGTGGGGCGTTTATCTAGATTACGCTCCACACAGAGTGAAAAAGCTTTTAGATTCAACATATTGGGCTAAGGGATTGAAGTGATACGGGGAATGACCAAGTTCCAGCAGCCTGATTAAATTGTTGGTTTACAACCCTGTTAAAATGTCCGTATTGATAATGTTTACTGATGAACACTGCATCCTTTGACCTACCTGAGAGAAAAAAAGATTTCGAACCTTTTGACATTTCGATATCCATGAATGCAAAATGCAATGTGTACATTATTATGTTTTGTTTTTTGTTTCATATATTTTTGGTTTAACATTATAATGTTTATTGCGAGATGCGTTAAGCTGTCCCCATGTGCATTCATCAGATGGAAAAATCTCAATAAAAACGTGGTTAAAAAAAGTCCAAATAAAAATGTTAAACATTTAATAAGTAAATACAAGAAATTAAAATTATTTAAACACCTACATTTTAATAAACGTTACTAAATAATTCAATATAAAAGTGACAGTGAGGGTGACTTTTTAAAAATTATTTTAAATAATAATAATTATATATTAGATTACAATGTATTTCGTTAAATATTTATCAAATATTTAAGTTGATGAGTTAATGCGCAGTAACATTTAAACTTTTTAGTTCTAGGCTAATAATAATGTTATTTTACATTTTGTTTTGACAAATAAATATTATAAATATTTTTTTTAAAATAATTACTAAACTTTACCATTTTTCCCTATGCTTTACCATATTGAGATCTCCACCCCGAAGGCAGAGGCCTACATGTGAAAAGTTACTAGTAGTAACTTTACATTTGTGAATCCTGATCTAGGAGGCTTCTCCCCCTGTTTTAGGGAGTGGAATCATGTAAGTCTGCCCCTAGTAGTAAGCTTACACTCGGATACGCTGAATAGAAAAACACCGTAGTTACTTCATGGTACAATAAAACGTTACACAGGTACAAGATAGTCATCGGCAGCACAAGCTAAGATATCCTCACATAAAAAACAGGTATCATACTGGCAGCAGCAGCTAAACGTATTTCAGGCACAGAATACCAGAGTAAAGTATAGAGGTGGGTGATACACTGAAGGCTTCAGCTAGATGCTAGACTCTGGTTCACCTCAAGGTCCTCTTGAGCCCTCAAGCCCAAAATGAGCTGAATTATTTATTTTGAAATATTTGTACTGTTCACTTTTTCTAAAAAAAAATCTTTTTATTGGCATTCAGTAGAAAGAACAATACAACCACCGGAATCCCAGTCACATATTACTGTTCATTTAAATATTGTATGTGAATATTGTTGTAAATATGTAATAGGTAAATATTACATATTGTAAATATTACATATTGTAAATATTGTTGTGTTAGAAGAAAACAACATTGTACAGCCTTTCTTTTCACACTGGCAAGATTGTCACATAGCTCACTTTACAAAAACCACACTTTGCCATAAGCGAAAGAAAAGTAAACAGCAGTTTCCGTGTTAAAAGAATAAGCAGCAATTTGTCAGAAGACATAGCCTGACATTTGACCTCTGTCTTTCAACGCACAGCAACTGTGACAGGAAAAAAACAAAATTTAAAGTCATCTTTAATGCTCGCTCGCCTTCAGAACTGCCCCCTCAGGGCTCAAGGGGCTTCTATAGTTGGGCCCTCTCCCACCCCTGGTACCTTGTGCATTGCACTGGCTGAACCACTGGTAGCTAAGCCACTGCACAGTCCACCAGAGAATACCATAAAGGCTGATTACTTAAATTCAGCTAAAGTTAGAAAGTCGCCTTGAACCAAACACTGACTTCCATTAACCAGGTACAAGAGAAACAGTTGATTGCCTCTCAAGGTGTGGCCATCACCACATCCGCTAACATCCTCTAACAGGTGTGACTGTCACCACTTCCTTCTGTGGATGTTCATAGAACCAATGTCCTCAAGGCACCTGTAGAAAGAAAACAACAATGAACAAAGTTGTCACAGTCGATAACCCAATAGCTAGGCATTGCTTATTCCAGGGCACCCCTATGTAGTGCGGTAACTGCCACAAAGCCTCTCCTCAAAGAGCAGCGCCCCTGGTAACTGGACGTCCACTGGAACATCTATCCGTTCATTGGCCAGGACAGGACAGGCTTTGTCGTGCAGTTGGTATCCTCACCAACAGGTGTTGTTTCATTATTCTAGAACGCAATGCCAGACAAGCTTGCTTTCGGCTGGAATTGTCCATCTACCACCAAACACATAGGCATGGAGCGCAATACCTGAGTTCCACCGGGAATGGTCAACAGATAGGCTCCACTTTCTTCACTGGCCAATTCTTACAGACCTTTGGAAGTAAAATCTGCTAACCTTGCAGTGAAGATGGCATCTCGGTGAGTTTGGGCAGCAATGAGCCATGATACATAAAGATAGCGCATATTCTTCTATCCTCATTGACCGCTATCCTCTTTTTCGCCAACAGCCCTTAGGTGTGTAATCAAAACATTTGTTATCCCCGTGGACTTTCCTGTTCCAGCGTTTTGTTGGGGTGCTCCCTTTAGCTAAACTTCCACAGCCACTCGTTAGCACTGTAAAATAGCACTCAAAAACAAGGGAGCCCAGTGAAACGGCATTATTAGCATCTCAGCCACAGATTGTCATACAACGAATGTCATCTACACAAAGAGAAGTATTCCCACAGTTTTGGAACTCTGTAGCACACATATGATATGAATGAGGTTTACAGGATATTACAAGATGTGGATTCACCAAATTCTCAGAGGTTGCAAGAATGATATAATGCACCCTTTGAACCTTGATGACATTAGATCTCCATGTCCTTCTCTTAGCTCCTTTTCAGTCTCCTATTTGTCACTAACTGGTAAGGAGTAGAAGGAGCAATGAGCAGAAAGTAGCACACAAGACAATTAGAGCATTTTCCTGTTTTTTATGTATGACACTTAATGAAGCTTGCCCTATTCATGGCTTACCTATAGTATTCTCTACATACTCTCAGGGGCTTTGATTCACCCTCCTCCAGCCATTGGCTTCTTTAGTTCAGGAACCTTCAGACACTGGCTTGGACGCTGTCAATCACATCTTTAACCAAACCATTGGCTATTTGGATGTTTACTTCCACATCCACAGGAACACACGAGGGCCTATTTTAGATCTGAAAAGTACACTCTATCATCACACTATTAATTCTTTATCTCATCCATGCTTTGTATACAGGAAATAATCCTTGTTAGGTTAAAGCCTACCAAGCAGCACAGCTGTCTGGTTGCAAAGACATATTGGAGGCATTCTGAAAGCTTCTCTAGAAATGCATTCCGCTCATTGCTTACCATTGGCTTTGTGTTTTGTAAATCACATTTGTTTGCTTTCTATTTGCTGGCTTTATTTGTTTTACTCTGTCCAGAATGTCTTTGTCACTCCTGTGGAGAATAGCTTGTTTACCACCTCTGTGACTGGTCCCTTGCATTTCTCCATGAGTGCTTGCTTTCTGGGGACTCTTTTTTTTGTGAGGCATTCCATGGAAGACATTTCCTGCCTCCTATGTTTCTGCTCGATTGATTGTACTTACCGTTGCCACTAATCTTGCATGCCTGTGAGGAACAACGTTCTGTCCACAAGCCTGTCTGTTTTGGTCAGTGCTCTTTACTAATAGCATAACTTAGAAATCCTCTTCCTCAATTTCACACTTTTGTAATAGGCGCTAGAAGTAGAGGAATGGGGGTGCTTAAGAACCCCCAAAATAACCATGCTGATGTTCAGAGGTGAATGAACAATAAACGGGCCTTTAACTTTTGTTTTTATCTGTCACATTAGTTGCGCATTCAAAGGCAGATTCAAATGTAGTCGTTGTCTTCCAAGGGAAGTTGGTGGTTACTTTTCTTTCTCTGACTGCAAAGTGAGAGGATTTAAGTGACAATCTTGCTAAGAAAGGCTGTAGGATGTTCTTATTTTCACATGCAACAATTAAAATGCCAGTAAATGAACTGTACAGATATTTCAGAATATAGCAGAATTAGGAATGCACAAATAAGGTACATTTTTTTGTAATTCTGAAGTGTGGTGGAAACAAATATTTTAATACAGTCAATACAAATCAGTACATTAAGTAATGCCGATTTCCACACATTAGCATGCAAATGTACAGGTAATTTCAATTGAAAATGAGTTGTCTGTAATGGTAATGCGCTACCACTCTACTATGCTCTAATCCACTCACTCTACGTCACTCCACTCTATGACACTCTACTGTATACCACTATACGCCCCTCATTGCCACTTCACCCTAGGCCACTCTACTCCAGTTTACGCCACTCTACTCCACTCTATGACACACTACTTCACTCTATGACCTTCCACTGTATGCCACGTTACTCCACTCTATGCCACTCCACTCCATGCTACTCTACTTCACTATAGTTCACTCTATGCCACTCCACTTTACGATACTCTACGCTATGACACACCACTCTACAACACTCTACTCCACTCCACAGCACTCCACTCTATGACACTGTACTCCAAGCCTCTTCAATCTATGACACACTACTCCATTTTGCACCACTCCACTGTGCGACACTACTCCATTCTACGCCACTCCACTCTACGACACTCTACTCCACTCTATGCTACTCTACGCCCCTCCACTCTATGCCACTCCCTGCCACCTCATTTTATATCACTCCACTCCACTCTACACCACTCCACTCTACGACACTTTACTCCACTCTAATACACTCGACTCTATGCCACTCTGCACCTCTCCACTCTAAGCCACTCAAATCTACGACATTCTACTCCAATGTATGCCGCTCTGCTCTACGACACTCTACTCCGCTCTACGCCACTACTTGCCACTTTACTCCACTCTTCTCCACTCTACTGTATGCCACTCTTATCTATGACACTCTACGACACTGCACTCTATGTCGCTAAACTCTACGGTTCTCTACGCCAATCCATTCTGCGCCATTCTACGCCAGTCCACTCTACTCTAGAATAATCTACTCCGCTCTATGTCACCCTACTGCACTATATGCCACTCTACGACACTCCTCTATGCCACACTTTATGCGACTCCATTCTACGACACTCTACGCCACTCCACAACACTGTATGCCACTCGACTCTACAACACTCTATGCCACTCCACTATGCTACAATACTCCACTCTCATTTTTTTGTTTGATCGGTTTATTAAGTTTTTGCATTGAGTAATACAATTAAAAACATACATATTGCCATATAGAACCAGTAGGTAGTCCACAAGGTAGAGTGTCCAACATAACATTAACGGGACATGATGACCCAGTTGACATCAGTTCAAGCTCAGTAACAAAGTATCATACCCCAAGTCACATATACAAGTAAAAACTTTTTCTACGCAACCGCTTGTCCCGGTTGCAATGCAGTATGAGCATATTGCACGTGCACGTATTGGTTGCATATACACATTTTCGTATGGCTTCACTCCGCCATGTCAGTTCAATTAACCAAACATTCAAATGATCTTTTAGATAACATAAACCCAAGAATAGAACTAAAGGGAGGGGTAAGGAAGGAGAGCAGGATCCCCACATAGGTGGGTAACAGAAAAGGACTTTATCATATATCAGTGCAGAAAATGCTGTGCAGACAATCGTGCATTTGCTTAGTGTAAATACCTAAAATCAATAAACAACAATTTGGGGCATATGGGGCACTTCACAGTGTTCAGTTCACAAGTTAGGCCACAGTACGATACATACAGAAAACAATGCTAAATAGTGATAGGGGTGTCGAGTGGGTCATCCGGAGTTAGCATCCCTTGTAACGAGCACACCATTACGTTCCATGCCGTAGAGATGGGGAACTTACGAAGACCCAACGCATCCTCTCTTATTAACGAAACCGACTCAGCCTTAACCCAGTTTAACATAGAGTAAAACCACGCTTTCAGTGGCGGGGGTTCCTCTGTCTTCCACCGGCGTGTGATGAGCCGCTTAGCTACGACTAGGCCTAGATCCAGAAACCTAGAAGAGGCTTTATGTGGTTTACTTCTTGGGAAAATCCGTTATGCATGCCTCCCATGTCCGCGGCAACTCCCTATCCATACTAGCAGCCAACGCATGGATCACCCCATCCCAATACGATTGAAATGCAGAGCAAGACCAGAGCATGTGTAACAAATCTGCATTCACTAGTGCGCAACGAGAACAGCACACATATGATCTATTAAAGTATTTATTGATCTTGTCTGGTGATAAGTATGCCCTATGGACAACGTAAAATTGGATTAGTCTGAAGCGAGCGTTTCTAGGGATCAGTCTGGGGCTCTCCAAGACCGTGGACCATTCTTTATCTGAGTATGGTCTTGCCTGATCCACTTCCCATTTGGTGAGTAGCGGCGCTAAGTCCACCATGGTGTGTTCCCGGATCGACTCCGCGAACCATTTCACCAAATGTCGCCCGTGCCCATTACGTGCACATATTTCCTGCGAAATGTCACCCCACCAGCGTCGTAGCATGGCCATCCAAGCGGCATGATTCAGGAACTGGCCCGGGGATACTCCTTCCTCTTCCATTAAGGAGAGGAACGGCTGTAGCACACCTTCTCCGTACAAATCTCCCAATGTGGTTATATCGGCCTCCAGCCAGTCAGGGAGATCCGTTGCCCGGACTCGTCCACTCGCCGTCGGCATACCCAGTAAAGGCAGAATGGGTGCATACGGTGTAACGTGCCTGGTGAGACGCAGCGCCCTGCGAAAACATTTCTGTGCAATCTGGACCAACAAGGGTAGCGGCTCAGAGGATCTGTTCGCGGGATGAAACAGGAAGAGGATCCTATCCCGGGAGTATGGAGGCTCTCGTTCAGCCGAGTCTGTCAAGTGTAGTTCCTCCACCCATTTCGCCACCCACAATATCTGGGACGCCAAAAAGTAGTGTTCTAGATGGGTAAGGCCAGCCCACCCTGCGACGGTGGCAGGTACAGCTTCGTCAATGCCACCCTGCACCGTGTGTTGTTCCAGATAAAAGCCCTGATGATCCCTTCAAGGGAACGTAAGAAGGAAGCAGGTAGATAAAGCGGGAGATTGGCGAAATAATAAAGAAGATGTGGCAGCATCACCATCTTTATCAATTCCACCCTGCCTATAACAGAAAGGTTGAGAGTCTTCCAAAATTCGATTTGGGACTTGAGCGCTGTGACTGCCCTAGAGATGTTGCCGTCTAGGAGATCACGGTCATCGTGATAAATGCGTATACCCAAGTATCGGAACGCCACCGGTTGCCAGTGGACCACCGTCCCATCCACCTCTAGATGAGGATCTTCCATTCCAGGGGCGAAGGGAAAAAGACAAGATTTACCCCGGTGTACACCCAGCCCGGATAATGAAGCAAATGACCACAAAGTGTCCGGAATCACCCGTGGGACCGCCCGGATATCTTTAACATAGAGCAGAATGTCGTCCGCATATAGTGAGACTGCGTGTAGGCCGTCCCCAAGGTTTATCCCCCAATCCGGCGCCGAATTTCATAGCGCCATCGCCAGTGGCTCAATAGCCAAGGCAAAAATTATCGGGGAGAGAGGGCACCCCTGTCGGGTACCCCTTTCTATCAGTATGGGTTCGAAGAACAGAGTCCTCAGACGCATCCGAACTATAGGAGCACCATATAGCAACCTAATGAGGCTTAATATGTATGGCCCAAACTCAAAGCGATGGAGTACGGCAAACAGATATGGCTACTCGACCGTATCAAATGCCTTCTCCAGGTCTAATACGACGCATCCAGCTGTAGGCCAGTCTACTGCGGCACAGCGCATCACCCGGAACAGCCGACGAATGTTAAGTGATGTGTTCCGAGCAGGCACAAACCCATTTTGGTCTTGATGAACCAATTGTGGGATAACCGGCGCCAATCTGCCTGCTAATATGCCCGCCAAGATTTTGTAGTCCCTGTTCAATAATGCCTGGGAGCGGTATGCACCCGTAGAGGTGGGATCTCTACCTGGCTTGGGAAGTGCAATAAGTGTAGCCTCCGTCATTGAGGTAGGGAGGGAGAGGTTCTCTAGTGCTTCCGTGTATACTTTGAGTAATTGCGGGCTCAGGGGGTCAGCATATGATTTGTGGAATTCATGGGGGAACCCGTCAGGTCCCAGCACCTTTCCAGATGGCAGGGCCCTCATTGTGCCTCTAACCTCTTCCAGTGAGAGCGGGGCATCCAGCTCCATCCGCTGTTCCGGTGTCAGGTTCAGAAAAGAAAGGCTATCTAGGAACTCCTGCATCGCTATTTCAGGAACCCTCCGGGCAGACTTGTATAATTGCGTAAAATGTGAAAACAGCTCGGCATGTATTTTGTGCTGTGTAAATTTGAGCGTTTCATCATGAGAACGAAGAGCTGTAATGGGCCCAGCCGACTGCTCCTGCCTGATCAACCAGGCCAACAGCGGCCCTGACCTATCCGCTTTGGCATGTACGGAAGCGGAGTGCACCGCAAAGTTGAGGCAAAGTTGTCGGTCTGAGAGCTCTGCATGCTTCTTACGCGCTTCCAACAAAGAGGACATTTCTGCATTGTGAGCAATCACGCGCAACTCCAGTGCCAGCAGTTTCCTTTCTACCTCAATCAGGTCCGATTCTACCTGCTTCCGCAACCCACATCCCAGTCCCAGACATTTCCCTCTCATAGTGACCTTCATGGCTGCCCGGTCCACAGAAGAAGATGAAGCAGTCCCAGAGTTAAGCGCAAAGTACTCCCCTATAGCCTCTCCGACTGCCTCCAGAAAGACCGAGTCTTCCAGCAGTGCCGGCTGCAATCTCCAGGTAGGGACCCCGGGAACTCCACCCTGCCAGACCAGTGTGACGTTGTGTGGATTGTGATCCGAATGTGTACGTCCCCAATACTCCGAGTCAGCAATGTAAGGAAGTAAAGAGGGAGATCCAAAAAACCTGTCTAAGCGGACATGCAGATTATGTGGCACTGAGAAGAAGGAGTATACCCTCACCCCGGGATTACGATGTCTCCAGACATCAATTAAACCCCAGCCATCTGCCCAACCGTTTAGCACTACAGAGTTGGCCGTGGCAGCCGTGCCCCGGAGCGGAGGAAAGGATCTATCCACCCCTGTGTCTAGGACACTGTTGAAGTCCCCACCCAGCAACCAGGGGACCTCACACCATTTCTGCATCACGAGGGACAGCTGACTGAAGAACTGATCCTGATCTACATTCGGGGCATATATGTTTCCCAGCAATATGTGTTGTCTGTCCAATCTGCCTCTTATGAGCACATATCTACCCTCCCTGTCAGTAAGAACCTCGTCCGTTGCAAACGGAGTCCCCGGGCGTACCCAAATAAGAACCCCCCCTAGCAAATAGAGAATAGTGCGTGGCATATATCCTGCCCCTCCATCTGCGCTGCAGCTTGGTAATTTCTACCGCATTCAAGTGCGTCACCTGTAGGAGTGCTATACGTACGTTGTGTCGCTTAAGATAGGAGTAAACCGCATATCTGCGGGATGGTGTTCAGAGACCCCTCACATTCCACATAACTATCGTGTGACCCATCCCGGAACTAAGTTATGTGAGCGATAAATATCTTCTCGGCCTTCCCACACACCCCGAAGTGATAGTCCAGTATGTACTGCAGCATCTTCAATACCTCACCGGGAGATTCCTGCAATAAAAGGGAAATGGGATAAGCCAAGAAGGCATAGAAAAAACATCACGAGGGCCACCCCCACAACCTTGAGGTGTCGCCCAAACTTGAAAGACAACAGTGCAACCGCATGCCCTACTGGTTCCCAAGATGCGGAAGAGGCAGGGGGACGTGTAACCATGCACGGTGTACCGTTGTGAATCCCCCCAGTAACATCAAGTTAAACATCACCAGAAAATTGCAATAAAGAGGCAGCCCCCAGGAGCGCAGAGCCGCACCTCATGCACCACCCCATATCTCAAAACATATCCCTTGTACATGACCACATATAAAGATCTCACCCACGGCAGTTCAAGCGACATTACTGGTATTGGGTATCAGACCCAGTCTCTTTCTTACGATACCATCCGCCGTCTGAGGCGTGACATCTGGCATTCTCAGCAAGATCTTGTCTGATGATGAGTCCGCCACCGAGGATCCACAGGCCTCTAAGGAATGAAGGGGAGTGTCCACTTTATCCTCTGTCTCCGTCGCATCTGCCATCTGTTCCGCGATGCGGACCATAGCCTGTCGCTCTTTGCAAATCTGGTCCGGACCCGGTGCCGCCGATGAACCAAGAATTCGCCTCCTCAGCCTGTCCTATCAACCCACACAGCTTTGGTGCCTGTAGGCCATGGGCCCGAGTATTGACCCGACGTTTCGAGCCAATCCCAGGCATCCTGGGGCGTATCGAAGAACCTCGACTTTCCTTCAAATATCACACGGAGCCGGATACAGCAGTGAGTAAGAGATATTCAGCTGCCGGAGCTGCTGCTTAACAGGCAGGAAGGACCCACGCTGGCGCTGGACTTTCATTGTGTAGTCGGGGAAAAACAACACCTTTGCATTTTCGAATTTGACCTCGTCCAGTTTCCTCGTCTCTCGTAAGATCACATTGCGGTCTTTAAAGTGCAGCACTCCCTGCCCACAGAAACCAATATGTCTTAGGGGTGGGCTCTCCGGTGGGACATAGCTACTGAGCTGGCCCCGGGGTTGGGTCCACCAGGGCTATTAATGGCTCAGGGAGGGGGGGGCCACATTGCCCCTCCCTATTTTGTTACATTTCGACCCGGGGTGGGCTCTACAGGACCTTTTGAGACTCGAGGAGGGGAGCTACACAGACCCCCACCCCTATCTTCGGCCCAGGGGTGGGCTCCCCAGAGCCTGTTGAGGCTCGGGGAGGGGGCCATGCGGCACCCCTCCCATATAATCTAATTTCAGCCTCAGGGGTGGGCTCCCATTGGCCTCTAAAGGCTTGAAAAGGGGGCAACGTGGCCCCCCACTCCCCATATACACAAATTTGGCTCCCTGGGGCCTCTGGAGGATCAGGGAGAGGGGTTGTGTGGCCCCCCTCCCCATATAAACAAATTTCGGCCCTGTGGGTGGGCTACCCAGGGCCTCTGCAGGCTCAGGGAGAGGGACCGCATAGCCAAACTCCCAATCATGAATACAGCCCCAGGGTTGGGCTCCCCGGGGCATAAACATAATAAATGTGGCCTGGCTGCCATTTTTTTGCCCGATCCCGTGAGAGTCTCAAGGGATAGTGGCACTTTATGCTGATTTTTTCATGAGGCCTAGCGTGTATTTGTCTTTTAATATTTTCAGGACAGGGGACTAAGTCCCAGAATCCTGTAATAGCTGCCAGCAACATTTTTCTCATGTTGCTGGCAGCCAATCAGTGCGTTCGCTCCTGCAGGAGCGAGATGGCCCAAGAAAAAAAGCTCCCTGGTCCAATCAGAACACTGTATTTTTAAATTGCTGGCCCCCGAGAGTCCCCCAAGACTATTGCGAACCGAACCATCCAGATGTACAATTATTTTTCAACCTTAATTTCTCAAAAACTACGAAATGGAATTACCCCAAATCTCAAAAAGCACAGTCTACGGACCAAGATTTAGCTTCCTGCCAAATTCGGTGTAATTCCGTTCAGCAGATTTTGCTGTGGTCTTGTCTAAAGAAGTCTATGGAAAATGCATGGGGATTTTGTATTTTAGAACACCCCTTTTTTCTCAGCCCCCACTTGACGGATCACCCCAAAATTTTCTGGAAAGGTGCTGATGTGGATGGACATTGTTTTGGGAAAGTATTGTGAAGATTCGTCAAACTGGGCAATGTTATTAGCAAACCAGAAAACGCTCTTCTATGGAAAGGCAGACCTAACTAGAACTACCTAGTGGCAACCGCCACTAGGTAATAATTAAGGTTCGTATTCATGTCACAGATGGCCCCAGACTGGTGGGTGAAGCTTGATGTATGCGAACACACTACAGTGTCCCTTACATAGTACAAGGTCACAGAGGGTTCCAACTCAAAATGTAAATACGCAATAAAATCAGGGAAATAGCAGCATACTGTAAGCCTTAAGCCATCCCAATGTAGAAACTGTGATACAAATCAGGTGAAAATTAATCATGTAAATAAGAAAACATTGAGTGAGAAGTGATGGAATAATCAATGTTATGAAAGGAAGTATAAAGAAATCAATCAGTTTTTGAAAGGCTGCAAGGAGAGCGGAAAACATCAAAGAGCAAGCGACAGAAACTAATCAGGCGTATGTGTATAGAAAATAGAAGTGCCAGGGACAAATTACCAGACAAAGGGAGTATGTTAAATGAAATACGTACAAAAGGGGGACAAAGCAAATGGTTGATACCCCACCTACAAAGGAGATGCAGTCTAATGTTGAAAACTCGGATGAGTCAAATAACTTGCACATGACCAATGTTATTTTACATATATGTTACTGAAGAGAAGCCCTCCTACATTTTCCTTTAATAACACTGGCCCTGCTCTTGCTACTACTTGTCACAGGGGTGAAGGAAATCACAGGAGCAACAAGTCCTGGCAATGCCAATAGGATTGACAGTCTCACCCATGTACTTACAAAAGCAAATAAAAAATGCCTCATGTAGTGTAGAACAATTGAAACAAGGATTGGCAAAGCCAAGTGGTCTCGCCTAGGCGAGAGCTATTGGCTCTGACAATGTGTTTTAGCCATGTTTTAGTGTGGCTGCTGTTCAGCATGGCTGTGAGAAGTTGGCCTGGTATATGCTGTCCACTAATTAAAGTGGGCACCTTGCACCAGTCCAAACAACCCTTATGGTGATTTAGGAGGTCAAAGATAACCTTAGAAAGCTATCCAAGTGGTAGCTGTGGAGAGCAGCCTTCAGGCTTAGTCTTGAAGGAATGTTAAGCAGCTTGTTTTACCAGAATGCAATCTTATTGTATTGGTTAAATGAAAGGAGAATCACACAGTAGTTATAAGAATATGTATTTATTATTATAACACCTTAAATACCGCACAGTATCTGCTACACGCAGATAAACACAAAGCACACAATACTATAGCACAGAAACAATTGTAAGTAGCACTAATACACAGTGGGCTCCCGGGGGGGACCAAACCATATACTAAAATAGTGGTATAAGAACCACGACTCGAGTAAAGACAATGTCTAGAATGTGTAGAATCGGTGGGACCCCAAGGTGAGTAAGTAGGGACCCCACGGAGGACGGGTGCAGTGTGAGAACACGACCGCGTGCTACGTGCAATTCAATGGGAGAGTCGCGGTTGCAGTTTTAAAGTTAAAGGACCCTTCCCAGTGGATTACGAGGAAACCCTTTGGAACATAGAAGGTTGGAGAGCCACCGCACCCGTGTATACTGAAGTACCAGAGTTACCTATCCCAAGGAAGCCGGGTGCATAGGTCTGCAGTGGCGTCGGAAACCGCTGTCATTCTCAATGAGAGTCTTCAAAGAAATGCCACTGCTGGAAAGCAGAAAAGTGTCCAGTGGAATCCGCAGGTGGATTCTTGATGGAAGGAACCTGAAAGCAGAGGGGACAGAGTCTGGGTCACTCAGGAGTGACCAGGGGATCGGTAGATGAATGCCCACCGATGTCGGGTGCTTCAGGTGTGAAGAAGGAGACCTTGACTCTACAGCTGCAGGGACCAGGAGATGTTGAGGATGACCAGGTGCTGGATATGAGCTGTCCCACAAAGGATGTCGAGTGGTGAGGGGTCGGTGTCCGGCGGGAGCACCAACAAGCCTTGGCAACGGCAACCCACGAAGAAGGTCAAAGAAGGTTACGGTCTGGCCCAGCAAGGACCAGAGGACTCACCACAGCAAGGGGAGTCAGGGCAGGCCTGGAGCAACCAGGGGAGCCCAAGAAAATAAGGATTGTCCCTCAAATGGACCCACAGGTCGAAGGCACAGGAGTCACAAGGGGACCTCTAGCAGTTACACCAAACAACAGCTTTCAGGGCACAGAGTGCGAGGAGGCCAGAGTCCTTGGTATGACATATGCGCAGACGTTGGGGCTATCGACAGCCCAATGCACAAAGTTAGGGAACACCAACAAGCATATGCACTTGCAAATGTACGCGGTGCACAGGGGTTTGGGTTATGCGGTCCCCACGAAGGATACTGGCCTCAAACGCGGAGAGAGGGCAGCTTGACCTCAAGGAACAAAGGAACCCACCTCCTGTGTTGCTGGAGCCTTCGGAGTCCGCAGGAGCTCAGGATCAGCAGGCTAGTCAGTTGTGTTACGGTGCCTGCAAACGCAGGGGAGTGGCTCCTTCACCCCAAGGGAGATACTTCAGTTGTCCTGATGCTCCACAGGTCCTGCACAGAACCTGTATGGTGCATGGGACCAGGCGATGCTTTGGACAGAGAGGGAGACGAAGTCGGGCCCAGTCGAAGTCCAGCGAAGTCCAGAGTGTCCAGACAGTCGAAGGTCCGTGGTTTCTTGTTCAGAATCTTGTCCAAGTCGAATCTAGGGTCCTACAGCCAGGTAAGCCCTTTTGTACCCACGGGAGAGGGTTGGACAGATTCAGGGGACCCTCCCAGAGGAGTGTCAGGACAGGGTGGTGGTTACACCCATGTCCTTTGTCCAGTTTCACGCCAGAGCAGGAGCCAACGGCTCCCAGAACTGGTTTGAACTGGACTATGCACAGGGACACCAAGTGTGCCCCTCGTGCAGACTTTCAGGCACTTTGGCAGTGCCCCCACCCAGCTCCAATACACTAAATCCTGTCTGGGAGGTGGTCACACCCTCCCTGTGACAGGATGCCTATTGTGCTGCCTTCCTCTGCTCGAGCTTGGCTCAGCAGCAGGAGGGCAGAAATGTGTCTCTGGTCAGCAGCATCCATTTTGCCCTTCTGGGTCGAGAAGGCTGGTACCGGGAAGACCAGGGACCCACAAAGCTTGCTTCTGAGGGGTGGAATCATACCTCCCACACCGGTTACCGGTGTGGAGCTATGTTTCCAAGGTGTTTGATACCAATCACGATATGTTTTGTTTCAGCTGTTTTCGAGATAGCATTTACCGCGAGGTTTTAATGCACCTCTACCGATATGTCTGGCTGTGTCACAGACAACCCGGGAGAATGGTCTCCGAAGGCTGCAGAGGGGTTCTGCTCATGCAGGGGCATCCTCTCACGTAAAACCCAGCACCCTGCCTTCAGGATTGTCAAGGCCTGCTATAGGGGTGACTTATAGGTTTTAAGTGTAGTGACCTATAGATAAAGTAAACCTATATCTATTGTAAGTGGTGTAAGCACCATCTTACACAGGCTGCAATGGCAGGCCTGTAGTTCCATTTTGCATGGCCACTTATGGGTGGCATAATACATGCTTCAGCCCATGGGAGGCCACTGGGGTACCTATGCCCTGGGTACATGGGTACCATATATTAGGGACTGATAAGGGTACCCCAGTATCCAATCTGGAGTGTACCTAAGTGCATGTCATAACATTTTAGGGAGAAAGCAGATAGACTGGGTCCTGATTAGCAGGATCCCAGTCAGACTAGTCAAAAACCAGCAAAATACCATGCAAAAAGTGGGGGTAACCATGCAGTCAGATCCTACCTTCCTACAATGGCTAAAAGTTAGTTGCATAGAAGAGAGTGGCATGGAGTGGAGTGTCGTAGAGTGAAGTGTCGTAGAGTGGAGTGCAATAGAGTGGCTTGTCATAGATGAGAGTGTCATAGAGGGGAGTAGAGTGGCATAGAGGGAAGTAGAGTGTCGTAAGGTGGAGTGCCATGGAGTGTTGTAGAGTGGAGTGTGGTAGAGTGGAGTGGCATAGATTTTCATGGAGTAGAGTATTGTGGAATAGAGAGTCATAGAGTGGAGTGGCATAGAGTGTGGTAGAGTGGAGAAGAGTGTGGTAGAGTGGAGTGGCATAGAGTGGAGTAGAGTGGAGTGGAGTAGAGTGGACTAGAGTGTCAGAGAGTGAAGTAGCATAGAGTGAAGTTGAGTGTCACTTGTGGAGTGTCTTAGAGTGGAGTGGTATAGAGTGTCATAGAGTAGAGTGGAATAGAGTGGAGTAGACTGGAATGGAGTAGAACGTCATAAAGTGGAGTGGTGTAGAGTGTTGTAGGGGGGTGTGTCTTATAGTAGAGTACTGCACAGTGTTTTAGAGTGTTGTAGAATGAGTAGAGTGTCACAGAGTGGTGTGTCATAGAGTGGATTAGAGTGGAGTGGTGTAGAGTGAAGTGACGTAAAGTGCTGTAGAGTGTTGTAGAGTGGAGTGGCATAGAGTGGAGTATTGTAACAGAGTGAGGCTCAGGAAGGGGGCCACGTGGTCCCATCCTTTTTTTAAAAAATGCCCTGGGGATGGGGTCCCCAGGGCCTAAGGAGGCTCAGTTAGGGGGGCCATTTGACCCCCCCTCCTCTTTAAAAATAAAAAGGCTCTGAGGGATGGGGTCCCCAGAGCCAGGCCCTGTGGCCAATCCCCCACCATGCACGACCGAAGGCCCTGTGCAGTGTGGAGTTGGCTGCCCTTTACGGGGGTTGGCCACAGGCCATGACTTGTGGCCAAACACCCACTGCGCACGGCTGAAGGCCGTAGCAGCATGGGGTTGGGAGCATGTGGGGGACAGGTGTGATAAAGAGATCTGTTTTTATTTTTTTTAAGAAACCTTAGAAATTCACTGAAAAAAACAAAGGTTAAAGTAACGTTATAGGTAGGTGAATTTGTCAGTGACCACAATGATTTGAACTAAAAAAAACACAGAAATTCACTGGTTATAGTTAACAGCGCAAACTATAACTTGCGCCCCTGCCATGCACTGCTTATGACCTCACATATTACAACACTCATGAGATGCTCTATGACGTCATTTATGACATCACTGATGACATCACAAATTGCACCATTGATGGCATCACTGATGACATCACTAATAACATCATCCAATGAGTGTGGTAGTTTGTTTTATAGTTTACATAATGGCAGGTTAACTACCATATTAAAAAGTTTATTTACATTTTGATTGCAATAAAAAATATGCCACTGTATAATTATTCTTTTATATGTATCACGGTGACTGACCTAGTATGTTTTTCATGCTTGTGTTTACTGCTCACCCACGTGATTATAAATAACACTCACAAGACGGCACTATACATCGTGATCAAGACTGGTTTCTAGCCGAAATGCGTAGATGTTGGTACTGCCGCTCTTTAAATAATAAATATAATTTGCCACCATGCTCGAGTGTCATTCTCCTTTCTCATTACTACAGAGCCCTGTGGATATGAATATATATATATATGGATATATATATATGTGTGTGTGTACGTACACACACACACACACACACACACACTCCCACCCATCAGAGCTTTTTCATTGCCATGTCTAACAGGATTATGCAGCATGGAGGACCAACTGATGGGACATGGTAATTAAAATTATGCAGCAAAAACTGCAAAGTATGCTGCACCTTTTCAACCATTTGAGCTAGAAATATTCTATTTGTGAAATCTGCAAATTATGTTGCAAATTATGTGGCAGATGTTCGAAGTCCATAATTATATGATAAATGCTGCAGCTACAAAAATCACATAAACCGGTTGACTCCTAACAATGTGGCTGGAGAACACTGAACTTTACCCCCCCTTGCCCAGGGGTGTTAGAAAAAGCACCATTTATATAAATTGTTTAGAAAATTATGCAAATTGCATAAAAAGTGGTATGCTGGTATTTTGCGTGACATTTTTACACAAGGGCATCCTTTATATAAATTAAAAGTCTCATGAGATACCAACAGGAGACTAGTTCGAGCAGAATATATTTATGGTAGTAACCCATTTTCCTCTCAAAACTTTCTGTGATCAAACATTACATGATTTTGCACAATGTGAGTTTTCCTTAATTTTCCCTATTCCAGACAATGCAAAATTGACAAATTTCACAATTGTTAATAAATCTGCCCCTGGGACTACTTCTATTCCCCTGCATGAAGTGTATTAACCACTGAAGTTGCATATGTGTTCATAGCAGGGTCAAAATGGTTGACTTCTTTACATCAGAGTGGAGAGATGTTATTTCACACTCAAGGGTGATATCAGATTGATTATGAGGTTATAGACAAGGAGAAATTTGCCCATGACGATTCATTCATGAGTTGTAAAGTAATTCCGAATGTGTGGATATACATTCTGTTGCTCAAATAACCCTGAGCCTGTGAATTTGTTTAGAGAGTTACTTTCTTTGTTAATCTATAAAAACAAACCTGAGGCGTTGACTGTATTTATGCACTGCCAATGGAGGGAGTGGTGTGGGGTGAGGGTGGAGGGGGAAGAGGGAAGCAAGATAAGTGTTCAATTCCTAATAAGTGTAAGGGATTTGCATATCTCACACACACTGACACTCACATCCATTGCTTCCAAACTTCTGCTTCCCTTACCTGTGCCACATTCTTGTTGACTCTTTGGCTGGAAATGCCTCAATTACTTACCAATACCTGCATTAATCTGAGTCCTTCTCCCTTGCTTCTCTTTATTACGTTATGTGGCAGGACTGCCTTTATAGATACCAATCACTACTCACCAATTTAACTGTAGATGTACTACGCCCTCCCTGGTCCTGTTGATACCAAGCCAAAAGACGCAATCGAAACCAGTTGGCCTGGAACTAACTGGGCGGGAAGGAGGGACATAATGAATTGAAGCGAGGAAGAAGGACTCAGGAGTAATACAATTACCAAGTAAGTAATTGAGGTATTACTTCGTAATACCTCCCTCGCTTAAATTCATAATATTATGAGATATACCAAAGCAAGTTCAGGTTAACTATGGTTGCATGCAGAAACACTTTATTTCATAACCAAAGCAAACCACTTTCCCTAATGCACGCCATAGAGGAAAGAACTATAGGACCAAAACATAATTTAATTCCAACATCTGCATCACTCTGTAATGATTAACAGAAGTACAAGGAGCAGACTGGGTAACCACAATGCAAATTTAAGTAATAGAGGCCCCCTGACTTCTGCCAGAGACATTGATATTCCCCTTGTGGATCTGCCTTCAACACTAAAAGGTGTCTGCTGGCCCCTTGGCCTGCATGCCAAAGAAACCAGGGACCCCACCCATCTATTAAGGGAAGATACTGATATCTTAGTGCCTCTTCTGGCTGGCTTAAAGTTGTCAAATAAAGAATCAGCCATCTTAAAATAGGACACTAGATAAATGAGAAGAACCCTTCTCACATCAAGCCTGTGTAGTCTAACCTCTTCTGAAACAGAAGCTGGGAAAATCGGAGGTAAAAACACCTCCTGATCCACATGAAAAGAGGAATACGCATTCGGCATAAATGATGGACCTGGTCGAAGAACAAACCTCTCCTCAAAAATCTTGCCAAAACGGTTCCTACAAGGCAGGGAGCCTGGTTCATCCAGTCTTCTAGTAGATGTAACTGCCACCAGAAAAAATGTTTAGTGTCAAAATATATATAGGCACTGATTCTAGGGGAATCTATATAGTCCCTGAGCAACACAACATTCAAACGTAGGTACAAAAATAAGTGTCCGTGTATTTTGGTTGTAATTCATTATTTCTTTATTCTTCCATCGTCACAGAAAGTTGCAATTCACTTCTGGATTTCTCAGAATATGCTTCAGTCACAGTTCGTAACCAATAACAATTCGTAGCCAACACGTGTTTCGTCATAGGTTCATCAACCATACTGACTTCATCAGGGCTTTTTCCAAAACTTCTGTACGTTCTGAGAGTGCTCGCATTGTCCGTGTCAGCCGGCGTCACATGGACTATGCGAGCACTCTCAGAACGTACGGAAGTTTACAAGTGTACAACCAGGCTACGAATTGTTACTGCTTACGAACTGTGACTGAAGCATATTCTGAGAACTCCAGAAGTGAATTTCAACTTTCTGTGATGATACAAGAATAAAGAAATAACAAATTACAACCAAAATACCCGGACACTTATTTTTGTACCTACGTTTGAATGGTGTGTTGCTCAGGGACTATATAGATTTATTCTGGCTGTGGACTTTGTCCACTCCACATTAAAGGGTTTAGGTGGCTACCCTTTCCTCTTGGAGCACCATAGGAATATTCAATAATTACATGGGAATACTGTTAGGTTTGCGCAATTGATACCCTTGCCACAGAAGATGTTTCACTGATTCTAGGGGCTCAAAAGGCAGGTATTTTAAAGACTTTAAAACCAAAGTAAGGTTCCAAGGGAAAACAGGAACAGAAATAGGACATCTATTATTAAAAGCTCTGAACAGACACTGATCTACACCTTCATCATTTGAAATGCCAAAACAGTTGTTGCGGGTGACAATGAAGTAGAACTCAACATGTCAGAAGACACATCAGCTAGCAACTTAGCCTCCAGCTCCACCTGCGCTTAAGAGGTCGAAACAATCAGTGCCCTCTTGGATCGCCACAGAGAGACTCTCAAAGCTGTTGATCAAAGCCTGGAAAAAGGCCAAGTAAGTGCCTGCCCTAACACACAAATTCTCAGCGGCAAAGGCCCTTTTCAGGTCATTGTTGACTTTCTTATGCACTGAGTTTGTACGAGAAAAGTCATCTGAATTCATAGCAGTATGACAATCAAAGTGGCCAAAATTTAGTCCACATTTAACTTGTGTGGGAGCCCACTTTGAGTTTCTTTCAGAGAGTGAAGCTTCTGCAAAAGTCTGGGCATATTTGCTCAATCAATGTCCATCAATTCACCAAAGATGGAGGGAACCCCAGATTGTCCATGATGTGCTTCAACAACCCAGGCACTTCCTTTTTTTTGTATGTATTTCCTAGAAAAGGAGGGGCTAGGTAAATCAGAATCTGAGTGAGAAGACCCATCCTGAGAGGCTGTGCTACTGTGCTTCGAACTACTGAAATCTTGGTCTTGTTCTTCTCTATTGTAACCAATGCCTTGGAAACAGTCTCCTCAATCATATCCTGCACCTCTACTGCTTTCAATAATGCATGAACATTTGGGGATACAGCTGGAGATCTTGAAGTCCTACTTTTTTGGTAGGTACTGGTTCCTCCTCAAACGAGGAGCCTGAAGCGATATGCCTCCTCTTAGCACCTCTCTTTCCCGTCATTGCTCCCTGGAATTGACAGTACCCTGTGTGATAGAAGGGTTTAAGTAAAAAAATGACAGTTACAATAATCACTAATGGAGAAACTCAAGGCTTCCTTGACATCCGATAGCTGACCACACACTCCTGCAACCAATGGCAACATTGGTCAGTTGTCTACAACGGGATATACCACAAAAACAGCTTGGTGATGTGATGTTGGCATGTATTGCTAACATGTATTGTCATAAGTTGTCATAGCAATATTTCTATTCTAGAACCTAGAGCCTATGGAGTGACCATTGGCTGAGCACTTAGCAAGGAAGACTCTTCTACAGTAATGAAAAGATCTGCAGGCTTCAGGTACATAAGTAACTTTATTATGCATGGAGCTCGACGATGAACGGACATGTCCTCAGCTGGTCAGTGATCCAGCGCTAACAATAAAAATAATTCTCCTAATATGCTTTGGTCATCCAGGTGCAACTATTCCTCTAACACACACACTATATCCATATGACGGTGGGGCCCATAACACCGCACATACACTCACTTACTCATTTGTTCCCTGGATTTCCTCTGTCATGAACCTAGGAGAAAAACGATTCGCTGGAAGGAGACGGGATACCTCTTTTATCATGACATAATATTTCTCATTTGCTTTTAAGGTATTCCGCTCATTGGTCGATGGACCAACTAGTAGGAATCAGTTGATGGTGATTAAGACCAGCTCAATCACAATAAACTCTTTAACATTTCATTTTTAATCATTGAGCTAAAGAATCACTGAGTCATTTGTTTAAAGTTTATATAAAGTTTTGAATGCAGGAAATGAGATTAAGCTTATTATTCAGATCATTACATTTATCATCAATATAAGAATAGTTTGAAATTGCAATGCATATTTATTAGACGGAAAAATAGGGTTACCATAATAAGAACTCTAAAGATCCACCTATCTACCTATCTGGGGAAAATCTAATAATTCTAAAATAAAATCTATCAGGAAAAGTTCTCCTAAAGCAGCATCTTTATACTCAACTGGAAAAAGGAAATAACAGCAGCAGCATCAGCTCGTCAGCATCAGCAACCGCAACTTCACTCATCTACAGCATCTAACTTCTCCAGCATCTCCCGCAGCATTCTACTCTCCAGCATTCTAACCCCTCCCACCAAGAGTAGGTCTTCTTATACCCTAATTCTAGCTTACAGCATAAAATGTTTCTTCTTCATGGCGTGATTCTTTCTCATTGGTCAAAACTCAGGCCCATATACAATTTAATCAAACTTCCTGGTCTTAACCAGTTCCGTGTGGAATGTCCATGCAAGCATCGTTTCCCACAGTTCATGCAATTGCTCATCCGTTCGATCAGTCCAAATTGTATCTTTTTCTGTTACATTTTAGGTTTCACAGTTCCGTCTATTGATTCAGTTGGACTTCTCACGCTTCTTGCTGATCATCTTGGCACACATCTGCTCAGAAAGGTCACAACAGCCTTGACCATACTTCCATCTTAGCCTCTCAGCATCAGCACGTGATCATCCCTTTTCCACAGCCTCTCTCCTCTATCACATGGTCTCCCGCTCATGCGTACTCTAGCAACTTGCGGCCATTTTATATTGCTGCTCGACAGGCCTAAGCGCACTATTTTCAAAGATAAACAAAATATTGTTAAAACAAAGAAATATAAACCCTTTCGTTTCCCTCCCGTCTTTCTACGTACCCCAATTAGGTATTACCTAGCAAAAGCAACATATAAAGCTGTCCCTTACTTACCATCGCTTTATTTTGCAACCACACGTTTTATTTAAAAGCACAGATCATGCATTTATTATTTAATTAGTACGCAAATATTATGTTATGTTAGACACGTAAACAATTATAAGTCAATTAATTTGCACACGGAATAGCGTGTTACCTTTAACCCTTAACATGTAACATACATTGTTGGTTATTTACTTAAACGAACATGTTTATTAATTATTTTACGAAAATATTAGGAGGTTAAATTTTTTTTCATTTACCCTGCTCCATCAACTCCCCCTTTGGTGATTTTTAATATCACCACAAAAACCCAAGTTACACAATTTTCGCAGACAGCATATATCTTTTATCCATTTGCTTTTGTTAGTTTACACAACTGTATCCCTTTCAACTTGTCTCTTCGTTTTCTTGTACATGTTCTCTTTTATTTCTTCTAACTCTATTTCACCCATTTCTCTCTCTCTTTCTCTGTTTATCGTTTTTTCTTTTTCTATTTTATTCTGCCTTCTTCTTCTCTTTATACATGTTGTTGCAAGCTTCAGTACTAATATTATTATTATTATCACGTTTGCTATTATTATAACTTTCCCTATTATTAATCCACTCATTCTTGTTAACCAATTTATTACTGAAGAAAACCCTTTACCAAGTTTTCCCCAGGCACTTTCAACCTCCAGTGGAGCAAGTTCTTTGTGCAAATTTGTAATATTTGTTATATACTTCTGTATATTTTCGCTTTTATCTGGAATGTAAGTGCAACAATGTTGGACTTTCAGCATTCCACAGACTCCGCCCTCTTTTGCCAAAAGAATGTAAAGGGCAAGTCGATTTTGCATCACCATAGCTCTCATGGCAACCATCTCGGTATTTACCATCAAGAACCCTCCAGCAGTATCTGTAGATAAACGATCTACCACTGTGGATAATTTCCGAATTCTAAATGCATTCAAAGATACTCCCACTGCTGGTATCAATGCTCCAAAAATGTCACCTACTATTTCTGAAAAACTTTCCCTTTTTCTACGTGTAAAGGTATTTATCATTTTGTGTGTTCCTTTTTCTTTTCTATCCATGTGAAAAATCTTTGGAAAGACCAGGCCTAAGTAACATGACCCATACCAATGGTCCGGCAACCTATAATAAGCCCTATTTCCGCAAACATAATAAATCCCTGGAAATATTGGATCTTTTCCTCCTTTGAATCCCCATCCACCTAAAATTTGGTAATTGTCATGGCAATTACTGGAACCCACAAAATAATTGTCATATCTTGTCTTATTTCTTCTAATGCACAACCTTCCCTGTTGGGGCCAATCCAGAGTCATAGCTGCATTTGTCTTTTTCTTGTCATGATTGTCTTCCTCAAACGCCCAAAGAGGTGTTTTTGTCTCTTCTATCACTTTTCTTTGAAATTTCACTCTTCTCTCTTCAACCATCTCTAAAAATACCTTTTCTTCCTTCTTTAACTCACAGGTAAGGTTGTATCTAATTATACTATCTAATGTTAAAATCTTATCTTCTAAAAAATACTCACCAAACGTTTTTTCCTCTTTTATTTTGTTTAGCTCGGGAACTATAGAAACTTTTGCAAAAATCTTATTTATGTCAGTGTAATAATATTCTAATCTACCTGTTTTATAAAATAAACTTGCTAAAACGCTACATGTTATTCCATACGTCAAAGGGAGGTGATGATAAGTCACACCCTCTGCAACAGATGCAGGCAACTGCATACAAACATAGCAATCTCTTACATCCATTGTTTCTACATACTCATATAATAATTTAGTAAAAACATTTTTTGAAAAATCTGTTATTGATTTGTCCTTGTGTAATTCTGCACTACTCTTTAAAATAACTGGCTCTTGAGTGTTAGCTCCTTTTTCTTTCTCAGTGTTATTAGACATTTCTACTACAGCTAAACTAATTGGAATAGTGATTGCTAAAACCACCCATACTGTTATTAATAATCCTGTACAAAAACAGCACATCTTGCACCATCTACTTAAAAACTCACATTTACATTTTCTATCTCTAGTATTCTCCATTTTGTATGATAACCTTATTTATTTGTTTTCCAGAAAATTGTGTCACTACACCTCAGAAATGACTTGTTTGCCACTCTGTACTTCCAATGTTTTGTCTTTGCTTGGTACTTTCTTTTAATTCTTTCTCAGAATTCTTTCTTTGTCACATCCGGTAAATTCGTCAGATCCAGTGTTTTGTCAAATCCGGTAGAAACTATCTAAACTTCTTTAGGTCTGTTGCACTTCACTTTCTCCCATCAGGTTTCTTTGTTCTGGGTTTTCGTGAGTGTTCTTTTCTTCTTTGTGACTAGTCAAAGCACGATACAACCATTCAGGCGATCTATACTTCGGATTTACCTTCTTTATTCTTTTCGTTTTCTGCAAGTGTTTTCCACCTTGTTTTTCTTGCTCTCATTGACTTGTTATTTCATTCACTTGTTCAGCACTTTTCCCATCCAACCTTATGATTCTGTATCTTAATTTTCTTACTCCGTTGGGCCAATTGTCTCCTTTTCTTGGCCTTTTTGCTTCACTTCCTTTTTCCTCTCTTTCTGTTTTCCAATTTCTTTTTCTTGTCTCTAGTTTTTGATTTCTTTCTTCTCCACTTTCTTCAGACTCTGTTTCAATTCTCTCGTTATTTCCTCTTATTTTGAAACTTATAATTTCATTTTCTTCTACTTGTGGTTCTTTTCTTATCTTCCTTCGTTCACCTATTTCTGTTCCTCGTCGAGGTTCTTCCGAATTTGTGTCAGTTTCCCTATCTGCTTCTAAATTTCCCTGTTCTTGTGTTTGACTATCTGTCCCTACTGCTCCTCGGGGTTTTTCTGATTTTTCTAGCTTTTTGTTTGAAACTCTCCCTTTTTCATCTATTAATATTATCTCCGAAGGATTTTTACCACAACTTGTACTTGGCTGCTCACTGTCACTATCTTCTGGCTCAGTTTCTTCTCTTATGCTCTCAAAATTCCATTTTCTTTTTAGAATTTCTTCACAATCCGAATGCTCTGTATCAGATTCTGAACTGGTGTCTGATATTTCCAGATGTCGACTTACAGGTCGATCTTCAGGTTCTGGCACCCTGTTTGTTTCTTCTTCTCTTTCTGATGCTGAACTGTTATCCAATACTTCCAGATGTCGACTCACATGTCGATCTTTAGGTTCTGGAACTCTGATGGTGTGACTGGCATGTACCCAGTGTTTCACTCCTGCACACTTGACTGCAGTGGTCGTCACCAGGATCACTTGTCGTGGTTCGTCCCAGCGAGGAACCAAACAGTTTCTTCTCCGGTGGACTTTTATGCGAACCCAATCTCCTGGATTCAAGTCGTGAGCTGGTTTTCTTTCAAGAGAGGATGCCTATTGTGCTGCCTTCCTCTGCTCGAGCTTGGCTCAGCAGCAGGAGGGCAGAAATGTGTCTCTGGTCAGCAGCATCCATTTTGCCCTTCTGGGTCGAGAAGGCTGGTACCGGGAAGACCAGGGACCCACAAAGCTTGCTTCTGAGGGGTGGAATCATACCTCCCACACCGGTTACCGGTGTGGAGCTATGTTTCCAAGGTGTTTGATACCAATCACGATATGTTTTGTTTCAGCTGTTTTCGAGATAGCATTTACCACGAGGTTTTAATGCACCTCTACCGATATGTCTGGCTGTGTCACAGACAACCCGGGAGAATGGTCTCCGAAGGCTGCAGAGGGGTTCTGCTCATGCAGGGGCATCCTCTCACGTAAAACCCAGCACCCTGCCTTCAGGATTGTCAAGGCCTGCTATAGGGGTGACTTATAGGTTTTAAGTGTAGTGACCTATAGATAAAGTAAACCTATATCTATTGTAAGTGGTGTAAGCACCATCTTACACAGGCTGCAATGGCAGGCCTGTAGTTCCATTTTGCATGGCCACTTATGGGTGGCATAATACATGCTTCAGCCCATGGGAGGCCACTGGGGTACCTATGCCCTGGGTACATGGGTACCATATATTAGGGACTGATAAGGGTACCCCAGTATCCAATCTGGAGTGTACCTAAGTGCATGTCATAACATTTTAGGGAGAAAGCAGATAGACTGGGTCCTGATTAGCAAGATCCCAGTCAGACTAGTCAAAAACCAGCGTCACAGAAAGTTGCAATTCACTTCTGGATTTCTCAGAATATGCTTCAGTCACAGTCCGTAACCAATAACAATTCGTAGCCAACACGTGTTTCGTCATAGGTTCATCAACCATACTGACTTCATCAGGGCTTTTTCCAAAACTTCTGTACGTTCTGAGAGTGCTCGCATTGTCCGTGTCAGCCGGCGTCACATGGACTATGCGAGCACTCTCAGAACGTACGGAAGTTTACAAGTGTACAACCAGGCTACGAATTGTTACTGCTTACGAACTGTGACTGAAGCATATTCTGAGAACTCCAGAAGTGAATTTCAACTTTCTGTGATGATACAAGAATAAAGAAATAACAAATTACAACCAAAATACACGGACACTTATTTTTGTACCTACGTTTGAATGGTGTGTTGCTCAGGGACTATATAGATTTATTCTGGCTGTGGACTTTGTCCACTCCACATTAAAGGGTTTAGGTGGCTACCCTTTCCTCTTGGAGCACCATAGGAGTATTCAATAATTACATGGGAATACTGTTAGGTTTGCGCAATTGATACCCTTGCCACAGAAGATGTTTCACTGATTCTAGGGGCTCAAAAGGCAGGTATTTTAAAGACTTTAAAACCAAAGTAAGGTTCCAAGGGAAAACAGGAACAGAAATAGGACATCTATTATTAAAAGCTCTGAACAGACACTGATCTACACCTTCATCATTTGAAATGCCAAAACAGTTGTTGCGGGTGACAATGAAGTAGAACTCAACATGTCAGAAGACACATCAGCTAGCAACTTAGCCTCCAGCTCCACCTGCGCTTAAGAGGTCGAAACAATCAGTGCCCTCTTGGATCGCCACAGAGAGACTCTCAAAGCTGTTGATCAAAGCCTGGAAAAGGCCAAGTAAGTGCCTGCCCTAACACACAAATTCTCAGCGGCAAAGGCCCTTTTCAGGTCATTGTTGACTTTCTTATGCACTGAGTTTGTACGAGAAAAGTCATCTGAATTCATAGCAGTATGGCAATCAAAGTGGCCAAAATTTAGTCCACATTTAACTTGTGTGGGAGCCCACTTTGAGTTTCTTCCAGAGAGTGAAGCTTCTGCAAAAGTCTGGGCATGTTTGCTCAATCAATGTCCATCAATTCACCAAAGATGGAGGGAACCCCAGATTGTCCATGATGTGCTTCAACAACCCAGGCACTTCCTTTTTTTGTATGTATTTCCTAGAAAAGGAGGGGCTAGGTAAATCAGAATCTGAGTGAGAAGACCCATCCTGAGAGGCTGTGCTACTGTGCTTCGAACTACTGAAATCTTGGTCTTGTTCTTCTCTATTGTAACCAATGCCTTGGAAACAGTCTCCTCAATCATATCCTGCACCTCTACTGCTTTCAATAATGCATGAACATTTGGGGATACAGCTGGAGATCTTGAAGTCCTACTTTTTTGGTAGGTACTGGTTCCTCCTCAAACGAGGAGCCTGAAGCGATATGCCTCCTCTTAGCACCTCTCTTTCCCGTCATTGCTCCCTGGAATTGACAGTACCCTGTGTGATAGAAGGGTTTAAGTAAAAAAATGACAGTTACAATAATCACTAATGGAGAAACTCAAGGCTTCCTTGACATCCGATAGCTGACCACACACTCCTGCAACCAATGGCAACATTGGTCAGTTGTCTACAACGGGATATACCACAAAAACAGCTTGGTGATGTGATGTTGGCATGTATTGCTAACATGTATTGTCATAAGTTGTCATAGCAATATTTCTATTCTAGAACCTAGAGCCTATGGAGTGACCATTGGCTGAGCACTTAGCAAGGAAGACTCTTCTACAGTAATGAAAAGATCTGCAGGCTTCAGGTACATAAGTAACTTTATTATGCATGGAGCTCGACGATGAACGGACATGTCCTCAGCTGGTCAGTGATCCAGCGCTAACAATAAAAATAATTCTCCTAATATGCTTTGGTCATCCAGGTGCAACTATTCCTCTAACACACACACTATATCCATATGACGGTGGGGCCCATAACACCGCATATACATTCACTTACTCATTTGTTCCCTGGATTTCCTCTGTCATGAACCTAGGAGAAAAACGATTCGCTGGACGGAGACGGGATACCTCTTTTATCATGACATAATATTTCTCATTTGCTTTTAAGGTATTCCGCTCATTGGTCGATGGACCAACTAGTAGGAATCAGTTGATGGTGATTAAGACCAGCTCAATCACAATAAACTCTTTAACATTTCATTTTTAATCATTGAGCTAAAGAATCACTGAGTCATTTGTTTAAGAATAATAAAGTTTATATAAAGTTTTGAATGCAGGAAATGAGATTAAGCTTATTATTCAGATCATTACATTATCATCAATATAAGAATAGTTTGAAATTGCAATGCATATTTATTAGACGGAAAAATAGGGTTACCATAATAAGAACTCTAAAGATCCACCTATCTACCTATCTGGGGAAAATCTAATAATTCTAAAATAAAATCTATCAGGAAAAGTTCTCCTAAAGCAGCATCTTTATACTCAACTGGAAAAAGGAAATAACAGCAGCAGCATCAGCTCGTCAGCATCAGCAACCGCAACTTCACTCATCTACAGCATCTAACTTCTCCAGCATCTCCCGCAGCATCTCTACTCTCCAGCATTCTAACCCCTCCCACCAAGAGTAGGTCTTCTTATACCCTAATTCTAGCTTACAGCATAAAATGTTTCTTCTTCATGGCGTGATTCTTTCTCATTGGTCAAAACTCAGGCCCATATACATTTTAATCAAACTTCCTGGTCTTAACCAGTTCCGTGTGGAATGTCCATGCAAGCATCGTTTCCCACAGTTCATGCAATTGCTCATCCGTTTCGATCAGTCCAAATTGTATCTTTTTCTGTTACATTTTAGGTTTCAACAGTTCCGTCTATTGATTCAGTTGGACTTCTCACGCTTCTTGCTGATCATCTTGGCACACATCTGCTCAGAAAGGTCACAACAGCCTTGACCATACTTCCATCTTAGCCTCTCAGCATCAGCACGTGATCATCCCTTTTCCACAGCCTCTCTCCTCTATCACATGGTCTCCCGCTCATGCGTACTCTAGCAACTTGCGGCCATTTTATATTGCTGCTCGACAGGCCTAAGCGCACTATTTTCAAAGATAAACAAAATATTGTTAAAACAAAGAAATATAAACCCTTTCGTTTCCCTCCCGTCTTTCTACGTACCCCAATTAGGTATTACCTAGCAAAAGCAACATATAAAGCTGTCCCTTACTTACCATCGCTTTATTTTGCAACCACACGTTTTATTTAAAAGCACAGATCATGCATTTATTATTTAATTAGTACGCAAATATTATGTTATGTTAGACACGTAAACAATTATAAGTCAATTAATTTGCACACGGAATAGCGTGTTACCTTTAACCCTTAACATGTAACATACATTGTTGGTTATTTACTTAAACGAACATGTTTATTAATTATTTTACGAAAATATTAGGAGGTTAAATTTTTTTCATTTACCCTGCTCCATCAACTCCCCCTTTGGTGATTTTTAATATCACCACAAAAACCCAAGTTACACAATTTTCGCAGACAGCATATATCTTTTATCCATTTGCTTTTGTTAGTTTACACAACTGTATCCCTTTCAACTTGTCTCTTCGTTTTCTTGTACATGTTCTCTTTTATTTCTTCTAACTCTATTTCACCCATTTCTCTCTCTCTTTCTCTGTTTATCGTTTTTTCTTTTTCTATTTTATTCTGCCTTCTTCTTCTCTTTATACATGTTGTTGCAAGCTTCAGTACTAATATTATTATTATTATCACGTTTGCTATTATTATAACTTTCCCTATTATTAATCCACTCATTCTTGTTAACCAATTTATTACTGAAGAAAACCCTTTACCAAGTTTTCCCCAGGCACTTTCAACCTCCAGTGGAACAAGTTCTTTGTGCAAATTTGTAATATTTGTTATATACTTCTGTATATTTTCGCTTTTATCTGGAATGTAAGTGCAACAATGTTGGACTTTCAGCATTCCACAGACTCCGCCCTCTTTTGCCAAAAGAATGTAAAGGGCAAGTCGATTTTGCATCACCATAGCTCTCATGGCAACCATCTCGGTATTTACCATCAAGAACCCTCCAGCAGTATCTGTAGATAAACGATCTACCACTGTGGATAATTTCCGAATTCTAAATGCATTCAAAGATACTCCCACTGCTGGTATCAATGCTCCAAAAATGTCACCTACTATTTCTGAAAAACTTTCCCTTTTTCTACGTGTAAAGGTATTTATCATTTTGTGTGTTCCTTTTTCTTTTCTATCCATATGAAAAATCTTTGGAAAGACCAGGCCTAAGTAACATGACCCATACCAATGGTCCGGCAACCTATAATAAGCCCTATTTCCGCAAACATAATAAATCCCTGGAAATATTGGATCTTTTCCTCCTTTGAATCCCTATCCACCTAAAATTTGGTAATTGTCATGGCAATTACTGGAACCCACAAAATAATTGTCATATCTTGTCTTATTTCTTCTAATGCACAACCTTCCCTGTTGGGGCCAATCCAGAGTCATAGCTGCATTTGTCTTTTTCTTGTCATGATTGTCTTCCTCAAACGCCCAAAGAGGTGTTTTTGTCTCTTCTATCACTTTTCTTTGAAATTTCACTCTTCTCTCTTCAACCATCTCTAAAAATACCTTTTCTTCCTTCTTTAACTCACAGGTAAGGTTGTATCTAATTATACTATCTAATGTTAAAATCTTATCTTCTAAAAAATACTCACCAAACGTTTTTCCCTCTTTTATTTTGTTTAGCTCGGGAACTATAGAAACTTTTGCAAAAATCTTATTTATGTCAGTGTAATAATATTCTAATCTACCTGTTTTATAAAATAAACTTGCTAAAACGCTACATGTTATTCCATACGTCAAAGGGAGGTGATGATAAGTCACACCCTCTGCAACAGATGCAGGCAACTGCATACAAACATAGCAATCTCTTACATCCATTGTTTCTACATACTCATATAATAATTTAGTAAAAACATTTTTTGAAAAATCTGTTATTGATTTGTCCTTGTGTAATTCTGCACTACTCTTTAAAATAACTGGCTCTTGAGTGTTAGCTCCTTTTTCTTTCTCAGTGTTATTAGACATTTCTACTACAGCTAAACTAATTGGAATAGTGATTGCTAAAACCACCCATACTGTTATTAATAATCCTGTACAAAAACAGCACATCTTGCACCATCTACTTAAAAACTCACATTTACATTTTCTATCTCTAGTATTCTCCATTTTGTATGATAACCTTATTTATTTGTTTTCCAGAAAATTGTGTCACTACACCTCAGAAATGACTTGTTTGCCACTCTGTACTTCCAATGTTTTGTCTTTGCTTGGTACTTTCTTTTAATTCTTTCTCAGAATTCTTTCTTTGTCACATCCGGTAAATTCGTCAGATCCAGTGTTTTGTCAAATCCGGTAGAAACTATCTAAACTTCTTTAGGTCTGTTGCACTTCACTTTCTCCCATCAGGTTTCTTTGTTCTGGGTTTTCGTGAGTGTTCTTTTCTTCTTTGTGACTAGTCAAAGCACGATACAACCATTCAGGCGATCTATACTTCGGATTTACCTTCTTTATTCTTTTCGTTTTCTGCAAGTGTTTTCCACCTTGTTTTTCTTGCTCTCATTGACTTGTTATTTCATTCACTTGTTCAGCACTTTTCCCATCCAACCTTATGATTCTGTATCTTAATTTTCTTACTCCGTTGGGCCAATTGTCTCCTTTTCTTGGCCTTTTTGCTTCACTTCCTTTTTCCTCTCTTTCTGTTTTCCAATTTCTTTTTCTTGTCTCTAGTTTTTGATTTCTTTCTTCTCCACTTTCTTCAGACTCTGTTTCAATTCTCTCGTTATTTCCTCTTATTTTGAAACTTATAATTTCATTTTCTTCTACTTGTGGTTCTTTTCTTATCTTCCTTCGTTCACCTATTTCTGTCCCTCGTCGAGGTTCTTCCGAATTTGTGTCAGTTTCCCTATCTGCTTCTAAATTTCCCTGTTCTTGTGTTTGACTATCTGTCCCTACTGCTCCTCTGGGTTTTTCTGATTTTTCTAGCTTTTTGTTTGAAACTCTCCCTTTTTCATCTATTAATATTATCTCCGAAGGATTTTTACCACAACTTGTACTTGGTTGCTCACTGTCACTATCTTCTGGCTCAGTTTCTTCTCTTATGCTCTCAAAATTCCATTTTCTTTTTAGAATTTCTTCACAATCCGAATGCTCTGTATCAGATTCTGAACTGGTGTCTGATATTTCCAGATGTCGACTTACAGGTCGATCTTCAAGTTCTGGAACTTCAGCTATTTCTTCTATTTCTTCTTCTTCTTCTGTCGTTGCACTTGTAGTTGGGTCTTCCAGATGTCGACTTACAGGTCGATCTTCAGGTTCTGGCACCCTGTTTGTTTCTTCTTCTCTTTCTGATGCTGAACTGTTATCCAATACTTCCAGATGTCGACTCACATGTCGATCTTTAGGTTCTGGAACTCTGATGGTGTGACTGGCATGTACCCAGTGTTTCACTCCTGCACACTTGACTGCAGTGGTCGTCACCAGGATCACTTGTCGTGGTTCGTCCCAGCGAGGAACCAAACAGTTTCTTCTCCGGTGGACTTTTATGCGAACCCAATCTCCTGGATTCAAGTCGTGAGCTGGTTTTCTTTCAAGAGTGGTCGCATCCGGTCCAACCTGATGAAACACAGAACGCACCACATCAGCCAATCCTTTGCAATAATCCAGCACTAGATCATCAGTTATAGTCAGTAGTTTGTTGACAGGTACTTGTGCTTGTCTCATGGCTCGTCCCATAATTATTTCATGGGGACTGAGTCCAGTTTTCCTTTCCGGAATACTTCTGATTGTCATCAGAACTAATGGCAAAGCATCTGGCCATTTGAGTCCTGTAGCTTGACACATTTTTCCTAACCTGTTCTTGATTGTTCCATTCACTTGCTCTACGATTCCAGAAGCCTCTGGTCTGTATGCACAATGCAGTTTCTGTTTAATACTAAGTGCTTCACAAATCAGTTTAACTAATTCATTTTGGAAGTGTGTTCCTCTATCTGTTTCAATCGTGACTGGAAAACCATACATCGGAATGAATTCTCGCAGCATACGTTTTGCTACCGTAATACTATCATTCCTTCTTGTTGGGTATGCCTCCACCCAACGGGAAAACAAACAGACGACCACTAGGACATACCTTAGTCTGTTGCAAGGTGGCATTTCAATAAAATCCATTTGCATTCTAGTGAAAGGACCCCCTTCTCGTCCTATTGTTCCTAGACTCACTACTGTCTTCCTTCCTGGATTTAACTGTTGACAAATAAGACATCTCTGACAAAGACTCTCAGCTATGGCTCTGAATTTTGGATTATACCATGTTTGTCTAAAAAGTCTGATCATTGAATCTCTCCCAATATGGGCTTGTCCATGGTACATCCGTGCCATGTCAGAAATCATGCTATCAGGCATAACTGGTCTCTCATCCCTGTAAACCCAAACATCAGTCTCTTCATGTTTTCTACATCCTGCTTTTATCCAGGTATCTTTTTCCTCATCCTCTGCAGCTTCTTGTAACTGTCTCACCTCATCCCATGTTTCAATAGAGTTAGTAAAAAGCAAAGTACAAGAAATATGCTCTCTTTCCCGACATTTGTTCAAAGAAACCACATTCTTTGCACAGTACTGTGCCATTTCGTCAGCATATTTATTACCAACAGTTATGTAGTCTTCCCCATTTTTATGTGCATTGCACTTCACTACAGCGATCTGTTTAGGCAGCTGTATCGCCTCAAGCAATTTTTTCACAAAATCTCCATTTCTAATGGGCGTTCCTGCAGACGTCAAGAAACCCCTTTGTGACCAAATCTGACCAAAATCATGCACAACCCCAAAGCCGTACTGGCTATCTGTCACAATCGTAACCCGTACATTTCTTCCCAACTTACATGCTTGAATCAGAGCTACTAATTCTGCGACTTGGGCAGACCGTACACCTTTCAAACAAGATGCTTCCATTACAGTTGCTACTGTGCAAACTGCATATGCTGCACTTAGAACTCCATCACTCGTTCTCAAACATGAGCCATCCACAAACAGAATATAATCTGATTCTTTCAAAGGCTCATCTCGTATGTCAGACCTTGGTTTTGTACAGTATTCGAGCACATTCAGACAATCGTGATCTACTTCATCCATTTCAATCACACTTTCTTCATCTGGCAATGATGTTGAAGGATTCACATTCATACATCTGTCAATGGTTACATTATCTGCACTCAAAATTACCTTTTCATACCTAGTCAGCCGACTATGTGTCATGTATTGGGTTTTCGTTCTTGTCAAAAGAATTTCCACAGAATGGGGAACATACACTCTCAATGGATACCCCATCACTATGCCTTCACTCTGTTCCAGACTTACACAAGTAGCAGCAACTGCTTTCAAACATCCAGGCAACGCTTTCGCTACAGGGTCTAAAACAGCTGAAAAATATGCAATTGGTCTTTTCATAGTTCCATGTCTCTGTACCAAAACTGAAAATGCAAATTCATCTCTTTCACTGCAATACAGCTCAAAATCTTTCTCGTAGTCAGGCATTCCCAATGCTGGAGCCTCACACAATTTCTTTTTCAGCTCTCTGAATGCTTTCATTTCTTCATCATTCATTTCAAAAGGATCTTTAACATCCTTCTTTGTCAGTTTCTGCAATGGTTTAGCAATCAGTGAAAAACCGCTTATCCATTGTCGACAATATCCAACCATTCCCAAAAACATTCTTACCTCTCTTTGTGTCATTGGAGCTCTCATTCCTTGAATCATTTTTATTCTTTCAGTCGTTACCTTCCGCACTCCTTTCTCAATTTTATGCCCTAAATACTGGACTTCTTGTTGACAAAACTGCAATTTTGAAGGGGACACTTTATGTCCTCTTTTTGCTAAATGATTCAGCAAAGCAATTGTAGCATTGACACATGCTTCTTTCGTTTTTGATGCCACCAGTAGGTCATCAATATACTGAACCATTACTGACTTTTCTGGCATTCTTAGATCTTCCAATGATTTCTTTAGGATCTGATTAAAGATTGAGGGACTTTCTGTGTACCCTTGAGGAATTCGGCACCATGCCAAAATACGCTCTCCAAACCTAAACGCGAATAATGGCTGGCTATCTGGATGCAATGGAATAGAGAAAAATGCATGACATAAATCAATTACTGTGTACCACTCTGCTTCACGTGGAATCTGGTATAGAATCACAGCAGGGTTCGGTACTATTGGGCAACAAGGCACAACAATTTTGTTTACCTTCCTCAAATCCTGTACAATTCTATATGTTCAGTTTGGCTTTTTCAGTCCCATTATTGGCGAATTACATGGACTGCTCATGATTTCTTTTAGAATCCCTTGTTCAATCATTTTATTTATTACTGGCGTTATTCCTTCAATTATTTCTGGAGTCAATTTATACTGGGGCGTATTTGGGTAACTCGTTGCTTCTTTCACTGTTATTTTAACGGGATCTACTCCTTTCATTAATCCTACATCTTCTCCTGTAAAGACCCACACTTCTTCTTTCACTGTCCTTTTCAATTCAATTGGGATTTTCTCTGCATCAAATACAGGAAACAAACCATTTACTTCTGGTTCTAAATTCACCATTGTCATTTTATACAGCACATCCTCATCTGGAGTCTGAAATGCAATTCCGTCTGGGGTACAATAAATAGTGCAGTTCATCTTGCACAATAAATCGCGTCCTAAAAGGTTCACTAGACTACAATCGCATACCACAAATCGGTGCATTTCGCTAAATGGACCAATTCTTACCTTCACTAATTTAGTAAGAGGCGTTTTAATTTGCTGATTGGAAACTCCAACTACTTGGATATGTTCACCTGAGAGAGGAAGGTTTGGAATTTCCACTGACCTAACAGTAGAACGGGTAGCTCCAGTGTCAACAAGGAATGTTACATTTGCACCATTCACTTCTCCATCCACAAATGGACCAGACTGATCTACCTCTAGAGTTGCGCCAAGCACGCACTCTTCCCCCTCTCCTAGGCACCGTCAGGAACTTTCATCCGTGTCATCCTCATCCTGTTGTAACCAATATTGAGAAATTGCAGCTGCACGCGGCAACTGTGTTACCTGTTCTCCTCCGTAGAATCCTGTTTCTGCACTGTATTTCTGTTGGTTAACACTCTTGGGAAGTGGTGGTTGTGGCACCTGACCTTGTTGAGTAACTACCTCACTCTGCACCTGTGAATTTAATGATTGATTTTCCACATTAGGTTTTGGAGGAAATTTACACTCGTTTCTCCAATGTCCTAGCTTTCCGCAGTTGTGGCATGGCCACTTTTTCTTTGCCTCATCTATGCTCATTTGTCCTTTCCTTTACCTATATTAGGTCGGGATTTAACCTGTCCTGTTTCATTACCAGTATTACTCAATTGAGCTTCTTGCTTCTCTGCAACTTTCACCTGCGCCCACATGGCCTTTTCTTTCAATTTACGCTGCCTACTCTCAATTTCATCACTGCAATACTTAGCATATCTCAAGACCTCATCCACTGTGCTATTCTGCCAACCAATCAAGTGCTGCTTAATCATTTCACTTATCTCTGGTTTTAATCCATACACAAACCTATATACAAAATGACTTATATCCTTCTCATTCAGTGTCTCATAACCACTATACTGTTTGAAGACCAACAACAATCTCTCATAGTAGGCGTGCACTGACTCTTTGCTTTCCTGCGTTGTTCTGTCTATTTTTACCCAATCTGTTTCTTTTGGTGGAATTTTATTCTTCAAAAAGGTAACTACTTGGTCGTACTTCCTCATCACTTCTGGACCTGGCGCTCCTGTTTTAGCATCCCTTGGATATTCTACAGTTGGCCAATCAATAGTAATCTTACATTCTGTCCACAAATCAGCTGGCACTACTATATCAAACAATCCATCCAGATCTATCCACAGCACTTTTGACACCTTAACAAATCTTTCCACTTGTCTGTACCATTCCACTGGTTTCTCTCCCAATTTTGGGAAGTCATTTGTAAATGACAGTATATCCTGTCTGGTCCACGGAACATGCACATAACTACCTCCTGGAGTTTCTCTCATCGGGTACTCCCTAACAACTGGTTCCCTATCTGTCACTGCAAAAGCCAAAGATGCTTTATCTGTTGTTTTCTCATTCCTCTTTGACCATCTATTTCTCCATCTATCCACATCACCCCATTTTCTCAATAAAACAATCAGCTCTTTTATTTGGGTCAGTCTTCCTGATGTGTTCAAATTCTCTATGTCTTTCTCACAAAAATCTACTCTGTATGGTTTCTGCAACGTTCTCACTTTCACAAATTCTACTCCTAATTCACTTGCTGTCTCTTCCAATTTGTCATGCAAATTTCTAGCTCTCCAAGTAAGACTCTTGCACAAAAACATAATCTCATCATCCTGATAATTGTTTTGTTTTTCTGTTCCAATTGTTCCCAAAATCAATTCTTCCATGTCTATTTTCAACCTAATTACATCTAATGGTTTCTCTTCCGGTTCTTTTGTTTTTAGCGCTTTCATCCATTCGTTTAACTCATCTGGAGTCGGACCTACAGGCGTACTATTTAATTCTATCCAATCGCTGCTTCTTTCTGGTGTTTCTGATGCGGACTCTGTCACCATAGGCATTCTCCTAATCTCATTCCCATTTATCGTCAGATTTGTAGGTGGGCTTGGTCTATAGGTACTAGCCAAATTGTGTGCACCTTCATTATTCAGTTCCATCCCTTCTCTTTTTCTTTGCAAATGTGAATTCATGGGAATCACTAAGGAATGTTCATTAATTTTCTGATTCTCAAAAATTGGCATTACTGGACCTATTGTTACTGGTACAGTTACAGCTTCCATATTCTTTGTCAATTCTCTTATTTTCTCAGTCAATTCTTTTGTCGTTTTTGCTAATTCAGTTGCATTGTCACTTTCTATCTCTTCATTTTGTGAAGTTTTAAATGGTTCTTGTGACCTATTTGTTTCATTTCTTCGTTCGGGTTTTTATTCCTCCCAGTTTCCATTGACGGTGCATTAGGTGTCACCACCGCAGAAGTCTGTTGGTATGGAGGTGGGTTTCTGTTTAAAATATCTTCCAGCAATTCGTCATCTGTTTCACTACCACCATACACATACTTTTCTACCACTACATGTTTCTTTTTCTCTGTACACTTTCTCTTTGCTTCTTCCTCAACTGTAAAAGCTGGAAACAAACCTCCTGTCATGTTAGCATATCTCCAACGCTTTACTCTGTCCTCATGATTTACTCCCCACAACCTTCCAGGCAAAAACTCATGATTCTTTAATCCTCTGAATCTCTCTCGCTCATACATCTCATCTTCCCATTCCGTTAAAGCTTCAAACTGTGTCGGTCTAGGTCTAGGTTCTAACATTACCATCTTTTCTCTCAAATTCCGTAGTACGGCTACATTAAATGAACCATTCTTAGGGAAAGCCAATGCTCCATCATTCTTGGTGTATTTTGTCCAATTTTCTAACCATATGCATGTATGATATCCATATTTCAGCATCATATGTGAAGCTGGTGATTTCGGCGGAGGAATTATTTGTCCCTCTCTAGTCACTACCTTTTTGTCTTTCTTAAAGAAGTTCTTAACTTTCGACATCCATGACGTTTTCTCTTTTCCATACTCATAGTACGACATGATTCACAACCTTTTTCTCCTTAAACAATCCGCAATTCAACACTGTTCTCTATGCGTTATTTCAACCAATACTAGCGCGACTCACACTAACACTCCAATCAGAGCGATTTCTGTCTACCGCGCACTGACCAATCCCAGCGCGGCTTCTGTCTACGTCAGTTCTGCTCCTGTTCTCATGTGACTATCGCACTGTCCAATCCCAGCGCGACTCTTGTCTACGTCACTTCTGCTCTTGACCCCTCCTTTACAAAAAATTTCGGCAATTTCTTGTACAACAATTCTTCGTTAGTTACAACATTTAAAACACATTTCCATTGTCTGATTCGCTAAACCGAAAAGATAGCTTTGACCATTTACACAAGAATTCTGTATTTTCCAGTAGGCAGCGCTTACCTCTACCCTACCACAGAATTTTCAGTTTCGCCGATAAAGTAGCACTTTCCTCTACCTTACCCTTCTTTCAAGCAATCAGTAAACCTGTTTCTCTGGGGATAAAACACTTGTGGAGACTATACTGCTCCTGAGAATTAAGGCCAGAGTTTCACAAGAAAACCGATCACTATTTCACTTACACACCTTTTATACGCAAAATGTCCCTATTATAACACAACCTGTGTTATTACCAAAAATGAACTCAGACAGTGTACAATTCCATGCGACTTCTCTTGCCACACGTGTTCCACTTCCTACTTCCCGGAAGCGTGAAAACTTACATATAACATAACGTGACTCAACAAAAAGTGTTAGACATGAACTTATCAATAATCAATAATCAATAATCACCAAACTAATCTATAGTAACCATAACTCTGCTACCAAGAAATCTGATCCAGCGCTAACAATAAAAATAATTCTCCTAATATGCTTTGGTCATCCAGGTGCAACTATTCCTCTAACACACACAGTATATATCCATATGACGGTGGGGCCCATAACACCGCACATACACTCACTTACTCATTTGTTCCCTGGATTTCCTCCGTCATAAACCTAGGAGAAAAACGATTCGCTGGAAGGAGACGGGATACCTCTTTTATCATGACATAATATTTCTCATTTGCTTTTAAGGTATTCCGCTCATTGGTCGATGGACCAACTAGTAGGAATCAGTTGATGGTGATTAAGACCAGCTCAATCACAATAAACTCTTTAACATTTCATTTTTAATCATTGAGCTAAAGAATAACTGAGTCATTTGTTTAAAGAATAATAAAGTTTATATAAAGTTTTGAATGCAGGAAATGAGATTAAGCTTATTATTCAGATCATTACATTTATCATCAATATAAGAATAGTTTGAAATTGCAATGCATATTTATTAGACGGAAAAATAGGGTTACCATAATAAGAACTCTAAAGATCCACCTATCTACCTATCTGGGGAAAATCTAATAATTCTAAAATAAAATCTATCAGGAAAAGTTCTCCTAAAGCAGCATCTTTATACTCAACTGGAAAAGGAAATAACAGCAGCAGCATCAGCTCGTCAGCATCAGCAACCACAACTTCACTCATCTACAGCATCTAACTTCTCCAGCATCTCCTGCAGCATTCTACTCTCCAGCATTCTAACCCCTCCCACCAAGAGAAGGTCTTCTTATACCCTAATTCTAGCTTACAGCATAAAATGTTTCTTCTTCATGGCGTGATTCTTTCTCATTGGTCAAAACTCAGGCCCATATACAATTTAATCAAACTTCCTGGTCTTAACCAGTTCCGTGTGGAATGTCCATGCAAGCATCGTTTCCCACAGTTCATGCAATTGCTCATCCGTTTCTATCAGTCCAAATTGTATCTTTTTCTGTTACATTTTAGGTTTTACAGTTCCGTCTATTGATTCAGTTGGACTTCTCACGCTTCTTGCTGATCATCTTGGCACACATCTGCTCAGAAAGGTCACAACAGCCTTGACCATACTTCCATCTTAGCCTCTCAGCATCAGCACGTGATCATCCCTTTTCCACAGCCTCTCTCCTCTATCACATGGTCTCCCGCTCATGCGTACTCTAGCAACTTGCGGCCATTTTATATTGCTGCTCGACAGGCCTAAGCGCACTATTTTCAAAGATAAACAAAATATTGTTAAAACAAAGAAATATAAACCCTTTCGTTTCCCTCCCGCCTTTCTACGTACCCCAATTAGGTATTACCTAGCAAAAGCAACATATAAAGCTGTCCCTTACTTACCATCGCTTTATTTTGCAACCACACGTTTTATTTAAAAGCACAGATCATGCATTTATTATTTAATTAGTACGCAAATATTATGTTATGTTAGACACGTAAACAATTATAAGTCAATTAATTTGCACACAGAATAGCGTGTTACCTTTAACCCTTAACATGTAACATACATTGTTGGTTATTTACTTAAACGAACATGTTTATTAATTATTTTACGAAAATATTAGGAGGTTAAAAAAAAAATTCATTTACCCTGCTCCATCATCAGCAACAACTGGCCCGCAAGGAACGTTCCCATTCAAACTAACACATACGTATTGAGAACATATTTACAACACATCTTTTCCCTTTCTAGAAAAATAAATATAATAAAAGGAGAGAAAAAAAAAACATGAGCGAAAGAATTACCGCACAAAGTCCTCAAGATAAGTAGGAGTCCTGCGGTTTCTATCACCCCTCCTGACAACATCACCTGCCTGAAACATGGTGGAGCAAGACGAAGTAGAGTTGTTTGACACACCACTCTCCTGTTGGCCAATCTCCACCCTAGTCGTGACACCTGTGTCACTGACATCATTCGCCAACACATACCCATCATTCCCGAAAACACATCCATCATTACTGGACACTGTTACCTCTCCAGGTGTACTGTTTTTCTGGTACAAAGCTACACGTCTAAAATTCCACCTTTGACCATTGTCCAACTCCACTCCGTTTCTGAACCTTCTCCTGACTTTAAAGGGTCTAAGAACTTAAAGAGACCTCTTCCGACTCTCCCTGATTTGACTTTAACCAAATCACCAACACGAATGTGTTGGAGACCAGATTTTTTTTTATTTGTAGAAGACACATCCGTCACGCCACCTCTCTCCACCCATGAGTTCATCCACGCAGGAACCAATTTGGAACCAGCTGGCCTACCTTGCATAAGTTCAAAAGGAGGTTTAAGATCAGGGGGATGGCCAGTGGTGTGGTATGCCCAAACCATATCATCCACAAGCTTGAGCACACACAAACCATTGGCACAAGCCATCTGTATAACCCCTTTAACCAGTCTGTTCACCCTCTCACAAAGGCCATTTCCTTGTGGGTTGTACAGTGTGGTATGGTGATGTACAATTCCACACCCTCTCAAAAACTCTTGCATTTCCACTGAAACCAATTGAGTGCCATTGTCTGTGATGAGGAAATGGAATGCCCTCGTCTTGAAACAAGCTGCTCAAAGATTTGATGGTAGCTTGTGTAGTGATCTCTTTCAAAAGCTTCACACACAACCACTTCGAGAAGACATCCACCACCACAACAGCAAAGCAGTCACTTGAAGCTAGTTCGTGCATGGGCCCAATAAAATCAAGGCAGACACTATGCCAAGGCTTTCCTGGGTTTTCAATATGCCCAGTGGGTTTGGTGCTTCCGACCTTGAGTCTTTTCTCTCCTTCTTTGCAAATGGAACATTCCTTGACCCATGATGCTACCTGGTCGTCCAAACCTGGCCAGCAAAATTGTGCTTTTAGGCGGTGTTGGGTTAAAGTTTGGCCCAGGTGACCCTCATGGGCCATGGAAAAAATTCTTCTCCTCAAACCAAATGGGGGAACAAACCTACCACCCCCTCATAATCATCCTGTTCCCACACTAAGATAACTCATTCAAAGTTTTGGCAAAAGGACGTACTTGAACCGCTAAACAACTCTCTCTCCTGCTTTCTTGTGTGATCATGCGCATCACCTCATTTAGGACCACATCTTTTTGCATTTCAATGGCCCACTCATGAGCTGTGAAAGTTCCTTTACCCACCATGACAGCATCTTCTACTGAAGCAACTGACCTGTCTGTCTCTGCTTCGCACAGAGGGACCATCAACCAATCTCCAGTCCACCGACAACCTCGACACACAGTTGGCTTGTGCATTCCTCCAGCCTTGAATGTATCCAACCTCATACTGATACTCTTGGATCCTTGCTGCGAGCCTAGCTAACCTGGCTGAACCTTTATCAGCCCCCCCTGGAGACAAAATTTCAATTAGAGGTTTGTGATCTGTTCTAATCAAAAATGTGGTGCCCCACACATACACCCTAAAATACTTCACAGCACAAGCGGCCGCCAGAGCCTCCCTCTCAATAACAGAATAATTCTGTTCAGTAGGGGTAAGGGTTCTGGATGCAAATGCCACCGTCCACTCTCCCTCTCGATGACACTGGGAAAGAACTGCACCTACCCCAGAGGCACTGGCATTGACTGTGACAATAAATCTCACTTTTACATCAAAAGGAGCTAAAACTTTGGCTTCACAGATTTCCCTCTTAATAGTATTAAAACATTCATCTTGTACTTCGTCCCATTCAAAGCTGACACCTTTCTTAAGTAGACTTCTCAGGCACCCTGTCTAGTCGGAAAACATTTTGACAAATTTTGAGTAATATTCAACAAGACCCATAAAAGATCTCAACTGGTCCTTGTTTTTTGGAGCATGTGCTAATTCAAAAGCACTCACAAGACTCTTTTTCGGCTTTATACCTAGGGCTGAGATGCAGTTACCTAAGTATTCTACCTGTTCCGTCACAAACACAGACTTTTCCTTCCTCAAAGTGAGACCCACATCAAACATTTTCCTCAAAATAGACCTCAAAACAAGGTTATGCTCTTCAACAGAGTTCCCAAAAACGAAGATGTCGTCTTGGAAATATACTGCATTCTCTATCCCTTTAAAAATATGTGAGACCATCCGTTGAAAGACGCTTGCCACCGATGATAACCCAACCATGTGAACTGGAATGTCCCTTCCGTAGTGATGAAGGACATGAGGTGTTTGGATTCATCATGCAGGCGTATCTGGTGATATGCACTCTTGAGATCAAGTTTAGAAAAAAACTTTGCCCCATTGAGTGTAGACACTAACTCGCCAATATTGGACAAGGGAAACGTATCCGCGATGACACAGCGATTGAGTGACCTCAGGTCCAAACAGAACCTGAGGCTTCCGTCAGGTTACTTGGTGATCATAACTGGAGAAACCCACTCGGAAGCCTCAACAGGTTCAATCACTCCAGCATCTAACGTTTCACGTATGAGGGCTTTCACGCCATCACGCACGACCAGAGATACCCTTCTTAATTTGTGTTGCACTGGCACGGCACCTTTCTTCAACTTAATTTTGTGAACATAACCCTTGAGCTGGCCTAAGCCGGTTCTGAACACATCACTGGCATCATGCAAGACATCAGCAATACCTTCATCTTCAACAGCCATGACTTGTTTGGGGGCTCTGGGGTTCACAATGATATAGAGATCGTATTGATGAACCCAACCCAGGATGGGAGGCTCTTCCACAGCAAGATACATTTTACCATGTGTTGATCTATTTAAAAACGCAATATTGGATGCAAAATACCCAATGATGTCAATAGATTCCCCTTGATATCCACCAGGGGAAATGTCCTTGGGCAACAAGATCTTATTAGGTCCCCACAGGTTCTCATAGAGGCTCCTAGGGATGATAGTGTATTTAGATCCTGTATCCACCATAAGTTAGACGTTTTTGCCATCTATGTGAAACATAGCTTTAGGTCTGTTGAGCCTTTTACTTTCGTTCAAAATCTCACCTTCATCACCAACGCTCAGAATTCTATCTCCACACTCACTATTATTGCACACTTGATCACCTGACACCACTGCAACCACACTCCTTGTTTTACCCTTGCACATCCTGGCGTAATGTCCCATGCATCCACATTTTAAACACTCCTTGTTAACTGCAAAGCAAAATTTAGAGTCTGCAGAGTGACTGACACTACTACATCTGTAACAAGAAGAGGTATGCTGTTCCTAAAGAGTACTACAGGTCAATGTGTGTAAAGAGAGCACAGCAGTGCTAATGAAGGTCGGAGAAAATCTTGTCTCCTTTCAGAAAAAGACCCTCACACACCCAGCCAGCTAGGTGTCTTGCTTCATCACTGGATCTGCTCCTTATCGGGTCAACGCTGCAATACCCGATCGGCGCCCGTGATGGGGCCTTCTTGGCGGAGATCTTTTTTCTTAGCCGTTGGGTGCGGTGCATGTAAGGGCCCTCGTGAGTGTAGATGTGTGAATGTGGAATGTGTGAAATATAAAACAGGAATTAGTGATCCACCCAAAATATTTTAATGACTGTGGTCACTAGCCTGATTAAAACCAAAAAAGGGGGCGCGCACGCCTGCTCTAAGGTTGCAGGGTTGTGCGCTAAAGCTCAGGCCAACATGTTTCTTGCCTAGTGTCAGTTAGACAGCAATTCTTCAGGACCTATTCTTGATCATTCTACACTTTTTGGTGGTGGTCTGATAATTCAACAATTTAGTGACCACCCATACAGCACCCTAAAAAGTGGTACCTGTCGATCAACAACAATGCCCAGATTAGGTCAGCTCTATGTATCAACGTGTCGTGGCAGGTGTAGACACTGCAAGGTTCAATGTCGTTTTCCGATCCGTCCGATTACGGTCGACCTACCCCTCACTCTGCCGGACCCGGGTGAGACGTTTTTGCCATCTATGTGAAACATAGCTTTAGGTCTGTTGAGCCTAAAGCCTTTTACTTTCGTTCGAAATCTCACCTTCATCACCAACGCTCAGAATTCTATCTCCACACTCACTATTATTGCACACTTGATCACCTGACACCACTGCAACCACACTCCTTGTTTTACCCTTGCGCATCCTGGCGTAATGTCCCACGCGTCCACACTTTAAACACTCCTTGTTAACTGCAAAGCAAAATTTAGAGTCTGCAGAGTGACTGACACTACTACATCTGTAACACACCCTGGAAGAGGGCGGCCTAGATACGGTACTAGGACTGGTACGTTTGGTGTTCTTATTCTTGCTCTTGACCATGGCTACAGAGCCAATTGCCTCCTCAGTCATTGTGCTCTCCAAATCCTCACAGGATCCCTTGTCTGACACTTCTGCTATTTCAGAACCATGGTTGCGTTTTTCTAATTCCTTCATGCAATTTTCCGATTGTTCCACGACTTTGGCCAGTTCAATGGCATTTTTCAGGTAAGGATTCTTGGCAGCCCAGGGTCTTTCTTGAATCTTCTTCTTATTACACTGTACAATTAACTGATCCCTAATCAATTCATCGTTCATAATGCCAAATTTACATTTGATGGATAACTCTCCCAGTCTTGCTATGAATTCATCAATGGACTACTCAGACTTTTGGTGTTGTGCATAAAACTTATATCGATTCATGACAAGATTTTCTTCCTTGGCGTACCTGGCTTCTAATCTACAAATAGCCTCTTTGTTTTCATCAGGCATGGGTTGGCCATTAGCTTGCAAAGCTCGAGGTAAGTACCTGAAAATACGTTGACCCTCCTTGCCTAGATTCTTAAAAGCAGTGCTTTTTTCCTTTTTGTGCTAAATTCTTGCCCTTCCAAAGCATCTAAATAATTTTCAAATATCAAGATCCAATCCTCCCATGGTATAGGGGGAGGACCTGATTGAGATAAGAAAGTTGGTGGTAACATTACCGCAAATTGTGAAGTTGCCATGGGAAACGGTGTAAGAATTACAAGCACTGCCAATATCTGAACCAGGATCACGATAGTCAAAGAACAATTAAAGGTGTTTCAAAAGTAAATTCGAGACTCACCAAGCAAACGGGGCTGTCCACAAAATGTGAATAACATACGATGATTACCCAAACTGCTTGCGGGACCTCTCCCCAACAGGTCGCTTCAGCCGATCTCACGAAGCCGGCTGAAAGTTCAGTGCAACTGCCGTAAAATGGCTGCCATGAGTGACTTCGTAATCAGGGGAGCGTAAGGTCACGTTACATGACAACGCTTACAGTGTGCACATTCTGCTGAAGTGGACGCTGCCTGGCAACGCTGGAGATTGGCGCGTGCAGCGTTGAAGCTGTAGGCTGCTGACGTCACAGGCGGGGAAGGGCTCTCCGCAGAACCAGAGATTATGTCACTGTTACTTACTTTTTGGGAAGTAGAGGTCTGCAAGTTCCAAATATGCACGGCAACTGCTGTGGTTTTTGATCGCCAAACCGATTGGTTGTGGCACGTTTGTGGATCCGTGTGCCTCCTCTTGAGTGCCTCTTATGGCCATTACGTTGCACCAATGCTGTCCACTACATGGGACACTTCACTGGACCAGCCGAGGATAACTCGTCGCCAAATCCTTTTTTACAGGAATGAAAGGATCTGCAGGCTTCAGGTAAGTAAGTAACTTTATTATGCATGGAGCTCGACGATGAACGGACCTGTCCTCAGCTGGTCAGCAACAACTGCCCCACAAGGAATGTTCCCGTTCAAACTAACACTCAGAACCACAAGATGCAGGCTTCCAACAAGCATAGAAATGAAAGAGACATAAATGTATTGAGAACATATTTACAACAAAGACACCTACGCTTGTTCTCCCAATAAATGACATTTTAACCAGACCTACCATGAGTTGTCTTCACTACAAATTGGCTATGAGTAGTGGACACACACTGGGGACCCTGCCTGTGCCATTTCGGCGACCATCTTACCATTGCTTGGATGGTAGTCTTCTGGGAACTTCTGCTTCGGCACAGCTTTTGTCCGAGGCCGTGAGGGGAGGCTGATTGGTATTGCAGGCTTTCCGGTGCTGCACCCTGTAATTTTGGAGGTTCTTTAGGGGAGATTTGGGAGAGGAAGCTGCGGCTGGCCAGTGCACAAGACTCAGTGCACGAGATGCAGAATCATACGAGACGTCCATGACTTATCTTCGTGCGATTCTGAAGTCACTGGCTAAGCGTGCAGGTAAGTCAGTACGAGTACCATGAGTGGATGATGCACACTGGCGTCACTTGCACCTGTCATCTTGAAAGAAGCAGCAACATTTTGTGGCCTTGAGGGTGCAGCTCTCCATGCAGCGTCACGCAGTAACGTCACATGCATTGACATTGCGACAATCACAAGCTTCCATACACATGCCCTGGTGAATTTTAATATAATAAGTGATGCCACACCAATTACAGCGTATTATGCTCTTCAGGAGAGGAAGGTGATGAGCACACCATTCACAGCGTGTCACTATGCAGAGACCGTATTGTGAGGAAGGTGACGCGCACTCTATTTTCAACGAGCGCATACCATCTGCAGGGTATTACGACTCCGAGGCAGAAACCAGCTGTGAGTAAATTGACGTGCACACCAATTACATTGTGCGCACATCATTTGCAGCAGGTCTCAAGATACAAACATCATTTATAGAGTGCAGTGCACACCGATCTAATTAAATCAACGGGGATACATACACCTTTACCTCAGGTAACTGTTGATGAACTGTACATTGACACACAGTATTACAGCGTGTTGCAAAACCAACAACGGTGATATGCACGCCAGAACAAATAGAACCTTAATAATAATATTTTGACCTGAGTATTTCATTGATTAGTAAGTTTTATATACGTATAAGTGCATTATATCTCGTGTTTTTATAAGTAAAAGTGCAAATTAGTACTTTTATTTCACATTGTATAAATGTAAGAGCATTTCAATATTGTTACTAGAGCACCAAAAAAGTTAAGGGGCTGTGATTGATTCTTAAGAAAAAGTGTGCTCAAACATTTTCTCTCACTCTTCCACTGCCATTTCTTCCCTTTCCTGGTAAACCCCAAATAAAATGGTTGGGGTGAAAGAAATTACATTTCGGCCATCGAGGAGGAAGGTTCGGAGGAATTTTCCGCTTCTAGAAAAAAGAAAATTCTCTTACACAGTTTGAACCTAGAAGGGTTACGTATATATAATCAAATGGAAAAGCCAGAGCATGAGAAGAACATGATGTGTTTTTACATGAGTTAGAGGACCTTGACAATTATTACCAGCCAGCTGTGTGTGCAGCCATAGATAGGTACAATTTCTTCTGGAGATAACAAGGGAAATCAGAACCTATCGAAGACTACATGTCCCCACTCAAAATATTTGCAATTTCTTGTAAGTTTGTCATATTACACGATGAGTTAATCCGTGATCAAATCATTATGCACACTAACGATTCAAACTTACAAGAAAGGCTTTGGGTAAACGGTGATTCATACCTGAAGGACATTGTAGCAATAGTTAGAGTGAACACTCTTGGAGGTGTCAAGGCTGCCACAACATCCACAGCATTTGCCCTTAAGGATAAAGAAGGTGCATCTGTGTGCAAGGTTTCAGAAGCATGAAAGAGCAAATGAAAGAAGAACGAAAGCATGAAGCGTAAAGTCAAAGAGGCGCCAAGAAATTAGAGTTTCAGTTGTTGTAGGTGCGGTAACAAAGATCACCTTGTTAGAGACAAGAATTGTACGGCCCTCAAAGCCAAATGTTCATTCTGCGCAGTCATAGGACATTGTGCTAAAGTGTGCAGGAAAAAAATAAAAGAGCTTCGCAGAGTGTAAAACTAATATCTGAAAAAGTTGATTCAGATCACTCTAAGGATGATAATATAAATGAAAGAGGAAGTGTTATGTGTAGATTGACCAGTGTTAAATTTGGATCTTGCAGCTAAGAACAGGCTTATGCACGCTATGTCTATTGGTGGAATCAAGATTGTAATTGTAGCTGACTCAGGCTCGTCTTACACTATCATTAATAGAAAAGTGTGGAAAGAGAAGTCAGGCAATGATCTAAAACAAAACGATATAGACCCTGTAACGTTCACAGGTGACAAGAATCCCATGTTGAGTTACAGGACGTTACCCTTTGAGGTTAAAGGCAGGAACACTGTAAGTAAGTTGCATGTTGCAGAAGTGGGACCCTCTGTATTAGGATGGGTTGACCGGAGAGCTTTAGACATCTTATTGAACCAAACAGCATGGATCAAGTGCTTTTGGTGGAGGAATCTGAATAGGTCCTTGTAGAGAAACTGAAGAGGGAATTTCCCAAAGTATTTTCTGGTAAGTTTCGTGAAATGAAGAATTTTGTACACAAAATTGTACTTAAGGAGAGTGGCGACACCTATTAACAATAAGGTCAGGAATATACTGTTGAGTGTCAAGGATGAAGTTGCCCGCAAATTGGAAATGTTGGAGACGAAAGGGATAATTGAGCCTATTGAAAGTGTCGAGTGGCTCGCAACCTTAGTTTTGCGAGGAAGGCTAGTGGAAAGATAAGGTTATATATAGACCTTAGAGATTTAAACAAAAACAACATAGTTGTTAAATTCCCTTTGCCTAGAATCAATGTGTTACTAGCCAAGTCCAAAGAAGTTACTTGGTTTTCTACAATCGACATAGCTTTGGCATACCAACAAGTAACTCTTCACCCAGAGAGTAGGAACCTTACTGCTTTTATTATGCCTTTTGGGGGCTTTAGGTTTGTCCAAAAGCCCTATGGGTTGGCATCAGCTGCTGCTGTATTCCAGCGACTGATGCGCAAACTGTTGAGGGACATTTCTGAAGTAGCCTACTTCCAGGACGACATCTTATTAATGGGAAAGAGCAGGAGAGGGCGTGATAGGAATTTACTCATAGTCTGGAGAAACTGAAAGCTTATGATTTGACTACTGAATTGGAGAAATAACATTTTACAGGCAGTCTGTGACATACTTAGATCATGAAGAGAGATTATATAGTGTCTATTAAAGATGCCCCTGCTCCCACATGCAAAGAGGAAGTAAGGCCATTTCTAGGACTGTCAGAATTGTAGTCTTAATTTGTGAAGAATTTTCCCCCAAAAAAAGTTACAATTTGAGGTAATGGCTGAAAACACTTCAAAGGTTTGAGTGGAATGAAGTATTGCAAAATGAAATCGTGAAGATCAAGTATGATATTTGTACAGCTATTCCATTGCAAGAGTATGATCCAAATGGCCGTACAGTACTGACTACCGATGCCAGTAGAAAGGGGCTTGGTGCTGTTATCCTTTGCGTCTCATTCACTGACAGTGCCTAACGAAAAGTACTCTGTCATAGAAAGGGAGATGTAAGTTTGTGTGGGCAGCAGAGAAATGTAGGCAGTTTCTCTGGTGTGTGAAGTTCACCTTACGCACCGATCACAAACCATTAGTCAAAGTACTAACCACAGATGGTTCTGCTAAGGCCACTCCTCGCATAGCCAGAATGTCACTGCGACTTCTAGACTATATGTATGAGATTAAGTATTTGCCTGGCAGAAAAAAACAAAGTAGCACATTATCTAAATAGATCCACATTACAAGGAAGGACAAGACAGCTAATGAATGGGATGACTATAAAGTGGCTAGTGTTAATTACAAAACCAATGCCATTTCAGAGAGTGAATGAGAGTCAGGTATTGAAGAAGATACCTGATTTGGGTATTGTAATGGAATATGTTTCACATGGTTGGCCAAATAACTGCATGTTAAGTGAAGAGTGCAGGAAATTTTGAGAACTTAAGGAAGAGCTGTCAATATCTAATTTAGCCTTTCTAATTTGAGCAGACAGAGTGGTAACACCTCACAAGCTCCGACAAAGAATTCTAGGAATAATGCACGAAGGACACTTAGGTATCGTAAAATCCAAACAGACAGCAAAAGCTACTTTTTGGTGGCCCAGAATAGATTCAGAAATGGATACATTTGTGAGGAAATGTGAACATTGTCCAAGTGCTGATAAATCCTGAGGAGTGTTTAGAACTCCTATAGGCTTCAGTGAGATTCCTACTAACCTGTAGGAGGTTTTAGCCATTGATATTCTTGGTCCAGGTTTAGACGGCAAAGGGGTATTCAAGAATATTGATACTTATTCAAAATGGCCTGAGATAGAAGTATGCAAAAGGGTTGATGCAGCATGTATAGTTTCCTTCTTTTAGAAGACTTTCTTAAGGGATGGAATTCCCAAGTCACTTTTGAATGACAACGGTCTGCAATTTATAGTGGAAAAGTTGACAAACTTCCTTTCAAGAAATGGTGTTAAGGAAAAAAAACACCAGTGCACCATCCTGCTGGGAACGGTGTCGTAGAGCGATTTAACAGGGTGGTTATGCGCAGTATCTAGGCTGCCATTAATGCTGGCAAGAATTGGGAAGATTAGCTTTGTAAGTTGGTCTGTTGAATATAAAACCCACAATAACAGGATATAGACCTTTTAAAATCTTAAAGGGGTGAGAACCATTCATTAAGGACAACTGTACATGGATGTCTCAAGAATATCCGAGTAAATGGTCACTCGAAATAGTTAGAGTCAATCTAGAGGATGCACACAAAACTTAAAAGATGTATTATGATAAAAGACATGGAGTTAATGAAGTTACTCTAAAGAAAGGTGACTGGGTATGTGTTAAGTTGGACAAAAAGGCAAAGAAAGAGGACAATCATTTTCTGAGCCATTCCAAGTTAGTAAAGTGTATGCTTGTTCAGCTAAATTAAGCAATGGTAAAGTTTGGCATTTCATCAAACTATCAAGATGCAATAAAATCAAGTCCTGGAAAAATGATAAGAAAGAATGGTTGGGGTCAGGGAGTCCCAAATCTTGGTTTTGGGAAGAGGAGAATGAAGAATGCCCTGGAAATGAAATTCCATCCATGAATGGAGATGCTCCTTCCAGTGATTTTGGAGAGCTGGAACAAACATCTTCTCAGCTGTAACAAACAACTTGTCACAGCAGTGTTGCAGTGAAGTCTGCCAAAGTATCAAAGAAAAATACTGATCTTACCATGAAACCCACTGTGACCTCATCAGGAAAAGCTGTTGCACTCCCTGCAAAGCCAAAAGATTTTGGAATGGGGTAGTGTGATACCTATTTGTATGAAACATGTATTCTGTCAATTTATGACACATTCATTTGTACATTTATTCAATTATATATTTATTATTCCTGTTCCATCGTAGCTTTTGATCATTGTAAAGGGAGAGGTGTGTGGTGTTGGCATGTATTGTGAATATGTATTGTCCTAAGTTGTCATAGCAATAATTCTATTCTAGAACCTAGCGCCTAGGGAGTGACCATTCACTGAGCACTGAGCAAGGAAGATGCCTATGCTTGCTCTCCCAATAAAAGGCATTTTAACCTCACCTACCGTGAGTTGTCTTCACTACAGGTGCCTTCAGCAGTTGGTACAGTCTTCTCTACCTAACCTGTGAATAACTGTGTCCAGGGACACAATTAGCCAAGAAAAAGGTGTTGTAATTTGGCAGCAGTATAAGGGTTGCAGATGGGGTCAGACTGGGACAGAAAATAGACCCAGGCACCAAAATAAAAATGACCCACTAGTGAATCAGACCGCACATAAAGCGGCCCACATTTGCAAAGTGAGGTAGTTTTGAACTTGTAGAGACATGCTATGCAAAGGGACCAAACACGCAGTAATCAGTTTGAAAACTCCGATACCACATATCAAGCTTCATTTGGGCCTCATCTCAGAACGAGGCGTTACCAATGGCATAGCGAACCCCCAGCTTTCACAGCTTAAGGGGGGGGGGCGGTGTTGACACTTGTAATAATTTATTCGCCGGATCTGTTTTCAGCTCTGCAGACAAAAAAACAAAGTAAGAGAAAACCATAACAAAGGCCCGAAATGCTAAGCCAATCATCGTAAAGGAAGTCCAAAAGGTGAAATGATGAGAGAGAGGGAAAGAGTGTGCAGAAGCGTAGCTTCCACTGGTGCATCAGGTGCAGTGGCACCAAGGCCTAGAGGCCTGAGGGACCCACTGAACCCCGAAAATTGCTGTAAGCTATAATTCAATTAGCAGCTGGGGGTCCATTTCCTTCCTTGTACTAGGGCCCACAATACACTGGATACGTTACTGAGAGTGTGTGTGTGAGAGAGAGAGAGAGAGAGAGAGAGAGAGAGAGAGAGAGAGAGAGAGAGAGAGAGAGAGAGAGAGTGAAACGAAGGACATATGAAAAGAAGAAAGAAACTGTGGGAAAACGGAAGTGCCAAAAGCATAAAAAGATGGATGCAAGGGTAAAGGACTGATGGATGAAAGTGTAAAACAAAAGTTACATGGGTGGGTGAAAGAACGAATGTCTGGAAAGATGAAAGGCTGGATGAATGGGTGGATAGATGAATGCAAGTCTGGATGGATGGGTTAGTTCAGTGGTTCTTAATCTTCTGACTTCTTTGCGTTACCACGTGATCATTATTGGAATCCCGGGACCCCACTTAATAATTATTGGAATCCACAGACCCCCACTGAGTCCTTACTGGAAACCAGGCATCCTGCCTTAAGCAGTTTGGAGGATTTGAACCTCAAAACTAAATACACAAAAAATACAGAAACAGCATTCATCAAACAAATACACAAATACGCAAATAATAACATTTTCATTTAATTCACAAATATAGAAAAAAATCTAAATTTTCATTTTAATGGCAAGGTTGGGGCTTTTCTAAATCAAACCAAGGCCACCCATCGTCCATAATATATTTTTATTTGATTCGTTTACACTGCTCGCACAAATCAATCTGAGGACACCAACTTAATTTTTAGCCTTCAACTGCAAATTCCCTGACATTTACTTAACGTTTTAAAATTTGCAGTGTTATATTTAGCTTCTATATTTACAGTTACTGTATTATTCTGTTAATATTATTTAATTTTCTAAGCAGTCGCGGACCCCCTGAGGAGCAGTCACGGACCTCCAGGGGTACCCGGACTACAGATTAAGGACCACTGCGTTAGTTGATAAAAGGAGAGTGAAATGGTGGATGAATGAAAAAGAATGGATGTATGGATGGGAAAAGGTTGGATGAATGGCTGGAAGTGTGAGTGCTAGGATAGTAGGATGGATTGAAAGGTGTAGCGATGAAAAGGTGGATAGACAGAATGGTAAAGGGTGGATGGATGAATGGTGAAAGGATGGAAGGACGGAAACAAGAAAAGATAGGACAGATTTTGTGAAAGTCTTAAAGAATAGGGATAGATGGATGGATTGAAGGACGGATGAAGGGACCTTATCTAGAGTGGGTAGGGCCTACGGATGACATTCGAGGTACGGATCAAAGGGAAGGGTATTTTAATTTTCTGGCTACTCCCTTGGGCCCTAGTATCACACCAGGTAATAGTGTGATATGCGTGACTAAATCTAGTGATGAAATTATATGTCCCTTGGGTATCTTGGTAAATGTATCAAACACCGCATTTGAGCTCGTGATGATGCATACGTCTGATCACTCTTTCTATGTCAATTGTGATGTATTTTCTTATGTTTTGTTGTTTAAAAATCAATAACAGATATAATTAAAAAGATTAATATTTTTGTGTGACAGACAACGAAAAACACACACTACGTCCACATTCTGCCTCGCAGTGTTAGGTTTGTTGTAAACACTGAGCTTCAGTAGGTGTGCTCGGGTTTTTTTGTTTTATATAGCAAGACTTTATCCAAGGGCAATAGAGGGCTTCACATGAGCATCAGATTACTTTGCCCATTTTTTGAGGTATGCAGAGATTAAGTGATTTGCTCAGAATCACGGGATGTTGAGCCGAGGACTCACTCAGAACCTGGTTCCTCAATTCCAAAGTTGGCCCCCATTTCCGTTCCCAGGTATGCACAAAAGGCCATAACTTTGCACCCCCCTCCTCCTCACATGCACATTAAGGCAAAAGAATTAAGAAGTCTACCTCAACCCGGGTGGTACTGTGTCTTTAACAATGCAGCAGCCCTGGTTTAGAACCCCTTCACTCTTTGTCTGTCAGGACCTCCCCCCGTTCCCGCCTCAAAGGGTCACCGGGGCAGGGCTAATCGAATCAAGGAGCAATCTGACAGGCACCTGATTTAAAACTCCAGGCCTTTGTGGGCCTGGAAACGAGAGATGGGGGGTCCAGTTACACTCCCTGGCAGGGCTGGGCTGTTTTCAAGCTCCCTCGCCAACAGGTGCTGTGAAAAGATGAGGCGCTGGGCCGCACATGTCTGACTGCAGAGCGCGCGGCTTCCCAGCTTATCCCGTTTCACTCGTTTTAATTGATTTCGAAAATTAGATTCTGCTTACTGCTGGGGTCCAATTTCGGGGCTCCTTCGAGCATCAATTGTAAAAGGATCAGGGGCAGGAAGTGCGGCCTCCCGGACTAAGGTATAATTTTACTCGCTTCTGTTGAGGCTGGGCGGCCATTAGCAGGCGGCCTGCTCCTCGACTCTCCCTTGGAGGAGGGGGTCTAGCTGTGGTGTGGAGCCAGGAGATGTGAGGTTAAGCTCGTGTTTCTCCGAATGCGCTGCTGTCTCCCAGGAAAATTGATATATGTGACTCTGCCCCTGCGCGCTAGCTGTACTCTGACAAGGTTTAGAAGCTGCAATGCTGCCATTAATCAAGTTAAAAACCACACATTAGAAGCAAGAAATCACCCGACCGCTACTCCAGTCACGTGGTTAGTGTAACTCCACCCCGTCTACCATCACCTGTTATTAGTGTAACATCATACCCTCTGCCTTTTCACCCATTCACATAAGTACTATCCAGTGGCGTCACAACAGCCCCCCCCCCGCGGTGCAGGAGGGGGGACCCTGAGCTCCAGTATCTCACATGCTCCATTCAGTAGCAACATCATTGCATGTCTCAGCACTAGCTCACAGGCTCCCACTGCTAGCATCTTTGCATGCCCCAGCACTAGCTCACAGGCTCCCACTGTTAGCATCATTGCATGCCCCAGCACTAGCTCACAGGCTCCCACTGCTAGCATCATTGCATGCCCCAGCACTAGCTCACAGGCTCCCACTGCTAGCATCATTGCATATCTCAGCACTAGCTCACAGGCTCCCACTGCTAGCATCAATGCATGCCCCAGCACTAGCTCACAAGCTCCCACTGTTCGCATCATTGCATGCCCCAGCACTAGCTCTCAAGCTCCCACTGTTAGCATCATTGCATGCACCAGCACAAGCTCACAGGCTCCCACTGCTAGCATCATTGCATGCACTAGCTCACAGGCTCCCACTGCTAGCATCATTGCATGCCCCAGCACTAGCTCACAGGCTCCCACTGTTAGCATCATTGCATGCCCCAGCACTAGCTCACAGACTCCCACTGTTAGCATCATTGCATGCCCCAGCACTAGCTCACAGGCTCCCTCTGTTAGCATCATTGCATGCCCCAGCACTAGCTCACAGGCTCCCACTGTTAGCATCATTGTATGCCCCAGCACTGGCTCACAGGCTCCCACTGCTAGCATCATTGCATGCCCCAGCACTAGCTCACAGGCTCCCACTGCTAGCATCATTGCATGCCCCAGCACTAGCTCACAGGCTCCCACTGCTAGCATCATTGCATGCCCCAGCACTAGCTCACAGGCTCCCACTGCTAGCATAATTGCATGCCCCAGCACTAGCTCACAGGCTCCCACTGCTAGCATCATTGCATGCCCCAGCACTAGCTCACAGGGTCCCACTGTTAGCATCATTGCATGCCCCAGCACTAGCTCACGGGCTCCCGCTGCTAGCATCATTGCATGCCCCAGCACTAGCTCTCAAGCTCCCACTGTTAGCATCATTGCATGCCCCAGCACTAGCTCACAGGCTCCCACTGCTAGCATCATTGCATGCACTAGCTCACAGGCTCCCACTGCTAGCATCATTGCATGCCCCAGCACTAGCTCACAGGCTCCCACTGTTAGCATCATTGCATGCCCCAGCACTAGCTCACATTCTCCCTCTGTTAGCATCATTGCATGCCCCAGCACTAGCTCACAGGCTCCCACTGCTAGCATCATTGCATGCCCCAGCACTAGCTCACAGGCTCCCTCTGTTAGCATCATTGCATGCCCCAGCACTAGCTCACAGGCTCCCACTGTTCGCATCATTGCATGCCCCAGCACTAGCTCACAGGCTCCCTCTGCTAGCATCATTGCATGCCCCAGCACAAGCTCACAGGCTCCCTCTGTTAGCATCATTGCATGCCCCAGCACTAGCTCACAGGCTCCCACTGTTAGCATCATTGCATGCCCCAGCACTAGCTCACAGGGTCTCACTGTTAGCATCATTGCATGTCCCAGCACCAGTTCACATGCCATCTCAGTACAATCAACAATTCACAAAGATGCAATGGTCCATAAGGTTATGCCATGGTTATACCATGATAAGGCAACAACTTAATAACCTTCGTTTTGGCAATATGCTGTTGTTACGGGACGAGGAACCCTCACCCACACTTTTGTGGCATGCTTCACCATAGGAAACCTCATCCCACCCTTATAAGATGTGGGTTGTGAGATCAGAGTGGACTCGACCTCAGTGGGAGGGGGTTCTTAATGAGAAATATACCAGATATTGGCGGGATCATGATTATTATAAAAATGCACTTAGGTAAACCCAAAGGAAATACCTTTATTAATCGGTACCTCAGGAATTATTAAATACTAAAGTAATGACAAACGAAAATTGGGCATGATGGTCCATTCAGCCTTAATTTTGTCAATTATTTCTGCCCATACAGGGGCCAATACGTATTCAAGGGCTTTCATCAGAGCTAGATGGATCCGTTTTACTAATGCTACCATAAGCATTCTTACCTGGGAAAAGGAATTTCTGATCTGCACATATAGTTTAAATAAACCGAAAAATATGAAAACGTTTACATATCATGCGCAATAAACGAATTCAAGAATAACAATTAGATGCGCAGTGAAATATCAACAGCATAATTTGTTGCAAATCACAGCACATGGTGAAATTGCACAGTAAACAAAGACTGCAAACATATGTGAAGGGTGTTGAAACAAACACACAACACTACCACTCATCCTAGATAAGTGTTGCTATGGCACCCCGTTCTTGGAGGAGGTGAAAACCCTCTGTAGTCATACACTTCTGATAGCTTTTGAGAGGAGAATAATTGTGAAAGCTGTGCTGTGAAAATCAACATACATATGTATGACATTGCAAGTAATGGGCTAGGCCCCTGCTAATTTAGATCCATCATTGGTGGCAATGGGATTAATGTATCCTTCAATTTGTAGCTTCATTAACCCAATCACATGTGGTCATGAATCAAGCATATGTGCCTAGCGGGGTCACCTTCAAACAGTCCTAACTTTCCAGCTGGTAGCACTTTGCATACAAAGACATATTAGTCCCTACTTATAACTGAAAAGGCAATATAATAGAACAAGCATTGGCATAGCCAATAGGTCTCGCCTTTGGGCCCTTATGTGTTTAGCCAGAACTTTTGGCTATGTTGTAGAGCATTGTGGCTGCTGTGCATCATGTTGAAAAGTTATAATAAAAAGTGTTAAGCATTTTTGTTACCTTTATACAAACCAAGACGACATTATATACAACTGAACAACCTGATTAAAAAAAGATTTTAACATAAAAAATGTCTTCTATTTTTTTTGTACTTGCACTGCTGGCAACTTCTTCCTGCCTGTTCTCATGCTTGTTTGTTATATTTTTTTTTGTTATGGGGGAGCAGGACATAAATAACGGGGGAGTGGAGGTTGGAAAACAGTAATTTAATTAGAACACGAGCAGCGGACGGACACTAGGGGAGAATCAACAGATGCCAGCAGAGGGCAGAGTGACGTGATGCTTAGGTGATGTTTAGGTGATGCTTAGGTGGTGCGCTGATGCAAAATGGTGGTGGTGAATGATGTTTGGTGCTCAGGTGGTGCCACTATATGGTGTGGATTGGAGGTACGTTGTGGATTGTGGAGTTGAAATATGTTGTTTGGTGTGTAATTATGTGGTGTGTATTGGAAATGTGTGGAGTTGAATTGTGTGGCCTGGAACTGTGGTGTTGAGTGAAATTATGCTTAGTGAAATTGTGTCATAGTGTGGAGTGCATTTATGTTGATTGGTGGTATGTGGCATAGAGTGCATTTATGTGGAGTGTATTTATGTTGCATTGAGTAGAGTGCAATTATGTGGCGTGTAATTATGTGGCACTGAGTGGTATTATGTGGAGTGTATTTATGTTGCATTGAGTAGAGTGTAATTATGTGGCGTGTAATTATGTAATACTGAGTGGTATGTGGAGTGTATTTATGTTGCATTGAGTAGAGTGTAATTATGTGGCATGTAACTATGTCGCACTGAGTGGTATTTTGTGGAGTGTATTTATGTTGCATTGAGTAGAGTGTAATTATGTGGCATGTAATTATGTGGCACTGAGTGGTATGGGGAGTGTATGTTGTATCCAGTAGAGTGTAATTATGTGTCGTGTAATTATGTGGCACTGAGTGGTATTATTTGGAGTGTATGTTGCATTGAGTGCCGTGTAATTATGTAGCATATAATTATGTGGCACTGAGTGGTATTGTGTGGAGTGTATGTTGCATTCAGTAGAGTGTAATTATGTGGTGTGTAATTATGTGGCACTGAGTGGTATTTGGAGTGTATGTTGCATTGAGTGCAGTGTAATTATGTAGCATATAATTATGTGGCACTGTGTGGCATTATGTGAGTGTATTTATGTTGCATTGAGTAGAGTGTAAGTATGTGGCGTGTAATTATATGGCACTGAGTGGTATTATGTGGAGTGTATTTATGTTGCATTGAGTACAGTGTAATTATGTGGCATGTAATTATGTGGCGTGTAATTATGTGGCACTGAGTGGTATTATGGGGAGTGTATGTTGTATTCCGTAGAGTGTAATTATGTGGTGTGTAATTATGTGGCATTGAGTGGTATTATTTGGAGTGTATGTTGCATTGAGTGCAGTGTAATTATGTAGCATATAATTATGTGGCACTGAGTGGTATTGTGTGGAGTGTATGTTGCATTTAGTAGAGTGTAATTATGTGGTGTGTAATTGTGTGGCACTGAGTGGTATTTGGAGTGTATGTTGCATTGAGTGCAGTGTAATTATGTAGCATATAATTATGTGGTACTGAGTGGTATTGTGTGGAGTGTATGTTGCATTCAGTAGAGTGTAATTATGTGGCGTGTAATTATGTGGCACTGAGTGGTATTATTTGGAGTGTATGTTGCATTGAGTGCAGTGTAATTATGTAGCATATAATTATGTGGCACTGAGTGGTATTGTGTGGAGTGTATGTTGCATTCAGTAGAGTGTAATTATGTGGTGTGTAATGATGTGGCACTGAGTGGTATTTGGAGTGTATGTTGCATTGAGTGCAGTGTAATTATGTAGCATATAATTATGTGGCACTGTGTGGTATTATGTGGAGTGTATTTATGTTGCATTGAGTAGAGTGTAAGTATGTGGCGTGTAATTATATGGCACTGAGTGGTATTATGTGGAGTGTATTTATGTTGCATTGAGTACAGTGTAATTATGTGGCGTGTAATTATGTGGCACTGAGTGGTATTATGGGGAGTGTATGTTGTATTCAGTAGAGTGTAATTATGTGGTGTGGTATTATTTGGAGTGTATGTTGCATTGAGTGCAGTGTAATTATGTAGCATATAATTATGTGGCACTGAGTGGTATTGTGTGTAGTGTATGTATCATTCAGTAGAGTGTAATTATGTGGCACTGAGTGGTATTATTTGAAGTGTATGTTGCATTGAGTGCAGTGTAATTATGTAGCATATATATAGCAAATGTGTCGTTTGTATGTTTTCTCCTGCTTTATTTAACAGTTATAGTGTTTGCATGAAGTATAAAACTGATATAGTTACGGGGTATTATGATGCTGTTTAAGCGTAGGTGTAAAAAAAATACTAGTTAGAATTGTACCATAAGGCGCATTTAAATAATGAGTGTTGTTTCTAAAACGGAAGTATTACAAAAGCGTTACGAAGATTTCAAAAGCCACACACGTAAACAAAGCCCTGCAGGCTAAAAAGTGAATGCCGCAAAAAGTTACGCAAAGGCATGTACTAATAAAAACAACGTCTTATGTGGTAGCATGGAAGCGCAATAAAAATGGAAGAAGGCACGCACTGGATAATAAAGTGCCGTGGATTGCGCAGTGCTGTTTGTTCGTTCCTTAGTTTGTTTTTAGGGTGTTGCGAAATGTCAAGTTTGTTGAAAATAAATAATGCCTTTTAAGCGATTCTTGCTTTTAGGTGACTTTTGCTGTGTTTTTGGGAGGTTTTTCGGAGGCGCTAATGTACTACATTTCACTGATGGTGCGCGCTGCTTTTCTTCCTCCTTTTACTTTACTTTAGTGTTTAGGGACATAACAATTGTGGAAGACTTGCTATGGTTTGCTAATACAAAAGTGCTTTAAAAACTTAAGAATTCCCTCATGTGAGAACGCTGCGCCACAGTGTGCTAAAGTGAATGCGGCATGGGAAAGTAAAAACTCGTATTTGAAATAATGGACGCTGCGGCTTAGTGAGCAAAAGCGTCGTGAAAAATGCGTAACTGTTATCGTCCCGGAAACTGTGGGCATAAATAATGCTGAAGACACCTATACATCAAAAGTATTACTTAAGTATTTCAAAAGTTCAAAAAGCCACACAACTAAACAAAGCGCCACAGGTTGGTAAACTGAATGTGCCCAAAAGTTCTGCAAAGGCATGTACTAATATAAAGAACGTTATATGTGGTAACATGGAAGCGCAATAAAAATGTACGAAAGCACGCACTGGATAATAATGTGCCGTAGATTGCGCGCTGCTGTTTTTTTGCCCCTTACTTTATTTTTAGGTTGTTGCAAAATGCTAAGTGTGCCAAAAATAAATAATGCCTTTTAAGTCACCCACGCCTTTTAGGTGACCCTTGCTGTGTTTTTGGGAGGCACTGACGTACTACGTTTTCCAGATGGTGCGTGCTGCTTTCCCTCCTCCTTTTAGCGAGCGCCCAAATGCTAAGTGTGAAGAAGGTGCCATGGCAACAGAAGGAATGGTTGTGCATGGGCATTAGTACATTAGTATTTGCCGTGTCTTTTAATAAATGGCATTGCATTTGTATAACACTACAACTCGTGGGTGTGCTTTGCAGTGAGCTGGGCCAAATACTAGCTACAACATATCATATTTTAATGCGCTCCTTTATTATTTTTCCACAATGTAACAGCTTGTAGCCACAGGTGAGGAACAAGTGGAGGCTCCTTTAAGTTTGGGGTTTCCTTGTTTGCAAATGTTAAAGTAAAGCTTTCACGGACATGGAAAAAGTTGCAGCATGTGGTCTGCAAACGAAAGCACTTTGCTTTTAGAGGCTAATTTACCAGGAACAATAGATGGTGTTATAGATAAGATTGAGAGACTTGCCTCCCAGACAGAAAACACAGTGCTAAAGGGCATGTGTCTGCCCGTTGAGAAGTATCTAGTCAGGGAACAGTAAACAGATGCTGGCTTTGATATTACAAACCCTTGAAGATATTGCAGCCCAGCTCTCCTACGCCGTGGTCCCCCGCACCAGAAAGACCAGATCGGGAGGCCGCTCCTTCTCCTTCCTCGCGGCCAAAGCATGGAACGCCCTTCCGCTCCACCTCAGACAGACAACATCGCTCCCCATCTTCGCAAGAAACCTCAAAACCTGGCTTTTCGACAGACCCCCTCCTTGATGGATGGAACCTGCACCCCCCACCCCCCAGCGCCTTGAGACCCTTACGGGTGAGTAGTCGCGCTTTAACAAACCCCTGATTGATTGATTGATTGAAGAGATGCGTTAAGAATGTGTTACTTCTTCTGCCTGCATTACAAATTGTATATCCCTTCGTAAATGCATCCTATGTGCCCGTAGCTGTGATGTTTGTAAACGCTACCACGTTAGGTTTCCCCATGTGTGCTCGCTGCTTCCCCGCCTCCCGAAATGTATTTTCAGTATTTAGCCATATGACCGGTACTTTATTTTTAGGCTGTAGGGGGATGGACGCATACATGCAGTCTAGAGATGAAACGTACAAAACACAGACTTTTATAATTGTATTAATGAATGGGTAAGCCGCATGGTGTACTTTATTTCACTTAAGAGCAACACCGAGCAGGAATAACAAGGAAAAACGCAAGCGCCATCTGTTTCCAATTAACGCGAACGCGATAATTGGAAACAGATGGCATTGATGCTCGCTCCCGAGCACCCTAGGCCAGGGAACAAAGAAGGCGGGACAATCACCCGCCTTGGAACAATTGCGTGCTGTCTTTTTAAGAAAGACGCATGCACAGGCCAATTGCGAGTTAATAAAAAAAAAGCTCACGCACGAGCGTGTGTTCTGAGTTCAAAAGCCCTTACTAAATGCCTCGCAGAGCAGCGCATGCGCGCTGGCTCAGGCGAGACCTAAAAATCAAAACTACAAGAACCTTTATGCAAAGTACTTTGGCCAGGAATGGATGAAGGCGACCTTCCTAATATGAGACCGGTTTTCAGCTAGGTCCACACATTTGCAAACATATGACAAAGTGTGCATCAATAACTCAGAAATTTTCGAAGAATTAAGTCAAAATTTGGGAAATCTAAAAAAATATGCAGAATCAAAAGTGAAAGTGCCTAAACATAATGAAACAAACAAAACCGACAGAACTTTCTGTATTTATTTATTTGTATGCAACAATCCAGAATGTTTGAAAAACATGTTAAGTTAAATACACTGTGTCTCCAGAGCAATGGTCTTCCAACTTTTTAAAGCCGGGCCCCCCTGTAAAAAAATAGAAAATGATCGGCCCCCCATAGAATTATTAACAATCCTTCTAATAAATTTGCAATGTTTATATACATCTACACATATTTAAATATTGCAGTTAAGTTCTGTTACCCTTTTTAAAAATGCAATCAAATACACCATTCCCAAACATACTATTCTGGTCAGCAAGGCCTTAATAAATGTAAAAGTATCCACAGTGTGATTATCAGTAATGGTGGGAGAGGGTGGTTTAAGGGCTATTTGGAGTCCCTTCCCTTTTGACACCTGTTCTCAGTCGTTATATAAATGACAAAAGGCGTTAGTGATGGCCCATTACAGAGTGGCTTACTGATACTCATTTTTTCCACTTGAAACAAAGCACTTTTATCAGCATGATGCTTCTCTTGGTCAGAGCCTGGCGCCCTCCCTGGGATCAATTAAGTCCCCCCCAGGGGGCCCAAACCCCCAGTTTGAAGACCTGTGCTCCAGAGCTTTCAGGTTTCCCAGCTCCAACCATCAGTAGCTCAGCCACCCCAAGCTTTTGGCTTTTCATTCATTGGTAATCCTCCATATCTCCTTATAAAACCAGGACTGCATACAAGTCCAAGAATGCAAAGAAAAACCTGGACCAGCTGAGTTACACTTGGACCGTGGAAACTTAAGAGCTCTGTGTTTGTGCCCCCTCCTTTGCACACATCTCTTCACAGCCTCCACAAATCCCTAACTTCAAGATCTCCATTCGGCCTATCTAACGCATTTCCACTCAGCCTTACTGTGACCTGCTGCAAGTGTCTCAGCATTCTCACACATCTTACCTACGAACCCATTTGCATGTTTGTAGCCTCAAGAACACACGTATGCTCATTTCGTTCAGTCATAATTGATAAGAAAGTGACTCTACTTAGGAAATGAATGACCCTGTTTAAGGCTCTCATTACGAGTTCCCCGATAAATTGGCAGGGAGATACCAGGTCTGGAGTTTACAATTCAACCCAGAATCTCCTCATGAGATAATGGGGATTACGAGATATGTTTCCCTGGAATGGAGAATATTCGGATCTGGGAATACCTGGTCCTATTCCACATGTTCTTCTTTAACAGACTAAAATCTGCACACACTTACCACATGCTTGGAGCAGGTAGCAAATATTGTGTTGTTTTTTTTCTTGGCCCCAGGTGGGGTGAGGAAGGGTGGGGTAATGGAGGGCAGTTTCTTTGACTTAAACTGGAAAGAGATTGTTCTGCTCTTCCCATGCTGAAGTATGAAAGCGGGTGGGAGCTTGGCACAGCAGCTCCTCACAAGTCTTTGTTTCCCAAATTACTAGGTCTGGAGTTTCAGGACCTGATAATTCCTGTCCCGGGGACATCACAAAACATAGGTTGCCAGGAGTTGTATCCCACACCCCAGCTTACTGTTTTGGGCAACTTGTAATATGGACCTAAGTGTCTATGTGGCAAAGTGTCACTTTGCCCATGATCCCAGCTCAGCTCAACCGGAATCCGGAAGAACAGATAGGACAAAAAAACAGTACTACATGGGCCTCTCCATGATCCAACACCCTTTCAACAAAGCACTATATAGCATGCTACCCAGTGTCTTGTCGGGTAGCAGGTGCTAAATAGCTGCAATCACAAAAGAAAAATGTGCTTTTTCTTAAAAAAGGTAAGGTTAACACCATTTGTGTACCCTAATGATTGTCAAGTTTTACAGGATATTGAAAATATTGGAGCAAAAACCCTCACCCACCCCTGGAGTTGGCATGCTTCATCATTGGGCTAGTATCTTGTTGGGCCGGCGCAGCAATGCCCAATGGGTGCCTGAACATTGGCTCTTTGCCGGAGATCTTTTCCCAGTGTGTGCCGTCTGAGTTTGAGGAATCTCTCAGAAAACCAATGTTGATTGAATTAGTAGATTGGTAAACCAAAGATCACCTAATCTACGAATAACGGGATCCTGTGCTAAATCCATGTAATGTCCACGCAAGAACGTATACCTCTTGCATGGGAATTCTCACACCCTAAACCTGACCCAATCCATAATCGAATCTGGTTCCTTGGGACTAGTAGGATTTTCAGCCACTAGTAGCTCTTTGTCTACTGCTCTCGGACATTGCTCGTGACCTACTCCGTCTCCATGATCCCTGGATCAGGTCAGGTTTAGGGTGCGAGAATTCCCTACAACATGCTAGAGGTATAAGTTCTTCTGCCTTGTTGCTCAATAATTAGGGTGATGTGATATGTGAGGACACGATATGGATTTAGTATAGGACTCTGCTATTCGTAGATTAGGTGATCTGGCCCTGAAAAACTACCATAGATCTGTTGAGACGATTTAGGCAAGAAACATGTCAACCATTTAGGTGATTATAGGAGGACATTATTTCCCATCCTATGTCCGCTTTCTTATTAACTTTCTACTGAGACCTTTTCAATAAAGTAATTTCTGGGTGATACCGTACTTATTTCAATCTTTGGTTTAACAATCTACTAATTCAATCAACATTAGGTTTCTGAGAGATTCCTCATACTCTGACAATACATACTGGGAAAAGATGTCTGGCAAGGGGCTCCTATTCAGGGGCCAATGGGCATTGCAGCACCCATCCAATGAGGAGCTAGCCCGATGATGAATCATGCCACCTCTATGGGTGGGTGAGGGCTCTTGCTACAACATTTTCAAAATCTCATCAAACCTGACAATCATTAGGGTACACAAATGGTGTTAACTGTAATTTTTGGAAGGAACAGCACATTCTTCTTTTGTGATTATATGTTGGGAGTGTATGTGTTGGACCTTGATTACTCTCAGTCCCTCTATCTTTGTTGATGGCTAAATTGCTGCAACAACAATGCAATAATTAATCTGCGTGTTCTTTTCTGATGTGAAATACTCCCTCATGAATTCCAAAGGAAGTACTTCCTGGAAGGCAGAAAGGTACACCAAATAGCAAAAAACATGAGGTGAGAGATTAACACACCTCTGGATGGAGAAAAAGCCCAATCTATGAATATTTTATAAAGAATTAGCAGCAATACACATTGCATACTGTTGTGCTGTCAAGCAATGTCTAAACATCAAGGGTAAAACTGTGCATCAATCAAGAATCATGCCCGCTGATTCAAATCTTGCATGGCAGCTGTCAATGCTGCCCTTTATCTGTAGTCTTTACTGCACTCCATCCTGCACCCCGAGCTGCCAAATGCAGAAAGAAATAAGAGCTTTTATGATTTACTTTTGAGCCTAAATCACTTTTAGTCATTGTCTATGCTGATGTGCTTGACAACTTTGGAGCAGAGAGAAATGAATCGAAACTAAACTCTCACCAGGTTTCTTAATTCTGGTATACTCTTCTGTTATGTAGCAAATCATTCTACAACACACCTAGTTGTGGCTAATGTCAATACAATACTCAAGCCTTTATTTAAGAAATCACATTTGTTGAAATAAAAAAAAAAGAAATCACCTTTGTCTAACATGACACCTGGGGCCCTATTATGAGTCTGGCAGTCCGAGGACCGCCAGACTCTTGGTGGCGCAGAGGTGGCGGATCCAGCCACCGCTGCACCGGCGGTCCGACCGCCCGATTATGACTCGGGCAGTCTGACCACCTTGGGACTGCTGGCTCCAGCCAGGGAACCGCCATTCCCTGGTGAAGGAGAGGCGGTCAGAGGCCGCAATATGCTTGGCAGGAACGCCATGGTCCCGCCAAGCATATTACGAGTTTCCTCTCAGCCAGGGTTTTAATGGCGGTTCCACCGCCATGAAAACCCTGGCTTAGAGAAAAAAGGGGGGCTCTTCAGGTCCCCCCTGTGCCTCAAACATATGTGGATGCACACAGGGGGGCATAACATGTGCCTCCTGTGTGCATGCTCATAGGTTCCTGCACACCATGGACAAAAACATTTTTGTAACACTTGCAGCATTAATCTCTAATGAAGTTGGAAAATCATAAAAACACAATACAGTAATTCACCTAGCGCCACCAGTGTTGCTAGCCTCAGGGTTGCACTGGTGTATAGGGCAATAAGGCAATGTCAGAAGTGCTGGTGTGCAGCTCAACGCTTGGGCCTTTTTAAATCTCGCTTAGACATTGTATGTGCTGTCTCTGTGAGATATTTTGTTTTCATACAGTGGGCTTACAGCCTGCACATAGCTTACCATTGGTTAGCTTCAGCATTGCTATCAGTTGCTTCATTCAGTTTGTCACGGCATGCGTGTGTCATGTCCTTTACATGTATTTGGCCCTCCCTTGGAGCAGTGACCTAGTATTTGTGTCCTTCCACTGCTCCCATTTTTGGAGCTACTTGATTTGTGTTCAAGCATTCTTATGAGCGATTCTGTATTCAGGCTGTCTACCAAACATCACTTTATGTGCTTCTTTTCCCTCCACCTCGCCGCCTATCCATGTTGCTTCTTTTCCTTCCCCGTCCATGTTTCTTCCTTTTGGTCCTCACGGCCCCATCCATGATAATTCCTTTTCCTAACACCTGCCCCCGTTCAGGTTGCTACTTTTCCCTCCCACCCCACAGCCCCTTGTCCATTTTTTCTGATCCCCCATCTCCCCCACCCGCCCAACCCTGTTTCTACTTCCCCTGCCCATCCCATCCTTGTTTCAGCTCCCCATCTCTGTTTCAGATCTCACCAACTGCCCATCAATGTTTATTCTTCTCCTCCACCCGCCCCCATCAGTTTCTTCTCCCTAAACCCAACAGAAAAAAGGGAAAAAAGCTATGATGCAGCCAGCGCTGGTCGCTTCATAACGCTTTTTTACCCATCCTGCTCTCCACCTCACCCTCCATCCCCTTCTCCACCCCCACATGACTGACAAAGCCAATAGCTCGCCTATAAGCGAGACCTATTGGCTAGGCCGATGTTTGTTTTGTCTGTTTGTTGGCCTGTTTTATGGTCTAGTTGGCCGGTTTTGACTATTTTCCTAATATTATCACAAACATTGCCTGTGGCAAGCACAAATGCATGCAATCTCCCATACCTTGCAAAATACCTACACAGTGGCCCTCATAATATGGTAGGTTTAAAGTCCGACTGCCGCATTAAGATGACGGTGGTCGGAGTTTAAACCAGCCGGAGAATCCGACGCGGTACTGATGAGCTCAAGAAGTCCATCGGAAAGGCACCTAATCCCTTAAGGACGGCATTTCAGTGTCGGGATTATGATGTCGGTTTCCGACCGGCAGTCCATGTCGGCCTTTCTGACATGGATTGGCTGTCGTAAACTGACTATGGGGGCCCCCTTCCCAACTGGCCCTCCGCATTTGGACCTGGGGTGCACCTATGGAGCCCCCTCAACATCTCAGCACTGTGTTGTGCCTGCCACATGGTGCAGGAATGTTTACAAACTTCCATTTTTCAATGGGAGCTTGTGCTGCGGGCGTTTTCAACCCGCCGCACAAGCTCTCATTGAAAAATGAAGTTTCCGACCGCACTATCTGCGGTCGCATTCTAATTGGGAATGCGGAACCGCCAACCAATGGTCGGGCGGTTCCTTTCCCGTAACGGTGTCGGGTGGACGCAAGTCCCACCCCCCTCCCGACATCGTAATGAGGGCCTGTGTGTCTTGACAAGTTGAAAACTGCCTCGATTTTCAAATGTAGGCCACTTTTTTAGCCATTTGATTTGCTAATGGGGACACTTTTATTGTGGTTCTGGCCTATGTGCTGTTGCAGTCTGGCCCTGGCAGGCCTCCTTAGCCCCAGTCTTTCCTCTTTCCGTTCTGATGCTCTCTGTTTGCCAGGAAGATCAGGCAGAGACAAAATCTGCAGGTATAAAATATTTGGCGAATTTCTAAAATCGGAAGGGGCTCAGCTTGGAGGACTGGGAATATTTTTTATCATCAGACAGACTCAGAGCAAGAGAGAGAAAGGCAGAAAAAGGAGACAGAAGGAAGAAGAGAACAACAGAAAAAACAGATAAATGGAGAAGGCACGGATGAAAAAGAACCCGGAAGAGCGAGATAAACAAACAGAGAGTAGAGTGGTGGAAGAAGAGGTATGAGGTGGAATCAAAACGAGTCTGGCTTGCCAGAGGCAGGCTCCTTTGGGTATTGCATTAATTTGCTTTTACAAATTAAGAAACTGATGCATACTTCGAGCTGATGAAAAAGGCTGTGTGAAAACCAGGCAGCACATTCGTTTACAGCCAGTCAGTCATAATCTATAGAACGAAGCCCCGATGGCCATGAAAAAGACCTCATAGAGCCAGGGGCTTTGAGATTGACTGCAGTTTTCTGTCTCTCAGGGGACAGGGCCGAGGGTCGTAGTGTGGTTGAGAGACGCCGAGTCAGATTTCAAGCATCCGTCTGCTGTTTCACTGCTTTCCCAACAGCAACTCGTGGAGGGCGAAAGGCACCGAGGCAGAACCGCTTGGATTAGAGCCTTCCTTTCATCCATCAATTAGTTTGCACCAGTTTGTAGCAAATCATTAGCCCAATCAGTTACAGTCTAACAGGCCCCGTCCGCTCCAAGTGGCCGGCCGTAAACACTCTCCAGGGAGCTGTGCCTTGGCTCTTGCTGCCCCTGCCTGGAGACCGCGCGGGATCCGAATGGCTGCACAGGGAGAGCGAATTCGCACATGAGCTAAAGAACAACCAACCGTTTGCTACATATTAACCTGCACCAAGAAATACATGATTTGCCGCCTACTTTTTATACAGTCTGAAGTCGGGTTTTTGGGCGCTTTGCAAAACAGCAGAGAATCTGCAAACCTTGATGCTTGTGTAGCTTCAAGCAGGGACATCTTAAGGATTCTGGGGGCCCTGGATCAAACGTATTTTGGGGCCCCTGATGGGAACAGTTTTTAATTTATGATCCAATTTTAGCTCTTTCATGCCCTTTTTGCCATGTCACTGACAGTGCACAAGCACGCTGTTCCAAATTCTAAATGTGTGTAACACAGCAACAGCTCACTAATATTACTGTAAATAATCTCCGTGACCCCCTCCCATTTCTCATATGTAAGGTCCTGTTTTGATCTAAAAGAACTTTTATATGAATGTTGCATGTATCATAAACAAAACATTTCTTTGCAAAATTTCTGTAATAGACCCTCACACATCACTCACATTAAAATTAATTAAAGGAAAACAGTTTTAAAACCATATGTTTATGAATTATTCGAGGTCATCATGGCAAGACTGCAGAACACAGCTGGCTCTATTGGATGGGTGGGGGGGGCTGAAAGGCTGGGGCCCTGGGCCAGAGCCCACTTTGCCCATGCTGAAAAACGTCTCTGGTTTCACATGTTATTTATGAGTCTGTCGGCCTGGACGTCTCCTCAAATACTGTCCAACAAGACATTGAAGCGAATATGCCACCTTACTACGCATTCTTTTTCCGCGCAGGCAGTTATAATGTGGTTGTTACAACGACCGCGTTGTAACAACGCATACCATTACTCCGCAAGTCCGGGCCAAGGCCAGCACTCTCCCCAGCAGCTCCGCCTCTCAGTCTACCGCGCCAGTGCGCTGCAGGTTTCACTTTTGCGTGCCATCCGGTATTTTCCCCAGTGTCCCGCTCCTCATTATTGGTATTCTTCACTGTTGTTGACAGCATTACTGCGTCAACTACTTGTTGGTGTGTACTACTTTGTTTTATTTTTCCCTCGCCTGTACTGTTCGTTTCTTCCCGCCGCTGCTGCCCCTGCGGCCCCGCCCCCGACTCAGCCCCGATCCCGCCTCCCTACCTCTGCTCCCGCCCCCCTCCACTACTTAATGGCGACCGCAGCGGGGGAGCGCACGTGAAACTTGACCTCCGGGCCAAGGCCAGCACTCTCCCCAGCAGCTCCACCTCTCAGTCTACCGCGCCAGTACAGAGCCCTTCTGTCGAGCAGGGTTCGAGCCGACAGCCCGTCCCTGCGCCGCAGGTTTCACCTTTGCGTGCCATCCGGTATTTTCCCCAGTGTCCCGCTCCTCATTATTGGTATTCTTCACTGTTGTTGACTGCATTACTGCGTGTACTACTTGTTGATGTGTACTACTTTGTTTTATTTTTCCCTCGCCTGTACTGTTCGTTTCTTCCCACCGCTGCTGCCCCTGCGGCCCTGCCCCCCGACTCAGCCCCGATCCCGCCTCCCTACCTCTGCTCCCGTCCCCCTCCCCTACTTAATGGCGCGCGCGTGCAGCGAGCGTGCCGCTGGCGCGCCAAAGGCGCGCCTAAGGCAAGCCCGTCTGCGCCCGTCCGCGTCCCGACCGCGGCCAGCGCCAGGAACCCTGGTTCTCCTAGACCCCACCGCTACGACTCAACCGCCCTCCACGCACTCAACCCCGGAAGACACGCCGACTGCGCAAGATCCTCGCTGAACACCACCCACAGGCAGTTCTCGTGCAGACCCTGCCGCAGATCCTTCACCATCGACAAAGCTCCCACGACCGCCGAAGGCACGCCTGATGCGTGCACCACCGAAACCCTGACTTGCATCCTTCTCAACGTGCGCTCCCTGCACCGACACGCCGTAGAGATCTGGGACCTGATCGACACCCTCTCGCCCGACGTCGCCTTCTTCACGGAAACCTGGACCAACGACACCTCCGGCCCCGACATCGCCACTGCCATCCCCGACGGCTACAAGATCCAGAGAAAGGACCACCCGCACCGCCCAGGAGGAGGACTCGCCATCGCACACAAGACCCCCCTCCGACTCTCGACATCCAGCACGAGTGACCCCCACTCCAACACAGAACACCTCCATTTCCAGATCCAGACAAGCCTCAGGACCACGCTATGCGGCACCCTCATCTACAGACCGCCAGGACCTCGCACCCAGCACGCAACTACCATCGCCGAGCTCGCCGCACCCCCGCCATCACCTCCACGGACTACATTCTACTCGGGTACCTGAACTTCCACCTCGACAACGGCAACGACCCCGACTCCACCACTCTCCTCGCCAACCTAGGACTGAAGCAACCCGTCAACACGCCCACCCACAGAGCGGGTCACACCCTCGACCCCATCTTCGCGGGAGGGACTAACATCCGCTTCAGCCACACCACCCAGCCCCTCTGGACTGTCCACCACTGCGTCCACTTCACCTTCAACACCACCACCGCACCCAAACCCGCCCCGCGCCCGCCACGACGGAACTGGAGCAAGGTCACAGAGGAGCACCTCAACACCACCCTCCGTCAAAACACCCCCATCGCCACGACCGACACCAACTGCGCAGCCAGGGAATTTCACCGCTGGTCTCCTGCTGCGCCGACAAGCTCGCACCCCTCCGCCCCGCCAAACTACGCCCTCTGAAGGCCGCCTGGTTCACCACAGAACTTCAAGAAGCCAGACGCTCCTGCAGACGCCTAGAGAAAACCTGGCAAAATCTGAAAACCACAGAAGCACGGAACAACCACAAGAACGCCCTGAAGGAATACCACCAGCGCATAAGAGACACCAAACGGACCTTCATAAGAGACAAAGTCCAGACCAACGTGACCAACGCCAAGGAACTGTTCAACGTCATACAGCAGTTCGCAAAACCCACCTGCGAAGCCACGGACGTCACACCTTCCCAGGAACTCTGCGACAAGCTCAGCTCCTATTTCTATCTGAAGATCAAGGCCCTCTACGACAACTTCAGCGAACCAACAACGGACACCACCCCCCTACCCACCACCGCCGATGAGCCGACCATCACGTCCTGGGATCCCGCTACCATCGAACTCATCACCGCGACCATGAAGAAAACTCACTCAGGAGCCCCAACGGACCCCTGCCCACCACACATATTCCACAGCGCCGCCACCGTCATCGCACCCGAACTAGGACGCACCATCAACGCCTCCCTCAGATCAGGCATCTGCCCAGACGACTGGAAACGAGCAGAGGTGAAACCCCTCCTCAAGAAACCAACGGCCGACCCAACGGACCTGAAAAACTACCGACCCATCTCTCTCCTCCCCTTTGCGGCCAAAGTCACCGAGAGTTTCGTTAACGCCCAGCTGACCGCCTTCATCGAAGAGAACTCCATCCTAGACGCCTCCCAGTCTGGATTCCGCAGCAACCACAGCACTGAGACCGCCCTCCTCGCCGCCACTGACGACATCCGCATGCTACTGGATCAGGGACACACTGTGGCCCTCATCCTTCTAGACCTCTCCGCAGCCTTCAACACCGTTTCACATCGCACGCTCGCAGCCAGACTTCACGACGCGGGAATACAAGGAGCCGCCCTAGACTGGATCCAATCCTTCCTCTCCGGCAGAACCCAGAGGATTCGACTGCCTCCCTTCCTCTCCAAACCCACGGAAATCAACTGCGGAGTACCCCAGGGATCATCACTCAGCCCCACGCTCTTCAACATCTACATGGCCCCCCTCACTGCCATCGTCAGACAGCATGGGCTCAGCATCGTATCCTACGCCGACGACACCCAGCTCATCCTCTCACTCATGAAGAATCCCGAAGACACCAGACTCTGCTTCCAGGAAGGAATGAAGAACGTGGCAGCCTGGATGAAAGACAGCTGCTTGAAACTCAACTCAGAGAAGACCGAGGTCCTCATCCTCGGACCCTGCACCTCCGCCTGGGACAACACCTGGTGGCCTTCCGCCCTCGGGAGCCCACCGACCCCTACAGACCACGCTCGGAACCTCGGCATCATCCTTGACTCCTCCCTCTCCATGAACCGCCAGATCAACGCCGTCGCCTCCACTAGTTTCAACTGCCTTCGCATCCTCCGTAAGACCTTCAAATGGATCCCCCCCGACTGCAGAAGGACCGTCACCCACGCACTCATAACCAGCAGACTGGACTACGGCAACGCCCTCTACGCCGGAATCAACAAAACCCTTCTACACAAACTCCAAACCATCCAGAACGCCGCAGCCAGACTCGTCCTCGGGACACTGCGTCACGAGCACATGACCCAACACCTACGAGGCCTCCACTGGCTCCCCGTCGAGAAGAGGGTCACCTTCAAACTCCTCACCCACGCCTACAAATCCCTCAACAACATCGGACCCAAATACCTCAACGAGAGAGTATCCTTCCACGTACCCAAGAGGAATCTCCGCTCTGCCGACCTTGCCCTGGCAGAGGTCCCCCGCATCCGCAGAAACAGAACCGGCGGGAGAGCTTTCTCCTACATCGCAGCCAAAACCTGGAATGAGCTCCCTGTGAACATCAGATGCTCCCCGACCCTGCACACATTCAGGAAGGACCTCAAGACCTGGCTCTTCGACTGATCCGGAGCCGCTCCCCCCCCCCAGTGCCTTGAGACCCTCACAGGTGAGTAGCGCGCTATATAAACCCCTGATTGATTGATTGATTGATTGATTGAACGACAACTTGCTCTAGGGGGGGCGCTGGATGTTGGAATAGTATAATTTTCTATTCCAACTCCAGTTTGTGCAACAGTAGGGAAGGTGTTGGATTTTAAATCCAACAAAATCCAGCACCTTCTGACCACTCCGCAAGTCGTTGTTCCTACTTGCGGGATATTGGTATGCGTTGTTACAACGCAGTTGTTGTAACAACTGCATTCTAATTGCCTGCAGGGAAAAGGATTCGTGGTAAACAATGTTTACCAATTGAAGCTAATTGTCTCCAGTGAGAACAATCGGTGCGAGTGATGCGGCAAAGGAGTCGAATTCCGCAAGTATTAAGACCACCAGGAAAGTATTCACTCGCACTCCAGGAGATTGCTTACAAGGCTTGTTTAATCCATTAGTTTTACAGCCATCACCATCACCAGGTCATAAACCAACGCGTTTCGACCAGATTGGCCTTGATCACGGTTAGCGGTGATCCACCTGTTGTGTCTATTTATACACATATACCCATGTAGCCTATAATGAGGCATTATGGGAGATGTAGTTCACTCAGTGCCAAAAGCATTTTTTAGCAAATTCAATAAACAATTAAAACAGTTAGTATAATTGGTATAATTAATCACACTGTTACTTGAGATAATATCAAAGTCATTATACAACCTATTGTTTTATCTAGTAGCACACAGTCTAGATTTTGACCAATTAAGTCACACCCATTGTTCCATTGTTTAATAATTTATGGCTCAGTGCCCTTCTTCACTTGTTCTGGTGACTCTAGTTCGAATTTACTCCGAGTTGCCCTTCTCTTTAATGTTTACGATTCACCCTCAGTGATATAGTTTTTATGGTTTATTTGGATATTGATTATTTGATTTTCGAGATTATAGGTGAACATGCAATTCTTCGTCCCCATTCAATCTCCTGGAGTGCGAGTGCGCTTATAACCTTTTCAACTTCTTGTACAATTTGGGTTTTGTTCTGTAGCGATTTGCCATTTTGTAGTTCTTGACCTTATGTGACTATATTTAGTAATTATGAACCCTCTGATATGATATATGTCTACTCTAAGGCGCTCTAGCACTTTTGGGTAATGTCTGCGCTATATAAAAATGCATAAATAAATAATTAAATAAATATAACACACCTCTAAACAGTACAAAATCACACCAAATACAATTTCAGAAGACCACTTTAACTCCAGTCAACTCTTGTCCTTAAGAATGTACAGCCACCTGCTGTCCATTTTGGGTTCAGTGTTTCTAAATACACCATTGTTTTTCCAACTTTCAAGACACTTACCGCATGGTTTTATTGTCGATGTGCACATAAACCTTGTTGTCTCTATTGCATCTGCACCTATGCATCATATCGAAGTCCATGTTTTGAAGGTCACCTTCAGCTAGCAATGGCTTTTTAGAAGACAGCACTTTGCATGTTGGGACTTTTAGTTTCACTTTTCCCTTTATATGTTATTTTCCCGCAAGTGCGGTTGGTTAAAAGACTAAAACTATATGAAGGCTACCATTATGAAACAGAGTTAGTTTGTCAGCTATGATGGATGAATTTATATATGTATGTTATTGTGAGGATCTGGGTGTACTATATGATTTGGCTGTGGGGCCTTCTCATGGAGTACGCTCACAGATACTGTCTTGGGTCCAGTCAGTATCGTTTACTTAACCGTAGCTCAATCCTGGGTAGCTGTGGCTGCAAGCAGTAAGGCTTGGCAAAGGAACTTAGTGTGACACGTTTAACAGCAGCAAACAACGGAATAAGAAAATCGCACACCAATAAAAAGGACACAACAACAATTTATAAAACAGAGAGCTTATTTCTATGACTTTTTAGAGACCTTGATCATTAAAATCCACTGGAGGGGTTCTGGATATACAGATATTAGAACTTGTTATCACTTTTAAATGCAATGCAAACATGCATTGGCAATTGTAAAGTTTGAAAACGTTTGAAAAGTTTGGAAAAGTTAGTATGAGTACTCCAGCCTGACTTGGGTGACCAAATCCAGCATTGATAAGGTCTAGGGGGCCAGAAAGGATACATTGGACAGTTACCCGGCCACCAGAGTTTCAAACTTTAAAGGAAAACTGCCATAGAAGTCAATGGAGTGGTCCTGATGTTGAGGGATGCAGGCAAAAATGCTCAAAAGGATGCTCTGGTTGAGGTGCAGTGGTGGTTCCTCAGTCCCCGAGTGATGTGAGCCAACTTTGGCCACGGAGTTCGGGGTCCCTCGAAGTCCTCTACATTGCAGTAGTCAGACAGCCAATGCTGCATTAATGATCACGCTGCACCACAGCAGGATGTAAACTCTTTGGTGGGGGCTGGTGTCCCTTAAGTACGACTAATCTGAACTTGGACAGCACTCCCTGGTCCACCAGATTCGGGTGCAGGTTTTGGCTATTTCAGATTTGTCCTTTGTCGTGCCCAGCGACTGGTAGTAGCAAAACGTCTGCGGTGGCTACCAACGTACCCGTTTGGGCTCTTTCAGCTCTTGGTGTCCCGGAGCTGTCTCTAGGAGATCACCAGACTGGCCCTCGGAGTCATTGGTCTTGGTGAAGCTGGTAAAACAACTTTTCCTGAGGTCAGGAGCAGCAGGCACAGTCTCAGTCTCAGTCTTACTAACCCAAAAGTGCACCAGGTGCAGTCCTCTCGATGGTGTAGCCTTTCTTCGTTCAGTTCATGGGCAACTGGGTAATCCTTCTTTAGGACTCTCGTCTTCCCCAATATGAACTGAGGGCCAGGGTGCTCCCACCTTCACCTCCACCTGGGGACCCCACAGATAATTCTCGAGCTACTGCACCTATTCTAGGATGGTATGTACCTTAATACATAAGATACAGAATTGGAGCAATGAGAATAATATCTTAACTCCATTCCAAGCAGGCTTTAGAGCCAAGACGAGAACAATTGACCAGGTGTTTCGCCTCCTTTTACTTTCTTGGAAGACTGTGGTTATTGGTCGGGGAAGTTTATACATGGCCTTTATCGACCTTAAAACCGCATTTGTCCTTGTCCCCAGACAAAAATTGTGGCAATGTTTATCAGATATGGGGATGCCGCCGGCGATCCTGTCCCTAGTAATCCGCCTTCATGTTGCAAACTTTGCTAAAGTCCGCTGGGGTGATCAAGTACATCACACTGATCCTATAGAAGTCAGCAGGGGCGTTCGCCAAGGGTGTGTTTTGGCTCCCACACTTTTTTCTCTTTACATAATAATGTTGTGCAGTACTTGCAGCAAGATCCCGCTGATGCACCAATGCTTGGGGCGAAAGGATTGTGACGCTCCTGTTCGCGGTTGACACCCTGCTGATGTCAAAAACCCTGCAAAACCAAAGGGGATGATGGACGGAGTGTTGAACAATGCAAGCACTCACCCCCAGTCAACTGATCTGGGTTTAATCCATCATCATTCTTTAGCTCACTCCGCCACCCCAGTTCAGACATGGCCATATGCAAATCAGTCTGACCCTGTGCCTCATGGGAACAGTCCAGCCCGAACTGCCAAGCCATGTCTTCCCTGGACCGGAAACAAGCATCCTGGGACCGGTTTCTGGCTAATCAGCCGTCATCAGCCAGGCTAGCTTGAAACCAGTGGCAAAGTGAGCAAGGGACCCACGTCTGGGCATACCCTGCCAACTTAGGGCGAACAAAGCAAAACCAAAGGGGATGATGGACGGAGTGTTGAACAATGCAAGCACTCACCCCCAGTCAACTGATCTGGGTTTAATCCATCATCATTCTTTAGCTCACTCCGCCACCCCAGTTCAGACATGGCCATATGCAAATCAGTCTGACCCTGTGCTTCATGGGAACAGTCCAGCCTGAACTGCCAAGCCATGTCTTCCCTGGACCAGAAACAAGCATCCTGGGACTGGTTTCTGGCTAATCAGCCGTCATCAGCCAGGCTAGCTTGAATCCAGTGGCAAAGTGAGCAAGGGACCCACGTCTGGGCATACCCTGCCAACTTAGGGCGAACAAAGCAAAACCAAAGGGGATGATGGACGGAGTGTTGAACAATGCAAGCACTCACCCCCAGTCAACTGATCTGGGTTTAATCCATCATCATTCTTTAGCTCACTCCGCCACCCCAGTTCAGACATGGCCATATGCAAATCAGTCTGACCCTGTGCCTCATGGGAACAGTCCAGCCCGAACTGCCAAGCCATGTCTTCCCTGGACCGGAAACAAGCATCCTGGGACCGGTTTCTGGCTAATCAGCCGACATCAGCCAGGCTAGCTTGAATCCAGTGGCAAAGTGAGCAAGGGACCCACGTCTGGGCATACCCTGCCAACTTAGGGCGAACAAAGCAAAACCAAAGGGGATGATGGACGGAGTGTTGAACAATGCAAGCACTCACCCCCAGTCAACTGATCTGGGTTTAATCCATCATCATTCTTTAGCTCACTCCGCCACCCCAGTTCAGACATGGCCATATGCAAATCAGTCTGACCCTGTGCCTCATGGGAACAGTCCAGCCCGAACTGCCAAGCCATGTCTTCCCTGGACCGGAAACAAGCATCCTGGGACCGGTTTCTGGCTAATCAGCCGTCATCAGCCAGGCTAGCTTGAATCCAGTGGCAAAGTGAGCAAGGGACCCACGTCTGGGCATACCCTGCCAACTTAGGGCGAACAAACCCTAGCGGGGCCTGTTCGCAGACGACACCCTGCTGGGGTCAAAACCCTAGAGGGGCTACAAAAATCGCGTACTCATTTAAAAGATTTCTGTAACATGCGTGGTCTCTAGATCAACACCTCTAAAACAAAATTTTTGATGGTCAATCCCCATAAGTCCTATAAGGGTAGGCCAACGGTGGGCGTCACTCCGCTGGAGAGAGCAACATCCTTCGAATATCTGGGAATTACTCGAGCGGAAAGTATGTTGTGGAAGCCCCAAGTGGCTAAATCTATTCTGAAACGCTCTCAAATAGCTGGGGCTTTGAATAAAGAACAGAGATCATCTTACAGTAAACCAGCGGTGGCTCCTCTACAGATACACAAATCCAAAGCGGTGAGAGCAGCCCTTTATAGTGCAGAGCTGTGGGGTTTCGATAGGATGGATGATCTCTCCAGAGTTAAGAATACATTTCTGAGGAGCATAGTACAACTTCCACAGAGTACCCCTCTTCCCCATTTAAGGCTAGACATGGGTAGGAAAACGATTGCTGATAAGGCTAAGATTCGACCATAGCTATTTTGGTGGAGAATTTGGTCAACCCCTGAGTTAAGCTCCTATGCCAAGGCCCTAGAAGAAGTTATCTCCTTAGACAAACAGAACAAGCTAGGGTGGCTAAAGAATATAAAGCGCCTATTAGCAAAAATGAATGTGTCCTCATGTAATGCAACTGGTTCTATGTAAAGCGCCCTGATACCCGATACCTACGGGTCAAGTTCGCGCTATATAAAACTCCGTAAAAAAATAAAATAATAATTAGCCAATATAGGGCTAGAGGATCATTGGGAAAATAGGGACCCAGCCTCATTTCCCACTAAAGATCAAATTAAATCGCAGTATTGGGGCTGGGTCGCCCAGCTAGCTGCTGCAAGTCTAATGAGGGCTGGCTAAGCTCAGAGTTCACAGATTTTAAATCTGTTCCCTTCCTAGAACCCTACTTAGACATTATCCAGTCTTCATTGGATAGAAAATTGTATATGCAGTTCATGTTCGGTATGCTTCCCCTTAATGCACACATTAGCTCAGGGCGCAACTCCTCAGTAGTATCACGGTTCTGCCCTTTTTGTACTGCAACACCAGAAACACCAGCGCACCCCTTATTTGCCTGCCATGCTTACTCTCACCCTAGAGCAAAGTGACTTACACCCCTATGTAAACAGCTGGGGACGCGCGATCACACTGAAGCTTTGCGCATACTAGGATCTGATCCTAGACAAGTGATAGCTTGTGCAGTCGCAAAGTTCCTGGGCCACATGTGGGGCATAAGGAGGAAGCTGATGCACAGAGGAGGAGATTGATAACTATGCACTTTATCTGTTTTAAACTAATTTAAGTACCAGCTGTAAAGTATTTTGTGATGAAAATGTTCAGGTTTGAGTGGATCGTATTCCAAAAGCCTTGTGGTAATAGAGTGGTCCCCGCCAGAAGATCTTGTACCACGGAGGTTCGTGTGGCTTGGGGTGCACTTGATAGAGGGCTGTCCAGTATTCGAATAATGAACCAAGCTTTTACTTTCGGGCTTGAAGCTCAGGATATGTTTTTATTATTTTACCTACTTTTTAACTTTTTAAATGGAATGAATTGTATATTGTTTTTCCATGAATTTGCTATGTATTTTATGCTTTATATAACCTCTTCCAATCCAAAGCGCATGAGCAAAATTGTACATTGCACTTTTATGGTCATATGACCAAATAAAGTTTGACTAGGCCCATTTCAATACATAAGAGTCTCCCCTTCCACCCCATCCCCAGCTTTCATGATGACGAGGGTAGTTATGTGGTGGTGTTCGGCGCTTTAGCAGGCCAGCGAGCGTTGCTGGTTATATACACCCTGAATGTAGATTCCCCAGAGTTCTTCCAAAACCTTTGGTCCCTTTTATGTCGCATCTAAGCAGATCACGTAATTATGTGAGTTGACTTTAGCATGATCCTAGATCCCTCCCTGGACAAAACTGCCACAGCACCTAGCTGCAAGTCTCGCTCGCTGCAGGTGTTTAACGACCTCCGTGATACATATGTCCTTAAAGACGCCTGGCGCCAGTTGCATGACACCACTTCTGGATTCACATTTTACTCAGCCCCCCCACCACACATGGACTTGTATAGATTTCTTGTTAGTTTCTGAGTCTGTGACCCGATGGTTGAACAGTGTGACTCCCTTCTCACACACGCTCTCTGACGACTCCTCAGTCCAATTGGTCTTGAAGATACCTTTCGAACATCAATGGCGCTTCCCATGAACTGCGCTTCACGATGAAGTGTTCTGTTCCAAGCTGCACGACTCTATAGTGGAGTACTTTAAGCTCAAACTAGGCTTGATGTGCCCACACAAGCTACTTTGTGGAAGGCATTTAAAGCTTATATCCGTGGGGGTCTGCATTTCGAAACACGCAGGGATATTGCGAGATATGTGTACTGATCTGGCCCGAGTGGAGGCCAACTTAGCTGATATAGATCGCACAGACACCCAAAATCGTCATGGTCCCCAGCTTTACAGCTGGGCCGCACTTCTGGAAGAACATGGAGAATTAGCTGCGTGCGAGGTCTCCTATCTGGGGGAATAAGCTAGGGCTAGGTGCAATGGGGAGGGTGAGCACCCAGACCGCAAACTGGCGTGACTTCTCCGTCCGCCCAGAGTCAGTAATTATATACCTGAGCTCCTCGCCCTGGATGGGACGAGGGTGACATAGAATAGTAGCATCCTGGCAGAACTCCTTAGATATTATACGAATCTGTACACCTCCTTCACACCCCGGGACGCCACCATGCTAGCAGACTACCTCTCAGAAATTGCAATGGTATGGATCACGGATGCCCAGAGGCAATTTCTTAGCCCTTTTCGAGCGACGAGATAGGGCAGGTGATTGACTCCCTCAACAGGTCCAAGACCCCTGGCCTTGACGAATTCACCAGGATCTTTTATAAAACGTATAAGCACATCCTTGCATCACACTTGTTGGCGATGTACGTTGAGTCCCTGGACTCAGGCATTCTCCCCTGACACTCAGAGAGGCGGTGATTACCCTTTTGGTGAAGTCTAACAAAGACCCATGGAGTTGCACTTCATATGGCCCGTTGTTGTTATTGAATTTCGACAATAAAATACTTGCCAGAGTCCTTGCCAATTGGCTGTTGCTGTAACACACAATCTCACCCATGCAGTCAGGCTTTGTTCTCATTGTTCCACCTCGCTAAACCTAAGGGCCGTGTTTTCAGTGCTGAACAGAGTCTGCCCGAACGTCCCTGTTCCGGTGGCCCTGTTGGACGCAGAGAAGGCATTTGAATCCCTGGAATGGCCATTCTTTCATGCTACACTACACAAACTGGGATTGCAGTGGGGGTTCATCGTGCTGGTATGCTATTATATGCAAAACCTGTGGCCCACATCCGGGCCAATGGTTCCTCACCTCATTTCATATTTCTCGTGGGACCAGGCAAGATTGCCGCCTATCCCCACAACTATATATCATTGCAATGGATCCGACATTTACAAGAAAAACACATCCACTGGGGCACATACTTCAAACCTGGACCCCAGTTATTGTCCTTATACGTGGATGACATCTTGCTGTTAGTCCGCCACCCCGCAGACAATCTGCCCCCACTTATTAAGGAAATTAACAGATCCATGGATTCTCCGGCCTTACGATCAACTGGAGCAAGTCTGAACTGCTCCTGTTCACAGAAGCAAATGCCTGTATCCTGCAGTTACTCCCTGACGTGGTGTGATGGCTTGGTCTGGTATCTGGGTATTATACTTCATCAGGAGAAACAATAAGTCATACGCCTGAACTATGGCCCCGCCATTGATAGACTAATTACCCAAATTAAGTGGTGGATCTGGCTCCCTGTTTCCTTGGCTGGTCATATAGCCATCATCAAAATGGTGGTGCTCCCCCGATTCTTGTACCTCTTTGTCAATATCCCTATGTAACTCACAAACGCATTTTTTACTAACTTGCTAAGCCTCTTGTTGCGGCTCATTTGGGCGGGTCGCAGACCGCAGATTGGCAGGTTGATTTTAGTTCTCTCCTACGAGTGTGGTGGATTCGGTGTCCCCAACCTCCAACTATACTACCTTGCCATGCAGTGTCAATATGCACACCACTGGTACCACACAGACGCGCATCTCAAGTATGCTAAGGTAGAAAGAGATCAGGCAGATCTGTTGCCCCTACGCTCTCTTCTCCCAGAGGGCCTGCCGTTGGATCATACTGATATTCTAACCCTCTCGACCACCAGTTGGGCGTGGAGGTAGCTCATCCAACTGCTTGGTGGGGGTCCTCTATTCCCCAGCCCTGCCACTGGTAGATAATCAATAGCTCCCAATCTCTTAGGAGAAGCTAGTCCAGCGCACATTGGCACAGTATGACTTATACACATTTAGAGACCTGTTCCCCGAGGGCATCTCTCACATGCTGACGATGCTAGGTTTACCAGTGCCACCTACATTGATCTCTTTGTCCTGCGGCATATACACAGTGCGATGCAGGGTCAGGTTACCTCCTACCCGTTGGCCCCAGAAGGGTTCACCCCACTGACATTAATGATAACAGACAGCAAGGGAATCAACCTAGTTTCCAAACTCTATTGCGTCAGCATTGGCCTTCTGTCCCTGAGGGATGAGAAACTCCAGGAGACTTGGGACCAGAAACTAGGACGTCCCCTGACAGTTGCCATCTGGCACTACTGCTACAGCCAATCTCAGCTGGTCTCTGCAAATCACAGACACAGACTCATACATTATAAGTATCTAAGTAGAGAATATACCACACCTAGTGCACTGGCGTGGATCAACCGGTTGAGACCTGCCAATTGCCCTAAGTGTCATGCCTACGATACCGACTTTGCACACCTGACATTCTGGCGTGATGTATTCTCCAAGCTCTACTTAATGATAGGGTCGACACTAGATCCTGACCCACTCCTGACCCTGCTCGGCTATGTAAAAGATACCTCTAAAGTGGTCCACAGAATCAAGGCTATTGCTTTACTGTTAGCAAAACGGGAGATTGCCCTACTTTGGGGCAGCAAACGTTCCCTGACCACTGCTGCATGGCTGCGCAGTCTGATCCATTGTGACACCACCAGCAAGATCTATGTTACGTTACAGCCCCCATCTTCCTGCCCAAAAGATATTTGGTAGACACTTCATACATATTTGTTGACGTTGGAATCCACCGCCTCAGACTAACTTGGGATAATAGAGTGCATATGTACGTGCTGTCTAATGTATTAGCATTGCCTGCATATGTAGTGTTGTCCTTATAAGCACATGCATTGGTCACTGTCTCCCCCGCTGTTTTTATTATGTTCTTCTAGCCCTGCCGTGCTTCTGGGGTCATGTTGTGTGCTTTGGTCCCCCAGTCCTTTCGGGTGGCCTGACAAATAACTCTGTTATAATTCACTGTCACCCTCACTGCGGGGTTTATGTATGCTTCTGCGGTTTATCAAAAAACGATAAATATATTTTACAAAATAAATAAATAATAGTGGTTGACCAACCTGTCCTAGTCATTAGTATGCCCCAGATGTAAAGCTAAAGGGGCTGTCATGGTCTAGATTAAGTAAGAACTCTCTGTACTGCTGAGGGACCACCACTCTCCTGGATTCCCCTGGTTTGTGGTCCCTTACCTCATTGTAAACAGCAACACCCAAAGTTGATAGAGTCCTTGAGATACCCTTAAGGCAATGGTCGAAACTGGATACTTTGAGCTGGCAAAGAGCTGTGAGCAAGTCTGTTCCCAGACTAGATGGTGAAGTCTTTGCATCCTATCTTGTTTTAGGGACTTGATAGACTCTACAGTGGATACCGCTGGTAGACTCCTGCACCAGAATAAGTGTCCGTTGGTTTTTGCCTGAACTAAAAGAACGTAAAAAACATGAGAGAAAATGGAAGCACCAATATGGTGAGGAAAACAGAAAAGTGTATAAGATAACAGTAAAAAAGTATCACCATGCAATTTGGAGGGCCAAACTGAGTGATTTTGTGGACAAGATCAGCCAGGTGATACATCCCACCAAAGAAATAAATGCGATTGTCAATTCTTTCCTGAAATCTGATGTTGCAGGATAAGGTCCCCCTCCTTCTAAGGAGCAATGTGAGCAGCTGGCTAACCATTTCCTGGGCAAAGTCATACAGATCTATGACCCCCTAGTAGTGATACCAGACTTCCCAACTACGTTGAAAGCCAGCGGCACAGGCAAGAAGCCAGCAGTTGCACTCTCATCTTTCCCCAGGCTGAGCAAATCTCATATTCTAGGAGCAGCAAGTATAATAACATCAGGATCACCCCTTGGTCCTGCCCCAATGAATATTTTGTTGAAAGGAGGAGAGGCCATATCTTTGGCTTTAACAGCCTTATACAACTTCTCTCTGGAGGTGGACTGTGTTCCCGATGCATGGAAGCATGCAATTATTAGTCCTTTACTGAAAAAAGTGTCCTTGGACCCTGATAAACCAGAAAACTACAGGCCTATTTCCTTGCTTACGGGGATAAGCAAAACCCTAGACAAACTTTAAAATGCCTTTCTCTCAAATTTTCTGGACACCAATAATCTGTTACATGGCACACAAACAGGCTTCTGCCAAGGCTGCAGTACGGAGACTGCTTTTCTGTTGGCCACTGAGGACCTAAAAATTACTTTAGACCAGGGAGGGTCTGCTGCGCTCATTCTTCTTGATTTGAGCTCAGATTTTGATAAGGTCTCACATGCAGCCTTGAGTGAAAGGTTGGAAGCAATAGGAATCTCAGAGACAGCGCTAAAATGGCTAACATCATTTCTGGCAAACAGACGTTTTCAAGTGAGTGAAGGGCCTTTTTTGTCAGAAACACATAAGCTGAAGTGTGGAGTACCACAGGGTTCTTCTTTGAGCCCTATGCTCTTTAACATATATGTTCGTCCTCTTTCGGACATCATCTGTTCCTATTGCTTCACAATGGTATCCTAAGCAGATGACACACAGATTGTTGTCTCGTTGTCACCCAATACCAATTCCACCTCTAAGAAGCTTACATCATGCATGAGACAGGTGGCTAGCTGGATGGTGGCAAGCTGTTTAAAGTTGAACGGTGACGAAACAGAGGTATTAGTGGCCAACTCTCTTTGGGACAAACTCATTTGGCCTCCTTTTTTGGGAGAGCCCCCCCCATTTCTAAAGATGAAGTTAAAAGCCTTGGTGTCACGTTGGACAAGGATCTGACTATGATTTCCCAGGCAAATAAGATGTCAGGCACATGCTTCGGGCTCCTAAGATCCCTTGGGGAAAACACTTAAATGGCTTCCTTTGGAGTGTCGGAGGACAGTGGTCCAAAGCCTAATCCTCTCACGCCTGGACTATGGCAATTCCTTGTATTTGGGTAGCCCAGCATATGTTATAAAAAAGCTGCAGGTTATTCAAAACGCAGCAGCAGGAGCATTACTAGGCATGCCGAAAAGGAACTTTATTGGTTGCGGGTCAAAAAAAGAATTGAATTCAAATCCCTATGCAATGCCCATAGGTTAAAATACTCCCCAGCCACACATATTCTTCAGCATCTTGTTACTCCACATACAGCCCCAGAGCGCTAGGATCAAACAGCCTAGCCCTTCTTGACGTCCCCAGAATAAAGAAAGCAAAAGGAGGAGGTCGCTCATTCGCTTACCTTACCCCCAAATTGTGGAATACTCTCCCTGCTAAACTCAGGTCACACAACAATTTGTTAAGTTTTAGGAAGCAACTTAAAACTCACCTCTTCACATAACTTTCGGATAACACCCTTCAGTTAACCCTGTGTCTCAGTTGGCTCCTCCTATCAGCGCTGAGAGGCACGTTGTTCGGTAGCTGTTGCGCTCTAAAGGATTACTTAACATAGCCTAACAACTGTACAGGAGCCCTTCCTCCCAGTATACCTTATGGGTACCACTGACATCTCCTTCCTCCTGTCTGACAACCAACTGTCTCAGACCTTCAAGAGTAGGACGGGTCTGCTATCCTTTACTCAAGTCCTCCCTGGAAGGACCCCATGCTCATTGAAGTTTTGACAGGTCAGGCAAGTCCTTCAGGGAAGTTCCCTCCTCTTGAGAGACCAGACTTTCCCCCTGAGGGTTGGGCTTCAGTGTAATGTAATGTAATGAAGTTATTTATAAAGCGCTAGCTGCCACTCCGAAAGGAGCATCCTGGTGCTGGTTAGAGGTGAGAGGTGATTCCCAGGGAGACTAGATGAGGGACAGGCATAGTTCGTCTGTGGCACTGAATATCCATGTTTTCAACAATTTCCTGAATTGGGTTTCATTTTTTTGCAGTCTCAGATGGGTTGGCAACTTGTTCCATGCCTTGGTTCCCAGAACGGCCACTGTCTTTCCCCCTTTGGTTTTACGTCTAAAGGTAGGTGGTTTAAGGAGGTTGGCTGATGAGGACCTGAGGGTTCTTGATGTGATATAGGGAGTAAATCTCTCCGAGAGGACTTAGGTCCTAGTTTGAGCGAGGCTCTGAAAGTGTAACCCCTGCAATCCCCATGGCCAACTTCCACCTCAGTCCCTACACCAGCAATTCCCTTGGAACTATCACCATGTAGGATCTTCCTTCTTGTGCCCCGGCTGTCTAAGTCATTGTACACCCCAGCCTTTCATGGGCCAAGGTTCTTTGCCTGATACCCCCTCCCCCTTTTGGAATTGGGATGTGGCTCTGGGCTGCTTACCTTGGGCATCTTTTGAGGTCTCTTTAGGTTTCTCACTTTTGCAACTTGCCCCCAGCTTTCTCCTGAATGGTGCCAGTTTCACCTTTTTGCTTTCCTCCTTGGGACTTCTTTGGTACCCTAGTGCACACCACACTTATCAGCTATCTCCCCCAGATCCCTAGGGCTAGATAGCTTAGAGTCTACCAGACGCTGGTGTAACGTCTCTGAGGTACAATTTGTAAGAATGTGTTCTTTTACCACTAAAGTGTATTAGTCCTCATAGGTATTTACCTTGTTACCCTTAATCAAGCCCTCTAGTGACTAAGGGTGGGTGGTAAACTCCACTCTGCTGGCGGAGTTTACGGAGTTTTTGTCACTCCGCACTCCACTTGGAGGGCGGAGTTTGGAAAAAACTCCACCCTACCATCGGCGGAGCAGAGTTTACTGGTGCACTAGATAAAGCTAATCTCCATCTCTTACCCAGTAGCACTGGCACACGGCTGCCGCCATCTTGATAAAGGCAGGAGTGACCTTCGGCATGCAGTCACACTGGTCGTTAGCCAGGAAACACTATTGGGTCACATGACGATTCACCAACTCGGCACACGTACAGGACACAGAAATCGCCCATAGCAACAAGCAGACCCTCAATCAGGTCTGGCCTATCCGCCACGGACAACCAATGGCCGGCAGGACACACTACAGTGCATCCAATCAGTACTGGTGACTCGAAAAGTAAGGTGGCTCCCACAACTTGCTACGACCAACGGAAGGACAGTCTGAAGAGTCACATGGAAAAAGCTTGGTGAAGGAGGCCCGCTCATGGCCAGCACTGCATGGAAAGGGAAACAGCTCGAGAAGACAGTGTGTAGCAGACCCCATAGCAACTTGTCGTCACTTCAGGTCTTTGATGTTTTCCATAATATTTTCACCTCGTGCCATCATACCTACCTACTGCAGACTCTGGGACAAGCGGTCAATGGGACAGTGCGGTGCCTCTGTTTATTGGTCTATAGGAGGAGCAGAGGAGAAATTCGCCATCTGCTGCTTCCTATTAACAGATTACACGAGCCCTGCTCAATGAGGAGAGGCTCGTTGCTAAGTATTTTGCCTCTATCCGCTTCCCTTCGGCCGCACCAGCATCGGGCCTGGCTGGAGAGGAATCAATACTATCGTCAGCAGCATCACGCGCTGCCCCATGTAGGTAACGTTGTCTACCGCTGCCTTGTGGCACGCGGAGGCTACGGTAGAGCACACATCTGGCCCGTCACGGAACCTACTTCGCATGCTGCGCTACTCCCATTCACTCCTGTGTTGCTTTGCCGTCGTGGGTGATTTGACAGGAAATTTGTGAATATTTCAGGAGGAGTTGTAGCTTTCGGTGCTGTGTGTTCCCGCGGTGGCCTCAGAAGCAGCAACTGCGCGTTCTCTTCAGAGACTTTCCAGCCACCACCCCGTTGCATCAGGTGGGGCTGTGAGAAACGCGCAATGAACAAATGGAAACATATGTTAACAGATGCACCAAACAAAAGCAAAAACCCATACAATGACACGGACTCACAAAAAAATCTGCGTATAACAGAGGGCCAGGTGAAACAGCGTTAAAAGTAGGACCGGGTGACACTCCGCCACACGCGGAACTCCGCAGAATTTCACTGAGTTTTTGCATCACTTGGCGAAATTCCACGGAGTAGAACTCCACAAGTTCCGCCCACCCTTACTAGTGACTTCACAGAGGAATCTACAAAGTATACCCATGTCTGTGTTGCTCTCTTGTGTGTGGTCTTAAATGTTTATCTATACTCCTCAGGGGTAAGACCAAATAACTCCATGAGTGCTTCCTTCATGTGGGTGTAAGAATCTAGTACCTCATCCTCAAGTGTAAGCAATCTATCTCTCCCTACTGTAGGTATCAGTTCCCATAGTAAGGACCCCCAGTGTTGTGCACTCACCCTCCTCATGCTAAGAGCTCTCTCATAGGATGCTAGCCACTTGTCTATGTCATCCCCCTCAATGTATTTAGGAACAATCCCCTTGGGCAACCTCTGATCATAGGCGCCACCTGGGGTCCCATACCAGCTTGCCATCCTCACTTCTAGGGCCAATTTCTTCTCCTCCATGGCCAGCTTCCTCTCCTGGATCTCCAAGAGGCTGAGCTGGTCTGTTAGGTCTTGTGGTCTCCTCACCAAAGAAGAGCTCCCTTCACCCCCAGAGAGGGAGTTGCCTCTTGATCTGATAGTGGGGACTCCACTCTCATCCCCATCCATCCTCCTGCCCCTCAAACTCTGCTTCACCTCCTTCATCCCCACTGTCGGTGGGGGTGATCTCATTTTCCAGTTGGTTCTGGGCCCTCCTTGATTCTTCCCAAGCTTTGATGGCCTTTGCAAGATCTTCCTTGGATGCAGTGTTTCTAGGGTAAATTCTACTCTTCCTGCACAGGGATCTCATAATAGTGATTTTAAGTGTAGGCAGGGTAGCCAAGTCGATTCCCTTGCTCTCCATCTTTAAAGTATTTTTGTAGAAAAGGGTTTTTAATCTACTAAGACCTTTCTCCTAGAGAACAGGTGCCTTTGGAATTTTTCAGAACTTGGCAAACTCGAGAAGATTTTCTTAATGTCGACTTGGCAGTCTTTTATCAGTGATTATCAACTTATTAGTTATCTGGTACAGCCAAACACAAGGTCTGGATCACACCGCTAGGCACCTATGTGAGGATCTGAGTGTACTATGGCTGTGGTGCCTTATTGTGAAGTACACTCACAAATACCATCTTGGGTTGAGTCAGTTTAGTTTAGTTTACTTAACCTTAGCTCAACTCTGGATAGCTGTGGCTGCGAGCAGTAAGGCTTTGCAAAGGAACTTACAGTGAAGCAATTAACAGCGCGAAACAATGGAATAAGAAAATCACACATCAATAAAAAGACACAACAACAATTTATACAAATATTTTTATGAATTTTTAGATACCTTGATCATTAAAATCCACAGGAGGGTTTAGGAGATACAGATTTTAGAACATGTTATCACTTTTAAAAATCAACCGCAAACAAGCATTGGCAAACGTAAAGTCAGTATGCAGTGGCAGGCTGGGGTCCATTTTATCTCAGTCGCATGCAGGGTGGCACAACCAGTGCAGTAGCCCTGGGTGAATACTGTCTTACATGCCCTGGGTACCTGGGGTACCATATACTAGGGACTTAAAAGTAAGGCAGTACTTGCCATATGGGTGTATCCAATTCTACATAACTTGGTATAGGATTAGAACACTGGAACTGGGGTCTGGTTAGCAGGCCTCAGTGCACTCTCATTGACTAAAAACCCCGCAGCGTCACTCCAAAAATGTGGGGGTGAACATGCAAAAATACGCATTTCCTCGCATGTGTACATACAAATGTAGAAATCACATGTTGCCTTTTGCCAGTCTTGTACTCCTCCCACAGTCAATATCGTTTTATTCCTTGCATTCTAAGAAATGGCATAGTTTGGCCTGTATAAACGAGAAGGCAAAATAACCAGCACGAGTGCAAAGAATAAAAAAAATAAGACTGCATCAAGTGTCAACTCTGGTCCAGGTCACACGTAGCAGTTGGAAGCACCTTATGGTAGCATGGGCATATGGGATCACAGACTCTAGCAGCCTTGGATTCTGTCTCTGGACTGGTCTTTTCTCTAATTAGGTGTGCAAGGTTGCGGCTGAGGGTTGGAATTTAGGCATAGGGATGCCACAAGGTTATCTTTGGCTGGAGTAGGTGCGGGATCCTTGCCCAGTTTGGAGCGCGGCATAGTGAAGGGCGGCCCTCCCTCACTATCACGGTCCTGGGGGGACACTCCGAGGGGCCAGGGGGGGAGATGCTGGCACTGTGATAGGGAGGCCGCACTAGAGTCCTTATGGTCTGGCTGCGACAAGATAGCTTGGAGTTGACTCCCTGTTTATGCCAGCAAGGGCCCCAGGGCACCACAGATCTTCTGGGGCCCCTCGACAGCCACCTCGATGGCGAGCCCCAAAGTTCCAGGGAAAGTCCAGAGGAAGGGTCACCAGACAGCCAAGAGAGGAGAAGGAGAAGTGAGCGAAGATACTGGGTGAGTCGCACAGGTGAGTCCCCCAATACAGGAGCCAGAGGGCTGAGTAGAAATGTTGAAATGCACAGGGGCCAAGGGTAAATGTGCAGTTCTAAGGCCTCAGAGCGTCACATTAGCTGGGCAACCAGTCAAGAGTTAGTGAAGGGGGCAATTCAAGCCCCGTGGCTCAGAACAATGGAGCCGGTGATCAGAGCCCCCAGAGGCACCGCCCAGGGCCCGGCAAGAGAGGGGGGGTAGAAGGCCCTCCGCTGCGCGGCCCCCGCAGCCGACCTCCCCTACCTATGCGCAGCTCTCATGTCGCTCCCCCGTCACTGCAGTGTGTGTCAACGGGTGCAGTAATTCCGGAGGCTCCGCATCCGGCCCATGCGGTGGGGGCAGGCCTGACACCAGAGGCCCCCAAGGTGTCGATGCCAACCAGGCCCGGCCGTCCCCTCCAGGCCACTCAGGCAGCGGAGTCCCGTGGCGCGCAGTAGAGCGGGCACCAGCAGAAGGGTAGGCCTCGGGCCGGTATCAGGGCCAGGTGCATTCGGAGATTAATGGCAAGGGAACTTCAAGGTGCCCCCGGTAGGCCCAGGAAGTGAAGGAGGGGGGGGGAAGAGGCCCCGCTGCGCAACCCCCACAGCCGATCCCTTCCGCTTGCGGTGGCGGGCAGCAGCGGTCCCAGCGAGTGTGTAAAGTCCAGGCCTGGATGGCAGGGTAGAAGCGCCGACGGACCCGGGGGTGTCGGCTCCAGTCAAATGTCGTCGCCTCTTTCGGGTTATCCACTAGAGCCCTGCCGGTCGCCTCCCCCCAGCAACGGGAGCAGATCGCGGGCCACTCGGCTCATCGGGCAAGCATCAGGCTTGAAGGCAGGTACCCCCCAGGCCCGGGGTCCGATGGGGCAGGCTTGCAAGTTCCCAAGGCCAGATCCGCCCCTCTGTCTCGCTGGACGGGTCGCCAGGTTCTCCACCAGGAGCGGCAGTTCCCCACCTCAGCACTGCCCTCAGATGCGCGCCCCCAGGGCCAGAAAGCCCTGACACAAGGGGCCGAAGGGAAGGGGAGGCAGTCCCGCAGCGTTAGGCCTTTCAGCACGTCCCAAGATGGCGGCTGCCCCGGGCGCAGCTGCTCTGTCTCCAGAGATCGGGAATCGCCAGTGAGGACCCTAGCAGATTCCGGGGGTCTTGCAGGGCTCCCAGCGAGTTCTGGGGGCCTCACCCCTACAGATAGGCCCGTCAGGTACTGTTAAGTGCGGCATAAGAGCTGTAGCAGGCAGCGGAGAAGCGGAGCTCCGAAAGCGTGCATCCTACTTCATTCGTGACTTGGCCACGCCCCCGTTAATTAGTTTTTAATTAACTAATTATTTAACTGATTGCGAACTATGTAAGTTGTTCAATACTGATTTAAGTTATATTTTTGTTGTAGGTCGCTGGGCTTGTAGGAAAATAAGGTGGGAAGTTAAATAGAATTAACTAAATCTATTTTAATTTAATGCTAATTTGTTTTTTAAATACATAATATTTGATTATTACATGTGTAAATTTCTTAATATAATAATTATTGTGGGATAGTTGTACTGTTTTATTTCTTTTAAAATGCATTTACATTTTTATATGTTAATTATACATGTATTTGTTTATTCTGTGCTTTTTTTTGGTGAGTAGGTTGGGTAGAAAAAGAGAATATTGTTTCCATTATTTTATATACATATGTAATTTAATTGGTAATTTATTATGAACATTTGTTTATATTTATAATTTCTCAAAAATTCTTTTAACGGTGTTTGTGAAATTTTGTTTGTGCAATTATAATCGTTACTTAAATATTATTTGTTTATTAAAGTTTTAATTGAAATTAAATAATTTCATATTTTTTTTAAGTTACGGATTAATCATGGCATACTATATATATATATGTATACACACACATATATATTTACTGAAAAAACAAAGGTTATAGGGACGTTATAGTTAGGCTCAGATTTCACTCGTACAAAACCAGTGAAATTCAACAGTTATAGTTACCTGAGTTAACTATAACTTACGACCCGAAATGCACTGCTTATGGCCTCACATATTACATCACTCATGACATGGTCAGTGACATCAATGATGATATCTCAAATGAAATCACTGATGACATCATCCTGTGAGTGTGTTTCGTAAATGTTTGTGAGACTTAAAATTATATACTAAGCTACAGCTTAAGTTAAATTACTATTCTTTCTGTACTAGTAATTAGTCATCCTACTTTTAAAATATCTCAGCTGAGTGGCTGTGTGACTGTATCAGTGTGTGAGAGGATGTCTGAGTGGCTGCATTGGTGTGTGAGTGGCTGTTTGGATGTGTTTGTGGGTATGTGAGTAGCTCTATGGGTAAGTGAGGGGCTGTATGAGTGGCTATATTCGAGAGTGAGTGGCTGCATAGGTATGTGAGTGACTGTATGGGTGACAACGTAGCTGTTTAAGTGGCTGTATGGGTGAGGGAGTGGGCATGTGCTTGCCTGTATGGGTGAGTATGTGTTTGAGTGTGTGTATAGGTAAATGAGTGGGTGTGAGTAGCTGTATTGGAGAGTGAATGTCTGTGAGTGGCTGTAATGGTGAGTGAGTGTGTAGTGTAGCTCCTATTTCCCTAATAGGCTCTGCGCATTGGAATAATATATCCTATAGGTTTGACATAGGACTAAGGTCAGTATGTCCCTATCGAGTATATTAAACTTAATTACTTGTGCCAGCTAGCTCAGAGGCCACTAGAAACTCCTTGACGACAAGAAGGGAGTAGTTTCTGGCAGCCGCAAAACATGACCACTTTGTTTCCCTTTAGAATCAGAACGTGTCCCAGAGTCGTGGAAACAATAGATAACTATTTCACTCAGCTCAATCGTGCATGCTTAGTTTTCTCCAAGTTACACAGAAAGAACAGACGGGCGTTTCAATAAAAGATTTATTGAACAGTCTTGTTTCTGGTGTAAGTAAAATGTGCTGTTACGATCACAAGACAGTATGCGAGATAAATAACGTACAGTGTGAGCAGTAGAAATAAATAATACTGCGATAGCATTATCTTTTAGTATATATGCATTTACATAAATGACACAGACTAAAAATGCGAGTACTCATACGATGCGTTTCTAATCTAGTTCTACCCCAATGTACCTAACCTAACCTAGGTGTAGGGAGAGGTATGAAGTAGGTGAAGTATTCCTTACTATGGTATACTAAGAGTATGTTAAGCCTAGTATGCCTAGTATGCCAAGAGTCCCTCTAGGTTCTTGCCAGCTCCATACCTGAAGAATGAGAGAGGTAGGAATCTCTTTGCCAGACTCGAACTCCAACACCCCGCAAGGGAAGTCAGATCACTGGAAGCTGGACTCTCTGCGTGCAGGGATGACAGTGTCTTCTCAGTGCGTCAGGCCGGGAAACGGGCTCCTCTGAAGTCGAGGTCTCCTCTGATTTACACGGGCTAGGGAAGGTATATTTATACCTGAGAAGTACCTAAGAATGTTAGTATTGACGTGAGTCGGACAGCGGAAGACGTCATGAATGAACCCCTAAGGAATAATGGTTCATGCATAATATAGGAGTCCTTGAAGAAATCAATAGTCCTGGGCTAGGGAAACTCCCGCAGCCTAAGGGTCTGTTCTTCATGAACTCGTTGTGACGTTAGGGTGGACGGATGTCAGAGACCATGCCTGTATTTGGAGTGCACGGTTTAATGCCTAAATAAGGGCTGGGATTTTATGCCTATATAAGGGCAGGGCGAATTGTGCCTAAATAAGGACATGATACTGGAAAGCCTGTTTATGGACACCCTAAGAGGAATACAACACCCACTCCACTTTCGTGTGTACGATAATACTAAAGTGCTAAACATTTAAAATGCTAAACATTAAATGGAGTACCGCATATTTAAAAAATATTTCTTAAAAGCATTAAAAAACATAGTAAAAAATGCAAAAGGTACTGTACATCTGAAGCAAATGCTTTTCATTTCAGGCATAAAGTTCGAAAATAAATGCAATTGGAATGAAATAAGCAGTAATATTTACATGTGACAGAAAATGATCGATAAGTTGTTCAAAAATCAAAGTCATTTCATGTCATGAAAATTAATGAACTGTTCTAGACACACAAGATGACTAAGTGTCCGTGGAAGTACCGTGAAGTCTGTACTATAAGGCTAGTTCTACTTTAACCCCTTCGCTGCTAGGCCTTTCCCCCCCCCCTGTGCTAAGCCTTTTTTTGGCTATTTGGGGTAGTGCGCGCTTAGGCCCCTGTAACTTTTTGACCACATAAGGTATCCACGCCAAATTTGCGTCCTTTTCTTCTAACATCATGGGGATTGTAAAGGTACCCAGGGTTTGTGGATTCCCCTGGAGGGGACCCAGAAATTAGCCAAATTACAGCAAAATTTTGTTTTTTTGGGGAAAAATGCGAAAAAAGGGCTACAGATGAAAGCGTCTTGTTTTTTCCCTGCAAATGGCATCAAAAAAGGGTTTGTGGTGCTGAAATCACCATCTTCCCAGCTTTCAGGGACAAGCAGACTTTTGTCAGAAAACCAACTTTTTTTACACAGTTTTGGCATTTTTCTGGGACATAGCCTATTTTTGCTATTTTTTGTGCTTTCAACCTCCTTCAAGTTAATGGTAGAAATGGGTATGAAACCAATAATGGATCCTGGAAAGCCATACATTTCTGAAAAGTAGACAAAATTCTGAATTCAGCAAGGGGTCATTTGTGTAGATCCTTAAAGTTTTCCTTATAGAAACTAACAGTTAAATAAAGGAAAAATTGAAAATTAGTTGAAAAAAACAGCCATTTGTGTCAACGTTTTCACCTGTAACTTTTTCTAATTATGACAGCTATTTGAAAGCAATATACCGTTATATCCGCTGGACCTTTCTGGTTGTGGGGATATATAGGACTTGCAGGTTCACCAAGAACCCGACGAACCCAGAGCCAATAACTGAGCAGCATCTTGCAATGGTTTTTTATTATGTACCGGGTATATAGCAATTATTTTGGGAAAATGTATACATGGAAAAATTGTTATGAAAGACACTTATGTATTTATGAAATGGGAACAAAATGTAGATTTTAGAAACAGTAGATATTTGCACATTTCCGAAATTGGGAGTACCCATACTAGCATGAGAATTATAGGTCATTTTTCAAAATGACTTATTATTTAGACATTGTCTTTCATTTGGAAGGCAGAAATGCATCGAAAGTCAATAGGTAATAACAGTTGCTCTACAATTCTGTGTTACCCTAAGTCTCCCGATAAAAATGGTACCTCACTTGTGTGGGTAGGCCTTGTGCCCACAACAGGAAATGGCTCAAAATGCAACGTGGACGTACCACATTTTCACAATGAAAAATTACCCTTTTTTTGCAAAGTGCCTAGCTGTAGTTTTTGAACCCTAGCTCTGCGGGCACTTAGGGAAACCTAGCAAACCTATACATTTTTGAAAACTAGACACCCAGTGGAATTCAGGATGGGGTGACTTGACTGCCTCCCACCAGGTTCTGTTACCCAGAATCCCTCGCAAACCTAAAAAATTGTCAAAAAAATCACATTTTCCCCACATTTCTGTGGTGGAAAGTTCTGTAATCTGCGTGGATCCACAAATTTCCACCCACCCCGCATTCCCCAAAGTCTTACGAGAAAAATGGTACCTCACTTGTGTGGATCGGCCTAGTGCCTGAGACAGGAACCGGCGCAAAACGCAACGTGGTCAGACCTCAATTTCGCAGTGAAAAATGACCCTTTTTTGGCAAAGTGCCTAGCTGTAGTTTTTGAACCCTAGCTCTGCCGGCACCTAGGGAAACCTAGAAAACCTATACATTCTTGAAAACTAGACACCCAGGGGAATCCAGGATGGGGTGACTTGACTGCCTCCCACCAGATTCTGTTACCCAGAATCCCTCGCAAACCTAAAAAATTGTCCAAAAAAACACATTTTCCCCACATTTCTGTGGTGGAAAGTTCTGGAATCTGCGTGGATCCACAAATTTCCACCCACCCCGCGTTCCCCAAAGTCTTACGAGAAAAATGGTACCTCACTTGTGTGGGTCGGCCTAGTGCCTGCGACAGGAAACGGCGCAAAACGCAACGTGGTCACACCTCAATTTTGCAGTGAAAAATGAACCTTTTTTGGCTAAGTGCCTAGCTGTAGTTTTTGAACCCTAGCTCTGCCGGCACCTAGGGAAACCTAGCAAACCTATACATTTTTGAAAACTAGACACCCAGGGGAATCCAGGATGGGATGACTTGACTGCCTCCCACCAGGTTCTGTTACCCAGAATCCCTTGCAAACCTAAAAAAGTATCAAAAAAACCACATTTTCCCCACATTTCTGTGGTGGAAAGTTCTGGAATCTGCGTGGATCCACAAATTTCCACCCACCCCGCGTTCCCCAAAGTCTTCCGAGAAAAATGGTACCTCACGTGTGTGGGTCGGCCTAGTGCCCGCGACAGGAAACGGCGCAAAACGCAACGTGGTCACACCTCAATTTCGCAGTGAAAAATGACCCTTTTTTGGCAAAGTGCCTAGCTGTAGTTTTTGAACCCTACCTCTGCCGGCACCTAGGGAAACCTAGCAAACCTATTCATTTTTGAGAACTAGACACCCAGGGGAATCCAGGATGGGGTGACTTGACTGCCTCCCACCAGGTTCTGTTACCCAGAATCCCTTGCAAACCTAAAAAATTGTCAAACAAAAAACACATTTTCCCCACATTTCTGTGGTGGAAAGTTCTGGAATCTGCGTGGATGCACAAATTTCCACCCACCCCGCGTTCCCCAAAGTCTTACGAGAAAAATGGTACCTCACTTGTGTAGGTCGGCCTAGTGCCCGCGACAGGAAACGGCGCAAAACGCAACGTGGTCACACCTCAATTTCGCAGTGAAAAATGACCCTTTTTTGGCAAAGTGCCTAGCTGTAGTTTGTGAACCCTAGCTCTGCCGGCACCTACGGAAACCTACCAAACACACACATTTCTGAAAAGTAGACACCCGGGGGCTTCCAGGGAGGTATGGCTTGCATGGATCCCCCAACGTTTCCTTACCCAGAATCCCCTGCAAACTTCAATTTTAGCTGAAAAAATCACTTTTTTCAGACATTTTTGTGTGGGAAAGTGTGGCATCTCCGGGCTCACACAAATTTCCTACCACCCAGCGTTCCCCCAGGTCTCCCGATAAAAATGGTGCCTCACTCGTGTGGGAGGCCCAAGTACCCGCGACAGGCAAGGGCCCAAAACGTAGTGAGGCGACATCAAAATTGCCTATCTCAAAACCACCTGGTTTTGCAAGGGGGGTCACCTGGGTTTTTGGCCCCGTGCTCGGCGGCCATCTAGGGAAACCTACCAAACCCACACATTTCTGAAAACTAAATACACCCGGGGGCTTCCAAGGAGGTAAGGCTTGTGTGGATCCCCCAACGTTTCCTTACCCAGAATCCCTTGCAAACCTCAATTTTAGCTGAAAAAATCACTTTTTCACACATTTTTGTGTGGGAAAGTGTGGCATCACCGGGCTCACACAAATTTCCTACCACCCAGCGTTCCCCCAGGTCTCCCGATAAAAATGGTGCCTCACACGTGTGGGAGGCCCAAGTACTCACGACTGGCAAGGGCCCAAAACGTAGTGAGGCGACATCAAAATTGCCTATCTCAAAACCACCTGGTTTTGCAGGGAGTCACCTGGGTTTTGGCCTGAGCTCGGCGGCCATCTAGGGAAACCTACCAAACCACACATTTCTGAAAACTAGACACCCGGGGGCTTCCAAGGAGGTATGGCTTGCGTGGATCCCCCAACGTTTCCTACCAGAATCCCTTACAAACCTCAATTTTAGCTGAAAAAATCACTTTTTCACACATTTTTGTGTGGGAAAGTGTGGCATCACCGAGCTCACACAAATTTCCTACCACCCAGCGTTCCCCCAGGTCTCCCGATAAAAATAGTGCCTCACTCGTGTGGGAGGCCCAAGTACCCGCGACAGGCAAGGGCCCACAACGTAGTGAGGCGACCTCAAAATGGCCTTTCACAAAACCACCTGGTTTTGCAAGGGAGTCACCTGGGTTTTTGGCCCTGTGCTCGGCGGCCATCTAGGAAACCTACCAAACCCACACATTTCTGAAAAGTAGACACCCGGGGGCTTCCAGGGAGGTATGGCTTGCGTGGATCCCCCAACGTTTCCTACCCAGAATCTCCTGCAAACCTCACTTTTAGCTGAAAAAATCACTTTTTCACACATTTTTGTGTGGGAAAGTGTGGCATCACTGGCCTCACACAAATTTCCTACCACCCAGCGTTTCCATGAGGTCTCCCGATAAAAATGGTGCCTCACTTGTGTGGGAGGCCCAAGTACCTGCGACATGCAAGGACACAAAACATTTTTTGATAGGCAATGTTGATGTTGCCTCACTACGTTTTGGGCCCTTGCCTGTCGCGGGTACTTGGGCCTCCCACACAAGTGAGGCACCATTTTTATCGGGAGACCTGGGGGAACGCTGGGTGGTAGGAAATTTGTGTGAGCCTGGTGATGCCACACTTTCCCACACAAAATGTGTGAAAAAAGTGATTTTTTCAGCTAAAATTGAGGTTTGCAAGGGATTCTGGGTGAAACGTTGGGGGAACCACGCAAGCCATACCTCCTTGAAGCCCCGGTGTCTAGTTTTCAGAAATGTGTGGGTTTGGTAGGTTTCCTAGATGGCCGCCGAGCACGGGGCCAAAACCCAGGTGACCCCCTTGCAAAACCAGGTGGTTTTGAGATAGGCAATTTTGATGTCGCCTCACTACGTGTTGGGCCCTTGCCTGTCGCGTGTACTTGGGCCTCCCACACGAGTGAGGCACCATTTTTATCGGGAGACCTGGGGGAACGCTGGGTGGTAGGAAATTTGTGTGAGCCTGGTGATGCCACACTTTACCGCACAAAAATGTGTGAAAAAAGTGATTTTTTCAGCTAAAATTGAGGTTTGCAAGGGATTCTGGGTACGGAAACGTTGGGGGATCCACGCAAGCCATACCTCCTTGGAAGCCCCCGGGTGTCTAGTTTTCAGAAATGTATGGGTTTGGTAGGTTTCCTAGATGGCTGCCGAGCACGAGGCCAAAACCCAGGTGACTCCCTGCAAAACCAGGTGGTTTTGAGATAGGCAATTTTAATGTCGCCTCACTAAGTTTTGGGCCCTTGCCTGTCGCGGGTACTTGGGCCTCCCACACAAGTGAGGCACCATTTTTATCGGGAGACCTGGGGAAACGCTGGGTGGTAGGAAATTTGTGTGAGCCCGGTGATGCCACACTATGCCACACAAAAATGTGTGAAAAAAGTGATTTTTTCAGCTAAAATTGAGGTTTGCAAGGGATTCTGGGTAAGGAAACCTTGGGGGATCCATGCAAGCCATACCTCCTTGGAAGCCCCGAGTGTCTAGTTTTCAGAAATGTGTGGGTTTGGTAGGTTTCCTAGATGGCCGCCGAGCACGGGGCCAAAACCCAGGTGACCCCCTTGCAAAACCAGGTGGTTTTGAGATAGGCAATTTTGATGTCGCCTCACTACGTTTTGGGCCCTTGCCTGTCGCGGGTACTTGGGCCTCCCACACAAGTGAGGCACCAATTTTATCGGGAGACCTGGGGGAACGCTGGGTGGTAGGTAATTTGTGTGAGCCTGGTGATGCCACACTTTCCCACACAAAAATGTGTGAAAAAAGGGATTTTTCAGCAAAATGTCAGGTTTGCAGGGATTCTGGGTAAGAAAACGTTGGGGGATCCACGAAAGCCATACCTCCCTGGAATCCCCGGGTGTCTACTTTACAGAAAAGTGTGGGTTTGGTAGGTTTCCTATGTGGCCGCCGAGCCCCGGGCCAAAAACCCAGGTGACCCCCCTTGCAAAACCAGGTCGTTTTGAGATAATGTGTTTATTTCTGCAGCGTGAAAATTTTGGCACAATATTGCAAGGAAAATGTGACAGACATTTTGAGGTTTGCAGGGCATTGTGGGTAACATAACTTGTTGTGATCCACAAGAGAGATATCACCATGTACTCCCATGGGTGTTTCGTTTACGACAATATCTACAGTTGGTAGGTTATTCTTAGATGGAATGTACACCTTGGCAGACAGACTAAAAAGACAAAGATTACTGCACAGCCATCTATTCCTCAAGCACACACACATACTGGTTGGATTTGGCACGAGGGCAAGTGATGGTTCAGTATATACAATTTTATTAACAAGAGATTTCACAAAAATGAAATGCACTGTCAATAATTGAAAGGACAAAAAACTGAACCAGTGACTTGCAGCTCGTGAGCTGTAAAGCCACGTCAAGGCCCCAACCGCTTTACAGGCCATTCACACACCTTTCATACGTGATACACACAAGACCATTCACACCACCAGCCACGAAACAAAAATATTACTGCACAGCCATCTAATCCTCAAGCACACACACATACTGGTTGGATTTGGCACGGGGTGAGTGATGGTTCAGTATATACAATTGTATTAACAAGTGATTTCACAAAAATGAAATGCTCTGTTAATAATTGAAAGGACGAGAAACTGAACCATTGACTCACAGCTCGTGAGCTGTAAAGCCACGACAAGGCACCAACCTCTTTACAGGCCATTCATACACCTTTCATACGTGTGACACATACAAAACCATTCACACCACCAGCCGCGGGCCCATCACATTACAACACTCAGACCAGCAGACAGCGCCATTAAAGGGCCCATCACTTTCACACGCCCACATTCCTAACACAGCAACCACACAAGCTGATGGATTGCGTGGAGTGTCGCTCGGCTAGCAGTGTGTGTAGTGACCAGCAGCAAGTCACTACTCACACACCGCCAGCCGAACGCCAGTCCACGCACACCGCCAGCCAAGCGCCACTTCACGCACACCGCCAGCCAAGCGCCACTCCATGCACACCGCCAGCCAAGCGCCACTCCACGCACACTGCCAGCCAAGCGCCACTCCACGCACACAGCCAGCCAAGCGCCACTCCACGCACACCGCCAGCCAAGCGCCACTCCACGCACACCGCCAGCCAAGCGCCACTCCACGCACACCGCCAGCCAAGCGCCACTCCACGCACACCACCAGCCAAGCGCCACTCCACGCACACCGCCAGCCAAGCGCCACTCCACGCACACCGCCAGCCAAGAGCCACTCCACGCACACCGCCAGCCAAGCGCCACTCCACGCACACCGCCAGCCAAGCACCAGCCTACACACACCACCATCACATTTAGGATTTTTTTATACAAAAAAGAAAACACAAACAAATTGCAAATAGATACAAATCTACTAACACAAAATCAGAAACTAAATACATTGCACTAATGCCAACCTTGAAACAGAACAACAATTCTTAAACATTACAGACCAGGCAGTTCACTTTACCACTCATGGTTGCTCCCAATAATTCTTTTGCTTGTGGTACGCTCTATAACAAGCATGCACACACAGCCCAGGGTTAGAAGGACACTCAGGGCAGTACATACGAGTCTCCTTCCGCGTACCTCTTCGCCAACAGACTCTACATCTCCTAGTGGGAAAGTCTTTTGAGGGTGTAGGAGGAATGTGATCAGGAAAGTGGCGAACTTTCAATCAAGCCACATCCTCCACCACTCCAACTCTAGGAACACTTGCCTGTTCCACAACAACAAGGCTGCCTATGACAGACTCCTGAAACTGAACAAAAGTCAACTTTGACGCAGGAGAACACTCCTTGAACACAACAAAAGCATTGAAAGTTGCTAAATTGAAGAGATGGATGGCCAACTTCTTATACCAAATGTAAGCCTTACGAATAGCAGTGTAAGGTTCCAACCTCTGATCTACTCTATCAACACCACCCATGTGCTTATTGTAGTCTAAAATGCACACAGGTTTGCGCACTTCAGCAATCTGACCCCAAACAGCCACAGGTGAAGTACTCTCATCATGGATGGTAGTCAGCATGTACACATCCCTCCTGTCCACAAATTTCACAGCTAGTAGTTCATCACTACGCAAGGAACTGCACTGTCCCCTCTGAAGTTTTTTGCAAACAAGCTCTTTTGGATAACCTTTACGGTTAGAGCGGATTGTGCCACAAGCAAAAGTGTCCACTTTGAACAATTCCTTAAACAATTGCACAGCAGTGTAGAAGTTATCAAGGTACAATTGGTGGCCTCTGTTAAACAGTCCTCTAGCAAGATCCCACACAATTTTCTCTGAAACTCCAAAAGTGGACGGACAACCAGGGGGTCAATAGTGGAATCCCTACCAGTGTACACACGCAAATTAAAAACATATCCTGTCCTACTCTCAGACAACATATACAGCTTAATTCCATAACGTGCCCTCTTGCTAGGAATGTACTGCCTAAAAACCAAACGGCCCTTGAACAGGACCAAAGACTCATCAATAAATATTTCTTTCCCTGGAGTATAGATCTCTGAAAATCGATCTACAAAGTGATCAAGAACAGGCCGAATCTTAAAAAGACGGTCACTTTCAGGGTGATCTCGTGGCAACGCCAAACCATTATCAACAAAATGCAGCATCCGAAGCAAAAGTAAATACCGATCACGAGTCATAACTGCAGGAAATATGGCCGTTGCCATCAAGGGACTGGTAGACCAATATGAACCCATGGACGGCTTCCTTATCAAACCCATCAAAAAAGTCAAACCCAAAAACTTCTTCATCTCTTCCAGATTTGTGGGACTCCACCGGGTAGCTCTAGAATGGGGCCTAAGTCTGGCACTGTTGTCCCTCAAAAACTGTTCAGCATACAAATTAGTCTGCTCAACAATCTCACCCAAAAATACATCATCCATAAACAACTGAAAATACTGTATAGGCAAATAATGTTCACAATCCACTCTACACCCTGCATAACCACTAAAGGCAGGCAACACCGTCTGCACCATGTTTGGATCAACCCAGAGTCCAGCACTTCCAGTAGGAAGCCTAGCAGCCCCACGCTGCAATCCAGATGCCTCTTGCACCATCGGCACAGTAGTATCCTCCTCTAAAACAGGCACTTCATCCGCACTGAGAGTAGATTCATCCACACCGAGAGTACCTTCATCTGCACTGAGAGTACCTTCATCATCCGATGACTCCATGTGGAGAGAAAACTCACTGCCTGAATCTTCCCCTCCTTCCTCTCCCTCAGACGCACTGCCAGTCTCATAATCCTGCTCAGAGGAAGATTCAAGAAGCAAACCAACCACCTGCTGAGCAGTCATTCTACGGCTAGCCATAATGCTTACTAATAAAGGTTACTTGTCAAACAAGTCAACAACAACAAACCCTTTGTAAAAAAAGAAATAAACAAAATGTAGCTTTATCACAAAGACCTATATACTCCAACACTATACCACTCACGTGACAGAAGCAGCTAGACTCACCACCACCTACTCTGCACAGACACAGTGAAGATCAACAATATCCCACTAAAAAGAAGAAAAAAAAATTACACATAAGACAATGCAAAACATCGCAAAGAATTTCATGCTCTGAACACTAACAAATATGCTGCCATTATGACACCACTTACAAAAAAATTCATTCATGCATGACAAAAATACTCATTTGGAGTACACACAACAAAAATATTTTTCTTACCAAATAAATGCAATTACGCAAAACTGCAGAACAACCACTGCCGAAACCGCAAACAGGAATCAAAAGCTTTACACTAGAATAAAAAGGAGAAAAAAAACATTACAATTATAAAATGCAAATAATGCACCAGTCCACACACAATCCACCAGCCAAGCTAAGGGGTAGGTGTGCCAAAGAGTATAAATACAATATTCACCCCCGTAAAGGGGAGCAACCCTTGCCCTTTTGGTCACTCCCCAACACAAAAATTAAAAAACCCTGGTGACTACTGGCTTCTGCCTTCCTTGGGGGCAGATGGGCCTTAAAACATACTGCTATTCTGCCACCCAAAGAGGGCAGAAATGGCCACAATCATCCTCCCATAAAGGGGAGCGACCCTTGCCCAAGGGGCTGCTCCCCAACATAAAAAAACCCTGGTGGCCTAGTGGACCTACAAAAAAACAAATCAGCCAATCTGCTCCTCAGGATGGCAGAAACGTCCAAATTAATGCTCCCCAAAGGGGAGCAACCCTTGCCCAATGGGCCACTCCCCTCAAACAAATCCCTGGTGGTCTAGTGGGCCCAATGTTTTAAAAAAACATGGCGATCTGCCCTCCTGGGGGGCAGACACAGCCACAAATATTGCCCCCAAAGGAGAGTGACCCTTGCCCAAGGGGTCACTCTCCACAAATAAATGCCTGGTGGACTAGCGGGAAGATACCTTACGGTATCTTCTGCACACGATCTCTCACTACTCAACTCTACTCTCAACTCTATTCACAACTGGATGTTAGATCACCAACTCATTCTGAATCCCGCCAAAACTGAATTCCTCCTCCTCTCTACCTCTCTCTCACCTCCTCCTGTTCAATCTTGGATGGATCAGCTGAACCTACTCAACAACAAACACATCATTGTCGACAGCGCTAAATCCCTAGGTGTCATTCTTGACAAAAGACTCAACCTAATCTCCCACATCAACTCTATTGCTAAGAACGCACGTTACCAGTTGCGCCTTCTACGGGGGATCCGTCGGTTCTTCCCGGAGAAAGACTTAAAAACCTTGGTACAATCTCTGGTTCTCTCAAGACTGGATTATTGCAATTCTCTTCTGACGGGCCTACCCAAATCCCACCTCTCCCCTCTCAAATCCATCCTCCATTCAGCAGCTCACTTCATTTCAGGGTCTAAACGAAGCGACCACGTCACTCCTATCCTGTCCTCTCTTCGATGGCTTCCGATCGAGGCAAGATCTATTTACAAAACTGCCTGCATCACACACAAAGCCTTACACACCTCCTCCCCTCGTTACCTGGCAAATAAATTGAAATTGTCCGGTGGCTCTCGCCCTTCTCGCAATGCGGAAAAGCTTCTGCTTGAGCCCCCCCCGTCTTCAAAAAGGGAAAGATCGATGGCGCAATCCTTCTCAGGAAATGCGGTGAGAATCTGGAACTCGCTTCCCCCATTGCTCCGTGCCACCTCCTCTACCCGGATCTTCAAAGCTGACCTCAAATCTCTTCTCTTCCAAAGACACTTTCAGAACTAATACTTTCACTCTCAGCCCCCTCTAGGAAGTTCGCTCTTCATTGTAAATTTGTACTTTTTCCTGTACATTCCTCACCCTTGCGTGCTGTGTTGGATTTAATGTTTGTGTACCCTTCATTTTAAGTCTCCTGTTTAATTCACGCCCTCTCTACTCCCTCAAGGAAGTTTTTCCACTATAGGAAATTCTGTACTCCATGCCTATAGAAGTGCCTTCCCAGTGTGTTCTGAGTGACTGCCACTTATTGCAGTATTATACCTCTATTTGTATTTTGTATCTCATGTATGCACACGTGTCACTTTTTCCTCTTGTAACGCATACCTCTTTTTGTATCTTGGTTGTTTTGTTATTTGCACAATTGTCACTTTTCCTCATGTAATGTAACGTTTCCTTTTGTATTATGCTCACTTGTAACCTTCTCCTCATGTAATGTTACTGTCCTATTGTGAAGCGCTCTGACACCTTCGGGTAAAGTCCACGCTATATAAAAAGGCATTAATTAAAATAAATAAATAAAATAAAGGGCACTATCATTTGGCCGATCGGCCACAAACAAAGCCCCCAAAGGGGAGTGACCCTTGCCCAAGGGGCCACTCCCCACCGTTTCTCCCTGGGTACAATACGAAAAACTGCCCCCCCCCCCAGGGGGGCAGAGCACAAAAACATATGGCCCCCAAAAGGGGAGCGACCCTTGCCCAAGGGGCCGCTCCCCCAAACAGTATTTTCATTTACATTTTTTTAAAAAAGAATTCCCTGGTGTCTAATGGGAATTCCTGCTGCACGATCGCATGATCGTGCAGCAGGAATGCACAAAAGAGGCATCGGGGGAAAGGAAAACCCTTTCCTTTCCCTCGATGCCTCTTTTGTTTCAAACCCCCCCTCCCCGGAGCCAAAACTCACCTGATTTCCCCGACGCGCTGGAAGCAAATGGCTTCCAGCGCGTCGGGGAAGAAAGGGAAACCCTCAATGACGTCAGCGAGCCTCGCGCGCTGACGTCATTAATGGGGGGGAGGGGGGCGGGGGGAGGCCCTTCCCCTGCCTTCCCCCAAAAAAACACAACGATCGCATTCCCACGGGGGGAGCGCCAGCGCTTCCCCCGTGGGTGGGTCTTATGACGAGCTGGACTCGTCATGAGCACACGACCACTGTGTGCCATGACGAGTCCAGCTCGTCATAAGCATCGAAGGGGTTAAGTCCTACCTAAAGATATAGACCCGGAGGGAAGATTTTTTCGTCCTTGAGACTAAATTGGATGGCTTCTCACTCATAATAGGCAGCATTTACTCTCTCAGCTCGAATCAGCTCAAATTTCTACACTGTCTCTCCTCCCATCTAGGTAAATTGGGACACGTTCCATGGCTATTGGGAGGAGTTTTTAATTGTGTCCTAGACTCCTCCTTGGATTGCTCACATCCCCCACTTCCCTGTGCCCTTACCACCTCCAACATACAGAGCCTGGTTTCTTGGCTCCGACATTGGTCCTTACAGGATGTATGGAACTGCCATAACTCTGGTGTTCGCCTTTACTCCTTTTACTCCCCAGCCCGCAATCTCTATGCTTGCCTGGACAGAATTTTATCTTTAGAGGCTCTCTCTAGAATTCCTGACTCAATGGATATCAGCGCTTTCATGAGTTGAGGTTCTAAGACCAAGCTGGAATCTCCTCACTTTTCCAAGATGGCCAACTTCAACAACTTCAAACTCTGAGTTTGACCTCCATGAAGACCAGTTCCTTACTTATGCTCAGGAATGGCAGGCTATTCCAAGCCAACCACTCAACAACTTGTACACACCCTACACATAATTGGCTGTCTAGAGCCCTTGTAGCTCACACTCAGACCTCCCTAAAATCCTTGAGAGAGATGTGGGAGGAAGAATTGAGCAGGGCCCTACTTGACAAAGTGTGTGAGAAAACCCTGGAGTATCTCTATAGAATTTCTAGGAATGCTCATCTAAAATTGATTACATTTTACATATTACATAGAATTTACCTATCCTCTAAAAGGCTACACAAAATTCTCCCCAAGGCTTTAGACGCATGTGCCAGATGCAGCTCCCCACTTCCAGACTTTAAACACATGCTATGGGACTGCCCGCAACTGCGATCTTACTGGGCAGAGGAACCTCAAAAGCTTAGCTCCAATACGAAGTTACCAAATGTAGACAATTGGGAGATACGGGCCCTGGGAATATACAAACACCCCAAGAAGCACAAGGTGGTCACTCACTTTAATAACCTGTCCCTGATCCTTACAAAATGCACCCTCAACATGGAATGTAAAAGCCCACAGCCCCACTCCAGAGTAACCTGGAGACAGGTGCTGAATACATGTGCTAGAGCTGAAGCAGTGGTCCTTCCAAGGGAAGAGGCTAAGGAAATATGGCGCTAGATGATTGTCCAAGAGTGGGATCAATTGCTTGTCAAACTAGTGGTCCCACACAGTGGTGATACCGCGCCCTCCTGAGCTTTCCTGTTGTCCAGTCCCATCTCGTATAACAGTAAACCCCTTTATCCTAACCGTGGCAATGTGACCTTGGCAGACTGCATCTGTCTTTAGTTGGCTGGATGAGCCCTTCCATTGCTTATAATCCCCCTCCCATCTATTTGATCCAGAACCTCCCATAACACCGGATTCTCCAGCCTCCATATCCCAGTGGTTCCGCCCACTGGCCCATAACCTCAGCTCCCTATTCAAGATCCTAAAACCCCTGCTTTCCTCTGGGTTTCCAGGTCCCTACCCCATCTCCTTCTACCCAGATAGCCACAGCCTATTCTACTCTCATTCAGCTTCATTCGCCTGTATATGCCTGAGCTCACTCTTTACGCATTGCCTTGCAGTTGTATGATTGAATATGAGATTGTCTCTGGTGTATGTCTTATTAAGACATAATGCTTAGAGTTTAAAAACACTGTTAGCTCTCCACCTGAAATGACAACTCAAATGTGGTTCGACATGCTACAGTGTCTATTTTGTTGGTGGTTTCTATCTTTACAAAAAACAATTAAAGACATTTTAAAAAGTGGTACAAGATGTACTCCCTAAAGTCACAATACTGGGAGTGGGCGATCGAGATGTACCAAATGAATCAGCCTGGGTATGGCTTAATTAAATCAGAACACGAAGGGGTAGGCGCGTCATATGCAGGAGTTTTGGCTACTTTGCTCATATTGCAAGAGTGCTCTTTGGTGGCTGTTAAGGTCCAAATTAGCTCAGCAGTATGTGCTACATTGTGAAATCTGTCAACAGACAATGACATGGAAGGAAGTATTGCAGGGCTCAAGGGCGCTATGTCCTGCTCCCCTCCCATGTAAAAAAAAAAGAATTCCCTGGTGTCTAGTGGGCATTCCTGCTGCACGATCGCATGATCGTGCAGCAGGAATGCACAAAAGAGGCATCGGGGGAAAGGAAAACCCTTTCCTTTCCCTCGATGCCTCTTTTGTTTCAAACCCCCCCTCCCCGGAGCCAAAACTCACCTGATTTCCCCGACGCGCTGGAAGCAAATGGCTTCCAGCGCGTCGGAGAAGAAAGGGAAACCCTCAATGACGTCAGCGCGCCTCGCGCGCTGACGTCATTGATGGGGGGGGGGGGGGGGGGAGGCAGGGGAAGCCCTTCCGCTGCCTTCCCCCAAAAAAGCCCATAACAATCGCATTCCCACGGGGGGAGCGCCAGCGCTTCCCCCGTGGGTGGGTCTTATGACGAGCTGGACTCGTCATGAGCACACGACCACTGTGTGCCATGACGAGTCCAGCTCGTCATAAGCATCGAAGGGGTTAAGCAGATTGAAGTGCCATTTTCGTTCGAAAAATGGGGAAAAAAGTTCAATTTTGGTAGAGATCCAAGTTTTTTGAAAATGAAGGCCAAATTGTTACTGCATCTCTGGAACACTGTATGCTGAATCAGAGTCAGTTTACGGGTCTGGTGTAAACATGAGATCATCTATTTCTATAGACAAAACATCATCCACTGAAGTTGGTGTCAGTTGGAACACCTCGTGTAGTAGATTAATTGCACAGAGATGAGAAGCATCGCTTCCAGCATAGGTTGCCGCAGCAATGTTCGCGTCCGTTGTTACCTGTGTGCCTGTAGATCTTTCTCGTACCTCAGCAGGAGCCGGAAGCGTCTGTGAGATCTCAATGAATGCTAACATCAGGATTGGTAGCCTCTGGGGACAACACAGAGCATGGGCCGTTATCGGGACCAGCAGAGTATCGACGTCCGTTGGCGTTGCTGATGGAAATGTGAGACAAGTGTCTAACACGCATTCTTCACCGCATAGCAGGCATCGTAGAACAGGTAAGATGCAATCTTGCCAGATTGGTCTGAATGACAGGAACCACGTGGTATTCAAGTCCCGTAGACGAGTCATGCCCAATAGCTGTACTTTTCGCTCACGACACTTTCGTTCAAGGAGAGCTTTCTCCATTTCGCTCGGAGTGATGTCTGCGAATAGGCTGGCCATAGCGCAATAGCAGGAAGAGAAATAGAATTCCGGCAAGTGCTAGAATTAATGGTATGCCACCAAACACCGAATGTGCAAAGTTCGGGATGATTCCGAGTATTGCCTGGAAAGGTGCCTACAGACCGGAGCAGATGCTCTTAAATACATGTACAATTCCGGTTGTATCAGACATATTGAAGATACGTCCTATAATTTCTACGAAATGTATAGGGCAGTTTGTACGTATTAAAGTCTGTATCTCAGCCGAAGTCCTTGCTACTTGTAGATCATAGGTTTCTTTGGCCGAGGTCAAAGGCACTGTTTGCTGTAAAAGCATGGCTTTCATTCTGCTCAAAGTATCAAATCTTATAAAAGAGACGTTCAGCGAAGGCCATAGAGGCGACTCCCTGACTGTGTCTATTGGGGCAAACAATACTTGCATACAGCAAGTGACCCTGGAGTTGACCGTTACTAGATATGGGATGCCTGGCAGCATGCCGCAGCAACTCTGATCATTCAACATGAGGTAACTCCCATTAGAAAGTTGTCCAAACGTTGGATTAATCACAGCAGCTGGTGTACCCTGCTGATGGCAAGACAAATTTGCCACAGAACCATTACAAGCCCCGTGTAAAGATATGTCCTGACATATAAGTGAACCGCTCAGTGCACGTTTACAGTGTGTACCGCTCAAAAACACGTCACGATCCCCACTCCAACATCTATATGTATACGGTAAATCCCAAGATGTCTTAATGTATTCCTTACCCAACCTTTCATATTTGCCTGCTTGCATTTGTCTGAGGCAATACTGAAACTGAAAAGTAGTCACAGGTAATGTTATTTTGCCATGAATAAGCCATTCTGTAGCTGGTTTTTCTGCCACTGTGAATGGTAATTTTTCCAGTTTTTCAATGCTCAGCACTGTATACCTTGCTCCTCTTTGTGCCAATTCGATCTGTTTATCAGTCAGATTGTATTCTGCAAACAGATCTGACGTGTTGATAAAACGCCAAGGCACATAGCCCGCTCGCAAAGATTGCAGCGTCCAGCTTAATAACACAATAGAACGTAATTGAGACTGACCGTTTTGTAACATCGCCAAATCTTGTTCTAGTATGTCGATAGCAGAGGATACAATGCCATCCAATGAATATATTCTGGAGGACAAAGTTGTTAACCCATTGTCGACCACAGAGAGTGTTTTCTCTAAATTAATACGATCAAGTTCACGTATTCGTTCTACGGCCTCCATCTGTGATACTTTCCATGCTTCATTATAGGCAGCATAAATGCCGGCATATATGAAACGTTTTTGGCGCGGTTTTCTTGGTCCAAGCAATAATTCCCTAAGGTCTGCGTCCTTTTTAAGTAAGGATAAGTATTGTTTCACATCCTGTAGTGTAGACTTCTGCAGCCAATCGAGGCATAATTTTCCTACACTGTATGTTGTTACTACCCCGGATGTTGTCTTTGGACGTATCTTGGGTCTGGCCTATTAATAGTAAAGCCCTGAGTTTTATTCAGGAATCTTTCCTGACAGTTATTCGTGTCTGTGGGCCAGATCAACCATTTTCTCCAATCAGGATTAGATCTGTTGAGTTGTAGTATATTGTCAACTGTCACCACTGCATGTGTATCGTTATCACGTGCAGGTATTGGTACAGAAGGTGTGTTCATCTCCTTGATCTTGGCTAATCCAAGACAAGATGTTTGTTGGATGGTTTCATTCAAGAACATTATTTGTTCAGGGATGATACAGGCTCTAATTAAAGCTTCTATCCCCTGCACTTGCCAATCTTTAGTACCCCAGACAGTTTTTGTGTCTATTGTGTCTTTCCATAAGTCGAAACCCTGTCTAGACAGTTGGGCAATAAATGCTGCAGAGTAAATCTGTTTTGTATTAGTTAACATAATTTTCAGTCCTGTTTTGTTTACATTTTTATAGTAAAACGTTTCTGGATCAGATGTATTGTAACCTGAAAAATATGGAAACTTACTAGCAAATGTTTTTGAACTACCTTTAGGTGGTGTAGGACAATGTTCCCATTGGTTAAACATAAACACATTTCTTGGATATGCAGATTTATGCAAATAATGATGACCATAGTGGTTATAACAATACAGTTGTTCATAGTCTGATGAACCCTCTAAATATTCATTTTTAGAAAATGCAGCAGATTTTTCTAGGTCATACATTATGTCGTTAATAGTCTCAAAGTCCCAATCATCAGAATAGGTACTGGACGAAATTAGATCACTTAGTGAAATTTTAAACAAATGTGGAATGTTCAATTGTTCCGTCGGGCCGAAGATGTCAAAATCTGTTTTGTCGCACACTATACCATCCTGTATAGGAACGGCTGTGATGTTCACTGATGACAAGTCTCTTGCTTCACGATGGGAAGATTTATGAGGTTTCAAAAGTACGTTCACGTCTTTTCTTTCAGTATTCACATGGATGTATCTGCCACTTATAAGCACGCTCACAGTTGTAACCAAAGCTAGCCAGAGCAGGAAAACAAATAGTCCAGATATAATCCAGAGTTCAATCCATGGAGAAACCAAATAAGTCTTTTTCAGAAAGTGAAGAAAGTCTTGTACTTGCTGTTTGAGTTTGAATGATGCTGGCGTCGTTTCAGGTTCACTCGGATCTTCTGAGAACGTATCAAAGTTAATGAAATAGCCAGAAGCAGTTCTATCAATTGTTGGAATTGCATCAGGATTTGTAGAAATCACTGGAACCAGTTGATCACTTGCTACATTGGTGTAGACAGGCGTATTTGGACGAACTGTTACTTGGTTTTCAAGAGGGATGAGTTCCATAGCGTTGTTGCTTACTCCTCCATCTGTTACAGCTGAATTCTCGATTGTTATCAGTCTTTCAGTCTGAACCTCTTGGATAGTAGCGAGAGGAGTGCGTCTGCTACTAGGTCGGAGTCCACGAGGCCTACTATTTAGTATTGGCCACATACTGTGGTTTGATCAGGTCGATGGACACAAATCTTTTCTCCTTTCTTCCAGCAAGGGGCGGCAGAAGTACTGTTCTTGTTCCTTGAACTGCTAGGACAGGTACTGGTTGTCTGTAAGAAGGTCCAAATTCCTTCTTGTCCGCAATCTTTTCTCTGACTAGATCCCCAACTTTTGGAATCCAGACAGGCCTTGCTGGGACTGCCGATTTTTCCCCAGTGGTGGTTGGCTGTAGGAATACGTTGCTTTGTTTCGTTCTTAACTCATTCAGTTCCTGTAGAACAGCCAAACGATCTTTGATATCAAACGGTTTATTTTCCACCACTGTGCCTACGTGTTCAAGGTCTGGTACCCACATTCTTGTCCCAAATAGGACCTCATATGGAGTGACCCCCCCTAGAGAACTTCTTGGCAGATTGTTCAATGAGCGCTGGACCCCATTGAGATGTTTGACCCACCCATCACCCGAACCTAATACCCTAGCTGTTATAGACTGCTTTAAGTCCCGGTTTTTCCTTTCCACAACCGAATTTCCCTCAGGATGGAATGGAGAGGAGTACCGCAATGCAACGCCCAGACTGGCCATGGCTTCTTTGTAAGCCTGAGAGCTAAACGCAGGACCCTGGTCAGAATGTAGCGTGCCTATTGCGTATGTGCCGATAAAGACTCGCAAATCTTTTATAACAGTTCGAGCGTCAGCCGAGCGCTGAGGCCATATCCATAGGAACCTAGAGCATGAATCCACTGCAACCATGATATATTTATAGTTACCGTCCCTTTGCAAGGGACCGCAGTGGTCCAGGTAAACACAAGCTAATGGTTTGTCTGAAATTAACAGGGGTGTCTGCGCAGGACGTTTCACTGTTGAGACTTTCATCTGTTGGCAAATATCACATTCTAAAACATAGTTCTTAGTTTGTTTCCGAATGCCAGGCCACCAATATCTTTGCTTGAGTAAAGATACTGTCGCTGAAACACCTGCATGGGCAGAAGCTATCCCTTCGTGTGCTGCTAGGATTAGTCCTAATCTGCGTTCCTTGTTTGGAATTACCCTATCCCCCATTCCAGGGATTCGAGCAAAAGGAACGTTGTTCGCATCAATTACATAAGAGTTCTTGAGTGGAAACTTTTTTGGTAACGCTGCACTGCTGCCTTTGCTTGAAGCATTGACAGCCAACATTATCTCACCGTCTATTTTTGTTTTTGAACGAGTGATCGCAGCTACGGAAGCCGTCTGCACAGCCCCCTTTGCGGCTTCGTCAGCCAATGAATTCCCTGCAACGTGAACGCCATCACGTTGATGACTCAGTGTGTTGATCACGTGAGCCCTTGGTAGTTCGTTTTTCAACTGAACTACTTGTTCCCAAAGTGTTTTGTGCTTTATTGTGCCACCTTTCGCATCTTTGAAACCATTTTCAAGCCAGTTTTGCATATATTCATTATACGACTGAACACAGTAAAAGTAATCGCACACTATTAGTGTGGGGAATTCTCGATCTGTACTTTCAAGTGCCAGTTTGAATGCTTGTAGTTCAGCTCGCTGAGCTGTACAATCTCCTAGAGATTGAGTTTTTGTGACCATAGGTCTGAAGATGCCATTTCGCATGCGACCTTTAACGATTGCACACGCTGCACTATAAGCTTGCTTACTCCCTGTTGCGGATTGTGCTGATCCGTCAGTGTAAATTATGAATTCGTACTGATCGAGAGGCAGAATTTCAGTAGGCAGAGGACATTCATGTTCGTATTGCAGGAATGCTTGTGTTTTTAAATCTGGATCAAAAACATATTCAACATCTGTTGCAGCAAGAGAATTAACCCATTGTATCCATCTTGGATGTAATGCTTTAGCATTTGGAATGCTTGCTTTTGTGACCGCTTCTAAAGCTGGTACCGGAGTTACGACAATAATGCGTTTCCCTTGGGCTAAGGCTCTTTCTTTTGCTACAGCGGTTTGAACTGCTGTCAGAATTTATTCAGTTGAACTGAAGCGCATTTCCGCTTGTGTGTACAAATGAGATTTGTATGCGATTGGTATTTTCTCACCCTCATTGAAGGTTAAGTAGGTGACTCCGCATTGACCCGAAATTATTCGGATCACCAAATTTCGTTGACTTACACGTGTTTGTAAGTGATTTGTTGCTAACATGTTAGCCTGGAGTGAACGCAAGATTTCTGTGTGTTCCTGTGTCCAGTTTCTGATTGAAAAATCAGGTTTGATTAGTGTGTAGAGAGGTTTAACCCTTTCTGCGTAATTTAGGATGTATGTTCTTCCAAAATTTAGGAAACCCAGGATGGATTGTAAGTTTTTAGCGTTTTTGGAGGTTGGAGCAGCGCACATTTCTCTAGAAAGTTAGCTGCCAAGCTCTTGCCTTCACTTGAAAGCTCATATCCTAGAAATAGGACATTGAGATGGGCAATTCTGGACTTTTTAAAGTTGAACTTGTAGCCCTCAGAGGCGAAACCCAGTATAATGGTGCTCACCCTGTTCAAGTGTTTTTCCAGGTCATCGTCTGTCAGATAGATGTCATCGACATAGGACAATGCCTCATTGTCATAAATTTGTAGTAACTCCGTTACCCTCGCTGAGAATAAACCTGGGCTGTTCTTGAACCCTTGTGGGAGTCGACATAAGTGACGCTGGGTCCCCATTATGGAGAATGCTGTTAATACCTGCTTTCAGATGCTATGTTTTGACAAAAGAAACCATTTGAGATGTCTAATGTTGTTTTATATTTTTTACGCACAATGTTATTCATTAATGCTGTGCTATGTGCATTTTGCACTGCAAAAGTTTTAGAACAAGTGTTTAGGTGTCTGTAATCCAAAACTAGACGATATGTATTGTCTGGTTTGGAGACAGGAAACAAAGGATTGTTCATTGAGGAGGTGCATGTTTCAATCACCCCTTGATATTCAAGTCGATCTAAGATCTCCCTGACCTGTTTTTTAGCTTCTTGCTTTATTGGGTACTGCCGTTGTGCAGTTGGTTCATGTTTCAGATGTATCTTATGGTGAGGTGAGTCCTCATCCCATCCTACATGATTTTTATATAATGCTGGGGCCTGGGCCACTGCCCATTTCCTGGCATATGTATATCTTAGGTGCATTTGAATATGGTTGGAGAAGACAGGAATAATAATGTCCTCGCCATGTGGGCACTCCCTGACAAATTGTGGTGGCCAGTCCTTTTCTGCTAGAAGTATGTCATAGCCCTTTGATAGTCTTTCCCAAAAAAGTGCTTTCACCTGTCTAGGTTTGTCTCCCTCCATCCGGAGTGTTATTTCATATAACTTTTGTGGAGTACTAACCCTGGTGTCTACAGTCTCTACTTTAATGTACACATTCAAGTCCACTATCTCCAGAAGTTCCTTCAGGTTCTGGCGAGCTATTGTGACTTCTGCTGCACTGTCCAGCATTGTCTGAGCCCATTCTCCGTTCTTGAGTTGTGTTCTCAGTATTCTCGGCATGTCTGACCTTCAGACCTGCTACTTTCTTTTTGGAGAATTGAGGTTTTGCTTTAGTTTTTGGAGCGTGTTTTTCGTCTTTCGATTTCACGCGTTCTTCTCTATGTTCCGATCGTCCTCTTCTTTCCGAAGTCTTCGATGAGATCTGAAAGGGACGAGAGGAACGTGTATCAGTATCTTGATACCTGTCAGGCTTTCTCAAATTATCCCTATTCTTGAGGTTATACCTCCTTTCAGAGGGCTCCTTTTGAGGAGACCTACCTCGGGATTGAGAACGTTTCTCATTTGAATTTTGTTTATTAGTCTCCCACTTCTTTTTAGAAGATGTAGGAGTTTGTTTAATTGAGTCTTTCTCAGGACTTTCAGATAGCTTCGGCTTCACTGGTCTTCCACCCAAACTATCTCTGCCTAATTCTGCATAAGATTGTTCAATTATTCTGGGTAGCTCAGTTTGATGTTCTGTAACATCAAATTCCCTTAATTTTTGGCGGATCGCCACTGCTGCTGCCTCCCCTTTAATATTAGATAATATTATTGTTGAGACCTGGTCGAAATTTTTCAGTAATTTCATACCTAAATTTAGAGCAGGCTCTGCCCCGTATTCGTTTTGAATTTGTTTCAGGACATCAGGTTTTACTGCAGTTGACGGAATGCCATGTGTTTTAGTATAGATGGCAGCAAAGACTGAGCCCCAAGTGGTGCAGTCTTTCAGTTGTGGTGTGATCCCCATTGGTAAACTGATTGTTAGGATTCTGTGTTTCTCATACGGGCTAGTATTTGGAAATACTGCTTCGATTTGAGTAATTTTTTGAGCTATCCAGAATGGAATTTGCTCACGTTTTGTGGGCATTTTACCCATGACTGCGTATAGAGTCTGTGGTATAATTTTTAGTGTATTCCCCTGGTGAGGAGTTTGATTTGGAATTGTTAATGGTGGTTGGACTGTGAAAGTCCGCATGACATATTGGACCAATTGTCTGTAGATTTTTATTAACTCTGTGAGTTGAGTAAGTAGTTCCTCGTCTGACATATCTTCAATGTCAGGATGAGGTGTGTAGCCGGCTAGAATCGGCCATGTTGCTCCTGGTCTACCTAGTGGACCGAGCCTGGTAATGTTTATGTGATGTTTTAGGGCGCCTTTAAACCAGAACTGATGCTCCTGGTATGTTAATGGAATTTCAATATCCTCGAAAGGAATATATTCCTCTGGTGGATCATCTTCTTTGTAGAAGTGAAACATGTATGTTACTGAATTGGATTCAGGAAATATTACCCATGAATAGAATACCTCTGTCTGAAAGGATTCGTGTGCCTCTATCACGAAAACTGCTCTACCTCCTCTTGGTGGTAGGCCATGTTTTATGAGTTTTAGAGTGATGGCTCTTCTTAAGTTTGGATGGATGTCTATAACACCCTCCTCGGTTTCATTTAAACCTGTAATGTTAAAAGCTGCTGCTTGGGCTGGGTCAGCCGCAGCTCCACCGTTTCTGGTGGCATCGTCCCCGTTTAAGGACATTTTGTTATTTTTGAAAAATGTAGAACAAGTTTCAAGGAAACAAAGATAAGGTGCACAATATTTTGGAACACTGTATCCTTCAACGTTGAGCAAACCAAACAGCTAATATATAGGGTGCTTCCCTATGTAGCCTTGGTTGATACTTAACCCTGCCCACTCCAGACGTCTTTTGGAGTATATGGGTAGGGGTCTCTGAGAGAAAAAAGCACGGCTGAGTTACTCAGTATCTAACGTTGAATTACCGCCTTACCAAACCGTTGGGCGCCATGTAGTGTAGCTCCTATTTCCCTAATAGGCTCTGCGCATTGGAATAATATATCCTATAGGTTTGACATAGGACTAAGGTCAGTATGTCCCTATCGAGTATATTAAACTTAATTACTTGTGCCAGCTAGCTGAGGCCACAAGAAACTCCTTGATGACAAGAAGGGAGTAGTTTCTGGCAGCCGCAAAACATGACCACTTTGTTTCCCTTTAGAATCAGAACGTGTCCCAGAGTCGTGGAAACAATAGATAACTATTTCACTCAGCTCAATCGTGCATGCTTAGTTTTCTCCAAGTTACACAGAAAGAACAGACGGGCGTTTCAATAAAAGATTTATTGAACAGTCTTGTTTCTGGTGTAAGTAAAATGTGCTGTTACGATCACAAGACAGTATGCGAGATAAATAACGTACAGTGTGAGCAGTAGAAATAAATAATACTGCGATAGCATTATCTTTTAGTATATATGCATTTACATAAATGACACAGACTAAAAATGCGAGTACTCATACGATGCGTTTCTAATCTAGTTCTACCCCAATGTACCTAACCTAACCTAGGTGTAGGGAGAGGTATGAAGTAGGTGAAGTATTCCTTACTATGGTATACTAAGAGTATGTTAAGCCTAGTATGCCAAGAGTCCCTCTAGGTTCTTGCCAGCTCCATACCTGAAGAATGAGAGAGGTAGGAATCTCTTTGCCAGATTCGAACTCCAACACCCCGCAAGGGAAGTCAGATCACTGGAAGCTGGACTCTCTGCATGCAGGGATGACAGTGTCTTCTCAGTGCGTCAGGCCGGGAAACGGGCTCCTCTGAAGTCGAGGTCTCCTCTGATTTACAGGGGCTAGGGAAGGTATATTTATACCTGAGAAGTACCTAAGAATGTTAGTATTGACATGAGTCGGACAGCGGAAGACGTCATGAATGAACCCCTAAGGAATAATGGTTCATGCATAATATATGAGTCCTTGAAGAAATCAATAGTCCTGGGCTAGGGAAACTCCCGCAGCCTAAGGGTCTGTTCTTCATGAACTCGTTGTGACGTTAGGGTGGACGGATGTCAGAGACCATGCCTGTATTTGGAGTGCACGGTTTAATGCCTAAATAAGGGCTGGGATTTTATGCCTATATAAGGGCAGGGCGAATTGTGCCTATATAAGGACATGATACTGGAAAGCCCGTTTATGGACACCCTAAGAGGAATACAACAAGTGGTTGTGTGAGTGGTTGTATGGCTATGTGAATGGGTATATAAATGGTTCTGTGGGTGTGTGAGTGCTTGTATGGGTGAGTCAGTGGCTGTATGAGGAAGTGAGTGGGGGCGAGTAGCTGTTTTGGTGAGTGAGTGGCAGTTTGAGTGGCTGTATGTGTGAGTGTGGGTGTGTAAGTACCTGTATGGGTGTGTGAGGGGCTGTGTGGGTTTCTGTATGAGTGATTAAGTTATTGTGTGAGTATCTGTATGTCTCTATAACTGGATGTGTGAGTGCCTGTTTTGGTGAGTGAGTGGCTATATGGGTGAGTTAGTGGGTATGAGTGGCTGTGTGAGTGGAAGCGCGAGTGGCTCTATGGACGAGTGATTGGTTATGTGAATACTGGTATGGGTGTGTGAATGAGTATGTGAGGGATTGTATGGGAGTGGGTGTATGAGAGGTTGTATCGGTGTGTGTGTGTGGTTCTGTGGATGAGGTCATCAGTGATGTCATTTGAGATGTCATCAGTGGTCACTGACCATGTCATGAGTGATGTAATATGTGAGGTCATAAGCAGTGCATTGGGGGAGCATAAGTTATAGTTATCTCAGGTAACTAGAACTGCTGAATTTCACTGGTTTTGTAGGAGCCAAATTTGAGCCTAACTATAACGTCCCTATAACTTTTGTTTTTCAGTGAATTTCTAAAGGTTTTTTTAATTCTATTTCCTAAGTATTATGTCCCTGTAACCTTTGGTTTTCTCAGTGAATTCATAATGTTTTTTAAAAGTTATTTCCTAACTAAAATGTCCCTCTAATGGTTGGAGTTTTCCGTGAATTTGTTAGGGTTTAGGTGAGTTTTTGTGTTGTGTTAATTGGTAGTTGTGTTTTTTTTAAAATTTTAAGAATATGTTGTAATACTTTTTTTAGTTTTAAAGAAATATATATTTTGTTTGGTTTATTTTAAAATGTATTCCTGTTTCTATTTTTAATTCTAAGAATTTGTGTTTTTATTTGTAATTTTTTTCTAGAAAATATTTTTTAATTGTTTTTTATAAAACATTATTGAGAAGTTTGTGAATTTGCAGGTGAGTAATATTGTGTTGTTTTTTTTCTTCAATTGTTTTGGGAACCCCGGATCTCTTGTGGTACCGTAACGCAGTCTAGCCGCAATAACTCTATGGTTCTGTATTGCAATCATGTGATCAGAATCTATCTGCGGTTTCCAAATCGCAGATTCGCCAACATTTTTAAAAATTAAAATTTTTAAATATAACTCACTAATTTGCAACTTGCAATTATTTGAGATCAACCACTTTGATAAATCTATTTTACTGTATGTGTAGTCGCTCGATTTAGGGTTTTTTGTGGCACCACGAATCTGCCAAAGGGCACCGCGGAGCTCTGCATTTACACAACGAAGTGGGCTCATTTCATTGGCCATATAGGGACCACACCTTATTCTGAAAGAAACTCCACCCAACACATTTATTTGTATTTGAACAGTAAAGGAGAAGGATATAGACATTGACATAGACACTGAAATCTGTTGGAATGGCTGCTGCAACACCATCTGCACAAGAACAAGATCCTGTTCTGGAGGAGGATGAAGAGGGCAATGCAGGACCACCTAAAAATCAGAGGGACATATGGAGATTCTTTTATAATCCCTTCAGGTGAGAAGAAAAGGTCTGCAAAGATAGCAAAGTGCACTAGCTGTGGAAAGGAGCTGTTCCGAGGAACATCAAAAAAATACAGTCACGGGACGTCTTCAATGTGGAAGCATTTGAAGACCATTCACAAGAAGTCATATCACCAAATGATGCGTGAGAAAGAAGCTAATGCTTGTGGTTCCACATCTATGCCAACTGTACTTGGAGTTTCAACTTCAACTACAATGACAGTGGCAGCTGATTGTCCTAACTTGGCTCATATGACCACCTAATGCTGCCACATGCCGGGTGGTTTAAAAACTACATCTGTAGCTGAATATTTGCATGCAGTGAACACTCATCCTTGTTAATTTTTTTTTTTGCAATACCATCCAGAATTTTTGGCTGCAATTTTTAAGATAGAAAACATGTTTGTTTTGTTTCAAATACTTTCGCTACAGTTTTGTACTGTGTTTTTTTCTGTACTTTCATTTTATATGGAAAAAGAAAAAAAAGTATAAAAAAAGGTTCTATTTAGAACCACACCAAGACATCCAAAAAGAGCTGTGTTTCTGTTTTTATTCCTTTCTCGTAAATATGATGTATAAGTGTGTGCATGGGTGTGTCAGTGTATACATCAGTGTGTGCCTTGGTTTGTCAGTCTATGCTTAAGTGTGTTCTTGGGTGTGTCAGTGTATTCGTCAGTGTGTGCCTAGCTTTGTCAGTGTATATGTCAGTGTATGCCTGGGTGTATAAGTGTATGAATGAGTGTGTGCCTGGATGTTTCAATGCATGCATCAGTGTGTACCTGGGTGTGTCAGCATATGCATGAGTGTGTCAGTGTTTACATTGTTTACCTGCGTGTGTCAGTATATGCATCAGTGTGTGCCTTGGTGTGTCAGTGTATGCCTAAGTGTGTGCCTGGATGTTTCAATGTATGCATCAGTGTGTACCTGGGTGTGTCAGCATATGCATCAGTGTGTCAGTGTTTACATTGTTGTTTACCTGCGAGTGTCAGTATATGCATCAGTGTGTGCCTTGGTGTGTCAGTGTATGCCTAAGTGTGTGCCTGGATGTTTCAGTGTGTGCATTAGTGTATGTGCAGTCGTATCTCTATGTGCATTAGAGTGTATTTACGGTTTGTTAGTGGATGCATGAGTGTCTACCTAGGTGTGTCAGTGTATGCATCAGGATGTGCCTGGATGTTTCAGTGTACGCGTCAGTGGGTGCCTGGCTGTGTTAGTATATGCTTTAGTGTTACTGGGTATGTCAGTGTATGTCTCAGTGTGTGCCTCAGTGTGTTAGTCTATACATGACTGTGTGCCTGGCTATGTCAGCATATGCATGAGTGTATGCATGGGTGTGTCAGTGTCTACATTGTTCTATGCCTGTGTGTGTCACTGTATGCATGAGTGTCTGCCAGGATGTGTCAGTGTAAGCATGAATGTGTGCCTGGATGTGTTAGTGTGTGCCTGTGTTTATCAGTGTATGTGTCAGTGTGTTCCTTGGTGTCTCAGTGTAGGCCTAAGTGTGTGCCTGGGTGTGTCAGCATGTGCATCAATGTGTCCCTGGATGTGTTAGTGTTTGTGTTGTTGTATGCCTCGCTGTGTTAGTGTATGCACTCATTTATGGAAAGTGTTTCAGTGTATGCGTCAGTGTATGTATCAGTGTGTGTGTGGGTGTATCAGCATATGCATATGTGCGGCCGTGCTTTTATATGCGTTAGAGTGTATTTACAGTTTGTTAGTGGATGCATGAGTGTCTACCTAGGAGTGTCAGTGTATGCATCAGTATGTGCTTGGATGTTTCAGTGTATGCGTCAGTTTGTGCCTGGGTGTGTCAGCATATGCATGAGTGTGTGCATGAGTGTGTCAGTGTTTACACTGTTGTATACCTGCGTCAGTATATGCATCAGTGTGTGCCTGGGTGTGTCAGTGTATGCCTAAGTGTGTCCCTGGGTGTGTCAGTGTATGCATTATTGTATGTGCGGCAGTGTCTCTATATGGATTACAGTGTATTTGGGTTTGTTAGTGGATGCATGAGTGTCTACCTAGGTGTGTCAGTGTATGCAGCAGTGTGTCCCTGGGTGTTTCAGTGTATGCGTCAGTGGGTGCCTGGGTGTGTTAGTATATGCTTTAGTGTGTTACTGGGTGTGTCAGTGTATGTGTCAGTGTGTTAATGTATGCATGACTGTGTGCCTGGCTGTGTCAGCGTATGCATGAGTGTGTGCATGGGTGTGTCAGTGTATGCATGGATGTGTCAGCCTGTGGACCAGTGTGTCCCTGGGTATATCAGTGTATGCGTCAGTGTGTGTCTGGGTGTCTCAGTGCATGCCTAAGTGTGCGCCTGGGTGTGTCAGCATGCGCATCAATGTGTCCCTGGATGTGTTAGTGTGTGTACTGTCGTATGCCTCGCTGTGTTAGTGTATGCACTAATGTATGGAAGGTGTTTCAGTGTATGCATCAGTGTGTGCCTGGGTATCTAACTATATGCATCAGAATGTGTCTGGGTATGTTAGTTTGTACATCAGTATCTGCCTGACTGTGTCAGTGTATGCATTAAGGTGTGCCTGGGTGTATCAGTATATGCATAAGTGTGTCCCTGGGTGTGTCCGTAGGTGTGCCAGTGTATCCATCAGTGTCTGCTTCGGTGTCTAAATGTGTATGGAAGTGGCTGTATGGAAGCTTAGTGGCTGTATTAGTGAGTCTAGGGGTATGTAACTGTGTGTGCAACTGCTTCTCTTACTGTTGTGTTCCTAAATGCTGAAAGGGTGTGTAAATGAATGTGTAAGTGCCTCTGTCTATATCTAACTGGGTGAGTGGATGTGATAGTAGTTGTGTGGGTAAGTGAGTGAATGTGTCAATGGCTGTATGGGTGAGAGTGGATGCATGAGGGGCTGTATGGGTAAGTTAGTGGGTATGTGAGTGGCTGTATCAGTAAGTGAAAGGGCGTGTGAGTAGAGTATGGGTGGGTGAATGGGTGTATCAGTGGCTGTATGGGTGAATAAGTGGCTGAGTGACTGCATGTACTAGTGTGTAAGTGGGTGTGTGAATGGTTGTATCAGTGTGTGCCTGGATGTCTCAGTGGCTGTATCACTCTCTGCCTTGGCATGTATCTTGATGATGTAAGTTTCTTTAACAACACAAAAAGTACTAATTAGGAGATTTCATTAATCAGTTTTAACACATCTAGTTGGCTTCAACTGCTGCCGCTATGGAAAAAGAAAAAGAACATAAAGATATGTTAGTATTTGATCTCCAAAGTTACAGAATCATACCAACATATATTACAAGTTAGTGAAAGTATAATTTTCTCTTTTTTACTGTTCTCAGCTTCAAACTTCTTCACCATAAATAGTGGTCTGTATGAAGCATCATCTTCAAACAGTGGGGAAAAAACAATCAATCGATTGTAAAAAAAAAAAAAATAAGTGATACTATGCATTGCACTCACTACAATTCATGAATTCGTTGTTTTATCTGGACTTACTATACTAATATACACAAACCTAAGTAGGAAAAATGTAAACCACTGTTTAATTTTGGAGATCCTCCTTAAAACATCACCTCTAGTAGGCCAAATGGTGTCTAAACTGCTGATGATCCATGTAGACAATTGCAAATTGAATTTTGAAGAAACTTTTGAAGACATTACCCCCAAAAGGGTGAATAATGTCTAAACCACAGATGAAAGCGATACCAAAGGGGATGATGGACGGAGCGTTAGAGCAAATCAAACACTCACCCCCAGTCAACTGATCTGGGTTTAATCCATCATCATTCTTTAGCTCACTCCAACACCCCAGTTCAGACATGGCCATATGCAAATCAGTCTGACCCTGTGCCTCATGGGAACAGTCCAGCCCGAACTGCCAAGCCATGTCTTCCCTGGACCGGAAACAAGCCTCCTGGGACCGGTTTCGGGTTTATAACCCTCATCAGCCAGGCTATCTTGAATCCAGTGGCAAAGTGAGCAAGGGACCCACGTCTGGGCATACCCTGCCAACTTAGGGCGAACAAAGCGATACCAAAGGGGATGATGGACGGAGCGTTAGAGCAAATCAAACACTCACCCCCAGTCAACTGATCTGGGTTTAATCCATCACCACTGGATTCAAGATAGCCTGGCTGATGCGGGTTTTGAACCCGAAACCGGTCCCAGGATGCTTGTTTCCGGTCCAGGGAAGACATGGCTTGGCAGTTCGGGCTGGACTGTTCCCATGAGGCACAGGGTCAGACTGATTTGCATATGGCCATGTCTGAACTGGGGTGGTGGAGTGAGCTAAAGAATGATGATGGATTAAACCCAGATCAGTTGACTGGGGGTGAGTGTTTGATTTGCTCTAACGCTCTGTCCATCATCCCCTTTGGTATCGCTTTGTTCGCCCTAAGTTGGCAGGGTATGCCCAGACGTGGGTCCCTTGCTCACTTTGCCACTGGATTCAAGATAGCCTGGCTGATGAGGGTTTTGAACCCGAAACCGGTCCCAGGATGCTTGTTTCCGGTCCAGGAAGACATGGCTTGGCAGTTCGGGCTGGACTGTTCCCATGAGGCACAGGGTCAGACTGATTTGCATATGGCCATGTCTGAACTGGGGTGGTGGAGTGAGCTAAAGAATGATGATGGATTAAACCCAGATCAGTTGACTGGGGGTGAGTGTTTGACTTGCTCTAACGCTCCGTCCATCATCCCCTTTGGTATCGCTTTGTTCGCCCTAAGTTGGCAGGGTATGCCCAGACGTGGGTCCCTTGCTCACTTTGCCACTGGATTCAAGATAGCCTGGCTGATGAGGGTTTTGAACCCGAAACCGGTCCCAGGATGCTTGTTTCCGGTCCAGGGAAGACATGGCTTGGCAGTTCGGGCTGGACTGTTCCCATGAGGCACAGGGTCAGACTGATTTGCATATGGCCATGTCTGAACTGGGGTGGTGGAGTGAGCTAAAGAATGATGATGGATTAAACCCAGATCAGTTGACTGGGGGTGAGTGTTTGATTTGCTCTAACGCTCCGTCCATCATCCCCTTTGGTATCGCTTTGTTCGCCCTAAGTTGGCAGGGTATGCCCAGACGTGGGTCCCTTGCTCACTTTGCCACTGGATTCAAGATAGCCTTGCTGATGAGGGTTTTGAACCCGAAACCGGTCCCAGGATGCTTGTTTCCGGTCCAGGGAAGACATGGCTTGGCAGTTCGGGCTGGACTGTTCCCATGAGGCACAGGGTCAGACTGATTTGCATATGGCCATGTCTGAACTGGGGTGGTGGAGTGAGCTAAAGAATGATGATGGATTAAACCCAGATCAGTTGACTGGGGGTGAGTGTTTGATTTGCTCTAACGCTCCATCCATCATCCCCTTTGGTATCGCTTTGTTCGCCCTAAGTTGGCAGGGTATGCCCAGACGTGGGTCCCTTGCTCACTTTGCCACTGGATTCAAGATAGCCTGGCTGATGAGGGTTTTGAACCCGAAACCGGTCCCAGGATGCTTGTTTCCGGTCCAGGGAAGACATGGCTTGGCAGTTCGGGCTGGACTGTTCCCATGAGGCACAGGGTCAGACTGATTTGCATATGGCCATGTCTGAACTGGGGTGGTGGAGTGAGCTAAAGAACGATGATGGATTAAACCCAGATCAGTTGACTGGGGGTGAGTATTTGATTTGCTCTAACGCTCCGTCCATCATCCCCTTTGGTATCGCTTTGTTTGCCCTAAGTTGGCAGGGTATGCCCAGACGTGGGTCCCTTGCTCACTTTGCCACTGGATTCAAGATAGCCTAGCTGATGAGGGTTTTGAACCCGAAACCGGTCCCAGGATGCTTGTTTCCGGTCCAGGGAAGACATGGCTTGGCAGTTCGGGCTGGACTGTTCCCATGAGGCACAGGGTCAGACTGATTTGCATATGGCCATGTCTGAACTGGGGTGGTGGAGTGAGCTAAAGAATGATGATGGATTAAACCCAGATCAGTTGACTGGGGGTGAGTGTTTGATTTGCTCTAACGCTCCGTCCATCATCCCCTTTGGTATCGCTTTGTTCGCCCTAAGTTGGCAGGGTATGCCCAGACGTGGGTCCCTTGCTCACTTTGCCACTGGATTCAAGATAGCCTGGCTGATGAGGGTTTTGAACCCGAAACCGGTCCCAGGATGCTTGTTTCCGGTCCAGGGAAGACATGGCTTGGCAGTTCGGGCTGGACTGTTCCCATGAGGCACAGGGTCAGACTGATTTGCATATGGCCATGTCTGAACTGGGGTGGTGGAGTGAGCTAAAGAATGATGATGGATTAAACCCAGATCAGTTGACTGGGGGTGAGTGTTTGATTTGCTCTAACGCTCCGTCCATCATCCCCTTTGGTATCGCTTTGTTCGCCCTAAGTTGGCAGGGTATGCCCAGACGTGGGTCCCTTGCTCACTTTGCCACTCGATTCAAGATAGCCTGGCTGATGAGGGTTTTGAACCCGAAACCAGTCCCAGGATGCTTGTTTCCGGTCCAGGGAAGACATGGCTTGGCAGTTCGGGCTGGACTGTTCCCATGAGGCACAGGGTCAGACTGATTTGCATATGGCCATGTCTGAACTGGGGTGGTGGAGTGAGCTAAAGAACGATGATGGATTAAACCCAGATCAGTTGACTGGGGGTGAGTGTTTGATTTGCTCAAACGCTCCGTCCATCATCCCCTTTGGTATCGCTTTGTTCACCACAGATGAAGCACGTTAAGAAGAAACACCGTACAAAACTTTTTTATCCATAATTCCTGCTTTGAACTTTGGTTGAAGAAAGAAAATATATGAGTTTGGTAATTTGAAAGGTAGTTTTGCTTTGAATTTAAGATTGATGTCATTGCATTCCATCCATCTAGTTTTGCTCTTTAAATACACAGTATAGTGTCCAGATGTTGAATTAAATCCTTTGTGATAGACGATAGCTAAAGTAGTGAAAATTCTCACAGAAACTGATATTTGTCTAGCTTTGAAATTGGTAATTAGAGTTTCCAATTTGGAGCCATCTGCTCTGCATCGTTGTAGCATTACAAGAAGGTATTTTCCAGTTTTTCCTAGACTCAACATAGACATAACATTTGATCTGCTGTTTGGACAGGTCATATTTTGGTTAGCCGTTTTCAACAATTTGTCAAAAGGCACAGTTTTACAATCTGGTAATGTTAAATAGAGAAAACGCTCAGAATTTACTTTAGTACTAGATGAATAATCACAATCTTCACAGTCATGTTTCCACGTGCAACTCAGTCCAAATACATCATCAATATTTACTTCTTCTTGTTCTAAACTCCAAGGATGACCATAATAAATTCCTGTGCGTCTTGTTGAGTATTAAGAGTAAGCATTATTGATTCACTACATATATCTAAAACATCTTGAATGCCTGAGGCAGAACGTGTCACACTTCTGTCAGTCAGTAAACATTGAAGCAACTGATACAGTGCAGAAGAGAATCTCATCTGGTTTTTGCTCAATTTGGTTTATTACATGGGGTAAATCAAACAGTACATTCAGGACAATATTTGCATAGCAGTTGACACCTGAAATTGTGTCTAACTGGTAACCTACAATGTCATCGTCATTTTCGACTTTTCTCTTCTTAAGAGCTTCTGGTTTGTCCTTGTATTCTTTCTTTTCTTGAGCATTCGTAAACTGTTTTGTAATCTTCCGCTTTGGACAGAGTATCTGTTTCTCATAAACAGGGTACTGTGGTAAATGAGGAGCGTAAAGACTTCTTAACCAATTGTACTCTCTTACACATCTTGTATCAGCACTAACTTTCTTCTCATCAAAGTCAATCAAAAATAAACCAGTCAATGTACTAATTTGCAACAATGCTACATATGACATTCCTTCTTTGAATACAGAACTTCCAACATTAACAAAAGCTGCATCTACATTTAAACCTTGTGATTTATGGATGGTTACAGCATACGCCAGAGAGAGTGGAAATTGCTTGCACCGCACATATAAGTTTTTCACTAGCAAAAATTGTACAACGCATTGGCCAATCTCTTTGGCACCATCAATTTGATCACATTTTATGGCCAAGTATTCAATCTCATCTCTATTTGTGAAAATAATAAAATTAATAACCTTACCCATTGCACCATTTACAAACCCCTCCTCAACATTTAAATTACAAAGCAAAATTACCCAACAGTTTTTGCTTATGTATAAACGCTTCTTTAATGCTGCAGTTGTGGATACAGACTTCTCCACATAATCCAACTTTGCTTGCAGTTTATCTGTCAGTAGTATTGTGACTCTCTGATGTTCCATTTTATTAATAGCTGTGGTCTCCAAAATATCTTCTTTCTCCAGTTGTAGGGATCCTTCATTAAAGTTGGAGCACTCTTGAAGTGTTGGCATTAAACAAACTGTAGATTTCTGTTCTTTAATGAAATTGTACATTAGTTCTGCTGCTGTAATATAAGTTGGGAATAGGCTCTTGATATGGCGGCTTTCCAAAGCACATTTCCCCTTTTTTGTCAGCACTCCCATTGTAAAGAATTATCATAAACAAATTTAAAAAACTCGTACTAAATTCTATACGCTCACAGTTGAAGCCTCAAGATGTTCATCTAGAGAGATCTTTCAGATTGTTAAAAACTTCTCCTCTCTTGAACGAGTCACTGCCTCCATCCCCGCCTCTACAGACCAATATAACTTAGTGGCCCGCTATTTATCTGGAAAGATTGATACAATCTATGCCTTCTTCTCTGAAATGAGTAGGAATTTTAAGTTCAGTCCCTCGGAGAGCATACCTCCGCCCGAAAATCTGTTTAGTCTGAAAACTCCAACTCTGCTGGAGACTCTTGATCTTCTCTCTGCTGTTAAATCGGGTTCCTCTACTGAACCCATGCCTCCGAAAATGTTGTTACGCTGAGAGAATGTTATAGCTCCTGTTGTTTGCAACCTTCTCAATCTCTCATTCACCACTGGTATAGTCCCACAGGACTGGAAGCACGCAATGGTGGTTCCTCTACTTAAGAAACCACCCTACCAGAAAATCTGAGACCTGTCTCCTTGCTTCCTCTCTTTGCTAAAATGGGAAAGAAATTTCTTAACCTTCAGTTAACAAAGTACTTGGAAGGAAATAATCTGCTACATTAGACTCAATCAGGATTTAGATCCATGTACAGTACTGAATCCGCTCTACTTCTAGTGTCCAAATCTCTGAGAATGAATGCAGATGAGGGCAAGACAGTGGCCTTGATCCTGTTGGATTTAAGTGCCGCGATCTACACAGTTTCCCATGGCCTTCTCCTGGGAACGCCTATGGGAACTTGGAGTCAGGGGAGCTGCGTTTGACTGGATTACAAATTTCTTACAAGATTGATCTATCCAGGTCATCCAGCAGTCCTACAAATCTTAGATCCGCCCCTTGCTGAAAGGATTGCCTCATGGGTCGGCTTTGAGCCCAACCCTGTTTAATGTGTATATGCGTCCACTGGCAGATGTAGTGGAGCGTCATGGGGTACAGATGGTATCATATGCTGATGATACTCAGCTGCTCATCACTTTGACACAGGACGAAGTTGATGCAGCCCCTAAGTTTAGAGTAATGCCGGGTGGACCTTGCAAAATGGATGACTTCCAGCTGTTTGCAATTGAACGCTGGAAAAACTGATATTCTTGTGGTTGGGAAGCAATGTCCATTTGGTCCTCTGTGTGGTGGCCCCCGGAACCAGGTCCCTGTCCCCAAACCTAAAATAAAAAATCTGGGGTTTTGGTTCGACACTGCACTGACCTTTGTCCACCAGATCTCTACGTTGGCTGGCACCTGCTTTGGCATCCTGAAGATGCTTCGCAAAATCCTAGAATTGCTGCCAGAGCAGTGGCGGCTCACAGAGGGAGTGCTGTGGGGCGGTGGGGCGGGGGAGGGGCAGGGTGGGGGGTAGTGGACATGGACATACGACGGACAGGAGTAAGTAGCAATAAATAAATAAAACTATTTACCTTGCGCTCGCTGCATCGCCGAGTTGGCGATGCAGCGAGCGCAAGGTAAATAGTTTTATTTATTTAATTACTTACTTTACTCCTGTCCGTCGTATGTCCGTGTCCACTACCCCCCCACCGTCCCTCCCCCGCCTCACCGCCCGCAGCACTCCCTCTGCGAGCCGCCACTGTGCCAGAGTCAGCCAAGAAAACAGTTATCAAAGCGCTGATAGTGTCTCGCATAGACTACTGCAATGTTCTGTATCTTGGGGTCTCCAAGGGCAGAATAAGAATGTTGCAGAGGGTGCAGAATACCGCCGCCCATATGCTGCTGAACATTCCGAGGCGTTCCTCTTTGGGCTCAGCGCTAGCAAAGCTCCACAGGCTCTCAATGCAGGACAGAATGGCTTTTATAGCCTTATGTTTCTGTCACAGAATCAAATGGCAAAGGACCGTGTTTTCTGTTTCCTTCGATTAAACTTTACTGACCATCTGGAACAGCTAAAGTGACGATTCCCAAAGTCCACAGAGTTCGCTTAGGTGGCAGGTCCTTTTGTCTGCTGGCAGCTAAAATGTGGAATCTTCTTCCCCTGGATTTGCGAATGCAGCCCTCTGAAGTGCTGTTTCGTAAGAATTTGAAAACATGGTTCTTCAGGCAATCCACGGGCGATGTGAGGAGGAACCGGCCTTTACCACCATCATGTCCCCTACACCAGTCTCACAAGTCGATCTATTGCCTGCCGTGGGACACAATCCAGGGAAGCGAGGGTTAATTAATCCAGACTCCTCTCCCATACAGGAACAAGAACGCCCCGAGGAGAGGGAGAGCCAATGGGATACGGCCTCGGGAAGCCAAGAGGCGGGGCTTGCTGCTCAAAGGAGAAACCCGGAAGACGCCAGGGGGAAGGAGAGTGATCGGACGCCGGAAGGAGGACGCTCGACGAGAACCGTGACTAAAGGAGAAGGGAACCACTACACACCGGGACGCGAGGACGACAGAGCCAGGACCAGCACCGACTTTGAGACAGACACGGAGGACGGGAACGTGGAGCCCGAGACCTGGTCAGAAGACTGGTGGACACCCCCGGAGGACGCCTGCACGCCGCCGTAACTCTGGAGAGTTGCGGCCAGCGCGGTACGTGGTCCGGGAAAAGGGAGAGAGTGAGGGGAGGGGGAGGGTTTTGTGGATACGGGCACACGGGTTACCAGGGCAGTATTTATCTTTGTTATTTGCGGGAGGGAGGGGAGCACTGTGCACACCTGCATTTATTTTTTTTATTATTGACGCCGATCCGAGGGAACGTCAGGATTCTGGGCAATTGAGGCCTCACTTGAACCCTGGATTGCGGGTCTATTGCGGGGCCACCGCTGATTGGGGTACAAACCTCCTATAATTTGGGCTCTACCTATCCTCGTGCTCTTTTCTCTTTGCCACCTGAAGCTAAGGGGCAGGAAGTGTCAACCATCTCCTCTCTCTTTACCGCGCACCCTTGTGACCCCTGTTCCTCCCCACACAATGCCTAGCCTAGTGCACTCCTGGTTTCTTTTTCCCTCACGTCTGGGACTGGTGACGGTGCCCCTTTTCCCTTTATAAACAAGGCGTATTCAGGACAGTCAGACTTACCGCCTTCTATTTCTTCTTTCCTCTCGGTACCCGGGGACGTCGCCACCGCCTGCCTGGAGGAGGAAAAGAAGAGAGAAGATCACCAACCCCCTGGATACTCCAAAGCCATTCATCTTTTTGTTTTGAGTTGCTCCCTGACCCTGTTCTAACAATAAATAACGCCATCATTGATCCACGAATAAGACCTCCTCGATTCTTTTTCCGCCTGTCCCTCTCACATCTGGTGTCAGAAGTGGGATCGGGGAAAATGGAGGCCGCGGTCCAGAAGATGGCGGAGGGCCAGGAGAAGCTAGGACGTATAATGGAGAAGTTTCTAGCCGTCGCAGAGGAGGATAGGGAAAAGTTCCATAAAACTCTCTCTGAACAGAGCCAGGCCCAGGAAACCTTCATGGGGAGGCTGGCGGATACCCTTAGTCAACCAAGGGGGCATACGGGACTCCCCTCCGTGGTCCTACAGAAGTACGTAGAGGGGGAGATCCCGATTTTTTTTCCTCCAATTTTGAGAGGATGGCCAGAGCAGCAGGGTGGGCCCTGGACAAGTGGGGACACTATCTGGGTCCGCTCCTCTCGGGGGACCTGCAAGCTGCCTACCAGGCTGTCAATCCTCAAGGACTCACCCCCTATGAGGAAGTGAAGAGGAATATACTGGAAAGATTGGGGATTGACGAAGACACCTATCGAATCAGGCTGAGGCAAATCAAGGAAGGGCCCCAAGAAACCCCCAAGGCTCTAGACTATCGCATCCGGGACATGGTAGACAGGTGGTTGAAACCCCAAACAGCAACCAAAGACGAAATTATGGAGAAAATCTACCTAGAGCAGTACCTGTCTTCTTTGTACCCCCATGTACAAAAGTGGGTTCGCCAACATACCGGATTAAACCTGGACAGGGCTATTGACATAGCCAGTGCCTTCAACAGAGCACAAGAGCTCCAAAGGGGACGGGATGACCACCAATGGAAGCGGTATACTCGGGGTTTTTACTCTGCGGAAAGAGAGGATCCCACCTTACGAGAGGCATGGAATAAAGCCACCGAAGAAGAAGACCCAAAGCAAGTAGGTCCCCAGTTCGTCCTTAGAAAAGGATTGCTCTACCGAAAGGGCGGGAGGGATATGCCATCCCAACTACTAGTTCCCCCACAGTATAGGGAGAAAGTGTTGTTTCTGGCACACAGCCACCTGTTGGGAGGTCATTTTGGCGTAGAAAAAATAGAGAAAGCAATACTGGAAAAATTCTACTGGCCAGGTATCTACCAGCAGGTTCGTCAGTACTGCAAGGAATGCTCAATATGCCAGAAGAACAGCAGGGCCCTCCCTTTGAAAGTCCCTTTACATCCCCTGCCCCTCATTCAGGAGCCTTTTCGAGAGTAGGGATGGACATCATCGGACCCTTGCTCCCCTCCCGTAGTGGGTGTAGATTTGTCCTGGTACTGGTGGATTACGCCACCCGTTTTCCGGAGGCTGTGGCACTACGTCAGCCGAATGCTGTACAAATTGCCAAAGCAATGATTAGCATATTCTCTAGGGTGGGGTTTCCACGGGAAATCATTACAGACCAGGGAACACCCTTCGTTTCCTGCCTCATGATGCAGGTGTGCCTGTTACTGAACATCAAACAGATCCGCACGGCAGTGTACCACCCCCCAAACCGATGGATTGGTGGAGAGGTACAATGCCACACTGAAAACCACTTTGAAAAAGCTGCTGGATCTCGAAACCCGCAAGTGGGAGGACATGCTACCTCTGGCCCTCTTTGCCATACGTTGTAAAACACAGAGAAGCACGGGGTACTCACCCTTTGAGTTGCTGTATGGTAGGCAGCCCCGCACCCTGCTCGATATGTTAAAAGAGGAGTGGGAAGTAGAGCCAGAGGGGGCAAAACCCCTACCAGAGTATGTTCTCAACCTAAAGACTCATTTGGGTCAGATCCGCAGCATCGTTATGTCACATATGGAGCAAGCCCAAGCCGCTCAAAAGGTCCAGTATGACAGAAGGACAAAAGAAAAGCAGTCTAGAGGTGAATGATTTCATACTCCTGATGATGCCCACCTCCGACCACAAACTATTGGGCCAGTGGCAGGGTCCATTCCGTGTCATAGAGAAAGTTATCCCTGTGACCTACTGCCTAGAGTTGGATCCCAAGAAAAAGACAAACACGCAGGTATACCACATAAATCTTTTTAAAAAATGGGAGGGGGCTGTCCCCGTGCTATTAGGACACACCAGAGACCCCACCCCGTTATATCAACAAAGCATCAATGTTGATCTGCCCGAGAGACAAAAGCAAGACCTTGAAACCCTGCTACGACCCCTACAAGAGGTTTTTTCTAGAGAGCCCGGGAAGACCACCCTGATAGAGCATGCCATCACTACTCCCCCGGGTAAGCGAGTGAAGTTGCGCCCCTATCGCATACCCGAGTCCCGTAGACAAGCCATAGAGCAGGAGGTACAGCTAATGTTGAGCATGGGTATAATTGAGCCCTCTAATAGCGAATGGAATTTGCCCATAGTTCTAGTGCCCAAGCCTGACGGGTCCATCAGATTCTGCATCGACTTTCGGGAGGTCAACAAGATTTCCCAATTTGATGCATATCCTCTCCCGAGAGTCGATGAAATGGTGGAACGGCTAGGCACGGCTCGCTACATCAGCACATTGGACCTATGAAAAGGATATTGGCAGGTGCCCTTGAAGCATCAAGATCGGGAGAAGTCAGCTTTTTCTACTCCCAGTGGCCTGTACCACTTTACCATGCTTCCTTTCGGTCTACATGGGGCCCCTGCCACTTTCCAAAGATTGATGAACTTGATACTAAAGCCCTGTGCCGCTTTTGCGGCCGCTTACATTGATGACATCGTCATCCATAGCTCATCATGGGAAGAACATCTGACACATCTAACTAAAGTCATACAGGCCTTAAAAGACAGTGGTCTAACCATAAACCCCGCCAAAAGCAGGCTAGCCGCACGTTCTGTAAAATACTTGGGTTAACTCCTGGGGGAAGGGTACATAAAACCACAAGAAGAGAAGATAGCTGCTATCACTTCCATTCCCTTTCCCCAGACAAAGAAAGAGCTGAGAGCATTCCTTGGGGTTCTGGGGTACTATAGAAGGTTTATACCTAACTTTTCACAAATGGCCACACCCGTGACAGATCTCCTTCATAAAAAGACAGGAAAACCGAAAGAGAGTTGAAATGTCCCTCACCACTTCTTCAAAAAGCTTTCCGTCAATTGAAGCACGCCCTCACCTCAAGGCCGGTCCTACTCAGTCCCGACTACTCCCGGCCTTTCATTCTACAAACGGATGCGTCAGACAGGCCTAGGCGCTGTGCTGTCCCAAAGTGACCCTCAAGGACAAGAAAGACCCGTTCTTTACATAAGCAGGAAGCTATTCCCAAGGGAAAAAAGATACGCTGTTATCGAAAAGGAGGCCCTCGCCGTCAAGTGGGCAATAGAGTCTCTCAGATACTACCTAGAAGGGCGGGAATTCACCTTGTACACTGATCATGCTCCTCTAGAGTGGTTATCCAGAAATAAAGGGCACAACGATAGGATACTGAGGTGGTTCCTTGCCCTCCAACCTTATCGCTTCCAAACCTGTCACAGAAAAGGGAAAGAACAGACCAACGCTGATTACCTGTCCAGATACCCGCTTGACCCCATTCTTGCTGGCAAGAAAGTTAGGGAAGGGGGATGTGAGGAGGAACCAGCCTTTACCCCCATCATGTCCCCTGCACCAGTCTCACAAGTCGATCTATTGCCTGCCGTGGGACACAATCCAGGGAAGCGAGGGTTCATTAATCCAGACTCCTCTCCCATACAGGAACAAGAACGCCCCGAGGAGAGGGAGAGCCAATGGGATACGTCCCCGGGAAGCCAAGAGTCGGGGCTTCCTGCTCAAAGGAGAAATCCGGAAGACCCCAGGGGGAAGGAGAGTGATCGGACGCCGGAAGGAGGACGCTTGACGAGAACCGTGACTAAAGGAGAAGGGAACCACTACCCACCGGGACGCGAGGACGACAGAGCCAGGACCAGCACCGACTTTGAGACAGACACGGAGGACGGGAACGCGGAGCTTGAGACCTGGTCAGAAGACTGGTGGACACCCCCGGAGGACGCCTGCACGCCGCCGTAACTCTGGAGAGTTGCGGCCAGCGCGGTACGTGGTCCTGGAAAAGGGAGAGAGTGAGGGGAGGGGGAGGGTTTTGTGGATACGGGCACACGGGTTACCAGGGCAGTATTTATCTTTGTTATTTGCGGGAGGGAGGGGAGCACTGTGCACACCTGTATTTCATTTTTTTATTATTGACGCCGATCCAAGGGAACGTCAGGATTCTGGGCAATTGAGGCCTCACTTGAACCCTGGATTGAGGGTCTATTGCGGGGCCACCGCTGATTGGGGTACAAACCTCCTATAATTTGGGCTCTACCTATCCTCATGTGCTCTTTTCTCCTTGCCACCTGAAGCTAAGGGGCAGGAAGTGTCAACCATCTCCTCTCTCTTTACCGCGCACCCTTGTGACCCCTGTTCCTCCCCACACAATGCCTAGCGCACTCCCGGTTTCTTTTTTCCTCACGTCTGGGACTGGTGACGGTGCCCCTTTTCCCTTTATAAACAAGGCGCATTCAGGACAGTCAGACTTACCGCCTTCTATTTCTTCTTTCCTCTCGGTACCCGGGGACGTCGCCACCGCCTGTCTGGAGGAGGAAAAGAAGACGGAAGATCACCAACCACCTGGATACTCCAAAGCCATTCATCTTTTTGTTTTGAGTTGCTCCCTGACCCTGTTCTAACAATAAATAACGCCATCATTAATCCACGAATAAGACCTCCTCGATTCTTTTTCCGCCCGTCCCTCTCACAGGCATGTAATGACTATGGTCAACTTGTTGTTAACTTCTGACGAACAGTAAGGAGAAAACCTAGCGCGGCGACACTCCATTTGGAGTAACCAGGCACTTTATAAACTACTAACATAACATGTCCTTCAGAATATCTCCATAGTACATGTCAGATGCTTGGCGCATATTTTTCAGTAATTCTTTGTATTCAAAATGTAACCAAATATTTACATTACCAATACTTCCCAGAGAATTTCTTGTTTCATTATGCAGAAGTGTTTTGAAAAACAGGTTGTCCTTTTACAGGGGTAAGTTGCAGTAGGTCACTAAACGAAATTAAATGCTTTCCCCTAAAAGTACATCACAGTTTGTTCTTAAAATCTGCTGCATTCTTAAGTGTATGAAGGCAAGCATTTTGTTCGATACCATGCTCACTTCATCAATAATTAGAAGCTACAGTTTTTTCAACACTCTTGAAACCTCATGGTAAGCCTCACCAGATAATTTCTGATATTCCAGTATATTGTCATGTTCAACAGGTAGCATTAGCAGTTGATGTAGAGTAATTCCTTTAATACTATGTGCAGCTAATCCTGCTGGTGCTGTTACTACACATGAAAAAATTTAAACTGTAGTCTTCTGTAGATCACTTGTGAGAACTTTAGCTTTTTCCAGTGCCAGCTTGTCCACTGATGTATAGTAATATTGATTTATACGTAGAACATTCACATTGTTTCCTCCTGTGGAGAAATCCATGCTCTATTTTATCTTTAACTTTGTTGTAAATTTCTTTTTGTTCATTGTTCAGTTGTTCTATTAAGTGTTCAAAATCCACTGTTTTCTGTATTGCTTGCTGCATCGCATTCTCCAACTCATTTATAGCTATTGCTACTTCATTTTGAATTATTGTTTCTCAAAGAGGATCTTGACTTGCTGGTGCAGAACTTTGGCTGCTTTCTTAACTCTCCCTGGCTATTATAGCAGCAATGGTTTCTTCCTGTTCAATCTCAACTTCCAAAATTTGTAAGTAGGTTGGAAAGACTGCAGACTTAATACTGTCTTTTACAGCGTTAAAAGAGCCTTCATAAGAGTCATAGTTTCCAAGTAATTCTGATTCAGCACGCCATGGCTTGAACAACTAAAAACGTGCCTAGTAGAAAAACTCTGTTCTCTCTGGGGTTTGGCAACTAAACTTTCAATGGTTAATTAGATTCTCTTTGCTGTGTCTCACCAAACAACCGTCACATCCAAGTACTCCATATCTTCCTCCTTCTATGTTTTCAGTTATATTATTTCTATATGTGTAGTGATGAAATACTTCATAAAGACACATGGTGTGAAGATGAGGACTCCTTCATGGGTAGTATGTATCCAGCATGTTAGTTTGCAGAATGCCTGTACTCTCGGGATCAAATTCTGCAGGGTACTGTATTTCTGGAAAATACTTTAATGCTTTATTTTGACTATTTGCAAGGCCTAAGCTTACCCACACACTTCCTCTTGACTTGGAGAACAAACTAGCTGAGCTCAACCTGTCCGAGCATTCATAGGATCTGATTTCTCTGTGGGAAAGCATTTTCAAACTGAACCTGTGCAATTTCTGGTAAGACTTTTCTCAGCAGAAATCTCCTCCCACATCTCTTTCATCTCTGTCATCTCTGATTTAGTAATGTATAAAGTGACCTACCAAGCAACAGCGATGGAGTTGTCTGCAACAAATTGTAGATCAATATTTGCATTCCACATGTTCAGAATCACAGGGTTGTAGTCATTGATATACTTAGAAGCCTCTGTTCTTCTGAGGTTGTATATATTTTTGGGTGATTTCCATGTCAAGGTGTGTCTGACTCCAGACAAAAAGCTGTTCACTGTTCCTTCTGAGATGACAGGTCATGGGAATCCAAAACGGCATCTCGTGTAAAATCTTCCTTTACATCTCTATTTTCGGCGACAGTATTTTCCATATCTCTGATTTGGAATCGTAGAACTTGTTGTCTCAAGCACTTCTCAGCAGTGTCCTTTGGGACAGCACGTCACATACTGTTGTATGAAGGACAAGACAGACTCATCAGTGTCTGTTCCAAACGTTGGGGCATCTTTTACCCATAACAGCATGTGAATATGTGAAGCACCTCTAGCTTGGTACTCTTTGCGCCAAAAGAATTCAGTTACTTTGCCGAGAGGAGGATTAGTTTTGTTGCAGATGAAAGCCATTATCGCTTGAAACCTGTGGTTAAAATATCTGCAAACATTTGCAGGGTCAAATGAGCAAAGTTCTCCTGGTGTCTTCAGATTGATATCTTTTATATTTGAGTTTGCATCTCGCAAGAATTCAAGGAGGTCATCCGATGCATACTCAACTCGGCTCCATACGGACTATAGCTTGGAATGGATGTATAGATTGTATCAGAATTGATTGATAAATATTTAAATCTTGAGGTTCTGGTGGGAAGGAAACTAGTTCTAACTTGTTATGGACTGCTCTTGCTGGCATTTTTGTATCCTTCAACTTATCATAACAGTAGTTACATATAATTTGAAGTGTGCTCAAATCAAACCGTTCTTCTACAAGTAAATATGTAGCAAATTGTTGCCACTTATCATTGGTTTTGTTTCGCTCTTCAAATACAAATCAACATTATGAGTTTGTGTGAGTGTGTCGACAACAAATGCAAACACAGTTTGGTTTCTCTGAAGAAAGGCTGTTAAACTTTGCAACATCTATTACAAAACTTTCAGTACTAAGGCCTGTATCCTCTTCTTCTACAGCTCCATTAGTCAAGTTTTCATTTTCCCTAGAGTCCTGTTCAGGACCAAAAATACGAAACTGAATATCCTCAGAAAACGTTTTCTACATCTGCTACTGTACCATGCAATAGGCTTTTATTCATCTCTCCTAAACATAAAACAGCAGTTTTCACATAGTAAAGTCTCCTAAGTGATGAAAGCTACTTGTGCACACTTTCCTAGATAGACATGCCAGTGAATGTCCCGGTAAATTACTGTTCTCCCTGACTTTACATGTATGTAATCCTTGCAAAAGTGTAATTTTTCACTTGATACTTGTTAGAAATGGGATCTCTAGTTGGCAAGGGCTTGCACCTGTGTCCAAGTAGGGACCCTTCTTCCTAGTCAGGGTAAGGGTGTTACACTCGTGAAGTAACCCCTGCTCACCCTCGTGGTAGCTTGGCACGAGCAGTCAGGCTTAATTCAGAGGCAGTGTGTAAAGCATTTGCACATAACCAACAGTAATACAGTGTAAGCACTACAAACTGACACCACACCAGTTTAGAAAAATAACCAATATTTTATATATTCAAGACAAGACCAATTACGACAAAAATCCACAATACTATACTTTAAAAACGAATGCTTGATACGGTAACTTCTTCTTTGCAGGAATTAGCACAAAAGCAAAGTTCGTACGAGTCGGTAGCTCCGTCCGAGCCTACCGCGATGCTGAAAACCACAGAGTCTAACAGTTCCAGCCGACCGCGTCGATACGGGCCAGCAGAGTCATGAACAGACTCGGTAACAGTACCTTTCTCGTTGTGGCTGGTACGGAGTGTACGAGCCGTTCGGCGTTCGGCGCGGTTGCGGTGCAAGACGGAGCGATGCAAGGTGCGGTGTCCCTCGATGCGGTGCAGGCAGCGGCTCGATGAGCGTCGTGCAGACGGAGTCGGTGAGTCCAAGGCGTGCGATGCAGGGTGAGACGATGCTCGATGCGGTGCTGACAGGTTGCGATGCAGGCGACCAAGCCGGAGTGCGGGAGCTGGCGTCGGACAGCGGTGCGAGTCGGAGCGGTGCGTCGCAGACGTGCGAGCGGTGCCCCAAATGCGATGCGGTCACGACTCTTGAGCCAGTTGCAGCGACCGCGTCGGTCGGGTCCGGCTGGTTCAGTGAAGCGTCGATGCGAACTGCGGTGCCCACAGGTCACGGTGCAAGCAGCGGCTCGATGTTGGCGGCGTCGGACGTCGCCCACGGTGAGACCAGGGTTGCGATGCGAAGCGGGGCGATGCGGTCTGCGGTGCAAACAGGTCACCGGCCAGGGATGGATTCGGTTGACGGAGTCGGTTGCAGTTCCCTTCCTCTGTGGCAACTGAAACAGCGTTCCAGAAGCGGTACCCAGAGGCTTGTGAAGTCTTTGTAGTCCCTGAGACTTCTTAACAGGAGGCCAGCTCGGTTCCAGGCCCTTGGAGATACTCAGCACAAGTTTGTAGAAAGTTCAGTCCAGTCCTTTCTCTGCCCAAGACAGAAGCAGCAACTGCAGGCCAACCCAACAAAGCAACAACACAGCAAAGGGGCAGTACTCCTCCTGGCAGCTCTTCCAGCTCTTCGTCTTGGCAGGTTCCTTGATTCCAGCGAGATCTAAATTCATGGGGTCAGGGCCCCAATATTTATATCCCAAATTCCTTTGTTCTCTGAAGGCAGAGAGGCCTTTGCCTAGTCCAAACCAGTTCTGGAGCACTTTGTTGACAAGTCTCCGTCCCTTCTTTCAGTGAGTGGGCCAGGGACATCAGACGCACCACAGGAGGTGGAGCCAGCATTGTGGAGGGAAGGCCCTGTCCTATTCAGGGCCCAGGTGCGACCCCTCCCACCCATCTACATGTAGATCTTGCTATTCAGCCCTGTGCTGACTCACCCTGTCTCCTGGCATCCCCCAGCCCCTGTCACTCACATTCCAGACAAGGAATACACAACCTCGCAGAGGCAGGCTTGGATGGTTAGACAAGAAAATACCCACTTTCTAAAAGTGGTATTTTCAAACACCGAATGTTAAAACCAACTTCACTAAAAGCTGCATTTTATCATTCTGAGTCCAGGCATACTAAACTCGAATTTCTACCATGTTCCCGGGGTCAGTTAGGATTATAAGCTGTAATAATCAAAACTGCCCGTTCTGGCCTAGGGGAACAGGTAGCCTTGCAATAGTGAAAAACGAACTAGGCTGTAATTCACTATCAGGACATGCCGCACACACCAGGGCATGTCCTACCTTTCGCATACAACGCACCCTGCCCACAGGGGTACCTTGGGCCTACCTTAGGGGTGACTAACATGTAGCAAAGGGAAGGTTTAGGGACTTGCAAGTGTGTGCACTTGCCAAGTCGACATGGCAGCCCCAGGCTGCGCACAGGCTCTGCGTTGGCAGGCCCGAGTTACACTTTACGGGCTGTTTGCGTGGGTGGCACAATCCAGTGCTGCAGCCCACCAACAGCATTTGGTCTATAGGCCCTGGCACTCGCAGTGCACTTTACAAGGGACTGACACATAAACCAAATAGGCCAATCATGGAAACACCAATCCATAACGCATTTTATACAGGAGCACTTGCACTTTCCCACTGGACAGCAGTGAGGAAAGTGCACCAGCAAAAACAGGGTCAAAACCGGGAGGTCAGAAAGCTAAAAGTCAGGGGAAACACGCCAAAAGATGCCAAGTCTAACACATGTCCCCTCCAGCTGAAAGTAGGGAGAACTACCCAACCCCATTGGAGTTCTCTTCACTAAGGCGGAAGAACCTGGACAGACCATCTGCGTTGGCGTGTTCTGTACCAGGACGGTGTTCCACCATAAAGTCCATTCCCTGTAGGGAGATGGACCACCTCAGCAGTTTTGGATTCTCACCCCTCATTTGCATCAACCATCTGAGGGGCCTGTGGTCTGTCTGAGCCCGGAAGTGAGTCCCAAACAGGTATGGTCTCAACTTCTTCAGTGCCCAGACCACAGCAAAAGCTTCCCTTTCTATGGCACTCCACCTCTGTTCCCTGGGAAGTAGTCTCCTGCTAAGGAAGACTACAGGCTGATCCAGGCCCTCTTCGTTCAGTTGTGAGAGCACCGCTCCCACACCATGCTCTGAAGCGTCAGTCTGCACGACAAATTCTTTGGAGAAGTCAGGTGCCTTGAGCACGGGCGCCGTGCACATGGCTGCCTTCAGGGCATCAAAAGCTTTCTGGCAGGACTCAGTCCAGATCACTTTCCTGGGCTGCCTCTTAGAGGTCAGCTCTGTTAAGGGGGCAACGATGGTGCCATAGCCCTTAACAAATCTCCTATAGTAACCGGTGAGACCTAAGAAGGCTCTCACCTCTGTCTGGGTCTTGGGGGTCCCAAGCCAGAATGGTGTCAATCTTGGGTTGTAGGGGCGCCACCTGGCCGCTTCCTACCTGGTGTCCCAAGTACACCACAGAACCCTGCCCGATCTGGCACTTACTGGCCTTGATCGTGAGGCCTGCACCTTGCAGAGCCCTCAACAGTTTCTCAAGGTGCTGTAAATGTTCTTCCCAGCTGGAACTGAACACAGCAATGTCATCCAGGTAGGCGGCACTGAAATCCTCCAGCCCGGCCAACACCTGATTGACCAACCTCTGAAAGGTGGCAGGGGCATTCTTCAACCCAAAGGGCATCACCCGGAATTGGTAATGACCTTCTGGGGTTGAGAATGCTGATCTCTCCTTGGCCCCATCGGTTAAGGCAATCTGCCAGTACCCAGACGTCAAATCAAACGTGCTGAGGAACCGGGCAGCTCCCAACCGATCAATGAGCTCATCAGCTCTGGGGATGGGGTGCGCGTCAGTCCTGGTGACGGCATTGAGCCCACGGTAGTCCACACAAAACCGGAGTTCTGGAGTGGCACCGGGCGCCGCAGCCTTTGGGACCAAGACCACTGGGCTGGCCCAAGGACTGTGGGAGGGCTCAATCACCCCTAACGCCAACATCTTAGAGACCTCCTCCTTGATGCTGGCTCTGACCCGGTCAGTCAACCTGTAAATCTTGTGCTTCACAGGAGGGCTGTCACCGGTGTCCACGTCATGGGTACACCAGTGAGTAACACCGGGGGTCAGAGAGAACAGTGGGGCGAACTGTCCCAACAACTGGCGACAGTCCCCCTGCTGCTCCTGAGTCAGAGTAGGGGAGAGGATCACACCCCCTACTGACCCATCATGCTCCTTGGTAGACAGGAGGTCAGGGAGAGGCTCACTCTCCTCTTCCACCCCATCATCTGTCGCCAAGAGCATACTCACTTCGGACCTCTCGAAGTGGGGCTTGAGGCGGTTCACGTGAAGGACCCTCAAAGGGTTCCTTGGAGCCTGCAAATCCACCAGGTAGGTGACGTCACTTTTGCGCTCCTTTACCTCATATGGCCCAGTCCACTTGTCCTGCAAGGCACAAGGTGCCACTGGGGCCATGACCCACACTTTTTGCCCAGGTTGAAATTCGACCAGAGTGGCATTCTGGTCATACCATCTCTTCATTTCTTCCTGGCTTGCTTCTAGGTTCGCCTGAGCGAGTTTCCTGAAGCGGGCAGTTTGGTTTCTAAAGGCCAGCATGTAGCTAAATACATCCTGGGGAGTTTTCCTGGGAGCCGCCTCCCAGCCTTCCTTTACCAAACTCAGAGGTCCTCTGACAGGGTGGCCATACAGGAGCTCAAAGGGGCTGTACCCAAGAGACTTCTGAGGCACCTCCCTGTATGCAAAGAGTAGGCATGGCAAGAGGACGTCCCACTTACGCCTCATGGGTTCTGTTAGACCCTTGATCATGCCTTTCAAGGTCTGGTTGAATCTCTCCACCAGACCGTTTCCTTGTGGGTGGTAAGGAGTGGTGAACTTGTAGGTTACACCACACTCCTTCCACAGGGATGTCATATACTTGGATATGAAATTGGTCCCCCTATCAGAAACCACCTCTCTGGGGAATCCCACACGGGAAAAGATCCCCATTAACGCCCGGCCCACCACTGGCGCCGTCGTTGTCCTGAGAGGGATTGCCTCCGGGTACCGGGTGGCATGGTCCACCAAGACCAGGATGTACCTGTTGCCCATGGCTGTCTTGGGATCCAGTGGCCCCACAATATCCATCCCTACCCTTTCAAAGGGTGTTCCAACAACAGGAAAAGGTTGGAGAGGAGCTTTGATCTTCCTCCCACTCTTACCACTTGCCTGGCAAGTTTGGCAAGACCTACAGTGTGCATCTGACTGCCTTCGCATTTGGGGCCAAAGAAGTGGGTGACAAGCCTGTCAAAGGTCTTGTCCTGCCCCAAATGTCCTGCCAAAGGCACGTCATGAGCCAGACCCAGTAGGAAGGTCCTGAAGCGCTGGGGTACCACCAGCACACGGGCTGACCCAGGCTCAGCAACCTTAGGCTCACTGTATAGGAGACCACTCTCCCAGTAGATCAGATGTGACCCGGACTGATTGCCAGCTGCCTGGTCTGCCGCCTGCCGCCGCAGACCCTCCAGAGTAGGGCACTCGTTCTGCTCCCTGCAGAACTCCTCCCTGGTGGGACCCCCTTCTTGCTGCCAATGGGTCAGCTCAGAGATGTCTCCCAGTTCGGCTACCTGCTCCCCTGTAGGCACCGGGGCGTCCCCCTCGAGGTCCGCCTCCTCCCGGTCCGTGGGAACTTCGGGGCCGGTTTCCCGCGCCCCTGCCCTTTCTCTTGGCAGGAACTTGGGCCACTGTTTCAGGCTCCAAGTCCTCTTGATCACCCTTTCTGGCTGCCATTGACCGAGTAGACACGCATGCCCACTCTGGCAACCCAAGCATCTCCAAGTGAGACCTGAGCTCAACCTCCTTCCATAAGGACTGCTCCAGGTCGTTTCCTAGCAGACAATCTACAGGCATGGTAGGGCTCACAACCACCCTCAAGGGACCTGAGACCCCCCATTCAAAGGGAACCTGCGCCACCATACATTGGCGCTCTGAGTTGTCTACAGCAACTACTTGGTGGAATGCCCCGGGGACTACTTGCTTCTCAGACACCAGGTGACACCGGACGGAGGTCACACTGGCTCCAGTGTCTCTGAGAGCCTCTACCCTGTTCCCATTGATGGTCACCCAGGTGCTATATTTCTTTGTGTTAGGGGGCACCTGGTTTCCTGGGACCATCTCACTGTCCCCGAGTGAGACAAGGGTCATTTCTGCGGGATCCCCACCCTCCTGTGGGCACCCCTCCTCCCCAAGCGCTACACTAGCCAACACGTTGGACTGTCCACCGGTGGGTGGCTGTGTCCCCTTCGGGCACTTGGGGTCCCCCTTAAAGTGACCTACCTGGTCACATGCATAACACTTGCGGGGGCCGGTCTCAACAGGCTTCCCTGTAGAGACCCCTTTCTTCTTATCACCGGGGGCTGGGAACCTTTACCCTGGGTACTAGTTTGGGGCCCTTTAGAGAACTCCTGTGCTTTACCCTTGTCCCCCCCACCTTTCTGCTGGGGACCCTGCCCACTTTTGGCTGAGTCTCCCCAAACGCTTTCTTGTGGACCCTGGTACTCATCCAGCGGTCCGCTTCCATAGCAAGCTTCCTGGGGTCAGTTAGCTTACTATCCACTAGGTGCTGGCGCAGATCTGCAAAACATAGACTAGACAAGTGCTCCCATGCAATCAAGTTGTAGAGCCCCTGAAAATCTGTTACACTACTGCCCTTCACCCAACCATCCAGAGACCTGCAGAACACATCCACACATTCCAACCAAGTGTTGGCATCAGACTTCTTACTGGACCTGAACTGATCCCTGTACTTTTCAGGAGTAAGACCATACTTCGTGAGAAGGGCATCCTTCATGTCAGCATAGGTGAGGTGATACCCCTTACCCAAAGCTATCAGAGCATCCCTTGCTTCTTCAGGGAAAAGTGGCCACAATCCTGCTCCCCAATTCTCCTCAGGGACCCCATTCATGTGTATGGCTGCCTCATAACCCTGAAACCACCTTTGTATGTCATCCCCCTTCTTGAACTCCTTGCCTACGTTCTTGGGAATGTGCACAATCCTGTCTGCCTTTCTGGACGAATTGCTGCCACCATCTGAGCCTGACTTACTCCTAAGTTCTAGCTCCTTCAGTTCTCTCTCATGCTCTAAGAGCATCTTCCTCTCCTCTATGGCCAATCTCTTCTCCTCCCGCTCACTCTCCAGCCTGAGCTTCTGCAGCTCAAACTGCCTTGCCTCCCGCCTGTCCTCCAGCTCCTCTGGGGACAGACTGCTGCTGCCTGACCTGGCGGGTTCCCCCTACCCAAAAGCACATCCACCCTGGAAATAGGCTCCTCCGCCTCCTCACTGAGATTACCAGGCTGCCCATTGGCATGTCTGGCTGCTACCCAGGCCCTCAGCGCCTTCTGTAGCTCCTCCTTCCTTGTGAGGCCTTTAATTTGGACTTTCAGGTTTTTACAAATCGCTCGTAGCTCCTTTACGGCGTAGGATTCCAACCTATCCTCCTCAAAGATAACTTCCAGAGATGCAACGGATGATGCAATTGATTCAGGCATGACAAACGTAGTGAGTTGAAAACTGGCAAGATCAAAAATAGGCCAAAAGAAAAAGAACCAGTATGTGGTACGTAATGGTCTGCGATATGGTAGTAGTGCACACCAATCACTGTAAGTCAAGTGCAAACACAAGTCCTATCCTCACCACTGACAACCAATGTTAGAAATGGGATCTCTAGTTGGCAAGGGCTTGCACCTGTGTCCAAGTAGGGACCCTTCTTCCTAGTCAGGGTAAGGGTGTTACACTCGTGAAGTAACCCCTGCTCACCCTCGTGGTAGCTTGGCACGAGCAGTCAGGCTTAATTCAGAGGCAGTGTGTAAAGCATTTGCACATAACCAACAGTAATACAGTGTAAGCACTACAAACTGACACCACACCAGTTTAGAAAAATAACCAATATTTGATATATTCAAGACAAGACCAATTACGACAAAAATCCACAATACTATACTTTAAAAACGAATGCTTGATACGGTAACTTCTTCTTTGCAGGAATAGCACAAAAGCAAAGTTCGTACGAGTCGGTAGCTCCGTCCGAGCCTACCGCGATGCTGAAAACCACAGAGTCTAACAGTTCCAGCCGACCGCGTCGATGCGGGCCAGCAGAGTCATGAACAGACTCGGTAACAGTACCTTTCTCGTTGTGGCTGGTACGGAGTGTACGAGCCGGTCGGCGTTCGTCGCGGTTGCGGTGCAAGACGGAGCGATGCAAGGTGCGGTGTCCCTCGATGTGGTGCAGGCAGCGGCTCGATGAGCGTCGTGCAGACGGAGTCGGTGAGTCCAAGGCGTGCGATGCAGGGTGAGACGATGCTCGATGCGGTGCTGACAGGTTGCGATGCAGGCGACCAAGCCGGAGTGCGGGAGCTGGCGTCGGACAGCGGTGCGAGTCGGAGCGGTGCGTCGCAGACGTGCGAGCGGTGCCCCAAATGCGATGCGGTCACGACTCTTGAGCCAGTTGCAGCGACCGCGTCGGTCGGGTCCGGCTGGTTCAGTGAAGCGATGCGATGCGAACTGCGGTGCCCACAGGTCACGGTGCAAGCAGCGGCTCGATGTTGGCGGCGTCGGACGTCGCCCACGGTGAGACCAGGGTTGCGATGCGAAGCGGGGCGATGCGGTCTGCGGTGCAAACAGGTCACCGGCCAGGGATGGATTCGGTTGACGGAGTCGGTTGCAGTTCCCTTCCTCTGTGGCAACTGAAACAGCGTTCCAGAAGCGGTACCCAGAGGCTTGTGAAGTCTTTGTAGTCCCTGAGACTTCTTAACAGGAGGCCAGCTCGGTTCCAGGCCCTTGGAGATACTCAGCACAAGTTTGTAGAAAGTTCAGTCCAGTCCTTTCACTGCCCAAGACAGAAGCAGCAACTGCAGGCCAACCCAACAAAGCAACAACACAGCAAAGGGGCAGTACTCCTCCTGGCAGCTCTTCCAGCTCTTCGTCTTGGCAGGTTCCTTGATTCCAGCAAGATCTAAATTCATGGGGTCAGGGCCCCAATATTTATATCCCAAATTCCTTTGTTCTCTGAAGGCAGAGAGGCCTTTGCCTAGTCCAAACCAGTTCTGGGGCACTTTGTTGACAAGTCTCCGTCCCTTCTTTCAGTGAGTGGGCCAGGGACATCAGACGCACCACAGGAGGTGGAGCCAGCATTGTGGAGGGAAGGCCCTGTCCTATTCAGGGCCCAGGTGCGACCCCTCCCACCCATCTACATGTAGATCTTGCTATTCAGCCCTGTGCTGACTCACCCTGTCTCCTGGCATCCCCCAGCCCCTGTCACTCACATTCCAGACAAGGAATACACAACCTCGCAGAGGCAGGCTTGGATGGTTAGACAAGAAAATACCCACTTTCTAAAAGTGGTATTTTCAAACACCGAATGTTAAAACCAACTTCACTAAAAGCTGCATTTTATCATTCTGAGTCCAGGCATACTAAACTCGAATTTCTACCATGTTCCCGGGGTCAGTTAGGATTATAAGCTGTAATAATCAAAACTGCCCGTTCTGGCCTAGGGGGAACAGGTAGCCTTGCAATAGTGAAAAACGAACTAGGCTGTAATTCACTATCAGGACATGCCGCACACACCAGGGCATGTCCGACCTTTCGCATACAACGCACCCTGCCCACAGGGGTACCTTGGGCCTACGGGGTGACTAACATGTAGCAAAGGGAAGGTTTAGGGACTTGCAAGTGTGTGCACTTGCCAAGTCGACATGGCAGCCCCAGGCTGCGCACAGGCTCTGCGTTGGCAGGCCCGAGTTACACTTTACGGGCTGTTTGCGTGGGTGGCACAATCCAGTGCTGCAGCCCACCAACAGCATTTGGTCTATAGGCCCTGGCACTCGCAGTGCACTTTACAAGGGACTGACACATAAACCAAATAGGCCAATCATGGAAACACCAATCCATAACGCATTTTATACAGGAGCACTTGCACTTTCCCACTGGACAGCAGTGAGGAAAGTGCGCAGAATCATTACACCAGCAAAAACAGAGTCAAAACCGGGAGGTCAGAAAGCAAAAAGTCAGGGGAAACACGCCAAACGATGCCAAGTCTAACAATACTTCTATTTGGAAATTCATGTAAACATTCTCTAAATATGTCAATTGATTGCTGCCGAACACTGCAAATACTACTACAGTTCCACTTGTATACAGGGGCCTGTCTACGCCTCTCTTGTACCTCTTCAGCTGCCACTTCCTCTACATTTCTAAGAACCATCTCCTCTTTTGCAATAGGAGTACAATCTTTTACCTCATAACAACTAGTTGAATCAACTGCATGCAATAGTGTGTTCTCTTGCAAGTAGCTTTCCTTATTAAAATAAGGTTCTGTACCACAGGTATACTTCCATTCACCTTTAAAAATCTTGCAAAAATTACTTCTGTTGACAAACCTTTTTCTAAGGATTTTTTTATCCATACACAGTACTGTTTTGTCTAGTGTCCTCATTCTGTTCAATATTAAGATAAATAGTTTCCTCTTCAAAGCAAATGCTTTGTCAACAATGCTCTCAATATATTGTTTTTGTTTAAATGCAGCAGTTCTCTTCTTATATTTCTTCATCCTTTTCAGCAAATTCTGTATTACTCTAGTCCGAAACATTTTGGCTCCAAACTCCTTCAACTGTTTCTGTCTCCTTGATAAACACCCTGTTTTCTTAGAACATTTCCTATTCTCAGAAACGTGTACGCCTTCTTTTTTCCTGGCTGAAGATTTATTATATTTCTACATGACACTTTACCCCTATTCTGCATTTTCTGGCATATTTTTTTCAAAACCTGCTTAGTACGCTTACCAGCCTCTCTTTTTTTGCTCTGCACATTGTCCACCTTATTTTCTTTTTCTTTCTCACTTTGAAGTTTGTAATAGTGTTTTCTCTGTTTCTTTCTTCTTCAACTGTTGTTAGGAATTCAAAATGTCCTTTTTCAAATACAGGTGGATTTCTAGAAAGCAAATGAAGAATGCATTTATGTGTACAGAATATATTATTAAATAAACAATTTTAAGCAAAATAGTAAGTACATAGGCAGTGATTTTAGTTTACCAAAGGTAGTATAAGTCTCTCACTATAGATCTATACAAACATGTTAGTATATGCACACCTAAAACATGTTTAAAGGCCTGCTTGTGTGGATGGATGAGTTATTAGTGCAAGTTTTACAGTACATACCTAACTGATTGTCTCAGTGTGTTTGTATGTTATTGTATATGTAAGTAAGCATGTTGCTATATGCCTGCTTCTCTTACTTACTCTATGAATCTGTAAATCTGTATGTAAGTGGCTCCATAGATCCCTTACTGGGTGTGTTAGTTAGTTCTAGAGTATTTAACTTTGTGTGCAACTGTCTCCCATTCTGCTGGATACATAAGAGCTGTATGTGTGTTTCAGTGAATGTTTAAATGTCTCTTTCAGTGTGTGACTAGGTGTATTAGTGGCTCTATCCAATTATATGTAGGCATGTGTGTTACATACTAGGTAAGAGATTTGATGTAGATCTGGAGAAATAGCTCTGGTAGCGTGCATATTAACTCAATGAAACTTGTGAACCATCTCTCATCTTTTAAGCTCATAGCTTCCTGCCCTTTAACACACCTACAGCTTATCTCGGATGTAACTTATATGTAGTGGAAGAGCACTTGAAGCCTTAGGAACAAGTTTTCATTATGAACTCGTCTTACCAGGAGAACTGTATGTACACGTTCTACTGTACCAGGCCTCAGACATGTTTAAAGGTCTAATTGTCTGTATGGATGATTTGTTAGTATCAGTTCTTTAGTATATACCAAATTGAGTGTCTCAGTGCCTATGTTGATATGTTACTGCATCTGTAATTAGTATGTTGGTAAATCTGTGGCTGTCATAGTTCCTCTATGGCTCTCTCAATCTGTATGTAATGTGTTGCATGGATTGCTTACTGGCTGTATGTGTGCGTTTTGGGATACTTAAGTGTGTTAATTAAATTTGCGAACCATCTCTTATCTTTTAAGCTCATAGGTTTGTGCCCTGCAGCCTACCTATGGCCTATCTGAGGACTAACTTATATGTAGTAGAAGAGGACTTCAAGGCTTAGAGACATGTTTTGATTGTGAACTCAGTCTACCAGGACAACTGCATATACAGACTCTACTGTACCAGGCCGAAAACGTGTTAAAAGGTCTACTTGTCTGGATGGATGGCTTGTTAGTACCAGTTTCCCACTACATAAGTAACTAAGTGTCTGAGTGCCTATGAGGGTGTTTTATATGATATGTAAGTAAGTATGTTGGTACATTCCTGCCTCTCTTAATTAGTCTAAGGATTTGTAAATGTGTATGTACAGGGCTGCATTGATACCTTGCTGACTATGTAAGTTAGTACTGGGTTATTGAACTCTGTGTGCAACTGCCTCCCATACCGCTGGATACATTAAAGCTGTATATGTGTGTGAATGTTTAAGTACCTCTGTCAGTGTTTCATTAGATGTATTAGTGGCTATTAGGGGATACACATAAGGGGCCATCTGAGGCCCGCACCGATTGCTTGCTTGCCTGCCTGTTGTTGCGCTGGGGTGGGACTTAGTCCCCCAGCGTTACCTTAACCAAAGGAGGAGGAGCAACCCTCCCAACGCCACAAAAGCACCAGGAGGCTCCTGCAGCGCAGGAAGCACACCAAAAACTAATAACAGACTACTGCAGGCCGAAACCCTGAAATGAGAACTCGGAGTGGAAGGGGTCCTTAGTCCGAAAACTGTGTGAAGCACTTTTTGTTCCTACCATTGGAGGGGGCAAACTGGGATATGGCAGTTGGTTCTTATAAGTCTGCTGTTCTTAGTTGCTGCTCTCAGGAGATATCCCCGAGTAAAGCAACCACAGGCACTAAGCGACACACTTATCCTTTTTTTTTTGTCCTCATATCACCATAGCTTCTGCAATCTCAAGCTATCCCACAATTATTTTCCAGCCCTAACCCTGCTCCATTTGTATTAACCCCATCGCACCGACTGAGCCGAATGGCCCGTCACCCAAAACAGTGCCCTTTTCGACATGGGTACAAGGGGAGGTGAAGGGTTCACCCCGATTCAAATAGCCCAGCACTGCCACAACCCAGGGGCACTCAGACTTAACTTAGTACGCTTTTCTGCAACCTATGCAAACTTCTTGCACCACACACTTTAACCACTCCACACTCGTTTTTTAACCCCTTTTCTCGTTTCAGCTCTTTTAGTTCCTGAGGCTCTACCAAAACTAATCTTAATCCCTCTTTAGAAATATTTTTAATGGCAGAGTAAATATGGATTTTCTTAGAAACTGTTGTATCTGGATGGATGGATGTCGTTACTCAACACTGTTTTGTATGTCATTTGTTATGGTTTTTCTTAACTAAACGATAAAATTGACATTGATTTGTTTGCTATTCTTAGATGCACAATAGGAAGAAAAAAGAAGAAATTGGATTGGATAGTGTGGGTTCATGGAGAAGAAGGATTTACACAGTGAAGGGATGACAGTCTGCGTATTTGAAGAGTTAAAGAGGAAGAGTATTCTATGAAGGGATTATTTATGGTCTATGGTGTTCTGGTTCTAGATTGAAGTTTATTGTTTGCAAAGTTTTTAAAGGTGTTGCAGGGGTGGCAATTGAAAGTTTAATGCAAAATGTTAGCCTCCATGTCTTTAATGAAATCTTGATTCTCGGTTCATTACATTTGGAGAATTGCCATTCTCAGGAAAGAGAACTAATTAGCATATTTGGTGACAACACAGCACGTGATATCAAAATACATTTAGCATCAAAGACAACACAGGAAGTAATATTAGTAAAATCATTAAAAACATCAAAATACATTTTAAGTGAATACACTACCATTAAAAGTTTACTAAAGTAGACTCATGTCTTACAAAAGTAGTAGTGTAGTAATCTGATGTGTCAAAAGCGGCTTCCCCAATCAACTGAAAGGATCTGTAGGAGGACTTCCTCTGTGGCAGGATTGGTTGTTGAACCCTCTATTACTCTTAAGAAATGTTCTGAAACCAGAAGACCTCTGATCAGAGAAATTCTGAGAGTTCAAATTCTATCCCTTCTCACAAAGTGTGATATTTACCATGTTGTGAGTGGGCGCTAAACCCACATTTCAAATCTGTGAGTCTCACTTAGAATTAGGGTTGCCAGCTATCTTTGAAACAAATAGCATTTTGCTGTCATTCTGCACGTTCTGAACAGACAAGTGCTGGAAAAATACCAGATTGCTCTGCTTTTCCAACTGTTATTAAAATTGGACTTAAAAATATGGGCCAGCCCGCAAAAAAAACAGCTGGATGGCATTCTCCACACAGAATGTGTGCGATCTGGGGACTCTCGGAGTTCTAGGTCCCTAAAACTCTGGCACTAGTTGAATACCAGTCTAGAAATTAACCCAGTTATTTAACTCATTCAGCCACTCACCCACACATTCATTTACTCCTACTCGTTTAGAAGTGTCATTTGCAATGCTTAATTATAAAACAATGTGCCCAGAAGCCTGAGACCAGCGTTACAAATATCAGGGGTGCTGAATACCAATGCTGGGTAGACTTGATTCCACCTGATGCCTCTTACTTCCACTGCCAGAAATCCCCTTTTGTGTTTTCTCTCTCTTGCTCTGGGTGGAGGTCTGGTAAGAAAAAATAAGTGCAGGTCTCCAAAAATTAGTGCTGATGGGCAAACCAACGGCTCAAATTAGGCACTGGCACATTCGAAATCTCCATTCTCAAGCTGAAGACAGCAAGAACTGCATCTGATGCTGTTTGAATTTAAGTCAAACTTCAACACAGTCAAAGCTGCAAGTTTCTCAGGACCATGTGTGATGTGTCGGTCCAGTACAGGTTTTTTGTGTGACTTCTGTAGTCATGTTTTATGATAAAATACACAAGACTACAAGTCCCAGAATTTGTTGTGTGTTTCCTGCACGGCCCATTGTCGTTTTCCCTATCTCAGCCTAGTTGTACACGTTGTAGGCCACATTTCTTTTGCACACATTACGACATAAGCACGCTGGCTTTTGTGCCACATTGTATTTTCACACAGAACCTGGATATGTTTTCACTTTCTGTTCTTTTCCTGGCATTTAGTCATAACACCATAGACAAGGTCAAACAATGTCCCTTGTTATTCTCTCTGGTCAGACACTAGCACCAAGACATAACATGAGAATGCAGTTGATGTTTGTGAGCAAACATATCTTGCCATATAACTGAGGATAGGAGTTCTAAAAAGACACACACTGAGCAAAGGTCGTGGGGCAAGATTACCATGTCAGCTGAGATGTAGAAAGTCTATCTATGAATGCTAAGGTACGGGTCTGCCACTCATTCCAGAGATCTTTGATATATAATCACTAGCTTTACTAGAAGAGGGAGTTTAGGCTAATCTGTCTTATAACATGGCAGGGCTTTTTATGGTATATGGTTTTGTTAACCATGCTAGTGATATTTTTACTCTCCATTTGTTTTTTAATTGTGGCACAAATACTGCATTTTAGATCACAATAATTTAAAAAATATTCTAAACTTCTTTTGTCTCCTGTTTATCATATTGTGGACAAGTACGAATGAAAGAGCGAAAGGATGTGTCCTGTTACCGCAATTCGTTAGGGGGTCGAGGGTGTTGTGTTCTGGGGTGCCAACTCACTTGTTTCTCTGAAAAGGGCAATATGGAGGGCAAGTGAGGCACCATAGCTAGTCGGACTCAGGCTCATAGATACTGAGGTTGTATGGTGACTCGGTCCCTACATGCCGATGTTCTATGGTCCCAAGCATACTTCTGTACCTGAGCAGAATCCCTGCAACAAATTGAAAGCATAACCTGGTCTGGAGCAGCAACTCACACACATGGACGTGGGAAACATGACAGGGCTGCACAGAGTTACCTCAGTCACACTTATAAGGAATTTATAAAGACTATATTAAATAGCCTGTTAAAAATGAGTCCCCCCCCCATGCTCATGGTGTATGGCCTAAATGCACGGGAAATATCTGAAGCAATATAAACTTAGATTGATAGTTTTCCTATACGTTTTTACAGTGCGTGGGCTGTCCTTACTTCTCATTCGACAAGTTATACGGCTCATTTACAGCTGCAAAGTTGGATGGAAAGTGCTGAACAGGAATATTCCGTGTACTGAGCAGGAGCGCTACACTATGCTATCTCAGGAGCATGTAGATTTATGTTTGATGTCAGTTTGTGGCTCGCTGTGGCTATCACGCTTGCATTGCTTTTTTGAGAAGTATCAATTGGCAGTCACTGGCTCTCAGCTAAAAACAGCTGTGGACGCCATCAGCAGTTTCACTGTAATTGGTGACACCTAGATGTCTGCCTCCGTTTTTATCCAATTTGCCAAACCCTGTCAGGAATGTGCTGCGGTATACTGAAGATGCAGGCTGCAAATGAACTAGCAATAAGTACTGTATATGTTCACGAGACAGCGAGGCTGTCCCAAAAAGATGTGTGCAAAAGCGAGTCACCCTTGATGTGGACGGAGCCGGAGGAGGACGTACGTTACATTCCTGTCGCTCACGTTTAAGGTTCGGGGCTTAGCTTTGTCCCTTTAAAGAAAGCCCACCCCCTATCCTGGAGACCGGAGATTTGGCAACTTCCGGGTTGCACCATGACCTTACCGTCAAGGCTCTGAACACGTGATTATCTTCCTGACCCTGATCACATGACGAGGTCGATCAGCTTTCATGCCTGAGGAGACATGTGTAATGCCCAGCTAGCGCCTGATTGGTTTATGACGATGTTTAACTAGATGGTTATTTGTGATTATTGATTAACCACAGTCACTCTCGGCAGCATTGTATTACACGCTCCCACAATACGGGAGCACGTAGAAGCATTTGACAAATTGACTTTTAAAGATAGCATGACTTAATATTAACCTTTTAAGGAATTGTTATTTATAGGTTATATAGGGAATTGTTATATTGTTATTTAGGTGCTATAAATGTCTTCCACTCATGTAAACTCCTCTTTCATCCTTGGCCTTAGAGAGACATAACAGATTCCTGAAGACAGAATATCCACCTTGAGGTCATACATCATCCATGCATTAGATCGTTTTTAGGTTTCACCTACATGGTGACCTGATTGCCAAATTAGGGTACTGAGAGTTGAATTGATGGAAGGCACAGAATACTGATGTATACACTTTTCAAAAGTTTATCTTACCATGAAAGATGATCGCAAGTGTATATAAGGTCAAGCCTATGACACATGAAAAAAGGCATCAAGGATGCCAGATGTCTTTTCCCATGTTTAACATATACAGAAATATTAACTTTCCCTCCAAAGTCAATCCACTGGAATTTAGAAACAAAGGGCTTCGTACAAACCCATTTTGCGATCGCAAACCCTGCGATTCTCTAAATCACAGAGCTTGCGACTGCAAAAGTGAATTGCTTTAGCTACAAAACCCCTTTCGTGAGTTGCGAATTTCTTTGCAACTCATAAAAGGCCATTTGCGACAATGTCTGAATTGCAAATACATGGGGGCACAAAAGGGGCGTCCACCTCCTGTTTCCGAGTCAAAGAGGAATGTATCATTAGTTTGTGACCACAATCGGGGCCGCAGACCATTGATCAGATAGCTACTCTTCAAAGGGGACAATATCTGATTCACAAAGTGTGAAATTTTCCCATGGGTCAACTTCCCCATTGCCAGGCCTGCCAAGTATCACGCATCAAGTGTGACGCTAACGCATTTCAGTGTGGTGTTCCGCATCACCGCACTGAAATGCATTGTCACGCATTTAAATGCCACTGTCTCACTCTGCTGTACCAGCGCTGAAACTGTTGCCAGGCTGATAGAGCGCGCTCCGGCTCTGCTGCTCTCCGGCCGCAGAGACTTGCCAGTAGGCTCAGTAAACAGTTAATAATCTTGTGCTGCCTGCTACAATGTTACTTCTTTTCGCTCTGCTGCCTCTGGCCTTAGAAATTCCCGCCCGCGCTGCGGGCGCTGTCAGAAAGTGAGGTTGGATTCAGGAAGCGGCGGGGGACTCGACTGGAATGGTGTGTGCTGAGTGCTGTCTGCGTCCCGGCGCATATTACCTGCGTTGGACCGGACGGCAGCATCAACACTCTCACCATCATGGCCGCGCATGAGTCGAAGCCTCCGGGCGTTGTGGGGAGCAGCAGTGATGTGCGGCCGCGACCTGTGCGGCTCACCGAACTCGCGCTCAGAGACAAAGTGCCAGAGGACTGTGGGCTCACTGAGTGTGTGTTACGGACTGCATTACAGCACACTGTGCAGTGCACTGCTGCCGTGGTGTTGAATATGTGTTGAGATTATAATTAAAAGTTTACATGGATCTTATATTATCTGCGAGGCTGGTTTCAGCTCCGCTGCGCTTGGCTCGCTGGCTGCAACAGCGGGGCGGCATTCACGTGAATGCAGCATTGTCTCCATTTTCAGAGACAGGACTTCGCTAGGGGCGAACGGGAGACCGACTGGCAGTTATGTTTTTTAAGTTAAAGTTTGTCAGCCCACCGCTGCTCGCACCTCCACCAGTGTTACCTCCCCTCTCATCATGATGCCTCACGACTGAACCGGCTGCTAGAGACTCATTGTCGTAGCTCACAGTAACTCCCAGTAATATACGACCATTTTAGAAATAAATGTTTAAGTTTACAGCGTCATCCTGTATGTAGCTCACTCTCCTCAGGCTGAGCTGACAGTGTTTGGGACCGGCTGCCGGAGACTCGTCACGACCGTGTTTCACAGTCACTGACACTCTCAGGTCTCATCCTTCTTGTGCTGCAGGCAGCAGTGAGCACCTTCCTTGCCTGTTTGTTTTCTGCCAAAGGCACAATTTCATGAGCGATCCAGGACTGCCACGAGTCTTGAAAAGAGTTGTAAATTAGGATTTGGACCGTCTGGAGAGCTGCTTAGGCTGGCGGTTAAATCTTCAGAAGAGCTAGGCATTCACTGTCAAGACTCCACTGAGCGTGTGCTTGCATTTCCACCCCAAGGTAAGCTGCTCCTGTTTACAGCCATCTGACAATACGTGTTTTTTTACCAGCTGTATGTACATTTTAAAAAGGTAAACATTTTTTAGAACCTTAACAACGTATTTGCATAAAATACAAAATATCAAGTTCTGGTGGCTCATCCTTTGCATAGAAGTGGTCAATCTTCTTCAAGGTCACAGCTGTGCTCAACCGCTACTAGGTAAAAACACTTAAGCAATCAAACCGGAGAAGCTCAGGGTTCACACACTTCTATAATCACATTGGTTTCTCTTCAGACAGAAAGGGAGGAGGAGGTCAAGGGGAGTAAAGAATGAGACAACGGAGTGTGGACATGAGAGGGAGAGCGAAACAAAATGAGGAATGAAAGGAGTGAGTGGCAAGGAGGGGGAGACTATAAGAGTGCGAGACTGGGCACGAACAGTGAAGGCTCCCAGGTTCAACTTATGAATCCTCTGTGGTTCAGAGGATCAGGTCTGATAGGCAACTATCAACATCAACTGTTTGATGGTTTAAGGCTATTGCAGTTCCTTCAAGTCCCCTTTAAACCACCACCTGTAACTAAAGGGTGTAAAATTCACTCGCAGTAAAGTGTCACTCATAAGCCTTGAAATGTCACACATAAACGCACTGCACACATGGGAATGTCACACATAAGCCAACCAAACCTTGGCAGCTATGCATTGCGAATGACGAGAGTGGACTCTGGGGGACCTTTGGACCACTGTCTGCTCTCCTGGATGCCTTTCGAAACAGATATTTTTTTAAGCAGTCCCGTCCTCTTTAATCAACATGGGCTGTCTTTAAAAAAACGTTTTTAAAAAAGTTGCCTGTTTTTAAATGCAAATGCGGGTCGCAAACTGCTACATGCCTAAGAAATTTTAATTAGGTAGGCTGTTCTGCGACTCCCAGTGATTCGGTATTTTGTGAACCTATCCTCCAGTACATAGGTCAGTTCACAAAATCAGATTGCATTTGCAAAAAAGTCGGCACACAATTTGGAACCCCTTTTTGAGAATCAAATCTTTTTACATGTGGCCCTGTGCTCAGGCACCAGTTTACATAGAATATATAGCCTTGTTACAGGCTTGTTGCAGCCATGTTACAGGTGGATCATAAAGTTTGACTTACCCTCAGCAAATTCTGAGGGAGTGAGACCCCAATCTCTGTTTACTACGCATTATCATTACTCAAAAAGGAATCACCCTGCACATCACTTACAGCATATCACAGCATACGGTGTAACAGTATGCATAGATACAGTTAAATGAGAGGAGTGCTTCATAAGAGTAAATGGGAAAACAGGTCCCCACAAGAATTGCAAAAATCCTGATTAAAGTAGAGGCACTCGAGAGAGAGAGAGTCAGTGGGACAGCAAACAGAAATAAAACTGGATGTTACCCAGTTAAGAATATTTATGAAGCTACAAAGCTGAAAGACTTATTTTAGAGGTAATGCTATCTATAGTAGTCTTTGACTTCCTGATTACTATTATTGATGTTTTGCCCCTTTCTCAACTTAAAGCACCAAAAATGTCTTAACTAAAGCACTGCATATGATATGACCAATGAGTGATAGTGCTGGAAACTTGGGCTCACGAAGTCAGATTGTTCGTAAATGTGCTGTGTGAATACCAAAATTAGCTAGAAGCTGAACAAGCAATGACAAAGCAGTCTTTTAATTTTTGTGTAGTGAAAAGTTTTTACTAAGCTCCACTAACACATAGCAATGGTACAGCATAGTAGGAAAAGTGAAGCATTTCAGAAGACATATAGCATTAGTCATCCTGGCTTAGGTCATGCTAATATACCATTTCAGCACATCGGATTTGTCAGAGTCTATTCATTGTGTCCGATTTTCATCCACAACACACATACTGCATGCCAGGAGTTTAAATTTTCTTTTCCACTTCTGCTGTAGAGTTTCATTATCCAGAGATCATTGTTAAACCATTTATTGGTCTATGCTTTGAAGAATTTGGATTGTTGCATTATTAGAAGGATACCACTTTGTTGGAGGCTTTTGACAACACCTTGTACACATGCTCAAAAGAAATGTCATTTTTCAATAGAAACTCAAGGCAATCATGCTTTCTGGAAATTGTGACTAATGGCTCTAGATACTGCCACAGATTTGTATATGCATGCTAGTTGTTGCAAAACTCGTATTTTACAGAAAAGAGGTCTTAACCATGAACAACCTCCTCTAAGTGACAATGGTGAAATCATTTTCTCACATTTCTCTTCCCTAAACAAATCGAAAAGTTACATGGATGATTATCACTGGCCTCCACGAAGACCTCTGTACAAGGTGAAGGCTGTGCATTGTAGGGATAGGTGAGAGACTGGCCTCTCTGTGAAGACCTCTCTATAGAGCAAAGGCTATGCATAGTAGGTCTTTGTATAGTAGGTCTTCTTTGTGAAGACCTCGGTACAGGATGAAGGCTGTGCATAGTAGGATTTGGTGAGGGACTGGCCTCTTTGCGAAGACCTGTGTACAGGGCAAAGGCTATGCATAGTTGGGTTTTGTGTAGTACTGACCTCTCTGTGAAGACCTCTGTACAAGGCGAAAGCTATGCATTTTTTAGGATTGGTGTGAGACTGGCCTCTCTGCAAAGACCTCTGTGCAGGGCAAAAGCGGTGCATAGGAGGCTTTGCTGAAGGACTGGTCTGTTCGCAACAACCTATGTGCCGGGCAAAGGCTATATGTCGTAGAGGTTCATGAGGGACTGGCTTGTCCGCAAAGACCTCTCTAGAAGCTGGAGACTGTGCATAGTAAGGTTTGACCTGGGACTGGCTACCACACCAAAAACACTGTATAGGGTGAAGGCTCTGCATAGTAGATTTTCAAGAGGGAAGGACCTGTCTGCAAATACCTCTGTGCAGGGTGAAGGCTGTGCGTAGTAGAGTGTGGTAAGGGAACAGCCTAGTCAACAAAGATCACTGTGCAGGGAGAAGGCTGTGCATAGGAGGAAATGCCCTGTTCACAAAAACCTTTGTGCAGGACGAAGCCTGTGCATTATAGGGTTTGGTGAGGGACTGGCCTGCCTGCAAAGACCTTTCTATGGGCGAAGGCTGTATGTAGTAGGGTTTTGTGAGGGACTGGCCTATCTGCAGGGTGAAGGCTCTACATAGTAGGTGTGATGTGGGGCTGGCCTGTTCACCAAATCCTCTTTACAGCGCAAAAGCTGTGCGTATTAATACCATCTATAGCAGATGCAATGTCACAGTTTAAGGGGGTGCCCTTTTAAATAAGGCAGGCCTACTAGCTTTGTCAGTGGGTTGCCTCATAAATATGTAAATTCAAGCCTTTTGGCTTTGTCAAGCGATCACTACCATAATAAAACAGTTATCACATGTAAGGATTCAACATTAAAACTAATAGAATCCAAAAACATTCATTTTAATAAAATTCCTCGTAGTGTTTATCAATGAACCTTTAAATAAAGCATTTGTATTAAAAACAATATTAAACAAATGTCAGAGTCTTTGTTTCATACCTCTCAAACCACATAATGCAGTCGTAGAACCAGCTACAAGGGGCCTCTGCAATTCTCTGCTCAAGAACAAAAGTTCCAGCTCTGGCTTAGCTTAAAAACTGCATATGCCTTTTGTGGGGTCAGATTCTATCTGCCACAGGAAATATAGGTTACTTTCAATAAATCATTTCTGGGGAGCAGTCCATCACATCATTCTCAGAACATGTTGGTAGTGACCCTGCCCATATTGAGGCTCCAAAAAGCAAGAAAATATATGCAATTTAGCCCACAAAGGGTATTAAAGGGGCACTCCTAGCCGCGAGCAGTGTATTTATATATATGAGGGGACACATTGAGTCCCTCTCGCCAAGTCAATGAGCCTAAGTCTATCCCCATGCCCTCGCCCACCGTTCCCGCCCACCAGTGACACAGCCTGAGACCCGACTTTGGTTAGAGAGTGCAAACATCTCAGGAAGTATTTTATTTGCACTCCTTACACAAATGTAAGTGAACAGTTAATCACAGCCCAACCCAAAAATGTTTAAATGAGTTTACATTCATCCAAATGTTTTTAACAGAGTCGGCTATACATCGAGTCACTTAACACCTCTGCCACCCCAGCAACTAGTTTTTGTGAGCTCATGGTTGCCCTGTCCCTGGAACACCCCTGCCCATCCCAGGGTTTTCTCTCTTGTGTGAAAAATTCCTGAGCCTCTCTAAAATGAGGCTTCTGTGAGGTAGCGGATTTTAAGTTTAAATGTAAAAGGCCTGCTTATCCCTGAGCGCTCGTGCCTCGGGCATCCCCCGCACTCATCAGAGAGTCACCCTGTGCAAGCAAGCCATGTCTTTCTCTCTTGGCATGGACTGCCTTTTCCAAACCCCAAAGGGCCAGTGTCCAAAAGCACCACTGCGCATATGTTTAATTAGGCTGGGCCCACTGAAACGCCCATCTCAACTCCTCCACTGACAGCTTCTCTACCGATTGCTGGAAGCACACCCCTTTAAGGTCCCACTGACAATGTTCTCATGAGTGTATTACTTAGTGACTTACAAGGGTGACCTGAAATTCCCTGCTAACAATGAACTCACCCCTCCCCAATTTGCCAAAACACAGTTGCAATACTTGAACAAACCTGGAATGCAAAAAGACAGAGGACAGGGTGGGTGGGGAAGAAGGAGAGGGGTCCCACACTGTGGTGCGGCGTCAAGCGGTTTCGTGGGTGAGATGTGGTGGCGAAAAGACCGAGCCCCGATCTCACCCATTTTTAAAGGGCCAGCCCCTGGCTCCGCCCACCACCCTGCCGCAATGGTGGGACCCACAATAACTTGATGCTGCACGCCACCCCCCTTACTCCGGGGAGGTCTCTAGCCTGCCGCACCGGAAATGGCACCTGCTCCCACTGTGCTGCACATAACCATCGGACTGTCCCTTTTGGAGCGCGCCTATGGGCAACTGTCGAGTTCCTCCCCCAAGTCAATGAGCTGAAGTCCATCCCCACGCCATCGCACGCCATTCCTGCCCACTAATGACACAGTCTGAGACCCGTCTTTGCTTGGTTAGAGATCGAAAATGGGAAACAGCCTTTACTACGCAGCCAGAACTATGCAGTACCATTACAACGTGGGCAATGCAACTAACACGTTGTTACCACGCGTTCCATTTCCACGCAAGTCGTTACAACGACTTGCACTAGGGAACGTGTTGTTGGATTTTAAAGCCAACACCTTTCCTACTGTTGCACAGAGTGGAGTTGGAATAGTAATCTATACTATTCCATAGTCCAGCGCTTCCTAAGGCAAGTCGTTGTAACGACTTGCGTGGTAATGGAACGCGTGGTAACAACATGTTCTTTGTATTGCCCGCATTGTAATGGCATACGTTGTAAAAGCACGCGTGATTGTGTCATACATCCATTGCAAACATCTCAAGCTGTATTTTATTTACAGTCTATACACAAATGTAAATGAAAAGTTAATCACAGCACAATCCAAAATATGTTAAATACAATACAATACACAACATTTATAGAGCGCAACAGCTACCTCAAACAGAGGTGTCCCGGCGCTAGCATGATCCAACAGCAGAGGGGAGACAGAACTCCGAAACCGAAACGTAATTTACTAATCCCGGCTAAAAAGCCATGTTTTTAGAGCTTTCCTGAACTCCCCTTCATCCGGTATATGCCGAAGTCTAACTGGAAGTGAGTTCCACAATTTGGTCACTCCAACTGAAAAAGCCCTGCCTCCAATACGAGCCTTTGCAAATCGGGGACACACAGCAAGTTCTGTGAGTTAGAACGTAACACTCGCCTTTGCTGATAAGGGCGGATACGTTTTTTAATGTAATTGGGACCGCTGCCGTTCACGGCCCTGAATGCAATTGTCAAGGCCTTAAACTCTATACGCTGTACAACTGGCAGCCAATGAAGTCGTTTAGCATGTGGGGAAATATGTTGTCTAAATGGCACTCTGCTAATCAATCTTACTGCTGCATTTTGCACCATCTGCAATCTTTTTATCAAGTATGCCGGGAGGCCAAGAAACAGACTGTTGGCATAATCAAGCCTAGAAGTCACCGTAGCATGAACGACTAGTTTTCGACAGTTTTCCGGTAGAAGAAAGAGAAATTTCCTTAGACTCTTCAAAATTCCGAAACAAATAGATGTAATGGAACGTATTTGGGGAGCAAATGTCATTTCAGCATCCCATTTTACACCCAGATTTTTTACCGTAGAAGATGGAGAAGGTGGAGAGCCCATTTCCTCCGGCCACCACAGACCCGATGGAGGGGGGGAATTCTTACCAAAAAACAACACCTCAGTTTTCTCTGTGTTCAGTTTTAATTTATTATTGTTCATCCATCTAGCAACATCACACAGGCAGCCCCTGAGCCTCTCGAAGGTGTTTGCCGATAGATCCCTGAAGGAGAACACCAATTGAGTGTCATCAGCATAAGACACGGTTTTGATTCCCCATTTAGAAATGAGCACACACAAAGGGGCCAGGTAGATGTTGAAGAGTAGCGGGCTCAACGCCGATCCCTGCGGCACCCCACACCCGAGAGGCTTAGCTTCTGATTTATAAGGGTGTAGTGTCACTTTTTGTGTGCGATCGCTAAGAAAGGACTTGATCCAAGCGAGTACCTTCCCCTTCACTCCCACATTCCTCAATCTAGCCAGCAATGATGAATGGTCCACCGTATCAAATGCGGCGGACAAATCCAACAACACCAGCATAGCTGAGGCTCCTCCGTCCACTTCCATTCTTATTGATTCGGCCACCTCCAAAAGTGCAGTCTCTGTGCTAAAGCCTGCCCGGAAGCCGGACTGAGTTTCATGCAATATATCGTTATTGACCACGAAATTATTAAGTTGGTGCTGTACCAGTTTTTCCAACATCTTTGCCGGCGCTGGGAGAAGGGAAATAGGGCGATAGTTTTTAAATCCATCAGGTCAGCATTAGGTTTTTTTAGAAGAGGTTGGAGCATTGCGTGTTTCCATGCTTCTGGAAATCTGCCAGTACTTAGAGAATTATTCCATAAAAGGTTAAGGGTTGGATTAAGAATATGTGCCAGTGCCACCCACAATTTTGGAGGGCAGGGGTCTGCTGGGGAGCCAGACTTACACTTCAGGATTCCATCCAGGGATGCCTCGAGTGAGATAGGTAAAAAGCAGACAAGGAGACATCCCCCGACTGGTTCTCTCCCACATCAGACTCAACGGTGTCCTGTACAGGCAAAAAAACTCATAAACCTTCAGAATTTTTTCCTCAAAAAAGACTGACAGCTTTTCACAGAGTTTAGGTGATGAGGGTATCTTGCCCTCGAGGGCAGAGGGTTTGATGAAGGAGCGTACTATATTAAAGATTTCTCTGCTGGAGTTATCTGATAAATTTATGCGCTTCACAAAGTAATCCCTTCTAACTATTTTCATAGCTTTGTGAAACTCCTTTGTGACATCCCTGTACATATTTTTTGCCAGGGGACAGTACGCTTTCCTCCAGACACGCTCGAGGCGCTTACAATTACTCTTTGCCGCTCTCAGCTCCCCTGTAAACCATGGAGCCGAGGGAGCTCTTCTAGGGGAGCTTACTAATCTTGCTGGCGCCAGCTTATCCAGAGCGCCCAGTATCCATGCATCCATGGACACAGCATCCTTGTCTGGGTCATTGGACCATTGGGGTTGGCTGTCCATCAGAGCTGGTCCTAAGGAAGCAGGCGACAGTCTTTTCCAATTCCTCTTAAGTGCTTGTAGAGGTTTCCCATTGCCTTGGGGTATTGTTTTGCCGCATGAAAATGGGATCAAAAAGTGATCAGACCAAATCTGTTCTTGGGGTGATTCAATAACCAAGGAGGAGATGTTAGAGAACACCAAATCAAGTATATTGCCGGCACTATGGGTTGGAGATTTTACGTGCTGCATGAGATTGGCACCCTCAAGAGACATCAGCAGTTGTGAAGATTGGGAGCACTTTGTATCAGAAATATGGAGATTAAAATCTCCAAGTGCCAAATAGTTTTTATGTTGTAAGGATTTTTGCACTATAAAATTACAAAGGTCTGACATGAGACCAGGGGGGAGCTAGGAGGTCTGTAAATGAGAAGTCCAGCTAGGGATGTCGTCGGACTAGTCTTAACACAAAAATTTAGTCCCTCAATATCACCAAGGTTGGACACCTCCGAAGTTACAATCTCACAGGAGTCTCTCACAATGAGAGCAACCCCACCACCCCGTTTATCTCCAGGCCTGTTTGCACAGCAAATCTTAAAGCCGGGCGGAATCGCTAGCGCTAAAACAGGGTTAGAATCCTCTTTTAGCCAGGTTTCAGTGAGGAACATCACGTCCCAGTTATTATTCATGAGGGACATCCAGATGTCCCCCGAATGTTTGGCCAGAGACCTGCAAATAATAAGGCAAGCTCTGAGCCTGTCCTCAGAAAGCTTTGCCCCTACGTGTAAGGCCGGTGCTTGAGTGATGATTTCACTCCCCTCAGGGGACCCGCTAACCCAGTTGCACTGCGTACAGATAAATGGCAAAACTGTATGTCCTATATTTGCAGTACAACAGTTCAAGGGTTTCTGCCTCCTTAGGTCCAACAATTCTTCACGTGTAAATTGAGAGTGTTTACTTTTTGTCCCATTAACAGTATGGCTGGCGCTGGCCGCGGCCGGACGCGGACGGGCGCAGACGGGCTTGCCTTCGGCGCGCCAGCGGCGCGCCCGCTGCGCGCGTCCGCTGCGCGTCCGTGCAGTCATTGTATATCAGTGTACTCTTGCCGGAAATGGTCCTGGAATGACCAGCCCACTGGGTGGAGCCACGTCCCTCCGAACAACGACTACAAAGTCGCGTCGGAACGAGGACCGGAAAAGCAGGTAACACAATATTTTTAAAAAGTAAAGATAAAAGCTTCAAACAGTGTTAAAAACAATGTTAAAACTTCTGAGTCCCAAGCAAAATTAAAGTGAGGCTTCTGACTAACCCCGCTGCAGTCACACTGCTGCGCGTCCGAGCAATCACCGCTATTATTGTACTCTTGCCGGAAATGGTCCTGGAATGACCAGCCCACTGGGTGGAGCCACGTCCCTCCGAACAACGACTACAAAGTCGCGTCGGAACGAGGACCGGAAAAGCAGGTAACACAATATTTAAAAAAAGTAAAGATAAAAGCTTCAAACAGTGTTAAAAACAATGTTAAAACTTCTGAGTCCCAAGCAAAATTAAAGTGAGGCTTCTGACTAACCCCGCTGCAGTCACACTGCTGCGCGTCCGAGCAATCACCGCTATTATTGTACTCTTGCCGGAAATGGTCCTGGAATGACCAGCCCACTGGGTGGAGCCACGTCCCTCCGAACAACGACTACAAAGTCGCGTCGGAACGAGGACCGGAAAAGCAGGTAACACAATATTTTTAAAAAGTAAAGATAAAAGCTTCAAACAGTGTTAAAAACAATGTTAAAACTTCTGAGTCCCAAGCAAAATTAAAGTGAGGCTTCTGACTAACCCCGCTTACATTCATCCATATGTTTTTTACATATTCAGCTATACATCGAGTCACCTAACCCCTCTACCACCCAAACAACTAGTTTTTGTGAGCTCATGGTTGACCTGTTCCCTGCCATATAACACACGGAGAGAAAAAGAGGCACTAACGGGTTCATGCCTGCTTCAGAGAACCATTCAAACACAAAAACTGGCATGACACCATTTACTGGTTCATGGAACAATTTTCCTAGGACAGCTGTAGCTAATGTCAGTCTCACCCAGTCGTGGCCCGTGGAGGTAAGTGTGGTGGGGTGGGGCGGGGGTAAGGGGGTGGAAGTCGACATATGACGGGATAGTGAAAATAAAAGAGATAAATAAATAAAACCACTTACCTTGCGCTCACTACATCGCCGACTCGGCGATGCGCGAGCGCAAGGTAAGTGGTTTTATTTATTTATTTATTTTGAACTATCCCGTCGTATGTTGACTTTCACCCCCAACCCCTGCCTCACTGTGCTTACCTGCACGGGCCGCCACTGACACTCTCACCACTTACTGCTACACTCCATCCAAGTAAAACAAGGCAATTCCAAGAATTGGACAAGGTAGGCTCACTCACGTAATCTGACATGCTTCTTCATTTGCCATCTTTTAGAACTTACTTATTCTTTCTCTGGTCCATTCGTCTGGTACTAGTCAGCTGTTCTATGGGGGTACAGTAGGCCCAACACGGATGTTGTACCTTGATGTAGTAAGTCAATTGAGATAGAAGAAATTTAGAGAAAAAGTATGCACAATTGCTTTTCTTGCATTCTACACTAATGGATAGGGTTATGAACTAATATAAGCCATAACTATGTGTTCACTCACTTGTCTGTTATCATTTCTCTCTCCCCCTCTTTTACCTTTATCCTGAGTGTGACTAGAGTAGGTGCCCACCCCGAACAGACCATGGGGCGATCAGCCTTTATACATTAGGTAAAGATTAAAATGTGTTTAGGGAAGACATATAGGGTCCCAACAATTATGTGTATTTCCACATTTGCATGTGTGCTATGTTTGAATGATTGCATTTCTGTCACTGTGTCATGTTTGTTACTGTTTTTTAATTTTTTTATGCTTGGAACTTACATGGTGCTGAAAAAACTATGCTGCTGTGATGAGAAGATTCCCATTAAGGGCTGTGCTAAATGTCTCTTATTACCATTGTTGCTACATATATGTTTATTTATCTCCCCCAGTGAATAGGGTGATGTGTTTGATATTTTTACTATAAGAGAGGTAGGTCCTCTCTATATACTTTCTTTGATGCCCTGCACTATTAGTTTATTGGTGAGGGTATACTTAGACCTGGCCCTGAGGAATGGCCAAGACCACTCGGCTCTACAAAATGGGCAGAAACATGTTGGCAAGTTCAGTCAGTAGCACGTAATGGTCATAGCAACCATATATGTCCTCTGACAACACTTTACGTTTTTTTAAATAACCCTAGAATACCACCTAAATAAAGGATACTTTGTAGATTATCCTAAGGCTTTTTTACCCTTTGAACTGGATTCAAGTTTTATCCAGAGAAAAAATAAGTAATTCTAAGAACTCCCTCAGGTCAGCCCCACCACTGAGGTTGAGTCCGACCTGGTAGTGCCCCCCTTACCAGGGTGGGACGAGGTGGCAAATGATTAAGCATTTACCACCAACAGGGGCAGCCCTAAGACCTGAACTTGGGGCAAAGTAAACATTGGAATCCTAACAAAGGTTCAAGTTAAATATCTAACATAAAATACAAAAGAACAATACCAGACGATCAAACAAAAATTAGTGAAAAAAGAATAAAGGAAATAATAGAAACAGTTTTGTTAGAGCAAAATTGGAAGTAACTTTCTAACAAGTGATACCCCTACAGCTAGGCCTCATTGGTGGGACCGTACATTCTATACTTGGCCCGCCGTGTCCACTTGCTCAAAGTTGGAGCAGCTTTGCTTGATTTGAGGGCCATTTAATTTAATTCATGTTTGGCCACTAGTTGCTACTATATTGTGACTGTACTTGTAACCTAAATGAGCTTCAAATCGCTATAAACCCAAGCGGATAGGGAGCCTTTTCATTCGCATTTTGCTTTGGTGCAATTGTGTTTGGATCAAGTGGAGCCTACCTAATCCCATGCCGTGGACTTAATAGATTTTATTACTGGAATTTTCTATTGGACGCTCTGGTATTCATTATTGTCTGTTAAAGAAGGAAGGTACATAAGCAAGTGTATAACTCTCCAAACAATTATCTTATTCATTATTGTCTGTCCTGATGATGACCACCAAATTTTAATGTGGTCGAAACGCCATCGACGCCTTCATGTGGCCTTGATTGAAGAGGACGCATTCCTTGCTATGTTTTGTTTTTGTCTTGTACAAACTACATATATGTAACTTTCCTCAGCCACTTCTTATGTTTACACAGTGTATTGTTTTTATGGTTATTTGTGTAACATATTGAGCGCCATTGTTGTTTTATGGTTGTCATATCTATCGTCTTATTAAATATGTTGTACATTTTTGTAAATCTGTGTAGGAATGATGAAGCATGACATATTATGTGAGTGAGCCCACCTCGTCCAATTCTTGGAGTTGCCTTGTTTTACTTGGAGTGAGAGTAGCAGTAGGTGGTGAGATTGACATTAACTATAGGTGTCATAGGAAAATTGTTCCATGCACGAGTAAAGGGTGTCATGACCTGTCACCTCTTACTCTGAGCCCTGCTTGACCAAACAACATCATGTTGAAACCGGTAGCTTTAGTATGTGCCAACAAATTACCAGACCAGTATGCCTCACGAGCCCTCCGGATAAAAGAGTGGCTGAATGCCCACTCCTCTTTAGTGGGCCTAGCACCTGTAAGCACAGAGGAAGGAAGAAAAGCAATATTAAAAGTCACAGGAAATGCAACCAAACATATCGCCTATAGCACTCAGAACGCCGTCTTCCAATCCTTTTCACCTGCTGTCCTTCAAGACCCCCCACCACATAATTGCCAGCCCTTATGTGAAAAAGTGCTAGCTGAAAAGGGATGGACCACTCCCAGTTGCAGCTTTAGCGATCCTCATCACCCTAGAGAACTGATATCTGGGGTGAGGGGACCTGTTGATGTGGAGGAAAAGCACTGTGGCAGGATCCCATGGCCATAGTGCTAAAAAAAAACAAAGACTTGACCAGGCAACACTGGGAGCCCAAGGCCCTATGCAGAATCATATGCTTCCCCTGCCCAGCTGGTCTGTTTAGGAAAATGGCAAAATCACCGCCAACGACCCACGAGGGAAACTTAACTGTTCTAATTGAATGCCCACTTATGAGTCACAAACGTGGTAGAGATGTGTGCTGCGGCACTTCGAGAAAATATTAACGTGATGACAGGAGTCACATATGCCTGCTCTAGAAGAGTGGGTTTTTTACGTGCTTGGATTATGTAATATCGGATGTAAAGAAATACGAGTCACGATGCCCCTGATGAAGGGAACATCCCGAAATGCATTGGGCATTTTTAATAAAGATGTGACACGTGGAAACTAGTACTTCTCCTGTGTTTATGTGAACATCATCGCATTGCACTCGAATGGATAAAATGAATTGAAGAGAATGAAAAGCTGGTGAAAAGGAAACTGAGTAAAATTTGATTAAGTAAAAGATTAAGGAACGAAAAATTCGATTGATTGGATTCATTCAATGGTTTGGCAGTGCAACTTGAATAGGCACCTAAATGTGGTTCCTTTATGGTCTAATTGAATGCCCCACATGAATGTCCTTCTTAGACTGTGCAACCAATTCCCCCGCTCGGATTGTCCAGTAAAAGGCTAGGCAGAAAGCTGCTTTAAACAGCAGCGCCTCAAACTGTGAATGGCAGACCTCGGGCAACTTAGAAACCAGGGCAACCAGTCTCTGCACATCGATTGGTCTTCTCATGTCTTTTCACACTCCCTCTATCCTCTGCCAGCCCATTAGGGCTTTTTTGATGGGAAATTAAGTGGACCAGAACCTGTTCCCACCCAACTTTGCAAAGAAAGAGTGGGCGGCTAAATATCTCTTTGCGTAAGCTGCTGACCGCCCCTCCCCTTTCAGCTTAGCCAAGAAACACACACACAGGAGGATTGCTCAAAGATGGCCCCTCTGGCCCCCGGCCTAATAAATTCAGATATATCTGGAATGACCCCTTATAGGCTCTCCTCGATTTAGTAGCTAAGCTGGATGCCACAAGGTCTGGTAGAGTGGGGCACCAAACCTCCATAGATGATCCAGGAATGGTGTAGGGTGCACTACAGCCTCCGGATGGTAACACCTGAACTCCTGCAACCTTATGTGAGACAAAGCATCAGCAGCATTATTGAGTACCCCTGGGACCTACTTAGCCCTAAAAGTAATGTTATTCAGTAGGCATAACAAGATGAGCTCTTTGAGTAATATAAAGACCATGCAGCAGCACACTTTCTGTTGATTTATCCCCTCCTATCAAAAGAATAAGAGTGGGGGACTAGGAGCTGGAAGAAGGTCCAGTGCCCCTGCTCCTGGGGTAGAGATAAAAGCACAAACTGGGGGTCACTGTTCCTCAATAGGAGAGGGAAAGTGAAGAGGTTTTTCAATATTAAACAGATAGAGAGGGACAGTCAATGAGACTGTTTCTTGTTGACCTCACACATACCGATGGATGTCACGCTTCATCATAGGGTGGTTGCTCCTCATCGACCTGGCGCTGCAATGCCCTACGGGTCCCCCAAAGGGTCACTTTGGCGGAGATATTTTATTTTTTGCCGTATTATGAGTGGCAGTAATGTCTACGTGGGGTGGTGTTGGGTGTGCTGTGATGTGAGTTAAAACTGATTGGAGATATCACTGAAACGTTTAATATCTTGAGTCCCCTGTCAGATTAAAAAAACTTTATTGGTTAGTGCTACTAATAGGATAATAAAGTACCCTAGTAGGTTGACGTTCGCACCCTTGTTTGGATCTGATGAAGCACAAACTTCCTGGCCACTAAGCACTCCCTCAGTGAGCTTCTAAACTCGGCCACCTTATCCCCAGGGAGCCTGCACATACCTGCAACAATATCTAGCTCGATGCCCAAGAAAGTAATCACTGTGGATGGGCTGCTAGTCATGTCCTGGGCCAGAGGAAACCCAAACCACCCCAGCAGCTCAACAAAACCCTCCCATACCTCTGCACAGTGTGGAGAGCCCACAAGGCCCAGTAAGAGAAATTCATCAAGGTGATGCAGGGCCCACTTGGCGCCAGTCACATTCTTGCAAATCCACTCAAGGAATGAGCTGAAGGTCTCAAAGTACGCGCAAGAGACAGAGCAGCCCATGGGCATAGACCTGTCAGAGTACAAGGCACCTTCAAATTGAAACCCTAGCAAATGGCAGTCATCTGGGTGTACTGGCAACAAACTGAAAATAGATTCAATGTCTGCTTTCACCAACAAGGCCCCCTTACCCAAATGCTGTAGCATAGTGATGGCTTGAACAAAGGAAGCATACTTTACAGAGCAAAGCATCAGATCAATGGCCTTGCTTACTTAACTCCCTTTCAGGGTGGAGAGGTTATGTATTGAACGGAATAGGCCTGGTTCTTTTTTGGGCACCACCCCCAAAGGGCAGCATATCAAAGGAACCTGTATTTCTGCCTAGGACACACTCCTTGGCAATCTTCTGACTGGCTACCACCCTATTAGCATGTATGGACTGCTGATACTTGCAAAAGGCAACCATTGCCACCCCCTAGCAGGGATCCTGAAACCATAAGTGAAGCCATCCAAGAACGTCTGTGCCGCCCTAACTGTAACTGTTAAGCCATGGGGTCAAAGTCTACATGTTAACCGGAGAGTGGACCTTCTGGAAGAAGGATAGGAAATCACTGTTTCTGCTGACCCTTCTCCCTCCCCTTTTTAAAGCACTTGAACTCCGTTTGTGCTGGCATGCCACAATAGAAGCAATTGTGTTTGAACTTACAGGTACCAGGTGGTCTCATGCACGTTTTCTTGTCATAGGCCCAGCAAGCTCCCCTATTCTCCCCCACCCCTTGTGCGGACCCCGCCTGAAAAGGCTGAGGTAAATTAGACTCTGACTTTCTGACCATCATATGGCGTAACCAAGAATTGACGTACGTCTGATCCCAATACAATGTCTTGCAGGTTACCTTCTTCCTTCTGAATGCCCTGTCATAATCTTTTCATGACGTGCCGCCAAACTCATCAGGTGCACAGACAATTTTGTTTTGGTAACAAGAGAGTTGTGACCCCAGTTCAGAGAACTTCTCTATCATGACTGCATAAAAGATATTCAAACCCTTCAACTAATGCAACAATGTCTCCTCTACCTTCTGCTTACGTAGGGTATGAGAGCAATCTCTGGAATGCGAGCAGTCCTTACAACGTTTAGCATCCTCCCTCACTGAAGTCTCAATAATCATATCAGATATTTGCACAAATGCCCCATTCCAGATCTTTTCTTTCACCTCCGTGGGGAGATAACCCCCCAACTGATCATGCTCAGATCTCACCTCACCCAGACCCATACCCAGCAAAACAGTGGCTGTCGAAACAGTTCTGTGGTGGCCTCCTCCATGGCCCTGTCCGGTTGAGCTGATATGGATGGCATAGCCCCTGTTGTAGGCCTTTGGCCCTTTTCCGCTGCAAGACCCCCTTCAGGGAGCTGGGGAACCACTGCAATCCCTATTTGGGTCGCCAGTTGGACTGGCTTGGGCTGCCCTTGATCACCCGTCCCAAACTGGGGGACCAGCCTCCTCGCCCTGTCTAAGATGTCACCCTCCGCAGCCCCTATTGTTGCTCCGTCTAACACTACGTTGGTGAGGCCGCCTAGCTTGGAGAGCCAGGGCAGCACACTGGTGAGATTAGCTACTAGGTCTGGCTGTGTTGCACCAGATGCTGATGCTCTCCCCCTAGCGCTGGGACCTGGGACCACTAGCTGCACTATGACCTGGGATACTAGCTGCCCCCCAACAGCTACACAGTTGTCCCCACTCTGCACTGTGCTGGTGCCACCACCCACCTGAACCTGTGTTGGTGTGCCTGTAGCCTTTGTAACCCTCGCTGCAGGCACAGCAAGGGACTCAAGTGACCCTACTGGCATTTCCTTGCCCTCTTTGGGACGGGGGAATGCAGCTCATGGGGGGGACTTCAGGCCTCCTAGGTCTTTCTGATGCCACCGCAGGAGCCAGTACCACTGTTGCTCCCATCCCATTCCCCTCAATAGCACAGGGCGCAGTAGCGCCAGCAGCTCATCCATCGCATCAAGCGTTCTTATTACTGTCTCCATATCTCTGTCCCTTCCACTGCTTGCGGACAGTTTGGGTGCTTTAGGAGGAATGCTAGCCACTAGGAAATCCAGAAAAGAACAATCACAAAATTGCAGTAAAACAATATTAAAATGTGGCACAAATTACCCCACCTCAGCTGCTCAGCGAGGTACTTTGTCTTAGCGTCCTTTGTGAATATAGGTGTGGGGTGAGGGCAATCCTAACAAGGAACAGTGAAAACTCGGGCCAAAAAAGCACCTCAGTGGGAGGGGATGACCAACCTGAGCCCCCAAGCAGCACCAGCCAAACAACCACAACACCATGACAAAGTAGGGTCGAGGCTGGACACAAGGGCAATAGGGGACAACGTTTCACAGGACTGGGTGCTGCAGATAAATGCGCTGATCTGCCCCCTTTAGAGGTGGGCCCTATACATTTAATGGGCAGTTGGCATGTAAAATATGGGGCCGAGCGCTCAGCTAAATGCGCTGCCAGACCCCTTCAGTTCCATTTTGCCCTGGCTGCGCTGCACGCCGAGCACCTCACGGGCCACACGCTGTTAAATAAAATTGGCTGGAGAAGTGCCAGGGAAAGCAAAGGCAGAAAAACTCCACAGACACTGCCTCAGGCTCACAGCATTGGGCGGATCACACACAGTAGCACAGTCATCGAAAAAACAGAATCCTGAAGAAGAGTCCAGCACTGCGGCGCGGAGTCTGGCGGTTTGGTGCGCGAGATGCAGTGGCGAAAATACTGAGCCCCGATCTTGCACACTTTTAAAGGGCCAGTCCCGCCCACCACTGCGCCACAATTGAGGGATCCACGGTATCGCTTGGTGGGCGATAATTTGATGCGGCGGGCCATGCCCCTTACCCCGGGGAAGTCTTTAACCAGCCGCACCGGAAAGGGCGCCTGCTCCACCGTGCCCCACATAACAATCGGCCTGCCTCATTTGGGGCACGCCTTTGAGCAATGGTTTTGTTGTTGAGGCTTTTTCTGTTTTATTGGGTGGGGTGCCCCTGTCCCACCTGGGGCACCCAGCTGCCTTATTTTCTTGTTGGGTTCCCCTGGACCCTGCTCCCTTGTGTCCTTTTTTTGGTACGTTTTGTAAATATTTGTCAAACGGCGCCAAAGTTTTTAGCGAAACAAGAACACTCTTCCTATGGAAACCTAATTGATATTCTGGTACTCCAAATTTTGGCCACTTTTTTTTTGTAGGACAATATTTCATCCACGATATTCCAGTAGTATACTGACAGGATGATTCATCTCAATAATCCTATATCATAATGTTGAAACAGTCTGTGTTTTAAGCATGCTCACGTTTCTTAGAGCAAATGTTGAATACTCACTACTGATTTAGCTCTTGGAAGTTGATCTCATTTGCTATATACCTATTTCAGGTGCTCTATATGTTGTTTGGTTGTATGCTAAAGTCAAGGAAAAACTGTGTAATTTATTTTTTAACACATAGTGTTATAAGCAACATAGTCCCCATATCATATCCAGGCAGTCCATGTAACCCAATCCAACAGGTCTGCCTACATCCATTACTTAGGTTTGGGCGGTCACAGAGGGAGGCTTCCCCAAGTAATGTCTTCCTTGGTGAGGGTATGGGTGAGCATGACTGTGTTTGCTTTGATGTGTACCTTTGCAAATATGGCTGCATTCCCCAGTCAGCACTAGGTCTCAGTTCTGAATCAGCATCACATACCACAAAGTGACAGGGTGAGCACTGCTCACATTTATACCTCCATTTTGCTGCTTGTTTGTATATATGTGAACAGTGATGCGGGTAGGGGTGGGGCTTGTCATGCCTTCTTGAAGCATATCATGATGTGTGGAGTCTCAGAGAAGCACATCTTACTCAGGGACCAGACGGGAAAACAGAAACCATTCACCTTGGGTTGGAGGGCACCATTCAGCCCCCCTCAGCCAGGTACAAAGATTTATGAGCACTACTTCTGTGAAGCACAAAGCAGCAATAACCAAATGAGGAAAATGATCCGCTGAGCTCTATTCACCACCGGCCCTGATGGGATAATAATGCTTATTCAACCGTACTCTACGGGAAAGCATTCCTAAATTGACCAGAGGACTGGATAGATGACTTAAACATAATGAAGGATGTCCAGTCAGGATTTAGGAAGAGTGTGGAAACCATGGATCACAATGAATGTGTTAGTAAATAAAAATAGGGGGAACTTGTACCTTCCATTCATGGATCTAAAAGTGTATTTTGCCTTGATCAATAAACGTAAGCTATGGTTCTTCCTTCCCAGATGGGAATTGATTCTGGGCTCTTTGAATCCATAAGGTAATTATAGTCTCACAGCAAGGTGAGAGTTCTGTGCGGCTAAAGAAGTGAAAAATACAGAAATCTTTCCAATGAATTAAAGGATGGGACAGGGTGGTTTACTTGTTCCAGTACTATTGAATCTGTTTTAATTCTTTTTAGACTTTTTTCTAGATGTAGATGTGTGTTCCCTATATCAAGACTAGATCAATTATGTTAGTTGCAGGTGATGCAGTGCTTACCTCACACACTGAAAATTCCTGAAAAGTACCTTGAGCTGAAAAACATAGTAGTTGGCAGTAAACAAAACTAAACCTAAGAAATTTATACCAGATGAGGAAAATATATATAAACTGTACTACAAATTCTCAAACTGATAAGAAATGCACAAGGAAGATGTACACTTCTGCAATTCAAAGCAGCACAACTGCACAATATGGGCATATATCTTCTTTATATCTCTATAATATGGGCATATATCTTCTTTATAACTGTGTACAGCCTTCCTTTCAGAAATGTGCCTGTTTGTATTTACCTCCATAACTTGATGACTGACAGGCATGTGCAAATGTGACGTTGCACAGTTTTGTACATAGCTGTGGGAAAGTGGGGCAGGATGCTGGATTTCTGTGGCCATGCCTTACTATAAAGTGATGGTGTGTGAAGGCCTACTGGTGTACATTACTGTGCTATCCTTAAAGAAACTTGGAACATTGGGGATGAAAAGCATAAACCTAGAAAGTATGGAGAACATTACAGATTTCACACACTGAGTGCGGCATAAGATGACACTTCATGAGTGATGAGCAGTAACTGTTCTGATACGAGCAATGGCTGTGCACCACAGCATCTCCTATATTGCATCATTCAGCACTATCGCCAACATCCTCATCATCGATGTATAGACGAGAACCTAAGGAACCGATATCACTAGACTAATATGTGTAGTCATTACCAGATTTCAGAGAAAGCAGAAGAAAGATGAGCTAATTGATGACTATGTTGCATACCTAAGGAATCCTTCATTAGCATGTAAGTTCAGGACCCTAGGTGGTGAGTTAATAAGATATTGGATAGTTATACATGTAAGTAATAAAGGAGTATGAAAAAGATTGCGTGTGAGCAGACAGGCTGTGTTACATGACAGCATTGCATTGGCTCAGGGGGCAGAACTATCTGGAAGGTGTGCCAAGACTTTAAAAATGGAGAAAAGTGAGATGAAAAATGAGACAATTGATAACGCTAATTGTAGTAAGAGTACGAAAAAAAGCAAGGAGTGGAAGAAAAGGAAAAATGAATGTAAGAAAGTTAGAGAGGGAGATGATGAGCTCAAATGAAAGAATTGTGGCAGGGGTAACCATTTGACATATAGTGAAAATTGTCCTGCACTCCGAAACAAATACATGGAGTGTGGATCTGTAGGCCATTTTGCCCAAGTTTGTATGGAAAAAAAGGAAATAAATTAGAGTATAAAAAGTGTATAAAGAAAGAAATTAATTCCCCTAGTAACAGTGATAGTGCCAGCTCTGTACTCAACATTAAGAAAGGTTTTGTATTAAATGTAAATGAAAATGAAATATGTAGGAAACGAATCTTTCATAGACAATAGAGTGGTAGCCCTCAGCTTTGTTGCAGATTCTGGATCACCGTACACCATAATCGAGAAGGGATCACGGAAGAATAAATTTACAAAAAAGTTTGGGAACATGTTGAATCCTACTGATGAGGACAAAGTGAAGAGAAAGTTGATATGTTGGGTATCGTACAAATTGTATGTAGCAAAGAAAGGACCCCTCTGTGTGACTAGAGAAATCAGAAAAATATAAATATAGTTCCTGATTTAGCAAAGAACACATTTTAGTTGTGAGCGTAGGGGAAGAAATTGGAGAAAACTATTTTTCCAAAGATTTAATGAGAAAATTGGCAATTGGTGTGCCACATCAAAGAAAAGGATAATATACTACTCAAGATACCTAAAGAGAGGAGCATCCATTTTAATATATTGAGAGGAAGTTGTCCAATTCAACTCGAGAAAAGCAATCCTATTAAACCAATAGAACCCTTTACATGGTTGGCCTCTATTGGTAGTAACAAGACGAGGCAATGGCAATGTTATATTGTATGTAGAGCTCAGAGTCCTTACCACAATATATTTGTCGAAAGGATGTCCTTAGGAAGAATAAATTACATTTTAGCTTTAATTAAGGATGTGAGTTGGGTTACCCCTCCAGATCTTTCATATGCTTATCACCAAGTGATAATAAATCCATAAAGTAGGGCATGCACGGATTTCATTTCACCTATTGGCTGTTTTCAATTTTAAAGGCATCCTTTCGTCTTGCATTGGAAGTGGCTGTGTTCCAGAGACTCATACATGGTTTACAGGGGAGGAACACATCTTATATTTTCAAGATGATATTTTAATTATGGGCAAAATAAAGAAAAAACATTAAATTAGAAGGATGAAAGTAATTTGAATTTTGGAAAAAATTGGCTAAATAAAGAAAAACCATTAAATAAGATGGATGAAAATAATTAGAATTTTGGAAAAAAGGGGCTAGCTTGTGAGTCATTAAAGGGCATATTTGCACAGTAACATGTCTTATGTGGGAAATTAGATAAGCAGAGAAGGGATAAAACATAAGACCAAGCTAATTACAGCAATAAAAGAGACCTCAGCACAATGGAACAAAGATGAGTTAAGATAATTTTTAGGTGTGAAATAATTTTACACCAACTATGTCAGTAAATTTGCTTTGAAAATAACAAAGTTACATCAGTTGAAGAATTTGATAGCTAGGTTTATCTAGGACGAGGAATATCAAAAAGTATTCTTGTGCATAAAAGAATCTATTGCTTCACCTTCTCCTTTGCAAATGTTTGATCCTTTGGTAGATGGTATTATGACCACTGGAGAGGATTGAGTGCAATATCTCAGAATGATGCCAAGGGAAAGAAAACAATAATAGCATTCATGCCTCGGTCGCTAACCCAAAGTGAGGGGAAATATTCAGTGATCGAACGTCAGACTCTGATGTGTGTAGGAAATAGAATATTTCCATCAGTAGGAGGGAAATAATTTATTTTGAAATGTATTCACAAACCATTGACAGTTAATTACTACTTAAGCTGTGGCGCAATCATCAGCAAAAACTGCATTGCAGACATTTTGTCCAGGCTACCTATGCCGATTGAGGAAAGTGATAGGAATAAGCAGGATGACTGCAGTGTGGCTTGTGTGATTCATACTCGAAGGAGTTATATCAAAGAAAGAATGGCTGAACATTTTTGTAGTGGATAGTGTAATGTTGAAAAGGAAGGATTACGTAAGAAACTGTTCACCAGAGAAATCATCATTGAGACAGATATAGATAAATTACAAGAGATAAGTTGTGAAATTTTGGAAGAAGATATATGTATCATGATAAATGATAACATCATTCTACCAATTAATTTGAGGAAAAAATTATGAAGTGTGTCTTAATGGACATATGAGTGTGGTGCAGACTAAAACAATGTGTAATGGCCACTGTGCAATAATACAGCCATACAAAGTGTGTTTTGACATTGCAGTTTGTGTGAGTGTGCTGTAAGCTCACAGAAAACACTTAGTCCACTATTGTGCCCCATAAAGTGTACAGGGATACTGTGTGAAATTGTCACATTTAACATCACTGCTCCTGTTCACTCACATGATGGATAAAAATAGATGTATATTGGTATTCCCAGACACATTCTCGAAATGAAATGGACCTAGTTGGGAATTGTGAAGGGAGAGGACCCTGATGTATTCATGAGATTCTTAGAAACTATCTTTTTAAGAGAGGAAACACTCTCTGTTTTCTTGAGTGACAGTAGGATGCAGTACAGATCAGGCAAAATGAAGGAACTTTTAGGGAATTGGGGAGCTGAACACAAACTTACTTCATTGTACTGATCCACTACTGATCAATTAGTTGAGAGATTTAGCAGGGTTCAACTGGCAAGGAAAATCAAGTTGAAGTTGGAAACATAAATAGACAACATTTTACGGGCATACAGAGTTCCCATTTATGAGGCTTCATAATTTTGTACACTTGGTATCACAAGTGTAAAAAGTCCAATTACTAAAGTGCTTTTTGGATGAATATCAAGTTCTGAAGTTGTAAAGCGGACTTCAGAAATGGTGAAGCAAACAGCAATAAAGATCAGAACATTTACAAAGTCTATGGTGATATGAAGGAACTGAACAAATAAGACAAATAAGTATTTTCAAACTCAGTTAATTTGGATGATGGGAAAGTATAGCATTTTATCAAATTAGCATTATGTGAGAAAGTGGAGGAAATTGGTGGGAAAAGTGGGGAATTTGTTTTTGAATGGATTAGTTGATACATATTAAATGATTATGATATGAATGATGTATCTAGGTGCAGTCATGGTAAGAGTCAAGTAGCCAGGTGCAGTCATGATAAGAATCCTGAAATTGATCACTCTGGTAGTAAAGATTCTGAAATGAGTGGAGTGGAAGCGATTTGGGAATTGGCCCATACGACCCAAAGGATGATGCTGTGTGTGTGAGGACATCAAGGAAGTATGTGTACAGGGTGAGGTGAAAGATGGTATATATGTTTTATAATAAGAAAGGGAAGAGAGGACAGTGGAAGCACCTAAAAAATGTAATCACTTTGTGTCTTATTTAGAGTGTCACTGATGGCATACTCTGTCACAAATGAGGCGGATATTCAATCCACAGTATTACCGTATTACAGAACATTACGGATTATCACATTTGCACTACAGAGGACCGGATATAAATTAAAATGGTGGTATGTGTTTTATTTACAAACTTAAAATGCAAAGACTCATTAGAGTGATATTTATCATTAAAGGAGGATGTATGAAGTATCTGATCTGCTCCTTTGCTATCCTTGCTCTTCCAGATGCCATGCTCCTTTTTATCCTATGTTTTCTTCAGCACCTTCTGTGCATGCTTTCTCCTTGCAGGTGCAGTTCCCTCCTGCTGTGCTGTGATTCCACTAGTGGAACTGCAAAGATGATTTGCATTCTGCTTCCCATCTTGCTGTTGCCACCTATGAACTATGACTTCATTTCAGGGTTCTCAGATACTGGTGTTGACTGTGACTTAACTTTGGAATCTGCTTGTGCTTGGATTTGCAGGCAGTGTACAGGTATACATGTGAGGTATGATTGCACCTGCTGCATGGTCTGATACACATAGTGGCGCTGTGTCATGTATCCTATTTTGTGGGCTTTGCCTGACTTTGTATGCTGCCTATCCTTTCACCCACAAGCCTCTGCCAAGTTATATGAGCCTGCTTTCAAGTTTAATTTAATGGTGAGCATCCTCATCCTTTGCCCATTGGCTCTGTCTATTGCAACATTGCGCCTGTGCCTGTCAGCCAGTGTACTGCTTCTCATTCTTACGTTACTGTGAGCAAGCATTGTACCTTGAATCGTTGGCAGAAAACGATGTTGTGATCTGTTACCTTCATCTGCAAGGGGTATCTGTGTGCAACCTCATTGGACTTGTTGTTGGACTTGTCGTTGAACTGTTCCCCAGTTGCCTGTTCTCCAGTTCCTTCACCACATTGTGAACAATTATTGCTTGGTGTGTGCTTTTCCTTCCAAATGCATCACATTTCTGGGAGCAGTTACTGACTTTGTGTTGGGAAATTCACTCATCTGGAAGAAAGGGATATCAGTAGTGGTGATCGATGAGTAGATGACATCACAGAAACAATCAAGTGGTGATCGATGAGTAGATGACATCACAAAAACAATCAAGCAACATTAAGATATTTTTAAAGGCACTACCAATATGTGACTTAGAGATCAATAAAATGTGACAGAGGTTCTAAGTAGGGCCTGCCTTTTTATCTGTGACTGAGCTCTCATGCTTTATTGTGTCCTTATGTTTGATACCCCTGGATGGAGCCAGCACTATTGCTACTTCTGTGAGAGACATCTCATAGCATAAAGGCAGTGTCTGAATGGGTGGGGGAGGGATAAAGCTGTACATAAAGGAGGGCACCAGAACAACCAGCAAAAAGAAAAAAGTAGTTCCTTAAAAATGAGTAGTGGAAGGATTGAAGAAAGCCAGTCAGAGAGAGGGTAATGAGGCTATACTCTAGCGGTGAGCCAAACACCAGATGGATAAGTGGGGACAAGGAAAGCCACAGAATAAAAAGCAAGCAAATTAGAGTGACAAGGCAGTCAACCAATGTTAAGCAATTGGTCGGCTGTAAGCTTCTGTAAATTCTTGATAAACGCACAACAGGTCTTTTTGCAACGGTACAGCCTACTCTGTCTGGTGGGCTTGACCTAAAAATGAGCCCTAAACTAACACTATCTTCACAACAGGCATTCCACACCCTTAACCATAATATTCTTCACACACACACACACACACACACACACTATTTACGCATAAATATGTCCTGCACACAAGCAAAACTGCCTATCCATAGCCAGCCACTCTCTGAACACACCAACCACTATGTACACACCCAAGGCATGCTCTGCAGGGGAGAGACAAACATAAGAAGGGGAGGGACAGTCATAGAACAAGATTCAACCAAATGAGATTAACAAGAAAGCCAACCAATGGCAAGCAATGAGATGACCCAAAGCCCACTGCACTATTGATATTGTCCACAATAGGTCTTCCACTGTTGAACACTGTCTTTAGGGAGACATAAAAATTAACTCAGTTTGCTAAATGTAAAGCTTATAATTTTTTCACAAAAAGCTCCCTGTTGCTTTCCATGCCACCCTCTCCTCTGTTGCCCACTGTCCCCCCACCCCCCAAAAAAATGATAACTTTTGGGGAGACAACCAAGCAGCAAATTGCTGCAGGCCCCGCTGCCTTAAAAAGTGCTTTTGCTGTATGTTTTTGCCCTACTTCTTTTTCATTTTTTTCACCTATCCAGCTCAAATCAATAAGTAATTAAAAGTGCTCCTTTAATTACTCATGCGTATTCCATTGTGCATGGACACGCCTACACAATGACGCAGCCGCTGAGCCACATCATTGTTCCTTTGTTGCTTATTTTATTTACTTTTGCCCCTGCTGCACAGCATTCACCAAAAGGCACTGGCGAAGTCAATGAGTCCCGAAGATGAGATCGATTGACCTTACAAATGGTGTTTACTATTGTAACTTCTCTGGCTGCTTATCACCGTTACAGCCTTGTCAGGATCCTGATTGTCTTCCGAGAAAAAGGCCTTAACTTATAACACTGTCAGGGCATCTTGGATTATTGCAAAAGGAGTTCTGATAAAAGTCCATGGATGGAGCGGACAAACTTTTACATAACTCGTAAGCAGAGGGCTGGGGCAGCACACAGGTACCCGGCCTACATCCTGAGGGCTCGCATAGGGATTCCATTAAAAAAAGTCCCAAGTGTTTTCAACACCCCTACAGAGATGGTCACACTGTTCCTGGCTTTCCGGTGAGCATGTCATCTTGTTTTATCATGCAAGCATACTCTGCTTTTACAAGTGGCTTGATCGCTAAATCAATCCAGGATTTTCCTGAAATGGACAGCTCTTAATGTAAATGGCTCTTTGTGGGCTGCTGTGAGGAATGTTTCCCAGCACTAAGTGGTTAACCACTAATATTTACCTGCTCTCAGAAATGGGTCTCTGCTAAGCATCACAGTAAATTCAGTGTAGTTGTGTCCACCTCTCTCCTTTCAGAAACAACACAGAAAGGTAATACCTACATAGGTGACAACTACTGCTGCAGGATTTGAAGACTTAGCCTTATGTCCAAAACCCCTCCTCCTTCTCTCCTTCCTCAAGAAGTACTCTGATCAATGCATCACCCAATCTTCTATCTATGAACATCTGCTAGACCCAAATACTTTGACGACCACCACTGAGAAAAGGGATATTTCACTGCATCCCCCATTCATGACCAAGAGCTTTGGGGGCTGAACATTGGTATGGTGAGAATAAGAGGAAGAAGAAACAAACCTAGATAATCAATTACACTTCTTTAATTAGGCAATTTTTTAGACATTCTACACGAGGGATATTAAATCCAACCAATAGTGGGTGTGATCTGTTTCATATATTGCTATTAATCGAGTGGGTGCTAAAACCAGTTCCAATTAAGCCAGCTCAAATACGGCACCTGGACTTAGACTGAAAAATGCAGCCTTATAGGTGTAATATGTGTTAAATCCTCCTGTTGCCTTCGTACTTAAAATACAGTACTAAATAACCAGAGGAATAGCTAGGTGCATCAAACCCTATCAATTGTTATCAATGTAACAGAAAACATCTATGTTATTGGAGTCCAACCCGATCAATTCTGCATTTAATTTTATATAGTAAAAAGAATTCTCAAGGAAAGAGCAAATGTTGTGTTAGGGGTTATGTAAAGCTCTCACACACAGGAGCGGTTGGTGACCTTTTAAAGTGGTGAAGCGAGCATAATGCCCCACCACCTCCAAACAAACACAATTTTCCTCCCTACAAAAGCCCATTGTAAAATAAAACCCTCCCTCAAAAGCCCAAATAAAAACAACCCCTCCCTCCGAAATGAAACAAACAGTAAAGCATTACACATTACATTAATTAAATAAAAATAAATTGTACTTACTGCGGGCCCCGCGTCCTCCTCGCTGTCCTTCTGAAGCCTGTGGAATGTAGAACCCCCTAACCATTCCAGGCGCTGCTCTCATGCTGCTCTGAGAGCAGTGCCAGGATTGGATGGAGCGGGCTGGCCTAACGCTCCTTCAGGCCCTAGAGGCCTGTGCTTGGACTCCACCCAGCTGTTTAAGACAGCTGAGTGGAGAGCTTCAAAGAGCGCATGTCACTTTGGCCAACGCAAGACCTCAGGCCAAAGTGACATGCGCACTTTGAAGTGCATGCCCACCACTACTCCAGTCCTTCTGCTGTCAATCGGCAGCAGAGGACAGTCAGGACACGCCCTCCTGGCTCAGAGGCAGGTTGGTGGCTGCGGCGTGCCTTGGTAAAAAGTAAAAAGTCAATTAAATCATTTCATTGCCATTTCATTTTTAACATCGCGCAGCTCGCAGCAGGCAGGGGGCAGCGCTCGCCTGCCCTCATAAAGAAACCGCTGCTGCTCAGACACCAATTGTTTTGTGACAATAACAAAGCTGAGAGTAGAGATCCGTGGGTTTCGAAGTCTTCTGCCTGTGGTCCATCTTGTAAATAACCAAGTCCAGAGCTATTTATTGAGATACCTACAATGTTCAGGGGTAGATGTTTCCTCTCTTTTTCTGGCACTCTGCAGCCTGGTGGCTAAGACATACAGTCGTAGTTATGTGAAGAATCTTTGAAGTTCCTCTTGATTCATACCAATGGAAGTTGGTGGCTACCAAGTCGTAGATTCCAAAATCCTTTCAGTGATAGCTAAGCCAGCGCAGTAAAACAAAGGCTAATGAGATCTGTAACACTCACAGTGGTTTGATTTGCCATTTTACACTAACTACAGAATGGTGTACATCCTAAATATCGAAATCACAGTATCAATGGGACATAATATTGAGGACAGGATATCGAAAATAAAATATCGACCGGTAAGTAAACTAGATTTTCTATGCCTAGCTCCATATATGTACTCTTAAGCAGTACATATATCTTCACGGTATGTAGATGTGAAGTTAGGGATAGTAAATCTATACTTCCCTATATGCACATACCTTTCGATATTTTGTCCCTCAATATTCTGTTCTGGATGTTCTTCTATCTCGATATTGTTGGTGTCGATATTCAGTAGTACAATCCTATAGAAGAACTATGATAATAAGAATTAAACCATGTGGCAGCTTCACAGGCTACCCGTATCGCAACATATTTGGTTTAGGGTCCTGTGTTTCACCTATACTGACTTTAACCAATTAGATCCCTCTTTTCTGATGGCCAAGTTCAGGCTAAGACACCCCACATTATTCCCCCACTCACCTCAGCATCAGTAGTGTAATGAAACTTGAAGGAGCCCCCATGCAAAGTTCTTGGAGAGGCCCCCCTCCGGACTCAGACCGGAGCTCTCAGGCCAGGGTACTGTGCGGAGGCGCCCCCTGAAGCTCAGGCCCCCCCCCCCGCACCACAGGGGCTGCGGGGGCCTATGTACGCCACTGCTCAGCACCCGGTCATTTACTCCCAATTCCAGGTTACTATGACGTCACACCTTTTCTGAGGCTGGTGTCAGATTGATGTCGGAGTGGAACTAATGCCAAATACATACCTGCACTGGGCCTAGCCAATCATAAGGCTACATGCACAACACGTGGCTGTGGTCTGCTGCTATTTAGCTCCTTTCAACCTTAGGTCTAAGAAGCCATTTGATGCTGAGAACCACTGAGAGCTAAGGGGTGAAATACGCACAGGCCTGCAGTGCAATTCGAGGAGCTACACTCAGAGTGGACGTTTAGAAGAACGCGGAGATGTTTATGAAAAGAAACGAGAAATGGGTATGGAAGAAACTTCAAAAGAAGACCACCACAGGACTCCAGCTGTTCAAGTGATAAAACATCTGCGAAAGCAGTGAGGCCAGGGGAGCTTGTCTCCGGGAGAGCCAGTCTGCCTTTGAAGTCTGCGCCTCGGCTCTCCCCTGATACAGATGTGCTGCTGACGTGTCTTTCCTCAGGTAGGTGGAATGTAGGCCTCTGCTTCGATCAAAGAGTCTGTCTTATACAGTTGGACCTGCCAAAAATAGGAAACTTTTACACAAATGCTAAGGAAATATCAAGCCGTTTGCACAATTTTCATTGGAAAACAATGGGGCAAAATTAGGGTAGTAGTTTATGTGCACTGAACAGGTGAAAATGTTGCAAGTTTCAGTCACGAGAGAAGTACTTCCGGCAATTCTAATGACCTGCACTCCCACACGCCTGCATTATCCAACCTCCACTTTGCACGTACTCTCGAACTGCAGTGACACACACAAGGCACTTTGTGAATGTAGTTTGCGCACTTGCAGCTCTGAATTTACTAAGGTGCATATTTATCAAGGGTTTTGCATCGCTCTTGCGTCACGCACGGGGGCGCAGTCCGACACAAAACATATAATGATAATTACCAAGCCACGCAAGGCCACATTGGTAAATCTTGAGTAACGTAAGATGGCGCAAGTCGCTGCCTTGCATAACTCTGTCCCAGGAAGGCATTCTGAAGCAAACATAGAACGAAGAAAAGGGCTCAGTGGATTATTTTTGGGAAGGAAGGTGTCCCTTCCTGTACAAAAACATCCTGTCTCTAACGTAGGAACTATTGCACCATGGTGCAAGGGTGCCTATGTTGGCGTTATGCAGCAGTTTGTGAGCCAGCACAAGCAGAGACAGGAATGCACCATATCTTGATACATATGGCGCATTTCTGCCCTCGCCCTTTCAGTGCAGCGCACAAGTTGTCTTGCTGTGTTGTGTTGCGTGAAATGATGATAAATATGGTGCTAAATTCATAGTGGTATAGCAAGGATGTCATGGGGTCAACACACAAGCAAGAAAAATAAGTTCCCACCTTTGGTTGAAAAGTAAAATGCAAATATAATTGGGGTGCAGTGGGCTCCTCACACTCCTGAGGTATGGTGACACTGCACCTGCAGCACTATTAGTAGTCTCACCATTATACTTCTCTGGCTATTCACAGGCTTCGTTTCTTACAGCTTTAGCTGTTGTTTAAGGTCATGTCACCCTTAGGATGGGAGCCCTTTTATAATGATCTGTGGAATTGTCTCTCTACAGAAGTAAGTCATTGTTCTAATTCAGATGATTTTGTCTTATGATAGAGAGTTCTTTTGTGGAACCCCCCCATCTTTTCTTTTTGATAATCAAGTTCTGCCTTTCGACGTCTTTTTGGGGGAACCCAGGAACATCCAGGAGTCACTAGGCCTCAATTGTATCAAATAAGGTTGTTTACCTCTGGCGTACAGGGCCCCTGTACTTTTGTCACCCTAAATTAAAATCACACAAGCGCTCCTCTTCAGCACTCAACTCCCAGGACAGTGACCTCAGAGCCGTCCAAGGCTCCCTCAGGGCAGGGCCGGACTGGCCGTAGCGGGCACCGGGCGTTTCCCCGGTGGGCCGCTAGGGTGGGGGCCGATTTTGTTACCGGGGGCCGGCAATATCGCCCCCCGTAACAAAATCGGCCGAAACAGGCCCTAGTAAACAGCTCAGCCGCACACCCTCTTCTCCCCCAGGTAGGCTGGCCGGGCAGATTGCCAGGGCCTGTTTTGGTTCTCAGTCCGGCCCTGACTCAGGGAGGTGCTGGAGTTTGGAGACTCGGAACTCAGTAACACATATAATAACACTCAATATATCATTGTCCAGTCAGTGTTTTTGCTTTAAAAAACGAAAAGTACTACACAGAGAATCGCAGATATATACAAAGTATACACTTGGCAAAATAGTATACCAAACTATAATCATAAAGAGAGCGGGAATAGTGTTTTGAAATCCCTCCAAAGCGGGCACTGCAGGTAACCACTGTTAAGTTAAGGTGAGGTTAGCTCACAGTCAATAATGAAGGCCTATTGCCTTTGGCAAGACATATGACATGTTAAAACATACGCCAATTAAAGTTACTAGTAATATATTTGCATAACTTATCAAAAGACAGGGTTTTGGCACCTTTTCTCCTCCATCTGGCACTCGCCTCCCTAAAGCTGGGAAGGGAAGTGACTCAATCCTGCTCACCTGCTGTGGACGCAGGGAGCAGAGAAAAGACAGAGAAACGGTTTTCTTCATGTTTAGACCCTCTGCTTCACAGTTCCATTCTGTACAGGCCTGGAGGCTCTCTGGACTGTATGACTATTATGACGATTGCCCCCACCTGTAAAGGGAGCATTCGAAAGAGCAATGCGACGGTGATCAGACCCACCCACTACCTTACGGGTTGTCCTGGGGTGAAAAATAAATGCTGCTTGGGATTTGATGACACAGCCGGCCCCTGCTGCAAACAGGGCCAGACTGGCTGTAGTGGGCACTGGGCGTTTCCCCAGTGGGCCAAGGGTGGGGGCTGGTTTTGTATCGGTGGGGGACGGTTTTGTTGCTGGGGGCAGCCCCTTGTAACAAAAGAGCACCAGCAGTGTTCCAGCCCTGGCAATTGCATACAACCCCCCCCCCCGGACTGGCTGTAGTGGGCACTGGGCCTTTACCCGGTGGACCGGAAGGGTGGGGGCTGGTTTTGTACTGGTGGGGGCCGGTTTTGTTGCTGGGGGCGGCCCCTTGTAACAAAAGAGCACCAGCAGTGTTCCAGCCCTGGCAGTTGCATACAACCCCCCCCCCCCCCTACCGGGGCCGGTCGGACGTAATTGCCAGGGCTGGTTGGAGATCCCAGTCCGGCCCTGGCTACAACAGAGAAGATGTCATTCATGAGCAGTTATTTCTTTGTAGAATATCTTTGTTCTCGTGCATGGATTTGCACAGGGTTTTTAGCCATTTGCTCGTGGAAATGGGCTCTATGTACCAGCTGCACCTTCCGGGGGCATCTGGCTCTCAGAATCAGTTAGCCTTCCTTTTTTTGTCTGTCATGCACAGCTTGGCTATCCTTACCTAGACAGTGTTGTCCTTAGGGCACTCTGGCAGCAACCTTGTCCGCAGTGAGCTGGCCTCTTCCCTCAAGGCAGATTCAGCTCCTCTAACAGGCTTAGGGCTCAAGTTTGTTGCACAACTCCTTAGTCACTAGGATGCTAGGCTGAAGACTCCTCAAGGCAGACTTCCCCTCAAGAGGAGTTCCACAATCCTCTTTCTCTGGCAGGCAGTCTTCCTTTTCTCCATGTAGTCTGTACATCTCCTAGCATGGGTCTTTCCTACATTGCCTCCACCTGGAAGGAAGCCAGCAATAAGAGATCCTGGCTCTGGCACTCAAGTAAGGCCTATCCACCTATTTGGGTGGATACTGTCACTGGTCCATCAGAATACTGAGACACTGACCTAGGTTTTGCCCAGTATGTACCTGAGGTTTACAAACAACGTGTATTCCACTGATTCAACTCTGGCATCAGTTTAAGGCAGTTCCTGAAATTTCGTGTATCCATTCCAGACTGATCAAGCAACAGTTTTTGGCCTCTAGTGTCAACAGCAGTGGCGTAGCTGAGGGGTCCGCCCTGGGCAGCACAAGGTAAGTTTTCTTTTTTGTTTATTTTATTCTACCTCGTCATCGTCTGTCGCCCCCCGCTTGTCGTCGTCTATCGACCCCCCCCCACTCTTACCTGCACCGGCCATCACTGGGCGGCAAACTCAGGGATCGCCCGGGCGGCAAAAGGTCTGGGTACGCCACTGGTCAGCAGGAAGGAGGGGAAGGGCTCGGAGCTCTCTTTCAGGCAGACCCAAAACATAGACATAAAAGAGAGAGCTTTTCTCCCTCATCTTTCTCTCAACTTGTTGGGTGTAAACCTTCTGAGGAAGAATAAAACAGGAGTGGGCAAGACAACACTTCAAAGCGGCACGTCTTTCCATTCTTCCTTTCACAGGAGCATGGTCCATTCCAAAGAGCTTTAGAAATGTTATACAATCTAAACCCTTGTCCAGCAGGTTCTCTCTATCGTCACTCTTATGTACCATTCCGACACAGGGGTTCCAAGGTGGGTTCCTTTCCCCTTACAGTTAAACACAACAGGCGCATTCCAGAATCCACACAACATGTACAGGATAAACTCACTCTCCATACATGTCCCCTGCAAACTATCCAGAGCCCGCTAGCCTAGATGCCCACAAGCAGTGGGTCTTAAAACATAGACACTGCTGGTGATTGCTCACAATGCAATTTAAACAGAGTTTGCAGCATGCAAGACCCTATTTGGTAGGATCACTACACTGCAGAGGTCCATGTACGATTGTACTACTGAATATCAAGGCTATGAATATCGTGATACGAGAATATCGTGGCCGTAATATCGCAGACCAAAATATTGAAAGGTAAGTGCATATAGAGGAAGCATAGTTGTACTATGCCTAACTCCACATCTCCTTACTTTGATGATATGTATATCGTCAAGGTACATAAATGTGAAGTTAGGTATGGGAACTGTGGGAAGAAATATAGCATATAGCATTTCATCTGTTTCGGAGCTCTGCCTGGTGTCTGCATTTTCTTTGCGTCACTCTGAAGAGGGTTTTTTTTTTGCAGTTTTATATAGAACGAACCCAACCCGAAGGTATTGGAGGGCTTTACATGAGCACCAGTTACATTACACAAGGACACATTCATTTTTGGTAGGCACGGGGGGATTAAGTGATTTGCCCTGAATCACAGGATGTTGAGCTGACGTTATGCCACATCCTCTGTTGGAAGATTTACTTCCCTAACAGGAACTCTATACTTAGTTACCTTTAGATATTTTGGATTCAATATTTTTTCCACGATACTTGCATACCTCTATATTCTGCTTTGATGCAGGCACACACTTCCTGAGGTCAGAAAGTGAAAAAGGATGAATTTTCACAGGTTAGACCAAATTTTACTAACAGTTCTTCAGCACCAGTGAAAATGAACCCAATATAAGGCATACAAAAATGCTTCTTACTCAAAGAGGTGAAGTTTGTGGTGATCAGTGATTATATGTTATGTAATGTTATTTTATGGTATGTTATATGAGGTCATGATCATTTTTATAGTGCATTGTCTGCCATTAGCATAGTCTTGGAGCGCCATCATACTGCTGTAACTTTTCCATATCAACCCAATGGTTCTACTGCAAACCAAAGTCTGAGACTCATATGATATAAGGCTTATAACACTAAAGGAGAGATGTGGCAGATCCCTGATAATATATATAACAGACTTTTTTTTTTTAAATTCCTTATTTCAAAAACAGTAAAGCTGTGCATGGAGAGCTCTGGTTATCATCAGGGCCACCGGAAACGTTTCTCTGCAAGGTGGACAAGACAATGCTAGTAAAATTGTGTTACTTGCTCAAGGCAAAATAATAGTTGGTGAATAACATTTTGTAAAGGAACTGCTGAAGGGTTATTTATTTTATTTAAAGATTGGTGAACCACGACTGCTGCCCTTGGAAGTGTGCCCTGGGGCTGAGGCGCAAAACCAAGATAAGAGAGGGAAGGCCACCGATTTAACAATTCTGGAACTGCAGAGTTTTAAAAGATTTCCTGAACGTGGCGAAGTCAGCAATGTTCCTAAGGTGCATGTATTTCTTTCTGAAGAAATATTCTTTCTGTAGCATTGGCATTCCCTTTGTATCAACACGAGTATGTCAAAGTAGCCAAATAATAATGATATAAAATGTGCCACATAATTTCTCTGCAGTGCCAAATATGCTGCATATTCTGGCTGTAATTGATAATATGTGGGCGTAATTCACCCTTTTTCCTGTCACTGTTTGTCGTTCTTTTGTCGCTCTGTCTCGTGAAACGTACTGTATAGTTTGTCCTTCCATTGCTGCACAAATCCAGTGGACCTGAATCAAACAAAAATCAGGGGTGTATGGAGATCTCTGAATGTAACATACCAACAAGAAGTATAAAAATATCTACAAATGCAAGATATAGAGATGTATGCGAATACATCTGGTCATAACACAAAATTACAGTTTTGTAATCTCTCAGTGCAAAACACAGATGAGATGTATGTGGAGTTGTCTGATTACACCACCAAGAGCCCAATTATGGATGTCCCAGATTTGGCAGACTGGTAACTCCAAGGATGCAGAGTTAGCAGGAATTAGATGTAGAATTCTGTTCCCCTGAGAAATGAGGCATTACCAGGGGAGTCAGAGTCAGTAATTCTGGGTTCCAATGCCTCTTCTAATTCCTCATTGTCCTCCAGAGTGCCACCCAGAGATTTCAGCTACTGTAAGCAGTCAAAATCATCAGGTGAAACAAACTTGATCCAGGCTGTTCCCACAGACTCTGAAATTCAGATTGGACCAGTAACTCTAATTACCAGCCCATTGGAATTAACAGATCACTCATAAAGTTGGCCTAAGCATCTTTGAAGATCCGTGGTAAGTAAGAGTCATTGGTGTGCTTGACTACTGTTGGCTAACTTAGACCCTCCAGACCAACCAATATCCAGGCACTCCCGCTAGGCTTTTTCTACAACCCTGAAACGGTCTGTCAATTCCTGTTGAACCAGGCTCAGCTGGGGCAGGTTCCCCGGGGCAGATTTAAATCTGCCCTGCTGGTGTCCCCAGCTCTGTGCTTATCGAACAGATTTGCCCCCCTCCCGAGTAATCTCGAGTCTTGTGATTGGTTTACCATCCCTGATTCATCCCTCTCATCTACTATGTCCACATCTTACCCCAGGGACATTCTGACTAGCAACTCGGGAGACCTGAAGTTGTTATCCTGGAACATTACGGGTTTGTCGGCCAAGTTTAAGGATTGCAATTGGGTGCAGTTAGTCAGGTTATATCAAGTCATCTGCTTGCAAGAATCTTGGGAAGAGAAAAATACCTTCTTTCTAGAAGGATATAATACCTATTTCTCCCCTGCAGTGACGTCAGCGGAGGGGAGGGCTAAAGGGGGACTGAATATTTTTGTTGCAGTGCAGTTATGTGGGTAGGTTGAGGATTTTGAATGGGACTCACATTTGTTGCAGGTGTTGAAGCTATCCGTCCCTGGTTTCACACCGCTAGAATTAATTTATACAATGCGAAAGCTGGACTGGGCGAGGTATCCAACCTCCCTGATGGGGCATGGCTCTGGGAGGGAGAAGCTCGTATTAGTGGGTGATTTTAACTGTCACTTGTGTGATTGTACCTTAGATCCTATTACGATTAAGCAAAAAAATATATGTTGGTTGGAGGGCTTCACACGGTTCACACAAAACAGGGCTCAGAGCTCAATACAATCTTACTCACCTACAAACTCGTCTTTGCTATGGAGAAGTTAGTAAACTCTTCTAAGCCACATATTCTCCCAACGTTTAGAGAGAGGGTTGTGCATCTATTATAGATGTTATATTTGTATCAGCTCCTTTGTTTTTGCTTATTTCTAATTTTAATATAGTTCACAGCCCTTTTAATGATCACAACACTCTGTCTCTAGCCATCGGTAACTGCTATTAGCCCCCTGGCTGAGGTGCAAAGTGGGCTCTCGCTCTCTGCCCATGGTAGGAGACTCAAATGTTCTCAGGTGGACCCTATGCAATTTAAAGTGTTCATTCTTACAGGCTGCTGGCAGGAGATATCTACAGGCCTGGATCCAAGCTCTTTGAGTGGGGCCATCTTGTCAGCATTTGTGAGTATTGCCCAGAAAGTGTTAGCACTACTAAGGGTCCTTAACACAAATATTAGTTTGCAGGACCCTAAATGGTTTGATTGTGACTGCTCTAAGAGCCTTCGCTACTTGAAGGCTGCCTTAAAGGAGACTCCCAGAGATAAGGATCATTTTGTCTCCTGTCGGAGGGGATACAGAAAGGCTTTAGCTCTTCGTAAACTTATCTTACTCAAAAATAAGTGGGAGGAGCTAGCCCAGGCTTGTGAGACCAGAGATGGTTCTCTCTTTTGGAGGGTGATGAATAGACCTTGTTTTGCTGATGTAACTGGACCAGCCATATGTCACCATATCTCAGAGCAACAATGGATTGAACACTTTGAAGGGATTTACAATTTTGGGATTAGCGGCGGCGAAGTGGACAGGGTTGAATTAGCGAGGGATAGTGCCAACATTGTTTTCACAATATATAAAGTATCCCAGGGTATTCGGGCATTATCTCGCAATAAGGCTCCAGGACCTGATGGGATACCCCCTGACCTGTTTTTGGACAAAATCGAGATCTGGGGCCCAGCCTTGACGTTGATTTTAAATGATGCAGTGAAGTAGGATGCACCACCCTCATGGTCCAAAGCTGTAATTGTTCAGGTCTTCAAGAACTGTGATAAGGACAACACCCAGTGCTATCGCCTGATATCATTGATCGATGCAGCAGTGAAGGTTCTGGAGAGGGTACTTCTAAACAGGCTGATGGTGTGGGCTGATGCGAACAACATATTTTTAGAGGTTCAATATGGCTTTTGGCCAGGCAGGTCAACATCTGACCAATGTTTGAATCTATATTTAATTATTAACAAGTATACTGTTGCCCGGTTCGAATCACTTCACCTGGTATTTATGGACCTCACGTCCGCCTTTGAAAGGGTTAACTGAAGGAAGTTGTGGGGGTGGACCCAAATAATGTGTCCCTCTTATCAGACCTGCATGCTAACACCTCAGGATTGTTGCAGTACTCCCAAGGCGCAAATTGTACCCAATCTTTTACTAACAGCAGGGGTGCATTCTCACCCTCTATATCAATGGTCTGGAACAAGCAGATTGCCCGAGAATGGGAAAGAGATCGCTTCCGGTTTTCTTATATGCCGATGATGCTGTTCTCATGACACGGACGGCTGTGGGTCTGCAGTCACTACTGGACAAGTTTGTTGCCTTTATGAACATCTTGGACCTTGCAGTAAACTTTACGAAATCCTATGTCATGGTAGTTGGTCCGCGGTCCACCAGCTTTAAAACCTCCAAGGTGGCTAACCACACTTTGGCCAAAGTCGCGGCTTTTCCTTTCCTTGGGGTGGTGTTTGATGTGAACAAAAATGAGAAGCCCTTGATTGAGGGGAGGATGCATGAGCTTGCTAAGGCTACGGGGCAGTGGCTAGCTTCGCCCAGAGGCTGGACTCCTGTTCACCACATACTCTACTTAATATCTATCAGGCTAAATGTGTCTCAAAGGTTTGATATGGCAGTGAGATATGGGGGCACACGAAGGTTGATAAAATTCAGACCGCTGAAAATCTTTTCTTAAAACGACTGGTGCAGGTTCCTAAAAGTACCCTGGCCTTCTCTGTCCATGAGGAGCTTGGAATTAAATATATAGGTGACATAGTTGCTCTTAGACCTTTGATATGCTGGATTAAGATCTGGCCTAGGGAGGGACTCAAGCTGAACAGACAGATCCCGTCTGATTGCCTGACCCTTGATTTTGGAAACAAAATCCCTTGGATTGCCTATGTGAAGGCAGCTCTTGTCAGCTTGGGCAGGGAGGGCATATTTCATAACCCCCATTTCCTGTGCCCATTGGAATTGAAAAGGGTGAGGGATCTGTTTTTAGAATGCATATCGTTACAAAGAGGCCAAGCTGAGCTGATGAAACCCATGGTCCAGGGCATACGCTCTCAAAAACAGTCCAAGGTATGGAGCCATGTTTAATTCATGTATCCAATGTGAGGAATAGATTTGTTTTGGCAAGATTAAGGTTTAAATTGTTGCACCATCTTCTGCCCTCACCCAGAGGATGGTGCCAACCTGGCGCTTTGGCACTCTGTGGCTGCGACACTATGTCTCTGCAGTACACCTTACATTTTATATTGTCCTGTAAATATTTTAGTGTGCCCAGAAAATCGTTTATCATCCCGTTATTGAAATTCCTGAATTTTATGCAAACTCGCCCTCCGCTCATGTTTTTGCAGCTGCTCCCTAATGAACATGTTTTATTTACTGTCTCCTGTTTCTTACTGGCTACGTTGAGATCGAGGCATTCCAGACCTGACTGATTAATTTTGTTGCTGCTAATGGGGTTTCTTAATTTTCTGTGATATAAATACTGTTTCTCACAACTTTTATGGTTTTTGTTTTTGTTTTTAGCAACACCATGTGTATATGTTTTTATTTTTATCTTTGTGTGTGTTATGCTATGTTTATGGTTGCATTCACAATCGAATAAAGATTTATGAAATGAGCCAGTGGACTGGAAATCTCTGAGTGAAACACATGAAATCTTGAAAGGGGTAACATGAAATCTGCTGGCCTTACTCTCTCCTCAAGATCAATCAGAATGTTTCGGAGCTAACCACCAGTGGCGTCTCCTCCGCTAAGGCGGAGGAGCGTCGCCCCACTGAGCAATTAAAAACAGAAAAATAAAATGATAATAACTTAATGTTATTATCATTTTTATTTAATTAAGCGTACTGGCTCAGTTAGTTGGGGAAAGGGGTGGGGCTGGGCTGTTGAGAGGCCGGGGGAGGAGTGGTAGGCACGTCCTAAGTGCGCATGACATTTTGTCCGGCCCGAGACAGCCGGCCAAACATAATGTCATGCGCACTTTGCATGTTCTCTACCCAGGCTGCATTACAGCCTGGGTGGAGAATATGCCTAGCCTCCCAGCCCCTGTCTGATCACCGAACTACGGCGCTCAGACCAATCACAACACTGCTGTAAGGGCAGTGTTGTGATTGGTCAGGGGAGTCTGGGAGGCTTCGTGCTTCCAGCTGCCCCGGGAGAAGAGAAGAGGACGGACGAGAGGAGCCGGCCAGCCGGCTGGCCAGCGGCATCCAGGTAAGTGTTTTTTTTTATTCCCTCCCCCCTCAGCTCTCCCCCTCCTCCCCACCAACGCCCGTTCCGTAGCAGCCGCTACTGCTAACCACAGGATTTCCGAGATAGGCCAACCAGAAAATTCAGTGTTCAAAAAGCCACATGGTCCACCATTCTCAAACCCCTTGATAGATCAGAAATAGTCAACATGAACAGATGGTTATCTGCAGCGGTTTTCAAATTGTCTTATAATGCTTTCATCAAAGTTATAGATATGTAACAATGACTAAGTACATAAACTGGAATCCGGATGCTCAAGGTGAGCATGGTTCCCTCAATGTGATACAGATTAATTAATCCATCATTTTCCATGATCTTGAACACCCATGAAAATTGGGTGTTTGACCCCTAGTTGGTGAGGGGTGTGAAGCTTATGGATGTGTTTTTTATGGAACAGCTTCAACATAGCTCTGAAGAGGCTGTTTAGAAGGAGTCGTTCCTGATTAGCATGGCTTTAAAGAACAAATATCAGGTGGTAATTAGCATAGAATGTTTCCTTCAGAGAAAGAGAAACACTTCTTATCTGCAAAGCTGCAGTTCTCATTAGACATTTCTGCATTCTAACCTGCAATTTAAATATGTGGCGGTACCTGGCACTTAAGAGGATCTGCTCATTTAAAGCACTTGCAGAGTGAAGTGCTAATTATGAAACAGAGAGAGAAATGGTGCTGGTGCACCAAGCAACCCGTGATGATTCCTTGAATGTGGAGGACACTTGGACACTCGGTGGGCCTTTGGAGTTCCTATGGGACACTTGTGAAGCAGATCAAGAAGAGTTTGTTGTGTAGATAAGGGTCATTGCCTACCATATTTAAGGGGTCAGCAGACTCAGAAGACTCCATGTGTTGGAAGGAGGGTTTGTCTCCTCTGCCAAAGACCTGTTGGACAAAAATAGTCATCATCATTTTTACATCAGGCTTTGAGTGTTGAGAGGAAATCTGCTACGAAGCTTAGCGAAAAACAAAAGGTTTGTGGAATTTATTAAAATAATCAATTTTATCCAGAATGGCTTATCAGCGACAAATATTGGACTGAATATGTAGGCTGATGTTCTGTTTTGTAGAAATCCCTTGTCCATGTGGTTTAACTGTGTGAGCTAGGTATGTTTTGGCTGGTAGCACAGCAGACTAATCCCTACACTGGTAAGATCAATTTTTTATCTAAGTGTCAACGGTTCAAATCCTGAGGAGTTTACCAAGCCACACCAGCATACATTTTTTTAATAAATCAAATGTATTGATTTTATTGACAAGGTAACACACGACGTATGCAGTACAAATGCCATAATTGCTGCTCTGATTGTCCCCTAAACATTTCTTATTATACAGCATATCATTCACCTGCCAATTCAAAGTATTCCCACCCATCCCCAAATCTTACAGTGGTCGCATGGGCAACCTCTAGCTCTTTAAATAGGCTCCATCTTCTTCACACACCAGTCCATTTCTGCTTGCTATTCCTGCATCCTTAGGGAGTCTGGGTTTTCCAGTTGCATGCAAGGTCTCTTTTGTCAATTATTGTGGCCATTCCTATCAAACCCTGCTCTTCTCAGGGCCTTCCCGATCATCCAGTATCCCCAACAAAGCCACTCTAGGCGATCATTCCGGCTCTGCAGGACTCAGGTCAATATATCCCCAATTGTTAGCCAGTATTTTGCAATTTTAAGGCACTTCCAGCACATGTGGAAGAAGTTGGCATTTTGATCTGTGCAGTCGAAGCAGGATTGGCTAGATATTCCATCAGCATGCCACAGCTGTGGGGCTGTGAAACATGCTACATGCAGATATTTCAATTTCAATTATATCACTCTCAACAGGATAGCGATTTCGCAGGGAGCCATTTTCACTTCTTGCCAGTCCCTGTCATCAAGGGGGCCAATCATCAAGGGGGACAATCCTTCCCCCCCCCCCCCTTCAGCCCCAAAACTCTCTTTGGGAGCTACAAGCTTCATAGGGGCATTGATAACTAAGGAGCAAGGTTGTTGCTTCTAATAGACTATATTCTGGATGTTCCAAGAGCTCGGTTTGGTGGCTAGTGAGGGAATGGCAAAGTTGTAAGTACTTATAAGATTGTGTTTTTATTAGGCCGAAGAGTGCCTGAAACTCCTGAAATTACTTCATATGCGACCCTTCCAGGATGTTCCCCAGGTTTGTAATGCCAATCATTTCCGATTTGCTAAACTCGGTCAACTGGGTGGTGTGTTACAGCCATGGTCCTTTCCATAAAGGGGTCTGTTGCATCAGTCTTCAATAGAAATTGTCCAACGTGAACAGCTAGACTACATCCCTCTGAATGGGATAAATAGAAGCATTCCACCTATTACTTTTTCATTTTTCTAAGTCACCCTTCAAACTTAAGGTCATTAAAATCGAGACCCAATGAGTTTGGGCAATGATGTTGAATTTTACCTCACTGTAGCGCCAACAATCTTTACCTCACTATAATGCCAAGATAACCCTCAGAGGAGGTGTGCTGTCATCATAAGCAATGGTAGGAACAAACCAATATTATGGTACATGGCGTGATCGATATGTTCATTCATGCACATATTGGAACATCCAAAAGTAAAAAGTGTGTTTCATTCTCAGGTGTATTTTGGAGAGGACAGACAAAAAATGTTTTAAATGGTTCTTCTTTGAGAAGGAATTTCTGGTAAACATAACATTTATGATATTAAGTATAGAAAGCTTCATTTTGAATGGAATCAGAGAGTGGGAAGACCTTACAACAAAGATATGTGGTAAATGGCAAGACATTATAACAGTTGACGAGGCCCATAATAAAATAATGCCTACTCTGTTTGTAAAGTGTGACCATTGAAGAAAAGCTGAACTTTGTGGAGACCAGGGTTCGTAACCCTTATGGCCTTTTTAGGTTTTGCCTGCACAGCAGATAGCTGTGTTTGTTAAATTTCTTGCATTTAACATATCTTAAAAGGGGGCTCTTATTAGTTCCAAAGCCCGAATTACTGTGTTCATTTGCTTTTGTGTGGAACTTTTTTTTGTTAACTTCCCCTGGCTGCACGCTGATGCTTATGATATTTCTACTAAAGCTGTTCACACTGTTTAAGCCCCATTCACTGTCAAGATAAGATCTTTTCCCACAGAAAAAAGCAGACAGCTTCTAACAGTATGCTGGAATGCTTGCTTTTTATTACTTAGTTGTGTAAAGCAGATGCTTTAGCCTTAGAACATTTGTGACATTTCCTATTCATGCCTCAGTACCTTTCTTTGCACTTTATAGGCATTATCGGATAGATTTTTTCAACTTAATCTATTTGGTCATTATGATCAAATTTTAAATGTTGTACTAAACATTGCGTGGTAAAAATAAAGTTAATATACAAGAGCTATGCAATATTTTACCACTAAACAGGCAACCACAAGTGCAGTTAGCTTGCAGACAACATGGTCATGATTTGAATGGGGCAGCTGGTGCAGGAGCACCGGGCCCAAAAGTTGTCAGGACTACTCTAAACACACAATATTGCTTTATTTGACTACTGAACAGGCAGTCGCAATTGCAGTTACCTTGCAGTTAAAAGGGACTTGTTTTGCATGGTGTAGCAGACGCAGTGGCACTGGGGCCAAAAGCTCTAGGGACCCCACTAAACCCAGATTATTGCTAAAATGTAAAACTAAACAGGCAGTCACAAGTGCAGTTACCTTGCAGACAACAGGGTCATGATTTCAATGGTGAAGCAAGTGCAGTGACACCAGGACCAAAAGCTCTAGGCACCGCACTAAACTCCTAGAATTGCTTTATTTTACTACTATATAGGCAGTCACAAGTGCAGATATCTTGCAGGCAACATGATCTTTTTTTGAATGGTGCAGCAGGTGCAGTGGCACTGGGCCCAAACCGTTATCAGAACTCCTCTAAACACCTAACATTGCTATATTTTACAACTAAACAGGCAGTCACAAGTGCAGTTATCTAGCAAGCACTAGGGCCATGATTGCAATAGTACATCAAGTGCAGTGGCACTGGGACCAAAGACTCCAGGCACCCCACTAAACACCAAATATTGCTATATTTTACAGCTAAACAGGCAGTCACAAGTGCAGTTACACTTCATGCACTAGGGTCAGGATTTGAATGGTGCAGCAGGTGCAGTGGCACCGGGCCAAAATGTTGTCAGAACTCCTCTAAACACCTAATACTGCTATATTTTACTACTAAGCAGGCAGTCACAATTGCAGTTTCCTTGCTGTTGAAAGGGCTTGATTTAAATGGTGCAGCAAGTGCAGTGGCACAGGGCCCAAAAGTTGTCAGAACTCCTCTAAACACATAATATTGCTATATTTGACTACTAAACAGGCAGACTCAATTGCAGTTACCTTGCAGTTAAAAGGGGCTTGATTTGAATGGTGCAGCTGGTGCAGTGACTGGGGCCAAAAGCTCTAGGAACCCCTCTAAACACCAAAAATTGTAATATTTTACTACTAAACAGGAAGTCACAAGTGCAGTTATCTTGCAGGCACTAGGGGCATGATTTGAATGGTGCAGCAGGTGCAGTGGCACCAGGGCCCAAAGCTCTAGGAACCCCTCTAAACACCAAATATTGCAATATTTTACTATTAAACAGGCAGTCACAAGTGCAGTTACCTTACAGGCACTAGGGTCATGATTTGAATGGTGCAGCAGGTGCAGTGGCACCAGGGTCAAAAGTTGTCATAACTCCTCTAAACACCAAATATTGCTATATTTTGCTACTAAACAGGCAGTCACAAATGCAGTTACCTTGCAGGCACTAGGGGCATGAGTTGAATGGTGCAGCAGGTGCAGTGGCACCGGGCCCAAACGTTGTCAGAACTCCTCTAAACACATGATAATGCTATTACATCAATTAATAGTTGCAAACAAAAGGGGTACCCCTGAAAATGAAAATTATTCCTAAATCAGGGAAAAAGTAACAATTGTGTGAAAAGTTTTTAGGAAATTCAATACTAAGTGGACCTTTAAGATTTCAACATCAATATAACATTGACCAGATGCTAATAATTTACAAAAATTGTTTTTATTTGTTCAACACAATTAAATATTTTTTCTTTCTTTTGTCATTTTTTTGTTAAAAATTAACACCCATATTTCATATTCATATTCAAGAAATAGATACAATGCATGTCACTCCACTCCGTTGGTGTTGTTCTATAATGATTATAACCAAATCCTATCCAGACTTTCTTCCACATTCATCCACTATTTATCTGATCATGTAATTTGATACAAGAATTCATAGCATATATTGTATTTTTAGGCAAAACACAGTTTGTCCACTATTTTCATTACATGTGACTATTGGTCAATGCTAGACATGATTAAGATTATATCCATGTGGAGTATATAACAATTCATTAAGGATGTGGTTTCACCAATAGGGATATGACATCTGTTTCAATTGAAGAAAACATTCAATATAGTCATGGCTAGAATCAATCGTGTCCTACGCGCGTTTCAGCTTTGAGCCTTCATCAGGAAGCCATGTTTGATGTAAATCCTAAAAACACACAGAAATGCATCCGGATTACCAAATGCAGGTCCTACTTCATGTATATATTTTTAACTGTACAATTAAAACAATGGTGTGCCACAAAAGAAAAGAGGTAAAGAATGAATGTTTGATACATTCCGCATTCCACCCTACGTGAAAAGAGAATAACATTAAATGATACACCAAAAGGTCTAACTAACAGTTCCAAATTGGTGCCTATAGTGTGCATGCCATAGATGCTGCATGCAATTTATAGAACGAAAATAGAGAAAAAAAAGGAAAAAATAAAGAATAGAACGAAATATAGAGACCTTTATCTCCCGAGTGATAAATGGCGTATTGCCATTGAAAAACTGTTACCTTATAACTGGAAGTTGTAAGTATGATTTTAGAGAGGGTAGCCAGATACTTTGCGTTCTACGTGTGGTCTACAGACCTGACGAGAGACAAATTACTAGTGAGTAACTAGTACGTATTAATTACTGTCATATTAAGGGTCAATGTTGTAGACAAGAGGGACAGGGGAGCTGAAAGCGCTTACCAATATTGGTGGTTATCTAGTGCTCCAGTCCAAATGAAAGATGAAATGTATTGTCATCTATGAAGAAAAATCGATAAGGGCTGTTTAGTGCTAATACTCTAAGTCTTGAAATAGAGATTGTATAGACTGCTCCTAAAAATGAATTTTATATACATAGAAAGAAATGGCCACGTTTGGACTATTTTTTTACGCTCCTGGCTGTGAGTAAAATGCTCCTAGATGTAGTTGGTAATAGCGTCGAGTCACATGCCTGTATTAAACTTGAAAACAATGGAGTGACCATAATTAAACTTTCAACGATCTTTCAAAATGCCTCTGGCTATAGGTATGGAGCTCCTGCGTTTAAATGCTTGTAGCGTCAAGTTAAGCGCCTACATTTTACTTAGAAAAGATGGCCATGTGCTTTCTAGATAAGCGCGTCAGATTTAGGCGCCTGTATAGTGTTCAAAAAAGGTTGCTCTGCATTTTCTAGACAGACGCGGTAATCGCTACTGATGCGCAGGCGGTAGCTTACCCGATATGTTTAAGTTCTTTAATCTTCAGGATACTGGTACTCCTTACTCTGACCGTTCCGGTCGTCGCTCACGATATGCGATTGATACCGGTCCGCTTGCCAGTATCGAATTTTCAGCCGGTTGCGGGATCCCGTTTGTAGTAGCAGAGAAGCTCACCAGTATCGTGTGTAACACCCAACTACGTGGTCCCGTTTGTAATTGCGGTGACGTGCATGTACCATGGGTTCGAGGCTGTGGTATTTGAAACCCAAACCAGGACCCTGATTGGATATGTTCTAAAGGTGGAGTTATGAGGGAACGCTTAACAGAACCCATCAGCGTAATGGATTATGGTGGCGGCCATCTTAGCATGTTTCCCCCCCCCCATATAGGTTGATAATCTCTAAAGTACGTGAATACATAAATCCACTTAGTACATAAAACTAATGGTATCTGAGTGGAGAGAACAATAATAAACTTGAAGAAAACGATTTTTTAAAAGGGATGTATTGCATTTTATACTACCTCTCTTATGTATATGAATTTAGTCCATAAAATATTAGTATGCTCGGTGGACGTGTATATAGTATTACGTGGCCCAAACATCTGATTGATCGACATGTGTAGAAGGGCTTGTGTTAATGCTGTCCGATCTTTAGATATGCTGAACTATTATAACAGCCATCCTGTCATGGTGATGGAACATAAAAGTATACACATTCACACAGTGAATGAGAATACTAATCCTACCTAGACAGAGTAAGCAGTATGCCATAGTGATTGGAAAAACGGAATATTCGTATTTCCATTCTTACAGTGATACACACCCAATTGATGTTGTGTATTTAATTAACAAATAATGTTTTTTTGGGGCTCTAGTAAGTTCACAATAAATAACATATATCATATTTTTAGTGTAAAATTATAACAGATGTATTACTTTTGCCATTCTTTTGTAGATGTCCTGGATAACCAAAGTTTTCATCTGAATAGGCAGAAATGATGACAAAGAATTAGATGTTATTATATTTGATAGCTTGATCCCATGGGATTTCATTGTTCATCCCATTTTAGTAGGTGTCCAGCATAAAGATCCAATAGACCTCTCTGCGTTTCCGAATATCTGTGCTTAAGCTTCCTGTATTGATGCGTATTTTCTCCAGGATTAGCCATTTTATATCTTGAGTGGTGTGTTGTGCCTCCATAAAGTGTTTTACTAATGGGGCATTGATTTTCTTCGTTCGGATGGCTGACCTGTGTTCTGTGAGTCTGGTAGTCATAGAATGTGAGGTTTCCCCCACATATCCCTGATTACAGGGACATAAGATTAAATGTACAATATTGGTTGTCTTGCAGTTAGTCAAAGTTTTTAGAGAGAAATTGGTGCCATTCAAGGAGTAGTTTTGGGTTTCTATTGCAAATTGGCATGCAACACACGACATGCATTTGTAATTCCCAATCGGATGTTTATTGCCCAGTATAGATGTTTGAATGGTACTTTTCTGTATATTAGTCATCCGAGAATGTACTATGAGGTCTTTGAGGTTTTTATTCGTTCTATATGCAAATAGAGGCTTTGGTATTAAATTGTCCTTGTCTCTAGTTGCATTTAGGATGTGCCAGTTGGAGGTGACAATATGACGATTTTTTTCATTCATTGTGGAATGACGAGTAGCAAATACCAGGTTGGAATTCTGTTTGGCATTGCGTTTGGTTAGAAGATGTTGTCTGTCATAGTAACGAGCTCTCTTGTAAGAGTCTCGTACTAGACGTCTTGGATATCCCCTGGTGACAAATTTTTCTCTCATTATAGTGGCTTGTGTATCAAAATCCTCAAGATTAGTGCAATTCCTGTGGAGACGCAGGAACTGCCCAAACGGAATACTTATTTTTTGGGATTTCGGATGATAGTTGTTAAAATGCAATAAAGTATTATGGGCAGTGGGTTTTGTATACAGATCCACTTCTAGGTATTGTGCATTGTGCTTTATGGTTATATCCAAGAATTCTACACTAATCTTACTGGAATTGGCTGTGAAAAACAAATCATCATCGCATATATTTAGCCAGGCAATGAATTCAGTGAGTTGTTCCGTCTTGGCTGTCCAGATAAAAAAGACATCGTCTATGAATCTGGACCAACTACTAATGGATTCACTGAAGGGGGCAATCTCATTGTAGATAAATCTGAATTCAAAATGGGGCATGTATATATTAGCAACCGTGGGGGCACAAGACGCCCCCATGCTTACACCCTTAGTTTGCTTATACAATGACCCATTGAATTCGAAGGTATTCTCTTGTAAAACAATTTTTAAACATTCCAGAATAAATATCCTGGGGCAATCTATGTACCACACTTCCATGAACCATGAAACAGCTTCAAGGGCCCCTATTTGGGGGATATTGCTATAAAGAGCTTCAATGTCCATGGTTACCATGGTGTGTCTGGTGGCATTGAAAGGTAGATGTTCCACTTTGTTGATGATATCACAGGTATCACGGATATAGGACTGTGTTTTGTGGATGTGAGATCTTAATATAACATCCACATATTTGGATAGAGGCTCCGTTACAGACCGAATGGTGGTAACTATGGGTCTATACGGTGGGTCCGTGCTATGTTTGTGGATCTTTGGAATTCCATAGATTGCAGCCATTTTAGGTTTTTCTACATTGAGAAATTCCCATTCTTTCTCACAAATTTGGTTCTCTGTCATAGCCTTTGTGGTTATCTCAAGGATTAACTTTTGGACTCGCTTGGTGGGATCAATCTTAATCGGTATGTAATGTTTCCTGTTTTTAAGCATGTCTTGCATTTTGAGAACATATTGGTCAGTATCCAACAAAACTATCCCGCCCCCTTCGTCACAGTTTTTGACCGTGAGTTCTCTATTTTGAATCAGATCCTGTAGTGCTGTGTGTTCTTCGCGAGATATATTATATGGAGGTGCAGGGATGTATTTCATGGCTGCTTTCATTTTGTTGAACACGACATGTTCAAAGACTGCTATCTCGGGACCCACTTGCTCTAATGTGGGGAGAAAGGTGGAAATGGGGGTAAGTCCTGATTTATTGAGAGTACCCAATGTTTGGTCGTTATGATCTTCAAAATAGGCGCGAAGCCTAATATTCCTAAAAAGGTCATTAAGTCTTGAAAGATTTCAAATTTATTAGCTCTGGTGTGGGGGACAAAGGATAAACCTTTTGTAAGGAGAGATTCGGTGGATAAATCTGTCGTATGGCGACTGAGATTAAATATGGGTATTTGATCTAATCTTGCCAGTATTGGCCATGTCTGGTTACCAGAAATTGATTCTCGTTCTGGTATTGATTCTGCCCTGCCTGGTACTGGTTCTGAGGTTGTTGATAACTGCCACAGAACCTGGGTTGATATCTTTTGCGCCTTCGATTCCTTTGGTTCCCTCGCCTGGCTAAAAAAGGAGGACGATCTCCCCTAAAGTTCCTACTTGAGCTCTGCTCATAGTTGTTGGTATATCCTTCTCCCTCCGAATCTGAGGTATCAGAAAAGGTAGTGATCTTTCTGGGTGGTCGATTATATGTGGGGTTATGTTGTTCCGTGTAGTTGGATTCCTGTTGGTAAAAATTATCTGCTAGGAACGGATATATTTTTCTTGGCTGGCAAACCTGACATCTTTCTTAAGTTTTTCTGTTTTCCTCTTAAGTAGATAGTCATTATAAGAGGTTATATCTCCTCCAATTTCTTTTTAGCCTCTCCCACAGCCTGGCTAGCCATGATCTTTGTCTCACGTTCTTGTACTTCCTCTAAAAGGGTTTGAACAAGCTCTTTGGCTGTTTCAACTATTAAGATCATGAGATTTCGAGAACATCTGTTGGCTATTAGAGACCAGCGTTCAAGAAATTTCCGTATTTGTACAAATAAGCCCAGTATATTCTTTATTCGGAGCCCCTGTGGAATCACCCCTGCTTTTAAATATTCAAGCATAAAATGCCCATGCAGCTCTATTCTTTTAATTTTTTTCCTAAGAGCTGTTAATTTCTGTGTATCCTCACTACCTAACGTGGCAGTATTGGTTAAATTGCCTCCTCGACATGATTCTCCCACTAATGAGGCAAAGTCTTCATCTGTGAAACCGAAGGTTTGTAGTTTATCCATACTGATTAGTGTGTGAGATAAACAATGTGAATGTAAATTTAGGAAAGAAATGTGGTTTAAGTGGAACACCTACGTGTGCTCCTGAATATAAGGTAACTTTCCTTAGTTGTCAAGTGGACAAAATAATAATGAAAAAAAGAAAAAGAAATATGGATAACTCAACACAGATAAGAAACATAGGGTGAAACAGTAGCAAACTACCATGCATATATCATTAAAAACCAGTAACTCCTTGCTTGGAAAGAACAAAACAACCCCGCACAGACAGGCTGTGGAGGCAATAGTTGCAAACAAAAGGGGTACCCCTGAAAATGAAAATGATTCCTAAATCAGGGAAAAAGAAACAATTGTGTTAAGTTTTTAGGAAATTCAATACTAAGTGGACCTTTAAGATTTCAACATCAATATAAAATTGACCAGATGCTAATAATTTACAAAAATAGTTTTTTATTTGTTCAACACAATTAAATATTTTTCTTTCTTTTGTCATTATTTTGTTAAAAATTAACACCCATATTTCATATTCATATTCAAGAAATAGATACAATGCATGTCACTCCACTCTGTTGGTGTTGTTCTATAATGATTATAACCAAATCCTATCCAGACTTTCTTCCACATTCATCCACTATTTATCTGATCATGTAATTTCATACAAGAATTCATAGCATATATTGTATTTTTAGGCAAAACACAGTTTGTCCAGTAGTTTCATTACATGTGACTATTGGTCAATGCTAGACATGATTAAGATTATATCCATGTGGAGTATATAACAATTCATTAAGGATGTGGTTTCACCAATAGGGATATGACATCTGTTTCAATTGAATAAAACATTCAATATAGTCATGGCTGGAATCAATCGTGTCCTACGCGCGTTTCGGCTTTGAGCCTTCATCAGGAAGCCATGTTTGATGTAAATCCTAAAAACACACAGAAATGCATCCGGATTACCAAATGCAGGTCCAACTACATGTATATATTTTTAACTGTACAATTAAAACCATGGTGTGCCACAAAAGAAAAGAGGTAAAGAATGAATGTTTGATACATTCCGCATTCCACCCTACGTGAAAAGAGAATAACATTAAATGATACACCAAAGGTCTAACTAATAGTTCCAAATTGGTGCCTATAGTGTGCATGCCATAGATGCTGCATGCAATTTATAGAACGAAAATAGAGGAAAAAAAGGAAAAAATAAAGAATAGAATGAAATATAGAGACCTTTATCTCCTGAGTGATAAATGGCGTATTGCCATTGAAAAACTGTTACCTTATAACTGGAAGTTGTAAGTATGATTTTAGAGAGGGTAGGCAGATACTTTGCATCCTACGTGTGGTCTATATACCTGACGAGAGACAAATTACTAGTGAGTAACTAGTACGTATTAATTACTGTCATATTAAGGGTCAATGTTGTAGACAAGAGGGACAGGGGAGCTGAAAGCGCTTACCAATATCGGTGGTTATCTAGTGCTCCAGTCCAAATGAAAGATGAAATGTATTGTCATCTATGAAGAAAAATCGATTAGGGCTGTTTAGTGCTAATAATCTAAGTCTTGAAATAGAGATTGTATAGACTGCTCCTAAAAATGAATTTTATATACATAGAAAGAAATGGCCACGTTTGGACTATTTTTTTACGCTCCTGGCTGTGAGTAAAATGCTCCTAGATGTAGTTGCTAATAGCGTCGAGTCACGTGCCTGTATTAAACTTGAAAACGATGGAGTGACCATAATTAGCCTTTCGACGGTCTTTCAAAATGCCTCTAGCTATAGGTGAGGAGCTCCTGCGTTTAAATGCTTGTAGCGTCAAGTTAAGCGCCTACATTTTACTTAGAAAAGATGGCCATGTGCTTTCTAGATAAGTGCGACAGATTTAGGCGCCTGTATAGTGTTCATTAAAAGGTCACTCTGCATTTTCTAGATAGACGTGGTAATCGCTACTGATGTGCAGGCGGTAGCTTACCCGATATGTTTAAGTTCTTTAATCGTCAGGATACTGGTACTCCTTACTCTGACTGTTCCGGTCGTCGCTCACGATATGCGATTGATACCGGTCCGCTTGCCAGTATCGAATTTTCAGCCGGTTGCGGGATCCCGTTTGTAGTAGCAGAGAAGCTCACCAGTATCGCGTGTATCACCCAACTACGTGGTCCCGTTTGTAATTGCGGTGATGTGCCTAGTACCATGGGTTCGAGGCTGTGGTATTTGAAACCCAAACCAGGACCCTGATTGGATATGTTCTAAAGGTGGAGTTATGAGGGAACGCTTAACAGAACCCATCAGCGTAATGGATTATGTTGGCGGCCATCTTAGCATGTTTCCCCCCCCCATATAGGTTGATAATCTCTAAAGTATGTGAATACATAAATCCACTTATTACATAAAACTAATGGTATCTGAGTGGAGAGAACAATAATAAACTTGAAGAAAACAATTTTTTTAAAGGGATGTATTGCATTTTATACCACCTCTCTTACGTATATGAATTTAGTCCATAAATTATTAGTATGCTCGGTGGACGTGTATATACTATTACGTGGCCCTAACTTCTGATTGATCGACATGTGTAGAAGGGCTCGTGTTAATGCTGTCCGATCTTTAGATATGCTGAACTATTATAAAAGCCATCCTGTCATAGTGATGGAACATAAAAGTATACACATTCACACAGTGAATGAGAATACTAATACTACCTAGACAGAGGGGGCGGTATGTCATGGTGATGGGAAAAACTGAATATTCGTATTTCCATTCTTACAGTGATACACACCCAATTGATGTTGTGTATTTAATTAAGAAATAATGTGTTTTTTGGGGCTCTAGTAAGTTCACAATAAATAACATATATCATATTTTTAGTGTAAAATTATAACAGATGTATTACTTTTGCCATTCTTTTGTAGATGTCCTGGATAACCAAAGTTTTCATCTGAACAGGCAGAAATGATGACAAAGAATTAGATGTTATTATATTTGATAGCTTGATCCCATGGTGTGAGAAGTTGGCCTGGTATATGCTGTTCACTAATTAAAGTGGACACCTTGCACCAGTACAATTCGACTCTTATGGTAGATAGGTTTAAGACAACCTTTAAAGAAAGCTATCCTAGTGGTAGCTGTGGAGAGCAGCCTTCAGGCTAAGTCTTGAAGGAATGTAAAGCAGCTTGTTTTACCACACAATCTCTTGAATCACCAAATGAAAAGACACCACACAGGTATATATATCAAATATATATGTATTTATTAATAAACAACTCTCTACTAATCTCTTTATGAGATTAGAAGTCAGGAACATATGTACAAATCAAATGTTATCAAAATAAGTTTAGCACAATCAAATATCACAATCTTAGTTTGGCTAGACCTAGGTCTAGGGCATCTTGAATCGAGGGACCCCCAAGAACCACCCCAGGTAGTTGTAGGAGACCCACAGGGGACGGACGCAGTGTCCTGGCACCGGTGTGAGTCCTGTACGAGTCTATGCGAACAGACGCGATTGAGATTTCAATGTTAAAGGTCCCTTGCGTGTTCGAGGCGAACACACCGATCGGACTCTGTACGAGTCGAAGAACGCGGTTACAGATAGAGTTGCAAGGGAGTTGGACGCGGTGTGTCTAACACAGACGTGAACCATGTACGAGTCAGCGCGATAGTCGCACTTGGAAAGTAAGAGTTTTAGGGCACTTCTAGGGTAGCTACAAGCAAGTCACTTACAGGGTAAGTAGTTCTAGGGCCCACACCCACAGGATCACCGTAGTGCTGAAGTTATCTCACCCAGGGGAGCCGGGTGCATAGGTGTTCTTTGGTGTCGGGTCGCGGCGTCGTTTTCAATGGGAACCAGTGAAGACTTGCTGCTTGCGGCGACAGGAGAAGTGTCCGGAGGAATCCAAGCCTGGATTCAGGAGATGGAAGACCTGAAAGCAGAGGGGACAGTGTTCAAAGTCACTTGGCAGTGACTCGGGGCAAGGAAGAGGGATGCCAACCGTCGTCGCAAGATTCAGGTCGTTCACGGGTGCCTTGACTCTTCAGCCACGAGGTCCAGGGGGCGTCGATGACAACCAGGAGCTGGATTCGGCGTGTCCCATGATGTCTGCAGCTTACTGCGGTGTCGGCGACTCGATTGGAGCCAACAAGCCTTGGTAACAGCAAGTCTCGGGGAAAGGGTAAAAAGTCAATGGCGCAGACCAGCAAGGTCTGAGGGACTCACCCAGCGAGGGTAAGTCAGGGCAGGCCTGGAGCAACCAGGGGAGCCCTTTGGTTCTGTAGGAAAGCCTTCAAGGGACCCACAAGCCGGCTGGCAAGGGATCGCAAAGACGCCTCGGGAGGATTCGCTCAACAGGGGCCCACGGTCACTCGGGATGTGGTAGGCCTCTGATCTTCGGAGGGTTCCTGCTGGAGGCTAGGACCACACGTGGTCCAAAGCGATACAAAAGGGGGTTCAAAAGGGGATGATGGACGGAACGTTTGAGCCAATCAAACACTCACCCCCAGTCAACTGATCTGGGTTTAATCCATCATCATTCTTTAGCTCACTCCACCACCCCAGTTCAGACATGGCCATATGCAAATCAGTCTGACCCTGTGCCTCATGGGAACAGTCCAGCCCGAACTGCCAAGCCATGTCTTCCCTGGACCGGAAACAAGCATCCTAGGACCGGTTTCTGGCATTCCAGCCGTCATCAGCCAGGCTTGCTTGAATCCAGTGGCAAAGTGAGCAAGGGACCCACGTCTGGGCATACCCCCGCCAACTTAGGGCGAACAAAGCGATACAAAGGGGATGATGGACGGAACGTTTGAGCCAATCAAACACTCACCCCCAGTCAACTGATCTGGGTTTAATCCATCATCATTCTTTAGCTCACTCCACCACCCCAGTTCAGACATGGCCATATGCAAATCAGTCTGACCCTGTGCCTCATGGGAACAGTCCAGCCCGAACTGCCAAGCCATGTCTTCCCTGGACCGGAAACAAGCATCCTAGGACCGGTTTCTGGCATTCCAGCCGTCATCAGCCAGGCTTGCTTGAATCCAGTGGCAAAGTGAGCAAGGGACCCACGTCTGGGCATACCCCCGCCAACTTAGGGCGAACAAAGCGATACAAAAGGGGATGATGGACGGAACGTTTGAGCCAATCAAACACTCACCCCCAGTCAACTGATCTGGGTTTAATCCATCATCATTCTTTAGCTCACTCCACCACCCCAGTTCAGACATGGCCATATGCAAATCAGTCTGACCCTGTGCCTCATGGGAACAGTCCAGCCCGAACTGCCAAGCCATGTCTTCCCTGGACCGGAAACAAGCATCCTAGGACCGGTTTCTGGCATTCCAGCCGTCATCAGCCAGGCTTGCTTGAATCCAGTGGCAAAGTGAGCAAGGGACCCACGTCTGGGCATACCCCCGCCAACTTAGGGCGAACAAAGCGATACAAAGGGGATGATGGACGGAACGTTTGAGCCAATCAAACACTCACCCCCAGTCAACTGATCTGGGTTTAATCCATCATCATTCTTTAGCTCACTCCACCACCCCAGTTCAGACATGGCCATATGCAAATCAGTCTGACCTTGTGCCTCATGGGAACAGTCCAGCCCGAACTGCCAAGCCATGTCTTCCCTGGACCGGAAACAAGCATCCTAGGACCGGTTTCTGGCATTCCAGCCGTCATCAGCCAGGCTTGCTTGAATCCAGTGGCAAAGTGAGCAAGGGACCCACGTCTGGGCATACCCCCGCCAACTTAGGGCGAACAAAGCGATACAAAGGGGATGATGGACGGAACGTTTGAGCCAATCAAACACTCACCCCCAGTCAACTGATCTGGGTTTAATCCATCATCATTCTTTAGCTCACTCCACCACCCCAGTTCAGACATGGCCATATGCAAATCAGTCTGACCCTGTGCCTCATGGGAACAGTCCAGCCCGAACTGCCAAGCCATGTCTTCCCTGGACCGGAAACAAGCATCCTAGGACCGGTTTCTGGCATTCCAGCCGTCATCAGCCAGGCTTGCTTGAATCCAGTGGCAAAGTGAGCAAGGGACCCACGTCTGGGCATACCCCCGCCAACTTAGGGCGAACAAAGCGATACAAAAGGGGATGATGGACGGAACGTTTGAGCCAATCAAACACTCACCCCCAGTCAACTGATCTGGGTTTAATCCATCATCATTCTTTAGCTCACTCCACCACCCCAGTTCAGACATGGCCATATGCAAATCAGTCTGACCCTGTGCCTCATGGGAACAGTCCAGCCCGAACTGCCAAGCCATGTCTTCCCTGGACCGGAAACAAGCATCCTAGGACCGGTTTCTGGCATTCCAGCCGTCATCAGCCAGGCTTGCTTGAATCCAGTGGCAAAGTGAGCAAGGGACCCACGTCTGGGCATACCCCCGCCAACTTAGGGCGAACAAAGCGATACAAAAGGGATGATGGACGGAACGTTTGAGCCAATCAAACACTCACCCCCAGTCAACTGATCTGGGTTTAATCCATCATCATTCTTTAGCTCACTCCACCACCCCAGTTCAGACATGGCCATATGCAAATCAGTCTGACCCTGTGCCTCATGGGAACAGTCCAGCCCGAACTGCCAAGCCATGTCTTCCCTGGACCGGAAACAAGCATCCTAGGACCGGTTTCTGGCATTCCAGCCGTCATCAGCCAGGCTTGCTTGAATCCAGTGGCAAAGTGAGCAAGGGACCCACGTCTGGGCATACCCCCGCCAACTTAGGGCGAACAAAGCGATACAAAAGGGGATGATGGACGGAGCGTTTGAGCCAATCAAACACTCACCCCCAGTCAACTGATCTGGGTTTAATCCATCATCATTCTTTAGCTCACTCCACCACCCCAGTTCAGACATGGCCATATGCAAATCAGTCTGACCCTGTGCCTCATGGGAACAGTCCAGCCCGAACTGCCAACCCATGTCTTCCCTGGACCGGAAACAAGCATCCTAGGACCGGTTTCTGGCATTCCAGCCGTCATCAGCCAGGCTTGCTTGAATCCAGTGGCAAAGTGAGCAAGGGACCCACGTCTGGGCATACCCCCGCCAACTTAGGGGCGAACAAAGCGATACAAAAGGGGATGATGGACGGAGCGTTTGAGCCAATCAAACACTCACCCCAGTCAACTGATCTGGGTTTAATCCATCATCATTCTTTAGCTCACTCCACCACCCCAGTTCAGACATGGCCATATGCAAATCAGTCTGACCCTGTGCCTCATGGGAACAGTCCAGCCCGAACTGCCAAGCCATGTCTTCCCTGGACCGGAAACAAGCATCCTAGGACCGGTTTCTGGCATTCCAGCCGTCATCAGCCAGGCTTGCTTGAATCCAGTGGCAAAGTGAGCAAGGGACCCACGTCTGGGCATACCCCCGCCAACTTAGGGGCGAACAAAGCGATACAAAAGGGGATGATGGACGGAGCGTTTGAGCCAATCAAACACTCACCCCCAGTCAACTGATCTGGGTTTAATCCATCATCATTCTTTAGCTCACTCCACCACCCCAGTTCAGACATGGCCATATGCAAATCAGTCTGACCCTGTGCCTCATGGGAACAGTCCAGCCCGAACTGCCAAGCCATGTCTTCCCTGGACCGGAAACAAGCATCCTAGGACCGGTTTCTGGCATTCCAGCCGTCATCAGCCAGGCTTGCTTGAATCCAGTGGCAAAGTGAGCAAGGGACCCACGTCTGGGCATACCCCCGCCAACTTAGGGCGAACAAAGCGATACAAAGGGGATGATGGACGGAACGTTTGAGCCAATCAAACACTCACCCCCAGTCAACTGATCTGGGTTTAATCCATCATCATTCTTTAGCTCACTCCACCACCCCAGTTCAGACATGGCCATATGCAAATCAGTCTGACCCTGTGCCTCATGGGAACAGTCCAGCCCGAACTGCCAAGCCATGTCTTCCCTGGACCGGAAACAAGCATCCTAGGACCGGTTTCTGGCATTCCAGCCGTCATCAGCCAGGCTTGCTTGAATCCAGTGGCAAAGTGAGCAAGGGACCCACGTCTGGGCATACCCCGCCAACTTAGGGGCGAACAAAGCGATACAAAAGGGGATGATGGACGGAACGTTTGAGCCAATCAAACACTCACCCCAGTCAACTGATCTGGGTTTAATCCATCATCATTCTTTAGCTCACTCCACCACCCCAGTTCAGACATGGCCATATGCAAATCAGTCTGACCCTGTGCCTCATGGGAACAGTCCAGCCCGAACTGCCAAGCCATGTCTTCCCTGGACCGGAAACAAGCATCCTAGGACCGGTTTCTGGCATTCCAGCCGTCATCAGCCAGGCTTGCTTGAATCCAGTGGCAAAGTGAGCAAGGGACCCACGTCTGGGCATACCCCCGCCAACTTAGGGCGAACAAAGCGATACAAAGGGGATGATGGACGGAGCGTTTGAGCCAATCAAACACTCACCCCCAGTCAACTGATCTGGTTTTGGCCATGTCTGAACTGGGGTGGTGGAGTGAGCTAAAGAATGATGATGGATTAAACCCAGATCAGTTGACTGGGGGTGAGTGTTTGATTGGCTCAAACGTTCCGTCCATCATCCCCTTTTGTATCGCTTTGTTCACCCTAAGTTGGCGGGGTATGCCCAGACGTGGGTCCCTTGCTCACTTTGCCACTGGATTCAAGCAAGCCTGGCTGATGACGGCTGGAATGCCAGAAACCGATCCTAGGATGCTTGTTTCCGGTCCAGGAAGACATGGCTTGGCAGTTCGTGCTGGACTGTTCCCATGAGCACAGGGTCAGACTGATTTGCATATGGCCATGTCTGAACTGGGGTGGTGGAGTGAGCTAAAGAATGATGATGGATTAAACCCAGATCAGTTGACTGGGGTGAGTGTTTGATTGGCTCAAACGTTCCGTCCATCATCCCCTTTGTATCACTCTGTTCACCCTAAGTTGGCGGTATGCCCAGACGTGGGTCCCTTGCTCACTTGCCACTGGATTCAAGCAAGCCTGGCTGATGACGGCTGGAATGCCAGAAACCGGTCCTAGGATGCTTGTTTCGGTCCAGGAAGACATGGCTTGGCAGTTCGTGCTGGACTGTTCCCATGAGGCACAGGGTCAGACTGATTTGCATATGGCCATGTCTGAACTGAGGTGGTGGAGTGAGCTAAAGAATGATGATGGATTAAACCCAGATCAGTTGACTGAGGGTGAGTGTTTGATTGGCTCAAGCGTTCCGTCCATCATCCCCTTTGTATCAGCTTGTTCACCCTAAGTTGGCGGGGTATGCCCAGACGTGGGTCCCTTGCTCACTTTGCCACTGGATTCAAGCAAGCCTGGCTGATGACGGCTGGAATGCCAGAAACCGGTCCTAGGATGCTTGTTTCCGGTCCAGGAAGACATGGCTTGGCAGTTCGTGCTGGACTGTTCCCATGAGGCACAGGGTCAGACTGATTTGCATATGGCCATGTCTGAACTGGAGTGGTGGAGTGAGCTAAAGAATGATGATGGATTAAACCCAGATCAGTTGACTGGGGGTGAGTGTTTGATTGGCTCAAGCGTTCCGTCCATCATCCCCTTTGTATCGCTTTGTTCACCCTAAGTTGGCGGGGTATGCCCAGACGTGGGTCCCTTGCTCACTTTGCCACTGGATTCAAGCAAGCCTGGCTGATGACGGCTGAAATGCCAGAAACCGATCCTAGGATGCTTGTTTCCGGTCCAGGGAAGACATGGCTTGGCAGTTCGGTGCTGGACTGTTCCCATGAGGCACAGGGTCAGACTGATTTGCATATGGCCATGTCTGAACTGGGGTGGTGAGTGAGCTAAAGAATGATGATGGATTAAACCCAGATCAGTTGACTGGGGGTGAGTGTTTGATTGGCTCAAGCGTTCCGTCCATCATCCCCTTTGTATACACTTGTTCACCCTAAGTTGGCGGGGTATGCCCAGACGTGGGTCCCTTGCTCACTTTGCCACTGGATTCAAGCAAGCCTGGCTGATGACGGCTGGAATGCCAGAAACCGGTCCTAGGATGCTTGTTTCCGGTCCAGGGAAGACATGGCTTGGCAGTTCGTGCTGGACTGTTCCCATGAGGCACAGGGTCAGACTGATTTGCATATGGCCATGTCTGAACTGGGATGGTGGAGTGAGCTAAAGAATGATGATGGATTAAACCCAGATCAGTTGACTGGGGGTGAGTGTTTGATTGGCTCAAGCGTTCTGTCCATCATCCCCTTTTGTATCGCTTTGTTCACCCTAAGTTGGCGGGGGTATGCCCAGACGTGGGTCCCTTGCTCACTTTGCCACTGGATTCAAGCAAGCCTGGCTGATGACGGCTGGAATGCCAGAAACCGGTCCTAGGATGCTTGTTTCCGGTCCAGGAAGACATGGCTTGGCAGTTCGTGCTGGACTGTTCCCATGAGGCACAGGGTCAGACTGATTTGCATATGGCCATGTCTGAACTGGGGTGGTGGAGTGAGCTAAAGAATGATGATGGATTAAACCCAGATCAGTTGACTGGGAGTGAGTGTTTGATTGGCTCAAGCGTTCCGTCCATCATCCCCTTTTGTATCACACGTGGTCCAAAGCACAAGTTCGTAGAACGTTGTGAAGGGGTTGCACTCGACAATAGTGCACGGTACCCAGGGGTCGCGGTTCCTCGTCACTCTTCTGGTCCACTGGCCTCAGCTTCGCTGGGGACTCACGATGGCCTTTGAGAAGTCAGGAAATCTACTTCTTGGGCTGCAGGGACTTCGGACTCCGGCGGGAGCGGCATAGTTTGCGACCGTCGTTTGTAGTTTTTGGTGCCTGATCAGACTCTGTACGAGTCGAAGAACGCGGTTACTGATAGAGTTGCAAGGGAGTTGGACGCGGTGTGTCTAACACAGACGCGAACCATGTACGAGTCAGCGCGATAGTCGCACTTGGAAAGTAAGAGTTTTAGGGCACTTCTAGGGTAGCTACAAGCAAGTCACTTACAGGGTAAGTAGTTCTAGGGCCCACACCCACAGGAGCACCGTAGTGCTGAAGTTACCTCACCCAGGGAGCCGGGTGCATAGGTGTTCTTTGGTGTCGGGTCGCGGCGTCGTTTTCAATGGGAGCCAGTGAAGACTTGCTGCTTGCGGCAACAGGAGAAGTGTCCGGAGGAATCCAAGCCTGGATTCAGGAGATGGAAGACCTGAAAGCAGAGGGGACAGTATTCAAAGTCACTTGGCAGTGACTCGGGGCAAGGAAGATGGATGCCCACCGTCGTCGCAAGATTCAGGTCGTTCATGGGTGCCTTGACTCTTCAGCCACGAGGTCCAGGGGGCGTCGACGACAACCAGGAGCTGGATTCGGCGTGTCCCACGATGTCTGCAGCTTACTGCGGTGTTGACGACTCGATTGGAGCCAACAAGCCTTGGTAACAGCAAGTCTTGGGGAAAAGGTAAAAAGTCAATGGCGCAGACCAGCAGGGTCTGAGGGACTCACCCAGCTAGGGTAAGTCAAGGCAGGCCTGGAGCAACCAGGGTAGCCCTTTGGTTCTGTAGGAAAGCCTTCAGGGGACCCACAAGCCGGCTAACAAGGGATCGCGAAGACTCCTCGGGAGGATTCGCTCAACAGGGGCCCACGGTCACTCGGGACGTGGTAGGCCTCTGATCTTCAGAGGGATTCCTGCTGGAGGCTAGGACCACACGTGGTCCAAAGCACAAGTTCGTAGAACGTTGTGAAGGGGTTGCACTCGACAATAGTGCACGGTACCCAGGGGTCGCGGTTCCTCGTCACTCTTGGGGTCCACTGGCCTCAGCTTCGCTGGGGACTCACGATGGCCTTTGAGAAGTCAGGAAATCCACTTCTTGGGCTGCAGGGACTTCGGACTCCGGCGGGAGCGGTGTAGTTTGCGGCCGTCGTTTGCAGTTTTGGTGCCTGCCAAGCAGGGAGTCACTCCTTGACTCCAAGGGAGATTCTTCAGTCTTCCAAAGGTAGTGGAACGTCGAAGGTCCAGGATTCTTCTTCAGAGCGTCGTCTAGGGGTATCTAGTTTGCAATGCACAGGTTCCCTCTCTTATACTAAAAGAAAGGGAGGGACTAGCTCTATGACCCCACCTATGGGAGGGTCAGGGAGTGGGTGGCTACACCCACTTCCCTTTGTCCAGTTTCGCGCCGGGCAGGGGCAGGTAGCCCCTGAGCTGGTTTGAACTGGCATATGCACAGAGGAGCCTTCTGCTCCCCCAGTGCAGGACTTCAAAGCACTCTAAGAGTGCACCCACCCAGCCCCAATACACTAAACCCTGTCTGGGAGGTGGTTACACCTCCCTGTGACAGGATGCCTATTGTTGGGCTTCCTCCACTGCGAGTTTCGGTCATCAGCAGGAGGGCAGCCCAGTGTCTGTGACTGGTGGCATCCATTTTGTGATGCCAGGGCTCTGCAGGATTCTACCGCGTTTCCACAGTAGGTACATGTCTATCCCTCTAGAAGGGTGGAATGCTACCCCGCCGCCAGGACTGGCGGGGGGTAGTATTCCAAGATGTTTGACACCAAACACGACATGTTTTGATGCAGCCATTCCAAAGTTAGCATTTTACTGCGAGGATATAATGCACTTAAGAGTATATGGTTTAACCGCATCCACAAACAGCCCCAGAGAATGGACTCTGAGAGCTGCAGAGGGGTCCTGCTCAGGCAGAGGCACCCTCTCACATAGGAACCAAGCACCCTGCCCTCAGGATTGATAGGGCCTGCCTTAGGGGTGACTGATAGGTTTAAATGTGTGTGCAGGGGAGTTATAGGAAACCTATATCTCAGTGAGGAGTGCTAGCACCACCTCACCCAGGCTGCAGTAGCAGGCCTGTGGTGTCAGATTTAGTCTGCTTCCCAGGGGTGGCATAATACATGCTTCAGCCCCTGGTAGGCCTGTGAAGTACTTATGCCCTTGGTACCTAAGGTACCATATACTAGGGACTCATAAGGTACCACAGTATCCAATCACTAGTGCACCTAGAGTGCACTCCAAGTCATTTAGAGAGCACAGAGAGGCTGGGGCCCTGATTAGCAGGGACTCAGCCAGACTATAGCCAGAAACCAGTGTAAACATCAGAAAAAAAGTGGGGGCAACATAAGAGGCAGATCCTACTCTCCTACACAACCCCCCCCCCCAAATGCAGGGACACTAAACTAACCTTGACCAGTTGAGTCTTCGTGTTCTAAGTGGAAATACTTTGAGAGTCCATCTGCATTGGCATGTTGGGTCCCAGATCTATGTTCCACTGTATAGTCCATCCCCTGTAGGGAAATGGACCACCTCAAAAGTTTTGGGTTTTCACCTTTCATCTGTTTAAGCCATAGGAGGGGCTTGTGGTCAGTCTGAACTATGAAGTGAGTGCCAAACAAGTATGGCCTCAGCTTCTTCAGGGCCCACACCACAGCAAAGGCCTCCCTCTCTATAGCTGACCAACGTTTCTCTCTAGGGGTCAGCCTTCTGCTAATAAAAGCTACTGGCTGGTCTTGACCTTCATCATTCAGTTGAGACAGTACAGCTCCCACACCCAGCTCAGAAGCATCTGTTTGGACAATGAACTTTTTGGTGTAGTCTGGACTCTGTAAGATGGGGGCAGTGCACATGGCCTGCTTTAGGTCTTCAAATGCCTTCTGACAGCTAGCTGTCCACTGAACCTTTTTAGGCATTTTCTTTGAGGTCAGATCATTCAAGGGGTCACTATAGATCCATATCCCTTGACAAACCTCCTATAGTACCCAGTCAGGCCTAAGAAGGCTCTCACCTGTGTCTGGGTGGTTGGAGCAACCCATTCCATTATGGTTTGGATTTTGCTCTGTAAAGGCTGAACCTGGCCTCCACCTACAAGGTGGCCCAGGTACACAACCTGACTCTGCCCTATCTGGCACTTAGTGGCCTTGATAGTGAGGCCTGCTTTCTGCAGAGCCTCCAAAACATTTCTGAGGTGGACCAGGTGATCCTGCCAGGAGGAACTAAAGACAGCAATATCATCTAGATAAGCTGAGCAATAAGTTTCCATCCCTGCCAGAACTTTATTCACCAACCTCTGAAAAGTGGCAGGTGCATTTTTCAATCCAAAGGGCATCACCACAAAGTGGTAGTGCCCACTAGGAGTCGAAAATGCTGTTTTGGCTTTTGCATCATCAGCTAATCTGATCTGCCAGTAGCCAGCTGTTAGGTCAAATGTACTTAGATACTTGGCTGAGGCCAAAGTATCAATCAGCTCATCTGCCCTTGGTATGGGATAGGCATCAGTCCTAGTGACTGCATTGAGGCCTCTGTAGTCTACACAAAACCTCATTTCTTTCTTACCACCCTGGGTATGAGGCTTGGGTACCAGGACTACTGGGCTAGCCCAAGGGCTATCTGAAGGCTCAATTACACCTAGCTCCAACATTTTCTGGACTTCAGTCCTGATACAGTCCCTGACATGGTCAGGTTGCCTGTAGATTTTACTCTTGACAGGCAGACTGTCTCCAGTGTCCACCTCATGGGTGCACCAGGTAGTCTGACTAGGGGTCAGGCTAAACATATGTCTATACTGTTGCAGAACTTGTCTGCACTCAGTTTGCTGATGGTCAGTGAGGCTGCTTGCCAAAGCAACACCATCTACTGACCCATCATCAGGGTTCTGAGAGAGCAGGTCAGGGAGAGGTCACTCTCCTCCTCCTGGTCCTCATCAGTTGCCATGAGCAAGCCCATGTCAGCCCTGTCAACATATGGCTTTAATCTGTTGACATGGAGCACCCTCATGGGGCTCCTGGGAGTTCCAAGATTCACCAGATAGGTGACTTCTCCCTTCTGTTCAACTATTGTATGGGGGCCACTCCACTTGTCCTGGAGGGCTGCTGGGGCCACGGGCTCCAACACCCACACTTTCTGTCCTGGCTGGTACACAGTCAGCACAGCCTTTTGGTCATGCCAAGGTTTTTGCAATTCTTGGCTGGCCTCCAGGTTTTTGGTTGCCTTTTTCATGTATTCGGTCATCCGGGAGCGGAGACCAAGTACATAGTCCATCACATCCTGTTTGGGGGGTTTGAGAGGTAACTCCCAGCCCTCTTTAACCAAACACAATGGACCTCTTACAGGGTGCCCAAACAGAAGCTCAAATGGGCTGTAACCAACCCCCTTCTGTGGAACCTCTCTGTATGCAAACAACAGGCAGGGAAGAAGAAAGTCCCATTTCCGCCTAAGCTTCTCTGGGAGTCCTTTAATCATTCCCTTAAGGGTTTTGTTGAAGCGTTCAACCAAACCATTGCATTGTGGGTGATAGGGAGTGGTGAACTTACAAGTTACACCACACTCCTTCCACATTGCTTTCAGATATCCTGACATGAAGTTAGTCCTCTGTCAGAGATGACCTCCTTTGGGAAACCCACTCTGGAGAAAACTCCAATGAGGGCTCTTGCCACCACAGGGGCTGTGGTGGTCCTCAGGGGAATTGCTTCTGGGTACCTGGTGGCATGATCCACTACCACCAGGATAAACCTGTGCCCAGATGCAGTTTGAGGGTCAAGGGGACCAACAATGTCGATCTCTACCCTTTCAAATGGTACCCCCACCACAGGTAGTGGTATCAGGGGGGCCTTTGTTGTGTCACCTGCCTTACCACTGGCTTGGCATGTGACACAGGAGCGACAAAACTCCTTTGTGTCCTCTGACATATGTGGCCAATGAAAATGTGGAACAAGCATGTCCCAGGTCTTGTTTTGGCCCAAGTGACCTGCCAAAGGGATATCATGTGCTAGGGTCAAGAGGAACCCCCTAAACTTCTGAGGTATTACCATCCTCCTGGTGGCTCCAGGCGCTGGATCTCTACCCTCAGAATATAGGAGCCCCTCATCCCAATAAACTTTATGGGACCCACTAGCACTCCCAGCAGCCTCAGCAGCAGCCTGCTGTCTGAGGGGTTCAAGAGAGGGGCAGCACTGTTGCTCCTTACTCAGATCTTCCCTAGAAGGGCCCCCTGCCCCCAAGAACTCAACCTGATCAGGCTCAAGTCCCTCTGGGGCAGTTCCTTCTTCAGGATCTGCTTCACCTCCCTCTGGGGTGAATCTGTGATCTGAGACAGAGGGGAAGGCACTGCCTTTACCCTACTGCTCCTCCTCTTGGGAAGCATCTGGTCCATTGTTCCAGGATCCAGAGCTGGTTCAGTGTTATGCATTCTTGCTTGTGACCTGGTCACAGCAAATACCTCTGCAGGGATGCCCAACATCTCAGCACGAGTCCATAACTCTACTTCAGACCAGGCTGAAGTCTCTAGATCATTGCCCAATAGACATTCGACAGGGAGGTCTGCACTGACTACAACCTTCTTGAGGCCAGTTACCCCTCCCCAGGAGAAATTCACAACTGCCAGACTATGGTTGGTCCTGACATTGCTTGCATTGGTTACCTGGTACATTTCGCCCAGGATGATCTGTCCAGGGTCCACAAGATCCTCTGCCACCATGGTGACACTAGCACCTGTGTCCCTAAATGCCAAAGCCTGTTTGCCATTTATTACAGGCTGCTGTTTGTATTTGCCCAGATTACTGGGGCTTACTAGGAAGGACATATCAAGGTCTCCATCAGAAATCAGCATTGCCTGAGTGGGCACTCTGACTAGGTCAGAGTCCACTTCAGAACCCAGGGTCAACCCTACTACACCCTTATTCTGAGTACCACCTCCACCAGTAGCTGAGTTAGGGGGAACAGTTGCCTTAGGGGCAGGAGTGGTGGTGGTTTGGTCTTTGGACTTGTTACAATCAGAAGTCCAGTGCCCTTTCTGTTTACAGAATTTGCACCAGGGCTTCTTTTGGCCTTTTCCCTTGTTGGATTGTGACTCCCCACCAGATGAAGATTTTTGGGGCCCTTGTGAAGACTTCTGGTCTTTTGACTTATCCCCACTTTTCTCAGAGCCCTTAGGATCTTGCTTCTTGGTGTCACCCCCTTGGTTCTGGGGTTTCTGCCTTACCCTGGTTCTGACCCATTTGTCTGCCTTCTTTCCCAATTCTTGGGGAGAGGTCAGATCTGAGTCCACCAGGTATTGATGCAACAACTGGTTCTGGCAATTATTAAGGATCTGTTCTCTCATCATCAGATTATACAATCCCTTAAAATCAGTAACCCTACTGCCAACCAGCCAACCCTCCAGAGCCTTGGTTGCACAATCTACAAAGTCAGTCCAGTCCTGAGTCTGTGCCTTCTGGGTGTCTCTGAACTTCAACCTGTACTGCTCAGTGGTTAAGCCAAACCCATCTATCAGTGCACTCTTCAGGACTTCATAATTATCAGCATCCTCTTCTCTAACAGTGAGGAGCTTGTCTCTATCTTTGTCTGAAAAGGTGAGCCACAAGATTGCTGCCCACTGCTTTTGGGGGACCTGCTGTACTCTACAGGCCCTCTCCATAGCAGTTATCCACTTGTGGATATCATCCCCACTCTGGTAGGGAGGAACAACCTTGCTCAGGTTCCTATGGTCTGGAATATATTCTCTGCCTCTAGGGACACTGTTGCTGCCACCAAGGGGTTCTAACCCCTCTCTTCTAGAAGCTCTCTGGATCTCCAGGGCTTCTCTATCCAGCGCCAACTGCTTGGTTCTGAGGGCAACTCTTGCTTCCTCATACTGCAGCAGTTTGCACATTCTGTCAGAGGAGCTCTCTCTTATGGGAAAGTATGAGTTCCTCTGCTGGACAAATTCTCTGCCAGAGTGATAAGAGTGGTCAGAATCCCTGGAAGGGGACCTATGCCTCTCATCCACTCTGTCAGTTCTCTTAGGGAGAATTCCTCTGTCCTTTTCAGGCCCCTTGGAGCCTGGCCCTTCAATCACAGAGTCTTGATCATTCTGATTTTCATCATCTGACCCAGACACTGTAATTGACCCACCCCCTGATTCAGACCCATTAGCTCCTAGAGCCAATCTAAGATCATCTGCTGTCAGCAGATCTATCAGGTGTAGTGTGGAGGGACTCTGTCCTAGCTGCAGGTGTCTTTCAACACACATGGCTCTCAAGTAAGAGAAAGCCATGTCCTTATACTGAGGCTTAGTGGATCCACTGGTTCCACCCTTTAAGGACATTCTAGTGTTGTGCAGTGTTGTACTACCTACACTAGTTTGTGGCCTACTGATACTAGCTTGAGCTGTAGAAAGGGTGTGCTATCCCTTGGCATACAGCACTAAGTTAAGTAGAACTTATTGATACTAAGCTTGACTTTATATGTACCTTAAGTACCTATAGTGGTTTTCAGTTAGTAATTCAAATAGAGATTTTCTGGTAAAACAATAGCAAGCTGGAATCCCACACGCTGCCCACCAATGTGAGAAGTTGGCCTGGTATATGCTGTTCACTAATTAAAGTGGACACCTTGCACCAGTACAATTCAACTCTTATGGTAGATAGGTTTAAGACAACCTTTAAAGAAAGCTATCCTAGTGGTAGCTGTGGAGAGCAGCCTTCAGGCTAAGTCTTGAAGGAATGTAAAGCAGCTTGTTTTACCACACATTCTCTTGAATCACCAAATGAAAAGACACCACACAGGTATATATATCAAATATATATGTATTTATTAATAAACAACTCTCTACTAATCTCTTTATGAGATTAGAAGCCAGGAACATATGTACAAATCAAATGTTATCAAAATAAGTTTAGCACAATCAAATATCACAATCTTAGTTTGGCTAGACCTAGGTCTAGGGCATCTAGAATCGAGGGACCCCCAAGAACCACCCCAGGTAGTTGTAGGAGACCCACAAGGGACGGACGCTGTGTCCTGGCACCGGTGCGAGTCCTGTACGAGTCTATGCGAACAGACGCGATTGAGATTTCAATGTTATAGGTCCCTTGCGTGTTCGAGCCGAACACACCGATCAGACTCTGTACGAGTCGAAGAACGCGGTTACTGATAGAGTTGCAAGGGAGTTGGACGCGGTGTGTCTAACACAGACGCGAACCATGTACGAGTCAGCGCGATAGTCGCACTTGGAAAGTAAGAGTTTTAGGGCACTTCTAGGGTAGCTACAAGCAAGTCACTTACAGGGTAAGTAGTTCTAGGGCCCACACCCACAGGAGCACCGTAGTGCTGAAGTTACCTCACCCAGGGGAGCCGGGTGCATAGGTGTTCTTTGGTGTCGGGTCGCGGCGTCGTTTTCAATGGGAGCCAGTGAAGACTTGCTGCTTGCGGCGACAGGAGAAGTGTCCGGAGGAATCCAAGCCTGGATTCAGGAGATGGAAGACCTGAAAGCAGAGGGGACAGTATTCAAAGTCACTTGGCAGTGACTCGGGGCAAGGAAGATGGATGCCCACCGTCGTCGCAAGATTCAGGTCGTTCATGGGTGCCTTGACTCTTCAGCCACGAGGTCCAGGGGGCGTCGACGACAACCAGGAGCTGGATTCGGCGTGTCCCACGATGTCTGCAGCTTACTGCGGTATTGGCGACTCGATTGGAGCCAACAAGCCTTGGTAACAGCAAGTCTTGGGGAAAAGGTAAAAAGTCAATGGCGCAGACCAGCAAGGTCTGAGGGACTCACCCAGCTAGGGTAAGTCAAGGCAGGCCTGGAGCAACCAGGGTAGCCCTTTGGTTCTGTAGGAAAGCCTTCAGGGGACCCACAAGCCGGCTAACAAGGGATTGCGAAGACGCCTCGGGAGGATTCGCTCAACAGGGGCCCACGGTCACTCGGGACGTGGTAGGCCTCTGATCTTCGGAGGGATTCCTGCTGGAGGCTAGGACCACACGTGGTCCAAAGCACAAGTTCGTAGAACGTTGTGAAGGGGTTGCACTCGACAATAGTGCACGGTACCCAGGGGTCGCGGTTCCTCGTCACTCTTGGGGTCCACTGGCCTCAGCTTCGCTGGGGACTCACGATGGCCTTTGAGAAGTCAGGAAATCCACTTCTTGGGCTGCAGGGACTTCGGACTCCGGCGGGAGCGGTGTAGTTTGCGACCGTCGTTTGCAGTTTTTGGTGCCTGCCAAGCAGGGGAGTCACTCCTTGACTCCAAGGGAGATTCTTCAGTCTTCCAAAGGTAGTGGAACGTCGAAGGTCCAGGATTCTTCTTCAGAGCGTCGTCCAGGGGTATCTAGTTTGCAATGCACAGGTTCCCCCTCTTATACTAAAAGAAAGGGAGGGACTAGCTCTATGACCCCACCTATGGGAGGGTCAGGGGAGTGGGTGGCTACACCCACTTCCCTTTGTCCAGTTTCGCGCCGGAGCAGGGGCAGGTAGCCCCTGAGCTGGTTTGAACTGGCATATGCACAGAGGAGCCTTCTGCTCCCCCAGTGCAGGACTTCAAAGCACTCTAAGAGTGCACCCACCCAGCCCCAATACACTAAACCCTGTCTGGGAGGTGGTTACACCTCCCTGTGACAGGATGCCTATTGTTGGGCTTCCTCCACTGCGAGTTTCGGTCATCAGCAGGAGGGCAGCCCAGTGTCTGTGACTGGTGGCATCCATTTTGTGATGCCAGGGCTCTGCAGGATTCTACCGCGTTTCCACAGTAGGTACATGTCTATCCCTCTAGAAGGGTGGAATGCTACCCCCGCCGCCAGGACTGGCGGGGGGGTAGTATTCCAAGATGTTTGACACCAAACACAACATGTTTTGATGCAGCCATTCCAAAGTTAGCATTTTACAGCGAGGATATAACGCACTTAAGAGTATATGGTTTAACCGCATCCACAAACAGCCCCAGAGAATGGACTCTGAGAGCTGCAGAGGGGCCCTGCTCAGGCAGAGGCACCCTCTCACATAGGAACCAAGCACCCTGCCCTCAGGATTGATAGGGCCTGCCTTAGGGGTGACTGATAGGTTTAAATGTGTGTGCAGGGGAGATATAGGAAACCTATATCTCAGTGAGAAGTGCTAGCACCACCTCACCCAGGCTGCAGTAGCAGGCCTGTGGTGTCAGATTTAGTCTGCTTCCTGGGGTGGCATAATACATGCTTCAGCCCCTGGTAGGCCTGTGAAGTACTTATGCCCTTGGTACCTAAGGTACCATATACTAGGGACTCATAAGGTACCACAGTATCCAATCACTAGTGCACCTAGAGTGCACTCCAAGTCATTTAGAGAGAACAGAGAGGCTGGGGCCCTGATTAGCAGGGACTCAGCCAGACTATAGCCAGAAACCAGTGTAAACATCAGAAAAAAAGTGGGGGCAACATAAGAGGCAGATCCTACTCTCCTACACATGGGATTTCATTGTTCATCCCATTTTTGTAGGTGTCCAGCATAAAGATCCAATAGACCTCTCTGCGTTTCCGAATGTCTGTGCTTAAGCTTCCTGTATTGATCCGTATTTTCTCCAGGATTAGCCATCTTATATCTTGAGTGGTATGTTGTGCATCCATAAAGTGTTTTACTAATGGGGCATTGATTTTCTTTGTTCGGATGGCTGACCTGTGTTCTGTGAGTCTGGTAGTCATAGAACTTGCGGTTCCCCCCACATATCCCTGATTACAGGGACATAAGATTAAATATACAATATTCGTTGTCTTGCAGTTAGTCAAAGTTTTTAGAGAGAAATTGGTGCCATTCAAGGAGTAGTTTTGGGTTTCTATTGCAAATTGGCATGCAACACACGACATGCATTTGTAATTCCCAATCGGATGTTTATTGCCCAGTATAGATGTTTGAATGGTACTTTTCTGTATATTAGTCATCCGAGAACGTACTATGAGGTCTTTGAGGTTTTTATTCTTTCTATATGCAAATAGAGGCGTTGGTATTAAATTTTCCTTGTCTCTAGTTGCATTTAGGATGTGCCAGTTGGAGGTGACAATATGACGAATTCTTTCATTCATTGTGGTATGACGAGTAGCAAATACCAGCTTGGAATTGTGTTTGGCATTGCTTTTGGTAAGAGAATGTTGTCTGTCATAGTAACAAGCTCTCTTGTAAGAGTCTCGTACTAGACGTCTTGGATATCAGTGGTGACAAAGTTTTCTCTCATTATAGTGGCTTGTGTATCAAAATCCTCAAGATTAGTGCAATTCCTGCGGAGACGCAGGAACTGCCCAAACGGAATACTTATTTTTTGGGATTTCGGATCATAGCTGTTAAAATGCAAAAAAGTATTACGGGCACTGGGTTTTGTATACAGATCCACTTCTAGGTATTGTGCATTGTGCTTTATGGTTATATCCAAGAATTCTACACTAATCTTACTGGAATTGGCTGTGAAAAACAAATCATCATCGCATAAATTTAGCCAGGCAATGAATTCAGTGAGTTGTTCCGTCTCGGCTGTCCAGATAAAAAAGACATTGTCTATGAATCTGGACCAACTACTAATGGATTCACTGAAGGGGGCAATCTCATTGTAGATAAATCTGAATTCAAAATGGGCCATGTATATATTAGCAACCGTGGGGGCACAAGACGCCCCCATGCTTACACCCTTGGTTTGCTTATACAATGACCCATTGAATTCGAAGGTATTCTCTTGTAAAACAATTTTTAATCATTCCAGAATAAATATCCTGGGGCAATCTATGTGCCACACTTCCATGAACCATGAAACAGCTTCAAGGGCCCCTATTTGGGGGATATTGCTATAAAGAGCTTCAATGTCCATGGTTACCATCGTGTGTCTGGTGGCATTGAAAGGTAGATGTTCCACTTTGTTGATGATATCACAGGTATCACGGATATAGGACTGTGTTTTGTGGATGTGAGATCTTAATATAGCATCCACATATTTGGATAGAGGCTCCGTTACAGACCCAATGGTGGTAACTATGGGTCTATACGGTGGGTCCGTGCTATGTTTGTGGATCTTTGGAATTCCATAGATTGCAGCCATTTTAGGTTTTTCTACATTGAGAAATTCCCATTCTTTCTCACAAATTTGGTTCTCTGTCATAGCCTTTGTGGTTATCTCAAGGATTAACTTTTGGACTCGCTTGGTGGGATCAATCTTAATCGGTATGTAATGTTCCCTGTTTTTAAGCATGTCTTGCATTTTGAGAACATATTGGTCAGTATCCAACAAAACTATCCCGTCCCCTTTGTCACAGATTTTAACCGTGAGTTCTCTATTTTGAATCAGATCCTGTAGTGCTGTGTGTTCTTCGCGAGATATATTATATGGAGGTGCAGGGATGTATTTCATGGCTGCTTTCATTTTGTTGAACACGACATGTTCAAAGACTGCTATCTTGGGACCCACTTGCTCTAAAGTGGGGAGAAAGGTGGAAATGGGGGTAAGTCCTGATTTATTGAGAGTACCCAATGTTTGGTCGTTATGATCTTCAAAATAGGTGCAAAGCCTAATCTTCCTAAAAAAGGTCATTAAGTCTTGAAAGATTTCAAATTTATTAGCTCTGGTGTGGGGGACAAAGGATAAACCTTTTGTAAGGAGAGATTCGGTGGATAAATCTGTCGTATGGCGACTGAGATTAAATATGGGTATTTGATCTAATCTTGCCAGTATTGGCCATGTCTGGTTACCAGATATTGATTCTCGTTCTGGTATTGATTCTGCCCTGCCTGGTACTGGTTCTGAGGTTGTTGATAATTGCCACGGAACCTGGGTTGATATGTGGTGCGCCATCGATTCCTTTGGTTCCCTCGCCTGGCTAAAAAAGGAGGACGATCACCAGGGGATATCCAAGATGTCTAGTACGAGACTCTTACAAGAGAGCTCGTTACTATGACAGACAACATCTTCTTACCAAACGCAATGCCAAACAGAATTCCAACCTGGTATTTGGTACTCGTCATTCCACAATGAATGAAAAAATGCGTCATATTGTCACCTCCAACTGGCACATCCTAAATGCAACTAGAGACAAGGAAAATTTAATACCAAAGCCTCTATTTGCATATAGAAAGAATAAACACCTCAAAGGCCTCATAGTACGTTCTCGGATGACTAATATACAGAAAAGTACCATTCAAACATCTATACTGGGCAATAAACATCCGATTGGGAATTACAAATGCATGTCGTGTGTTGCATGCCAATTTGCAATAGAAACCCAAAACTACTCCTTGAATGGCACCAATTTCTCTCTAAAAACTTTGACTAACTGCAAGGCAACCAATATTGTATATTTATTCTTATGTCCCTGTAATCAGGGATATGTGGGGGAAACCTCACGTTCTATGACTACCAGACTCACAGAACACAGGTCAGCCATCCGAACAAAGAAAATCAATGCCCCATTAGTAAAACACTTTATGGAGGCACAACACACCACTCAAGATATAAGATGGCTAATCCTGGAGAAATTACGCATCAATACAGGAAGCTTAAGCACAGACATTCGGAAACGCAGAGAGGTCTATTGGATCTTTATGCTGGACACCTACAAAAATGGGATGAACAATGAAATCCCATGGGATCAAGCTATCAAATATAATAACATCTAATTCTTTGTCATCATTTCTGCCTGTTCAGATGAAAACTTTGGTTATCCAGGACATCTACAAAAGAATGGCAAAAGTAATACATCTGTTATAATTTTACACTAAAAATATGATATATGTTATTTATTGTGAACTTACTAGAGCCCCCCAAAAAACATTATTTGTTAATTAAATACACAACATCAGTTGGGTGTGTATAACTGTAAGAATGGAAATACGAATATTCAGTTTTTCCAATCACCATGGCATACCGCCCCCTCTGTCTAGGTAGTATTAGTATTCTCATTCACTGTGTGAATGTGTATACTTTTATGTTCCATCACTATGACAGGATGGCTGTTATAATAGTTCAGCATATCTAAAGATCGGACAGCATTAACACGAGCCCTTCTACACATGTCGACCAATCAGAAGTTTGAGCCACGTAATACTATATACACGTCCACCGAGCATACTAATAATTTATGGACTAAATTCATATACGTAAGAGAGGTAGTATAAAATGTAATACATCCCTTTTAAAAAATCGTTTTCTTCAAGTTTATTATTGTTCTCTCCACTCAGATACCATTAGTTTTATGTAATAAGTGGATTTATGTATTCACATACTTTAGAGATTATCAACCTATATTGGGGGGGGGGAAACAAACATGCTAAGATGGCCGCCACCATAATCCATTACGCTGATGGGTTCTGTTAAGCGTTCCCTCATAACTCCACCTTTAGAACATATCCAATGAGGGTCCTGGTTTGGGTTTCAAATACCACAGCCTCGAACCCATGGTACATGCACGTCACCGCAATTACAAACGGGACCACGTAGTTGGGTGTTACACGCGATACTGGTGAGCTTCTCTGCTACTACAAACGGGATCCCGCAACTGGCTGAAAATTCGATACTGGCAAGCGGACCGGTATCAATCGCATATCGTGAGCGACGACGGGAACGGTCAGAGTAAGGAGTACCAGTATCCTGACGATTTCAGAACTTAAACATATCGGGTAAGCTACCGCCTGCGCATCAGTAGCGATTACCGCGTCTATCTAGAAAATGCAGAGCGACCTTTTTTGAACACTATACAGGCGCCTAAATCTGACGCGCTTATCTAGAAAGCACATGGCCATCTTTTCTAAGTAAAATGTAGGCGCTTAACTTGACGCTACAAGCATTTAAACGCAGGAGCTCCATACCTATAGCTAGAGGCATTTTGAAAGACCGTTGAAAGTTTAATTATGGTCACTCCATTGTTTTCAAGTTTAATACAGGCACGTGACTCGACGCTATTACCAACTACATCTAGGAGCATTTTACTCACAGCCAGGAGCGTAAAAAAATAGTCCAAACGTGGCTATTTCTTTCTATGTATATAAAATTCATTTTTAGGAGCAGTCTATACAATCTCTATGTCAAGACTTAGAGTATTAGCACTAAACAGCCCTTATCAATTTTTCTTCATAGATGACAATACATTTCATCTTTCATTTGGACTGGAGCACTAGATAACCACCGATATTGGTAAGCGCTTTCAGCTCCCTGTCCCTCTTGTCTACAACATTGACCCTTAATATGACAGTAATTAATACGTACTAGTTACTCACTAGTAATTTGTCTCTCGTCAGGTCTGTAGACCACACGTAGAACGCAAAGTATCTGGCCACCCTCTCTAAAATCATACTTACAACTTCCAGTTATAAGGTAACAGTTTCTCAATGGCAATACGCCATTTATCACTCGGGAGATAAAGGTCTCTATATTTCGTTCTATTCTTTATTTTTCCCTTTTTTCCCCCTCTATTTTCGTTCTATAAATTGCATGCAGCATCTATGGCATGCACACTATAGGCACCAATTTGGAACTATTAGTTAGACCTTTTGGTGTATCATTTAATGTTATTCTCTTTTCACGTAGGGTGGAATGCGGAATGTATCAAACATTCATTCTTTACCTCTTTTCTTTTGTGGCACACCATGGTTTTAATTGTACAGTTAAAAATATATACATGAAGTAGGACCTGCATTTGGTAATCAGGATGCATTTCTGTGTGTTTTTAGGATTTACATCAAACATGGCTTCCTGATGAAGGCTCAAAGCCGAAACGCGCGTAGGACACGATTCATTCTAGCCATGACTATATTGAATGTTTTATTCAATTGAAACAGATGTCATATCCCTATTGGTGAAACCACATCCTTAATGAATTGTTATATACTCCACATGGATATAATCTTAATCATGTCTAGCATTGACCAATAGTCACATGTAATGAAAATACTGGACAAACTGTGTTTTGCCTAAAAATACAATATATGCTATGAATTCTTGTATCAAATTACATGATCAGATAAATAGTGGATGAATGTGGAAGAAAGTCTGGATAGGATTTGGTTATAATCATTATAGAACAACACCAACGGAGTGGAGTGACATGCATTGTATCTTATTTCTTGAATATGAATATGAAATATGGGTGTTAATTTTTAAGAAAAAAATGACAAAAGAAAGAAAAATATTTAATTGTGTTGAACAAATAAAAACAATCTTTGTAAATTATTAGCATCTGGTCAATGTTATATTGATGTTGAAATCTTAAAGGTCCACTTAGTATTGAATTTCCTAAAAACTTTTCACACAATTATTACATCAATTAATTTCATTATTTCCCTTTTTCATTTCATTTTTCAAAATGTAGCTATTTCTTACCCTCACTACTAGTAACAGCACAATATATTGCCTTTTAATACATAAACGACTCCTAACACTTTAACAGACTTTCTGTAACTTATATTGTACAACTGCTCAGCAAGCTAAAACTTACAATAAAAACAGCTTATTATTAATCACATAGGTGAAACCTAATGCATTTACCAATGCTTGTTAACAGTACTGTCAAATAGCCCACATAATTATATTTGTGCACACAAAGTGGGTAGGTGTGATTGATTCTGCAATTAGCCTTCGGATAAGGCAAAGGTTGCAGGCAGTCATACATTTCCGGGATGTGCACATTACTATGTATTCCCAGTGAAATATATGGAAGATACGTTTTTTCCAGTTAAAGTTTTAAAAAAAGTGCATTTCTCACTTTTAATGGACACGCCCTCACACACCGTTTCCGTCTAGCTTAAGTGTGCATTCATAGAAACTCTTTTTTACATTTCATGATTTTTAAGTCCTTTTTACATCCATGAAAACACAAACACATCAGGATCATTAGCAGAGGAATAAAATCAGGAGCCCAGAAAAGAAAAGCTAATAAACAGGAGACTTCCAGAGATGCTTCACTTGGCTAAAATCAAGCCAATAAATTCCTCTCCTTTTGACAAACATGCTCGAGGAAAAATACTGAAAGCAGAAGGCCTGCTGCGAATCCATTGGCATCACTACATGGGAGATCAGTAAATAATTGTGTTTACATGTTTACACATTCACAAAAATGTTTTGATTTTACACGTTTGTGTCATTGGGAAAAATGGTTGGTAAATGCAGTTGGTCATTTTTCTAATGATTCTTTATAGTAAGCAAAACTAAATGCATAAAAGAGAGGCAGTGCACTATGCTAAAATCAATGTGCACTATGGCATGACACATAGCAAAGCCAAAGAAAGTGATGCATGAAGCACAGATATTCGAAACCTAAAAAAAGAGGATGATGGGAAAAGACGGTGGAGGAAGGGTGAGGTAGTGATAGTGACTCACTTTTGTAATCTCACAACCTAACAAAAAGTGCAGGAAATGGAGGGAGGAGGAGATAAAGAAGGGGACAGCAGGGGATTCCTGCGGTGCACAAACAAGAAACAGAAGAGGGGACACAAATATAAAAAGCTATGAAAGAAAAGACATTTATTTAAGTAGTTTTTTTGCAGAGGAATCACAACCAAGGAAAGGAAAATTAAAAAGTGATTGGGAGCATGTAATGCAGTTTAAGTAAAGTTCTAAAATAGGAGTGAACCAATTTCTAATATTGTGATAAACTAAAAGGCTGCACATTTATGTTGAACTGTTGCATATTACAAACTCCTGTAAATATAAGACATAAGAATTCAGAGGCTTTCTAAATTTGGTATTGCGGCAAACAAGCGTTACTATACATTGGCATAACTTTTCACTATTTTTCTACAGGGAATGCTTTAACCCTCAACTCACAACCGAGAATGGATGTGTTTCGTTCCCTGACCCCTAAACTCACAGCCCAGTTTGGAGATGATTCGTTCCCCTGAAAAGGGATTTATGTAATCCCTTTGCTGGAGTAAATCTCCAACCATTTCTAGGGTGGAAAAGGCACAGACAGGAGTTTGTAAATACCTGCAAACACATCTCTGTGGGCGTTCCCAAACATTCATGGTGAAGCATGCCTTAAACTGTCCACTCCCCATCCCTTGTGCAGCATTTACTCCTGTGTCATATTATTTGGTCATGGAGAAATATTCAGGAGTAAAATGATTTACAATGTCATGGTCCCCATTTTTTAATTCCTTCTAGTTGTAAATCCAGCAGTTTGTGCTTGTAAATCTAATTTCTATGCTCAAATGGGACATTGTTTGAAGGTAAGAATTTGTTGTGAGTTTATTCATATTTAATGTGCTTCTCTATAGTTATGGTCGCATAAAGAATGGCTTGATGTGACTGGTCCATTTTTAGTACCTAGATGCATCATTTTGTTGCACTGTGGTGGCAACTTCAACTTTAAGGCCTTCTATTAAGGATTCCATATAAAGGGTATGAAGCTTCATATCCTGGATACAAGCAATGATGTTTTATATGGCAAATGGTCACCTCTAAGGAGTTTGCTTTCCTTCTTCATATATCCCAAGATATATCCATGCAGCAAGGCCCTACATGTTGGTTACCCGGTAACATCATACCAACAATGCAGATAATCAGAGGAGAGTTCATCTGAGTAAAAGGGGGTTGGCTCCTAGAAAAGAGCTCTGCAGAATGATATGACTTGTGCCGTTTTGAAATTGACCTGATGCTCCTAGATCTAAGCGGCATCCCAAGAAAATCTAAACCTCTCTTCCACCAAAAATGCCTCAGGAACGGTAAGTGACATCACAGATCTTTTGACTCCTATGACATCACCGGATTAACCCCTTGTCCTACAACTGGCTTTTCAATGACTCCCTAATGGCTGCTGGTAGTCTCTGGGAAGGGTAATGGATGAAAACTACAGAAAATAATAAGCTAAATCTACTTGCTGTTTGTGCTGCTGCCTTCATGAACACTAAGACCAAGATTAGCAAGGCAATGTGAGGGGTATCAAAAAGCAAGTTTGGGGTAGCACCTACTACTCATGGCGGCCCACATAATAATGTCTGCAGGAGAAACTCCAGTTTCTGCTGCCTTCACAAATGAAACATAGGTATTGAATGGTGTCCAAATTTAAAGCCACGGGTACTAAAGCATTTTACCATAGACACAGAATGGATTAAATCCTTTGAAACATCGGCCATTTAGGCCCTTATTTAGATTGTAGAGATAATTGTGCAATTAGGAACTACACATGGCATCCATGTTCAGCACAATGAATTACAGCATGCAGGAAAAAAATATAATTCACAGTCATTCAAAACAACAACTTCAACTCCAGCATCAAAAACAAGCATCAGCAAACCCAATATGTCTTGCTTTGTTAACCTATTGGCTTGGGAAAAGCTTTTTGATGATGATTCACAGTATCAGCAAAAGCCAAATGCTTTTTGCAGATAGTGTGCAGAATTGGCAAAATAAAACAATGAGAAAATGCACTATGGGGGCGTGGTCTGGTCATGAAGGAAGATGGCCGCCTGATGTGAGAGCTCCGCCGCGGGATGGACCCCTGAGGGAAGCGGCGCCTTTCTCTCCGCGTAAAAGGGTCAGCCTTCATCATTTTCGGCAATTTAAAGACACACAGGCAAGTTTGGTCGGCTTTCCGACAAAAAACAATGACCGGCCTCACCTTAATTCGGTGACGATGTGGAGCTTCCATAGGCCTCGGTCCACCTCACGATCCTAGTCTCTCGCGCTTGCTGAGGCCACGCCTCTTGTTCCTGTTGAGGCTGCGCCTCCTGCGTCTGCCGACGCGTAGCAGCGCTTCATGTGGAAATAGAAATCCTGTCAAGCTGCAGTACCGCTAATCTCCACAACGCCTTTCCAATGACAAATTCAGAGATATGTGAATCAATGACAAGAATATCCACGACCTGTCATTAAGCTTCTCCATTTTAAACTTACCTCACGCACTTTGCAAAGTCCCGCGCTTTTACAAAATGGCTCATATGACTCAACACAGCGCCTGGGACTACAAGAGGAGGTAAGCAACGATATAATTAGTAATTTACTCCTTCCTCAGTATATGCACAGTCTTTCTGGGACTATTTATGTTGTGACAAGCTCAAAGCCTAACGGTCTCCCTCAGGAGATCTTTTCTTCATATATCTACTTGAATGGCAGGATGAACTGAGACCAGCCTACTAATGGCAGTTTTGTGAACTTAACCCCCTTATATAAAGGCTGTGCAGTTATTTACCACGCTGACATTATCAGAGCCTTTTGCCTGACCGATTTTTTTTTTTTTTATAAATTAATAAACCTCTTCTTTATTGGTCTATTAGCAGCATTATCTGCAGTGGTGTGCGCCAGCATCTATACAGGTATTAACGGAAGGAATATCACTTAAATTACAACGAGTTAAGAATCCACTAGAAAACTTTCTACAATAAAGACTTCTCTTACTCTGTGCATATATATCATCACGTCAATCACCTCGCCAAGTCTACCAAATCTGTCAAGGAGTATAAATACAACTTCTTACAGCCGCATTAAGACGCGGAAGACCACCTTTGTATTACTTCAGTGCATTAACCAATAGTCCAGGACGAATGTCTGGCAATAAGCACGGAAACAAACCCCCTAAACAACTTCTTTTTACAGATGTTCTGAAACAATCCAGTTATATGCCTGTGAAGGGAAGCAACTAGCTCGCCCCTTGTCTTATCTACAGCCACTGACTCCATGCCAACGGAGACCATGGAACGCATATTACATGAAATTTCAAGTGTCAGCCATCGATTAGAAGGTATGGATGCCACTATAACATCTTTGGCTGCAGAGACCAAGTCAATTACCTACAACGTTCCAAGGACCACCGATGTGGCAATATCCGCCCTTCCAAAATGGACCGCCATCACTCTTCGCCCCCTTTCAACCACAACCTTTTTTAGACAGAGGCTGGGGCAAAGGGCGCGGCAAAAGAAGAAGAGGCGTGCAGAACCAACCCAAACAAGTCCAATGGCAGGATCAGACATCACACAACCCGCTACTTATGGAATTGAGGAGCAACCAGGAGAAGAGAAACTAATTGTGAATCTCTCCGACCGACCGCTCACAGCCACAGAAATTAACATCCTCAAAAAGGCTTGGGTTTCGTCCCAACCCCGAAAGTGGACCAGTTTCGCACCAACTGTGAAATTCAAAATTTATTCAGAAAGATACGCTTAAAAGCATACTTTGGCAACCGACCGGATTCACCATCTACAGATACTGGCTTACGCAAACCCTCCACTTTTACGCCTAATACCAGCATGGTGCCGCCAGAAGTATTGACCTTCGAGAAAGCTGTTCTAAAAACAATAACAGAGAAACGCTCTCAGGTTAGGTTTTCCAACATCACGAATTCTGAAAATGAAGCTATAAAAGCTCTATCAAATGACCCCACCATAACTATAAAAGAGGCAGACAAAGGGGGAGCAATCGTCATTATGGCGACCGTTGACTACCGGACGGAATGTCTACGCCAGCTGGAGAATAACAATTACTACACTCCCCTCACCCAAGATCCCACTTCACGTTTACAAACCAGAATAAATTCTATGGTTACAGCGGCTCTCAACCAAGGTTGGGTTACTAAGAACGAGGCTGATTTTTGGTAAATCAGAATCCTAGGCTACCCTACTTTTACATCCTGCCCAAAATCCATAAAGGGGTCACTCCACCACCTGGGAGACCTATTGTCTCGGGCATAGGGTCGGTCCTTGAACCTCTATCTAAGTTCTGCGACCATTTTTTCCAACCCTTAGTTTGCAGAACACCCTCCTTTCTTCAAGACACTAGGGATGTCTTAAGACTCATTGAGACTACCAACTTAGAGGGCCCTCTTCCAGATGTACTACTTACACTGGACGTTGAGGCCCTCTACACTAACATTCCTCAACTTAGCACACTTGAGGTAGTGGAGGAGATACTTCACAGTATTCCCTGGTCTTCATCCACTCCGATTAGCTTTGTCATGGAATGCGCCTACATTGCTCTTACTGAGAACTTTTTTCAGTTTGAAGAGCAATTGTTCCATCAGACGCAGGGCACGTCTATGGGCAGTACCTTTGCCCCGAGTCTGGCATGTCTCTACATGTCAGACTTTGAGGCAAGGTATGTGCTCACGGACTCCAACCCCTTCTCGAATAACGTTCTCCTATGGAGACGTTATATCGATGATATTCTCATATTCTGGAAGGGCCACATAGACGAGATTCCCAGGTTCCTAATTTGGATTAATAACCTCAATCCCTACCTCAAATTCACAGCTAATTGCTCTGAACAGGAACTCCCTTTCCTTGATCTCATGATCATTAAGAAACTGGATAAACTGGATACCATCACATATAAGAAACCCACCGACAGCCATTGCCCTCTTTTATACCAAAGTTTCCACCCCAAGGCCCTTAGAGAGAATCTACCCTACGGCCAGTTTTTACGTATTCGTAGGAACTGTAGCAACATTGAGGACTATAAAAAACAAGCCTCAGAACTTAGTAACCATTTGGCTAGGAGACAATACCCTCCTCGCATTATAACTAACGCACAAAAAGAGCACGCAATGCCAACAGGTTAAGCCTCCTGGAAATACAGACCAAACCTGAGAATGACCTCATTACATGTGTCACGACCTACACCCCGAGTCCAATATGTTAAAAAGGGTCATTAATAAACATTGGAGAATTCTGGGGACAGGAGACCTGACAATTAGCAAACCACGATTTGCTTTTAAAAGAACAGCTAATGTCAAAGATCTTTTGATCAACACTCGACCTAAAAAACCTACATCAATGGCGCCCAATACATTGTGGAATTTACCACCAGTGACCGGACACTATCCTTGTGGTCAATGTGTAGTTTGTCCATTTACACGAGCCACTAAGACAATCCCACTAACTGATAACTGGACATGGACCCAAAACAGGCACACAAATTGCAATTCACGTAATTGTATTTATCTCATAACATGCCCTTGTCATCGTCAATACATAGGGATGACCACTCGTGCGGTGAAGACAAGAATCACTGAACATAGGAGTAATTTTCGTTGTAAAAAAACGAACACTAAAATGTGTGCTCACTATGTAGAACAAAATCACACTCCCAATGATCTACAATGGACGGTCCTGGAAGCTTTTTCCACCATCACTAATGAAGCTCTATTCAGGAAGGAACAACGTTGGGTGTTTAAATTGGGAGGACACACTAGGGGACTCAATGATGAAATTCCGTGGGCAGAACTGAACCACTAGGACCCACGCCCTTGTTGCTTAATCCTGATAGTGCCCCATCATTCGAAACATTTTACTGTTACCACTATGACAGGATACCATTGGGTCCGTAAGAGGAATTTTCATACGTAAGCCCCCGTTGCTATCCTTGACATTTGACCGCCTGGTCTGTGATGACATCTCTTCCTTAACTAATTCTTACTTGCACTGCAAGTCATATCCTTGGTCATTTTAGTTTTTAATTCTCTAGATACCCAGCAGTCCTTACTAGCATACTCCACTCATGTATTTTACCTATCCACTAGCTGGCGATAACACTCTGCCGCATGGTGTAACCTACCAATCAAATGTTGAGCCCACTAGAAGTAATTTCACATCTTACCAGTGCTCATATTCCATTTATTTGTAATATACACTAGCGGTTGTCACCTTAATAAAGTTTTCAACAACCCCGTTCCAAGATGGCCGCTACGCTTCCACACGCTAGACCTCACTATAAAAAGCCGACTACCGGAAGTTGTCCTCACGGGGCCCGGAGCAAGGGTAGGACGATTGTCAGTTGACTGCCTACACCTGTGAGTATATGCTGCACTTCCATGTTCAACATGAACGGTAAGCATTTGCTACTGTTACCGTTGTCTGATCCCGCTGCCTGTTCCTTTCAGCTATCGGAGCAACGACGTGCTCTGATCATCCCCGTCAGCCTTAGACTTTGTACCTAGGGGTGAGTTTTTCACCATTTCTTGTTTGCATGTGTGATCAAGTAGCTTGCTGTTTGTCGTGCACCTTGCCGCTCGCTGCCAATGCCAATTGGGCCTTTTGCCTCACTAACATTAGCTAAATACGATTGCCCCGCGCTGGCAGTCCAGATTACGCTCGGCCATCACCGCGCATATTTTTCTAACTTAAGCTTCCCTGTTCATTGTATCCAACAATTTTTTGGCTTCATGTTGTCGGCAATTTTCCGACATCATTTATACACGGCACTTCCCCACTTGATTACGATTAGTTCATGTCATCGACCTGCATTTGCGATACAATTTGGACCTCAATTCTCGCATCCGAATTTTACGACAATGTTTTCGCCCGGTTACGCATGTCCCCCACTTAGCGCTGTTCCATAGTTGGGGATCTATTGACATTTGAGGCACCTTTTAAAGTATAATTTATCGCACTGTAACGAGGAGAGATTCAGCATCTCCTTCAAGCCGTTAAAGTATGAATGCTCACGCTACTCCGCGTACGGTTATTTTATTCGTCACTTGCCAGGCACATGAGTTTAGGCACTAATTATGCTTTAACCACTACTCACGTGTAATTATGTAAGTGCCAGGTTGTTTGCTATCAATATTTACCGTATTCTCATAACTATGTAGCCACATTGTTGGCTTATGTTTTGACTTATAATGATTTTCATTTTACTTGCAATTTCCCTTGGTTGTACCTTTCCCTCTTTTCTCCTATTTCCCACAGGTCTACAGTACTCCCCAGTACAAGTCTACTAGGGAATTCCTACCGTATCTGGTAATCTTTGATACAGAATCTTAATACCAGACGGTAGTGCACTTTTATACTCAGCTTTCTTGGTCCTGACGAAGTGCCAATTGACCCTTTAGGGGCAGATTAGGCACGAAACATGTTGACCCTTCACTAATTTGACAGCCCTTTAGGAACATTATTCCCACATATGGGCACACACACAGTTTTTAACTAGGCTAGAGCTACCTAATACATTAAAATTTGATTCTACTAGGACTGCTCTTGACCTTTTTACTTATTTCACTCCCCGTGCACTACCCAGCCCCCACACCCGCACGCACCTAACGGCTTCTTCTAAAGATCCCCGACAAAGAGCCCCGATTTCGGGAGCCCGTCAGGCATTGCAGCGCCGGCCTGACGAGGGGCAACCAGCCCAATGATGAAGCATGACACCTTTCGGGGTGTGTGAGGGCATCATGAAGAAAGACCTGTCTTTCCCCCACATCCAGATAGGAACTGCATACTCCCTTTAGACTTGAGCTTTCTGTGGAGCCCGTGTGCAGGACCTCTAAACTCGGCTTCTTGTCCCCCCTTTTGTTGAAAATACTTTGCACGGCGGTTCAGCCGTGGGACTGTTTCCCTTTTTGCCCTATATCTTAGAGGCAAATTATTATACTCCCCTCTCCTGCCCCCCTCCATTATGGAGTACAACCAAGGTCTCTCCTTTGGGGAGGACTGTGTCACAGAAATCCTAAGTGGCCCCTCTTTACTAGACGCAGATGGAGGCGCCTCTACTAGTAGCTCCTCTGGCGATTGGACAACCATCACAAACATGAAACGCCAACTCATGAAAATAATCATGCACGGGGCCATCATGACGGAATACCTACGTGCTAACATAGCACCCAACGGATTGATTGTCAGCAATACCCCAAGAATCTTCCTTGACGATAAACAGTTCAAAGAAGAATGGTCTTTGGTGGCGTGGAAATGCACCAGGGATCTATTGGTTCTTATCATCAAAACAGCCAAAAGGTTGGCAGATGAACTCATATTAAGAATCTCCATAGCAGAGGGAGCTATGAAGGCCAACATTGCCAACGCTGCATTTAAAGCTAAACTGGCCGAAATAACTAAGGAAATCAATGACAATAAGGACTACTTGATGAGACAGAAAGTCACCAAACTCCAGAAGGACATTGCACGATTCAGCAAAGAAAAAGTATACCCTTATCTTAAGGATGACTACAAACCTTCAGGAGATGACTACTCTTCAGATGACAGCTCAAGCTCACGTCGGAGAACTTACTCCTCAGGCAGCAACTCGAGCTCCGACAATCAAGGAAGTTATCATTACAACCAGCAACGTAGAATACCACCGAATTCTATGTATGGTTATGGGCCACCACCTTACCAAGGACCTACAACGTTCCAAGGACCACCGATGTGGCAATATCCGCCCTTCCAAAATGGACCGCCATCACTCTTTGCCCCCTTTCAACCACAACCTTTTTTAGACAGAGGCTGGGGCAAAGGGCGCGGCAAAAGAAGAAGAGGCGTGCAGAACCAACCCAAACAAGTCCAATGGCAGGATCAGACATCACACAACCCGCTACTTATGGAATTGAGGAGCAACCAGGAGAAGAGAAACTAATTGTGAATCTCTCCGACCGACCGCTCACAGCCACAGAAATTAACATCCTCAAAAAGGCTTGGGTTTCGTCCCAACCCCGAAAGTGGACCAGTTTCGCACCAACTGTGAAATTCAAAATTTATTCAGAAAGATACGCTTAAAAGCATACTTTGGCAACCGACCGGATTCACCATCTACAGATACTGGCTTACGCAAACCCTCCACTTTTACGCCTAATACCAGCATGGTGCCGCCAGAAGTATTGACCTTCGAGAAAGCTGTTCTAAAAACAATAACAGAGAAACGCTCTCAGGTTAGGTTTTCCAACATCACGAATTCTGAAAATGAAGCTATAAAAGCTCTATCAAATGACCCCACCATAACTATAAAAGAGGCAGACAAAGGGGGAGCAATCGTCATTATGGCGACCGTTGACTACCGGACGGAATGTCTACGCCAGCTGGAGAATAACAATTACTACACTCCCCTCACCCAAGATCCCACTTCACGTTTACAAACCAGAATAAATTCTATGGTTACAGCGGCTCTCAACCAAGGTTGGGTTACTAAGAACGAGGCTGATTTTTTGGTAAATCAGAATCCTAGGCTACCCTACTTTTACATCCTGCCCAAAATCCATAAAGGGGTCACTCCACCACCTGGGAGACCTATTGTCTCGGGCATAGGGTCGGTCCTTGAACCTCTATCTAAGTTCTGCGACCATTTTTTCCAACCCTTAGTTTGCAGAACACCCTCCTTTCTTCAAGACACTAGGGATGTCTTAAGACTCATTGAGACTACCAACTTAGAGGGCCCTCTTCCAGATGTACTACTTACACTGGACGTTGAGGCCCTCTACACTAACATTCCTCAACTTAGCACACTTGAGGTAGTGGAGGAGATACTTCACAGTATTCCCTGGTCTTCATCCACTCCGATTAGCTTTGTCATGGAATGCGCCTACATTGCTCTTACTGAGAACTTTTTTCAGTTTGAAGAGCAATTGTTCCATCAGACGCAGGGCACGTCTATGGGCAGTACCTTTGCCCCGAGTCTGGCATGTCTCTACATGTCAGACTTTGAGGCAAGGTATGTGCTCACGGACTCCAACCCCTTCTCGAATAACGTTCTCCTATGGAGACGTTATATCGATGATATTCTCATATTCTGGAAGGGCCACATAGACGAGATTCCCAGGTTCCTAATTTGGATTAATAACCTCAATCCCTACCTCAAATTCACAGCTAATTGCTCTGAACAGGAACTCCCTTTCCTTGATCTCATGATCATTAAGAAACTGGATAAACTGGATACCATCACATATAAGAAACCCACCGACAGCCATTGCCCTCTTTTATACCAAAGTTTCCACCCCAAGGCCCTTAGAGAGAATCTACCCTACGGCCAGTTTTTACGTATTCGTAGGAACTGTAGCAACATTGAGGACTATAAAAAACAAGCAATAAGAACTTAGTAACCATTTGGCTAGGAGACAATACCCTCCTCGCATTATAACTAACGCACAAAAAAGAGCACGCAATGCCAACAGGTTAAGCCTCCTGGAAATACAGACCAAACCTGAGAATGACCTCATTACATGTGTCACGACCTACACCCCCGAGTCCAATATGTTAAAAAGGGTCATTAATAAACATTGGAGAATTCTGGGGACAGGAGACCTGACAATTAGCAAACCACGATTTGCTTTTAAAAGAACAGCTAATGTCAAAGATCTTTTGATCAACACTCGACCTAAAAAACCTACATCAATGGCGCCCAATACATTGTGGAATTTACCACCAGTGACCGGACACTATCCTTGTGGTCAATGTGTAGTTTGTCCATTTACACGAGCCACTAAGACAATCCCACTAACTGATAACTGGACATGGACCCAAAACAGGCACACAAATTGCAATTCACGTAATTGTATTTATCTCATAACATGCCCTTGTCATCGTCAATACATAGGGATGACCACTCGTGCGGTGAAGACAAGAATCACTGAACATAGGAGTAATTTTCGTTGTAAAAAACGAACACTAAAATGTGTGCTCACTATGTAGAACAAAATCACACTCCCAATGATCTACAATGGACGGTCCTGGAAGCTTTTTCCACCATCACTAATGAAGCTCTATTCAGGAAGGAACAACGTTGGGTGTTTAAATTGGGAGGACACACTAGGGGACTCAATGATGAAATTCCGTGGGCAGAACTGAACCACTAGGACCCACGCCCTTGTTGCTTAATCCTGATAGTGCCCCATCATTCGAAACATTTTACTGTTACCACTATGACAGGATACCATTGGGTCCGTAAGAGGAATTTTCATACGTAAGCCCCCGTTGCTATCCTTGACATTTGACCGCCTGGTCTGTGATGACATCTCTTCCTTAACTAATTCTTACTTGCACTGCAAGTCATATCCTTGGTCATTTTAGTTTTTAATTCTCTAGATACCCAGCAGTCCTTACTAGCATACTCCACTCATGTATTTTACCTATCCACTAGCTGGCGATAACACTCTGCCGCATGGTGTAACCTACCAATCAAATGTTGAGCCCACTAGAAGTAATTTCACATCTTACCAGTGCTCATATTCCATTTATTTGTAATATACACTAGCGGTTGTCACCTTAATAAAGTTTTCAACAACCCCGTTCCAAGATGGCCGCTACGCTTCCACACGCTAGACCTCACTATAAAAAGCCGACTACCGGAAGTTGTCCTCACGGGGCCCGGAGCAAGGGTAGGACGATTGTCAGTTGACTGCCTACACCTGTGAGTATATGCTGCACTTCCATGTTCAACATGAACGGTAAGCATTTGCTACTGTTACCGTTGTCTGATCCCGCTGCCTGTTCCTTTCAGCTATCGGAGCAACGACGTGCTCTGATCATCCCCGTCAGCCTTAGACTTTGTACCTAGGGGTGAGTTTTTCACCATTTCTTGTTTGCATGTGTGATCAAGTAGCTTGCTGTTTGTCGTGCACCTTGCCGCTCGCTGCCAATGCCAATTGGGCCTTTTGCCTCACTAACATTAGCTAAATACGATTGCCCCGCGCTGGCAGTCCAGATTACGCTCGGCCATCACCGCGCATATTTTTCTAACTTAAGCTTCCCTGTTCATTGTATCCAACAATTTTTTGGCTTCATGTTGTCGGCAATTTTCCGACATCATTTATACACGGCACTTCCCCACTTGATTACGATTAGTTCATGTCATCGACCTGCATTTGCGATACAATTTGGACCTCAATTCTCGCATCCGAATTTTACGACAATGTTTTCGCCCGGTTACGCATGTCCCCCACTTAGCGCTGTTCCATAGTTGGGGATCTATTGACATTTGAGGCACCTTTTAAAGTATAATTTATCGCACTGTAACGAGGAGAGATTCAGCATCTCCTTCAAGCCGTTCAAGTATGAATGCTCACGCTACTCCGCGTACGGTTATTTTATTCGTCACTTGCCAGGCACATGAGTTTAGGCACTAATTATGCTTTAACCACTACTCACGTGTAATCATGTAAGTGCCAGGTTGTTTGCTATCAATATTTACCGTATTCTCATAACTATGTAGCCACATTGTTGGCTTATGTTTTGACTTATAATGATTTTCATTTTACTTGCAATTTCCCTTGGTTGTACCTTTCCCTCTTTTCTCCTATTTCCCACAGGTCTACAGTACTCCCCAGTACAAGTCTACTAGGGAATTCCTACCGTATCTGGTAATCTTTGATACAGAATCTTAATACCAGACGGTAGTGCACTTTTATACTCAGCTTTCTTGGTCCTGACGAAGTGCCAATTGACCCTTTAGGGGCAGATTAGGCACGAAACATGTTGACCCTTCACTAATTTGACAGCCCTTTAGGAACATTATTCCCACATATGGGCACACGCACAGTTTTTAACTAGGCTAGAGCTACCTAATACATTAAAATTTGATTCTACTAGGACTGCTCTTGACCTTTTTTACTTATTTCACTCCCCGTGCACTACCCAGCCCCCACACCCGCACGCACCTAACGGCTTCTTCTAAAGATCCCCGACAAAGAGCCCCGATTTCGGGAGCCCGTCAGGCATTGCAGCGCCGGCCTGACGAGGGGCAACCAGCCCAATGATGAAGCATGACACCTTTCGGGGTGTGTGAGGGCATCATGAAGAAAGACCTGTCTTTCCCCCACATCCAGATAGGAACTGCATACTCCCTTTAGACTTGAGCTTTCTGTGGAGCCCGTGTGCAGGACCTCTAAACTCGGCTTCTTGTCCCCCTTTTGTTGAAAATACTTTGCACGGCGGTTCAGCCGTGGGACTGGTTCCCCTTTTTGCCCTATATCTTAGAGGCAAATTATTATACTCCCCTCTCCTGCCCCCCTCCATTATGGAGTACAACCAAGGTCTCTCCTTTGGGGAGGACTGTGTCACAGAAATCCTAAGTGGCCCCTCTTTACTAGACGCAGATGGAGGCGCCTCTACTAGTAGCTCCTCTGGCGATTGGACAACCATCACAAACATGAAACGCCAACTCATGAAAATAATCATGCACGGGGCCATCATGACGGAATACCTACGTGCTAACATAGCACCCAACGGATTGATTGTCAGCAATACCCCAAGAATCTTCCTTGACGATAAACAGTTCAAAGAAGAATGGTCTTTGGTGGCGTGGAAATGCACCAGGGATCTATTGGTTCTTATCATCAAAACAGCCAAAAGGTTGGCAGATGAACTCATATTAAGAATCTCCATAGCAGAGGGAGCTATGAAGGCCAACATTGCCAACGCTGCATTTAAAGCTAAACTGGCCGAAATAACTAAGGAAATCAATGACAATAAGGACTACTTGATGAGACAGAAAGTCACCAAACTCCAGAAGGACATTGCACGATTCAGCAAAGAAAAAGTATACCCTTATCTTAAGGATGACTACAAACCTTCAGGAGATGACTACTCTTCAGATGACAGCTCAAGCTCACGTCGGAGAACTTACTCCTCAGGCAGCAACTCGAGCTCCGACAATCAAGGAAGTTATCATTACAACCAGCAACGTAGAATACCACCGAATTCTATGTATGGTTATGGGCCACCACCTTACCAAGGACCTACAACGTTCCAAGGACCACCGATGTGGCAATATCCGCCCTTCCAAAATGGACCGCCATCACTCTTTGCCCCCTTTCAACCACAACCTTTTTAGACAGAGGCTGGGGCAAAGGGCGCGGCAAAAGAAGAAGAGGCGTGCAGAACCAACCCAAACAAGTCCAATGGCAGGATCAGACATCACACAACCCGCTACTTATGGAATTGAGGAGCAACCAGGAGAAGAGAAACTAATTGTGAATCTCTCCGACCGACCGCTCACAGCCACAGAAATTAACATCCTCAAAAAAGGCTTGGGTTTCGTCCCAACCCCGAAAGTGGACCAGTTTCGCACCAACTGTGAAATTCAAAATTTATTCAGAAAGATACGCTTAAAAGCATACTTTGGCAACCGACCGGATTCACCATCTACAGATACTGGCTTACGCAAACCCTCCACTTTTACGCCTAATACCAGCATGGTGCCGCCAGAAGTATTGACCTTCGAGAAAGCTGTTCTAAAAACAATAACAGAGAAACGCTCTCAGGTTAGGTTTTCCAACATCACGAATTCTGAAAATGAAGCTATAAAAGCTCTATCAAATGACCCCACCATAACTATAAAAGAGGCAGACAAAGGGGGAGCAATCGTCATTATGGCGACCGTTGACTACCGGACGGAATGTCTACGCCAGCTGGAGAATAACAATTACTACACTCCCCTCACCCAAGATCCCACTTCACGTTTACAAACCAGAATAAATTCTATGGTTACAGCGGCTCTCAACCAAGGTTGGGTTACTAAGAACGAGGCTGATTTTTTGGTAAATCAGAATCCTAGGCTACCCTACTTTTACATCCTGCCCAAAATCCATAAAGGGGTCACTCCACCACCTGGGAGACCTATTGTCTCGGGCATAGGGTCGGTCCTTGAACCTCTATCTAAGTTCTGCGACCATTTTTTCCAACCCTTAGTTTGCAGAACACCCTCCTTTCTTCAAGACACTAGGGATGTCTTAAGACTCATTGAGACTACCAACTTAGAGGGCCCTCTTCCAGATGTACTACTTACACTGGACGTTGAGGCCCTCTACACTAACATTCCTCAACTTAGCACACTTGAGGTAGTGGAGGAGATACTTCACAGTATTCCCTGGTCTTCATCCACTCCGATTAGCTTTGTCATGGAATGCGCCTACATTGCTCTTACTGAGAACTTTTTTCAGTTTGAAGAGCAATTGTTCCATCAGACGCAGGGCACGTCTATGGGCAGTACCTTTGCCCCGAGTCTGGCATGTCTCTACATGTCAGACTTTGAGGCAAGGTATGTGCTCACGGACTCCAACCCCTTCTCGAATAACGTTCTCCTATGGAGACGTTATATCGATGATATTCTCATATTCTGGAAGGGCCACATAGACGAGATTCCCAGGTTCCTAATTTGGATTAATAACCTCAATCCCTACCTCAAATTCACAGCTAATTGCTCTGAACAGGAACTCCCTTTCCTTGATCTCATGATCATTAAGAAACTGGATAAACTGGATACCATCACATATAAGAAACCCACCGACAGCCATTGCCCTCTTTTATACCAAAGTTTCCACCCCAAGGCCCTTAGAGAGAATCTACCCTACGGCCAGTTTTTACGTATTCGTAGGAACTGTAGCAACATTGAGGACTATAAAAAACAAGCCTCAGAACTTAGTAACCATTTGGCTAGGAGACAATACCCTCCTCGCATTATAACTAACGCACAAAAAAGAGCACGCAATGCCAACAGGTTAAGCCTCCTGGAAATACAGACCAAACCTGAGAATGACCTCATTACATGTGTCACGACCTACACCCCCGAGTCCAATATGTTAAAAAGGGTCATTAATAAACATTGGAGAATTCTGGGGACAGGAGACCTGACAATTAGCAAACCACGATTTGCTTTTAAAAGAACAGCTAATGTCAAAGATCTTTTGATCAACACTCGACCTAAAAAACCTACATCAATGGCGCCCAATACATTGTGGAATTTACCACCAGTGACCGGACACTATCCTTGTGGTCAATGTGTAGTTTGTCCATTTACACGAGCCACTAAGACAATCCCACTAACTGATAACTGGACATGGACCCAAAACAGGCACACAAATTGCAATTCACGTAATTGTATTTATCTCATAACATGCCCTTGTCATCGTCAATACATAGGGATGACCACTCGTGCGGTGAAGACAAGAATCACTGAACATAGGAGTAATTTTCGTTGTAAAAAACGAACACTAAAATGTGTGCTCACTATGTAGAACAAAATCACACTCCCAATGATCTACAATGGACGGTCCTGGAAGCTTTTTCCACCATCACTAATGAAGCTCTATTCAGGAAGGAACAACGTTGGGTGTTTAAATTGGGAGGACACACTAGGGGACTCAATGATGAAATTCCGTGGGCAGAACTGAACCACTAGGACCCACGCCCTTGTTGCTTAATCCTGATAGTGCCCCATCATTCGAAACATTTTACTGTTACCACTATGACAGGATACCATTGGGTCCGTAAGAGGAATTTTCATACGTAAGCCCCCGTTGCTATCCTTGACATTTGACCGCCTGGTCTGTGATGACATCTCTTCCTTAACTAATTCTTACTTGCACTGCAAGTCATATCCTTGGTCATTTTAGTTTTTAATTCTCTAGATACCCAGCAGTCCTTACTAGCATACTCCACTCATGTATTTTACCTATCCACTAGCTGGCGATAACACTCTGCCGCATGGTGTAACCTACCAATCAAATGTTGAGCCCACTAGAAGTAATTTCACATCTTACCAGTGCTCATATTCCATTTATTTGTAATATACACTAGCGGTTGTCACCTTAATAAAGTTTTCAACAACCCCGTTCCAAGATGGCCGCTACGCTTCCACACGCTAGACCTCACTATAAAAAGCCGACTACCGGAAGTTGTCCTCACGGGGCCCGGAGCAAGGGTAGGACGATTGTCAGTTGACTGCCTACACCTGTGAGTATATGCTGCACTTCCATGTTCAACATGAACGGTAAGCATTTGCTACTGTTACCGTTGTCTGATCCCGCTGCCTGTTCCTTTCAGCTATCGGAGCAACGACGTGCTCTGATCATCCCCGTCAGCCTTAGACTTTGTACCTAGGGGTGAGTTTTTCACCATTTCTTGTTTGCATGTGTGATCAAGTAGCTTGCTGTTTGTCGTGCACCTTGCCGCTCGCTGCCAATGCCAATTGGGCCTTTTGCCTCACTAACATTAGCTAAATACGATTGCCCCGCGCTGGCAGTCCAGATTACGCTCGGCCATCACCGCGCATATTTTTCTAACTTAAGCTTCCCTGTTCATTGTATCCAACAATTTTTTGGCTTCATGTTGTCGGCAATTTTCCGACATCATTTATACACGGCACTTCCCCACTTGATTACGATTAGTTCATGTCATCGACCTGCATTTGCGATACAATTTGGACCTCAATTCTCGCATCCGAATTTTACGACAATGTTTTCGCCCGGTTACGCATGTCCCCCACTTAGCGCTGTTCCATAGTTGGGGATCTATTGACATTTGAGGCACCTTTTAAAGTATAATTTATCGCACTGTAACGAGGAGAGATTCAGCATCTCCTTCAAGCCGTTAAAGTATGAATGCTCACGCTACTCCGCGTACGGTTATTTTATTCGTCACTTGCCAGGCACATGAGTTTAGGCACTAATTATGCTTTAACCACTACTCACGTGTAATTATGTAAGTGCCAGGTTGTTTGCTATCAATATTTACCGTATTCTCATAACTATGTAGCCACATTGTTGGCTTATGTTTTGACTTATAATGATTTTCATTTTACTTGCAATTTCCCTTGGTTGTACCTTTCCCTCTTTTCTCCTATTTCCCACAGGTCTACAGTACTCCCCAGTACAAGTCTACTAGGGAATTCCTACCGTATCTGGTAATCTTTGATACAGAATCTTAATACCAGACGGTAGTGCACTTTTTATACTCAGCTTTCTTGGTCCTGACGAAGTGCCAATTGACCCTTTAGGGGCAGATTAGGCACGAAACATGTTGACCCTTCACTAATTTGACAGCCCTTTAGGAACATTATTCCCACATATGGGCACACGCACAGTTTTTAACTAGGCTAGAGCTACCTAATACATTAAAATTTGATTCTACTAGGACTGCTCTTGACCTTTTTACTTATTTCACTCCCCGTGCACTACCCAGCCCCCACACCCGCACGCACCTAACGGCTTCTTCTAAAGATCCCCGACAAAGAGCCCCGATTTCGGGAGCCCGTCAGGCATTGCAGCGCCGGCCTGACGAGGGGCAACCAGCCCAATGATGAAGCATGACACCTTTCGGGGTGTGTGAGGGCATCATGAAGAAAGACCTGTCTTTCCCCCACATCCAGATAGGAACTGCATACTCCCTTTAGACTTGACCAAGTCAATTAGGGCAGACATTGCAGGTTTTAACACTAGAGTTGAGGGATTAGACTCACGAATAACGGTGATGGAGAGCCGTTTCGACTCATTACAAGGTAGGGACCAAGATCTCCTACTTCTTCGTAGCAAAATCGTTGATTTAGAAGACTGAAGCAGAAGAGATAACATCCGCTTTTTTGGGTTTCCGGAGAATGTCGAAGGCCAAAATGCCAGAGCTTTTCTTTGTGATATTCTTCCAAAACTGGTTGGCACCTCTTTTAATCCACCTTTAGAAATTCAACGAGCTCACCGAATCGGTCCTCCACGCAAAGACCCTACAGCATGCCCGAGACCGCTTATTGCCTGTTTCCTCAGACATGAACAAGCAAGACAACTATAGGCTGCAGCTCGTTTGCAAGGCTCATTTTCATATGATGGCCACCCTATTCATATGGCAGCTGACTTCTCTAAGGAAACAAATGAACGGCGGAAAGCTTTTCTCTCCATGAGACCTCAACTTCGACAACTAGATATCAAATATGGATTATTTGAACCCGCATGTTTTCGCATCACCAAGAACGGGGACTCCAAAAAAATTTATGATCCAGAAGACTTACAGAAATTTCTAGAATGTATGAAGCCACAAGATATGGATATACAACATGCGCAAAAAGATCAAATCCAGCCAACTCTTAACCTTTCTCAACAGTTGCCGGACAACAGAAGACGAAATCCTAGCGTCTCAAGACACCGCGGCAGAGATTTGGAAAGACCTAACCGCTCTCAAGAAGACAAAAACTCAGCTCTACAATCTGTTTCTACCTTTACACAAGAAACACACAGAGACAAATCTCGGTCACCTCTTAAGTCCACCTCAGATGCGGACTGAATATGACGTTATCCAAATTTGCTGTTAATCAATACAGTTATTTGAACTGTTATTGTTAGAAGAAGGCATAAAATATGTTTCTGGTCTATTATTATTAGAATAAGCACTAAGAACAAATTGCATAATATCACAAGAAATGATGCTCAAATTCTGTTCAGTTGAGTATCATCTTCTTTATGTTCTACTATATTATATTATTCTAGGTTACAGTATACTTTAGTATATTATTTTATCCTATTTAATATTTATAATGTTTGATTTTTCATGACTTCTATTTACCACTCTTAATGAAATTCCTCTATTTATACACATCTATTTATGCATATAATATATCTTGCTTAAGCTCAGTCTATAAAAGTATTAGTTTCTTTCATTGCTGTAATATATCTAATGTATTTAGTATCTTTATCATTACCTTTTTACCCTCTATAATTTATGTGATGTCTTATTTTGTACTTCTAAACAGGGTTAATGTGTTATCATAGGATATCATCCTAATTCATTCCACGTCATGCTATGTTCTATTTAGTCATCAGCATACACATCCAATATCACTTTCTGAGACACATCTATTCAACATTATTCCTATGTTCACCCTACTTATTATTTCATTATTTCTGATGGGGTCCTTCCTCGCAGCGGTCCTCTAGTGAGCCCAGACCTGCGGTCAATAGTTTAGGACTTCTAGTATTTCTACTTCAACAATCTACACTCTTCATTTTAACTACCTCTTATATCCCCCTTCTCCCCCCCTTCTTTCGTATTTCTTTTCTTATAAACTACATCGCTTTCAATATATTATTCACCTAGATCTTCTATTATAACATTTTCGTCAGTGGTTACTTAACCGGACTTTAATGTTTTTGTAGTGAGCCAGGGTACCTTTCTCTTCTTATTTTTCTATATCTTTCCCATTTTTCTATCCTTTTTAAACTTGAATAAGGCATTGGGCATTGTTTTATTTTACTCTCTGATATTTTTTCACCATGTTGAACACCCATCCTTTATGTGCATTGACATGGAATGTCCACGGTCTCACACATTACATTAAAAGGAAGAAAGTACTTTCCTATCTCCAATCAAAACACGTGGACGTGGCATTACTACAGGAAACTCATTTAGACACACTAGAATCCAATAAACTATGTAGAGAATGGGTGGGGAAGGTGATTCATAGCAGTGTTCATAAGGGTGAATCCACAGATGCAGGTCCTATTCGCAAGTGTGGAGTAGCAATTCTCATCTGCAAATCCCTCCCAGTCACAGTGTCCAAAACATGGACGGACCCAGATGGACGCTATGTGTTTGCTAAGCTACGCATAGGGGATGCTCACATTTGTGTGGGATCAGTTTACGCTCTGACAGGATCAAAAAAATCATTCCTACTTCAGCTGAACCGTTTACTAACAGAAATACATGCCTCACAATACGTCATTGGTGGTGATTGGAATCTAGCAAGAGATCGATTCTGGATAAAACGGGCACATTAGACAAGGGAAATGCTGCAGATAGAACTCTAATGGGTGACATCATAATGGATAATGGGCTAGTTGATTACTGTCGTCTTAGCCATCCAACAGAAGCAAAATACACATTCTTTTCCCCCTCTCATGGCACCTTTTCTCGCTTGGACTATTTTTTAACATCACAGAAAGTAGTCCAATTAGTTACAGAATCTCGCATTTTGGAGACCGCACTATCCGATCACTCTCCGGTCCTTTTATCCCTAGAACTAGGACTTTCTAGACCAGGACGCAAACCCTGGCGCATGAACATTCAACAACATAGGACTCCCAAGGGTAAATCCCAGTTACAATCACACTTTCAAGACTACCTTTCCTCTAATCGGGGATCTGTGACCTCCAGCAGGATTATCTGGGCTGCAGCTAAAGCCACTATCAGGGGCCAGTTAATGCAGGATGCAGCACTTGCTAATAAACAGAATGCTGCACGACAAAAAGAACTAGAGCATGATATTCAATCTTATACCCGTCTATATACAACAAACCCAACTTTGCAGAATCGTAAGTTACTTGAACAAGCCCGCATGGCATTAAATAGCCTTTTCACATCTAAAGCCGAATACGCTCTGCAGAGAATGAAAGGAAGACATTATGAACAAGGGGAAAAGGCAGGGAGATTGCTAGCCGCACAATTACGCCAAAGGGAAGCAGCTTTGGCCATCCCAGCCATTAAAACAGCACAGGGTAATATGCTCACACGACCCTAAGACATAGTAAATGAATTTGCCTCTTTTTACCAATATCTTTACACTCCAGGTGCCCAAGTAGATTTTGATAAGATGTCCACTTTTCTTACAAAAGTGGAACTCCCCCGTCTTTCTGACGATGGTAGAGCTCTCCTTGAAGGTGAAATCAGTAAAGAAGAGATATCCCGTGCAATAGCTAATTTACCTTACCATAAGGCTCCTGGGGAAGATGGATTTCCAGCTGAATTTTATCAATGGGCAGGGAAAAATATTATTGACACATTACATTCCGCATTCCAAGAAGCGGATAGTGCATCCTCATTGGGACCTCTTTCTAACAAAGCACTCATTGCTGTACTGTCTAAACCTGGTAAAGATCCCTTGTTATGTAGTAGTTATCATCCCATTTCGTTATTAAACTGTGACATTAAACTATTGGCCAGTATTTTAGCGTCCCGTCTTCATAAAGTTCTGCCCTCCTTGATACACCAAACTCAAGTGGGATTTGTTCCAGGACGATCTTCTCGGAATCATCTTTGTACATTAGCCCATACCCTGTGGTCTGCTAAGTCTCTTCCAAACGATGCACTGGCACTTTCACTAGACGCAGAAAAGGCGTTTGATCGCATTGAATGGGAATACCCTTTTAAAGTAAAGGACCGATTTGGATTAGGAGATCAATTAATTGCCAAAGTACGTTTATTATATGATAATCCATCCGCTCAAGTAAATTGTAGTGGTTTTCTGTCTGAATCATTCCCGATTCGTAGAGGAACACGTCAAGGATGCCCTCTTTCCCCACTTCTTTTTCTCTTAGCTATGGAACACTTAGCAGCCACAATCCGTCAATCAGATGAAATCACAGGCATACACCTTCCAATAGGAAATTCTAAACTTTATCTATATGTAGATGATATTCTACTTAATCTCACCAATCTTCCCCGTTCCATACCATCTCTTCTTCAAGTTATAAATGATTTCTCTTCCTTTTCAGGTTATAAAATTAATTGGGATGAGAGTGAGGCATTTCCCATTTCTGATGGAACAACAAAAGCAGCTATACAAGGATTTCCCTTTCATTGGCAATCTTCACGCCTTAAATATTTAGGAGTTTTAGTGAACAAAGGTTTGGAAAGCATGGTTATAGATAATCTAAACCCTTTGATCTCTCAAATGCAGCGTGATTTTGAAAAATGGTAAATACTGGGGCTTTCTCTTTGGGGTAGGGTCCAAGCTGTTAAAATGGTTACTCTTCCGCGTTTCATGTATATTCTGGGTATGCTTCGTCTTCAGATCCCCTTATCCACGCTGAGACTAATAGACTCTAAGATTAAAACCTTCATATGGGGCTTGGCTAAACCTCGCCTTGCTGTGGCAAAACTAAAAGCTCATCAATCGTATGGAGGAATCAGCCTCCCGTCGATAGAACATTATGCCCTTGCGTTGCATTTGTCTCAAGTATCTTATTTATTACCAGGGATCATTGATGTTCCACAATGGGTTCACATAGAAAGACACCTTCTATCCACGGATTCAGGTCTTTCACTTCTATATGGGAGCGGGACTAGTCGTCTTGACCCCAGAAATCCGATTTTATCAGCTATGCATAAATCTTGGCAACGAGCACATCGTTTACTTGGTTCAAATCCACGAATTCATAACAAGGCACCCTTATGGAATAATACAGGTATACGCATTAATGGCCGTACCTTATCCTGGCCTTTATGGGAAAAAGCAGGTATTCACACTCCAGATCAACTTCTTTATAATGGCGACTTTAAATCATTTACACAATTAAAAGAGGAATTTAATATCCCCACACAGCAATCTTCAAAATATCTTCAACTTCAACAGTGTTTGAAAAAACAATTAGGACCGCCACCCTGGATACTCCAACACTCACCAATATTATCATATCTAAACATATGGGGAAAACATAAAGGAGTGACATCTGGTCTTTACAAAACTCTCACACTACACCTCTTTTCGCAACCCCTCTCTCAAAACCTTCACTTTAAATGGCAGAACCGTTTATTAAATTCATACTCAGATGATGAATGGGAACAGATATTGGAGAATCTACACAAAGGAACTCGCGAAGCAAGGCTTAAATTCTGTTTATTTAAAATTCTTCATGATTGGCATTGGTCACCAGTGAAATTACACAAAGCTGGTCTCCTTTCACATACTAATTGTTGGAGATGCTCCAATCCTGGCTGTGATACAACTCATATTGTCTGTGAATGCCCAAACATACAATCTTTCTGGAATTATGTAGGCAAGGTTTTGTGCTCCACAATGCCCTTATGTCTTCCACTCACACCTGCCAACATCCTCTTACATGATTTACGAAACTCCCCAAAACTTTCTAAACCTCAACACCGCCTTTTTCATACCGCATTGGCTACAGCTAAAATATGTATATTACGCCATTGGAAATCATCATCCCCACCTTCATAGGAAGAATGGTTAGAAGCCATGATACAAACAGCATCACATGAACGAGTAATCTATAACCTACTTGATCAAACTGACATATTTCTTCAGATTTGGTCACCCTTCCTAAAATCGAAAGATGATGATATTAACAATATTCCTACCACTACCATTGCAACAAATTAGGGGAAACAACTCTGATTTTACTACCTTCTCCTCTCCCCCTTTTTATTGTTCCCTGTCTCTACGTACCCTGGGTCCATCTTCCACATCTTCCACATTTCCACATTACCCTATTATACGTTACGTTATACTCCTTTCTTTTTATTTACACTATTCTAATTCGCTCCATTATATCTAGTTTATTTAACAATGTTTATTTAACAATTTTTATAATAAGGTCATTTTCTTATGATAATACCCCTTGTCAAGATCATTAAGATGATCCAGTGTATTACTTCTTGATTATTATTATATTTATTCGGTCAATAATACATAATATATGAATTTCTTATTTATATCTCTTTCATATATGCTTATTCTTATTTCCCTTATATCTCCTCTTCCCTTCCCCTTCTATATACTTCTCTTCTTTTTTCACATACTACTCTATTATCTAAATATTCAATTTTTCAGTTATTTATGCAATTTTATCTATACTTAACATATGATTATTTATACCTTTTATATTTATATGGTTTTTTTTATTAGCAAATGTCATATATTTAATGCTGTTATTTATCCTTACAGAATTATTCATCTTTTTATCCAGAATCTGCTGATATTTATTACTGTTCTATTGATGTATTTCTTTTTCTCTTTTTGCAAAACTTAATAAAAAATTTCAGCACAAACAATATAACAAATCATTCAATGTTGATATTTTTCACTTTTCACGCGACCAAGGATATGGTTTGCAGCCATGGCTCATGACCTCATTCCAAAATTTACAGACAGAGGGCCAGAAAATGTCAACTCTGCTCTGACCAAAACAAGGAATGTCGTTGAACGGATGTTTGGGGTCTTAAAGTCCTGGTTCCGCCTCCTGGATAACTCCGGAGGAAGCCTACTGTACTCGCCTCCTGTGGTCTGCAAGATCATACTATTATGTGCAATTTTACATAACATTTGTTTTCAAACCAATGTGCCATGGGACCATGAGGCAGAAATCCCACATGAATTGGAAAAGGAAGATAAAAACGATGCTGCCAATAAGCACATGTCCCTTTTGGATCAGTAAATTGAAAAAATATCATATTAGCACAAGAGCACTTTCTGAAATGCAGAGTGCCCTGGCAGTAAACGGGAGTTGCCAGCCCTCCAATAACATTAAAAAAAAAGAAAAAAAAAGAAAAGAGAGGACCGAGGAATGCAGAGCAACCCAGCAGCAAACAGCAATTAAAACAATACACACAAGAGGTAGGGAAGCAACAAAGAGTGGCCAGTATCAGGTGAAGAAGAACCAACAGGGGGGCAGGTAATTTAGATGGGAGAACCAGCACGGGAGAGCAAGCAAGAAAACACATGCATCAGGCAGTGATCAATGAGAAAGAAAAAAGTAGTTCCCTAAATGCGAGCAGGGAAAGGATACAGGTTAGCCAATCAAAAGAATGGTAAACAGGCTAGGCTCCAGGGGAGGGATAAACACAAGAAGAGGAAGTTAAGACATCAAACAAGAAACAAGCAAATCAGAGTGACAATAAATCCAACCAATGATAAGCAATGGGCAGGCTCTAAGCCCTCCATATGTTTTTTGTATGATCCACTTGAAGCTTTTTTTTTACAGACAGCTAGCTGTGTGTAGCCGAGACTTAATGACGCTATTTTTCACCCTTCCAGATACAATTGGGATGGTTGCATTGAATGAAAGTGAACATTCTGCTAACTCCTTATGGGCTAGTTGTACTAAAGCTTTTTGCATTTCTTAACGAGCCGAAGCCCAATTTCAGGCCGTTAAGAAATGCAAAACAGCCTTTTCATATGTACAAAGGCCAGAACTGCTCACAAATTACGATTTCTACCAGGTAGAAATCGCAAACTGGAACCGCCATTTAAAAATCGTACATAGGGATTACCTATTTGAGATTCCTAAAGCACATGTACAAAGCATTCCCTAAATGCAAATTGGGCATTTAGGAAATGCAATTACCATCAACTTCAAGTCGATGGTAACCATCTGCAAAATAAAAAAATGCATTAAAAATGCATCTTTTTATTGTGACATGAAGCGCTCATATGTCCCTAGGGCATATGTGCACTTACATGTCCACTTTGAAATTCAGGGTGCCTCCAGATGGGCCTTAAGCTCAAAGGCACCCTTAGCTTTGCATTTCTTAAATTGCAAATTCCTATTAGGAAATCGCAATTTAGGAAATGCAAACCATTTCCTATGTTGCACATAGGTGGGAATGCAATGGCATTTCCTATTTGCGATTCCTTAATACTGATTTCTAATCTGCTGGAATCACTATTAGGGAATCGCAAATTTTGTACATTTCCTTTTGGATTTCTTAAATAGCGATTCCTAAGGATTTTAAGAAATGCGAACGTGAACCTTAGTACATCAGGCCCTAAATCACTAAAACTAGTGCTGTAATGATATAAGGTGTGACAGTTACATTATCAGTCCAGGGGCCTTAATAGGATGCCTGCTTTTCTATTTAATTTCAAGATTTGAGCTTTTGTTGACTAGTACAATTTTCTCAGGCCTGCTGTTCCATTTTGTGGTGTTTCATCAACACTGTTCACTCAGAGGATATTTCTTTCAAGAAAGGTTCTAGCTTAAGTCAGGAGAATAATAGTGGCATCCCTTGTGTTCACTCCTTTTACTTTAGGGCAATTGTAAATTCACTCCTGTCCCAGGGACACTTTGTAACTCTTGGGAGGAAATCAAAATGGAAAAATAGGTCAGACATATGTAGCACCTTCCCCAATCTCAGAGCATGTAAATGATTACGCCACACACGGAGCTTGGTATTACACGTCTTTATTCCTCAACGTATAACTGTTAACTGAACGTTCTATATTATGAATTCTATCAACCACACCTAAGCACTTACATTACTGTTTCACGGAGTCTGTGAGGAAACAAAAGGGTCCCGTCATCTCTAAATCACAAGAAACTACATCTACCCCTTTGTTAAATAAAAACTACAAATAATACATATATACATCATAACTCTTCAATAAGTTGTCTTGGTGCTCAAATCAATCGCCCAGATCTTGTCATGTGAGGCTGAGGAGATACAGGAGAAGTGTCTATGACAAGGGGCGGCTCCTCCATTAGGGCGGAGGAGCGTCGCCCCACTGCTTTCTGACAGTGCGAGAAGCTGAAACATAAATAGTAAAACGACCATTTCATGTTTCTGCTTCTCGCACTGCGAGAAAGCAGAAAGGTTTGGTTGGAGGCGGGCAGGTGGGCGGGTCTGCTCGAGGGCAGGGGAGGATTGGCTTGCCTAATGCTGCGGGCCCTGACTGTTTGGTCAGCCCCTGGCGCCGACCAAACCAGTCATGCACACTCTCCCTTTTCTCCATGTAGGCTGCATGCAGCCTACATGGAGAAAATGGCCTCCCCACAGACGCCTGACTGGTCGGTGTCCCCACCAATCACAATGCTGCAATTGCAGCGTTGTGATTGGCTTTGCGCGAACCCCCGCGGTCCCTCAGAATTGTCAGGTGGAGAAGTCTCACTTTTGACATCTGGATTTTGCGAATGTCGAGGCAGGTGCTTGAAATGCGAAGAATCTCGTGTAATGGACTTTCCAGGACGGTGAGCAATGTGTCACACCCCTTAATGGGTCAATGGGTCAGCATCAAAAGGAGCATCAGCCTTGCGTTTTCATTCTGTCTGACAAGGACTCGTTCTCCTTCTGTAAAGACACTGTTCCTCGCACATCAGTGTTTGTCTGCGTAGGTCTTCATTTTGTATTTGTGCCATGAATCTGTTTGACGAAGTTCATCATCGTCAATCACTCTTTTAGTGGTCCACTGTGGCAACTTGGTCTTCATGGCTCTCCCAAACATCAGGGTTGCAGAACTTTCACCTGTAGTTGAATGGGAAGTCAACCGGTATGCACGAAGAGCAGAAAGAAGAGCTGATTTGAGTTCAAGCTTTTACAGTGCAGCATGCTGAATGTTCTTTTTTAGTGTGCTCATAAAATGCTTAACAATGCTGTTTGCTTGTGGCCAAAGAGGTGTGCTTTCCTGATGCTTGTCATTTAAATAAGTAAGAAAGTCTTTATATTCTTGACTGTTGAAAGGTGGGCCATTGTCAAACTTCAGAATTGAAGGAACTCCCCATGTTGCAAAGTTACCTTCTAACCTCTTGATGAATTTTTCCTGAGTGATTGACGAGAGGTCTTCTACCAAGGGAAAACAAGAATACTCATCAATGACTACCATTTGATGATGTCCATTGTCAAGGGGTCCAAAGAAGTCAACAGCGATTCTTTCCCACACATGCTTTGGAAGGTCAGACATGTTCAATGGATGTTGAGTTGTTTTGGGAGATAAACAGTTGCACAAATGACAGGACTTTAATTCCCTTTCAACGCTTTCATCAAGATGAGGAAACCAAACTCAGTCGTAATTCCATGATGACCCTCATGTGCCACATCCCTCATTTGGCACTTCAATGACTTGCTTTCTCAGACTCTCCGGTATGACCATTCTCAAACGTCATAAGATGATAACTTCTTGGGTACCGGCAAGTTCATCTTTTACATTTTTGAATTTCTGATATTCATTGTCATTTGTTAGGATTTCCAGGATTGATGTGCAGTAATGCCTTTGAGTATTAGGATATCACTGTCTGTGCTTGTGGCAGCAATGATTCACTCCACTGATATAGCGGCAGGTGTACTGGACTTCACAATGAAGAGTTACTATGACACTGTACTGGCACGCTTGAAAAGTAGTCAGCAGGGTTTTGATCTTTCCCTTGTCTGTACACAATAGTGTAGTGATATTCCTGCAGTCGCAAACCCCACATCTCAATGCGAGGGGGCATCTTGGCTTTGGGATTGCCAAAGATGGTAAGCACTGCTTCCCACATAGAAACATGTGAAAATGTTCATAAGCCCACACCACAGCTAGGCTTTCTTTTTCCGGTTGTGAATAGGCACGTTCAGTTTGTGACAAACCTCTGCTAGCATAAGCCACAATATGCCTTCAAGCATTTGGATGTCAATTGTGTTGGGCAAGAATCGCACCCAACCCTACCCGGCTTGCATCCACAACACCTTCTGTATGTAGCTTTGGATCAAAGTAGGTCATTTCAGTGGTATTCTCAACTGCATGCTTGATTTTCTTGAAGCTTTGTTCACATTCATGTGACCATTGAAATGAAACATTTTGTTTCATTAAGTCTCCTAATGGGGCACTTACTGTGGCAAAATCACAGATGTACTTAGAACAGTAGCTGACCATGCCAAGAAACGAGCGTAACATGGTAACATCTTGGGGGGGACAGGTGGCTGACAAAACCTGTACTGTAGCCGGATCTGGAGCCGTACCCCCATCAGAGAAAATCTGGCCAAAGAATTGGAATTTTGTTTTGTGGAACTCACACTTCTCTACTTTCAAAGTGAGACTTGCATCAGCAAATAAACCTGCACACTTGTGTAAGAGCTTTATCATATTCCTTTTGTGCGACCCCAAAAACCAATATATCATCACTGTAGTTGAAAGCATGCGTGACAGGCTGTGTTATATGGCAAATGACATCTTGAAACAGTTCTGCAGCTGATAACACTCCGAAACGTAATCTTTTATATCTGAACATACCAATATGGGTAGAAAAGTTAGTAATGTACCTGCAATTTTCTTCTAGTTCCAATTGATGATATACTTTGTTCAGGTCAAGGCGAGAGAAGACTTTGGCACCATGCAGCTGTGTGATCATATCAGCAATGTGTGGACATGAATGTCGTTCTCTTTCAATTGCCTTGTTAGCTTAACGCATATCAACACAGATGCATACAGCTCCTTCACTGTCCTTTTTAGGCACTACCACTATGGGCGAAACCCATGGTGTTGGACCAGTAGATCGCTCAATAATATCATGCTTGAATAACGTCTTAAGTTCTTTTTCAACTGCTTCCTGTAAATGAAATGCAATTCGACAGTGTCTCTGAGCAACAGGACGAATGTCTTCATTAATATGCAGTTGCACTTTTTTTATTGTCTTAACCTTTCCTAAGATATGAAACAACGATGGAAACTGACTCACTATCTTGTAATTTACTGATATCAGTCCCATTTCAGCAGCAGTACTGAAACTGAGTAAACATGCACTTGCCGACGTACCTTGAAGTACATGAATTAGTGCTTGTAATCTCTTTTTTTGTGCTTTATGGTTGCGACAAATGAACCTTAACTTTTTAATGGCATAGTTGCAGCCCATGTATACACTTTAGTCTTCGATAGTGTTAGACGGGCAACTGGAGACAGTTCGCTATACGTCTCCGCTGGCATGATGCTTATTGACACACCACTGTCTATGACAAAAGGTATGGAACAGCCATTCTCCTTTAGTGTAAGCCTGGGCGGAGTTCGCAGAGTTCCGCTATGCGGAACTCCTCGAAGTGCAAACAAAACTCGGTCACGCTCCGCGGAGCTCCGCAAGCAGTGGAGTGCGTTAGATAAAAGCCTTTCACAGTGCCAGGTGCTTGTCCGCACTGTGCAATCATCACGAACGGCACCATGCACAGCGCAAGCGGGAGATGCTTAATTTCTGCCGCTCGAGTATACACAACCACTCGCAATGAGAATTCTGACTGCCCGCGTTGAGAAATCTCTCCGGGAGGTTGATTTTCCGCGCTCGCCACCTTGATGTTGATCGCGAACGAGGAAAAATCTCGCCGGGAGATGGTTTTTTCCGCGCTCAGCAACTTGACGTTGACCAACGCGAGCGAGGATTTTTTGGAACTCCGCGAGTTCTGCGTAACGCGGAGTGCAGAAAACTCCGCAAGCGGAGCGGAGTTCACCGCCCAGACTTAATTTAGTGTGATTTTAGGACAGTGTTGAAATGAATTTCATGACCTCACTTGTCGATCTTTCTGCAACTTGCACTCTTCCTTGCATGTGGTCAATCCGATATGCGCACGCGTCTCTTTAGTTGATATCGACATTGCACATCCATCTCCTTCACTGTCGCTTGTCAATGATGTTGAAAAACTTTTAGACAAAGATTTAGATGATGATCGACTTGTTTAGTTTCCATTTGGCACAACTGATGTGGCCACTTGGCCTTGTGGCCGTTGGTAAAACGTCACTTCTGGAACGTTCTTGAGTCCATTTTGTTTTCTCGACGTGACACACACTTTGTTTTTCCTTCGCTTTGCAAACCATCACAAAATGGTTCTCTTTCCCACAACCCTTGCATATTTGTCCAATGGCGGGACATTTACCTTCATGTGGAAAAGAAAATCAGCATCGGAAGCACAGTTTTTTTTTCTTTGGAGATAACACTTTGTGGCCCTCGACCTTGTGTCTCTGCTTACTTTTCATGTTCAGTGCTGACTCACTCTGGGCTACTACAGCCTTAATGTCATCAGCTTGTCGTTCTGCACATTCCTCGGCTCTTGCAGCTATGAGTACTTGCTCCAGACTAGGCGTTTCTCTCAGCGTTCGTCTGAATGAATAGGAAAGGCAACCATCTAAGACCCTGAGACATATGGCTTCTTCATCATTGAATTAATTGAACAATGTCTGATGAGCATATCAAGTCTTTCGACAAACTCATCGATTGTTTCACCAGCTTTCTACCTTTCTTGGTTGAAAATATATATTTTCGTGATGGACATTCGGCATTGGATTGAACTTGATATTTAGTGCCTCATCGATTTGAAGGTATGAGCCTTCATCAGGGTATGATATTTTCTTTATGATTTCCTTTACTGCTTCACCTCCAAGATTTGTGAGATATTTGATCATCTTTTTGTTATCCACTTCTTCCAATGCATCGATGAAATTATCAAAAGTTTTGATCCAAGCAGTCCATCTGGTGCCAATATTCTGCTTTTTGGAACAGAAGCAGTGGTTTCAGGAAGGCGGCGGCATCATAACCTGTGGAACTTTCTGCTGTTGTGAGTGATGCTGGCTGCCCACTTGGACCGGCACCTTCATCAGGCACTAGCCATGTGCTGACATTTGTGTTTGTCGCGGCCGATCTGATGTTGTGTGGTCATTGAAGCCTAGGTTCTTGACAACCTTTGAGTTTTGCAGAACGCACCCAGTGCCATCTGTGGTAATTGTTTTGAGGGCCAACAGCTCTGTAAGCACAACCTCTGTGCTTTCACTTGGGCCGCTTAACCCGCGTCTGAGGTCAAAAGGTCTCTCTTTACTCAGGTTCTGGTAAGTATAATTATACTCTCTGTATTTGTTAGAAATGGGGGTCTCTAGTTGGCAGAGGTAGGTACCTTTGTCCAAATAGGGACCCTTGCTTCTAGTCAGGGTAAGGGGGATACACACTTTAGATAACCCCTGCTCACCCCCTCGGTAGCTTGGCATGAGCAGACAGGATTATCCCAAAGGCAATGTGTAAAGTTTTTGTACCAACACTCACAGTAACACAGTGAAAACACACCAAATGGACACCACACCAGTTTAGAAAAATAAAGTATCTTTATCTAAACCAAACAAGACCAAAACGACAAAAATCCAACATACACAATTAAAAATATGACTTTATAAAGGTTATTGCAAAAATAAAGCTTGTAGAAAACAAATAGCTCAACCTGAGGCTATTGCGACATCGTGACCTCGATAAATCCAAAGTATGACGCCGACCGTGAGGAGCGCGGCATCGGGCACGGAGTCACACGGACCCCCAAACAAACAGTACCTTGGAAATGAAGTCTATGACGAGGCACGGCATTGTGGAGGTGAGGCGTCGGTGCAGAGGTCGAGGCCGGCTTCCTGGCTGCCACGGGGGAGGTGTTAGATCCCAAGCTTCATGCACTGTTAGTTGGAGCCTTTAGATACTATAGTGCCTGTTCTGCTGAAAGAGAGAGCTCTTTTAAGAGAGTCCCTTACCTGCACTGGGAGATGTGGAAGTTAAACACACTCCCTTCTCTTTAAATACCGGCCAATCAATGAGGTCATTGCTTGGCTTTCGGTTCCTGACCTGACTCCACGCCCCATTTCTCCCTTGATTCCTGACTACCCGCTTCTCAGATAGACGGAGTCCTGAAGTTCCGCACCATCGTCGTGAATTGAAGCTTACGACGCTACCCGCTCTGACTTGCAGATTTAGCGCCGAGCGGCCAATTCCTGACCTCTATAAACTCGCAGCCGCACTCTTTGATATTGCCTAGCGCGGCCGCGCTCTATCTCTCATCCTGCCCGGTCAGTGACCCTGAGTTTGCGAGGCTCCTTTGTCCCTTTCTCTCGGGGGCTCGCATTCCTCCACACGCTGCCTTTCCCGGTGAATATTCAAAAGACGAAAGAAGGTTAAGCGTTGCCGCTTTCATTATTGCTACTGATTTTCTCTTCCAAAGATACATTGTATCTAACCACACGCGCAGTGCGCGTTTTACTATTTTTTGTTTATTATTCACTAGCGCTGCGCATTTGACTTATCCACACTAACAGATTTCGTCAACACAGTCACTCTTCTATTTTTGGCTTTTCCTACCCCTCGAGAAATACGACTGTTTCCCAAGTCGCTCCCCTGACCGTATTGGAGTTCCTCCACTGTTCTTGAATCCTGCAACTGGTGCTAGTAAAGAAGTATTTACTTGCACGTGTTTTCTGCAGTTTGGATCCCCTACAAAACATCAAGAGATGTCCAGCCGGTAGGTGGTCACTTTGTTTCCGTAGAACAGGCACTGAGTAGGGTTCTGTAATCTTAGTGTTACCACTAGGGGGGAGGACTCGCTCTCTAATCGCTGTCTGTCTTCTTCACCCTTTAGGTTCCACTTTTCCTGTTTCCTGTTGTGCCCAAACCCTGTGTGAATCGGCTGGGGGAATAGATGGTGTTTGCTTCCTGGCATCTAGTCCCCACATCTCCTTGGGCCAGTTTCCCACTATGGGGGTATCAGTTTCTGCATAGGGGCACTGTCTTAGGGAGTGTGGGGAACTCCTCTTCGTTCCTGTGGATTGAGCCTTGCACCAGGTTAGTGGTATCGGCAACAGAAAGCCAAGCCCACGAGCTAACTCCACCCGAACAAAGATGAATGTGGAGGGAGCTAGTTCTTCCTTAGATGCCTCTCTCCATAGTCCTTCTATGGAAGAACTTGCAGCGGCCATAATGGATCTACAACACGAAGTCGGAAGACTTCGCGTAGAAAACCAGCGTCTCCATACCGAATTACTTCAAGCTAGACATCAGACTGCCCCTGAGGGTAGTGTAACAGAGACCGCGAGTAAAGATAAACGAACCTATATACAGCCGGCCCGTTTTACTGCTCCCACTTCCACGATGAGTGCAGTTCCCCCGGGCCCTGAAAGTCCTCAATCTGTTCAGGTAACGGTTCATACACATAATCCAGTTCCGTTGGCTGTGCCTGAACGATTCCATGGGGATAGTTCGAAGTTTAGTGTATTTATAAACCAATGTCATCTTCATTTCTTGTGCAAGGCCTCGTCGTTTCCTGATGACGCGGCTAAAGTGGCTTTTGTGATTTCCAATTTAGGGGGTAATGCTGCCAAATGGGCTGTTCCCTTAGTCGAAAACGATGACCCTCTCCTGTATAATTTTGTCCTGTTCAAAGAAAAGATGTGCAGCTTGTTTGCTAAACATACATTTGTTCAAGCTAGCGATAATGAGCTGTTGAACCTAAAACAAGGGTCCAAAGACCTTCTTACGTACCTCACTGAATTTAATAGATTGGTAATAGAGACGCATTGGCCTGAAGAGAAGAGGACATCTTTGTTCTATAAAGGATTAAATGATGACCTAAAAGACTTACTTTCTCATATAGTAGACCCTCCTGAGGACTGTAATGCCTTTGTAGATCTTGTCGTAAAGCTAGATCACCGACTAAACGAAAGGAAAGGAGAAAAATCACGTAGTGGTATGGCGCGATTTTTAGTGGTTCGTGGGGATAAGAAGGAGAGTAAGGAAAGCAAAGATACCAGCGAACCTATGCAGATAGGTGGGATGAGAGCCCCTTGTCCTTTGAGGAAAGAGACAAACGCAGAAAAAACAACCTCTGTCTCTATTGTGGGAAAAGTGGGCATTATGCTAGAGCATGTCCCGTAAAACCTAATACCCCTCCCAGGACAGTAGCGGGGAGTCACGGTTATACCTCGCTATCGGAAAACCAGAGAACTTGAAGAATGATGAGACCACTTCTTCAAGTTGTTGGCCCCTTCAGGTCTCCCAAAACATAGCAAGTATAACTGCTCCAGTAGCCAGACATTTTACCCTATCCGTTACCTTGATTGTCTCTGCTCAACGTAGAAAAGCTTTATCAATACTCCTGGATTCTGGAGCAACGGGTAATTTTCTAGACATACAACTAGCTAATACTTTAGGGATCCCTTTCATACCTAAGTCCAAACCAGAGCCGGTGAGGGCAGTGGACGGGACTGAATTGTCCTCTGGTCTAATAACTTACCACACTCCTGAGCTAACCATGGTCTGCAGTAACGGACATTCAGAAACGCTTGTCTTTGATTTGATCGACACACCTAATTTTGGTGCTATCCTTGGAATACCCTGGTTACAGGTTCATAACCCTCATATCGATTGGAATTCGCGTAAAGTCACACTGAAATCTCCTCATTGTCTATTGCAGTGTTATAGGGAAGCCAAGGAGTGGGAAAGAACGTTGTGTTGTGCAATTGATACAGTAGAAGGCACACTCCAAGTCCCTTACGTCTATAAAGAGTATACGGAAGTGTTCGACGAGGTCAGAGCCACCGCTCTACCTCCTCACAGGAGTTATGATTGTCGCATCGATTTAATTCCAGGGGCAGAGCTGCCGGTGAGCAGAGTTTACGCCCTGACCGAACCCGAGACAGAATACTTACAAAAGTATATAAACGATATGTTGGAGAAAGGGTTTATCAGACATTCTACTTCACCTGTATCTTCACCCATCTTCTTCATACCGAAGCGGGAAGGAGGATTACGCGCAAGTCTGGACTATCGTGCATTGAATAAGGTCACTATTAAGAACAAGTATCCCCTTCCTCTTATTTCAGTCCTGTTAGATCAAGTACGCGGGGCCAAAATCTTCACTAAACTAGACCTCAGAGGGGCCTACCATTTAATAAGAGTAAAAAAGGGAGACGAATGGAAAACCGCCTTCCGGACTAAGTTCGGATTGTATGAATACTGTGTCATGCCATTCGGTCTCTGTAATGCCCCTGCTGCTTTCCAGTTTTTTATCAATGAGATCTTACGAGAATATCTTGACTTATTTGTGATTGTCTACATAGACGATATTCTGATTTTCTCACACTCCGAACAAGAACATGTTGATCATGTCAAGAAAATATTGAAAAAACTACAAGACAATCAGCTGTTTGCTAAATTGGACAAGAGTACTTTCCACACTAGTAAGGTGGAATTCCTGGGATTTGTCATCTCCTCTGAGGGTATCCACATGGACCCCAAGAAAATCGAAGCCTTGGTACAGTGGCCCAGCCCTAGCTGTGTAAAAGAGGTGCAGTCCTTTTTAGGTTTCGCCAACTTTTACAGGCGATTCATTGATCATTTCTCAGACCTTATTGCTCCTATTACGCGGTTGCTCCGCAAAGGAGTTGTTTTTGAGTGGTCCCCAGGAGCTGAACAGTCCTTCTCACAACTAAAGAACAGGTTTACCACAGCACCCATCATCCGACATGCAGATAACACTCAACCATACTATGTAGAAGCGGATGCCTCACAATATGCCGTAGGGGGGGTTTTATCTCAGCGCAATCCAGCTACTGGCTGTTTACATCCAGTAGCATACTTTTCTAAAACGCTTCTACCGGCAGAACAAAATTACACGATCAGAGAACGAGAACTCCTCGCTATAAAACTCGCCTTCCAGGAGTGGAGGCATTATCTCTTAGGATCCTCTCACACTATTACCATTTATACAGACCATAAGAATCTACAGTTCTTTAAATCCGCAAAGGCTCTGACCCCCGTCAGATGAGATGGGTCTTGTTTTTAGTGAATTCGATTTCATCATTACCTATCGACCCGGCTCCCAACAGGGTAAAGCTGATGCTCTATCCAGGCTGGGACCGGAAAAGAGAACTCGATCAGATGAATACCCTCCCGTCATACCCTATCATAAGATTATAGGGGTAGGAGACATAGGGAATGAACCGCCTCCCTTTTAGACCAATTGACAAAGGCTTGTTCCATTCTTTCTCCCCTTGACTGGTTAAAAGACCCCAGAATAGTATCCGTGATGGATTATACTATCATGACAGTAGACTGTATTTGCCTCAGGTCGGCCTTCAACAACAAATGATCAGATGGTGTCATAACACCTCATTAGCTGGGCACCCAGGTGGGGAAAAGACTGTGCAAACATGTCAAAGATGGTTTTGGTGGGGAGGGATGAATAAAGACATTCTGGCTTACGTTAAATCTTGTCCTGTTTGTGCCAGACAGAAGTCCTTACACATTGCTCCTGCAGGTTTGCTACAGCCTACTGCAGTTCCTTCCATCCCATGGCATTCAGTCAGTATGGACTTCATGACCGACCTCCCTCAGAAGCAAGGTTTCACTACCATATTAGTGGTGGTAGACATGTTCACTAAAATGGCCCACTTTGTCCCTTTAAAGAAGTTCCCTTCGTCCAAAGAATTAGTGCAGGTTTTCATTGACCATATTATTCGCTTACATGGCATACCCTCTGTAATCATAACAGACAGAGGAACTCAATTCATTTCCCGATTTTGGCAAGGTACGTGTACCACGCTGGGGATAGATCATAGGCTGTCTACTGCTTATCACCCGCAAACAGATGGACAAACTGAAAGGACCAATCAGACATTGGAACAATATTTACGCTGTTTGTTATCAACCATCACTTCTGATTGGGTGCAAGCGCTGCCTTTAGCGGAATTCGCATACAATAACACCACCCATGCCTCCACTGGGGTCTCTCCCTTTTTCTTTTCTTATGCTCAACACCCAAGGTTCTTGCCCTTTCCCTTACCTTCCCACTTAGCTGAGATTCCTGCTGTCCAAACCCATCATGCTGTCCTCTTAGACATTTGGGAAAAGGCCAAACATGAATTACAGAAGGCTAAAGAAGCCATGAAGCAGCAAGCTGATAAACACCGGAGTTCTGCCCCTATATATGAAGTAGGAGACAAGGTTTGGCTAGCCACCAAGCATCTACGATTAGAGGGACCCCGAAAATTACAGCCCCGCTACATAGGGCCTTATGCTATAACCAAGGTTATTACACCCGTCACCCTGAAATTGGAGTTACCGGTGGAAATGCGTGTCCATCCTGTGTTCCACACCTCTCTTCTTAAGAAGTACATTCCTTCCCTAGACCCTGAAGTCCCTCCTCCGCCTGTCCCAGTGGGAGGAGAAATGGAATACGAAATAAAACGCATCTTGGATTCTCGTAGATACAAGGGAAGGCTACAGTATCTAATAGATTGGGTGGGGTATGCCCCAGAAGACAGATCCTGGGAACCTGCTGAAAACGTACATGCCCCTGTCTTTGTCCGTAGATTCCATGCCCTACATCCTTCAAAACCCCGTCCTGTGAATAGGCCTTTGGGTGGGCGAACTGTTAGATCCCAAGCTTCATGCACTGTTAGTTGGAGCCTTTAGATACTATAGTGCCTGTTCTGCTGAAAGAGAGAGCTCTTTTAAGAGAGTCCCTTACCTGCACTGGGAGATGTGGAAGTTAAACACACTCCCTTCTCTTTAAATACCGGCCAATCAATGAGGTCATTGCTTGGCTTTCGGTTCCTGACCTGACTCCACGCCCCATTTCTCCCTTGATTCCTGACTACCCGCTTCTCAGATAGACGGAGTCCTGAAGTTCCGCACCATCGTCGTGAATTGAAGCTTACGACGCTACCCGCTCTGACTTGCAGATTTAGCGCCGAGCGGCCAATTCCTGACCTCTATAAACTCGCAGCCGCACTCTTTGATATTGCCTAGCGCGGCCGCGCTCTATCTCTCATCCTGCCCGGTCAGTGACCCTGAGTTTGCGAGGCTCCTTTGTCCCTTTCTCTCGGGGCTCGCATTCCTCCACACGCTGCCTTTCCCGGTGAATATTCAAAAGACGAAAGAAGGTTAAGCGTTGCCGCTTTCATTATTGCTACTGATTTTCTCTTCCAAAGATACATTGTATCTAACCACACGCGCAGTGCGCGTTTTACTATTTTTTGTTTATTATTCACTAGCGCTGCGCATTTGACTTATCCACACTAACGGATTTCGTCAACACAGTCACTCTTCTATTTTTGGCTTTTCCTACCCCTCGAGAAATACGACTGTTTCCCAAGTCGCTCCCCTGACCGTATTGGAGTTCCTCCACTGTTCTTGAATCCTGCAACTGGTGCTAGTAAAGAAGTATTTACTTGCACGTGTTTTCTGCAGTTTGGATCCCCTACAAAACATCAAGAGATGTCCAGCCGGTAGGTGGTCACTTTGTTTCCGTAGAACAGACACTGAGTAGGGTTCTGTAATCTTAGTGTTACCACTAGGGGGGGAGGACTCGCTCTCTAATCGCTGTCTGTCTTCTTCACCCTTTAGGTTCCACTTTTCCTGTTTCCTGTTGTGCCCAAACCCTGTGTGAATCGGCTGGGGGAATAGATGGTGTTTGCTTCCTGGCATCTAGTCCCCACATCTCCTTGGGCCAGTTTCCCACTATGGGGGTATCAGTTTCTGCATAGGGGCACTGTCTTAGGGAGTGTGGGGAACTCCTCTTCGTTCCTGTGGATTGAGCCTTGCACCAGGTTAGTGGTATCGGCAACAGGAAGCGAGGCGTCGTGTCCGCGAGGAGACAACGTGTCGAGTCCAGGATAGGGGAAGACGGTTGCGTTGGCGGTGAGGCGTCGGTTCCGGTGATGATGTGAAGTCGGCGAGTTCGTGGAATCACCCTCTGCAGTTATTGGCGCCGCAATAACAGGATGCAGGTGCTGGCGATGACGGAGTCGGTGCGAGAGCTGTCGTCGGGCACAGCCGATAACTGCAGGCGTCGGCGGGCGTCGAAGGGTGTCGGAACTGCGGTGCAGGCCGGGCGGTGCATCATTCACTTCACGAGCGGTGCCCCGGGCCTCGGTGCAGGTCGCAGCGTCACAGCAACGTCGCTGACGGCGTCGGAAACAGGTTTTCTTGCTTCTCTTAGGTTTCCTCCAGCTCCCAACAGCAGGAAAAAACTCCAGAGGCCCATAACTGGAATAGGCACCAGTACATGTCCTACCTTTCACATACACTGCACCCTGCCCAGGGGGGTACCTTGAGCCTATTATAGGGGTGCCTTACATGTAAGAAAAGGGAAGGTTAGGGCCTGGCAAGTGGGTGCACTTGCCAGGTCGACATGGCAGGTTAACCCTGCACACAGACACTGCAGTGGCAGATCTGAGATACCTTTTCAGGGCTACTCATGTGGGTGGCACAATCAGTGCTGCAGGCCCACTAGTAGCATTTGATTTACAGGCCCTGGCACACTCAGTGCACTTTACTAGGGGCTTATCAGTAAATCGAATATGCCAATCATGGATAACCAATCATGTTCACAATTTACACAGAGAGTATATGCACTTTAGCACTGACCAGCAGTGGTAAAGTGCCCAGAGTCCTAAAACCAACAACAACAGGTCAGGAAAACATAGGGGGAAGAAGCAAAAAGTTTGGGGATAACCCTGCAAAAAGGGCCAAGTCCAACAGTATTTGACTGTTCTTTCTTTTAGGGCTTCTTTGTACCTGATTTTCGCTGCCTTTAGCATTTCTCGTTCTGTATGGCTTAGGGCTCTGTGTTGTGTTGTGGCGCAGTACCTCTTTCACAGCCTCACCAGCAGGTTCCTGGACGATAATATGCAAATGTCTCTGTAAGGCTTTCGTTTTCTTTGAAAGCTTTGTACTGGTTGGAGTGGTGCTTTGACTCCACATATGCCAACCATCAAGCTTCACTTTGACTGAGGTGCGTGTGGCACACATGAGCAGTTTGCTGGACCATGTCAAACTCTCTGGGTGAGCACTGTCGGTTCTTCAGGTTACATATACCCTATCTCATCGCCAGTTGTAGGGTCCTCCCAAGCCTCAGAGCATGTAAATGATTACGCCACATACAGAACCTGGTATTACACATCTTTATTCCTCAGCAAGTAACTGTTAACTGAACATTCTACATCATGAATTCTATCAACCACACCCAAGAACTTACATCACTGTACTACAGAGTCCATCAGGAACCAAAAGGGTCCCGTCATCTCTAACTCATGAGACCCTACAACGTAGAAGTCTGAGGAGAACATTGACACCTTCAGGCATTGGTGTGACCTTGTCAGTCCTTGGATAGGTGGTGGCCAAGCACAGAGATATCAAGAGAATGCTGAACCAGGCTCTATCATGATTGGAATCGGGGAGAAGGTAGATAGAACATCATCCCAGACTCACAACTAACTTCCGTTTGTGAAGAAAGAGCCACAGGACGCATGAACAATCTATTTGAAAATCCTTTTCTTTTATAAGTAGCATCTAAGTACTGCTGATTTACCAGTGTGTACTAGGAAATACCACAAATCTCACAAATAGTATTACTTTTGAATATTTAACCATTTTCTTTTAATGCAGGATTCTTTCCTTATTATCCTATCTCTCTGTGGCTTTCTCTCTTTCTCTCTATCGTTCTCTGTCTATGTTTCCCTCATTTTCTCTCACACTCAGTTTTTATCTCTCCCTACTCCTGCTCAGTAGTCATGAATCAGTCTCGTTCATTGGTTGTCTAGCTTACCAGTGTTGACCTGGTAAGACATGGCACAGGACATTGATTGGATGTTACTATTCACAGGCCAGACTAGTAACTGAAATATCACCAAATTGAGAAATCCTGAAACACTGTAAGCACAGAGGCCGTGTTTGTGGAGCTGCTATCCATCAAGCTCCAATAGGACATGGATCATCAATGGTTACAGTTCACAGAAGAGCAGCTTGTCACTAGACACTTTTATCATGTTTAAAGCATACAGAGTAATTTTGTGTGGGAAAATCTGATTACAACTCAAATAGGTAAGGTAAATATGTACTTCTGAACCGCCCCTCTGGTTTGATGTCACCAGTAATACCTGCCTCAAGTGGCTTCACTTACAGTTGGCAGTGGCACTCTTGGTCGTGGTAATCAACATGGCAATCTCAGAAAAGGTGATGAGGGCTGAAAAGGCCTATTCTCCCTTGCTTTTCTGAATGATTTATTTTATTTTATGTTATCTTATGATATGTTATGTTACGCTATATGTTATTTCTACAGATATTTGTAGAGGGTGGTATTGCCATTAGTATGGGAACCTTCATGCCAGTGGGGTTAGTATTCTGCTTATATTTTGTTGCATGTGTGTTTTATTATAGCCTTAGAGTCTGCCGTAGCAGGCTCTACTGGCCATTAAAGGCACGCTCCAGCGTTCAGCGAGGACCTTTAACAAGGGAGTGGGACTTTAATGGCCGGTAGAGCCCACCGTGGAGAGTTCTAAGGCTATTAGAACATTCCGCCCCTAGAAGGCAGAATGTTCTAATTTGTAAAACAAAGGCCTCACAAAGCCCAAGGGCCGTTGGAAATGTTGATGCTCCGGGCTTCTACCAGCCCTAAGAAGCCCAGAGCACTCTATTGTCTTCAATAGAGCGGTCAACATTCCAATGTTCTGATAGTTAGTGAATTTTGTTGTGATTAGCCAAAGTAGTGGCAGCGCGTACCTGCATGATTGCCAGCTCTGGGGAAAGCATTGTTTTTAAATCGCTTGTGAAACTTGTACCGCTTTTAACTTGGGGAATTATCTTTTAATCTGGGGGGATAACGGACAGCTTGAACCTACCTTACACTTTGCTTTTTGCACAACCGGTCCCCAGTCCGCCACAGCTGATCGCTGATTGAAGCGGAGGGACACTGCTCCTCCTCCTACCTTCCCTCACTTCTGGGGCTGACTCCTTTTAATCAGGGGCTTGACAGAACGCGCGCTAGTAGTGGCAGCGCGTACCTGCATGATTGCCAGCTCTGGGGAAAGCATTGTTTTTAAATCGCTTGTGAAACTTGTACCGCTTTTAACTTGGGGAATTATCTTTTAATCTGGGGGGATAACGGACAGCTTGAACCTACCTTGCACTTTGCTTTTTGCACAACCGGTCCCCGGTCCGCCACAGCTGATCGCTGATTGAAGCGGAGGGACACGGCTCCTCCTCCTACCTTCCCTCACTTCCGGGGCTGACTCCTTTTAATCAGGGGCTTGACAGAACGCGCGCTAGTAGTGGCAGCGCGTACCTGCATGATTGCCAGCTCTGGGGAAAGCATTGTTTTTAAATCGCTTGTGAAACTTGTACCGCTTTTAACTTGGGGAATTATCTTTTAATCTGGGGGATAACGGACAGCTTGAACCTACCTTGCACTTTGCTTTTGCACAACCGGTCCCCGGTCCGCCACAGCTGATCGCTGATTGAAGCGGAGGGACACGGCTCCTCCTCCTACCTTCCCTCACTTCCGGGGCTGACTCCTTTTAATCAGGGGCTTGACAGAACGCGCGCTAGTAGTGGCAGCGCGTACCTGCATGATTGCCAGCTCTGGGGAAAGCATTGTTTTTAAATCGCTTGTGAAACTTGTACCGCTTTTAACTTGGGGAATTATCTTTTAATCTGGGGGGATAACGGACAGCTTGAACCTACCTTGCACTTTGCTTTTTGCACAACCGGTCCCCGGTCCGCCACAGCTGATCGCTGATTGAAGCGGAGGGACATGGCTCCTCCTCCTACCTTCCCTCACTTCCGGGGCTGACTCCTCTTAACTAGGATGCCTGACCGGACGCAAAGCGGACGCGCGCAGCGGGCGCGCGCAGCGGGCGCGCCTAAGGCAAGCCCGTCTGCACCCGTTCGCGTCCGGCCGGGGCCAGGGGTCATAACCCCTGCTCCTCGCCCTTCTCAGCGGATGCAGTATGAGGCAGAAGAATTACGCAGTCTAGCAGGCCCGATAAGAGAAGTATGCAAACACTCCATCTTACCCGCTAGCGACCCTCTCAAATGCTCCCACTGCAGACTTCATCTGATAATAGATTCTCGCTCCCATCCTATTAAACCTAGGAAATATAAAATGTTCCTACTAAACTGCAGATCACTGCCCAAACATACGGTAGAAATCTCCATCCTTCTTGAAGAAGAAAGGCCAGAGGTATTGTTTCTCACTGAAACATGGCTTACCTCTAGCTCTGACCCCGACCTCGTTCTAGCTCTCCCTCTTGGCTATTCCATACAGAGGTCGGACCGACCCACAGGGAAAGGGGGCGGGATAGCCATTATCTATAAACATGGCTTGACCTGTCGGATGACTGGCAGCCCAGTGCCAGACTGTGAGAACGCTGTCTTCTCTATCGAATTTTCTCCAGCTCTCACTTTCTCTGGTATATTAATTTATCGGCCCCCGGGTTCTTCAGTGGAATTCTGTAATTCTTTACCCGACCTGGCAGCAAACCTGGCAAGCACATTGGCCAACTTTACTCTATTGGGGGACTTTAACCTCCATTTTGATGACCCTCTACAGATGTCGGCAACCGAACTTACTGAGGATCTAGCAGCCTTTCAACTCACACAAAAAGTTAGTGAGCCCACCCACATAAGGGGGCATCTATTAGATCCTATCTTCTCAAATACGGAGGACCTAAAAGGAGAGAAACCTACCCCGTCCCATGGTCAGATCACTTCCTTATACCTTTTACCTGGGCACCGCCCCACATATGACACCCATCTACTCTAAAGCACGTGACTGGTCCAAATTGTCAATTGAACACTGGACCACAATATTAGAAGAAACCAAACCGGTGTCTTCCTCAGATGTTATTGTGGCCAATGACAATTTCAACAACTGGCTTAAAAAATCACTAGATGCGCTTATTCCGAAAATAGGAAGTAACCGGAAGCCATAGTACTCCGCCAAACTTCGGGGCCTAAGACAAAATTGCAAAAAGCTTGAGAGAGATTGGAGGAAAAATTTCTCGACTGACAGGAAATTAAAATATAGAGAAAGCATTAATGTATACAAAGCCGAAATCAAAGTAGCCCAGGCAGCCTACTACGAAAATAAAATCTTATCAGCAACTAACTCTGCCCGTGAGATTTTTGGTATCGCCAAAACTCTCTCTAGAGTTCCCCCCCCACCAGTTATCCCTGATCTCTCAGGTGCACGGTGTAACAACTTAGCGGAGTTTTTCTCCAATAAAATTGAAACTATTTTTACCTCATTTCCCCCTTTTAAAGACTGTACTTTGTTTATCAATCCTGTAGTAACCAGCCCTCTTTGGCCACTATTCCGGTGATGGAAATGCCTGTGTTAGAAAGTCTCCTGACTCAGGTAAAAAGTGGATCACCCAAAGATCCTGCCCCTCTAAAGATACTGAGGCAGGTGGCAGGCGTTGTTTCCCCTGTAATCTTAGAATTGATTAACACCTCATTCTCCTCTGGAGTGGACCCTCCCCCAAGGAAAGGAAGCTATGGTAAAGGCACTTTTTAAAAAACCCAGCCTTGATTCTTCCATTTTGGGAAACTACCGCCCCATATCTCTGCTTCCAGGGGTCAGCAAATTTGCTGAAAAATATTTTAATTCAATATTATCCTCATTTCTAGAGACTCACAAGCTTCTCCATCGGTCTCAGACAGGCTTCCGTCCCCTCCAGGGAACAGAAACAGCCTTGCTCTCAGTAGTGGAAGAGTCAAGAAAAATAGTGGACTCCGGAGGTACCGCTGTGGTCCTTCTTCTTGACCTCAGCGCGGCCTTTGACACAGTAAACCATCGCATCTTGGTCCACAGACTCAGAAAACTGGGTGTTACTGGAATCGCACTGTCATGGTTACAGTCCTTCCTGAGCAACAGATCCTTTCAGGTTTTTGACAATGAGGTGAACTCTAAGCAGATGCCCCTCTGTTGTGGAGTACCTCAGGGATCTTCCCTGAGTCCCACCTTATTTAATGTCTACACTTGCTCCCTTGCAGAGGTGGTATTACCTTTTGGAGTACACATAGTCACTTATGCAGATGATACGCAACTTGTGATTGGGCTCAACAAAGCCGAAAGCTCCCCTCCCAGTCTGCGTCCATGCTTGGAAGAAATTGCCAACTGGATGAACGAGTCCTTCCTGAAACTGAATGGGGAAAAAAGCGAAGTTATGATCCTGGGCAATAGTTCTCCCCTTGATCTAAAAGCAATCTGGCCGTCCTCTCTCGGCCTAGCCCCCACCCCTAAGACCCAGTTAAAAAGCCTGGGTGTCTGGATTGACCAAGACCTCACATTTAAGACACAAGCACGGATGACGGCAGCCACGTGCTATGGTATCCTGAAAATGATTCGGAAGGTACTTCCCCTTCTTCCTTTCCAAGCAAGGAAAATTATGGTCCAGGCCCTTATCTTGTCCCGGCTGGACTACGCGAACGCCCTTTATTTGGGTGCCCCTGCTGCTACCCTCTCCAAACTACAGACAATACAAAACTGGGCTTCAAGACTTCTACTAGGCATTCCTAAACATCACTCAGCCAAACCTGCCTTGAGATCACTCCATTGGCTACCAGTCCGGGAGAGAGTCAATTTTAAAGCTCTATGTATTACCCACAAGTCTCTAGCTGGAACAGGCCCCTCCATTCTTCAGAGCACCATCCAGCCCTACCGGCCCAACAGAAGCCTTCGCTCTAAGACTATGAATCTTGTCATCGTCCCTAGGATCAGGAAAGCCAGAAGCGGGGGTCGGCAATTTTCTTTTAATGCGGCTAGACTCTGGAACTCCCTTCCTCCCCAACTACGTGTAGAATCCAACCACTTAGCCTTTCGCAAATTGTTAAAAACCTCGCTTTTCCCCTAACTGGCGAAACTCACCACTACTGCTGCTACCAGCGCTGGGATGCCTCCGGGTAGCCATGCGCTATATAAATGTTATTTCAATTCAATTCAATTCAATTCAAAGCTCTTTACCAATTCAGGTATGCGCCTTGTGGAAGGATGAGTATGTGCATTGCCGGGCTTGAAGTGTCTGAGGCAATCGAGAGCATGGTATATTTTTAGCATCCACATTATCCCTTCAAAGGAGATTAGGTAAGAGTTTTTGGGTGGATATTGGTTTAGTACGTTTTGTGTTATTGACTGGTATATTGTTTAGTGAAGAGTAGAGTGTTGTTGTGTACTCAGGTCCAACTTTATGTTGCCTCTGAGGTGTCTTGCAGATGTGTGTTGCGATTGTGATTAGTTATTATCATGGTCTGCTCTGTTGTGATGTCACTGTTGCCCTGGTTACATCATTATCACTACCACCTAATTCATGCTTCCAGTCACTCCAGATACAAACTGCTGGTCCCACAGATGCCTCCAGCTGTGAAGGAACACTTAGGGGTCGATTCCGATCTCGGTCGGAGGCGCACCCAATACCATTCGGTCGGGAAAAAAGCCATGCGAAAGCCTGTTTCCCGACCGAACCGTACTGCGGGTCCGGCCGAGCGAGTACGATGCGAGTCGCCGACCGACTCGTCCGGGCGACCCGACCGCTCCGACCGACTCGTACCCGGACCGTACCGCTCCGACCGACTCGGTCGGACCCGATTCGCACCGCGCAATGGAGACGTTTTCCGGCCGGGTAAGTACGATGCGCACCTCGACCGCTCCGACCGACTCGCGCCGTCCGACTCGAACTCGCTGTCGGAGCCGTACTTTGGGAGTCCGTGTCGGACCCCTGTACGCGTCACCCGTGCGAGGCGCACACAGGGGGACCCATGGGTCCCCCTACCTGTGCGTGTACGCCGCGCAGCGCTCGCGGCGTACTCGCTGTAGGGGCGCCCTTGTCCGCCTCGCACCCATTGAGGCAATGGGAGCCCGCGTACGCGTTGTACGACCGGCTCCCATTGAGTTCAATGGGAGTCCGACCGACTCGTGTCCGATAACATACGGACGCATCGGACTCGTTCGGTCGGACTGCACGGGTCCGATTCGGTCGGAAATCTCTCCGGGTCCGGCTCGGTCGGGGAAATTTCCGGCCCGACTCGGAATCGACCCCCAAGTGTCTATTCAATCTTGTCTTGCATTCATTATTTATTAGCACACCAAAACATATTTTCTGAAATTTTTAGAGCATACTTTTTTCATGTACTGTTTTTGTACAGAGATTTACCTGATTGTTCATTCTACTTCCTTGCTATAATGTCATGCATAGTCTGTCTGAAATGCTAAGAGTCAACTTTTTGTGATGCTCATATATTGGTGTAATAAAGTTGATTTGACTTAAAAGCCATTTGGCAGAATGTGAATACATAATAGAAAATCTCACAAAATTTCATTGTATGGCAGCTTTTAAGTAATAGCTTCCTTTGGAACATTTCACTTATCATAATGCATAAAGAACAGTTTTACCGATCTTTACAAGACATTATTAAACTTGGATAGGGTATTTAATTAACGATTCATACGGATAGCTAATACAAAGGATGCAAATGTGAATGCCTATAATGTAATCTAAAAGGGAAGGGATCTTAAACAATAGATCTCAATTAATGTGTTAAAAGGAGGGTATTTGGACACGCATTCAGAGGCTCCAGAAAGAGTTTTTTTACCACCGAATGCTAATGTGGCTCTAAAGAACAATTTTATGTCAAGTCTAATCTCATACTGATTTAGAGCAAGAGGATGGATACATCCCACAGGCAATGTCTAATATGGCTACCTCAATTCTTGTCATCGCTGTCTTTTTTTATTTGATATCTACTAAATCTTCACGGACCAGGGTTGCTCCCAGACATGCTCTTGCATGCATATATCAGACAAGAAATATACTTGGTGAGGTAGCTCAAATAAGCCATTTTTATCAGTATGTTCCCGCACTGCGGATAACTTGTTATCCATAGGATTTCGTAAGTATTAGGAAAAAGTGTACAGTCCAGGGAGCTCATGAATTTCAAAATGATCTCTATTGCAGCCCTGGAACTGAGCAGGCACTTTCTTTCGAGACCACAGCATACTGCAAGAGTCCCTCCCCTGCAGTGCTCCTCCTCAAAAAGTTAAAGGATGTAACAAAACAGTAATATGCAGTCAGTGATTCAATCAAAATGCTGTATGCAGAATAGTTAGCAGAAATGAATTAGGACATTTTTGAGCGTGGTTCAAACAAAAATTAGGTGAAATACATGGTATACTTTTTTTTGTTTTAAAGAATTTGGTGACTAAATATTTGTTGTAGACGATAAGTAAGTAGGCACTGTGTTGCTTGTGAGGTCAAGGGAGTTCTTTATGAGAACTTTAGTGAGCTGCAGCATTTGAAGTTTAATTGGATACATAATCATTACAAGTGGCCCAGTTAATTGCGATATGTGTGGTAACTCCTCATACCACATATATCACAATTAGATGTTTTGTGGCTGACACCACACTTCCACAGTTTTCCACCAATAAAGTGTGGCAAGTCACACCTGATGAAATGTATTTGGGGGAAAATGCTTCATAATTACCAGGACATGGAGATTTTGGTACGTTAAGCAATCATTTACCACTGTCAATGGTGTTAAAATAGCGTTGTTCCAACTTTTCAGCCACGTAAGGCACCATTCAGTCAAAAAACGGTTGCAGCAATAGTGGGCCGTATACTGACAAAGTGAGCACTTTGAGTGCTAAGTTTAGATTTAGGGGCATATTTATAAGCCCCTATCGCCACCACAATATCACTTTTAAAGATATTGTGGTGACAATACGGGCTTCGCGTTATTTACAAGGCAGTGTTAAGCCGCTTAGCATGGCTTAATGCTGCCTTGTAAATAAGGCACCCATTCACGCTATACATAGCGCTAAAGGGGAGGGCAATGGGTGTTGCTGTGGGCGTTCCACCGCAACACCCATTAATTTTTACGCTGCCCCATATTTACAAGGGTGGTGTAAATATGGGGCAGCGCCAAAATTAAGACCAGGGGAAACCTGGTCTTACCCTGGCGAAACGAGGAGAAATGTTTAATTTCTCCTCATTTTTGCTGTTTCCATGTGTACTGTTGTGCAGCACACCTGGAAACAGCAAAGCGCCTTTCATTGTTTATGTGCAGGAAGGTGTCCCTTCCTGCACATAAACATTCATTAAAAGAAAATGACGTTTTGCAACTTCTATGTGTGCTGCATTAAGCAGCACACATAGAAGTTACAAATTGCCATTTCAGATTGTTTATGTGCAGGAAGGGAGACCTTCCTGCACATATACAATCAATCCCTTCGACGCAGGCACCCTTGCACTTTGGTGCGAGGGTGCCTACGTTGGCGAAGGCAGCTAAATTCAGTGCCAGTGCACTAGGAAACGCAGGGCTGCACCATATCCTTGTAAATATGGTGCAGCCCTGCGTTTCTAAAGTGACGGAGCGTGTCCTTAGCCTTCTTGGCTTAACGACACGCTTCGCCACTATCCTTGTGAATATGCCCCTAGGTGAAGAGCAAGAAAAGAGCCATATTACCACCTTAGAAAGTGGTATATAGTTGCTTGTCACTGGAACTTTCAAGGCATGTGCTGCTTTTGGCTGAAGTATAGCAACCTTTATTGATATATCTAAAGTAAACAATTGAACATTCCGCAATAACATACATATATCAAAATAACAATACATTTAAAACATAACAGGGAACTTCACAACAAATAGTCAAAACAGAGCGCAACACAAGAACATAACACAGCTGCAGCAGAAAAAAAACAACACACTCATCAACACCACAACAAAATACCACACAACAAATATACACAAATGTTCGTGACATACATTACCACCCCCAGGATCCTGTTTTCATAGTAGGGTAGTAAAAGGTGCTTGAGCAAGCACTACCTCAACTTACCACCAATGACATGAAATAACACCGGTCAAAACTGTTTTGTGATGTGGCCCCCTGACTCTTTCCCACAATCTTTTGAGTTCTTTTGTGTCTCTGCTTTCTCCCAATCTCATTATTTTAATTTCCCTCTTCTTCCTCCTTATTTCTCCCTTTCTGCATCTCTTTCTGAAGGTCAAAGTCTGATGAGAAAAAATAAGTCCTTGCCCCCAAAAATATTGTTTGATGTCCACCACCCACAACCACCAGCACAACTTAAGCACTGCTTTAAGGAAAATAATGCTGTGTGTAGGAAAAATATGTGCTTTACAAGAAAAGTTGTATGAAGTGTCTAGAAGTTTATTTCAAGCCAGGCTACTGTTGAGCTGTCGGCTGTGAATGCTGTGTCTGCCTAAAGTGAACGTTTTGTGAAAGCCCAAAACTCTCTGAATTTCCAAAGTCTTTCACCTTGGAAAAAGTTTACCAGTGCATTATCACTTCTGACACCCCTAAGATTACGATTTATTTCAATGTTATTTTTAAACATTTTTCATTCTATGCTATTCCAAGTGAGACGTCTCAGCAGTATGAGAAATGAATTTTTACATTTTTGACACTGACCTCGGGGAACCATCATAATTCCTAAAGAATTATGTGTATTTTGAAAAATGTAGCCTCCATCTGAGAGGTATCTACAGACTGAGGACATCTTAACAATATAAGTAATAGTCGACCAAAATTGTCTATTATAGAAAGATTTTAGAGGAGGCTATTACAATCTAAGGGTCAATATATTGCATTGTTTACCTCTTCCACTTGAGAATTAACGGCCTTATTTAGCGTTTAGAGGACAAGATATTCCATCAAAAACATGGTTATGGACAGGTTCCATCTTCCATATTATAAGTGCACTCTAATATGGTGGATGAAACATTTGCCACATTTTGACTGAGTACTCTGTCCGCCAAACTCTAATTAAGGCCCTAAGCCACTAATGAAATTGCAAAAATCAAGCCCATATGAGTTAGATTTCATAGATGCCACCCGTATCATCAGAGGTCTTCAATCTCCAATAAATCTTCTGTTCTAAAACTCAGTTAAAGAAGGACCTTTTACCTTAAAGTTGATTAGAAATAAGGTAGATTTAATTGATGCAAAGTCCACTAGTAATCTCTGTACAAGGTGTACTAATTCACTCCCAGTAGACTATGTTATTGTTAGGTTATGTCTTTTATTCAGAAATGTTTTAATTTGTAGAATGTATGGTTACAAATGTCTAGTCATGTGTCTTCTTGCTAGAGTAGTGTGCTTAGTCTTGCCTCAGACCCCACTAAGATAGGAGGGTGTCTTTCAGAAAGATTTTAAGACACACTGGGCAAAACGGTCACGCAGGAGTGATAAGTTAACTTAAAGGTGGCACGAGAAAGACTAGACACTTTGAAAAGATGTATCACCTTTGATTGAACGTCTGTGTTCTGTGATAGCTTGAAAAACCCCAGTGGCGGCTCATCCGTTAAGGCGGAAGAGCTTCACCCAACAGCTTTGAAGCAGTAAAAGAAAGGAAAAATTAAATGATAATAACTTGTTGTTATTATCATTTTATTGTGTCCTGCTGCAGCAGCTTGGCGATCGGTGGGGCTGCTCTGCTCACAGAGCACAGCAGGGGGTGGAGTCGTGGGCACACTGAATTACGCATGACGGTTTGGCTGGCCCCAGAGGGCTGGCCAAACAATCATGCGCACTTAGCATGTTTAGCATGTTCTCCACCTAGGCTGCATTACAGCCTGGGTGGAGGACATGCCCAGGCCCCCAGTCCCCTTCTGAGAACTATGGCACTCACCAATCACAAAGCTGCATTGCAGCGTTGTGATTGGCTTAGGGGAGCCAATCAAAACGCTGCATTGTGATTGGCTCGGGGGAGCCTGGATGTGCTTCCTGTTCTGCGACTTTGGCCTGGCGTGGAGGAGAGACGACATGGGAGAGACACGGCAGGAGGTAAGTTTATTTTTCTTTTTTTTATAGACCCCCTTACCACCCCAACCCCTCTCCCCGCCCGCCCCGCCACCCCACCATCCCTGAGCTGTGCCGGCCGCCATTGAAAAACCCAATAAAAATATATTTAACCAAAAAAAATAGAAAAGGTGCATGACAAGCTGGACACTGCCACAACATCAGAGAAGCTATCACTTTGGAAAAGTACAAATAGTAGGGGTGCCAAATACCAAGGCTGCGTAATCCTCCACCTCATGCCTCTTTAATTCTCTACCCCACACTTTCTGCCTCTTTATCTCACTCTTGCATGTTCTTTTTCATCCCTGCTTTCTCTCTTTGTCAATTTTTTCCCCTCTTTCTCTTCCTGATTTCCTTCTTTTGTGTTTTTCTTTCTCTGGATTAAAGTTTGATAGGGAAAAATAAGTGCCAGTCCCCAAAGATGAGTGCTGGTGGGTCCATGTGGTTCGTATGAAGAAAGAAGACTCCAGGTTGGTAGGTGAGCACTTAGCCTGACCACCCATACAGAGGCCGATAGGACAGCAGGCAGCCTGGTCTTTGATTTGGCCGAGGTTAGGCACGGATTGGCCCAGTGTAACAGTGCTAAGGCTTCAGGACCAGACAGGGTCCCAATAGATTGCTTTTTGGAACTCCCAGACCTTTGGGCCCCATTACTAACTAACATCTTTAATGCTATTGGTAAGTTGGGTCCACCAGAGTAATGGGCAAAAACTATAATAATCCCTATGTATAAGAAGGGTGATAAGGCCCTACTGAGCAATTATAGACCCATCTCCTTGCTGGATAGCACAGCTAAATTAATGGTCCAGCTTTTATTGAATAGGTTAGAGGAGTGGGTAGAAGAGAGTGATGCCCTTATTAAGACACAATACAGTTTCAAAAAGGGAAAGGGACAGTTGACAAATGCCTTAATCTGAGCATGATAATAGCTTAGTATACAGGAGCAAAAAAAGGCTAAATTTATATGGCCTTTATGGACCTCTTGGCGGCCTTCGACTGTTCCCATTCAAAGTTATGGCAAATAAAGGAAGATATGGGTATAGATACAGTTATTATTGACTTCATCCGAAAGATCTACTCTCAGGCCACAGTAACAGTGAAGCTGTATTTAATGTCCCCCCAAAATCCCCAACTCATTTACTCTTATCTAGCCATTGTGTCTAATACTCAGCATAGGTTTATTTTAACAAGGTTTTGTTTAAATTATATCCCCTTGATGTTGATCTATCCTAGTAACGCATTTTCTGTAGACGATTTGACTTTATGTCCTTGCGATGGAAGGTCCTTACAGACAGATTTGCATATTTATTTTTTTGTTCTCTCTATACTTCCCAGAGGAAGAGTTCTATAGTTCCCATTTTACATAAGTTTAATTTTAGAAATTGCAGACCTGCATTTTACTTTTTCCATATGTTGGGTGACCCTTTGGTGTGTTACTCACTGGTGTCATTCCTTTGGGCTGCATTGAAGAAAAGGCGAGCTGAGACACTTAATGAAATCTGGTCTTAGAGGTTGTTCTATTCTTTTTTTTAAGATATGCTAATTATGTCATTTTAATGATTGGTTTTAGGGATGAGATCGTTTTTTAATAATGTAAGATGATTTTTAAAGACATTTATTGCCAGTTTTTATTGTTGGGTGATACATGTTATTGTATCTGAGTTTTAATATGAATGTTCTTGTAACTGTACTTTATATGCTATGAAATATAGCAAAATAAAGGAAATTGACTGACTCCAGGTGAATCAGTCTCCGGGGCTACTTAATATTTCTTCCAAGGTGTTGTACCTGCAATGATATATAACACCATGGATTCCATACCTCTATCTGGGATGTGCCTCTTGCCTGCATGCAGCTGGGAATTCAAGCCATCTTTCTCCCAGGACCCCCAGTTTATAGAACTCTCAGATTATGTCATCCAGACCTTCTGGAGAGCAGAGGAGGTACAAGCTTCTCTCCCGTGCTCTGTTCTCCAAATACATTAACTTTTTTTCCCACACATATTTTCTGGATCATGGTTGCATCCTTGACAAGAGACTGCAACTCATTTATCCAACAGACTTGTGCCAATATAAAGGTTCGCATTTATTTGTAATTTTGGACCTGAGAGAACCCAGCTACATTAATAAATGGCATCTACATGGTTCCATGCAGTAAGGTAAAACCTTGCCACCGGGATGACCGCCATTGTATCAAAGGAGCAATACAAGATTACCGAATCAACAATAGCCATTGTATAAAGGGTGTCTTGGGACTGGGAAGACTCTTAGTCCATCAGTAATGCACATTCTATCATGAGTGTTGTGGGGTACAGTAGACTCCCACCACATAAATAATTGACATTGTACATAGAGGTCCTTGTGGTGCAGTAGCACCTCACTTAATCAATAATATGGCTTGTGGCAAGGATGCCTTGGTGTACAATCAATGCCTATTCTATTAGACCAACAATGTTGCCTTGGGATAAAGAAGAAACATACTATATTAAAGGGCATTCTAGAAAGCGTGCATTGGGGTGCAATAGAGCTTTACTGCATCAGCAATAAGCATTGTAAACAGGGTTTCATGAGACAGAGCAAAACCATCTACACTGGGTAAAGTAAAAACCACCTATATTGGGCATTGTTCAAAGGGTACATTGTGGTACAGTAGAGATATGCTGTGTCAATAAGTGACAACGTCAAAAACATTTTGTCTTGTAGTAGAGTAAAACCCAAACAAAGAAGGTATGAGATGCAGGACAAGTATTTTTACTAACAGTCATGAATGATCAATTAGGTTTGAGCTCTAAAATGGGATAAGCCTGAAATTATATGGCCTCTCCAAATAGATGGCATACTTTCTCATTGGGACATGCTCCTCGTCGGGTGGGGGTGCAATACCCGACGGGCATCCTTTTGGAGCTCTTTACAGAGATCTTTCGATTTCCCAAAATATTTTATTGGTTGTTTTCAGAAAATCAAACACAGAATAAGACACATACCATAAGGACATAATACAGTTGAGGTGATAATATGACGATCTATACATTGTATTACGAGTTACATATCATACATTAAGTTAGCGTAGCCGTAGGGCTATATGATCCACCTTAGATAAACCTCTGTCCTACAATAAAGTAAAGTAAAATACAAAATATATCCTGTGAAGGAGAAAGAAAAAGAATACCATAACACCGAGAATGCAATTACAGGTATGCATCTATTGGGCTGAAATGTACAATGACAGTATTTGCCTACTAGTATAGTGTAGCGATCTTGTGTAAGAGCCACCCCTTTATGGCGGTTTATGTGAATTGAAGTATAGGTCAAGGCTGTCCCACATGTGTCTGATGGGGGGTTTCCATGGTGAGTTCTGGAGAGCAGTGTTGTCAGCACCCCTTAGGTTAGAGACCCAGTTTAACCAGCCCTTGTAGGACGCTTTTCGCATGTCTTTCCAGTTAATCAGTACGGTCTTAACCGCTGCTGTCAGAAGTAGGTCTAGAAGTGCCCTATCTTTTGTCGTTCAGTGAGTCTACCTTGAGGAAACCAAATGTCAGTGTAGATAGTTCCCTTTTGAGCGAGCATGAGAATAGTTTAGAGATAAAGTTAAAAACACTGTCCCAAAAAGGTTCTACACATTTGCAAAATAGTAAGAGATGGGCTAGGTCACCTATCTCCTCCTTGCAATTCCAGCAATTAGGATCTTCACGAATCTTGTGTGAATGTAAACGGGCTGGTGTCCAGTATGCCTTATTTAGGAGCCAGAATTTTGTCTGTGAAAGGGCAGGTGAAATTTTGTTCCTCGAGACAGAGCTCCATGTTTTGGACCAGTCATTTTCTGTTATCAAGGAAGAGGAGTGTGATTCCCAAAATGATATGAGCTTCTTATTGAGGGCAGTTTGTTTGGGGCGGATTAATTTGTAGATACAAGAGACCTGGTGTCCTGATCTATTTATCCTCGACATGTATTGTGGTAGGGAAGGGGGTAAGGACTGTAGTTTGGCTTTAGTAAGTGCTGCCTTTATTTTTAAGAAGTTGTAAAACTCCAGGGGGTCCAGTTTGTATTTAGTCTGTATTTCTTTGAAAGTTAAGGGGTATGCTGTGTCGGACAGTTGGTATGGGAAAGAGATACCACTATCGATCCAGGGCTTATAATGTAGTGAGTTCCCTTTATATACAATATTATGGTTGTCCCAAAGGGATTAGAGATTAGATCGACGGATGCTAGTTTCCAGTTTTTTATCCACTTTTAATAGCGCAGACCTTGTGTTTTTAAATATGGGTTTTGAACAACTGCCTTTGGTAAAATTTGAGGTAAGAAGGGCTGCTGGGGCAAGGTTATTAAGTAATGATTTTTCAATTATTAGCCAGACTGGGGTGTACTCCTCCGGAGGTACGAGCCAATATGATCCCTGTTTAGCTAGGAATGCTGTTTGGTAAAGTTTAAAGTCCGCTAGGTTGACTCCCCGGATTTATCTAATCTGAGTTTTTCAGGCCAATTCTAGCCCTTTTCACTTGCCATAAAAATTTGAGATTAGGATATCCAACTTGCGGTGGAAGTCTTCTGACAGTATGAGGGGGAGCATGGTGATTAAATAGTTCACTAATGGCGTGATCATCATCTTGATGGTCTCAATCCTGCCCCACCATGTGATGAATCTTGGGGACCATGCTTCGAGGAGGTCTTTGATTTTCCCAAGGGTGTTAGATTCATTTAGTTGCAGTGACTCTAAAATATTGCTGCCGAATTCTATCCCCAGATATTTGATAAATCCCGGTTGCCAGGCAAGGCCCGAGTCTCCCAGTACCTCCCGGGTGCAGTGGATGTTCAAGGGCTTAACTCGGATTTGTCTCGTTTTAACTTGTAACCGGAATGGGTTGAATAAGTTTCTATTGTACGCATCAGGGCCTTAATGGAAGAGGACGGGTCCTCCGTGACTATGAGAATATCATCCGCATACACGGCTAATTTTACCTGAGACTCCCCGAATTTTACTCCTTTGATGTCGTTGTTACGCTTAATATCTTGAATTAGTGGCTCCAGTGCTAGGAGAAACAGGGCTGGGGAGAGAGGGCAACCCTGCCTTGTTCCTTGCTCCAGTGTGAAGACATCCGATAGGGTACCATTGATCGCTATGCGGGCTGTAGGATCTGAATACATAGCCATAACCATGTTTATGTATGAACTACCTAGGTTGAAGGACATCATGCAGTGTCTCAAGAATGACCACGACACCCTGTCAAACGCTTTTCTGCGTCCAGGGTGATGGCTATGGATGGGTCAGGCTTTATCTTCGCCTGCTCAAGTATGTGACATAGTAGCCGCGTATTGTCATTAGACATTCGATATTTGAGGAAGCCAACTCTGGGAATTGCTAATTAATTTAGAGAGCACCTCATTCAGTCTCATGGCTAGTATCTTTGCATATACTTTGCAGTCTACGTTGATCAATGAAATTGGCCTATAATTTTTTGGCAAGAGAGGGTCCTTCCCTTCCTTAGCTATGACGATAATGTTGGCTTCACTCATTGATTTCGCTGTGTGTCCCTCTCTGGCTATGGCATGGAATACTTTTAATAATGTTGGTTGAAGGGATCCACCGAATGTCTTGTAGAAGGAAGCGGAGAAGCCGTCTGGGCCCGGGGCTTTGTTACTTTTAAGAGATTTAATAGAGGTAGCTAGTTCTTTTTCAGAGATGGGTTTCCCTAGCGTAGCGTTTTCTGTTTCTGATAGTCTCGGTAGGTTTAGCGAGTCTAAGTATCTGGTGCATTCTTCCGAATGTATTGTTTGATTACTTTTATATAGGTTCTCATAGAAAGATTGGAAGGCTCGCAGGATCTCTTTTTGTTTTGTTTGGATATTATTATTGGAATCCTTTATCGAGGAGATAGTGAACTGTCTCTGCTTATGTTTGAGGTAGGAGGCTAGTAATTTGCCCGCTCTGTTCCCCTCGCAGAGCTTGAGTGAATTGAATTTGTTGAGCCACACTCCCGCTCTCTTACTTACAATTTTGTTATATTGATATTTTTTCTTAACTAGTTGATCTAAGATATCCTTGCTATCTAACGCCTCGGCGTGTGAGGATTCTAGGAGTTTAATTTCTTTTTCCAGTGTAGCTAGTTCTAAATTTAGATTTGTATTTATTTTCACCTTAATACCAATGATGACCCCCCTGATAGTCGCCTTTAGCGCGTCCCACAATGTGAAGATGTCTGTGTCTGGTAGATCGTTATGCTTGATGTAGTCCTGAATAGCAGTTTCAATCTTTTCTTTGTCTACTGGGTTAGAGAGTACCTCATCGTTAAACCGCCATCTTTTCGGAGGGAGTACGGAGTGGGTACCTGCAAGTTTGGTGTTAATGCAGGAATGATCTGATACTAGTTTAGGGGCTATATCCATTTGGTCTATAAGGTGTGTATATGCACCTGAGATTAAAATGTAGTCGATCCTGGTATAGGAATTGTGCGTGGCTGACTAGAATGTATAGTCCCTTGTGTCTGGGTCCTGAAGGCGCCATGTGTCCTTCAGATTGAACTTTGAACAGAGTTTATGGAGCACCTCGTGTGAACGTGTGGTCTGGTACCTACATTTTGATTGGCGGTCAATAAGGGGGTCTAAAGGTAGGTTAAAATCACTGCCTACTATGATGAGATCCTCTTGGGGAAAGCCCCCAATTGTAGATGAGATCTTTTCCCAGAAGTTGGGCTCATCGGAGTTAGGGCCATATACGTTGAGAACATGGATTGAGTCATCCCCTTTTTTCAAGTGTGTGACTAACATCCTCCCTTCGTTATCATGTGTGTGTGAAACAGTGGTGATGTTGGATTTTCTGGCTATAAGGGTAATGACTCCTTTTTTTCTTGTGGTCCGTGAGGTGCGCAGGAGATATGGGATATCCAGTTGTGCTTAATAAAACCAGCATCCTCCTCTGAAAGTTTCGTTTCTTGAAGGAGTATGATGTCTCCTTTGGTTTTTGCTAGATAGTCGAAGATTTTCCTACGCTTAACTGGATGGTTAAGTCCCTTCACATTCAGGGAGACTATATTTAGGTCTTCTGCAATAACTTTAGCTTGAGACATCAGGCAAACTCGTGAGTCGTTATATGAGTCAAACAGTCTGTGGAGTCTATTGAATAGTTGTATATCACAGCCCTCGAAATCTACATGTTGGTATTTTAGAATACTATTGAGGGTCAACTGATAAGGCTGTCTTAATTTATTGTCCATAAGGGCCCTGTCGCTAAACATGTATCGGAAGTAGAGCATACCTTAAACAATTAACACCTACATACAACAAAAGGAAAACAACCACAAATATTTTAACCCTCAGTCCCTCCTCCCCCCACCCCACCCTCCCCCCTTTTCCTGAGAAAATCGGATGCAGGAGCTGCGACGGCAGGTCCGTCTACCGGCAACTAGGAGGGTGTTGAATTGGATCTAGTTTCATCTGGAAAAACTCAGATTGAAGTAACTCTAAATCATTACCAGTACAGTAATGGAGAATTTGACTAAGTGTAAACACCATAAGTAGCATTACCGCCAATGGTATGTATTGTTAGTTATATATCTTGTTAACATGTTAACCAGCGAAACACGGGTGAGACAGCGAGAATGGGCTACGTTTCTGTCTCATAATTCAAAGTGTCTGAATCTAGAATTATTGTGTGTTATAACATATAACCTTGCATAGAACCTATTATTAGAACCTTGCATCAAAGATTGTGTCTGTTTAACTGTTTTGCTGCAGCGAGCAATTACGACTAAGGATTGTACAAGTACAAAAACATTAAAGGAATAAGACAGTCACATTCAATCAAAGGATATCAAGGCTTCCGTTTGTTCGAGGCCCCTGTGGAGAGATCCATTTCTTGTATTGGAGCTGCTTCTAAGTGTTTCATTAGATCTTTGGGGTTAGTGAAGAAGTACGGTTTGCCGTTTTCAAAGATTCTGAATTTGGTTGGGCCTGCGAATGAGAATTGAATGTTCTTATCTCTCAGTTTGTCTCTCAGCATAAGGAACCCCTTTCTTGTATCTACCGTCTCCTTGGAGTAGTCCTGTGTGAAGTTAATTCGATGGCCTTCCCAAGATACTTGGTGGTTTTTCCTGGCGAAGGTTAGGATGGCTTCCGTATGTTGGTGGCGTAACGGCTTACATATTATTGGGCGAGTTCCTTTCCTGTTTGAGGAGTTGAACGTTGGAATCCTATGCGCTCTGTCCATTTCCAAGCCATGATGAAATTTTATTCCAGTGATCATGGGTATCCAGGATTCCAAAAATGCCACACATGATCCCGCCGCATCCTCTGAGCCCTCCGGGATACCGAAGATATGTATGTTTCCCCTTCTATTTCGGTCTTCCAACTCAGCTGCGTGCCTTTTAAGTTCGCTTGTGGCTTCTCGGAGGTGTTTTATTTCTTTGCTTGTTTGGGTTGACACATCTTCAACGTAGCTTATTCTTTGCTCTGCGTCAGTAATTTTTTAGTTCATTGTATTCATGTCCACCCAGATGGCGGTGAGCTCCAGCTGCATAGAATCAGTATTTTGTTTCGTAGATTTTGCTAGATCGTGTACTTCGGCTAATTTCTTTAGTATCATGTCCATTGTGCTATTTAGATCCGATTTGACTTTGATTGGAGAGTCTGAGATGGTGGGTTCTGCTTTTGACTTTTTAAATGAAGCTCTGGATTCTTTGTCTGCCATCTTGACGTAGACACTTGTCGAACCTAGTTGAAGGGGTTGAAATGCGCCGAGGTGAAATTATTTGTCAGACCGGGGTCTGTATCCCGTATCCACCTGAAGATAGCGGCAGTATTGGTGGTCGAGGTTGAGGTGTTACAGGCCTACATGGGTAGATGACACCGATATGGCGCTGATATGTATTGAGTTTGAGGTTGTCTCAGAGTTTAGTCTCCTTGTTGTGCTAGTTGTGATAGTAAAGCAGACGGACGTTCATCGGGCATTCACCGGGTTCAGGCACAGCTCGGGCTCTGTTCCTTCGTTTGGCTGACTGGCGGTTCTATTGTTATAACAGGGATTGTTTGCAAGATTGTTCAGTTTATTCAGTATTCAGTCCGTAGAGGGATCTCAGACGGCCAGCCCGCGTCGGCCGGCGTCTACACAGTGTCAGTGCGACGGCCGGCTTTGGTGCACGCGACGGCTTGCAGTGGATTTGGTGCACTCTACCTCGGCTTGCAGTGGCTTGCAGTGGCTTTGGTGCACTCTACCTTCCCCCCTCGCCGTCAGCCTCAGGTTGGAAGATTTCCGCAAAAGTTTCCGCTAAAGATTCCGCAGAAATACAGCTCTCTGGTGGTCGTTGCGATGGCAGTGAAGCAGGTGCGAAGGCTCGAGGTGGCTCAGACAGTGGGTTTCAGCGTGCAGAGGTTTTTGGCGCACAGAGGTTTTTGGCGCGCAGAGGTTTTTTCAGTGCCCAATATGCAGTGACCAATATGCAGACCACAGGAGCTGGCTGTTGCACGCGTTTATTTAGTGTACCTTCACTATTGGTTCTCAGAAGGTCTTAGCGGAGGCAGCGCAGAGGTAGGGCGAGGTAGTGCGAAGGTCCTCAGCGGTTTTGGTGCGCGCAGTGGCTTTGGTGCACTAATTTGATGCCTGTTGTGCACAGTTCACTATTCAGCCCTCAACGGTTCTCAAAAGCCCTCAAAAGCCCACAGGGGGCGGTTCCGGCGTGTGTCTGTATGCGATTCAGACCTTTGAATGGCAATGCAGAGGCAGCATGATGTACAGAGTGGCTTTGGTGCGCGCTACTTCTCCCTTCTTCACCCTCGGTCTCTCGGACATTAGGCCGCCATTTTGGGTCCAGGCTACGTTGATGTAAGCTTACGGTATTATCCTTAGCTTCAGGAGATGCGGGATAGCGGTGAATGGCGGTGGAAGTTAGTATTTGTGCACATGTATGCGCAGGGCAGGGCAATGCTGGCAAAGCTGGGATCTCTTGTTTTAGTGGCGATGCGGGGATGAGATAGCGCTGATCACGGCCGTCAGGGTAGCCATTGCAGGGTCAGGCAGACCGTACGCCAGCTCTAATTAAAGTGGTTCTCCCCGTTTCAAAGAGGTTGTATCGCTAGTAAAAACCACCCACCTTCATGGCTCAGGGAATTCTTCAAGGCGAGGTAGTGTATCAGCATAGCCTCTGTTTATATCCACTTCGTGTCTCGCACGGTCGTCTCGGCCATAGCCGCCATTTTGTGGAGCTCGAGTCGGACGGGTCTCGCTCACATCACCTTGGTTTTGCTGATCAGCTGAGCGTTTGGTGCGAGATCCTCCCGTCACAACTTGTGCTGCATCTATTTATGAGCAGAAAACTGGCGTCCTCTTTAAATTCCGCTCACTATTTCTCCAGAAAGGCACCTGAATCGCTCCTCCGATTGCCGAGCAACAGAATTAGGCAGCCATTACCGCTGTCGTCCAAGCCACGCCCCCTTTACAGAGATGTTTTATCCCAAAGTTCAAACAAACCATTATGGCTTCTTGAACTCCTCCATCTGAGGACTACCTTTTTTTTGTTTTGAGAAAAAGTGGTGGAAAATTGGGTACAAATGAGAAAAGGAATTACCAAAATTGCCTATGAAATGTTTAATAACCAGGTATTTAAACATTATTAAGAAACCATACTAGTTTGTTTGAACTTTGGGATGAAAGCTCTTAATAAAGAGCTCTGAAAGGTTGCCCGTCAGGTATTGCAGCCCCCACCCGATGAGGGGCAGATCCCAATGATGAAGTATGCCACCTCAGTGGGTGAGAGACCCCATATCCTAATTGGATAGGCCTTATAATTTCATGCTCATCCTATTTTGGAGACTAAAAATCATTGGTTGGCCATTCCAAACTGTGACTACAAACACTTGTCTGGAACGTCATACCTTGTTTATTTGCTTCATGAATTGAAGGTCGTATGACGGACCGACCAACCTCTCTTCCCGTCTTTATACGTACAGTAAAACCCTCCAACATCCTCAATAGTCATTGTGGAACGTGTGCCCAGCAGCCGCGGTCCGTGCAGGTAACAGCGGTGGGGCGGTGGGGCCGCGTAAGGGGGGATTTCGAGGGACGATGCTGAGGGAAAATTAAATAAATAATTAATTTTCCCTCAGCATCGTCCCTCGAAATCCCCCCTTACCCGGCCCCACCGCCCCACTGCTGTTACATGCACGGACCGCGGCTGGTGCCCAGTAGAACCCTACTACATCATTATTGAGGATTCTCTTAAGGGTGTCTTGAAGTACAGTTAATGCTTATTATATCAGTAAAGGGCCTTGTATGGAGGGTGCTTTGAGGTACAATAGAACACTACTACATTGTTATTGAGGATTACGTTATGAGTTTCTTGAGGAACAGTTGATGCTTACAATGTTAATAATGGGCATTGCACAAAGGGCATCACCACGTGCAGTAGAAACTTTCTACATAAAAAATGAGGATTGAGTTATGGGTGCCCAAACCTAGTTGATAGTTAGCACATGAACTATGGGTATTGTATAAAAAGTGTGTTGGGGTACTGTAGCATGCTGCTACATCAATAATGAGCTTTGTAGAAAGAGTAGAAGCCTACTACATTAGTAGTGAGCATTGTGAATAAATGGTGACCTGTGGTACCGCAGAACTCCAAGTCCTCAAATATGGGTCTTGAATAAATTATGTTATTTAGTACAATTAAAGACTATTATTTTAACATGGGACCATGTGGAAATCGACAAAGGGGTTTATATAGTCCCAGGCAAAATGTCAGTGACTACATTGTAATTTGCATAATTCCCAGCATTTTTCCTTACCCTTTTTATGTGAAATGACACTATGCTGGCACATGGCGTAATTGGGGTGGCTTGGGTAAAAACTCCTGTCTCGGAAGCACCAGTCAAAACACGAGCGAACATTTCCCGTAATTACCCAAATAGGCGAATTCTGCACACACCCTACTGTGCCATTAATTGGCATTGTAAAAAACAGGATGTCTTGGGTTATTGTGTAACCTTACTATTCCCATGATTGGGACTGAAAAAAGACAACTAATTTGACATGGAACACCTCTCAGCAGTACAAGTGGGCCTTGTATTAAGCAATGACTCGTGGTAAAATATGGTTCGCCAAATCAAGAATGACTCCTACCCGGCAACAGTAACGACGCACAACTTTAGATAATAACAGCCAGACCTAACGAGACCCTACTCGCGTGAAGCACTAGAACGCTGCACTCGTTGTCCTGAAGGTTTACGGCCTCCATAAACACGTGAGAAACAGAACCGTCCACGCAGTGCTCCACAAATGCTTTATTGCCGACCTGCCCTTGCCTGTGTTCTTTTCTGAGAGCGTTTCTCGCAGGCGCTCCTGTAAATGTCTTCTCAGGGCTTTGACAAACATCCCTGCGGGGGCAGCGAGCGGCATTTTAACTGCGAGATGTAGACCGAAAAGCTGTGAACCAGCGCGCGATGCCAGAGGACGTGCCGAGGAGGATCAATTTGTCAATGAGATTGTAATTACTACTGATTCTATTCATAGTAACAACAACAACGGGCAAAGCACGCAGTCCCTTGTGGTAACGGAGTCGGCAGCTCGGAGCTGGGAGCTCAGCTCTGAGAAGCACGCTGCTAGCCGCATGAAGGTCTCGGGCGTTACATCAGAGCAGGGGGGTACATGTTTTATGAGCAATAATCAGTGCCGCTGTAATTATGACAGGAGAGGAGCAAATTATGCGGCGGAGTTTGACTACATTATGCGGCAAGAATTGGCAAATGATGCGGCATAGTGTGCCATATTTTGTGATAGTGTTACCTCATTATTTTTTTTAATTTTTACACGTTAACACTATCTGGGCAAAGGTTCAACTTATTAATACTACTTTATCACCCAAACTCTGTATTAAGCAACAGAAAGGTGACTAGTCAACCTTTGCAAAGGGCCCTCCACTGCTGGTGGCGAGGTGTTGCTGCATTTTTAGTAACTTTTGATCTGTTTGAAATTTTTGTTGTTGTTGTTAAAATCAGTAGATTGTGCTTCAGCAGATGATGGATTATGTGGCAATTGTGGCAAATCTATAATTATGCGGAAAATGGCACAGCTGCAAAATCGCATAACTCCAGTGGCCCTGGCAATAATGCAGGCAGGGCACAATGCCAGCCTGTGTGTGGTGGTCTTCATTCTTCTCCTTGTCTTTATATTAACAAGCTTCCCTGTATAAATGTCATAAATACGTTTACAATGTAAAATCTTGTAAAGAGGCATTCTAAAGATTCACTTGTTGCTTCCCGTGATGCTGTCTGGGTTTATCAGCATTTCGCTGCTAAGGCTGCTTCCTGCTGCTTGCCTTAGGAAGAAGAGACATTAATGTCAGTGCTTTCCTCTGGCGGTAGAGGCAGACCTCCCTGTGTCACTCTGTGCTTTGTTTAAAGGTCTTTTTTCTCCTGGCAGTAAAATTACATTGTTAGAACTTGGAGCAGGATTCTGTGCTACTTACTCTATTGGAGGACAGAGATGAGACAATCACTGCCTTCTACAGACCTGCCAACTTCCTAAATAAAGTCACCATGTGAGATGAGAGAACCAGGAGGGGGCGGGGCCTAAGGAGGGGGCAGGACCTTAAGTCCATTACCTCAGGAGCTCTGAAAGTGCTTTTGGGGAGGTCTGTCTCTCAAAGAAGGGGGCGGGGTTTGGGCAGGTCACTGCCTGTGAGCCACTGTGACCCCCCCCTAAAAAACTACAATCTGCGGGTCAATGGCTGCCGATGATATCCTGGGGAGGTTGTAAAGCATTGATGGACATCAGCTGCACTAAGCTTTGCACAAAATGTGAGTCGGATACACTCGCTGCAGGAGTTTCCAACTCACATGGTCTGCCACCTCCGGGACTGTGTGAAAGGAGCCGAAATTGTGTGACACTGCTCCTACATAGTAGCAGCTGGTGTCCGATAAAAATGGTGGTGCAGATCGGGGGCAGTAACAAACAAAAAAAAAAGAAACAAAACAAGCATTGGCATAGCCAATAGGTCTCGCCTTTGGGGCCTTATAAGTGTTTAGCCAGAGGTATTGACTTTGCCAATGTCTTCAAGCTGTGCTGTAGAGAAGTGTGGCTGCTGTGCGGCATGCTGAAAAGTTATAATAAAAAAGTGTCAGAAGCATTTTTGTTACTTTATATATGACCAAGAAGGCATTATGTAAAACTGAACGACCATATTAAAAAAGTATTTACAATAATATTTTCCTCAGTTTTCTTTTGTTCTTGCAATGCTGGCAACTTGTTTCTGCCTATTGCAATGGTTGTTTGTTAAAGCTTTTTTTTGAGGGGGCATAAACAATCGGAGGGTGAAGGTTGGGAACTAGTACCTGTATTATAACACTAGCAGCGGCCAGACGCTAGGGAGAATCAACAGATGCCAGATTCCGAGAGCAGGCTGAGGTGGTGCTGAGTGATGCTGAGGTGGTAGTGGTGGTGGTGGTGACTGTTGCGGAGACGATGCTGACGTGATGCTGAATGATACTCAGGTGTTGCTGAGTGATACTGCTGTGGTGCTGAGTGATGCTGTGGTGGTGCTGAGTGATATTGTCTTGGCGCTGAGTGATGCTGTGGTGGTGCTGAGTGATATTGTCTTGGCGCTGAGTGATGCTGTGGCGGCGCTGAGTGATGCTGTGGCGGCGCTGAGTGATGCTGTGGCGACGCTGAGTGATGCTGTGGCGGCCCTGAGTGATGCTGTGGCGGCCCTGAGTGATGCTGTGGCGACCCTGAGTGATGCTGTGGCGGCCCTGAGTGATGCTGTGGTGGCCCTGAGTGATGCTGTGGTGGTGGTGCTGAGCGATGCTGTGGTGGCGCTGAGCGATGCTGTGGTGGTGCTGAGTCATCCTGTGGTGGTGCTGAGTCATCCTGTGGTGATGCTGAGTGATGCAGTGTTGGCCCTGAGTGATGATGTGGTGTCGCTGAGTAAAGCTATGGTGGTGCTGAGTGATGCTGTGGTGGCGCGGAGTGATGTTGTGGTGGCGCTGAGTGATGCTGTTGTGGCGCTAAGTGATGCTGTGGTTGTGCTGAGTAATGCTGTGGTTGTGCTGAGTGATGCTGTGGTTGTGCTGAGTGATGCTGTGGTTGTGCTGAGTGATGCTGTGATGGCGTTGAGTGATGCTGTGATGGCGTTGAGTGATGCTGTGATGGCGTTGAGAGATGTTGTGTTGGTGCTGAGTGATGCTGTGCTGGCTCTGATTGATGCTGTGCTGGCTCTGATTGATGCTGTAGTTGCGCTGAGTGATGCTGTGGTGTTGCCGAGTGAGAGATAGAGTGAAGATATAATGCCCAATTAGATAGGGTGGTGAGAGAGAAAGAGAGAGAAAGGGTGTACATAGAATAAAGAGTGGAGCGGGATAGAGAGAGAGAAAGAAGGGGAGAGAGAGTGAATGAAGGAGTTTGAAAGAGAAACAGATAAAGGGGTGAGAGAGAATGAAAGGCTAAAAAAAATATAGAGGGAGAGTTAATTAAGTAGAGAGAATTAGAGAGGGGAGAGAGAGAGAAGGAGAGAGACAATAAGAGTGGGGGTGTGGAGTTTAAATAGAGTGAAGAAGTGACGCGGAAAAAGTAACCTTAAATATAGCTTTGTGCTTTGCGCGAATAAATATAAAAAAAAAAAACAGTGAGAGACAAAAATACTGGTAATTAGGCTGTGACTCCCAATATAAAACAAATAGCGATATAAGGTGAAATCAACCCACCGAAGCAATATTTCTAACTAGACAAAAAAAGCTTGCATTTCAATGCTAATCGCTGTTGTTTTCATGTGACTGTAGTCCAGGGCCCTCAGTTGGTAATGTGAGCTGCTGCTGCGATTGAAACATCAGAGTCCAGAGAGTTAATGAGCCATGACGAGGAAATGAGGAAGAGATAGGAAACCCAGGCAGCTGCGCGTGCACGCCATCGTGAACTCAAGCTGGTCGCCAGCCGAAAGCCAGTGTTTGCACTTCCAAAACCCGCTTACTAAACTCTCGGCCAGACCAGCGCAAGCGCTGGTGCAGGCCGAGACCTAAAAAACAAAAAAAACACTTACCTGGCACTCAGCACTCTTCTCCTTGCCGCTCTTCTGCTCCTCTGGGCACAGGCTCCTAGACTCCCCTGTGGCCAATCCAGACATTGCTCTCACCATGAGAGCATCGTCAGGATTAGGCGGAGCACGCTGGTTTTGCACTTCTTCGGGAGCTGGGAGCCTGTGCCTGCTGGTCTCTACACCCAGCAAAGCAGCTGAGTTGGAGAGAAGTCAGTGCACATGATGGTTTGGCCTTCCTAACATGGCCGGCCAAACCGTCATGCGCACTGACAGCAGTGCCCGGCACTGCCCCTCCCCCTGCTGCAGTGCTGTGGCCCCATCCACAAGACTCAGACGGACAAAAAATAGAATGATAATCATTCTATTTTTCGTCTGCCTCTGCGGGCAGGGGGGGCGATGCTCCTCCACCATAGCAGAGGAGCTGCCGCTGCTTCTACAGTTTCTAAATGTAGTGCTTTATTTATTTTTAAAAAACTCAAAAATGTCTACGGACTAGCCCCTTGGCACTGCCGAATGCCAGGAAGTCTTGATTTCACCCCATCTTTTTTTCTTCCACTGCCCTACACTTCCTGTTTCTTTATCTCACTCTTGCAGATTCTTTTTTAGGTCTCGCGCCTAGCGTTGCAGTGCGCAGCACTGCTCGCACAGCGCGAGACCTTTAGAAAGGGCTTCTGAAAACGACCCACACGCTCGTGCGTCTGGTTTTGTTTTCGGGAAGCCCACATTAGCTGGAGCGTGCGTTTTTAAAAAACGGCACGCGATTGGGCAAGGCGGGCGCATGTCCCGCCTTCGCTCCTCCCATTCCCGGCGGTGGCCAGAACGCGCGGCAGCGCGCGTTCGCCTCGCTGTCGCTGGCCGCTCTCCCTCCCCCCGCTCTCTGTAGTGCGCGCGCACCACTGGTTTCGCGTTCGGCTCCTCTGTGGTGCGCGCGCACCGCTTTCTATTACGTGCTTGTTTTTTAGTGTTCAGGGACTCGGCTGAGCCAGCCAGTGACTTCTGGATGATGGATCACAAAATGTGACCAAGGATGAAGCCGGGACCGGAACTCGGGCCTCCTAAATCAGTTTAGACACACTGCATCCACAGCCCAAGTCAGTCCCAGCTTCCTCTCAGCAGAGATTCGACGAACTGTGCGCCTCTCAGAAGTTTACTCTGACTGTAACTCACTGCACCGAGGAGAGCTCTGAGTTCCGGCGAGGGCAGTGTCACTGGCAGCGCCTGGCCCCTCTTCACCGGCAGTCTGGAAAGCGGGTGACTCACTTGCCACGAGCAGGATGGCAGCGAGATCTCATCCCGGGCAGTGGGAGCAAGGTGATTTGTCTGTCAGCTGGCAGCGCGCGTCCTTTCTCCTGTGGCAGAGACGCCCTGGGCGGCGAGCTCCCCTTCAGCGGCAATGTGGGCAGATTGTGCCCTCTGCTCTCCTTCTGGGGGTTAGAGTTGAGGGAGTGTTTTTTCTCCACTGCCAGGGCTGCAAGTCGTGAGCAAACTGATACGTCTGGAAGACAGTGCGTCCTCTCTGGCAGTTGTCAGGTCGAGCCTCTTTCCCTTGAAACTTGAAGTGCGCCTCGGCTCTCTTTGCAGTCTGAAACCTCTTCCCCGGGCACCTCTGCTCTACCCCTCACACTGCTAGTTTGTTGCTTGTGTTTTTTTCCCAGTAACTTTTTAAAAAATATATCTATTGAGTCTTCAAGTCTCCCTTTGACGCAGAGCCGGGCTGTCTGTGCCATATATCACTAAAATAACTCGTTCTGCTATTGGCGAGCAGCCTATCCCTTTACAGAATCATATTTATTGTAGCCAGAGCATTTCCAACCTGATGTTTCCTCAAAAATAGTGTCAGGTGTGGGATGCATGGACATTGGCTGGGAACGTCTGACGGTAATTGGAAAGATTCAGCCGAGCCTGTTACAAACTTAAAACCTCAGCCGCTGAAACCGCTGCCTTTTCCGAGGACTCGGAAGCTCATTTACTGAATTAATGTGCTGCAAATGCAGGTAATTTACCCCTTGTCCAGCCGTATTTAGCAACCTGTCTTTTCACCCCAAGTCCTCTTTCATTATGAAATGGTGTCTGTCATATGATGCCCTCTGCGGTGATTGGGCTTGAGAACATAATCTGCGTGAATGTGGAGCGCTTTGGTACTTTTAAAAAAAAATTATTTTTCATTTACTGTTGATTAGAGTGAAATTTTAATGTCGGTGATAACTAAAGACCAAATGAACGAATTCCGTTTCCGTTGCCTTTGCATGTTGGGTCGCATGGAAGGATTTTGGAGCGAGTGTGTAGTTCTTGAAGGCTTTGTCAGTGGTGCTTCATCAAATGCTGGTTTTAAAAGCAATGCTACACAGCATCGGGGATGCTGTACGGCAGAGCTCAAACGTTAGCAAAGCTGACAGGGGCCAATGGCGAGATATAAGAGTTGTTTTTATAGAGCGGATGATAAACTCCCCATCTCCATTCATCTCTTAGAAATCTCGCACTCATCAGCAAATCTCACGTTGCGGCGTAACCCAAAGTTCTTTGGTGTGGCGATCACTTTTAGGTCTTCTCTCTAGGATTTTGTTCGTCATAAATGTTGGTGATATTGAGAGAGCCTTCAGTTTCTATGTATCATTTTACAGTTGTTTTATCTACACCCTGTGATTTGTTTCACATGTTCATACTGGTGATACTAAGGATTCTAATGTTTCTGTTATGCTTTACAAGGATTTCACTACACTCTGTGATTTGTTTTACATTCATGTTGTCAATACAAGGGGGTCCCATTTCTTTTTTTATGATTAACAGACGTTTTTACTAGGCCCTGTGTTTTGTTTTACATTCTCACATTGGGGATATTGGGAATTCTAATGTATCTGTATTCCACTTTTAAAAGGTCTTACTATACCTTATGGTTTGTTTAACCCACTTGCTTTGGCGTGACTGTGGGTTCCAGTCCTTATATTTTACACTTAGAGCTTTCGTTTTACTGAGCTCTGTAATTTGTTTACACACTCGTGGTGGTGATACTTGGTGATCTGCTTTCTCTTTACTCTCTCCTGAGATTTTTACTAGACCATGTGATGCGTTGTACACACTCCGTTGGTGATAAAGGAGGAAGTCACTTTCATTATTGTTATTATGCTTTGGAGACGTTTTTAGTGCACACTTGTGTTTACGACCTATGATATGTTTACACACTCACATTGGCAATACACTATTCTCTTTATCTTTTTTTGAGCTTTTTACGGAAATTGAAAGCAAAAGAGAATGTATAAGGAAATGGATGTTTTCCTGTGTCTTTTTTAATAGTGTCTGGGTGTGAAATGATGGCTAACCAATCCCTTATGGTTCCATTTTTTTTATCCAGTGCAGGCAATTAAGCACACACACCCACCTACAACCAGTGGCCAGTGAGGAAACGGCTACCACCTACCCAGCACCCTGTTCCCTTACGTCCCCCCTCCTTAAATTCAGCTCCACACATTTCCATTCCACATTACATAATTCAACAACAAACCACATAATTCAACTCAACCACATAATTACCCAACACACCACATGTATCCAATCCACACCACAAAACTCTACATCATGCCACATAACTCAACAGCATACCACATAATTAAACTGCCCTCCACAACACAAAATACCAATCCACATAATTACACTCCATGCCACACAATCCCACTCTACATAATTCCAGTACACTCAATACCACATAATTACTATCCACATAATTCCACTGCACACCATGCCACATAATTCCTCTACACAAATCCACTCCACACTATTCCACGCCACACAATTCTATCCAACTCACATAATTCCACTTCACACCACATACATCCAATCCACTCCATAAACATAAGTAAAAGGCATTGCCATTTTTTATCACTGATTTCTCCTTTTGTCATTATTTTCCTACATACTTCTTCCTTGTTCTTTCGCCCTTTTCGCCCTTTTCTACCTTTGTCTCTATTGCTTTGGATCAAATTCCGATGATGAAAAATAAGCCCCAAAAAGATCTGTGTCTGTATCGATCACCTGCATCCATCTGCGCAAATTAGACACAGCTTTTTTAGTGATGTTTTTATTTGCTGAAGAACCTGGGCTCCTGATGACTGCAAGCCAGAGAGGTGGTTGAGCAAGGTGCAGCTAAATGGTTATGGCTTTCTCTTGACTTAGGAGTCTTACCAGCTTTGGATTGCAAATGTTAACACAAAGCAGTGTTATTTCCTGGTAGGTGACACTCCAGCGTAGGCAAGCTTGTGGGGCCTAGGCTGGTTCCCTTCTGGGTAGGGGGTTTCCCCTGCTCCACAGAACGACCACACATGAATAACATTTCAGAGGAATCTGGGGTTGTTTGTGGTAGCTAGGTTCATCTGAGGTGGGCTCTACATTCATAAACTAGAACCCATGCACTGTTCCAATTAGTGAGGTGACTGTGGTGTCGAGAGAGAGAATGGAATGTTGACAGATCATGCTCTGCTGAGATGTGCCCATTTTAATAGCATTGAGATTGAGACACTAGTAGGCCAGGGCGAAATTTCCCTTACTCAGCCGTAATCTCAAGTAATTCCAGTAAATTTGCATTTTGCTTGTTGCACAAAGTTCACAAAATTATGCTATTATGCCACATTGTGCAATTATGTGGCATTAGCGGCAAGAATTTAGCACATGTACAACATGAATAACCAGAATGTGAGTGGATGCTGTTTGTGGCCCTTCTGATTTTTACACTATTTTTTTAATGTGAAATGCATCCTTGCTTCCAAAATGAACGCACAGACATATTTTTCACTAAAATGTAGCACCAAATGCTGGTTTGGCATGTCACGTAATGACACGTAATTTTGTGTAATTTTCCCTAAGTTTTGTGTAATTACGCAAATGCAAATTATGCAAATTTCACATACCTCTGAACGCCACCAGTACCAGTATGCTTGGAGTGGGCAAGAATGCCAAATAAAGAAGCCAGGAGTGAACTGCCAGAATCTGCAATAAGTAATTAAAACAGGCTTGTCTGAGCTCTCTGGTAGTACACATTATTTCCTGCTGGGTATTAAATTGAAACTGACTAGTGGAACACGTTACTAGTGCCTTCACCCTAAAATGTTAACATTATCCTTCATGGATGATTGCCAAAAAGCAGGAAGTGCACCTCTGAATGTTTCTAGTGCTTACTGAGCAGTTAATGACAGCAAAAATATAGAAAATTGAGGATTGCACAATGACTGCGTGGAACTGTGTACCCCAGCTTTAGCAGCATTTAGAGTGAACAAAATGAACAATTCAAGCAATTGTTTGGGGATGCAAGTGGCTGTGTGAAATAAAGGACATATTACAATATGTTGAGCTGTGAGAAAGTTGCAGGAACCTTCAGTACTTAAATATCACAGCACCAACAGCTACAGTGCCCTAATACAAATAAAAATATGATGAATCTTAAAAACATAAGTAGCAGATAAAGGCATTAAATAAAGGAAAGGTGTAGTGGAATTGTGTCTTCTGAATTTCCCATGACCTCATCAGAGCAGGAACCAAGGGAATCAACAGATAGAATCTAAGCAATATGCGATACATGTTTACAAATTTAATGTGGTTCGCTTTATTTACTCCTGGACAGTGCTGGCTTGCTGTAGGGGGCTGTGTTTCTTCTAGAGCCCTTCACGCCATCTGGGCACAACTCCTCTTTTATCCCGCTTTCCGCTACGGACATACACTCTGGTGGGACCTCAAGTCCCAGAGTGCTACGCGTGCCTCCCGCTTCCTACACCTGAGAGGGCGGCGTTAGCTGGGACCATAAAAGTGCTGCATACTTCCCGCGGTGCGGGACGCTTTATTTACTCCTGGACAGTGCTGGCTTGCTGTAGGGGGCTGTGTTTCTTCTAGAGCCCTTCACGCCATCTGGGCACAACTCCTCTTTTATCCCGCTTTCCGCTACGGACATACACTCTAGTGGGACCTCAAGTCCCAGAGTGCTACGCGTGCCTCCCGCTTCGTACATCTGAGAGGGAGGCGTTACCTGGGACCATAAAAGTGCTGCATACTTCACGCGGCGCGGACGCTTTATTTACTCCTGGACAGTGCTGGCTTGCTGAAGGGGGCTGTGTTTCTTCTAGAGCCCTTCACGCCATCTGGGCACAACTCCTCTTTTATCCCGCTTTCCGCTACGGACATACACTCTAGTGGGACCTCAAGTCCCAGAGTGCTACGCGTGCCTCCCGCTTCCTACATCTGAGAGGGAGGCGTTACCTGGGACCATAAAAGTGCTGCATACTTCCCACGGCGCGGGACGCGTGCGGGTCGAGCCCGGGCAAAGCCCGGGCCAAGGGCTGGCCCGTCCTTGCCCGTCATTGCCAGGAAGAGTCAGGGCAGGGCCATCTCCCTTGGCGTTTAGAATCTAGCTGATTCCACCTGGTAAGACTCTCTACACGGACATTTACACTCTGTCGATGACTTATTCCAGACTGATATTCTGCTGTTCGGCGGTGACCATTTGATCCTTATTTGTTTGCGGCATTAAGTTTTGTTTAGAGAGGGAGTAACCACTCCAGTCTTTAGTGACTTGATCATGGGAAAGCGTGCTTGTGTTCCTAAGAAACATCCTAAAGTCCCCATTCCTCCACCTTTACCCCAAACCTCAATAGACAGGATGCTCCAGAGGGCTATAGGTGTGGTAACGACTGAAATTGAGCTGACGGAGCGTCGCCTGTCCTTAACCCCGGATATTTCTTGGACGTGCCTGAGTCACTTCCCCCCCAAGTTATAACATCTGGATCTACACCTGGCTTAATGGAATCTATGATAGGACCAATAGAGTCCCTTCCACCCTCACCTCAAGTACTCCCATTGAACTTAGCATCTGGTGATGGTGGAATCTCTACTAGGTCATCTAGAAATAGAGGTGGTAAAGTAGGTGATGGGGTGGTGAAGTTAGTAAATGTTGGAAATGATAAGGGCGGTACAACTACTAGAGCACCTAAAAATGGGGGTCGCAAAACATGTCTAGGGGCAGGCGCCAAGAGAAAGAGATTACCTGAGCTTACTCCTAGTAGAGAGGAACCTCCTGCCTCTAGGAGAACGATTGAAAATTCCACTAATCACGAAACGGCTCTAGATTGTCCTATCTGGGTAAGGAAGATGATAGTGGACTTGGAGGTACAATTGAGAGTAATTGTTAAGGAGGAGCTAGCCCACCTATTAAACTTTCTAGGTACTGGCCACTTAAGCGGCCCCAGTAGTCAGGCAACCTGCATTGTTAGTACCGCCTCTGCTATAGGGACAAGGGTTGATTGTAGTTCCCAGACGGACAACGTAAGGCACCCCTTTTCGGGCAATTTGGGTCCTTTAGAGGCGGCACACACTAATGGGCTAAGGGTTGTTGGTGGAGCTGCTAGTGGGGTGGGGAACTCCAATCTAGACCCAGTCGAGTCCCCAATGGGGCACGCAGAAGATTTAGGTATTCCATCGGCCCAAGAGAGGAGGGCTGGAACTGGACTAGAGAGCTCCTCTAATACGAATGAGTCTCTAATCTTGTTTTGAATAAGGAGACTCTAACTAGAAGCAGACTTGCCCATTTAGAGTGTGGGGCGGGACGGGATAGGGTGGACCCTGTAGAGGTAGAAGGCAGTGGACAGGGATCATCAATACAACCAACCATTAATTTGCCCCCTGCTTCACTTCCTTATGTTGTCATATTGACTGGTGTACCTTAGCTTAAAAAAGGACAGAAGGAAACTCAGTTTGATCTTAGGAACATGTGTCTTTTTTGGTTGGTTAGGCACAAGCAGTTTTCCTACAACAGGGCAGGAGAAATAATAATGGTCCGTAGAGTGGGTTGGGTGGGTAAGAACCCCAAAACCATGCAAGGGGACTGTATAGTCATCAATTTTAACAACATTTCGACTGTACATACTTTAATAGCCCAGTGGGCTGGTCCTTTTGTTCCAAATACTGGGATCAAAGCCCATTCTTTGGACTTTTTTTACTCCCACTGCCAATCTCAGACCTCAAACAACAGGACTCCAGTAAATTGGCCCCAAGTGCATCCAATTGTACATCCTCCCCCTAGACCTCTTTTATATAACATCCCAGTTGGTAATAGATTTGGGGTACTTGAGGAGGTTGACTGACTCGGGTCGACTGTTCCCCACATTCTTGGACATGGTTCCAGGCGGATGGTTGGGGAACATGGGGACTGTCCTAGCGGGCAGAAGAGTCAGACCAACAATGGTGGAAGTGGGGAGGAGAAAGAGGTCTCCCAATTAGAAATTCAGCGGGGAGATATATTCCATTTTGGGACCCGTGGGCTGGTACTTAACCCACCAGCCCCTTACCCTTCTGACTCCTTAACTTTCATTCTTGGCAGGTTTGAAGCCCCAGGGAGTAAACCTGGAACGGATATCTTGGCCCTGTCGGCCCCAGCAAACCATAATCTTAACAATAGTAATCCCCAGCGTAGCAACTCAAACTCTGCCCAAAGGTTGAAGGTCCTATCCTGGAACATTGCCGGAATTAAAAACAAGCTTCATTCCCCTGATTGGGAGCAATTTTTGGGTGAATTTGAGGTGTGTATGTTCCAGGAAACCTGGGCAAGGGAAGATGTTGTGAGGATGGGTTTTGCAACTTATAATGTGATGGCCTCCTCAGGGGGAAGAGGCAGGCCTTCTGGGGGATTCTCTACCTGGGTTGCCACCCATTTGAATTTCACTGTTGAACAGCTGGACACTCTGTCCGATGATATTCAGTGCACGGTACTCACGTTCTCCCCGAATAATAGAGTTGCTTTTATCAACATCTACTCTCGCCCGGTAAGCATTACCCAGGAATCCCCCACCATAGACGCACTAAACTCATTTATAGATGCAGCCCTCTGAATTTAAAGTTGGTTATAGGGGGAGATTTTAACTGTCAATTTGAGCCTCTTGCTGCTTCCACTGATATTTCCTTTAGTGATGAGTATAGCTTGTGGTTAATTCCTGACCCCCAGATCCCCCCTGTTAAGGCTTGGACCCCGCTGGTACTCCAGATTAATGCGGTTCTCCTAGCACACTCTTTGAGAGCACGCAATGGTCGCACCAAGTCGAATCAGCCAGGGAAGTTAACTTTTAATAGAACAGGACAAACTTCCCTCTTGGACTACATTCTAGTGGAGACAAGGTTATTATGGCAGTGGGTTGTTGACTTTGCTGTCATACCGAGACATGATAGTGACCATCATGCCTTGATGCTGGAGTTGGAGCTTCCAGGCCTTTATAATCCTGTAGCCTCTGATTCTTCTCCAGCTAATAACTTAAAACTCACTAACAATAGAAGGAGAATTAGATGGGGCACAATGAAGCAGTCTCCGGACAAGGTAGCTGCATTATATTCGTCAATTATTTTGCCACTTTCAGCTCTGGAGGAAACTGTTAGAGCTCCAGTTTCTCCTGAATCCACTGGTAGAATTGAGGCATTGTATGCTGAACTTACTAATAGCCTGACTAATATTTTTAACCCTTTTGTCCATTCCAAGTCTAACAAGGGTGTCAAACTAACTTGGTTTGATTATACCTGCCGTAAGGCAAAGGGAGGTCTTATAAAAGCCATTAAAAGCCAGGACCGACCCTTAATTAAACAACTGAGGGCCCACTACCGAGCTAGTGTCAAGACAGCAAAAAAGAACTGGGAACAGGATAGATGGGTTGCCATTAGAGCAGCATTATCCAATAGGGACATGAAGTTGTTCTGGTCCTTAGTGAGCGCAAGTAGCTGCGAGGGGAAGCCAGCCCTAGAGCCTAATATTGCTGCAGTTGTTTGGAAATCTCATTTCCAGGGCTTATACTCTACTGGGGCAGCCCTGGAATTGAATGTTGATCCATCAGATGCAGCTATAGGGATACATTATGAAGTGGGCTGTGAGATTACCTTACAAGAAGTTTTAAATGCAATTGGGAAGCTTCCCCTTGGGAAAGCCCCAGGACTAGATAAGATTCCTGGGGACTTCTTTCGGGACGAGCCAAACATTTGGGGACCTTATTTGTGTGTAATTTTTAATGCCATTTTGAGGGGTATGAAGGTGCCGGACTCTTGGCTTGGGGCCGAAATTTTCCCTGTCTACAAGAAGGGTTCTCCCCTCTTGCCGATTAATTATAGACCAATCAGCCTGCTAGACGTTACCCAGAAACTATTTGCCAGAATCCTCCTTGAATGCCTCCATGTTTGGATGGAGGACGGTGGAATACTGAGCGCGTATCAGGCTGGTTTTCGGAAAAATATGCCGACCATTGATCAAATTCTTAGACTCCAGCTGTTATATTGGAAGACGGTGTCAGTGGAGGGTGGCAGTCTCTATCTGATATTCGTTGACTTGAAATCGGCTTTTGATCTGGTCCCCCGTGCCAAACTTTGGGAGGTCCTTGAACAGCTAGGAATCCCCCCTTACTTATTGTCTTTGATCATTCGCCTCCACACAGGTAACTTTGCCCAAGTTAGGCATGGGAAGCATGGGGAATTGACCCCTCGGTTCCCAGTTGATAGAGGAGTAAGGCAGGGGTGCGTGTTGGCCCCAACCCTGTTTTGCCTTTTTGTTAATGCCCTGGTGGCCCAACTTAATGAGGTAGTGGATAACGATGCCCCCAAGTTGGTGCATGGTAAGGTCCCAGCAATGATATTTGCTGATGACACTTTGCTGTTATCGAAGTCCCCTATGGGCATTCAGCGGATATTAGACAGTTTTGCATTATTTTGCGAAAACAGGGGGCTGGAGATCAATACAGCTAAAACCAAATTTATGGTATTCAATTCAGCAAAAACATCGCGCCCAAACCCCTCCTTAAACGGCATCCTATTAGAGAGGGTGTCAGTTTTTGATTATCTTGGCGTCACGCTGTCTGAATCATTCGAATGGGGACCGCAATTAGCCAAGGCAGGTCTCAGGCTTGCCCAGACGGTGGGGGGACTTATAACAACTTATAGGAACTCTTCTCATGTACCGCCTAGTCCTGTGGTTGAGATTTATCAGGTACAAGTTAGGAGTGCTGTAATGTATGGGGCTGAACTTTGGGGTCATCGTCCCACTGCTGGTTTGTCAAGGATAGAGAACAGATTTATGAGACAGTTGCTGGGCTTACCGTTGAGCTCACCCCTTATACCACTACACCTAGATCTGGGCATTAGACCTATCGCAGATGAGGTCGGGTTGAGGCCACTAACTTTTTGGCGTAGACTGTGGGTGACCCCGGAGCTAGCAGATTACCAGTCTGAGCTAAAGGGGATAATGGGTCTCCCGGGGGTAGCTAACCTACCATGGTTTTCATACATAAAAAATGCATCCCTTAGGATTGGTATCCCCGACTTGTGGAGCAATCCCGAGGTGACGTGTTTGACAATCTCACGTCTAGGATTGGTAAGAGCCTACCGATCTGCTAAACTTGCTGACATCCAGGGAAATCTCAATCTTGGTCACTTAATGGTTGATTTTTTGAATTTTAAAACTGACTATTTTATAGAGCAATTTTTAGATGTTATTCAACCCAACGTGGCAAGGAAGCTGTATATTCAGTTTAGAACAGGAACTTTGCCATTGCACGCTTTCACTAACAAATGGCAGAAAGTGCCTCCTCTCGGATGCCCCGCTTGTACCTGTTCAGATGAGACGGTTATCCATGTTTTCTTTTTTTGCTCAGGCTATACAAAGGCTAGACAGCGCTGGCTCGTACCGCTTTGTAGAAATCTAGGGTGTAATCAATGTTTAGAGGCCTTCAGAATTTTACGAACTGACTCACACCCACCTATTGTGTTTGCAGTGTCCCGTGTTTTTAATTCAATGTGGCAGAGTCGAAGGGGAATCTTAAGACTATCATTGTAGGTAGTAATCTCCTCCATTGAGCATTGATTCGTATTTTACTATTATTATTTTTTAAAGTTTTTTTTAATGTTTTTAGCTGTTCTTATTGTTTTAAACTAATAACAATGTATCATTGTATTACTCCTTTTCCATTGGTGGTATAGACAGTTAATTGATCTAATTTTTAAAAAAATGTTTAAAATTGTCTTTTTTACTATTTGTATTGTTTACTTTTTATGGTCTGTAATGACCGAAATAAAGTTTTTGGAATTGGAATTGGTTCTTCAACAAGCTGGTTTCGCTCCTACTGTACAGACTGCCTCGTCCTGAGTGGCACTGCTACAATGTGTTTCGCACTTGATCCTATGGCTATGGCCTATGACTGTTCTCTGAATAGTGGTGTGGACTATGCACTCCTTACTTTCAGTTTGTAGACAAAAAAATCTATCTTTTTAATGATCAGTGTGCTGCGCCTGATGGTGTGTACCTACCACACCATGTCAGACAAGGTAAAAAAAGGGGGGGGGCCAGAAGGCAACTAGTTGCCTTCTGGCCCCCCCTTTTTTACCTATGACTGTTCTCAACATAAATTTTAGTTTTTTGTTCATATATGCTCATCTATATCCGTTTTGCAATGTCACAATACATTGTTCCTCTTTTTACACCAGTATCTTGCTTATCACTGTTGTTGTTACTGACCCACATGCCTAACTCTTTTTATCCTTGATCATTTGTAAAGCGCTCTGATACCCGCCTGGGTCATGTCCTCGCTATATAAAACTATAAATAAATTAATAAATGTAATTCCTGTGAAATGTTCCAACATATTGCTGAGGTATGAAATGAGGAATGAGAGACCCTAGGCATGGTTTAGGAGTGTGTATGGTTTGTGCAAATGACAGAGAATACTGCTGCCCTGAGAAGGCAGAGATCAGTGGCTTATGTACGCATCTGCGGCCCGTGCAGGTAAGAGCGGAGGGGCCGGTTGGGGGGGATTTCGACAAAAAACGACGAGGGAAAATTAAATAAATGATTAATTTTCCATCGTCGTCGTCTGTCGAAATTCGCCCCCTCCCCCCCCCCCCAGGCTTACCGCTCTTACCTGCACGGGCCGCGGCTGTATGTTCTTAGAAAGTCCGCTGACTTGGGGTTTGATTTATATTTTGTGAGATGGAGAAAACTCCGTTGGTTTGATGAAAGACTTAACATCTGCTAGGCAGAGACTATTCTGCCGGTTAAATTTAGAAATGACCTCCAAGTCGGCGGTCATTTCTACAGAACTGGCTTTCATAGAAGTTCCTGTCAATGCTGTTTGGTGCAGGGCTCCGTCAATATGACAGAGCCCTAACTCAAACTGTTTTCTTCTTTTTTTTTTTGGATAAAGAAATTCCGAAGCAGGATTTTTTTTTTTTTAAATTAAAAAAGAAAATGCTGCTCCCCTCGCCATGGAAGTCCTCACCCATGGTAAGGGGAGCATTTATCAGTTTTCACTGCCTCTACCCCAAGGTTTTCCTGGCAGTGATGTGCAGTGAAAACTGACCTCTAATTCCACCCATCTAAATTAGGTGGGCTTTTTGAGAGGTCAGTTTACTCCGCAGGACCGTCAGTGGGGTTTAATCACATCAGAGGCAAAGTCGTCTCTGTCACGATTAAACCTAAGGTCTGCCCGCATACAGATTTGGAGGGCACCCCACAGTCTTGGCGGCATATATACTCAGTTGCTGGTGTGACGGAGTATACATACCACCAAAATAGAAACTGGGCCTATGGTCTTGGTCTCCTGGATTTCTGGTTGATGAACTTGAGAAACAACATGTCATCTCAAGAGTTCTAGAGTTCCTCTCAACCAGGCTGTGGTCAAGCATGTATGTTTGCCCCTGCACAAGAGCCATTACCTGCTTTCCAAATGAAGAAATATGTTGAGTATTTTGTTTGGCTTAATAAATCAATAATGTTCCAAGTTTTATTAGTGAAATTGGATGACATCATTATTCAGAGTAATCCAATCTGATACACTTTTTAAACCGCACTGGCAAGGCCAGGCTATTTTGATTGTAAAGAGAGTGGCAGTGGCAGATTTCCAGAGTTAGCTGGAGAATCACAAGTCAATGATGGAATATTAATTGCACTGTGGGTCTGAGTTCTGGCTTTGCGGATTAACTTCTTCTCTGTGATGCAGCAGCATCACACATTAAACTGGTTAATTAATTTCAAAGACATACAATATTCTTGTTTCTTAGCAGAAAAGTGAATTTGCCTAATTGCTAAGCTTCCTCAGATGTACATTGCATAACCTAACTGAATACTGGGTGTTGGTCAGGCTAGTGCACAATCTGCTCTTTTCTGGTTATTCGCCAGCAGACGTGTCTGACAGAAATATGCTATGGTCCATGAAGTGAGTTAAGAGATTCCCTGGAGCCATTGAAAGTTTTGCATCTAGGCAGTGTGTGAGGAGGAGGAGGAGTCTCTCAGAAGTTCTCAGCATGGGGAGCAGACAGGCATGAGTAGCCCAGGAGAGATAGGAGAGACAGTCGAGTAGAGCCAGGTACACCCCAGGCTCATGGTCACTGCCCTGCTCGAATATTTGATGGCCCAAACCCCTGGCTATGAGGAAGCTGTCTCTTCATTAGGTACCAATATTAGCAATAGTAAGGTCCTCACTGACCACTTTCCTCATTAGTATCAGTGCTTAATTTGTGCCGGTGGTTTCCGGTGCTCAGCACCAGCACTTATTTCAGAGGGCCGGGACTATAAATCTCTTGCCTTGCGGTCAGAATTCCAAATAACTTTTCAAAATAAGTATGCCTGCCTGGATGGCTGCCTGATATGTTTTCACAGCCTGGCCATCTCTGATTCAGGCATGATGCATGTGTATTGTGCATCAGTGTTACTTTTCAGGACTGTGAGCCTTTCTTGACTCACAGACCCTTCAAGTGTTGCCTGTACTGAGCACGCATGTCTGTGCGAGTTCTGCGTTGTGCAGTCTCAAAGAGCGCAGAAGGGGATTGATCTGTGTGACGCTGTGGTCGAACTGCGGAAAATGTTGAGTTCGACAATATTTCCACTTTACCGATCAGGGATAAAGCAACCGATGAACTCCAGGCTTCCCAGGCCAGCAAATCAAGGGAAAGTCTGCTAAAGGCGCACAGTCTCCCTCCTTGTCAAAGATGGGGTTTTGCGCTGCCTCAGACAGAGTTCTGTTCGTGTCTGTCTTCTGCCCTCATCTCGTAAAGAAGTTTAGAGCTCCAATTTGGAGGTTGTCAGGTTTTTTTTATGCAGTGCTTCATTTTGGTCATTAACGGGTTTCTAGGCACTCCTTTAGCACTTGAGAGGCAAACTGATGCCGGGAGATGAAGGAAAATGGTTATGATCACATGATAAAGGCAAGTTAGGAAGCTGGGGTTAGAACTCAGCGGAAAACTTCACATGCTTCCCTTCTTCTCCCGACCTGTGCCCAGTGGCATTAAAGTCTATGGTGGGCGCAGGGCTCACTCACTTGCCTGACACACTGCGCTCGTGGTGACCTTCCACTGCAGGCTGCATCACTGCACCACTGTGCTAAGAATGCCTTCTGCTGCATCATACCAGCACCCACTGCGTGCTGTGGGCATTGCACTGACCCGGTACTAATTATTAATAGTTTGGGGTTAGTAGGCAAGCGCACTTCTCCAAAACAGAGACAAAGCACAAGCACTAACCCTTTTACAATACAACAATCCAAGAATTACTCTAACTCAGCCTCTCCGTTCATTCCAACACATTTCACACAATGAATTTATGGACCTGGTCAAAGCAAGCATGCCTACCGGCAGCCCTTCTGACCCATGTCCACCACATACCTTCAAGAGTGTTCTTCTAACAACCTCTCCTGCCACTCCAGTAAGAAAAATCATCAACGATTCCTTAGCTACTGGAATATTTCCAGAAGAACTCAAAAAAGTCATCCATACGCCCTTTACTGAAGAAAACAAACCTGGACCCACTGAACCCTTACAACTACAGACCCAAAACTAATGGACCTTTCCTGGGCAAACTGATAGAAAGAGCAGCGTTCGCCCAGATGTCACAATTCATTGAAGAGAATGCCATACTTTCAGACTTCCAAACAGGATTTCATCCGGGAAGAGGCACAGAATCTGCCCTCCTTGCCATCTGGGATGACCTGAAGAACACAGTTGACCGCAACGCGGTTGCTGCGCTACTCCTCTTGGACCTCTCGGCTGCCTTTGACATGGTTGACAATGACACTCTAATACAAAGACTCTAAGAAGCCGGCATAGAAGGGACTCCTTTAGACTGGATCACGTCCTACCTTCAAAACAGAACTAATGTCATCCATACCCCACTTTCTCGTCCAAACCGTACTCCACAAAAGCTGGTGTCCCTCAAGGCTCTATCATCTCGCCCATGCTTTTCAACATTTACATGAAGTCATTACTGATCAATCAATTTCAACTCACGTGCTATAACTATGCAGATGACACCCAAATACTCCTTCAACTGAAATGCCCCAAAGACATTGGAAACTCGCCAATTTTCAGTTGTCTCAGAGCCGTGGATCAATGGATGACTTGGAGCCATCTCAAATTGAATGCTTCCAAAACGGAAATACTTGCATGTGGCGATTGGAAACATTATGACCCGCTTGCCGCCTGGCCTGATGAACTGGGATCACCACCTAAAGTATCGAAGGAAGTAGGAAACCTCGGAATGACCAAGGACTTCAAGCTAGCGATGAATGTCCAAGTGGACAAACTAGCAAGATCAAGCTTTGTTACTATAAAAACTCTGCAACGAATCTTCCCCCATTTGGGATTCCCACACAAGGTCCAAGCTACCATCTCCCTTGTTCTGTCCAAACTTGATTACGCCAATAGCCTCTACCATGGATCATCTTTAACGACTATGAAAAGACTACAACGGATTCAGAACTCGGCTGCCAGACTACTCTTGCATATCAAACCGCGAGACCACATCTCCCCTGCCTTGAAAGCCCTGCATTGGTTACCGGTTGCCAGAAGATCCACGTTCAAGCTGCTTTGTATCACCCACAAAGCCATACATGAAATGGGACCGCTTTTCATCAGGAATAAAATCACCAAACACATTCATCATAGGAACCTCCGCTCTAGGGTGGCACCTCGCCTCAGAATCCCAAGATACAAGAAAAAAACCATGGGTGGCACATCCTTCTCCGTTCAAGCAGCCAAAATATGGAACTCTTTACCCCCCAACATAAGATCCACCGACAACCGCCTTATCTTCAGAAAACTACTCAAGAATTGGCTCTTCCCCACATAAGCACCATACGCAAACAGAAATATACAGCATATCCCTCTATATATAAGCATTTATTTGTACTATAGATATGTACCTATATGTGTGTATTGCTTTGTATTAACATGTAGAATACATATGTTTAAAAAAATATATATACATTTTTAAGAACAACACTTCAAAACCAAAGTTTATCGAATGCATCTTTAATCTACTTATACTTACTTCCTTTATGCATCTATATACCTTCCATGTACTTGGATCTATATATTTATTACTTTCCTTAAAAAAAAAAAAAATATATATATTATATGCACTACCCTATTTCTCACCCTATACCTCTATCAATATCTTTAATCTACATATACTTACTTCCTTTATGCATCTATAAACTTTCCATGTACTAATGGATCTATATATTTATTACTTTCTTCTAATTCAGCATATCCAATGCACTACCCTATTTTTCACCCTATACCTCTCTCAATATATCTTCTACCTCAACTCTCTGACTCATCTCAAACCTCTTTCTACTACTCTTTCCAATGCACTAGCCTATTTCTCACCCTATACCTCTATAAATATATATCTACTACCTCCACTCACATTCATCCCAAACCCCATACCACTACTATGATCCCCAAAATAGCCCTTTCTAGACTCTCCCCTACTCTACCCCTCCTTGCACCACCTGACACCTCTTTTACTATACTGATCCCCCAAAACAAGCCTTTCTAAACTCTTCCCTCTGACTCTTCCCCTCCACATCCCTTTTTACTCATCCCAACCCTCCCACTACGGCTATGACCTCCAAAAAAAAAAAGTCTAAAGCCTTCACTCTTCTATCCCTCCACTATCCTTTTCAATCGAAATAACAGACTATCATGTCCACTTCTCAAATTTCATATTTCACTATACTAATTCACCACTAATCCTTTATGGGTTCCGGAGTAGCGTGCTACTCACCAAAAAAGCGCTTCAACACCCCATTAGGGGTAACAAGCGCTATATATATATGCAAACCTTTGTCCCTCTTCTATCCCTCTGCTACCCTTCTCAATCCAAATAACTAACTAAAATCCACCACTCAAATTACTTTCATATTTCACTTTAATAATTCAACACTAATCCTTTAATGGGTTCCGGAGTAGCGTGCTACTCGCCCCAAAAAAAAAAAAGAAGCGCTTCAACACCCCATCAGCAGTAACAAGTGCTATATAAATGCAAACCTTTTCCCTCTTCTATCCCTCCGCTATCCTTCTCAATCCACATAACTGATTAATATCCACCACTCAAATTACTTTCATATTTCACTATACTAATTCACCACTAATCCTTATGGGTTCTGGAGTAGCGTGCTACTTGCCAAGAAAGTGTTTCAACACCCCATTAGGGGTAACAAGCGCTACATAAATGCAAACCTTTTTTCCCTCTTCTATCCCTCCGCTATCCTTCTCAATCCAAATAACTGACTAATATCCACCACTCAAATTACTTTCATATTTCACTATACTAATCCACCACTATTCCTTATGGGTTCCGGAGTAGCGTGTCACTCGCCAAGAAAGTGCTTCAACACCCCATTAGGGGTAACAAGCGCTATATAAATGCTAACCTTTTTTCCCTCTTCTATCCCTCCGCTATCCTTCTCAATCCAAATAACTGACTAATATCCACCACTCAAACTACTTTCATATTTCACTATACTAATTCACCACTAATCCTTTATGGGTTCCGGAGTAGCGTGCTACTCATCGAAAAAAGCACTTTAACAGCCCATCAGGGGGTAATAAGCGCTATATAAATGGAAACCTTTTTCCCTCTTCTATCCCTCCGCTATCTTTCTGAACCCAAATAACTGACTAACCTATCCACCACTCAAATTACTTTCATATTTCACTTTACTAATTCACAACTAATCCTTATGGGTTCCGGAGTAGCGTGCTACTCGCCAAGAAAGTGCTTCAATACCCCATTAGGGGTAACAAGCGCTATATAAATGTTAACCTTTTTTCCCTCTTCTATCCCTCCGCTATCCTCAATCCAAATAACGGACTAATATCCACCAATCAAACTACTTTCATATTTCACTATACTAATTCACCACTAATCCTTTAAGGGTTCTGGAGTAGCGTGCTACTCGCCGAAAAAAGCGCTTTAACACCCCAACAGGGGTAACAAACGCGATATAAATGCAAACCTTTTTCCCTCTTTTATCCCTCCGCTATCCTTCTGAATCCAAATAACTGACTAATCTATCCACCACTCAAATTACTTTCATATTTCACTATACTAACTCAACACTAATCCTTTATGGGTTCCGGAGTATCGTGCTACTCACCGAAAAAGCGCTTCAACGCCTTGTCAGGGGTAGTAAGCGCTATATAAATGCAATTACAATTACAATTACAAAGCCGCTTCATGTTCCTAGTCTAGAGCGCTGAAAGTACTGCTAGTCACAGTGGACTACCCTCACAAACAAATACATCGTAAGAATTTAAACTTTGTGCACCAAAAAGCGTATGCCTACTAGGTGGTATTGCACCAGGCCCACCTTGAGTATATGGTTTATTTATTTATTTATTTGAAGAGTTTTATATAGCGCTGGCTAGACCCGGAGGTATCAGAGCGCTTTACATGAGGAATCACGAGTTACAAAATTGCATTCGAAAAGACAGTGTTACACAGTAACATGAGTTCTAAAGTAAAACATAACAAAGACAAAACGTCTGAAGGGGCGTAGAGGGGGAGAAGTAAAAAAGGGATTGGAAAGACGATCGGATCAGGCAGACCCGCGAGGGGGAAAGTATTTCAAAGAAACCCAAAGTCAGAAGAGAAAGTCAGCCAAACCGGCAGGGGACCAGCATTCACCACATCCAGTGTCGTGGTGACTGAACAAGTTGAGAGGGGTGGAGGGGACCTGAAGGGTGGGTCAAAAAGAGGAAACAGACAGTCCAGCGACACAGGGAGCAGTCCAGTGGTCGACGTCATCAAGATGGAGGATCCTGGTTACGGGTACCGATAAGAAACACAAAATGGTGGGAGGCAGAAAAGCCAATTCTAACAACCACAAAGGGGGTTAACTCCACGGAGGAGGATTAGGAAGGGGGGGGGGTAGTCACAGGATTGAGGAGGGATGAAGGTTGGTGGATGCCGATCTCAAACGGGTCGTCAATGTGAGCTCGCTGGGGGCTGCAGGGGCCGCCGTGTCATTGTTCTGCAAAACCACAAAGTCCGGAGACGTCAGCTCAGGCGCCTAGGCATAAACCCCGGGAGAGGGAGGCAGCAGCTGGAATCCGGGGGGCACGCTTCCCCAGCCTCGAGGAGGGAAAACAGGCTCAGGGGCATTGGTTTTCAGAACCGCTGAACTTTTGCCGCTGCAAGACTCACGCGTCCCAGTCGCCAATCCGGAAGGTGAAGGAGGAGGTCAGGCAGCTGCGGGCAAACCAAGAAAGGCATGAAACGTCCGGAGGGGCGAAACCCAGCCCATCACCTCCACAGCCACTGAGGAAACTCCACCGGAACACCAGCCACGCAGAATTTGTTCCATCCTCAGCAGATCCTCGATGATTCGTCGGAAGGAGGGGGAGACACAGCGGAGAGCCGAAGAAAAACTGTGCCCAATGTCCGGCTGGGTAGGTGACGGCCGAGGGGGTGATCGAAGGCCAGTCTCCCCTATAGCTGCAACGGCAGCTCCACCGGGCATCGGCCATGTTGGATTCGGGCTCCGTGGTCGGAAGAATATTCATTGTTCTTCAGAGGTTACGAGTAGAATCGCGGGAATCGGAGAGTCGAAGGACCGTTGTCCATTAGAACCCCAGGTGAGTGAAAAGATCTGAGGAGGGGGTATATTCAAGGGGATTATTGCCAAAAGGCAATCCCGGGCCAGGGAGCTCCCAGCCAGAGCTCCTCACCCATCGGCCATCTTGGACCCCAAGACCCATATGGTGTAGTGTGACTGTAACTTGTGCCAGGGCACTTCAGTGCTGTGACTGTAACTTGCGGCAGGGCACGTCAGTGCTCGGAAGCAGCCTTGCTAGCAAGTGACGCTTTACCAAACACACAAACTTTTAAGGAAATTAACTAAATTCATCAACAACACTGCAATGTGTGTAGATGTAGTTCTTCTATTGAGTGCACAACTAAAAAAGATAGCAGACAAAATGTGCGCCGTGGGAGCAAAATAATAGTGCCCATGCACTATACAAACACTCATAAATTCGCTACGAAATAAACAAAAAACTGTTTAATCACCGATGGACATTCCAGAGTCTGGATACCTTGGATGTTTGAATGGCCAGACTTGCATACAAAAACATAAAGTAAACTGCTTTTATGCGCTGAACTGAATGGTCTGCTTTTGTTACATATAGCGCTTCACAGTCTACCCAGCTTTTGTTTCTATACTCTCTACATTGCAGCAGATTATGAAGCTCGGCACATGAAAGCCCTTAGCTCAGGAACACACATTTTTGTAAATATGGAAAGCCGGGATTGAAAGTCGTGTTTGCTTGATTCCCTGCTGAAAACATTCTCCCATGTTCTACTGCTTTATAATTATTATCAGCATAACATGAACCATATTTTGTTAATAACAACATAAGTAGAATGGACAAATTGATTTGTGTGAGCCCACAAGTGAGAGATCAGAGCATTATTCTAACGATAGAAAGAGGCGGTGCATATAGTTTTAGAGCGCCCTTCTACCTCACTTTTAGTGAAGTGTGGGTGTTCTTTGCCCTCCCCATCCTGCCAGCACCTCCGTAAAACATTGCACACTTTCACACTCAGTCAATTCTATCCAGAGAAAGCTAGTTGAACTCAGAGGTGTCGTTTCATCTTCATCCTCATTCCACCCCCAAACGCAATGTTTATACATAAATGGATACCGCTCTCCATAGCGCTCACTGCAGAACTTCAGTGCATGTAGGCACTTCAGAGAGATTACCATATGGATTTGATGCATAGTGAAGTCGATAGAACACAAGACTTCAATTCATAGTACAGGCGCTGGGTTTCTGCTCAGGAATTGTAATTTTTGGTAGATATGATCATTTCCCTCATTCAAATACATTTTGTTTTAATGAATGCGGTTGTTGTGAAATAATAATCTGTGTCATGATTCTCAAGCAGTAGTTTATTTTTGATTTTGCCGGCTTTCGCGTTGTTCACATAGGCGGTGGGCATGACAATTGTACAATTGGCTGGTGCCGGGAATGTAGCTGGGTGAATTAACTGGAAGAAGTTGCGGCTGCCTCCTAAGAAAACGTTTGAGCACTGGGACTTATTTATTTACAAATTAAGCACTGATTAGTATTCATCACTGGCGTCAGTGGTCGAAGTGGGGGATAGAAGTAGGGGAACTGTGGGTGGAGAATCAGAGGACGGGAATAACCCAAGGACTGGGTCAGTGGGCGAAGTCAGAGGTGTGGCCAGAAAGAGCAAAACATCCCAGTTTTCAGAATTTGTTTGACATTTTATTGCCTAATTACAGCTTATTACGCTATTTCATTCAACCAATAGATGCACATGTTTATTTGAGGTTTAATATGAGTTATTGACATTAAACTACATTCCCAAAGTGGCATACGTTTCCAATCACAGAATGTCCCAAATACGCTTAAAACTGGAATCACAAGCCATTTGTCTCCAAGCCATGCAGTTTCTCAGTTTCTGTCATCAGCACTTCTCCTACCTTTTTCCACAAGAGCAGTTCAAACATGAATGGCAAAATATCCTAGTTTTCAAATGTTTTCCACATAATTATGGTTCTGCCATATTTGCCACTTAACATAATCTGACGATTTTAACCAAAAAATTGTTTGTAGCTCAAACGGATCAAAAGTTACTAAAAATTGTGACTTGTTTTGCTGCGAAGTGGAGGGCCCTTTGCAAAGGTTGACTGCTCACCTTTCTCACTGCTGCATTTGTATGTTTAACTGGTACTAATGAGGCAAAATCTTTGCAGCGACTGTTAGAATGTGCTTTCAGCTACAACCCAATTGTGCCCCGCTACACCTGGATGCGACTCAATTCAAATTATGCACTAGACAAGAGTAATATGCTGCCTGAAAAAAAAAAGTAACAACATCCTGGGATAAGCAAACACTCATAGGGAATGCAAGATTAAATAAAGTATGTGAGATGTAAGCGGGAACAACATGGTTACCTTTAACACTTTTACACTCATTATTCAGAAATCAATGAATGTTTTTGCCTGAAAAGTTAAGGACATGACTACAGGGCCCAGAAGGGACCCGTTTTAATGTCCATTGCTTATATCCTTACATGACGTAAGCAGTATGGTTTAAAAAGACCACATCCATGAACACAGAACCGCGGTACGCATTTTATAAACTAAAATAAGGAAAACCGCTGATAAGGATCACATTAAACGTTTTCAACTCCACGCCATCAACCAGGTGTTGCAGTACCTCCAGGAATGGTCCACTTCCCCACCCAGGGAAAACAATGCTGTTCAAAGAAAGACGAGAAAACGAAAGTAGCGCATCACTGGCAAACTCTGTAAAGTGGCGCTAATGTGTTTGGGTGTGAATAAAAGCAATCCTGCCACTTTGCAACCCAACCACTCTGTCTTGCTTTAATTTGTTATTTATTAATTTTTCATATTTTGAACCTTGTTGTTTCTCTCTGTCCCGAGGCTGCACTTATGGAATCGAAAAATTTCAGAAAAAGACCACATTTCCAGCAAAAGGGTTTCTTTCTTTTTCGGATCTATTTCACAGAGGACGAATGAAGGAAAGGAGAGAAAAGAGATAGTAAGAGCTGTTTGTTCACGTCATGGTTTTCAGCAAATGAGGAGGAGGAGTGAGACAGAAAGAGAGGGAATAAAAGGAGAAGAGAAAGAAAGAGAGGGGGGCAGCTGACAGCAGCATAGCAGGAGTAGTGGACACTGCCCTTGTCTTTTCTGTGTAAGAAGGAATAGACATAGTCCTTTTCCTTCTCTGCCCACCACTCCGTCCCTGAACGGCCACGAACGGCAGAGCCTTATCTATAGGCCGTGGCTATTTCTGCCATCCTGGGGCGAATTTTTAAAATTAAAAAATAGGGGAATGGACTCTATAAAATTAAAAAAGTAGTGGCACTCTGTGCCCTGCCGATCTCGCCCACTTTGACCATTGACTGGCGTACTTGTGGTCATTGGCATCATGATTGGACCTCTCCTCCACCAGGAGGTTAAGTCTTTACATTCTGAGACATGGCAGCATCTGTGCAAAGGGTGACTTAAAATTGCTTCCTGTTCTCTAAGAAAAATGCTTTTAATCTAAAGTTAAAAAGATAACAGAGGCAAGGTTAAAAAACAAGAGGGATTGTGCATAGGACTATTAGGTCGTCCTACACATCTAATAAAAAGGAACAGGAGGTCTTGTTTCAGCCAACTTGCACCCAACAAGGGTCGCCTATGACGGGCCGGTAGAGAATTGGATGACCACGTCACAGCTGAAGGGCTGTCAGTCACTACTGCCTGAACCAAGTGTATTTTAGCACATTCGTGCTAATATTTCGAGCCACATGAGAGTGGATATCAGTTCTGTGTCCTGAGGAGAACCCCTTAAAAGATGATGTAGTGGGTTCGAAATGCGTTGACCATCACTTGTGCACCTACTATGTTTATAAATATTCTACTTGGATAGACACTGTTTTCCAGGGAGTGACACTGTTTTCCAGGGAACCATTAATTTTTATAGGTTTTCTTACAGATTTGTAACCTGGCTCCAGAAGTCATGTTTTTTTAGAGGTGCACTGTCCATTTATAATGGAGCAGTTTTATTAAATTTGAAGGGCAACACATGTGAAGTTATCTGTTATTAGTTCTATGCTCTTGTCTTGGACATTTGAAATTAGGAATTGGCATTTTGTATTGTAATTTTTCTAATGTTTTTTCTGTCTTGTAATTTTTTCAATTGTATTTGTAATTATTTTGATTGAATCCACTGTTGTGTTGTGATTTTTGTTGGTGGGTGGGTAAAATATTTGTGATTTAATTTTGTATTTGCTCCTTTGTGTGTTACAAAAAACAACAGCTTTTGTATGATGACTTTTTATACAAAAAACCCAGAAAATAAATGGTCACTGCCTCTATTGATTAAAGGGCCACAAATTAATTGAATTTGAAAGGATTGGTCAGTTTGTTTTGAATTGTTGGTGTTGTATAATTTTAGAAAGTTGGCCTTGTCTTAATTAACCATTCTGTGCCTCTGCCTGTCTCTAAAATACAAGTCTTGGTTGGATGACAGACAGCGTTGTGAATTCACTCTAGACAGTCACACACAAAGGGAGCTGAGGTGTGCCCTGCATATCCTGATGGCCCATCACCAGGCTGATGGGTCTTCCTGAGCTAGAGTGGTGGGAGGAGTTGACACTAACACCTGAATAGGGATGTGCCTATCCCCACACAAGAGCCTACCCCCCTGTAGTGTGTCTGGAGCCAGGGTCAGGAAGGGCAGGGTCTTGTGCACTACAAAGACCTTTCTTTAAAGTCTCCCAACTTCCAAGGCTAAAATGAGTATAAGTACTGAACCTTTGACACCATATACTCAGAACACTTCTGGACTGAGGACATTCTGCCATGAAGAAGAGCTGTTGTGCTGCCAAGAGGGAATGCCACTTTGCTGTTTGCTTTGCTGTGTTGGCCTGCTGCTTCTGTCTTGGGAGTGAGAGAACTGGACTTTGCTCTCTGCATCCTGCTTTCTAAGGTTCTCCAAAGGCTTGAGTTGAGCTTGCCTCCTGTTGGAAGTCTCAGGGCCATCAAAGACTTCACCTGCAGCGCCTGGACTGTTCTGCTGAGAGTCCTGCTCTGCTAAGCGGTGCCAAATCCATTTCCTGGGCCCTTGGAAGTGAGTTGCTGTGCTAAAAAAGAAGACCAACAACTCGACTTCCAGCGCCTCTTCTAAACTGATGCCGCACTCTGACACTGCGCCGCTGCCTGCACCGAAGCCATGGTCCCCGCTGAATGCAATGAACGCGACTTGCAATGCAGGCCCGACATCGCCACAGCGCATCAGAAGAAACCGCCACAGAGGGAGTCCCGAGTACTGTGTCACCGAAGTCCATAGCGCCTGACTCTAATTCTGCCGCCACACCGGTGGCCCGTGGTCTGAAATCGACATTGTGAAATTGATGCCTCATGGCTAGACCCACAATGCTTCATCGACCCTGCACCGCCCTCAGAACCGACACCTTGCCGCAACCGCAGCATCACCTCCCCTGTGTCTCCCAACGTCCCCGGGCATCAGCAGCTCAACAATTCTACACCGCCTCTAGGAACCAACACCTCACTTGCTTCAAATCAAAACACCTCACCTCTGTTGTACAACGCACCGTTCCCAAGCGCTGACGCGCCAACGACCTGCATAGCAGTAAGGTACTGATGCAGCATCTGCCTACGCGATGCTTCACCTTCCTGGCACTGTGCAACATTTTTGTTATTCACCGTTTCAAAGGTACTGTACTGAGGATCTGTATGACTCCGTAGCCAATATGCGCTCCCTCGCGGTCGGCCTGAACAATTTGATTCGACTCCATCAAGCATATCGAGATAGACCTATAACTGCATTTAATCTTTTAAAATTCGTAACTTGGCTTGTGTATGTTGGATTTTTTGTTGTTTTGGTCTTGTTTTACTCAGATAAATATCGGCTATGTTTCGAAACTGGTGTGGAGTACTTTTGTGGTGTTTTTAACTTTTTTACTGTGTCTGTGTGTGTGTGCACAAATGCTTTACACATTGTGTCTTTAGTTTAGCCTGACTGCTCTCAGCCAAGCTACCTGAGGGGGGAGCACAGGTAAACTTAGTGTGTGCTTCACTTACCCTGACTAGGTTTGTGGGTCCCTACTTGGACAGGGTGCAAACCACTGCCAACTAGAGACTCCATTTCTAACACCAAGCTGTGCATTTTCAACATCCTGTGACTCTGGGCAAATCACTTATAAATAAAGAATATGTCTTTGTGTAGTGTACCAGGTGCTCATTTAAAGTGATCTAATGCCCTTGGCCTGAGTTTGCGCTATATAATAATTTTAAAAAAACGCCTCACTGGCAGCAGCAGCATTTGTTGGCACAACGCAGGAATTAACGCATTGTGGATAGCATTTATTTATTGCAGTTGAACTGGCCTACATTTCATCCAAAGTATGGGTAGCTGCTCCCGTAATGTGATTGACTGTTTTTTCAATTCATGTTTAAAAACATTCACTTTTAATAAATACCAAATAATCTGATGTACAAAGGGCAAATGCTTCCGCATGTTAAAGAAATACAGTTTCTTAAATTTGGAGGCAAGCTTATCATATTTTAACATGATGTTTGTTGAATAATTTACATTCCAAATATGTTTAAGGGCTCTTAAAGCCAGAACCAACTCTTGTCTTGGCTCTCCCTGTGAATTTCTTGGCTTGCCCACCTCTTTTCCCAGGTGCTCCTGCTTTACATTGGTATATTCTCAGGCCAGTGCATGGGAAAAGTACAAAGCAGCAGCACAGATCACAGCAGCTGCTGATGTGATTAATGTCTTTTTTTTTAAAAACGTATGGAAATTGGAAGCTGTGCAGAAGCACGAATAAGAATGTGACCCCTTCCTAGTAATACCGTTTACATATGGTGCTGTTAGAACAAGGGAAGTTAAGGAAATGAATGGCTCTGTTAGGCTGTTATCATGTTGGTGCTGATCTTAGAACATCATGCACTTTTTTGCAAACTCACCATGAAACCACTACAAAGACTTCATTGATGTGTGACATTGAGTGGTGGAATTAGAAAAATTTACACCAGGAACAAGTACATTGGTGGTCAATGCGTGACAGCAGAAAGGGGTGTAGTCAAAAGGAATGAAGTCATGAAAATCAGAGTCTGGCTATCAACTTATACATTTACTTTTTAAAAACTCTGCAGCAAAGAAATTTGCAACAAGAACGAACGTGACAGTAAATCTGTAGAGCTTAATTGGTCACAAAGACTGCATTTTTTAGCACCTTATGGTGTTAAGGCACCTTCTGCAGAGATCTTTGTGTGCCCAGCAAATCTCAGGGCAGAATAATAAAGGTAAAATAACTCTGGTGGTTAAAGCAGTTGCTGGAGAGATCAGAGTTTTTTCTAGTTACAGTTTTGACCAGGGCCGTACTGGGAACCGAAACCGGCCCTGGCAAACTGCTCGGCCGGTCCCCCCTGGGGTGAGGGGGGGGGCTGCCGAGCAGTTTGTGAGGGCCGGTTTCGGCCGATTTTGTTACAGGGGGCCGATATTGCCGGCCCCCGGTAACAAAAACGGCCCCCCAGGGGCACAAAACTGGCCCCCACCCTAGCGGCCCACCGGAGAGACGCCCGGTGCCCGCTACGGTCAGTCCGGCCCTGGTTTTGACTCATAATGTTGCACAGAGGGTTAGTGTTTCTCCTGTAAAGCACGTTGCATAACACTCAGATCACAGATTTTTACTTTATGTAAATAGGTAAGTGGGTTTTTGCTTTTGACACAAATACTTTTATCAGCTGCAGTTCATAAATTGCGATCCTTCTAATATTTCACAGTGAGCTATGAAACAGCATCAACAAGCTGAATGCAAACTACAAGTCATGGGTTTAGAAGGTTTCTGTTTTCCTTCTCAATTTTTCATATCAGGCTGTTAAAAAGGATTACTTTGCATAGTAATAAAATTCGATAACTACAGACAACCTCAAGTACTGTGTTACATTTTAAATCCTGACGTTTTGTTTCTCCCAGCAATGCATATAGCTTATATACAAGGGGTGAACAAAGTCAAAAACCTGCCTCAGATGTTTCTCTTAAGTACCTGACTTGTAAAGTGATAAGCTGTGTTCCTTTGTTTCTCCTGCATTGCAGTGACATCTAGGTATTAGGTTCCAGGCAGCTCCCAGCCAGGATCAGTCTTGAAAAAGGAGGGCTGATGGCTATTTAAATGAGGCTTTTGTTTTGGGCCTAGCTGGAATTATAAATAAGAAAGCACCTTCACTACCTGCAGATTCCTGCTCAGAACAGAAAGCAGACAACCTGCGGGCAATGTGTCTCTGTGTTAGCAAATTACAGTGGGAAAAAAATCTGCATATTTCACCGGATCCAGCCTGGGTCCCAGTTGTGGCTTAATAATGGCTACCTCATTCATCTGACTGCTTGCATCAACCCTACTGTTCAGTAAAATCTTATAATGGTGCAACGTTCTGAGTCCTGTCTTTTTTTAAACCTGGAGTGTAGGTGCCACCACAGTAAATAATTCATGTCATGAGGGTTTTTATCCTCCAAAAAGTTTTTAAAAAAACGATTTTCCCTTTCTGTGATTACTGTCTTTGCCTGTGGTTGTTACAGTTTAAAAATGTAGTTTTAACCTGCCTGTGATTGTATATTTTATCACCTGTTTTGTGTGTTAAACTTGTGGTTTTCCTGCCCATGATTGCTTCCATTTAACGTGTTGAATTGTGGGATTTGCAGTCCAAACTCTGTAGTTTGTCGCTCTCATTCCTGGTGACTATTCAGTTTTCCCTCCAAATTTCTCCTTTGCTCTGTGCTAAGACCTGTATGTTAAACAGTGCACCCCCAGCCACCATTTTGTGTTATCAAGCCAGTGAAACCAGCCCCCCTGCCTCCCCCTCCAGCAACAGGGATTTTCTACATCAGAGGGTGCTTCTGTGAGCTGTTTAAACTGTGTTTAATAGGGACTGTGCACTTCGTTTTTGGCCAGGAGAGGGAGTAAAGTTGTATTCAAACAGTATTGTTAGATTTCAAGTTTGTGAGGCCTTTACCTGCAGAAATCCAAAGTGTGGATTGAGCCTGTCTGTCTCCTAGGAGATTCTGGACAGGAGAAGCAGCTTCCAACTCCCTGGGCAGCAAACCTTGTCTGAGGTTGCTGGGACCTTATATAGTCTGCTAGTGGCTGCTACATGTATACACTGATTGGTGGTTGTATCTGATGTTTCTATTGGATTGGGTTAGTGTCCTCATTTGTTGGGTATTTGAGGGTTCTGATTGGTTTCTGGGTCTGTGATTCAATCAATGTAGGGTTGGGACTAGGGCTAGGGTTATGATTTCTATTGGAAGCAGGGACTAGGGCTTCCTGTTTTATTGGTTGTTGGGACTAAGGTGGAACTAGGACTAGGGTTAGGCCTTTAATTGGAAGTAGCGATTAGGGCTTCTGGTGTTATTGGTTGCTGGACTAGGTGTGGGACTAAGAGTAGGGTTAGGCTTTCTATTGGAAGTAGAGACTAGGGCTTCCCGTCCCATTGGTTGCTTGGACTAGGGTTGGGACTACTGGTAGGGCTAGGGCCTCTATTGGACATAGAGATCAGGGTTTTTTGAACTGATTGGATGCTTGGAGTAGGGCTAAGAATGGCTGTAAGGTCCTGATCTCCTATTGGTTCTAGCTTTTAGGGCTAGTGTTGTGATTGGATAGTATTAGGGCTAGGGTTCCCATTGGCTGACGGGGTCACCTGATTACTAGGGGTATCAAAGGCCAGGGTTAGGGCGTCTCAGCCCGGGCGTTGAGGCTAAGGGCAGAGAGGACAAGGGTGAGTGCCTGTTTGAGCCTGTTCGAGACGGGCCAGGGCCAGGAATGCTGCCCATCTTCCCATTAATTAATGTGTCTATTACTTTTCTCCTGAAAAAGCATATCTAATGCACTACCCTATTTCACATCCGCTACCTCTATCAATATTTTTAATCTGCATATACTTACCTCCTTTATGCATCTATATACTCTCAATGTACTTATGGATCTATATATTTATCACTTTCTTCTAATTTAGCATTTCCAATGCACTACCCTATTTCTCAGCCTATACTTCCCTCAATATATCTTCTAGCCCAACTTTTTGACTCATCTCAAACTTCTTTCTACTACTTTTTCCAATTCACTACCCTATCTCACCCTATACATCTATCACTATATCCTCTACACCCACTCTCTCATTTATCGCAAACGCCATACCACTACTATGTTCCCCAAAATAACCCTTTCTTGACTCTCTCCTACTCTACCCCTCCTTGTATCTTCTGACACCTCCTTTACTGTACCAATGCCCAAGACAAACCTTTCTAAACTCTTCCCTCTGACTCTTCCCCTCCAAAAACCCTTTTTACTCATCAAAAAGCCTCCTCCTACTGCTATGACCTACAAAAAGAAATCCTTCACTCTTCTATCCCACAACTATCCACTTCAATCAAAATAACAGACTAGCATGTTCACTTCACTAATTCCATATTCCACTATACTAATTCACCACTAATCCTTTATGGGTTCCAGAGTAGCGTGCTACTCGCCAACAAAGCGCTTCAACACCCACCAGGGGTAACAGGCGCTATATGAATGCAAACCTTTCTTTCCCTTCTATCCCTCCACTATCCTTCTCACTCCAAATAACTGACTAATATCCACCACTCAAATTACTTTCATATTTCACCATACTAATTCACCACTAATCCTTTATGGGTTTCCGGAGTAGCGTGCTACTCGCCCCAAAAAAAAAAAAGCAATTCAACACCCCATCAGGGGTTAGAAGCGCTATATATATGCAAACCTTTTTCCCTCTTCTATCCCTCCGCTATCCTTCTGAATCCAAATAACTGACTAACATATCCACCACTTAAAATTTACTTGCATGTTTCACTATACTAATTCAAGACTAATCCTCTATGGGTCCCGGAGTAGCGTGCTACTCGCCGAAAAAGCGCTTCGACGCCTCGTCAGGGGTAGTAAGCGCTATACAAATGCAATTACAATACAATACAATACAATACATTGCAAAACTGCCTCAAGACCCTATTAAACACCTATTTTCGCTTGTTGTAAACAAGAATTTGGAGTAGTAATTGCCACAGATTTATATTTGTGAGTGCAACATTTGCAAGCATGATCAGTGCCTTGGTGCAAATAGCCTTGACTGCAGTGCACAGAGATCTTGCACTGCCACACACAGAGGGAAAAAATTAGAGGGAACGTTGACTGAGATTCTGAAATCAGGGATAACAAAAAGCAAAGGGTGAAATAGCAAGGTGTGTCCATATGGGTTGAGAGTGAAAGAGAAACAATCAGTAATATTGGTTAATGATATTATGAACCCACCAACAACTGAAAGCTCAAACGGCATGAAATACCTAAATAATAGTCCTTATGTTGAACATAAAGGCACCCTGCACTTTTGCAATAAAGATCTTGTGCAAAAAGATTCCTCAAAATGGGGGCCGACGAGATAGCTGTCTGTGGCAGCTGATCTCATGAAACAACGTTTGTCTGTGAGGAGCTAGCCTCATAACCTGTATAAATTATAAAATAAAACAACTGGCAGGAGAGCAGTAATCAGGGAGCATTTGATGTCATTATCTACGTCAAAAGTAGCTCAAAATTAAATTAGGATATCAAAGGGATCAAAGGTAAAAAAAGATTCTATAGGAAACTTAGCAACCTCTACTCATGAAAATTAAGTTACATGAAATCATAAAGCAAGCGTGCAATAGCCCATGGACCAAAACCAAGTTCTGAAGAGTGCATATGATATTGTACAAAATAAGAAGGAAGTTGATTCTGTACAGGGGGACAAGCACAAAGAATAGTTCTGGCTGAAATTCATTCTCAGCCAGACAAATGGGGGCTGTGGTTGCAAAGTGAAATAACTAAGCATGCAAAAGAAGAGACATAGAATATGAAGAAAAATGAAGGTGAGAAAACAATTGAAGGATATAAGAGAAAAAAAATAGAAAAAAATAGGGGTGACAGGCCTTTGGAGTCATCAGTGGTTCTGATAAATCTCCAAGAAGAAATCCCAGGCTGTCCAATGACTATCGAAACATTACCTGAATATTACCTAGTCAGCAATAAATCCACATTGGAAATGCTTACAGGTGAATGTACGCAGAATTATAACTTGGAAATGCTATTTTATTCTATGGTCTCTGATGAATTTGAATTATGCCCGACTAAAAATACATCAAGACTGATACCTAAGGGAATCCCAAAACAAGAATCTGTTCCGGCCAGAACATCCCCATTAAAACAAAGTAGATATTCATTACCATACTTAATAGACTCCTAAATTGAGAACAGGAGATTTCTCCCAGAGGAAAGTGTAATTCTTACTAACAAAGATATGGCTTTGACATAAATTCCAGTAAGACCTGAGGAACACCTACAGTTGATGAGTGTAAATCTAACATCTGTTGCAGAAAGAACACTTGAAGCAATAATGCAATTACTAACACAGGTAGGTCATAAGCGATAAGAACCTCAACATTATGATAGCCATATTGTAGCACTTGGTGGGCCTAAAATGCGATACCCCAAGGATAAAAACATTGATCGTCTTTCAATAGAAAGAAGTTGCATCAGTTCTTAGTTTTTAGAAAAGGAAGAAGGGATAGTAAAAAACTTGACAAAATGGCTCAAACTGAACCTTCTCAAGTTGAGTTAAGTAAAAACAAAAATATAAGTACTGCTGTTGAAAAGAACCAGGGTGCAAATACCCCATCACCCAATACGGATGCACTAAATAACACATTAAATAGTGAAGAAAATCTGAATGCTGATTATGTAGGCTCGATAAATGTATCCTTCATAGTAGAGGAAATTCGAAATGTGGAGAAAGTATCTGATGATGTCATAGAGGTGTTTTCAATTTTTAAAAGTAAACTCCAGAGGCACTTAAATAAGACAAATAAATGAAGAAGAGAAGCATTGCTGAGGAGGCCCATAGAACTTATAGCTTTGACGTTCCTCAGAATAGCAGCTCAGTGGTTTCTGAACAAGATCCAAATTCCAACCCATTAGGTGATATATAGTAATTTGATCAAAATTAAGGAGTGATAGAGCCATCAGATGACAGAGCCCTACCTAAGGGTAATTCGAGTATTTCAAGTGTGACAGCCTTAAACATCGACTACCATGTGGGATCCCTGGAATAAAGTCCAACAGCATTCCTAGCACAGAGGACAGCAACGTTGATGCAGCCATGGAAGGTAATGATAAACGCCGGGCCCTGAACCTAACCCAGAGTAATTAAAGAACGCAGGTCTCTTCCCAAATCTTGAAATGGATATCCAGGCATATTAGGTATGCAAATGATTCACTCGCATTGCAAGTGGTGGGCATATTTGCAGAGGTGAACCAAATCCATTTTTGAATTGCTCTAAAATGTTAGCAATCTTTAAACTAATTCATAAGTAAGCAAAAATCATTTCAAGTGATACTGCTCCGGTCCACCTTCACCAAAACCAAGCGAACATGCTAGCTTTGCCAAGTACTGTGATTAAATTCTGTTCTAGAACTGTAGTAGAGCTATTCCTAGACTCTATCGATGAGCTAAGATGCTTGGGGTTTGACCTGTATTAAATCACCACATACGACAAAACAATTTTGTGTTACCATCGCCTTCGACTCAGGTTGTCTAAAATGCTGCGGTCAGGATGCTCCTGAAGATTTTAAAGCGATACCAAAGGGGATGATGGACGGAGCGTTAGAGCAAATCAAACACTCACCCCCAGTCAACTGATCTGGGTTTAATCCATCATCATTCTTTAGCTCACTCCACCACCCCAGTTCAGACATGGCCATATGCAAATCAGTCTGACCCTGTGCCTCATGTTGACTGGGGGTGAGTGTTTGATTGGCTCAAACGTTCCGTCCATCATCCCCTTTTGTATCGCTTTGGTCGCCCTAAGTTGGCGGGGGTATGCCCAGACGTGGGTCCCTTGCTCACTTTGCCACTGGATTCAAGCAAGCCTGGCTGATGACGGCTGAAATGCCAGAAACCGGTCCTAGGATGCTTGTTTCCGGTCCAGGGAAGACATGGCTTGGCAGTTCGGGCTGGACTGTTCCCATGAGGCACAGGGTCAGACTGATTTGCATATGGCCATGTCTGAACTGGGGTGGTGGAATGAGCTAAAGAATGATGATGGATTAAACCCAGATCAGTTGACTGGGGGTGAGTGTTTGATTGGCTCAAACGTTCCGTCCATCATCCCCTTTTGTATCGCCCTGAAGATTTTAAGACAGGGATCAGTGAGATCCTCTTTGAAAAAGCTACACTGGCTGCCTATTCAACCCAGGGTCAGATTCAAAGCCCTCTGCCTAGCTCACAAAGCCATGTATGGCAGGGGTCCTTCTCTGCTAAAAACCCTTGTCTCCCCGTATGTCCCCAATACGTCCCTCAGGTCCCTCAGGTCCTTGTCCGACTTCCTTATGAGCACACTAAGGATAAAGAGATCAAGATGGGGAGGGAGATCCTTCTCATACCTGGGCCCAAATCTCTGGAACTCAACGACCACGGAATTGAGACTGTTGAAAGACGAACGTTGTTTTAGGAAAAAACTCAAGACTTGGTTGTTCCCATGATTGCTCTTCCCTATAACATTGCCTCCTCAATGCAGCGCTGGGAAGCCCTCTGGCAGCCATGCGTTTTATAAATCCCCAAAACATAAACATAAAACACATAAACATTGTTTAGCCCTGTTGGTACCTAAGAATCAGCAGGGCAGGAACCGGCAAAGTCAGTGAATAAAAAGAGATATGTGAGGCCCAAAACAAGATGGGCAATTGTATAGTTATAACTAAAACAGGCACTGAGAGAAGGATACTTATAGAACCATTGTATAGGGATCAAACTCTGAGTAATCATCATGGTTGCAATTGGATTGCCAAAACAATAAACCCATAGGGTACTGTAGCAAAACCATATCGCTTATGATTAATTTTTTTTAAATCTAATGTCATGGAATATCGCAGACCTGAAAAGGAGCTCAAACATTTGAATCATATCTTAAGTGAAAACCAAATAAAAGCGGTAGCACTACAAGAAATACATAAAACTGTTAATGTGTTACTGGAGGGCTATCTAGTGCATAATATCAAGGCCCAGAAGGGGACATTTGGTCACTCATCAAGTAGTCTAGCTCTATTAGTTAAAGTAAACACAAAAATAAAGTGTGTGTGAGAATCCTAAAGGAATATGAAGATTCCCTGATGATAACCCTCTCAGGTATGGGGGGCACGGCAGTGCCCTGTGAGAAAGACCTAAATCGATCCCTAATTGAAGTTAACATCTAGCTTCCCGCTGACTCTCAGCAAGAAAATCTGTTGAAGAAGCTGGCAGCTTTGTTAGAGGCCCTTGGTATCAAGTTTCTGCCAAGTTGTATCCTGCTCATGGGTGATTTTAATGAAAGAATTTAGCCCGCAACTTTCGCAGATGAGTGCGTCTCGACTTAGAAAAGTGAATAGCAGAATTATTAGATTCTCATGCAATACAGATACCAATCAACATAATTAAATAATATGCAAATTTGATTAAACAAATACGATATTCGGCAAATGAGAGCTTAAATAAAAGCCATAATTTTAAGAGAAAGTCTTCAACCTTGCAGGAGAAAACCAGTAAGAAACTAAATAAAAATATGAGAAGCTTTTAAACAAAATCAAATACAATGGGATTTTTTTTTAAAAAGCCCACAGAAAAGAATTCAGAAAGAAAATTAGAAGAGATGGATGGAAAAAGAAAAGAAGATGGTCCAAAGTTATAGTAGCCCTAGGGTAGAGAGAACCAAGTCTTTCTGGGACCTCGTAGCCAAGACAATGAGAGCTGTGAAAAAGTAGGTGGCACATTCAGTGACTCGGACCTAGATGCAACACATTGAAAAACTCTATTGTGAAAATCATGATGGTTATCAAAGCCTCAATAAAGAAGCTGAAGAATTCAAGAGTACACCGTCTTGTTGCCTTAGCAATTGAAATACTGCAACCCATTGCTTAATTTGTAAAAAAATGAGTCCCGGTACTCAAACCTTTTCTTAGGAGGCAGCCACAACTTCTTCCAGTTAATTCACCCAGCTACATTCCCTGCACCTCCCAATTGTACAATTGTCATGCCCACCGCCTATGTGTACAACGCGAAAGCCGGCAAAATCAAAAATAAACTACTGCTTGAGATGACACGGATTATTATTTCACAACAACCGCATTCATTAAAACAAAATGTATTTGAATGAGGGAAATGATCATATCTACCAAAAATTACAATTCCTGAGCAGAAACCCAGTGCCTGTACTATGAATTGAAGTCTTGTGTTCTATCGACTTCACTATGCATCGAATCCATTTGGTAATCTCTCTGAAGCGCCTACATGCACTGAAGTTCTGCAGTGAGCGCTATGGAGAGCGGTATCCATTTATGTATAAACATTGCGTTTGGGGGTGGAATGAGGATGAAGATGAAACGACACCTCTGAGTTCAACTAGCTTTCTCTGGATAGAATTGACTGAGTGTGAAAGTGTGCAATGTTTTACGGAGGTGCTGGCAGGATGGGGAGGGCAAAGAACACCCACACTTCACTAAAAGTGAGGTAGAAGGGCGCTCTAAAACTATATGCACCGCCTCTTTCTATCGTTAGAATAATGCTCTGATCTCTCACTTGTGGGCTCACACAAATCAATTTGTCCATTCTACTTATGTTGTTATTAACAAAATATGGTTCATGTTATGCTGATAATAATTATAAAGCAGTAGAACATGGGAGAATGTTTTCAGCAGGGAATCAAGCAAACACGACTTCCAATCCCGGCTTTCCATATTTACAAAAATGTGTGTTCCTGGGCTAAGGGCTTTCATGTGCCGAGCTTCATGATCTGCTGCAATGTAGAGAGTATAGAAACAAAAGCTGGGTAGACTGTGAAGCGCTATATGTAACAAAAGCAGACCATTCAGTTCAGCGCATAAAAGCAGTTTACTTTATGTTTTTGTATGCAAGTCTGGCCATTCAAACATCCAAGGTATCCAGACTCTGGAATGTCCATCGGTGATTAAACAGTTTTTTGTTTATTTCGTAGTGAATTTATGAGTGCTTGTGTAGTGCATGGGCACTATTATTTTGCTCCCTCGGCGCACATTTTGTCTGCTATCTTTTTTAGTTGTGCACTCAATAGAAGAACTACATCTACACACATTGCAGTGTTGTTGATGAATTTAGTTAATTTCCCTAAAAGTTTGTGTGTTTGGTAAAGCGTCACTTGCCAGCAAGGCTGCTTCCCAGCACTGAAGTGCCCTGGCACAAGTTACAGTCACAGCACTGAAGTACCCTGGCACAAGTTACAGTCACACTACACCATATACACAAGGTGGGCTTGGTGCAATACCACCTAGTAGGCATACGCTTTTTGGTGCACAAAGTTTAAATTCTTACGATGTATTTGTTTGTGAGGGTAGTCCACTGTGCCTAGCAGTACTTTCAGCGCTCTAGACTAGGAACATGAAGCGGCTTTGGAGAAGTGCGCTTGCCTACTAGCCCCAAACTATTAATAATTAGTACTGGGCCAGTGCAATGCCCACAGCATGCAGCGGGTGCTGGTATGATGCAGCGGAAGGCATTCTTAGCACAGTGGTGCAATGATGCAGCCTGCAGTGGAAGGTCACCACGAACGCAGTGTGTCAGGCAAGTGAGTGAGCCCTGCACCCACCATAGACTTTAATGCCACTGGGCACAGGCTGGGAGAAGAAGGGAAGCATGTGAAGTTTTCCGCTGAGTTCTAACCCCAGCTTCCTAACTTGCCTTTATCATGTGATCATAACCATTTTCCTTCATCTCCCGGCATCAGTTTGACTCTCAAGGGCTAAAGGGGTGCCTAGAAACCCGTTAATGACCAAAATGAAGCACTGCATAAAAAAAACCTGACAACCTCCAAACCGGAGCTCTAAACTTCTTTACGAGATGAGGGCAGAAGACAGAAACGAACAGAACTCTGTCTGAGGCAGCGCAAAACCCCATCTTTGGCAAGGAGGGAGGCTGTGCGCCTTTAGCAGACTTTCCCTTGATTTGCTGGCCTGGGAAGTCTGGAGTTCATCGGTTGCTTTATCCCTGATCGGTAAAGTGGAAATATTGTCGAACTCAAAATTTTCGCAGTTCGACCACAGCGTCACACAGATCAATCACCTTCTGCGCTCTTTGAGACTGCACAACGCAGAACTCGCACAGACGTGCGTGCTCAGTACAGGCAACACTTGAAGGGTGTGTGAGTCAAGAAAGGCTCACAGTCCCGAAAAGTAACACTGATGCGCAATACACATGCATCATGCCTGAATCAGAGATGGATGGGCTGTGAAAACATATCAGGCAGCCATCCAGCTAGGCATATTTATTTTGAAAAGTTATTTGGAATTCTGACCGCGGGACAAGAGATTTATAGTCCTGGCCCTCTGAAATAAGTTCCGGTGCTGAGCACCGGAAACCACCGGCACAAATTAAGCACTGCTTCAACCTAACCCTAGGATGTGGGCTCGAGTTCTCTCTCCTCTATACGAGATCATCATAAAGGAAAACAATATACCAGTATTGTGGAAGAGAATTATAAGGGTACCAAATTTACAAAAAGTGTCAAAGAGATCTCTCCAAAACTACAGCATGATCACCCTTTTAGATATTCCAAGCAAAATTTATGCAAACCATTTATTAAAAAGTCCAGAAGAATGGGTGGAATTGGAACACGTTTTCCATTTGACACAGCTAGGATTCAGGAAGGGTTACTGCACAATATATGGCTGTCTTGCCCTAAAATGTCTGACTGAAAAATATGTGTAAAAAGTGAAGTAACCTCTTTATGGGGTTTACATAGATCTAACATCAGCATTTGACACCATAAACATGGCTTGCCTATGGAGAAAATAGAACACTGAAGGGTGCCTAAGGGTCTTCTAAAATTGATTACCCAGTTCCATGAAGGATAGTGGATGTAAGTTGAGCTAAAGTCCAGTGGTTCCTTGTCCCGGAAAATCAGTACGCCGAATGGGCTGCAGCAAGGATGCATCCTGGCTGCACTTCCTCTTTTCCATGTATATAGCTGATGCCCCAGCAGTGATGGACATAGTTTGCTTATTCCCACCAATACTGGGTGATTTGCCTATTCCCTACCTGGTTTATACTGATGACACAGTGCTGCTGGGGTTGACTCAGGTAGGTCACATACTCCACATAATTGAATTTGCAAAATATTCTGTTGCTAATTTAATAATGTTAAGAAAAAACCCACTATGATTTTCTCAAATCACCTCAGAAAAGAAAAGGAATCATAGAGGTGGATGTGCAGCAGACACTCTGAAAACGTTTATGAATATACATATTTGGGAGTAATATTCAAAATCAATCCACACTTCGGTGGTCCTATAGAGAATATTGTTCAGAGGGCAACCGCTACAGCATGTGTTATCTATCATATGGAATGAACTGGGCCATAACCCTGTGGAAGTTCTAAAAGAGACGTACAATTTGAAAAATGTAAGCTTGCTGGTTTGCGGGTGCAAGATAATGGATGAAAAGGCTATAAGCCAGATTCAGAGGACAGAATGGTAATTTGGAAAAATTAGCTCAGCTTTCCCTGAAAGTCTATAAATAGCGTCTTAGGTTGGAACTAGGAGAGATTAACATTTTATTCAAGTATTACCAACAATTGATCAACTTCAATAACCAGCTTTCGGCAGCAGGTGCAGGGTCTCTATTGTACGTAATAAATTCTTATCCTAAGTCTGGTATTACAACACCTTGGCAAGAGAACTTGAGAAATATCATGGGTAGCCTAGACCTAGAATCCCTACTGATAGTAGGGGAAATATCAGGTGCATGTAGGAAGAAACTTGTAAAGCGGGTGACTAAAGAGTCCGCATTTAGAAAAGATGTAGGTCACAAAAATAGACCCTGAATCTCCTCCTTTACACCACCAGAGACTGATGGCTAAATCCTTCCCTATCTCAAAGAGATAAAATGTAGAAACACCAGGAGGTGGACTTTGAAGCTGTGGCTAGGGCAAGTGCCGGCATTTATTAACAGGAAGACAAGTATGAACCAGCGTAATACCGACAAATCAATATGTCAATTTTGTAAGGCCGATGATTTAACATTGCAACACATGATCCTCTTTTTGTACATATTTTATTAAGGAGAGGAGTACGCTAATTTCTGCCTTTAAATCACTTCACATCCGGAAGGTAAATGAATTGATGGAATTGGTGAAGAAATGTGATGCTATGTTTTAAACTTGCTAAAAAAATTTGAAATAGTTGCGGACAATCTGGATTTGTTGGCCTAATACCTCTATGATAAAACTATTATTGGTCTTAGGAATTTCAGAAAGCTCTTGTTGGTAGTGAGAGACTAAACTATGTATTATAGAGTACCACTGATTAACAATTATATTACTAATATGAATTGCTACATTGTGAAAGCTATTTTACCATAAGTCGTTTATCCCCTCACCATATACAGTTGACTTCTTATGGATCCTAAATTAATTTTTTATGTGGAATAGGGGGTGCTGTATGTAAAGGTTTTATTATTCTATATGCATTGGTTTTATAGTGTGATATTAATTGTGAATGTTCGTTTTGCCTAAGAGGCAAATTACCAAACAATAAATTAAACGTGAAATTTGAAACTTGAGTCAAGAAAATCATTAGCAAGACCTAACGCCTTGTGTTTATATGATAACAATTGTATGTTTTACCTGTATGTAAAGGTCAGCCATGTCTTATAAATACTGAATTGCAAAGATCCCATCTAGCCCTCTTGTTGCACTTCAAGAGGGTAACTCGTCTTGCAAAGTCAAGGTCAAATTGGCATTTGGATTCAACTCTTAGTAGGGTGAAACTCTCAAGAGAATCAGTGATGTCCGGATTTATCTGTTGTAACATCGTCAATGTGGGCATCCCCAAATATGGCATACTAAAAACTCCAAACAGTCCAAAACCAAGCAATCTTACTCTCTACCTCACTTTAACAAAATATAATTGCAATATGCACACCTTGAAAGAACTACACTGGCTCAATTTTGAGAAAATAATCACAACGAGAAAACACATGGGCCAGATGTATGTCAAGTTGCATCACAATGTTGTTTGCAAAACTGCAATGGGACCTGGTCAATCTTTGGTGCTGTTCCAGATGTTCCAATCCATTGAACCCTAACATTAGGTTATATGGTCTTCATTTGTCTAATTATAAGTCAGGCGCCTGTGGTCTTCTGATGGTGGAAGAGAGCCTGTCCATCTACTGGCACAGCAATGATCCAATTATTGTCCTAGCACAGTGGTTCTGCCATTTACAATTTATTTGAAAATAATATCATACAAGGATGTGAGCTTTCCTGCCCCACCTCTTCCACGGCATCTCCCACCCAAGACCAATCTGTACATTTTTTAAGCCTGCTCTACCACCACATCCCACCGCCTGCCCCACCAGAAGAGACAAAGTTGGCAGAAAGCGTGCACCGGTGTCATCAGATCTCTTTTTTAACAAACAAGATAAAAATGTCTTTGAGTAAGTTACATATGGAGGACGAAAGGAAGCATGCCACTGGAAATGGACATAAAAATGGACTTGACAAAATATGGAAATTGTGGTGCCAGCCTATTCCAAAACAGCCCAAACGTGGTTGTTCTTAGCAACATTAATAAAAAATAAAATGCATGCGCACTAAAATGCCAAGGGAGAAACATTAAGAAGGCAGAAAAATGGGCACCATTTATAAAGAATATACAGTCTTGCAGAGAGGTTTTAAGGCATGGGCAAAGTGGGCTCTGGCCCAGGACCCCAGCCTTTCAGGGGGGGCACCTGATAGGGCCAGCTTTGTTCTCCAGAGAGTCTTGCCCTGATGACCTTTAATAATTCTTCAATAGATTGTTTTAAATACCATTTTCCATTACTTTTAATGTGTGTGATGGTTGAGAGTCTATTACAGACATTTTGCAGATACATGTGTGTATTATGTGTTTAAAAAAAACATCTTTCACATAAAAACAGGACCTCACATATGAGAAATGGGAGGGTGTCACAGAAATTATTTGCAGTAATATTAGTGAGCTGCTGCTGTATTACAGTATTGAAAACACACGTCACTATCCCTGAATATTACATGTAAAACACATTTATAATCTGGACGAGAGTGCCTGTGCACTGTCAGTAACCTGGCCAAAGAGGGCATGAAAGAGCTGAAATTGGATCATAAATTCAAAGCTGTTCCAAACAGGGGCCCCCAAAATATGTTTGACCCAGGGCCCCTAAATCCTTAAGATGTCCCTGCATTCTTGCTGTACAAATGATTGTGTTGTAAAAAATTATGCATCTCAGTGTCTCAAGTAATTAAAGAGTGAACCGTGTCCACCTGTGCGATCCAGTTACTTGTTCGCAAAAGGCATTCAAAGACCCAGTTCTATCCTCTCTCAAGAGGGGCATGTCTAAAGATATGATATCGGACAGTCCAAGATGAAATGACAAATAGTTCATTTACGCTATCGAATATACAATGCCTGCATTCCTGATGGCCCTGTGATGTTCAACAAGGTTTCTACGTACTGAGGGTACAATGGTTCTTATGTACATCTGTTAACAGGGCGAAATATTCATAAACTATAGAAATACTTCTACGGTTATAATGTTTATAGTCGGTTTTGTTGACGTTGGACATAAAGTTTATCATTTTAAAATATTAATGCTATTTAAACATACAAAACAGGTGTTAGAAAACTAAAAACATTTGGGTTCAGAAGGAGCCAGGCAGATACACGTGTGAAACGAGTGTTGATGAGTTTTGTCCCATACATACCTCCTTCCACGTTGGAGTAGTAGGCAAACCAAAGAAAGGGCGAGGACAAAGCGCCCTTTCTAATGAACAAGGGAAGACATTTTCTGGCCATTCTTAATGGCTGCTGTTACCTGATCACGCGACAGCCAGAAAAAGGTCAGCAACAGCTACTGGCAAAGATGTCGGCAGGCACACAGGGCCCTGAGTACCTCCTTCCAGCTGTGGCCAGAGCAAAGAGACCCTAAGCACAGTGGTCCAAGGAAATCCTGTGTTTGCAATACCACTCCACGGCCAGGAACAAGGCAGCCATTTTCCTACCAGACCTATGACCTGCTCTTCCCACACTGATAGTATCACTCATTTAAGGCCACCCTCACCCAAGCGTTGATTAACAGGAACTAAGATGCGGAAGGCTACTCCTCTTTGGACCTGTTAAGGGAAGATGGGGCTTGACCCACAAATACTCTGTCTGAACACTGCACCAAAAACTCCACAGCACCTGACCTCATACCCCACAGAGGAGCCTGCTTCCAGTCACCCAGTATTCCTCACAAGTTCAGTGCATTTACAGCACACAGACACTCTCATTGGCAAGTGTGAGATGAATAAAGCATTGTACCCTACAGTCTGACATGCACCAACCACGTCTCAAAAAGTCACTAGCATGACTGCTAATTGAGAATAATTAATCAATAGGCACATACACCCATCTCCTCCTTTGAGGCAAAATCAGCCCTCAGTATAACCCGTGTACACGAACTCCCTCAACAAACTAAAGAAAATCGTGTATCAGAATCCACCTTCCACTAATCAGCCACCCGTTTAACTGCATACACCCTCCAACAGAAAGGAGCATCACACCATAATGTGATAAGCTACGTATAACATAGTGAGTGCACATGAAGAATGGAGCCAATAGTGCTGGAGGGTTGAAATAATCTTTGTATCACTTTGATGGGATGTGTGGACCTCTCCTGAGAAATATTCTCTTTTAGCATTGAAAATTGCTGTATTGTGTGATGTGAGCTATAGAGCCCTCCTTCACATACTCATAAATGTCTTGGTGAAACGACCCCTTATGTCCAACTCGCTATCAGTTAAAATTTAAACAAGCATTGGCAATGCCAATAGGTCTGGCTTTAAAGGAATGTTGTATGGAAATGTGAAAAAATACAAGTAAATAGCAAGGGAACTGATATGTATGTGTGTGTGTCGTGTAGTTCCTATAGTACCCCTGCAGGACCTGCGCGTTTGGATAACATATGCTGCGGGCTTGGTGGCAGACTGACTCCGTGCACCCCCACCGTATATGTTAGCCTAGTTTGCATTAACTAGCTCGCAGTGCCACTAGTGTCTCCTCTTATCGGGGAGAGATTAGTTTCTGGCAACCTTAGAACATGACAACCCTGATTCCCTCAGAATCGTGGAAACAATGTACTACCTTTCGCTCAGTCACTCGTGCTCACTTATTCGGTTTGTCTCAGAGAGTTACACAGAATAAACAGTCGGGCGTTTCAATAAGTATTTATTGAACAGTTGTTATTCTAGTGTAAAATATATGTGCTGCGGTAACCAGCAGACAATAGCAGAGATATATTATCAGCAGTATGATAAAAGCAAAGGGATAGAACAGTTCTACCATATTGCAATAATCATGAATACATACATGAATATAAAAGCATTATGCAAGTGCGCGTACTCCTACGATGCCTAACTAGATGTACCTGAGTGTACCTAGCATATGTGTGTAGGTCTAAAAACCTAAGAGCCAAGAATCCTTCTAGGATTTAGTCGAACCCCCATACCTGAATAGAGAGAGTGTGGGACCCCGTCCTGGTCTCGAGTTGGACACCCCGTCAGGGCTGTGTCAGACCACTGTCAGCTGGAGCGACTGCATGCAGGAGCCTCAGCGTCTCTGGTTAGTGTGTCAGCATGGAAGTCTCGGTTCCCTCTATCTTACCGGGGCAAGATGTGGTGTATTTATACCCTAAAGAGTCTCGGTCCTCAGTATGGTTTGTATTGGACATGAGGAAGATGTCAGGGGTGAACTTTGTACATACATATTATGCCAGTGGTGTATTCCTAGAGAGCCATGCATAATTAATGAGTACAGTGTGGGCCTGTGTTTGGAAAAACCCTGCTGTATTCAAAACCACAGGATAGATAACGTTCAGCCCTCAGAGCTCGTTGTGTACTAGCTGGGACCAATGTAGGTGAAAGATCATGCCTATATAAGGAATCATGACTATAATAGGACATGTACAGTTGTGACCATAACTGGGCATATGCGGCCATGACAATAATAGGGCAAGTACGAATATGACCATATTAGGGTAAATATGAATACGTCCATTTTAGGGCATGTACGAACAGGTCTACATTAGGGCCTCTATGCAGGATATAACACCCACTCCTCTTCCGAACTGGATAAAAATGACCATACTTAAAATCGGGACAATTTAAAAACATTTTTAAAAGCAAGTAAAAACATGGGGGCATATTAGCAAGACCGGCGATAAAATTATCGCCGTTTTAGCGGCAGGAAACTGCCGCTAAAACGGCGATAATGGGCTTGCTAATATGCGTTATGGAATTCCAATAGAAGCCCAGGTTAGATGTGCAGGACATCTAACCTGGGCTTCTGTGGAATTCTATAACGCATATTAGCAAGCCCATTATCGCCGTTTTAGCGGCAGTTTCCTGCCGCTAAAACGGCGATAATTTTATCGCCGGTCTTGCTAATATGCCCCATGGTTCTAAAAAATCGTTAAAAAATGACGTGCTAAAAAAAATGTTAAAATTCAGTTTTTCTAGTTGCCACTCAAAAAGTCAATATCGTCTCTCTATAGAAGTTGTATTACCATAAGCAGGAGAAGGCCATGCTTTTCTCAAGCGAAAGTGTCAATGTAAGAAAATGTTCCAAATGTAGATCGTTTATTTTGAAACGAGTGAAGAAGCCGAATTCTTTCCCAGGACACGATGAGCCAATTCAAGATTACGCTTCCTGGCTGGGAAGCACAATATTATTGGTGTCAGCTGCTGTAGATGATAAATCCAACGCCTCACAGAGAACGTCAATCGCACATAGATGGCATGTAGTACTGTCAACAGTCGGTGCTGCGGCAGCTTGTGCGGCAGTTGTAACCTGGGTGCCTGTGGAAGAGTCACCTAACCCAGCAGGAGCAAACGGCACCTGTGGATTCTCCAGGAATGCATTCATCAGAATCGGAAGCCGCTGAGGACAACGCAGAGCGTGGGCCTTTATGGGGTCCAGCATTGCATCTGTGTCCGGAGGCGCATCTGATGGAAAGTTAGACAAAGATCCAACGTGCATTCTTCTCCGCAGAACAGGCATCGAAGAACAGGTAAGATGCAGTCTACCCAAACTGGTCTAAACGATAGAAACCAGGAGGCATTGAGTTCTCGCAGGCAAGAAATGCCCAGAAGTTGTACCATGCGTTCACGGTATTTCCGCTCCAGGAGCGTGTTCACCATTCCCTCGGGAAGTGGGCCGTCCATTGCGTAGCAGCAATATTACAATCAGAATTCCTGCAATTAGGAACAAGATGAGCGGGAATCCTCCAAATACGCTTCCCAATACGGAGTGTATAAAATTTGGGATTACTCCGAGGACTGTCTGAAAGGTGCTTAACAGTCCTGACTGACCCTATGGTCTTAAATAGGTGTACAATACTGCTCGTATCAGACATGTTGAAGATACGACTAACCATTTCTGCAAAATAAATGGGGCAGTTTGTACGTATGAGTGCCTGTATCTCGGTCGAGGTCCTTGCAACTTGAAGTTCATAGGTTTCTCGAGCGGAGGTTAAGGGCACGGGTTGCTGTAAAAGCATGGCTTTCAATCTGCTCAGAGTATCAAACTGTATGAAAGAAACGTTCAGTGAAGGCCATAGCGGTGCCTCCCTGACTGTGTTCAGTGGCGGAAACAATACTTGCATACAGCAAGTAACCCTGGAGTTAACAGTGACTAGATATGCGACGCCCGGAAGCATCCTACAGCAACCTTGATCATTTAGCATTAAGTAACTCCCATTCGAGAGCAGCTGGAAAACCGGCGTGATCATGGCCGCTGGGGTCCCTGACATGTGACAAGATAAGTTCGCCACTAAACCACTGCAGGCTCCGTGTAGAGAAATATCCTGACACATGAGAGAACCGCTTAAAGCATTCTTGCACTTTGTACCACTCAGATACACTTCTCGATCCCCATTCCGGCATCGGTATCTATATGGTAACTTCCAAGTTTCCTTGATGTATCCCTTACCCATTTTCTCATATTTGCCTGCCTGCCTCTGCTCAAGGCAATATTGAAACTGAAACGTAGTGACCGGCAGAGTGATTTGGCCATGAATTAGTCATTCTGTTGATGGTGACTTGGCTACAGTGAAAGGTAGCCTTTCCAGTTTCTCAATACGCAACATTGTATATTTGGCTCCCCTTTGTGCCATTTCTGTCTGTTTATCAGTTAGATTGTATTCTGAAAACAGAGACGTGGTGTTTATAAAACGTCAGGGCACATAGCCTGCACGCAAAGATTGCAGTGTCCAGCTTAACATCATAATAGAACGTAGCTGAGATTGCCCGTGTTGTAACAAGGCCAGATCTTGTTCTAATATGTCGATCGCCGAAGACACAATGTTGCCCAAGGAGTAAATCCTGGAGGTCAAAGTTGTTAACCCATTATCCACATCCGCTAATGCCTTTTCTAAGTTAATACGGTCTATTTCCCGTATCCTTTCTGCGGCCTCTTGTTGGGATATTTTCCAGTTTTCATTATGGAAGGCATAAAGGCCTGCATATATGAAACGTTTCTGACGTGTTTTCCTTGGGCCTTGTAGAAAATCCCTAAGGTCTATGTCAGGTGTGAGTAAGGTCAAGTGGTGCGTCACTTCTGTGAGTGTTGAGGTCTCTAGCCATCAAGGCACAACTTCCCAACACTATAGGATGTCACTACCCCCAGGTGATGTCTCTGTACATAGCATGGGTCTGGCCTATGGATACTAAACCCTTCGGTTGTATTCATAAATCTCTGCTGACATTTGTTTGTGTCAATGGGCCAAACCAGCCATTCTGTCCAATCAGGATCTGATCTGTTGTACTGGAAAATGTCATCTAATCCTACCCCTTGTGTAGTTGAGTCCTGCCCCCCACCCATCTGTGATGCTGTTGGAAACCCCGGTGTGTTCATTTCCTTGCCTTTGGCTAATCCAAGACAGGCTGTTTGTTGCACAGTTTCATTCAGAAATAACATCTGCTGCGGAATGATGCATGCTCTAAAAAGTGCTTCTATTCCCTGGACTTGCCAGTCCCTTGAACCCCAGATCGATTTTGAATCTATTGTGTCTTTCCATAGATCGAAACCCTGTTTAGACAACTGGTTCAGAAAGGATGCAGAGTAAATATGTTTGGTGTTTGTTAACATAATTTTCTGAGCTGAAATTTTCGCCACTTTATAATAAAATGACTTCGGGTCGGATGTGTTAACCCCTGAGAAGTATGTGAATTTCTGTGCAAATGCTTGCGAACTACCTTTTGGAGGTGTTGGGCAGTGTTCCCACTGGTGGTACTCAAAGACATTTCTAGGTGTTATAGATTTGTGTAAGAAATGATGACCATATTGCTGGTAACAGTACAATGTATCGTAGTCTGAAGTACCTTCTAACATTTCATTGTTCGGAAATGCAGCAGTTTTTTCTAAATCAGTCATCATAGCATTTACAGTTTCAGTGTCCCAATCATCAGATAATGTACTGGAGGTAATGATATCACTTAAAGAAATTTTAAATACATGTTTTAGCTTTAAAAGTTCAGTCGGACCGAATACATCATAATCAATCTTGTCCCATACTATACCGTCCGGTATAGGAACTGCTGTAATGTTCAATGAAGACAAGTCTCTTGGTTCACGATGCGAAGACTGGTGTGGTGTTAATCAAATTGACTCTTTGGGCTGTAGAGCTTTGCTGGAGGTATCGTCCATTAATAAGCATACTAAAAGTTATTATTAAACCTAGCCAGAAAATGAAAAATAAAATCCCAGTGATATACCATAGTTGTATCCAAGGTGACACCAGGTAAGTCTTTCTAAAAAAGTTCAAAAACTCATTGAGTTTCTGTTGGAGTGATTTTTTGGCTGGCGTCGTTTCCGGTTCGCTTGGATCCAGTGAAAACGTATCAAAGTTCATGAAATAGCCAGAAGCAGTTCGATCAATTGTTGGAATTCCATCGGGATTTGTTGAAATCGGATTTTGCTCTTGACGAGGCATGTTGACGTAGATGTCTGTATTAGGTCTTATTGCAACTTGGTTGTTAAGTTGATTTTCATTTTGGAGATGAATTTCTTGTTGAAGTGGAACGAGTTCCATAGCATTGTTGCTTAGTCCTTCATTCCGTACAGGTGGCTCTTCAAATGTGATGAGTCTTTCTGTTTGAACTTCTTGGATTGTAGCGAGAGGAGGGCGTCTGCTACTGTGGAGTCCACGAGGCCTACTGTTTAGTATCGGCCACATAGTGTGGTTTGATTAAGTCAATTGAGACGAATCTTTTCTCCTTCTTTCCGGCAAGAGGTGGCAGAAGTACAGTTCTTGTGCCGTGGATTGCAAGGACCGGTACAGGCTTTCTGTAGGATGGTCCAAATTCCTTTTTATCAGCAATCTTCTCTCTGACCAGATCCCCGATTTTTGGGATCCAGATAGGTCTTGCCGTTAACTGCCTTGACTTCCTCAGTGGCGGCCTGTTTCTGGAGCACGTTACTTTGTTGTGTCCTGGATTCATTTAGATCCTGTAAAACAGCCAAACGATCATGGATATCAAATGGTTTTTCATCCGCCACTGTGCCTTCACAATCAAGATCAGGTACCCACATTCTTGTCCCAAATAGGACCTCGTAAGGAGTGACACCCCCTAGAGAGTTTCTTGGCTGATTATTGATCGCGCGCTGTACCCCATAAAGGTGATCGACCCATATACCGCCCTTGCCTAATACCCTAGCTGTTAAAGATTGCTTTAAGTCTCGGTTTTTCCTTTCCACAACATAATTTCCCTCGGGATGGTACGGAGAGGAGTACCGCAATGCTACGCCCATTCCTTCCATGGCCTCTTTGTAAGCCCGAGAGCTAAACGCCAGACCACGGTCAGAATGTAACGTGCCAACTGCGTATGTGCAGATAAAGACTCACAAATCTTTTATAACAGTTCGAGCGTCAGGCGAGCGCTGAGGCCAAACCCATAGGAATCTAGAGCAGGAATCCACTGCAACCATGATATATTTCTTGGACCCAACAGATTGTAAGGGTCCGCAGTGGTCCAGATATACACATGCGAGAGGTTTGTCTGATTTCAGGAATGGTGTCTGTGCTGGGCGTGTTACGGTGGAGCCTTTCATCTGCTGACAGATGTCGCATTTCAAGACATAGTCTTTGGTCTGCTTCGTTAACCCTGGCCACCAGTAGCGCTGTTTCAGTAAAGAAATAGTCGCTGTAACGCCTGTATGCGCAGAACCCAAACCCTCGCGTGCTGCTAAAATTAAGCCTAACCTACGATCCATATTTGGTATTACTCTATTCCCCACTCCGGGAATCTGAGCATATGGAATGTTTTGTGCATCTAACTTGTAGGAGTACTTGAGTGGAAATTTCTTTGGTACTGCTGTGCTGCCTTTGCGCGAAGCATTGACAGCTACCATTATCTCGCCGTCTATTCTCATCTTTGAACGAGTAACTGCAGCTACGGCGGCTGTGCGAACAGCCCCCTTTGCGGCTTCATCAGCCAATGAATTCCCTTCAACGTGAACGCCATCACGCTGATGACTCAGTGTATGTATCACGTGAGCCCTTGGTAGTTCGTCTCTCAACTCCACTACCTGTTCCCATAGCATTTTATTCTTTATTGTGCCACCTTTTGCATCTTTGAACCCGTTTTGTTCCCAATGATGTAGATATTCATTGTACGATTGTACACAGTAAAAGGAATCACACACAATCAGTGTGGGGAATTCGTGATCCGTATTTATAAGTGCCAGTACCAGTGCTTTGAGTTCTGCCAACTGAGCCGTGCAGTCTCCTAGAGATTGCGTTTTAGTGCAACTCGGATGGAACTTGCCATCATGCATGTGACCTTTAACAATCGCACACGGTGCGCTGTAAGCTTGCTTGCTTCCTGTGGCTGGTTGAGCAGATCCGTCAGTATAGATAATGTATTCATACTGATATAGAGGCAAAATTTCATTTGGTAGAGGATATTCTTGTTCGTATTGCAGGAATGCCTGTGTTTTTAAACTTGGATCAAACCTGTATTCAACATCCGTTGCAGTAAGAGAATTAGCCCATTGTATCCATCTTGGATGTAAGGCTTTAGCATTTGGAATGCTAGCTTTTGTAACAGCTTCTAAAGCTGGTACCGGGTCACGACAATTATGCGTTTTCCCTGAGCCAGAGCTCTTTCTCTTGCTACAGCGGTCTGTACTGCTGTCAGGATTTTTTCTGTTGAAGTGAAACGCATTTCTGCGTTTGTGTACAGGTGTGATTTGTATGCGATTGGTACTGTTTCACCTTCATTAAAAGTTAAATAGGTGTACCCGCATTGACCCGCTATTACTCGGATCACTAAGTTCTGTGCGTTTACACGTGTCTGTATATGTTTAGAAGCTATCATGTCTTCCTGTAGGGAATGCAGGATATTTGTGTGTTCCTGTGTCCATTGTCTGACTGAAAAATCAGGTTTTATTAAGTCTTAGAAAGGTTTTACTCTTTCTGCGTAATCCAAAATGTATGTTCGACCAAAATTTAGGAATCCCAGAATCGATTGTAAATTCTTTAATGATTTTGGAGGTTGGAGCAGGTCGCACTTTTCTAAAAAGTTAGCTGCCAGGCTTTTTCCCTCACTTGACAGCTTGTATCCCAAAAACAGGACATTGAGGTGGGCAATCTTTGATTTTTTAAAGTTAAATTTGTAGCCCTCAGAGGCGAATCCCATAATAATGGTGCTCACCCTGGTCAAATGCCTCGGTAAGTCATCGTCCGTCAGATAAATATCAACTACATAGGACAATGCTTCTTCATCCAAATTTTGGAGTAACTCCATTACCCTTGCTGAAAATACCCCCGGGCTATTTTATACCCTTGGGCTAGGCGACAAAATTGTCGCTGGGACCCTAACGCACTGAAGGCGGTCAGATACCTGCTTTCAGGCGCTATATTTTTGCAGAAAAATCCATTTGAGATATCAAGTGTTGTTTTGTATTTTTTGCGCACAATGTTATTCAATAATGCGGCACTGTGTGCATTTTGAACTGCAAATGTCTTTGTGCAAGTGTTTAAATGTCTGTAGTCTAAAACTAGACGATATGTGTTGTCAGGTTTGGCTATGGGGAACAAAGGATTGTTCATAGGTGAAGTGCAATTTTCTATCACCCCCTGATATTCAAGTTGATCTAGAATCTCCCTGACTTGTTTTTTAGCTTCCTGCTTTATAGGGTATTGCCTTTGGGCATTTGGGGAAACTTTTAACGGGATCACGTGGTGGGTTGACTCCTCATCCCAACCAACATGATTTTTATACAATGCTGGAGCTAGGGCAACCGCCCACTCCTGCGCATATGCATGTTTTAGGTGAATAGGAACGAGGTCGGAAAAGGCAGGAAAATTTACAGTTTCTCCCCAAGGGCACTCCATGACGAATGCTGGCGGACAGTCTTGTTCTGCTAATAGAATGTCATAACCAGATGACAGATTTTTCCAAAAGAGACCTTTAACTTTTCTGGTTTTGTCCCCCTCCAGCCGGAGTGATATCTCATGTAACTTATGTGGGACACTCACCCGAGTATCAGGTGTTTCCACCTTGATATACTCACTCAACTCCGCTGTCACCAGAAATTCCTTCAGGTTCTGGCGAGCTATCGTTACTTCTGCCGCGCTGTCTAACATCGTCAGAGCCCATTCCCCGTTCAGAAGCTGTGTCCTCAGAATTCTGGGCATGTCTGATCTTGAGACCTGCTACCTTCTTCTTTTTGAACTGAGGTTTCTGTTTTTGTTTATCCTCTTTTTTAGGTGCGTAATCCGCAGCGAGTTGCGTGTCTCTGGACTTTGTACGCTCCTCTTGTCTGTGTTCTGACCGTCCTTCCCTCTCGGAGTTTCTTGATGAACCCTGAAAGGAACGAGTATCAGTATCCTGATACCTGTCAGGTTTTTTAATATTATCCCTATTCCTGAGGTTATACCTCCTTTCAGAGGGCTCCTGTTGAGGAGACCTACCTCTGGACTGAGATCTGGTGTCTTTAGACTTTTCTTGTTTTTTATTTTCCCACTTTTTAGAAGAAGTAGGTGTCTGCTTTATAGTGTCCTTTTCAGGACTGCCCACCAGTTGTGGTTTTAATGCTTTCCCACCTAGACTGTCTCTGCCTAGTTCTGCATATGCAGTTTCAATGATTTTGGTTAGTTCGTGTTGTTGATCCTCTGGACCGAACTCCCTCAGCCGTTGGCGGATCGCCACTGAAGCTGCTTCCCCCTTAATGTTAGCAAGTATTATGGCTGAGACCTGTTCAATGTTGTTTAGCAACTTCATCCCTAAGTTAAGGGCAGGCTCTGCTCCGTACTCATTTTGTATCTGTTTTAATACTTCAGGTACTACTGCTATTGACGGGATACCATGTGTTCTGGTATATATGGCAGCAAAGACTGAACCCCAAGAGGTGCAGTCCTCTACTTGTGGTGTCAGACCCATGGGCAAGCAGATTGTTAGAATTCTGTGTTTACCACTGGTGGTAGTATTCGGGAATACTGCTTCAAGCTGAGTTATTTTTTGAGCTATCCAGAATGGGATTTGTTCGCATTTTGCTGGCATTTTGCCCATTATCGCGTGTAATGTTTGTGGAGTTATTTTATTAACTGTACTCTGGACTGGAGTATCTTGTGCTGCAGCTGGTGCAGGTTGAACTGTTAAAGTCCTCCTCACAAATTGTGTAAGGTTTCTGTAGATTTTAATTAAATCTCTGTGTTGTACGAGTAAGTCTGGCTGTGGCATTGTGCCAATGCCAGGTTGTGGTGTGTATGCCGCTAATATGGGCCATGTGGCTCCTGCTACTCCGAGCGGGCCTAATCTTGCTCTTCCTCGTACATGGGGTAGGGCGCCTTTAAACCAGTAATTATGCTCCTGGTCAGTGAGCGGAACCTCTAACTCCTCAAAAGGAGTATAGTCCGCTGGTGTTTCACCTTCTAGGTAGTAGTGAAATACATCTGTAACTGCATTCGCTGCTGGGAATGTAACCCATGAATAGAACACCTCTGTTTTATTAGATTCGTGTGCCTCAATCACGAAAATTACTTTACCACCCCTGGCTCTTAAGCCATGTTCTAGAAGTTTTATGGTGACTGCCCTTCTGAAATTTGGTGCAATTTGTATTGCATCTTCAGGGTCTTCTTCTCCTAAATCGAAGAGGTCTGTTACAACTCTCCTTGTTTCGTCTGTTTCTTCCACCATTTTTAATTGGAAGAAGGGAGGTTTAAAGAATTTTTAAGATAAGGTGTAAATGCACAATTGTAGGAACTATATGTCCTTCAAGCTTGAATAACCAACAGCCAATAAATAGTATTCTAATACTACTCAGCTGCGACGGAGTTTGTGCCCACCCACTCCAGACGTCTCTGGGGTTTTGTGAGTAGGTTCTCTGAGAATAGCACGACTGAACTACTCAAATTCTACTGTTAAATAAGTATCAAACCAACGTTGGTGGCGCCATGTCGTGTAGTTCCTATAGTACCCCTGCAGGACCTGCGCGTTTGGATAACATATACTGCGGGCTTGGTGGCAGACTGACTCCGTGCACCCCCACCGTATATGTTAGCCTAGTTTGCATTAGCTAGCTCGCAGTGCCACTAGTGTCTCCTCTTATCGGGGAGAGATTAGTTTCTGGCAACCTTAGAACATGACAACCCTGATTCCCTCAGAATCGTGGAAACAATGTACTACCTTTCGCTCAGTCACTCGTGCTCACTTATTCGGCTTGTCTCAGAGAGTTACACAGAATAAACAGTCGGGCGTTTCAATAAGTATTTATTGAACAGTTGTTATTCTAGTGTAAAATATATGTGCTGCGGTAACCAGCAGACAATAGCAGAGATATATTATCAGCAGTACGATAAAAGCAAAGGGATAGAACAGTTCTACCATATTGCAATAATCATGAATACATACATGAATATAAAAGCATTATGCAAGTGCGCGTACTCCTACGATGCCTAACTAGATGTACCTGAGTGTACCTAGCATATGTGTGTAGGTCTAAAAACCTAAGAGCCAAGAATCCTTCTAGGATTTAGTCGAACCCCCATACCTGAATAGAGAGAGTGTGGGACCCCGTCCTGGTCTCGAGTTGGACACCCCGTCAGGGCTGTGTCAGACCACTGTCAGCTGGAGCGACTGCATGCAGGAGCCTCAGCGTCTCTGGTCAGTGTGTCAGCATGGAAGTCTCGGTTCCCTCTATCTTACCGGGGCAAGATGTGGTGTATTTATACCCTAAAGAGTCTCGGTCCTCAGTATGGTTTGTATTGGACATGAGGAAGATGTCAGGGGTGAACTTTGTACATACATATTATGCCAGTGGTGTATTCCTAGAGAGCCATGCATAATTAATGAGTACAGTGTGGGCCTGTGTTTGGAAAAACCCTGCTGTATTCAAAACCACAGGATAGATAACGTTCAGCCCTCAGAGCTCGTTGTGTACTAGCTGGGACCAATGTAGGTGAAAGATCATGCCTATATAAGGAATCATGACTATAATAGGACATGTACAGTTGTGACCATAACTGGGCATATGCGGCCATGACAATAATAGGGCAAGTACGAATATGACCATATTAGGGTAAATATGAATACGTCCATTTTAGGGCATGTACGAACAGGTCTACATTAGGGCCTCTATGCAGGATATAACACCCACTCCTCTTCCGAACTGGATAAAAATGACCATACTTAAAATCGGGACAATTTAAAAACATTTTTAAAAGCAAGTAAAAACATGGGGGCATATTAGCAAGACCGGCGATAAAATTATCGCCGTTTTAGCGGCAGGAAACTGCCGCTAAAACAGCGATAATGGGCTTGCTAAAATGCGTTATGGAATTCCAATAGAAGCCCAGGTTAGATGTGCAGGACATCTAACCTGGGCTTCTATTGAATTCTATAACGCATATTAGCAAGCCCATTATCGCCGTTTTAGCGGCAGTTTCCTGCCGCTAAAACGGCGATAATTTTATCGCCGGTCTTGCTAATATGCCCCATGGTTCTAAAAAATCGTTAAAAAATGACGTGCTAAAAAAAAATGTTAAAATTCAGTTTTTTCTAGTTGCCACTCAAAAAGTCAATATCGTCTCTCTATAGAAGTTGTATTACCATAAGCAGGAGAAGGCCATGCTTTTCTCAAGCGAAAGTGTCAATGTAAGAAAATGTTCCAAATGTAGATCGTTTATTTTGAAACGAGTGAAGAAGCCGAATTCTTTCCCAGGACACGATGAGCCAATTCAAGATTACGCTTCCTGGCTGGGAAGCACAATATTATTGGTGTCAGCTGCTGTAGATGATAAATCCAACGCCTCACAGAGAACGTCAATCGCACATAGATGGCATGTAGTACTGTCAACAGTCGGTGCTGCGGCAGCTTGTGCGGCAGTTGTAACCTGGGTGCCTGTGGAAGAGTCACCTAACCCAGCAGGAGCAAACGGCACCTGTGGATTCTCCAGGAATGCATTCATCAGAATCGGAAGCCGCTGAGGACAACGCAGAGCGTGGGCCTTTATGGGGTCCAGCATTGCATCTGTGTCCGGAGGCGCATCTGATGGAAATGTTAGACAAAGATCCAACGTGCATTCTTCTCCGCAGAACAGGCATCGAAGAACAGGTAAGATGCAGTCTACCCAAACTGGTCTAAACGATAGAAACCAGGAGGCATTGAGTTCTCGCAGGCAAGAAATGCCCAGAAGTTGTACCATGCGTTCACGGTATTTCCGCTCCAGGAGCGTGTTCACCATTCCCTCGGGAAGTGGGCCGTCCATTGCGTAGCAGCAATATTACAATCAGAATTCCTGCAATTAGGAACAAGATGAGCGGGAATCCTCCAAATACGCTTCCCAATACAGAGTGTATAAAATTTGGGATTACTCCGAGGACTGTCTGAAAGGTGCTTAACAGTCCTGACCCTATGGTCTTAAATAGGTGTACAATACTGCTCGTATCAGACATGTTGAAGATACGACTAACCATTTCTGCAAAATAAATGGGGCAGTTTGTACGTATGAGTGCCTGTATCTCGGTCGAGGTCCTTGCAACTTGAAGTTCATAGGTTTCTCGAGCGGAGGTTAAGGGCACGGGTTGCTGTAAAAGCATGGCTTTCAATCTGCTCAGAGTATCAAATTGTATGAAAGAAACGTTCAGTGAAGGCCATAGCGGCGCCTCCCTGACTGTGTTCAGTGGCGGAAACAATACTTGCATACAGCAAGTAACCCTGGAGTTAACAGTGACTAGATATGCGACACCCGGAAGCATCCCACAGCAACCTTGATCATTTAGCATTAAGTAACTCCCATTCGAGAGCAGCTGGAAAACCGGCATGATCATGGCCGCTGGGGTCCCTGACATGTGACAAGATAAGTTCGCCACTAAACCACTGCAGGCTCCGTGTAGAGAAATATCCTGACACATGAGAGAACCGCTTAAAGCGTTCTTGCACTTTGTACCACTCAGATACACTTCTCGATCCCCATTCCGGCATCGGTATCTATATGGTAACTTCCAAGTTTCCTTGATGTATCCCTTACCCATTTTCTCATATTTGCCTGCCTGCCTCTGCTCAAGGCAATATTGAAACTGAAACGTAGTGACCGGCAGAGTGATTTGGCCATGAATTAGTCATTCTGTTGATGGTGACTTGGCTACAGTGAAAGGTAGCCTTTCCAGTTTCTCAATACGCAACATTGTATATTTGGCTCCCCTTTGTGCCATTTCTGTCTGTTTATCAGTTAGATTGTATTCTGAAAACAGAGACGTGGTGTTTATAAAACGCCAGGGCACATAGCCTGCACGCAAAGATTGCAGTGTCCAGCTTAACATCATAATAGAACGTAGCTGAGATTGCCCGTGTTGTAACAAGGCCAGATCTTGTTCTAATATGTCGATCGCCGAAGACACAATGTTGCCCAAGGAGTAAATCCTGGAGGTCAAAGTTGTTAACCCATTATCCACATCCGCTAATGCCTTTTCTAAGTTAATACGGTCTATTTCCCGTATCCTTTCTGCGGCCTCTTGTTGGGATATTTTCCAGTTTTCATTATGGAAGGCATAAAGGCCTGCATATATGAAACGTTTCTGACGTGTTTTCCTTGGGCCTTGTAAAAAATCCCTAAGGTCTATGTCAGGTGTGAGTAAGGTCAAGTGGTGCGTCACTTCTGTGAGTGTTGAGGTCTCTAGCCATCAAGGCACAACTTCCCAACACTATAGGATGTCACTACCCCCAGGTGATGTCTCTGTACATAGCATGGGTCTGGCCTATGGATACTAAACCCTTCGGTTGTATTCATAAATCTCTGCTGACATTTGTTTGTGTCAATGGGCCAAACCAGCCATTCTGTCCAATCAGGATCTGATCTGTTGTACTGGAAAATGTCATCTAATCCTACCCCTTGTGTAGTTGAGTCCTGCCCCCACCCATCTGTGATGCTGTTGGAAACCCCGGTGTGTTCATTTCCTTGCCTTTGGCTAATCCAAGACAGGCTGTTTGTTGCACAGTTTCATTCAGAAATAACATCTGCTGCGGAATGATGCATGCTCTAAAAAGTGCTTCTATTCCCTGGACTTGCCAGTCCCTTGAACCCCAGATCGATTTTGAATCTATTGTGTCTTTCCATAGATCGAAACCCTGTTTAGACAACTGGTTCAGAAAGGATGCAGAGTAAATATGTTTGGTGTTTGTTAACATAATTTTCTGAGCTGAAATTTTCGCCACTTTATAATAAAATGACTTTGGGTCGGATGTGTTAACCCCTGAGAAGTATGTGAATTTCTGTGCAAATGCTTGCGAACTACCTTTTGGAGGTGTTGGGCAGTGTTCCCACTGGTGGTACTCAAATACATTTCTAGGTGTTATAGATTTGTGTAAGAAATGATGACCATATTGCTGGTAACAGTACAATGTATCGTAGTCTGAAGTACCTTCTAACATTTCATTGTTCGGAAATGCAGCAGTTTTTTCTAAATCAGTCATCATAGCATTTACAGTTTCAGTGTCCCAATCATCAGATAATGTACTGGAGGTAATGATATCACTTAAAGAAATTTTAAATACATGTTTTAGCTTTAAAAGTTCAGTCGGACCGAATACATCATAATCAATCTTGTCCCATACTATACCGTCCGGTATAGGAACTGCTGTAATGTTCAATGAAGACAAGTCTCTTGGTTCACGATGCGAAGACTGGTGTGGTGTTAATCAAATTGACTCTTTGGGCTGTAGAGCTTTGCTGGAGGTATCGTCCATTAATAAGCATACTAAAAGTTATTATTAAACCTAGCCAGAAAATGAAAAATAAAATCCCAGTGATATACCATAGTTCTATCCAAGGTGACACCAGGTAAGTCTTTCTAAAAAAGTTCAAAAACTCATTGAGTTTCTGTTGGAGTGATTTTTTGGCTGGCGTCGTTTCCGGTTCGCTTGGATCCAGTGAAAACGTATCAAAGTTCATGAAATAGCCAGAAGCAGTTCGATCAATTGTTGGAATTCCATCGGGATTTGTTGAAATCGGACTTTGCTCTTGACGAGGCATGTTGACGTAGATGTCTGTATTAGGTCTTATTGCAACTTGGTTGTTAAGTTGATTTTCATTTTGGAGATGAATTTCTTGTTGAAGTGGAACGAGTTCCATAGCATTGTTGCTTAGTCCTTCATTCCGTACAGGTGGCTCTTCAAATGTGATGAGTCTTTCTGTTTGAACTTCTTGGATTGTAGCGAGAGGAGGGCGTCTGCTACTGTGGAGTCCACGAGGCCTACTGTTTAGTATCGGCCACATAGTGTGGTTTGATTAAGTCAATTGAGACGAATCTTTTCTCCTTCTTTCCGGCAAGAGGTGGCAGAAGTACAGTTCTTGTGCCGTGGATTGCAAGGACCGGTACAGGCTTTCTGTAGGATGGTCCAAATTCCTTTTTATCAGCAATCTTCTCTCTGACCAGATCCCCGATTTTTGGGATCCAGATAGGTCTTGCCGTTAACTGCCTTGACTTCCTCAGTGGCGGCCTGTTTCAGGAGCACGTTACTTTGTTGTGTCCTGGATTCATTTAGATCCTGTAAAACAGCCAAACGATCATGGATATCAAATGGTTTTTCATCCGCCACTGTGCCTTCACAATCAAGATCAGGTACCCACATTCTTGTCCCAAATAGGACCTCGTAAGGAGTGACACCCCCTAGAGAGTTTCTTGGCTGATTATTGATCGCGCGCTGTACCCCATAAAGGTGATCGACCCATCTACCGCCCTTGCCTAATACCCTAGCTGTTAAAGATTGCTTTAAGTCTCGGTTTTTTCCTTTCCACAACATAATTTCCCTCGGGATGGTACGGAGAGGAGTACCGCAATGCTACGCCCATTCCTTCCATGGCCTCTTTGTAAGCCCGAGAGCTAAACGCCGGACCACGGTCAGAATGTAACGTGCCAACTGCGTATGTGCAGATAAAGACTCACAAATCTTTTATAACAGTTCGAGCGTCAGGCGAGCGCTGAGGCCAAACCCATAGGAATCTAGAGCAGGAATCCACTGCAACCATGATATATTTCTTGGACCCAACAGATTGTAAGGGTCCGCAGTGGTCCAGATATACACATGCGAGAGGTTTGTCTGATTTCAGGAATGGTGTCTGTGCTGGGCGTGTTACGGTGGAGCCTTTCATCTGCTGACAGATGTCGCATTTTAAGACATAGTCTTTGGTCTGCTTCGTTAACCCTGGCCACCAGTAGCGCTGTTTCAGTAAAGAAATAGTCGCTGTAACGCCTGTATGCGCAGAACCCAAACCCTCGCGTGCTGCTAAAATTAAGCCTAACCTACGATCCATATTTGGTATTACTCTATTCCCCACTCCAGGAATCTGAGCATATGGAATGTTTTGTGCATCTAACTTGTAGGAGTACTTGAGTGGAAATTTCTTTGGTACTGCTGTGCTGCCTTTGCGCGAAGCATTGACAGCTACCATTATCTCGCCGTCTATTCTCATCTTTGAACGAGTAACTGCAGCTACGGTGGCTGTGCGAACAGCCCCCTTTGCGGCTTCATCAGCCAATGAATTCCCTTCAACGTGAACGCCATCACGCTGATGACTCAGTGTATGTATCACGTGAGCCCTTGGTAGTTCGTCTCTCAACTCCACTACCTGTTCCCATAGCATTCTATGCTTTATTGTGCCACCTTTTGCATCTTTGAACCCGTTTTGTTCCCAATGATGTAGATATTCATTGTACGATTGTACACAGTAAAAGGAATCACACACAATCAGTGTGGGGAATTCGTGATCCGTATTTATAAGTGCCAGTACCAGTGCTTTGAGTTCTGCCAACTGAGCCGTGCAGTCTCCTAGAGATTGCGTTTTAGTGCAACTCGGATGGAACTTGCCATCATGCATGTGACCTTTAACAATCGCACACAGTGCGCTGTAAGCTTGCTTGCTTCCTGTGGCTGGTTGAGCAGATCCGTCAGTATAGATAATGTATTCATACTGATATAGAGGCAAAATTTCATTTGGTAGAGGATATTCTTGTTCGTATTGCAGGAATGCCTGTGTTTTTAAACTTGGATCAAACCTGTATTCAACATCCGTTGCAGTAAGAGAATTAGCCCATTGTATCCATCTTGGATGTAAGGCTTTAGCATTTGGAATGCTAGCTTTAGTAACAGCTTCTAAAACTGGTACCGGGGTCACGACAATTATGCGTTTTCCCTGAGCCAGAGCTCTTTCTCTTGCTACAGCGGTCTGTACTGCTGTCAGGATTTTTTCTGTTGAAGTGAAACGCATTTCTGCGTTTGTGTACAGGTGTGATTTGTTTGCGATTAGTACTGTTTCACCTTCATTAAAAGTTAAATAAGTGTACCCGCATTGACCCGCTATTACTCGGATCACTAAGTTCTGTGCGTTTACGCGTGTCTGTATATGTTTAGAAGCTATCATGTCTTCCTGTAGGGAATGCAGGATATTTGTGTGTTCCTGTGTCCATTGTCTGACTGAAAAATCAGGTTTTATTAAGTCTTAGAAAGGTTGTACTCTTTCTGCGTAATCCAAAATGTATGTTCGACCAAAATTTAGGAATCCCAGAATCGATTGTAAATTCTTTAATGATTTTGGATGTTGGAGCAGGTCGCACTTTTCTAAAAAGTTAGCTGCCAGGCTTTTTCCCTCACTTGACAGCTCGTATCCCAAAAATAGGACACTGAGGTGGGCAATCTTTGATTTTTTAAAGTTAAATTTGTAGCCCTCAGAGGCGAATCCCATAATAATGGTGCTCACCCTGGTCAAATGCCTCGGTAAGTCATCGTCCGTCAGATAAATATCAACTACATAGGACAATGCTTCTTCATCCAAATTTTGGAGTAACTCCATTACCCTTGCTGAAAATACCCCCGGGCTGTTTTTATACCCTTGGGCTAGGCGACAAAATTGTCGCTGGGACCCTAACGCACTGAAGGCAATCAGATACCTGCTTTCAGGCGCTATATTTTTGCAGAAAAATCCATTTGAGATATCAAGTGTTGTTTTGTATTTTTTGCGCACAATGTTATTCAATAATGCGGCACTGTGTGCATTTTGAACTGCAAATGTCTTTGTGCAAGTGTTTAAATGTCTGTAGTCTAAAACTAGACGATATGTGTTGTCAGGTTTGGCTACGGGGAACAAAGGATTGTTCATAGGTGAAGTGCAATTTTCTATCACCCCCTGATATTCAAGTTGATCTAGAATCTCCCTGACTTGTTTTTTAGCTTCCTGCTTTATAGGGTATTGCCTTTGGGCATTTGGGGAAACTTTTAACGGGATCACGTGGTGGGTTGACTCCTCATCCCAACCAACATGATTTTTATACAATGCTGGAGCTAGGGCAACCGCCCACTCCTGCGCATATGCATGTTTTAGGTGAATAGGAACGAGGTCGGAAAAGGCAGGAAAATTTACAGTTTCTCCCCTAGGGCACTCCATGACGAATGCTGGCGGCCAGTCTTGTTCTGCTAATAGAATGTCATAACCAGATGACAGATTTTTCCAAAAGAGACCTTTAACTTTTCTGGTTTTGTCCCCCTCCAGCCGGAGTGATATCTCATGTAACTTATGTGGGACACTCACCCGAGTATCAGGTGTTTCCACCTTGATATACTCACTCAACTCCGCTGTCACCAGAAATTCCTTCAGGTTCTGGCGAGCTATCGTTACTTCTGCCGCGCTGTCTAACATCGTCAGAGCCCATTCCCCGTTCAGAAGCTGTGTCCTCAGAATTCTGGGCATGTCTGATCTTGAGACCTGCTACCTTCTTCTTTTTGAACTGAGGTTTCTGTTTTTGTTTATCCTCTTTTTTAGGTGCGTAGTCCGCAGCGCGTTGCGTGTCTCTGGACTTTGTACGCTCCTCTTGTCTGTGTTCTGACCGTCCTTCCCTCTCGGAGTTTCTTGATGAACCCTGAAAGGAACGCAGTATCAGTATCCTGATACCTGTCAGGTTTTTAATATTATCCCTATTCCTGAGGTTATACCTCCTTTCAGAGGGCTCCTGTTGAGGAGACCTACCTCTGGACTGAGATCTGGTGTCTTTAGACTTTTGTTGTTTTTTATTTTCCCACTTCTTTTTAGAAGAAGTAGGTGTCTGCTTTATAGTGTCCTTTTCAGGACTGCCCACCAGTTGTGGTTTTAATGCTTTCCCACCTAGACTGTCTCTGCCTAGTTCTACATATGCAGTTTCAATGATTTTGGTTAGTTCGTGTTGTTGATCCTCTGGACCGAACTCCCTCAGGCGTTGGTGGATCGCCACTGAAGCTGCTTCCCCCTTAATGTTAGCAAGTATTATGGCTGAGACCTGTTCAATGTTGTTTAGCAACTTCATCCCTAAGTTAAGGGCAGGCTCTGCTCCGTACTCATTTTGTATCTGTTTTAATACTTCAGGTACTACTGCTATTGACGGGATACCATGTGTTCTGGTATATATGGCAGCAAAGACTGAACCCCAAGAGGTGCAGTCCTCTACTTGTGGTGTCAGACCCATGGGCAAGCAGATTGTTAGAATTCTGTGTTTACCACTGGTGGTAGTATTCGGGAATACTGCTTCAAGCTGAGTTATTTTTTGAGCTATCCAGAATGGGATTTGTTCGCATTTTGCTGGCATTTTGCCCATTATCGCGTGTAATGTTTGTGGAGTTATTTTATTAACTGTACTCTGGACTGGAGTATCTTGTGCTGCAGCTGGTGCAGGTTGAACTGTTAAAGTCCTCCTCACAAATTGTGTAAGGTTTCTGTAGATTTTAATTAAATCTCTGTGTTGTACGAGTAAGTCTGGCTGTGGCATTGTGCCAATGCCAGGATGTGGTGTGTATGCCGCTAATATGGGCCATGTGGCTCCTGCTACTCCGAGCGGGCCTAATCTTGCTCTTCCTCGTACATGGGGTAGGGCGCCTTTAAACCAGTAATTATGCTCCTGGTCAGTGAGCGGAACCTCTAACTCCTCAAAAGGAGTATAGTCCGCTGGTGTTTCACCTTCTAGGTAGTAGTGAAATACATCTGTAACTGCATTCGCTGCTGGGAATGTAACCCATGAATAGAACACCTCTGTTTTATTAGATTCGTGTGCCTCAATCACGAAAATTACTTTACCACCCCTGGCTCTTAAGCCATGTTCTAGAAGTTTTATGGTGACTGCCCTTCTGAAATTTGGTGCAATTTGTATTGCATCTTCAGGGTCTTCTTCTCCTAAATCGAAGAGGTCTGTTACAACTCTCCTTATTTCGTCTGTTTCTTCCACCATTTTTAATTGGAAGAAGGGAGGTTTAAAGAATTTTTAAGATAAGGTGTAAATGCACAATTGTAGGAACTATATGTCCTTCAAGCTTGAATAACCAACAGCCAATAAATAGTATTCTAATACTACTCAGCTGCAACGGAGTTTGTGCCCACCCACTCCAGACGTCTCTGGGGTTTTGTGAGTAGGTTCTCTGAGAATAGCACGACTGAACTACTCAGATTCTACTGTTAAATAAGTATCAAACCAACGTTGGTGGCGCCATGTCGTGTAGTTCCTATAGTACCCCTGCAGGACCTGCGCGTTTGGATAACATATACTGCGGGCTTGGTGGCAGACTGACTCCGTGCACCCCCACCGTATATGTTAGCCTAGTTTGCATTAGCTAGCTCGCAGTGCCACTAGTGTCTCCTCTTATCGGGGAGAGATTAGTTTCTGGCAACCTTAGAACATGACAACCCTGATTCCCTCAGAATCGTGGAAACAATGTACTACCTTTCGCTCAGTCACTCGTGCTCACTTATTCGGCTTGTCTCAGAGAGTTACACAGAATAAACAGTCGGGCGTTTCAATAAGTATTTATTGAACAGTTGTTATTCTAGTGTAAAATATATGTGCTGCGGTAACCAGCAGACAATAGCAGAGATATATTATCAGCAGTACGATAAAAGCAAAGGGATAGAACAGTTCTACCATATTGCAATAATCATGAATACATACATGAATATAAAAGCATTATGCAAGTGCGCGTACTCCTACGATGCCTAACTAGATGTACCTGAGTGTACCTAGCATATGTGTGTAGGTCTAAAAGCCTAAGAGCCAAGAATCCTTCTAGGATTTAGTCGAACCCCCATACCTGAATAGAGAGAGTGTGGACCCCGTCCTAGTCTCGAGTTGGACACCCCTTCAGGGCTGTGTCAGACCACTGTCAGCTGGAGCGATTGCATGCAGGAGCCTCAGCATCTCTGGTCAGTGTGTCAGCATGGAAGTCTCGGTTCCCTCTATCTTACCGGGGCAAGATGTGGTGTATTTATACCCTAAAGACTCTCGGTCCTCAGTATGGTTTGTATTGGACATGAGGAAGACGTCAGGGGTGAACTTTGTACATACATATTATGCCAGTGGTGTATTCCTAGAGAGCCATGCATAATTAATGAGTACAGTGTGGGCCTGTGTTTGGAAAAACCCTGCTGTATTCAAAACCACAGGATAGATAACGTTCAGCCCTCAGAGCTCGTTGTGTACTAGCTGGGACCAATGTAGGTGAAAGATCATGCCTATATAAGGAATCATGACTATAATAGGACATGTACAGTTGTGACCATAATTGGGCATATGCGGCCATGACCATAATAGAGGAAGTACGAATATGACCATATTAGGGTAAATATGAATACGTCCATTTTAGGGCATGTACGAACGGGTACATTAGGGCCTCTATGCGGGATAAAACATGTGGAAGGAAAGAACTGTTAAAAGGTCAGGTGACAGTGGCACTGTCGGGCCGGAACTAAGTATCCATCTAGGGTAAAGTCTGCCCCCTCCTATCTGTGCTGCTCCCAGAGAAAAACAACGTAAATGATCTAGTTATCTAAGACACTTTAATAGCAATCCATTGTCATGTGTGTGCCCCTGAATGTTCAGGCTTAGGCAGCTCATAAATAAACAAAATGATCACATCTGCATGAAGGGCAAGCACTTCTTTTGTGAAAACACACAACTGCTTCCTAATCAAATCATGGACTCCTAGATCCCAACATGTTGGCGGAGCTAAAGCCCCTCTCTAGTGATGCTCATATAATTGTCTGGCAACAGCTGTGCTGTCAAGCCAGACCATAAAAAGGGCACAGCCCTTTCTAATTGTACGAATTGTATATGAATGCTCCCAAAATATTCCCATTTGATATGTTTTGGGACCAATTCATTATGGCATTTAAGAGTACCTGAACTAGTACTGTAACAGTACTAATTCACATACTCTTAAATGCTTTTTTAATTTGTCCCATTGACTGTATGAAGTTATTTTTTCTAGACACTATAGGGCTGATTAAGATAAGCATTTCCAAGTATGTATAGTAATAGGAGTACTACTTCAGTACTCATAAATGCCTTGTAAATTGTCCCCCTAATATTCAAGCTAATCCTAAAGTAATGTTCCGGTTTTAGTAGCTTTCTTTTTTGCTAATCTCTCTTTTGGCACACATGAAAACAATTTTTTATACTCATCTATATTTCAGACTATGCGGCCAACTCACAAAGGCATAGATAAGAGCATGAAGTAATGCTGCAAGAGTATGACTTCACCTAATCACAAATACTGAAAAAGAAAGGGGTCTTTGTGAACTGGCCTCTATATTTTTTCCGTGAGGTTGACACTGGTATGGAAGCAATACTAGGGAGAGAGATCCAGGAAAAACACTGGGACACTGTTTTTCTTCATTTTTCAGTGGTTCTAAACTAAGTTTCTGTTTGCTTCATGGTTTGACCATCTTGTTTTGGTCTTCCAAGGAACTTACACATTTTCTCTAAGCTTTCTGAGTCTCTGATGGATCCAGGGAAGGAAGCACACTGATAGAAAACATACTGTAAAACTTCCATTCTGCGAGAGGTAATAATATGTTGTGTTCAATTATTCTCTTGATTCTACCACCAGTACTGCAGTTACTTTAATCACAAAATCTTTAACCCATGCTGTTGCTAGAATAACAGAAGTTAAAAAATAATTTCCGAGAGGTGTCCACATGGAGTCAAATTCAATAATATATGATCTCAAATCGATGTTCGAAACCAGCTTATTGATACAGATTCACCAATGACTCATTGGGACCAATTCACAGTAGGTGTTTATACTACAGAGTGAGTAAGTTACATCTATGCATATACAAGGCCTATTGGTTTTGCTAGTGCTTGTTTTTCTATTAAAATGTATTTCTACATGCATGGTACACTTTCTAAAAAATTAGGAATGAACGCTGCACTTCTCTCGCATTTCTTTCTGTGCCACATACATAGACAGTGATAAAAATGTGGAACTGTGTTAGGTGGTGAGGGGAATTATCTTTAATGGTAACCTTTGGTGATAAGAAGATAAGGCTTGAGTAACATCTTGAAAGCAGGTAGTTTGCTAGGACGGGCCTTCCAATGATGAGTGCCAACTTGGCGGAGAGTCAATGGAGGCAGGTTTGGAAAAGACCAGTCAGTGAGAGATTAGAGGGTCAAGGTGAGTATGTAGTAGGAGACAGGCTCTGCAAGGTAAGAGGATTGTGTTATGGACAGCCATAAAAACCAGAGTGACACGTTTGTATTTAACCTTAAGCTGAACAGATAGCCACCTGATCTGGTGGGAGCAGTGAGAGTGGCATAGTTTTGCAGAAAGGATACATGTAGCAAAGATAATGACTGTCCAGGCAAGTGAGGGTATATTGCAGAATGTCCAGTGGAAGTAGCGCTACCACTGCTGAGTGTCAACCAATCGCTTCACTTCTTTTAGGGTGTTTTTTTACTCATTGATTTTTTAGCCTTCCAGTTCAACTTCAGTCATGGAGTATTATTACAAAGGGCTGGGAGCACACTGCTTCACCTCCCAGCACAGTTAGCCCCTTAGCATTATGGTAACTGTAGTTCATGGTACATGCTTACTTGATTATTTACTGGAGTATTTCACCAAAGTTGGTGCAGGTTAGTGCTGTAAATCTCTAGACACGTGTTTCTGGATATCATCCGTAGAGATAAAAACGATTTTAATCTCGGGTTGCTGAGCAGGCTGCCACAATCCTTTCAGGTCTCAGTACCTCTCACAGGCGCACAAGTGCATCTCCACAAGCTCGTCAGCTCAATGGCTCAAGGGAGCCTTTTCAAACACAAAGGGGTGGGAGCACACTGCTTCACCTCCCAGCACAGTTCGCCCCTTAGCATTATGGTAAATGCAGTTCATGGTACATGCTTACTTGATTATTTACTGGAGTATTTCACCAAAGTTGGTGCAGGTTAGTGCTGTAAATCTCTAGACACGTGTTTCTGGATATCATCCGTCATCAGTAGAGATAAAAACGATTTTAATCTGGGGTTGCTGACCAGGCTGCCACAATCCTTTCAGGTCTCGTTTTTGGTCTCTACTGATGACGGATAAAATCCAGAAACACATGGTCTAGAGATGACAGCACTAATCTGCACCAACTTTGGTGGAACACTCCAGAAAAATACCAAGTAAGCATGCACTACAAACTGCATTTACCAGAATGCTAAGGGGCGAACTGTGCTGGGAGGTCATCAGTGTGCTCCCACCCCTTCCTGTTTAAAAAGGCTCCCTTGAGCCATTGAGCTGACGAGCTAGTGGAGATGCACTTGTGCGCCTGTGAGAGGTACTGAGACCTGTAAGAATTGTGGCAGCCTGCTCAGCAACCCCAGAAGAAAATCGTTTTTGATCTCTACTGATGATGGATAAAATCCAGCAACACATGTGTCTAGAGATGACATCACTAATCTGCACCAACTTTGGTGGAACACTCCAGCAAAATACCAAGTAAGCATGCACTACAAACTGCATTTACCAGAATGCTAAGGGGCGAACTGTGCTGGGAGGACAGCAGTGTGCTTCCACCCCTTCCTGTTTAAAAAGGCTCCCTTGAGCCATTGAGCTGACGAGCTAGTGGAGATGCACCTGTGCGCCTGTGAGACGTACTGAGACCTGTAAGAATTGTGGCAGCCTGCTCAGCAACCCCAGAAGAAAATCGTTTTTGATCTCTACTGATGACGGATAAAAACCAGAAACACATGTGTCTAGAGATGACAGCACTAATCTGCACCAACTTTGGTGGAACACTCCAGCAAAATACCAAGTAAGCATGCACTACAAATTGCATTTACCAGAATGCTAAGGGGCGAACTGTGCTGGGAGGTCAGCAGTGTGCTCCCACCCCTTTCTGTTTAAAAAGGCTCCCTTGAGCCATTGAGCTGATGAGCTAGTGGAGATGCACCTGTGCACCTGTGAGAGGTACTGAGACCTGTAAGAATTGTGGCAGCCTGCTCAGCAACCCCAGAAGAAAATCGTTTTTGATCTCTACTGATGACGGATAAAATCCAGAAACACATGTGTCTAGAGATGACGGCACTAATCTGCACCAACTTTGGTGGAACACTCCAGCAAAATACCAAGTAAGCATGCACTACAAACTGCATTTACCAGAATGCTAAGGGGCGAACTGTGCTGGGAGGTCAGCAGTGTGCTCCCACCGCTTCCCATGGAGTATTATTACCACTGTTGGGTGTCAACCAATCGCTTCACTACTAATAGTGTTTTTTTTTTTACTCTTTTATTTTTCAACATTACAATTCAACATCAATCATAACGCAGGTGGGCTTCTTGTTCCATCACTATGATCATGTACATGTTTATGTGGAGTCTGCGAGCATCGTCCAGACATGCAGTTCACTGGTTTGTGATCTTTGCCTCCCTGGTGGGTGGTTTCTTTACACCCTAATGGGTGTCACGGTATCCCTAGGAACATGGCAATATAGAAGCATGTGGAAGTGGTTCCTTTAGCGCAATTTGAGAGCAATTAGCAATGAGTAGGGTTAACTAAAATAAAAGTTGATCCTACTCCAATTTTATTGAATGGACCTTAGACTCAAATATTAAATACTTTGTATTTGTATATAATCTTATGTCTATATTAGGGTGCCCTTTACTCATAAGATATGTCTTGTTGTTTTTCTTTGCCGCTAATTATCACAGAGGTGAATTCAAAAGGAGCCCCTAAATTGTATCATTTGCATCTCAGTATAGCCACCAGAGAATACTGGCTTTATGGAGGCACTGAAAATTAGGGAAAATTATATTTAAAATATTATCATTTTGAAAGTGTGTTCCCTTATGTAATAATGTATTGGTAATATCATTTTATTTTATAAAGTCAAGGTTGAGCCATATGAATAACTACCATACCAGGCAGCCAGAAGAAGATAGCTTTCCCTTGGTTGTTATGCCAAGGATAAAACTACAATCTATATCTTGATTCAGGTTGTTTTTTTTCTCTTACTACCCTTTTACTCTGATGCCCTGAACAGGAGTTAACCATGACATATGAGTCTTGCTTGTCCTGACGAATGTCCATGACTTCCTAGATTTTTGGACAGAAACATGTTAACATTATAAAAAAAAAGGGTCCTAAAATCCTCTGTGTGCCCCATTTTCTTTAATATTGTCAACAGGAAAGTGACAAAGTACATTGCATACATCTTCCACACTTTTTTTGATTGAGCCTTTCAGTGAAACAAGAGCTTCCCCTCGGTAAACTGTTTCTTACCACTAGTTATCTGCTAAATCGTCCAGGTCATTCTGGCAGAAGATCACTGTGGATATATATAACAGGAGCAGACTCGATGATGAAGCATGCCACATGTCATGTGAGAGAGTGCAGCATTTTTAAAGGAAATTACATATTATCCATAATCTGATATGACACAACGCAAAAATACCAATACAATTCAAATCTATTTACCCGATTTGAAAGACTAGGGTGTTCCATGTGTATTTTTTATTGTGAGAAATGATACAAAGGCCATGCTATATTTTTTGCCAAAAGGCACCTGCAAGATTATAGTACGATTTGTGGGCTCTCATTGCTTGCTTGGTGTTGAGCTAAGTCTGGCTATGGCAGAAATACTGGAATAAACTTAGGTGAGTATTGTGCAATCAGTGTTGGACTTACTGCTCTGCAGTACAAAATTAGAGCATGATTTATCGGTGGTGATGAAAAATAGCAAACGTGTTGGTTGTTTTCAAAGCTTACTGCTTTAGGAGCAATATATTTTCATATATAATTTCAGTTAGGGAACATCTTAGTGATGTGCTCTGTGCCTCCCTTCTCTGCACCTTCACAAGTGAGTCTGGTAATGTTACCTCTCTGAGGTATGTGTCAAATGTTGTCCCTAAACCAGTGTGATCCTTATTCCACACTCTGTCCTTTATGAGTACGACAGTCAGTTCACTTTGCCACAGAGGCATTTTTCTTTTTTATCTTGACCAGTGCAATGCATGCAGTAGTCCACTAGCGAAAACTCCTCATGCAAATTTGCCAGCTGTGACAAATCAGAGCTGGAAGTCTTGTTTACTTCCTTGTAACTGGCGATTGAGGAGAAGCAATACTACAAACCCTCTCTCACTGAGTCTATTGTGGGAAGGAAAGGCTGGTGGTCTTCGCAGAGTGTCTGCCCTGTCTGGATTGAGGATTTACATGAGCAGAGAATGCACTACACAACAGACACCAAACTACATTTCCCAGCAGGCTATCAATTCTCAAGTAGTCTGGAGAGCCTTGACGAGTCAAGTAGAAACTAGAACTCATCTTCCACAAAGAGTGCATAGTGGCAAAGCATGTGGTAGTCATTCTAGTCACAGGTAGTTAGGTGTTAAGTAAACATATAAGATACTCAGTATTTGTTTAGTCTCAGGAATTACAAGGTCCCCTCTAAAGTACAGTTTGTTGGCTACACAGAAATATTGCTAAGGTATATCCATTCACTTTTACAGTTAATTGGAGAACTTTCATGAGAAATTTTTGAAGATCTCTCTTAACTCTTATCTGCTACAGCTTGCAGTTATACCTGACTAGCAGAAGTGATGAGTCAGAGTTGTGGAGTCGGGTCCCTCTGTTTTCTTTCATCCTATTTTCCTTCCCCCTTTCTACCACTGACCTTCTTATTCCTGTCTTACGAGTCCATGCCGTGCATGAAACTTGTGAGGCGTTTCCATTGCGGTGCCTTTTCCAAAGGCACCGCAGCCTTTGAAAGAGGCACTGCCCTGGGACCACCACGCCCCCTGCCCGCCGGACTACTTTAAAGTCGTAATCTGGCGGGCAGGCGTCGGCAAGTCTCGGCGGAGCGGTGGCGCAGTAGTGGCATACCGCTCGTACTGTCGAAACTCATAATCGGGCCCATAGAGGGAGAAAAGTGCACAACCCCAGTTGGACTCTAAGCAACAGGATAGCACATCCTGACACCCATATTCTGCTACAAGAACCTTCACCAGTAATTTTGAAGATCATTTTGGGTTCAGATGAGAATTGAGGCCAGGGGCTCTGTGCCCAATAAAAAACAAATTAATATAATAACAAATATGCCCTTTCTGAAGAAAATATGATGATATGCTTCCGTGGTATGCCTTACATTACCGGAGAGAAACTGCAGGGTTCTTCCCAGGGCTGTAAATGTGCCAGGAAGAAGGACACCAGTAGCAGCTGCTTCTGGTAAGCAGCAGTGGGGCGGGGAGGGGGGAAGAGGAGGAGGAGGGGGTGTTAAAAAGCAAAAATAAAACACTTACCTGCTAGCCGGACTACCGGCCGCTGCCGCCTCTCCTGCGTCCTCTTCCTGGCTTCTTCTCTGCAAAGGAAGCAGGAAGCACCCGGCTCCCAGCCTCCCGATAGCCAATCACAACGCTGCAATGCAGCACTGTGATTGGTCTGAGAGCCGTGGATCGGTGCTCAGCCAGAGAATAGGAGGCTGGGCATGTTCTCCATGCAGGCTGTAATGCGGCCTGCATGGAGAACATGCAAAGTGTGCATGAATGTTTGGCCGGCCCCAGAGTCCCCACCACTCCTCCACCTGCTCTGAGAGCAGAGCAGATCTTCCCATCCCCGCCTGCCGAGACGCCGCAGCAGGAAAAATAAAATGATAATAACGTAGAGTTATTATCATTTTAATTTTCCTTTTTTTCCATTGTGAAAAGCAGTGGGGCGATGCTCCTCTGCCTTAGCGGAAGAGCCGCCACTGAAGGGCACATTACATAGTGTGTTGGCCGTAATATGCATCAGTACAAAGGCAAATTACGTGGCAAGGAAAGGCAAATTCACCAACTTATGCAATAAAAAGGCACATTATGGAACACATTCTTTAATATTATTGACTTTATAAAAGACATTGATATAAAAGCATTACAACACTGTTGAAAATACATTGGTATCATAAGAAAGACAGCTATACAGAGTCAGCAGACCCTAGATAACATTTAATTCCGTAACAATTAATGGCTTTGCCTTGCATGGAAGAGCTGGGACAACATTTTATTTACACTGTACTTTTACTTTCCACAATAAAATATCTTGTAAAACATAAATAATGATGCACTCTTCAGAAAAAAATCAAAAGTGAACCTTTTTTATTCTGCACATTCCAGTTATGTTTTAAAACTTGTCTTCAGTTTCGAGTTTACTCTGTATTCTTCGATAGCAAATCTACAGAATGGTACCGTAAATTACATATTTAACAAGCACTTGCCTCACCACGAGGCATATAAAATTCATGAGATTAGTCCTAATGGAGATGCACAATGAATAGGGATTGTCTGAACTCTGAAGGCCCCCATGATATTACAGCTGCTTTGAGAGCATTCTCCGTGATGTAAGCATGAATTTACATGATTAAGGAAACAAAAGAGTTTCATGAGGAAGAGCAAATCCTTCTGTCCAGTCTATTTGAACATTTGTGACTCCAGCTGAGACAAAATCCCTACCTCAAGTACGTCATTTGAGGATATTAACATAATCGGGGCAAAATGCCCGCCTCGTAATGTCTCAATACCACAATCAACAGCTGAAAGGTCATGCAAAGAGTGGGATGTTGTGGTGCATGCACCCTTTGTGCATTGTTTTTATTAACATATTTATTTGAGGCAGAAACATTTTTATTGACATCTGCACATTATGCATTAAATGGTGGAATATGTGACAAGTGTGACTAATCCGCAATTAGGTGGAAAACTCTGACGCTGAGGTATTAGTAGTGTGCACCATCAACAATAGCTGAAGTAGTTATCAGAACTGCATTCTAGTACAGTGTATCGTCATTAATGTGACTTTGGAACCAGTAACAGTAATTCCCACTCAGCTAGCACTTAAATCACTGTCCCAATTTCTGAAGTGTCTGCTTGCAGCATGAATTTCTAAATATGTACTGGGAAGGAAAGCCTATCCCCCTCTTTTTCATCTTTTAATCTATATTGCCCCTTGTCTTAGTTAAGCACACTGGCCATCCAGTTTAGCCGGTAAACCCCCAAATTGTAATTAGTTACCTCCACCAGAGCGCTCTTTGAGCATAACAACATCTCAAATCTACAGGCAACTGACTCCTCAGATCTGATCCTTATTTAATTCAAACGTCTCTCTAGAACTGATGAAAATGACTGTGCACCTGTGGGGTCATTGATTTACAAAAATCTAATATCATCGAAATTCCTAATTGATGCACATAATGTTCGACCTCAATTAGCTTTAAGGGTCTTACAAGGCTTCCATATCAGGCCATCAATGATATGAAATACATTATTTGGTGGATGCTAGACATGCTTCAGATTAAGGACCTTATTCCGAGCATGGTGGTCCTAGGACCGCCATTCTCATGGTGGCGGTCTGACCACCGCTACCACAGCGTGTCTGTCTGCCTTATTTTGAGGGTGATGGTCGGACCGCCACAGGACCGCCACCTCTGCCAGGATTCAGGATCCCGCAGCAGTGGTGCAGCAGGAATGTGCTGGCGGTACCGCTGCGGCACCGCCGAGCATTTTCCAAGTTGCATTTCCACCACCCATTTCATGATGGTGAGCCCGCCATGAAAAGGGTGATGGAGATGTAACTAAGGGGGCCCTAAAAGGACCCCCTGCCGCATGCACAACATGGTGCATGCCACACCATGCAGGAACGTGCTGCAGGTGCTGTCACGGCAACGGTCTGCTGTTAAGGCTCTCCTATGAGCCTAACACAGCCGCCTCCGTGAGACCACCGACGCAGAGCCCGCCCGCCCTGGATTCAACTCAGTATCCAGTTGGCGGGCACACCACATGCTTGGTGGTCTTCCTGCCAGCGCAGCGGTGGCGGTGCTGCTGGAGGACTGCCAAACTCGTAATAAGGTCAATAGTGTTAGATGTCATCCCTGAGTCTGGAAAATGAATACCTGCTGTAGCGATATGCTATGAGCTCAGACTGTGCTCACTGAAAAGTAGAGAAACATACACTCCAGTGAACCCTAAAATTAAAAAGTGTTTCTCATATCTGGATTCCTTGCTCTATCATGTACAGCATGCTGGTTTAAGTCAAAGTATTTTAGGGTCTGGCTAGGGAACTCAATGGTACAACAAAGTTAGATCAAGGGACCATAAAAAGCCTATGTGAGAAATCTCGGTCGGAGAGACCCTGTGCATTCAGAAGTTGCTGGGTCTGATTCGGACAACTGCAACCTTCACTTCTGGTGTCCTGGAACCCCTGTACTGTGGCCTCTCAATCTAGGAACCAATTACCCCGTTTAGCATTTGTGAGCAGAGCAGTCCAAAGCTTACTCGGGAGGTCATGTTGGTTAGAAACACAGATCTTTGAAACATAACAAATATCACTCGGTAAAAATAATTATTTTTCTTTAAAAGGAAAAAAACTTTAATAAACACAAAACTAAGGGACTGATTTAGATATTGGCGGATGGGATACCCCGTCACAAACGTGACGGATATCCCGTCCACCGTATTACAAGTTCCTAGGAGATAATGCACTTATAATATGGCAGACGTGATATCCGCCACGTTTGTGACGAGTATCCCATCCGCCAAGATCTAAATCAGGCCCAAAGTACTTTGCACAAAAGGCCAAATATATACAAAATGGCAAGTAGAAAAATCAATTGAAACAACCTCTAAAGGACCTCACAAAGTACAGTGTCCACACTAAGGAAGGGTGAATGTGCTCATGTAACCCCCCTAAAACTAGACTAGACCCTATCGATCTGCGGCACCGTTAATGCTTTGTGCACCAGCAGACCCTAACCCCTACTGCCTACATCCACAATACCAAGGTATATGCCATAACTAACTTGGGATACATAGTTATAAAATGTCTGGCCTATATTCTAACATTGGTAAATGCTATCATAAATGTGCATGTATTTTCACTTTTACTATTAAAAAGTCCTATGTAGAAACTTAAGCATCATTTCAATAGCATGTCACAGAAAACACTAAAAATGTTAACAGAAATATAAATTCTACCATTGAATCAGGTTTCCTAACAATCAAAGAGTACCCAGAAACCAGATGATGAACTCTTAAAACGCACTAAGAGTTTTAAAAACAACTTACAATGCACCTGAGGTCACTAATACAATACTCAGGGAGATTTAGGGTTGCAACAAACAAGAAAATATAGGGTGCTCTTTAGGGGTCTTGAGCTGTTGTTGGCAGCCCACTGATTCAGAAAAACATTTTGAGGTGGTGTCTCTGCTCTTTTAGGCTACCACAAGCAAAATATGATATTTATTTTGGGCCTTTAAAGCTGCAAAGACCAAGAAATGTTTCCTTTTTCCTGCTTTGATTTTGTGTTCATGTCCAGCTTGGAGGCATCTGTAGTGGGCATGCATGCTTCTCTGGGGCCCCAGACACTAATCACTGAGACCACATGGGAGCCCAAGGCCTGTATGATTAGACAGACTTCTCGCCTGCCTGGTACACCCCTCTTTGATGCCGGTGGGGGAGTCTTCTGCTTGCCTCTTTCTCTCTCTGCTGCCTGGTTCCTGGCATGGGGAGAGGTAGCTCAAAGGTGTGCTTAGCATCTGTGGGGATCCTCGTCACAGGACCACTCAGGCAGAACCGGGGGTTGTTCAGGCAGGTTGAAATGATTTAGGGCAGTCTCCTCTTCTAACTCCAGAGGAAAATTCACCAACAACATTGCTCGCCCCCTTGTGGGACCCAATAATCCACAGTCTTCAAGGGGGTGTAGCTAGAAAATTGTTGCATGTGGTTTAGTTGTTCTTGATCCAACAGCGCTACGGAACCTCAGGATACAGAGGAAGCTGTGCATTGAAGTAGAAAGAGAGGAGGCTGTGTCTGAGTGGCCTCTTCAAATCCAGGTATCTCTGACCACACAGGCTGTTTTAAATAGGGCATGGCACGTTTCACTTCTGGTGTTTCACTCCAAGCCAAGAGGAGACTCCTTTGGGGCCTACTACCCTTGAAAATTGTTAACGTTCTTTTCTGGATGCTTCTTATTACTTTTTAAATATTATCTGTACTATTCCTTCCTCCACCTAGCAGCAGTGGGCTGAAAGAGCTTTGGACCGGTCTTCAAGTCTAGTAGTTGTTAGGATATTGACCTGTGGTCTTCCTGCAGTATCAACTGAAGGTCCTCAAGACAGACCGGCCTCTTAGGTCCTTCGGCCACTTGCAAGGTACTTATATGTTCAAAAGAAGCCACTAAGGCAACCAGAAATCAGGATCAGTCAACAGAAGTCCATGGGGATCCCCTCCTTCTGTGTCACCAGCAAGTCAACTCTCTACTGCCCCAAAAGGGAGGTGCACAACTACTGTCACTAACGCGTCCTTCAACTCCAGACAATGGTTCCTCAACAATGTGGGTCCATCCTTCTTCTGTTTCCCCTCTGCCTTTCAAAGGTTCTTCCCTGTGCATAGTTTTAAAAATGGGGATGGAGTGATCAAGATGCTGCAAGTCCCTACTGAATCCAGAGTTGACATATCACCCCATTACCCATGATTGACACTTCCTGTCCAGGGCGGGCTGCAATGATAGCTTCTTGGTCCTGGACTTGGCTAGATCCAGAAGAGGGTGATGCCTTCTCGAAGCCAGAGTGCTATCATACGAATGTTAACTTACATGTGAAGGTCCGGTGTCTACAAGAAGGGCCACACTATAAGAAGAAGAATCCACAGGCCTTATAAGCCTCCTGGAGATGTCTTCACCCAGCAGGACTGATGCATGATGAAAATCCAAGTAGAAGAACAAGGTGTTTTAGAGAGAGCAAACTTTAGAAAGCACTGTGAGAGAACACAGGGCTGAAAAGTACCCACAAGACTGGAAATGAAGCTTGAAAAAGGGACAAAAATAATATGACTGTATTGCGACATAGCTACAGATGGAAAAACTGTCCTTTAACAAGAGAAAACAAGACGCAATTTGTTTCAAGATGTCACATCATCACAACACTATTTCAGATAGAGCAGTTCTTCACAGTCCGTGGTGGCAGCCATCTTGGACTGGGCTGAATTATTACGCGAAAGTCTGGGTCCAGGATCAGGCATCTTGCCTTGAGGCCCTTAATATGGACCCAAAAATCTTAAGGACTTGAGTCATCAACCATCCTTTCCACATCACGGCTTACCATCGTGCGATCAGGGAGCCTCCCTGCTTCACCATCCCACCCACAACCAGTGAAATGCTAGAGAGGACAGACTACACAACGGCAGCAAAAGTACATCACCAATCGTGGCAAGTTACTGCGGACTAGTTGGAGAGATACCCTCTGCTACCTGACTCTAACAGGTAAGCAGTATGAGGCAAAGTGCATCACTGTCATTCTGTTGTTCACATGCATTCTCTGTAATATTTTACCGAGAAGTGGCATATTGGTGTCATTTTGGGACCTTTGCGTATCAAGCATAATGCGAAATTTCCAAAGTTATGTGAATTACACCAACCTCATAACAGTTGGAAGTGACATTGGAAAATTCCTCTTCGGTGAGCTAAGATCTACATTCACCAGTTTGTTTTCTTCCTTCCAAGCTTCAAATAAACCCTATTGTGGTTACCCATGGCACAGATCTGCTTGCTCAAAGAAAGGCAGCTAATTGATGTAGAAGGCCTAGTAAGCCACACCCAATTTAGTATTGATTGCATCTACCACAGTGCTACCTGTTCACAGATGCTAGGCTGAGTCAAAGATTAATCTTTCTCTCTCAGCCTGCACATGTGCACTCCTGCTCTTGTACATGTGTTAACGTATAACCTACACAGAGTTGTTTACCCCGCTGCACAGTAGTGCACCTAATTTTAAAAGGTGGGCTGCAGCGGTTACAGCTCAAAACCATTTTAAACAGACACAGTGAGTTAGGCTGCATTAGGGATTTTTCTCACTGCAGAGGCACAAAAAACAGAGGTGTAAAAGCAAAAACGATTGGGTTTTCTCTTCCTCACAGACTCATTATGAACATCTCAACAGAGGTAAATTCTGAGTTTCCTTGTTATAAAAGATTTAGAGGCTTTAATTAAGCAGTGTTTCGATAAAATATCACGTTTTAAATATCGAGACAGAAATATCGGAAAAGAAATATTGTGATACAAAAATATTGTGATGCAGAAATATCATTGACAAGAATATCGATTTTTTAGGTAAGTAATATTGTTTTCAAGAATATCTGTTTTCAATAATTTCGTTGTAAAAAATATATTTTATTAATTATATTTATGTGTTTTAGTTCATATATTAATTTTATATGTTAAATAGTGTTTCTATAATTGTTGACAATATTTTTAAATATGGTTTGTAATTTTAAGTGATTTATAATTTGTAATGTAATTCCTAATAGTAATTTATAGTGTTGTAGCAGGTTGTGATGTTTGTAGGTGTACAGGGTGGAAAGTTAAGTAAGTAAAAACAATTACTAATTAATTATTAAATGATTAATAACTGTTTCATTGATTATTAATTATGCAAACTTTGTAATTATAAAAATGTTTGAGTTATATATTAGGTGCGTGTTGTTGGGTTTGTAGGGGTATAGGATGGGAAGTTAATTCAGTAATAATTGATTAATAATTAAATAATAATTTATTCTTAATTATTTGATTGATTGTTAATTATGTAAATTATATAAATACATATATATTATAATATTTTTAGTAAATGTTTTTTTGTTTTTTATATTTATTTAATTTGGTAAGTTATTTAGTGCTTTGTATTTGATTTTGCTACACTTTGTATGCTCTATATATATACATGACGAAGGCCGCCATGGCCGAAACGCGTTTGTCTAGCTACGGGACTACAATAAAGTAAATTTAATATATCTTTCTCGAGAGTGCGCCACACTGTGTTATATATATATATATATATATATATATATATATATATATATATATATATATTCATAGTGGTAAACTGGAGAAAAAAAAGAAAACAGAATGTAATATAATGTTAAATATATTTTATTAATAATAGTAGTATGTTATATATATGTATAGATAAACATATACACACATATAGATGTATTGTTATGTCCCGTATAGAGGCCCTAATGTAGACCCGTTCATACATGCCCGAAAATGGTAGTATTCATATTTGCCCTAATACGGTCATATTCGTACTTGCCCTATTATGGTCAAAGCCGCATATGCCCTATTACGGTCATAACTGTACATGTCCTATTATAGTCATGATTCCTTATATAGGCATGATCTTTCACCTACATTGGTCCTCACTAGTACACAACGTGCTCTGAGCGCTGAACGTTATCTATCCTGTGGTTTTGAATACAGCAGGGTTTGCCCCAAACACAGGCCCACACTGTACTCATTAATTATGCATGGCTCTCTAGGAATACACCACCTGCATAATATGTATGTACAAAGTTCACCCCCTGACGTCTTCCTCATGTCTAACAACAGACCAATACAAACCATACTGAGGACCGAGACTCTTTAGGGTATAAATGCACCACATCTTGCCCCGGTAAGATAGAGGGAACCGAGACTTCCATGCTGACACACTGACCAGAGACGCTGAGGCTCCTGCATGCAGTGGCTCCAGCTGACAGCGGTCTGACACAGCCCTTGCGGGGTGTCCAACTCGAGACCAGGACGGGGTCCCACACTCTCTCTATTCAGGTATGGGGGTTCGACTAAATCCTAGAAGGATTCTTGGCTCTTAGGCTTTTAGACCTACACATATGCTAGGTACACTCAGGTACATCTAGTTAGGCATCGTAGGAGTACGCACACTTTCATAATGCTTTTATATTCATGTATGTATTCATGATTATTGCAATATGGTAGAACTGTTCTATCCCTTTGCTTTTATCGTACTGCTGATCATATATCTCTGTCATTGTCTGCTGGTTGCCGCAGCACATATATTTTACACTAGAATAACAACTGTTCAATAAATACTTATTGAAACGCCCGACTGTGTATTCTGTGTAACTCTCTGAGACAAACCGAATAAGTAAGCACGAGTGACTGAGCGAAAGGTAGTATATTGTTTCCACGATACTGAGGAATTTGGGTTGTCATGATCTAAGGTTGCCAGAAACTAATCTCTCCCCGATAAGAGGAGATTCTAGTGGCACTGTGAGCTAGCTAATGCAAAACAATCTAACATACGCAGTGAGGGTGCACAGAGTCAGTCTGCCACCAAGCCCACAGCTTATGTTATACAAACGCGCAGGTCCTGCATGGGTACTATAGGAACTACACGACATGGCGCCCAACGTTGGTTTGGTACTTATTTAACAGTAGAATCTGAGTAGTTCAGTCGTGCTATTCTCAGAGAACCTACTCACAAAAACCCCAGAGACGTCTGGAGTGGGTGGGCACAAAATCCGCCGCAGCTGAGTAGTACGAGAATACTATTTATTGGCTGTTGGTTATTCAAGCTTGAAGGACATATAGTTCCTACAAATTGTGCATTTACACCTTATCTTAAAATTTCCTTAAACACCCTTCTTCCACTTAAAAATGGTTGAACAAGCAGAAGAAACAAGGAGAGTTGAAACAGACCTCTTCGGTTTAGGAGAAGAAGACCCTGAAGATGCAATACAAATTGCACCAAATTTCAGAAGGGCAGTCACCATAAAACTTCTAGAACATGGCTTAAGAGCCAGGGGTGGTAAAGTAATTTTCGTGATCGAGGCACACGAATCCAATAAAACAGAGGTGTTCTATTCATGGGTTACATTCCCAGCAGCAAATCCAGTTACAGATGTATTTCACTACTACCTAAAAGATGAAACACCAGCGGACAATACTCCTTTTGAGGAGTTAGAGATTCCGCTCACTTAGCAGGAGCATAATTACTGGTTTAAAGGCACCCTACCCCACGTACGAGGATGAGCAAGATTAGGCCCGCTCGGAGTAGCAGGAGCCACATGGCCCATATTAGCGGCATACACACCACATCCTGGCATTGGCACAATGCCACAGCCAGACTTACTCGTACAACACAGAGATTTAATTAAAATCTACAGAAACCTTACACAATTTGTGAGGAGGACTTTAACAGTTCAACCTGCACCAGCTGCAGCACAAGATACTCCAGTCCAGAGTACAGTTAATAAAATTACTCCACAAACATTACACGCGGTAATTGGCAAAATGCCAGCAAAACGTGAACAAATCCCATTCTGGATAGCTCAGAAAATAACTCAGCTTGAGGCAGTATTCCCGAATACTACCACCTGTGATAAACACAGAATTCTAACAATCTGCTTGCCCATGGGTCTCACACCACAAGTAGAGGACTGCCCCTCTTGGGGTTCAGTCTTTGCTGCCATATATACCAGAACACATGGTATCCCGTCCTTAGCAGTAGTACCTGACGTATTGAGACAGATGCGCTGCGGGAGACCGGACCTGTGAAGCCCTGAGTATTGCTCCTGGCCCCTTGGCCAAAACGCACATCGCACTTTTGCCACAGCCCCTGGAGGGACTTGAAAACATTCGCGCTGGTCGTGCGCTGCGGGAGACCGGACCTGTGAAGCCCTGAGTATTGCTCCTGGCCCCTTGGCCAAAACGCACATCGCACTTTTGCCACAGCCCCTCGAGGGGCTTGAAAACCTTCGCGCTGGTCCCGCGGTGCGGGACGTGCCCGGGCGAAGACCGGGCCAAGACGGGCCCGTCATAGACCGGAAGAGGCCGGGCTGGGCCAGGACTCTGTAATTTAGCGATAAAAGGTACTGTGTTAAGGACCATATCGGGAACACAGGAGAAGTCTAGCATAATTATTAGAGTTCAGTAATTACTACTCATTTTAATTGATTGGGACCATCTTATTTAAAATTGTTCTGAAGGTTTAGTTGTAATTACTTGACCTGCCTGTAACTGATCATAAGTGCTCATAACTGTCTTCTTTTTGATTTAAAAACTGCTGTTTTGGAAGAAAGATGGGGAAGAGAAAAACACTGAGTGCAAACGCTAAAAAGGACACAAAAACAGGGGGACAATCATGTAAGACCTTACTAAGTTACCTAACTGGCGCTATGGGTGCAATTGAGCAGCAGATTAATAATGTAGAAGAGTCCCTGAATACAGCAAACATAGGTGTAGAGGGGAGTCTAAGAGAGGATAATACATTTAAAGGGGGACCTGACACACTAACAGTGGCACCAAGTGCTTTAACATCTTTAAATGGGTGCATTGTTAATGTATCGGATTATTTATCAGGAAGCGAACATGAGGATGATATTCTACCGCCAAATAAACGACCCAGAAAACCTGACCCTGATCCCCCCATCTCAAAAACGAAGGTGAAAGGGCAACAGGCGAGGGAGACCCCTATATTAACTCGGAGAAAAACTATAAAAAAGGAGAAGGCCTTGCCCTCAGATAAGGGCGGGAGCCGGGAAAAATCTACTGCTAATTCGAATGCACGTATGCACAATGAGGTGAATAAAATAAAAGATAAACTAGATATTATTGATACGTTTTTTAGAGAAACGTTCAACAAACTATTCTGTAGAATTGGAAAAATGGAGGAAGTTTTATTGAAGTGCCTGGAAACTCCTATGAAATCTGGTGAGGTAATAACATCTGGCCTTACTTGTGGTCGGGATATGTCAATTGAGTATACACGAGGGCCTAATATTAGACCGACTCAAGACGGTTGTAATGAGCAGATACAGGCATTGCAGGTATTGTATAATACCACAAAGCAGAATAAATCTAGGGAGGCTTTATCTACTCATGTCCCCCCGCCATTGGATAAGCAGAAATACTATCAGGGAAACTTTGGTAATAATCGTACCTCTACCAGGAACTACGAATCGCTAGATAAAATGGACAAAGAGGATAGACATTTGATAACCCTTGACCTACCACCCAAGGCTACCCCTTATGTGGTTGTTCTAGCAAATGTTCCGAGATTACAACCTGGAATGATGGAATCATGGGAGTCCCTAAAGAACAAATCGCTGCATTGGTTGGATGTTAGAACGGGTCTCTCAGAGAGACTATTTGCTGAGTTCAAGATGGCTAGAAGGGTGAATTGGGTAGGCAAGAAATGTAAGAGCTTGACTGGTGATTGTGTTGTGCTGACCTTTAAAACTCCACAGTTGGTCAGACTGATTCTGGGTAGAGCTGGCAATACCATAATTGTAGATCAAGATGTTAACTTATTTCCATTAGGTTATTTTTACCAACCTCCAGGTCATAATAATGCCACCACAGATAGGACATCACACAATTATCCCCCTAGGTTTAATGTTCCTACCAACAACCGTTTTGAAACTCTCACTGATCTTGAACACGTCGATTGACCACGAGTGATGGCATCTATACAGACTGTAGAACTCTGTAACCAGGGAGACATAGTAAATGATGGCTCTATACTGTTAAAATCAAATTCAGTAACTGAGAGAGATTTGATAATTAATGAAAATGCTGTGATACTACCGGATTCAGATAATGAAAACTTGTTGTCTCCCGTTTCACTACCCCCCACACAAATCAATGTTGAAATGGTTGATACTGAGATAAAGGGGGGAATTAGTAGTATTGTAGAAACTAAGGATAAATTCCAACTTATGTTTTGGAATACAGCGGGTTTAAAGGCTAAGGTAACGAATGCCATATGGATGGAGTTTGTGAGCAGCTTTGATATTGTTAGCCTGCAAGAGACCTGGGCGGTGGATCCTATCCACATAAATGGATATAAAACTTTCCATTCGCCAGCGATTACTTCTCCTCATGGTAGGGCCAAAGGGGGTCTCTGTATTTACATCTCTAACTACTTAAATATAAGAAAAGTTACACTAAATGTCAATGAACCGTGTTATCAAATTTTAAGTCTTCATTTAGAACAGAAAGTTTGTCTAGTTATATTGAATTTTTATAACAATGCCTCTCCAGCGTTGTTAAAGGGCCTATTGAGTTCAATGACTAGTAATCTAAATAATTTACAGTCACATGATGCACTTGTAATCTGGGGAGGAGATTTTAATTCATCTTTGTGCCAGCATTCGGATAAGGAAATTTATGGTATCTCCTATGAAAAAGGTTCAAGTTTTTCTCATTTCCCACATACTTCGTATGGAAATCTTTTGAATGATGCTATGTTTACTCTGGATATGGGTTTTGCAAATGATTTGTGTTCCCCAAAGGCTCCATTTCGAGCAACTTTTAATGGCAGAGGTATATTTTCAATTATTGATTTCATTTTAATATCTAGTAGACATGCAACTCGTGTAAAGAATTTTAACACCCATGAGATCGCTTTAAGTGATCACTTTCCTTTAAGCATAGATATAATAGTGGCCAGCCAGTGTATTAATACTAGAGATAATTCTATTGACCTGGTAGATTCCATTGCCTTGAATAGGCAAAATGGTTACACGCTTAGATGGGAAAATATAAATCCAGTGGAATTTATTAAAAAAGTTGGGTCTAATTGTAAAGAAATGCTCTTAATCTGTTTGAATGAGAAGACCTCATATCATGAAATCATAGAATTTTTTGGGCTATTTCGAAATATATCAAAGACGAATTAAGGGTTAAAAACAAAAGAGGGTTACACCACAGCAAGGATGGTTTGATTCTGGATGCACAAAGGCCTACACCAACTTAAAATATCTCCTACATGCCACAGTAAGGAATCGGGACCTAATTAGCATGGCTAGAAATGAATATAAGAAGGTTTTAAAAATGAGAAAGGGGGCAATTAAAGAAGAAGCATGGTTAGCTTTACAAGAAGCCTCTTTCAAACGAGACTCTTCTGCCTTCTGGAAAGCTGTGAATGCACCTTTCTTAGCTGATAAAGATATAGCAACGGTTGAGATCGCTATTACTGAATTAGAATGGATCTCCCATTATTCTAAACTGTATGAGAAGCTAGATAATGATCTCCTGATATTGCACAGAATATGATCAATAATGAGTCATTGTTTAAACCAAATGGATTAACACTTGATTTTACGCTCTGTGAGGTTTTAAAAGCTATTAATTCAAGCTCGGGAGGTAAAGCAGCAGGCCCGGATGGAATTCCAGTGGATCTTTTAAAGCTAACTTAGAACTGTGGGGGCCCCTTTTAACTCAGCTTTTTAACGCATGTGCTGCAACAGGACTATTACCTACCTGGTACGAATCTGTAATTGTGCCTATTTTTAAGAAGGGAGATAGGACTAATCCAGAATGTTATCGTCCTATCTCGTTGTTGGACTCCACAATTAAAGTTATTGGGCGAGTCCTACTGGATAGAATGCAGGCATGGGCAGATGAACGGGCCATTATAAGCGATCTTCTTTTTTTTATTTTATTTTTTTATTGTGAGAAAAATACCTGGTATACTTAATAATAAATACAGATTACATTGCAATATTACTAAAAATCCACTATACATAAATCATATAATACATTATACAATAAATACGTTCGGGCATGAGTTTCTAAAACAGATAAAAACTAAGAAATATTTCATTATTACATAGTAAAACTGGGCTGATACGTCCATACAGAGATAAAAATAACCATCCATCACCCATCGGGGCTAATGAATAAGGGAACCAAATATAGAGAATCACTCAAGCGCTTCCTCCAGACAACCGTCCCTCCATCGCTTCATGGGAGCCCAAATAATCGTTCCTAATTCCCTCATTTTCCTACCCCGGTGCATATATAGGGAGGATTCAATATTATGAATCCCAAGAAGTCTAGCCACCCACATCTGGAAGGATGGTGCTACCGTATCCTTCCATCCTGCCGCAAGCAATATCCGGAGGACCGCCACAGATATAAATACAAATGCTTCTTTTTCCTTATTGAGCCTCAAGTTACTATCAAATCCCATTATCATTAGGGTAGGGATAGGGTGATCTTAACTCCTAGCAGCCCCTCCCAAAATTTCCCAATTTCTCCTTGAATTGCACTTAATTTACTACAATGATAAAACATATGCAGCAGGTCAGCAGCGCCTCCCAAACACCGCGGACATCTATCATCCTCCTTTTTACCCCACATAAATAATTTAGCTGGTGTAAAATATAAATTAAAAAGGGTTTTATAGTGTTGGGCTCTCAAATTCGTGGAGTTGCAATGCTTTATCTATGTCAACATCTGGGTCCCCAAGTTTCGTTACCCATGCAGCTTCAAATTTCTCCAAATCATCCTGAGTCCCTGATAACAGAGACCCATATATCATTTTAATCCTTCTTCCACCACCTAATAAATAATCCAATATATCAATTCAGCCCCCAGGGATAATCCGTGGTCTGATTCCCTTCAGAGTATCCTGGATCTGAAGAAACTTGAAGCCTAAATTATCCGGGATACCAAATCTCTGCTGAATATCCTCAAATCTCATCAAACTACCCCCTCATATATATCACCTATTTTTTTAATTCCTTGCTGCTCCCAGAACCTCCATATCCTATCATTACTAAATTGAGGAAACATACTGCAGTTCCAAACCAGTGTATAATAACTAATTTTAGGGATTGTTAGGACTTTTTGCACCTGTTTCCAAACCTCCCAAACACCATCTAAAACCTTATACCGCATTTTCTTATAATAACGCCTATCGGTTTTCCGTAGCAGAAGCCCCAGAGCTTCTCTACCCAATAATAATTCAAAAATGGAAGGAGGGTTATTATTACCAAGTGGAGTATCCGATAGGTTTGAGGCTGAATCAAATAAAATCGCCATCTGACTTAACAAACAGGCCCACTGGTAAAATTTAATATTAGGGATTGCAAGCCCTCCTTTTTCTTGTGGGAGAGACATATATCTCATGGAGCGCCTGATTTTACCATACTGCCAGATAAAATTCATAAAAACTACCTCTATTGACTTTATTAAGCCTTCATCGATCATAAACGGGATAGAGCGAAAGAGATATAGTACCTTGGGAAGCATGGTCATTTTAAGTACATTTGCTCTCCCTATTATAGACAGATGTAAGGCATCTATTCTTTTAAGGTCAGTTGCCATTGTTTTTAGTAAAGGGGTAAAGTTATCTTTTACAGTGGTATCTGTTGCCGAGCCTATCCTAACTCCCATATAAACCGCTGAATCAGAATACCTTACATCCTGCCTTTTAATATTTTTAGTACAAATTATCTGGGTTTTACTGTCATTCAACAGATACCCCGAATAATGTCCAAATTCGCTGGCAATCCCTGTAATAGCTATCAATGCCGTATCTGGTTCTGGTGTAATTATGGCCAGATCGTCGGCATATGCCAGTAACTTAGTTTCATATCGATTAAAAACTACCGGTTTAATTTCATTGCATCCTAATAGTTTCCGTACCAGAGGGTCTATGTACAGGGTAAAAAGAATTGGTGAACAGGGACAACCCTGACGTGTCCCTCTAGAAATATGCACTTTTTCCGAGCTGCCTCCCATTATCTGGATTCTGGCCTTTGGATCTGAATACATGGCCCTAATAGCCTCCATTATTTTAGGGCCGAATCCCCTTTGTTCCAATATCCCCCACAAATACTTCCACGTGACGCGATCAAAGGCCTTTTCTGCGTCTAGGAGGATCATGGCCATCCGCCCCCCCGTGGCAGCTTGCACATCAAAAAGTGAAATGGCCCGCCTGATGTGGTCAGTTGTCCCTCGACCTGGGATAAACCCATGCTGCCACGGGGATACCAGACCGCCTATGACCCTTCCCAGCCTTCTAGCCAAAACCTTAGCATAGATCTTGGTATCCGTATTGATGAGGGATATTGGATGATATGAACCGGGGTTCTCCCTAGGCTTCCCTTTCTTGTGGAACACAATAATATTTGTTTCCTTCCAAGATTCAGGGATTTGACCGGAACATATTATACCATTAAATAAATCCAGTAGCATTGGGGCAATCTCGCTCTGGATACTCTTATATACTTCAAGTGGTATACTATCCGGCCCCGCGGCCTTTCCTGCTGCTAACTCCTGCAGTGCTCCTATTACTTCCTCTATTACCAGATCATTATCCAGCATTTCTCTATCCAAATTATCCAACTGGGGGCCTATATCTTCAAACCCTAAACTAGCACCCTCTGGACCACCCACTTCTTTATACAATATTTGATAAATTTTTTTAAAAACTTCCAATATATCAGCTGGCTCCGTATAGTCCCGACCCTCCTCTTGTATTTTTGATATTATATTTCTACTGCTTTCTTGCCTGATCCGAAGTGCTAATAACTTGCCTGCCTGCTCTCCCGTCTCATACATCTTGCCCCTATGTGTATGATACTCATCAGCTGCCTTCTGAGCTAACCACTTATGCAGCTCTGCTTTTATAATGAAAATCTTTTGTTGACTCCCTGCGGCCTCGGACCCTTGCCCAATATCCTTCATATGTTGTTCCTCTGCTTCTACTAGTTGGCAGACCAATCTCTCATTTTCTCGGCGAGCCTCTTGCTTTAGCCTAGCCGAGAAGCTGATCGTCTCGCCTCTCAAGGCTGCCTTGAACGCATCCCAGACATTATTTCTGGATGAGCTAAAGCGATTCGCAGCAAAGTAATCTTGGGTCCACTTCCTCAGATGTTCTAAAAATTTGGGGTCAGCTAGAAGCTTCCTCTCAAAAGTCCACCTTGAGTGCTTTTTATTTAAAATATCTATCTCATACTCCAGCATCAATGGACTATGATCAGACAGTACTTTCGGGAGTTTAATAATACTGACTTTCTCTAATTCTGATGCAGAGACCAGAAAATAATCCAGCTTCGTATATTTCTTGAAGGGGCATGAATAATATGTAAAGCCCGGGTCATTAGGCTCCTTACAACCCCAGACATCTACCAAACCATGTGATTCCCATACTGAGGTCACTGCTCGAAATACCCTGGGCTTACGGCCTACATAAACAGTATTATTTATAAAATCAGCAGAGATATTCAAATCTCCGCATACTATAATAGGTCTCGGCCAATTCAATAATTCAACTTCAAGATATTCAAATATCTCCGGGTCATCCTGATTGGAGCCATAGATTGTACATATTGTAAACCTTAGATCATGTTCCCCCAGTGCCCACCTCCCATGGGAATCTGCCAAATGACGCTTAGCCCCTCCCAGCACAGATCTAGCCAGTATTGCCACCCCTCTAACTGTAGATGTCTGTGAGGAGCATGCCAACAACTCAAAACCACTTATCCTCAATAAATGTTTTTTTGCCCATGGTAGATGGGTCTCCTGTAAACATAAAACATCAATATGGTTCGACCTTACAAAATACCCCATCATTTGCCTCTTCCTCCAATTATTTAAACCCCCAATGTTAAGGGTACATATCTTAAGTTTCCCCATTTAGCCCTACTAAGATAGCATTTCTCTTCTGAACCAGCCCAATCATCTGTTTATATACCACAAGCCCTAAATCACCAAAAAAATCACAAAAACATAACACCAGGTACTTTCCCTCTTTTCAATTTTTCCCCCATCCTTCCCACCCCTTTCTACCCCCACCCCATCCAACCCCCATCCACCCCCCTCCTCCCCCCATTCCCACCACCCTTGTGAGGCGCTGAGACCTAAGTCTGTGCATGTGATGTATGTAGCATTAGCGACCTGGGTCCTTCTAAAACAACCTACCATAGCTACCTCTTACCCCCTTTATCCTATCAAACATAACCTTGCTTCTTCTTTTTTCCCCTCACCCTTTCTTCAATTCAGACCCAAGCTTTATTTATCCACAGCGTCCAAATATTCTCTGGCTTTTATCTCGGAAGAAAAATAGAGTGTCTGTCCCCCATGGATCACCTTAAGTTGTGCCGGATTAATCAGATAAACCTGGATATTCTTTTCCTGAAATGGTTTTATTAGCTGTCTCAGCCTCCAGCGTCTTTCTACCGTTGAATGGCAGAAGTCAGGGCGAACAAAAATGAGACTCCCCCACTAGATCTCTTAGTTTCAGGTCTGGCCTTTTCTGAAATAGCCTGCCGCAATAAAAAATTCCCTAGGAACACCAGAATTGCTCGTGGTTTGTCCCCCTCTCTAGCTGGGACACGTCGTTTGAACGGAGTACGATGTGCTCTTTGTATTTCCGCAGACCAATTCCATTCTGTCAATTCGGGAAAGGCGGATTTAAACAATTCGATGATATATACCCTAGCGTCCGACCCCTCCACTCCCTCTGGCACCCCCAATACCCTGAGGTTGTTCCTCCTCTGCCTGTTCTCAAATTCCTCCAGCTTCCACTGAATATCCTTTATCTGTGAGCTTTGAGCCTCCACCTGCGTTGATGCGCTGGCTGCTTCTGCCTCAGTCGCAACTATTCTTTCCTCCAGGTTCGTCACTCTCTCACCTACATTAAAACATGCCTTGGAGAGCTTCCTGACGACCCCTTGCATTTTTCTCATGGCGGCCTGCGCCTTACGGCTGTCCTGACGTGTTTCTTCCCTGTGAGAGAGGATGGCCTGGTGTATAACCTCCAGTATCGGGGGGGTGGAATCAGCTCCCGAAGAGGATTTACCAGAAAGTGGGGTAGCAGATGAGTAGGCCCATCTCAGATCCTTTCTTCCTTGACCTTGTATGCCATGTACATCTGGCTGCACATTAGACTTCTTGGTTATTGTGGGGAGATCTAGATCACTATCCTCCAGGTCTGAATCCAAGTTACTGCCCCCTAATGATGAGCTCCGATCATCAGACCATTCAGCCCCTTCAGAAACAGAAAAAAAACAGTCACTGGGCTCTTTATCCTTATCAAGATCAAGTTTATCCTTATCCCCTAGGAGATCCACTCCCCACATTGCATCATTACTCCCCAATATTGGGGCGGGTTGCTGTAGCTCCTTACCATCTATTACTCCTTCAGAGATAGAGGCCATATCCGAAGTATCAATGGTCTTGCTATTTGCTTCTATATTCCGTGATTCAACAGGGAGAGCTGCTGTACTGCCCCCCCCCCCACCTTATCTCCCAGAGGGACATTCCCCTCAGGACCGCTATCATTGTCACTACGGGGGGGCTCTGTAGCAGATGAAACAGTATCCTTAGGATCCCCAGCAACCAAGTTAGTTTTCAAGCTCTGAGATATTTCAATGGGTCTGCCTGGGCTCACCTCCTCATTCTGTTTCCTTCTGGCATTTTCCTCTGTAATTGGAGCTACTATACGCACTGCTACCGACCCTGCTGCCTCCGTATGCTGCTCCTTACGACGCATCAGCATGTCAGCTACCGAGGGGCCAGCTGGACGATTCTTTCCAGATGCCCCGCCTCTCCCCCTCCTCGGCTGCTCCGGCGTGCGTGACTGCTGCAGGTCGTTCAGTGCCTGCTCCGGGTTGTTATGTTCCAGCGCCACTGAGCTCACGGGCGGCTCACCACGTAGCTTTCGCGTTGCTGCTGCTTTAGCGCCCGCGGCATTTGCCGCCGATTTCGGCACCATTCCTCCGCTACTCCGGGATCCCCGGCTCGCCAGGTAACAGAGAGCCTTGAAAATAGAGCGCCTAATAATCCGGAGCCCGATTCTTGCAACCAGCGTGTAGAGTCTTTTACGGGGGTTCCGTGATCCCAGCATAGGAAAAATATTTTCTCGAGTCCCTTTTTATGCAGTCACCTACATTCCGCGATCCAATAGGGGTCTTTGCTTCAAAACTTAACCCAGGATAGCGTCGCTAGTGCTGCACTCGGCCTCTAAGCGGCTGCCATCTTGCCTCGAGTAACCCCAGCGATCTTCAATATGGTTTCCGAAAGGGTTTGGGGACAATCGAACAGGGCCTAAATTTACATATAGTTTTAGATAAACACACAAGAGCAAAAGGTGGCAGACTTTTTATGACTTTTGTTGATCTAACAGCTGCCTTTGATTGTGTGGTCCATGATAAGCTGTGGCAAATTTTAGAGAACTTAGGCATGGATATTTAATAATTACTTTCATGAGGCAGCTTTATTCAGGGGCGAGGGCGAGGGTTCGGTTTGGGAGAGGCGGCGAATGCACTAGGCACTTTAGTGTATCAAGAGGAGTGAGGCAGGGATGCGTCCTTGCCCCATTCCTCTTTACATTATATATTAATAATCTTGAATCCGTCCTGGTAGGGGAGTGCAGGGCTGCCCACAGCAGAGAAGCGGCCTATCCCTGCGCTCCTATATGCGGACGACGCAGTGTTAATGGCTCGCACCGCGATTGGCCTCCAAAGTGTGGTTAACTCATTTTCAAATTTTATGTCCAGTTTGGGCCTTAAGATCAATTGTTCTAAAACGTTCACTATGTATTGGGGGGAGGGTGTTAATAAAAGGGTAAACCCAATTTTTATTGATTCTAAACCCATCGGGAGCACGAGAACGTTCTCATACTGGGGGATTCTTTTTGACAAGATGGGAACTTGGACACAGGCAGTTATAACGAGACGGTTGCTGTTTATTAAGTCTTTGAAGGCACTCACAAATTTCAGCCGCAAGCTAGGTAGACGGCCTCCTAAGGAACTGCTACGCATCTATAAGGCTAAATGCGTGCCAATTGCCACTTATGGCGCTGGAATTTGGGGTTACGCGGAAGTAAGTGCCCTGCAGACTGCGGAAAATTTGTTTTTTAAATTTTTATTGGCAGTTCCGGATAGCACTGCCAATTATATCTGTCACTCTGAATTAGGCATGCCCTACCTCGAAGATTTGATCAAAATACAGCCAGTACTTTTGTGGCACAAAATTTGGACAACAGATGAAACCAATTTTAATCGTCTTATTTTAACTGACGCTTTGGGGTTGGATGGGGTCAAAAACATTAGATGGATACAATATGTTAAGATGTTTTTGACCAGAATTGGGCATAGTGAATATTTTAACGAGCCGCTTACTATGAACAATATGTCCAGAAGAGATTTTAAAGCTAAATGCATTTGTTATTTGGGGGACAAGAGAGCTATTAACGAAGGGAAAAAATCAACAGTCCAAGCGCATCAACTTTTACTGACGACTGCTAGTATTCAGCATTATATTACATTAACTATGGGCGATTACGATCGTTTTTTATTGACCCGTTTTAGGCTGAATATTCTAAACAGATTGCTAAGTTTCCCTGTGCAGAACGATTGGTCTAAAGATCTAAGCAAGTGCCCGTGTGATGGGGTCTCCACACAGTCAACCTTACATATATTGTTTTTCTGTAAATATTATACTAAACCAAGAAAAAGGTGGATTACCCCCGTGTTACAGAAATTTGGCCTGAGACAATGTCGCCCTGCACTACTGGCATTACAATTTCTGGATGTAGTTTACGTTATTGCTGCTGTTTCTGAGTTCTTAAAAAATGTTTTTAAATATCGTAAATCTATTATTATGTGATTTTATCCATGGTTATGAGTATATTTATGAAATGTATAAGTGTGCATTTATGGTTATCTTAACTGTAACCGAATAAAGAACTTTTGATTGATTGAGACAGATACAAAATGAGTACGGAGCAGAACCTGCCCTTAACTTACGAATGAAGTTACTAAATAACTTTGACCAGGTATCAGCCATAATACTAGCTAATATTAAGGGGGAAGCAGCTTCAGTGGCGATCCGCCAACGCCTGAGGGAGTTCGGTCCAGAGGATCAACAACACAAACTACCCAAAATAATTGAAACTGCATATGCAGAACTAGGCAGAGACAGTTTGGGTGGGAAAGCATTAAAACCACAACTGGTGGGCAGTCCTGAAAAGGACACTACAAAGCAGACGCCTACTTCTTCTAAAAAGAAGTGGGAAAATAAAAACAACAAAAGTCTAAAGACAGCAGATCTCAATCCAGAGGGAGGTCTCCTCAACAGGAGCCCTCTGAAAGGAGGTATAACCTCAGGAATAGGGATAATATTAAAAAGCTTGACAGGTATCAGAATACTGATACTCATTCCTCTCGTTCCTTTCAGGGTTCATCAAAAAACTCAGAGAGGGAAGGACGGTCAAAGGAGCGTACAAAGTCCAGAGACACGCAACGCGCTGCGGACTACGCACCTAAAAAAGAAGATAAACAAAAATCAAAACCTCAGTTCAAAAAGAAGAAGGTAGCAGGTCTCAAGATCAGACATGCCCAGAATTCTGAGGACACAGCTTCTGAATGGGGAATGGGCTCTGACGATGCTAGACAGCGCGGCAGAAGTAACGATAGCTCGCCAGAACCTGAAGGAATTTCTGGTGACAGCGGAGTTGAGTGAGTATATCACGGTGGAAACACCTGATACTTAGGTAAGTGTCCCACATAAGTTACATGAGATAACACTCCGGATGGAGGGGGACAAGCCCAGAAAAGTTAAAGGTCTCTTTTGGAAAAATCTGTCATCTGGTTATGACATTCTATTAGCAGAACAAGACTGGCCGCCAGCATTCGTCATGGAGTGCCCTAGGGGAGAAACTGTAATTTTTCCAGCCTTTTCCGACCTCGTTCCCATACATTTAAAACATGCATATGCACAGGAGTGGGCGGTTGCCCTAGCTCCAGCAATGTACAAAAATCATGTTGGTTGGGATGAGGACTCAACCCACCACGTGATCCCGTTAAAAGTTTCCCCAAATGCTCAAAGGCAATACCCTATAAAGCAGGAAGCTAAAAAACAAGTCAGGGAGATTCTAGACCAACTAGAATACCAGGGGGTGATAGAAAATTGCACTTCACCTATGAACAATCCTTTGTTTCCCGTAATGAAACCTGACAACACATATCGTTTAGTTTTGGATTACAGACATTTAAACACTTGCACAAAGACATTTGCAGTTCAAAATGCACACAGTGCCGCATTAATGAATAACATTGTGCGGAAAAAATACAAAACAACACTTGATATCTCGAATGGATTTTTCTGCCAAAATATAGCGCCTGAAAGCAGGTATCTGACCGCCTTCAGTGCGTTAGGGTCCCAGCGACAATTTTGTCGCCTAGCCCAAGGGTATAAAAACAACCCGGGGGTATTTTCAGCAAGAGTAACAGAGTTACATCCGAGATGGATACAGTGGGCAAATTCTCTTACTGCAACGGATGTTGAATACAGATTTGATCCAAGTTTGAAAACACAGGCATTTCTGCAATACGAACAAGAATATCCTCTACCAAATGAAATTTTGCCTCTAGATCAGTATGAATACATTATTTACACTGACAGTTCTGCTCAACCAGCCATAGGGAGTAAGCAAGCTTACAGCGCGGCGTGTGCGATTGTTAAAGGTCGCATGCACGATGGAAAGTTCCATCTGAGTTGCACTAAAACGCAATCTCTAGGAGACTGCACGGCTCAGTTGGCACAACTCAAAGCACTTATACTGGCACTTATAAATACGGATCACGAATTCCCCACACTTATTGTGTGTGATTCCTTTTACTGTGTACAGTCATACAATGAATATCTACATCATTGGGAACAAAACGGGTTCAAAGATGCAAAAGGTGTCACAATTAAGCATAAAATGCTATGGGAACAAGTAGTGGAGTTGAGAAACGAACTACCAAGGGCTCACGTGATACATACACTGAGTCATCAGCGTGATGGCGTTCTCGTTGAAGGGAATTCATTGGCTGATGAAGCCGCAAAGGGGGCTGTTCGCACAGCCGCCGTAGCTGCAGTTACTCGTTCAAAGACGAGAATAGACGGCGAGATAATGGTAGCTGTCAATGCTTCACGCAAAGGCAGCACAGCAGTACCTAAAACATTTCCACTCAAGTACTCCTACAAATTAGATGCACAAAACATTCCATATGCTCAGATTCCTGGAGTGGGGGATAGAGTAATACCAAATATGGATCGTAGGCAAGGCTTAATTTTAGCAGCACACGAGGGTTTGGGTTCTGCGCATACAGGCGTTACAGCGACTATTTCTTTACTGAAACAGCGCTACTGGTGGCCAGGGTTAACAAAGCAGACCAAAGACTATGTCTTAAAGTGCGACATCTGTCAGCAGATGAAAGGCTCCACCGTAACACGCCCAGCACAGACACCATTGCTGAAATCAGACAAACCTCTTGCATGTGTGTATTTGGACTACTGTGGACCCCTACAATCTGATGGGTCCAAGAAATATAGCATGGTTGCAGTGGATTCCTGCTCTAGATTCCTATGGGTTTGGCCTCAGCGCTCGGCTGACGCTCGAACTGTTATAAAAGATTTGCGAGTCTTTATCGGCACATACGCAGTTGGCACGTTACATTCTGACCGTGGTCCGGCGTTTAGCTCTCGGGCTTACAAAGAGGCCATGGAAGGAATGGGCGTAGCATTGCGGTACTCCTCTCCGTACCATCCCGAGGGAAATTCTGTTGTGGAGAGGAAAAACCGGGACTTAAAGCAATCTTTAACAGCCAGGGTATTAGGCAAGGGCGGTAGATGGGTCGATCACCTTTATGGGGTACAGCGAGCGATCAATAACCAGCCAAGAAGCTCTCTAGGGGGTGTCACTCCTTACGAGGTCCTATTTGGGACAAGAATGTGGGTACCTGATCTTGATTGTGAAGGCACAGTGGCGGATGAAAAACCATTTGATATCCATGATCGTTTGGCTGTTTTACAGGATCTAAAAAATTCCAGAACACAACAAAGTAACGTGCTCCAGAAACAGGCCGCCACTGAGGAAGTCAAGGCAGTAACGGCAAGACCTGTCTGGATCCCAAAAGTCGGGGATCTGGTCAGAGAGAAGATTGCTGACAAGAAAGAATTCGGGCCATCCTACAGAAAGCCTGTACCGGTCCTAGCAATCCAAGGCACAAGAACTGTACTTCTGCCGCCTCTTGCCGGGAAAAAGGAGAAAAGATTTGTCTCAATCGACTTAATCAAACCACACTATGTGGCCGAAACTAAACAGTAGGCCGCGTGGACTCCACAGTAGCAGACGCCCTCCTCTCGCTACAATCCAAGAAGTCCAAACAGAAAGACTCATCACGTTTGAAGAGCCACCTGTACGGAATGAAGGACTAAGCAACAATGCTATGGAACTCGTTCCACTTCAACAAGAAATTCATCTTCAAAATGAAAACCAACTTAACAACCAAGTTGCAATAAGACCGACTACAGACATCTACGTCAACATGCCTCTTCAAGAGCAAAATCCGATTTCAACAAATCCCGATGCAATTCCAACAATTGATCGAACTGCTTCTGGCTATTTCATGAACTTTGATACATTTTCACTGGATCCAAGCGAGCCGGAAATGACGCCAGCCAAAAAATCACTCAAACAGAAACTCACTGACTTTTTGAACTTTTTTAGAAAGACTTACCTGGTGTCACCTTGGATTGAACTATGGTATATCACTGGGATTTTCTTTTTTCTTTTCTGGGTAGGCTTAATAATAACTTTTAGTATGCTTATTAATGGACGATACCTCCAGCAGAGCTCTACAGCCCAAAGAGTCAATTTGATTTTAAATCCACACCAGTCCTCACATCGTGAACCAAGAGACATTACAGCAGTTCCTATACCGGACGGTATAGTATGGGACAAGATTGATTATGATGTATTCGTCCGACTGAACTTTTAAAGCTAAAACATGTATTTAAAATTTCTTTAAGTGATATCATTACCTCCAGTACATTTTCTGATGATTGGGACACTGAAACTGTAAATGCTATGATGTCTGATTTAGAAAAAACTGCTGCATTTCCGAACAATGAAATGTTAGAAGGTACTTCAGACTATGATACATTGTACTGTTACCAGCAATATGGTCATCATTTCTTACACAAATCTATAACACCTAGAAATGTATTTGAATACCACCAGTGGGAACACTGCCCAACTCCTCCTAAAGGTAGTTCGCAAACTTTTGCACAGAAATTCACATACTTCTCAGGGTTTAACACATCCGACCCAAAGTCATTTTATTATAAAGTGGCGAAAATTTTAGCTCAGAAAATTATGTTAACAAACACCAAACATATTTACTCTGCTTCCTTTATGGCCCAGTTGTCTGCACAGGGTTTCGACCTATGGAAGGACACTATAGATTTAAAATCAATCTGGGGATCTAGGGACTGGCAAGTCCAGGGAACAGAAGCGCTATTTAGAGCATGCCTCATTCCACAGCAGATCATATTTCTGAATGAAACTGTGCAACAGACATCCTGTCTTGGACTAGCCAAGAACAAGGAACTGAACTCACCTGGGTTTCCTACACCGTCACAGATGGGTGGGGGGCAGAATTCAACTACACAAGGGGTAGGATTAGATGACATTCTCCAGTACAACAGATCAGATCCTGATTGGACGAAATGGCTGATTTGGCCCATTGACACAAACACCTGTCAACAGAGATTTATGAATACAACCGAAGGGTTTAGTATCCATAGGCCAGATACTCGCTATGTACAAAGACAACACCCTGGGGTAGTGACATCCTATAGTGTTGGGAAGTTGTGCCTTGACTGGCTAGAGACCTCAACACTCACAGAAGTAAAACATCACTTGACCTTACTCACACCTGATGTGGACCTTAGGGATTTCTTGTTAGGCCCAAGGAAAACACGTCAGAAACGTTTCATATATGCCGGCATTTATGCCTATTATAATGAAAACTGGAAAATATCCCAAAAAGAGGCCGCAGAAAGGATACGGGAGATAGACCGTATTAACTTAGAAAAGGCATTAGCTGTTGTGGATAATGGGTTAACTACTTTGACCTCCAGGATTTACTCCTTAGGCAACATTGTGTCTTCCGCAATCGACATATTAGAACAAGATCTGGCCTTGTTACAACACGGGCAATCTCAGCTACGTTCTATTATGATGTTAAGCTGGACGCTGAATCTTTGCGTGCAGGATATGTGCCATGGCGTTTTATAAACACCACGTCTCTGTTTACAGAATACAATCTGACTGATAAACAGACAGAAATGGCACAAAGGGGAGCCAAATATACAATGCTGCGTATTGAGAAACTGGAAAGGTTACCATTCACTGTAGCCGAATCACCATCAACAGAATGGCTAATTCATGGCCAAATCACTCTGCCAGTCACTACGTTTCAGTTTCAATGTTGCCTTGAGCAAAGGCAGGCAGGCACATATGAAAAAATGGGTAAGGGTTATATTATGGAAACTTGGGAGTTACCATATAGATACCCATGCCGGAATGGGGATCGAGAAGTGTATCTGAGTGGTACAAACTGCAAGAACGCTTTAAGCGGTTCTCTCATGTGCCAGGATATTTCACTAGACGTTGATTCGCGGTCGTTAAGGCCCTATTTTGGCCTCGGGTTAATTCCCTCTTTACTCCAGAGTTATTGCCTGGAGCCTCTGCTACAGTGTGTGTCTGCGTAATTACCACACAGATTCACGACACGTCTACATTTCTGAAGAGCCTTATTGGATGTTCTTTTACTGAGAGTGGGACCATGACCTCCAATGAGCTTTGCCGCACAGAGAATATTAAGCTGTCATCTGGTTCCCACTCAGCTCAGGTTTTATGCGGTTTTTTACAACGCTTACAGATTAACTCTATTTCTTCTTCAGAAGGGTTATTACCCTGAGAAGCCCTGACGAAGTTCTTTTCGAGAACAAAACGCGTTGGCTGAACTTTTTGCTTTTGAATCAATTTACAAATTTGATTAATAAAGAACTTTGAAAATTCTACGGTCAATTCCTGGACTTTTTTTCATCCCACGCACACCATTCAATTATCTATTTCACTACACGGAGCCTGTAACGGTTCAGTAGCAAACCTATCGTGTCACATGACTGGGACCCCAGCTGCCGTGATCAAGCTGGTTTTTGAGCTGCTCTCGAATGGGAGTTACTTGATGCTAAATGATCAAGGTTGCTGTGGGATGCTTCCGGGCGTCGCATATCTGGTCACTGTTAACTCCAGGGTTACTTGCTGTATGCAAGTATTGTTTCCGCCACTGAACACAGTCAGGGAGGCGCCGTTATGGCCTTCACTGAACATTTCTTTCATACAATTTGATACTCTGAGCAGACTGCAAGCCATGCTTTTACAGCAACACGTGCCCTTAACCTCCGCTCGAGAAACCTATGAACTTCAAGTTGCAAGGACCTCGACTGAGATACAGGCGCTTATATGTACAAACTGCCCCTTTCATTTCGTAGAAATGTTGGGACGTATCTTCAATATTTCTGATACGAGCGGTATTGTACACCTATTTAAGACCATAGGGTCAGGACTGTTAAGCACCTTTCAGACAGTCCTCGGAGTAATCCCAAATTTTATACACTCCGTATTGGGAAGCGTATTTGGAGGACTCCCGCTTATCCTATTACTGATTGCAGGGGTCCTATTCATAATACTGCTGCTATGCAATGGACGGCCCAATTCCCGAGGGAATGGCGAACATGCTCCAGGAGCGGAAATACCGTGAATGCATGGTACAACTTCTGGGCATTTCTTGCCTGCGAGAACTCAATGCCTCCTGGTTTCTATCCTTTCGACCAGTCTGGGTAGACTGCATTTTACCTGTTCTTCGATGCCTGTTTGGCAGAGAAGAATGCACGTTGGATCTTTGTCTGACATTTCCTTCAGATGTGCCTCCGGACACGGATGCAATGCTGGACCCCATAAAGGCCCATGCTCTGCGTTGTCCCCAGCGGCTTCCGATTCTGATGAACGCATTCCTGGAGAATCCACAGGTGCCGTTTGCTCCTGCTGGGTTAGGTGACTCCTCCACAGGCACCCAGGTAACAACTGCCGCACAAGCTGCCGCAGCACCGACTGTTGGCAGTGCTACATTCCATCTATGTGCGATTGACGTTGTCTGTGAGACGTTGGATTTGTCGTCTGCAGCAGCTAACACCGATAATGTTGTGCTTCCCAGCCAGGACGCTTAATCTTGAATTGGCTCATCGTGTCCTGGGAAAGAATTCGGCTTCTTCACTCGTTTCAGAACAAACGAGCAAAATTGGAACATTTCCTAAATTGACACTTTCGCTTGAGAAAAGCATGGCCTTCTTCCGCTTTGAGTGAGGCAACTTATATGGAGAAACAAAATAGACATTCTTTTAGTGCCAATTGAAATTAGCTGAATTACTAACATTTTAGAAGATTTTTTTTTATAGGGATTTTAAAACCATGTTTTTATTTGTTTTTAAATATGAATTTAAATTGTCCAGATTTTAAGTATGGTCATTGTTATCCAATTCGAAAGAGGAGTGGGTGTTATGTCCCGTATAGAGGCCCTAATGTAGACCCGTTCATACATGCCCTAAAATGGACGTATTCATATTTGCCCTAATACGGTCATATTCGTACTTGCCCTATTATGGTCAAAGCCGCATATGCCCTATTACGGTCATAACTGTACATGTCCTATTATAGTCATGATTCCTTATATAGGCATGATCTTTCACCTACATTGGTCCTCACTAGTACACAACGTGCTCTGAGGGCTGAACGTTATCTATCCTGTGGTTTTGAATACAGCAGGGTTTTTCCCAAACACAGGCCCACACTGTACTCATCAATTATGCATGGCTCTCTAGGAATACACCACCTGCATAATATGTATGTACAAAGTTCACCCCTGGCGTCTTCCTCATGTCTAACGACAGACCAATACAAACCATACTGAGGACCGAGACTCTTTAGGGTATAAATACACCACATCTTGCCCCGGTAAGATAGAGGGAACCGAGACTTCCATGCTGACACACTGACCAGAGACGCTGAGGCTCCTGCATGCAGTCGCTCCAGCTGACAGCGGTCTGACACAGCCCTTGCGGGGTGTCCAACTCGAGACCAGGATGGGGTCCCACACTCTCTCTATTCAGGTATGGGGGTTCGACTAAATCCTAGAAGGATTCTTGGCTCTTAGGCTTTTAGACCTACACATATGCTAGGTACACTCAGGTACATCTAGTTAGGCATCGTAGGAGTACGCACACTTTCATAATGCTTTTATATTCATGTATGTATTCATGATTATTGCAATATGGTAGAACTGTTCTATCCCTTTGCTTTTATCGTACTGCTGATCATATATCTCTGCTATTGTCTGCTGGTTGCCGCAGCACATATATTTTACACTAGAATAACAACTGTTCAATAAATACTTATTGAAACGCCCGACTGTGTATTCTGTGTAACTCTCTGAGATAAACCGAATAAGTAAGCACGAGTGACTGAGCGAAAGGTAGTATATTGTTTCCACGATTCTGAGGAATTTGGGTTGTCATGATCTAAGGTTGCCAGAAACTAATCTCTCCCCGATAAGAGGAGATTCTAGTGGCACTGTGAGCTAGCTAATGCAAAACAATCTAACATACGCGGTGAGGGTGCACAGAGTCAGTCTGCCACCAAGCCCACAGCTTATGTTATACAAACGCGCAGGTCCTGCATGGGTACTATAGGAACTACACGACAGTATGTGTGTATGTTTATATAAGTATTTATTTATATTACGTTTTAAATATTACTTACATTTAATATACAATATATTAATGTTATATATTAAAGTATTTAAGATTTACTATTTTAAACTATATATATATATATATTTATAAACGTTATTTTTGTATTTTTTTAAACAATATTAGTGTGAAATTATATATTCTTTCCAGTATTTTTGTACTTCTCATTATAAGTATAGGGAAACAATATTTTTGTCATCAATATTTTTGACACAATATTTGCGTGTGGCAAAATTATTGTTATCAATATTATGTCAGTGATCAAATTAAGCTATGCACCTGCTATGATTCCCTTTTAGGTCATCAAGGACCCAAGCAGAATTATGTGGTTTTTGAAAATAGACATTTGATACAGCAATCAATGACTTTAAGGTTGGGCTGATAAAGCCTGGGTCAATGACAGCCAATAGGGGTGAGCGGTATATAAATATAGGGTAATTATACCCTCCTGAGTATGGTACCATGGAAACACCACATCAAATAATGTTGACTTGATTGATATATGCATGTATGTGGCATTTCTAGAGCGCAAACCTGGCTAAAAGGCAGCAGAGTGATGTACATGGTCAAAGATAATAATACATCCAACGAGTAAGAGGAGAAGAAGCTTGTTTAGGGATAGTAAATGCATAATGCTGCAGTATTCTTTAAAGATGTGAGTGTTCGACTCTTTGTTAAACTGGAGCAGGGCTTGGACAATCCTGATGGATCTGGGGATGTTGTTCCAGGTCGGTGGTGCATAGATTGAAAAGTCTTTTTTTTCTTTTATACACTTCTAAGGGCCAGATGTACAACCATTCTGTTTAGCGAGTCGCAAATTGCGCAGAATTGCGACTCGCAATTTGCGTCTCGCTAAACTGAATGTCCATCAGTGTCTCAGACACTGTTTGCGATTCCCAATGGGGTCGCAAATAGCATGCCTCATCAATATTCATGAGGCAAGCGCCCCCATTGGGAATGGCTAGCACTCACAGGGATGATGGCCTGCTGGGGTCAGCAGACCACCATGTCTGTGACTGCTTTTTCAATAAAGCAGTTTTTTTTTTAAATGCAGCCCGTTTTCATTAAAGGAAAACGGGATGCATTTAAAAAAGAAAAATGAAACTTTTCAGTTTCATTTTTTAATGAACCAAGGTCCACTGGGGCAATACTGACAGTAATCCTCGCTTAGCGTGCTTTTTTTCACCCCTTTTTCCTTCACCCTTTTTTCACTTTGTTCACTGTTTATCAACAAGGAACATTAATGTGGTGTATTAATTCCTTATTCATGGAATATGGGAACGACATAGTTAAGCACTGCGCACTTGCGCAGTAAGTGATCGCAAAAAATCAAAGCGATTACCGCGCAGTACAGGCAACATTGTTAGGCCTGTCACGTTTCAGTTGGGTGATTGTATATAAATAACTATGGGCAGAACAGGTGTTTACAGCTCGTACTTGCGCAGTGAGTAAGCGTAGAACAGCAGAGCGAATATCAGCGCTGTCCATTGTAAGCCTTGTCACGCGTAAAGTTTTTACGATTGAATGAAAACTTTATCGATAGAGCAACAAAGTAATGAATTGATGGCTTCTTATCTATAATACGATTAAATGTTTCTTGCGTGGGTGCCACACTTGCCATAATACAGAAAGCTGTAAATGAAATAACAGCAACACAATTTGCGAGGACAAAGAAATTGTGCACTTTATAACTGGGAAGTCTGTTTACACTGTCTCCTGCACTGTTCTGTCACATGGTGTATTATTTAACCTTCATCACGCTGCAACATTGTTACTCGTGAACAAGGAGCTTCGCTCTCTGAAACTCGTAGAGTTGCATTGCCAGGAATAAACTTGCTTGAAAGCATTTGGGCCATGGTGTGTTGTTCTTGTAAGAGGATACGACGCGTGTGTTGGAGATATAGGGGCCCACCACCCCACCATGGCCCGCCGTCGTCAAGAGGCTTGGGTCTGGTGCGAACAGGATTGCTGGAATATATATATATATATATATATATATATATATATATATATATATATATATATGTTACAAAAAAGCGCCTCCAATTTAAAAAAAAGAAGCGGCTATTTTATCTCATGAGTTATATATATATATGTATATATATATATATAGAGAGAGAGAGAGGTATGTGTAAAAATAATTAGAAAAAAAGAATTACCTTAAAGTAAAGGCACTCCTGATGTAAAAACTCCTAATGTACCATTACACCTGGTGTGCTTATTAAACCTGGGTGAAATTTTATTTGAACTGACAAAATCTCACGTAATTTCTGATATTTTGTGTTACGCTTGCTATGCAAAGTGTCCGAGATTACACCATTACACTATATTGCATTATAGAGATTTCAATTTGGTAAAAATCCAACGCTGGAACATAGGAACAATACGAACAAACTGAACGTGAGAGGCTGGTGTTCGTGTCACACACAATTGTGCACTACTCTGTAGTGCGAAATGTGTCATTGCGTCAAATGGATCTGTGGACACATTGCCTGATAAAATAAAAATACATGAATTTTGCCAAGGCTTAAGGCCAAATTTATCAAACTGTTGTGTTGTCCATGCACCACGTAAGGAAACGCAAGCGCAACGCAACACTAAAGTCAGATTTTCCAAGCCACGCAAGTCCATCTTGTGTGGCCTTGCGGTGCATGGTACATCTGAAGTAATCAAGGCAGTGCAAGTCGCTTCCTTGTGTTACTCTTCCCCAGGGAGGCGTTCCGTGGGTGGAGCATCAGTATTTCAATACATCCACCCATGGATTTTGGCACATTCCCAGATTTAGCATGAGTGGTAGACCTGGGAACGCATCAAAATGCTACGGCTTCTCAGTGGGGGCGTAATGAGAAGAAATATCTTTATTTGTCATTGTTTTCCTCTTTCTACGAGGGCTGCTTGATGTCATGTTATGTGTATTTGTAAAGTGCACTAACCCATAAGTGTATTCTGGCGCTGGAGTTAGTTCACTGTATGAGTTGATTAACCTCACCCTGGCTGCACAATTTTGCACAAGTATGAGTGAGAAAGGTTTCTATATGTAAAATCTATTTAGACGGTGTAATCTGGATAATATAATAGAGATCACAGCAGGGACCATTGTGCGAAGGCTAGAAATAACGAACATTGTTGATAGAATTAGTTTGGGCCCACTTCCTCATTTGGATTAAGTTGTATACTTATGCTCCAGCTGCTACGTGTTTTGCTTATGCTCAAGTGGACAAGAGAGCCTTATGATGGCTAGTAAAATGCTTTGAATTTTATTTCAGTTTGCTATGGTGTCTCATCATTTAATTTTGTCTCAGTTCTAGAAGAGTCAGTCTGGTCTCAGGATTGTGTGTCGTGTCTACTTTTGTCCATTATTTGTTTTAAAGAAAAAACACTATAATTAGCCTTAGATAATTGATCTTCCAAGAAAGTATAAAAAAAATAATAATCCAGCTGATAAAGTCTGCCCTCGCTAATTTATTCTACTAATAAACCTATGTTGCTGCATCTGAATAGGAAGGCCAAACCCAATGAGAAGCAACTTGTAGAAGAACCTTTCAGTTTAAAAAATGCTGAGGTCGTCAACGCCTCCAGCCTTTTTCATCACAATGGAAAGATTTATTTAGTTAATTATAAGCAGTGTAAAGTGGTTCTAACTTTGTTGTGCAGCACTGGGACTGGAGCACATTAAGATTCCTAGATCATTACTTGAATAGTGGAGGATTACCTATTGGGATGAGTGGGCAATGTGTTTCCACATTCCAGACTTTATTTGAGGATCGCGGTCTTTGTTATTGCCAATTTTTATATACAGCCTTGATGTATGAAATTTCCATTCATGAGAAGTGATTGCAAACTGTGCACAGACTTTTTGCTAATGGATAGGAATTTTGTAAACTGTCCTAGGAACTAATAGGTTGGTTTGCAAAATGTCAAATTGTACTGGGTCGCAATCCAGCCTGCCTCATCAATATTCATGAGGTAATTCACAAATTGTGACTCACTAAGATTGGTGGCCATCACAGGGATGGTGGTCTGCTGGGGTCAGTGGAGCACCATGTTTGTGATAGCATTTAAATAAAGTAAAGGAAAAAAGCCTGCATTTAAAAATAAATGTTCCGTTTTTTTATTGGTTTAGATTTGGCAGTGGTCCCCTGGACCTTGCCTACGTTTTTTACACTCACAAAGGGGAAGAGGTCTTTTTGTGAATTTGTTCCAATCCCCAACTTCAGAGGCTGTAACTTTTCAATGTTTTGCGACCGGACTTCAATTCTAAAACATGCAAACATGCCATAACAAATCACTATTTAGGAGGGACGCCCTAAACTTACCCCTTTCAAGTAGTGTCTGTTTTGCCTTTCTACACCCATTTTGCAATTCGATATTCTGGAGTCGAATTGCTAAATAGATCTAATACATTAAAAAAAACAGCCCTGTGATTTGGTGAACCGCAGGCTTGCAACCACAAAATGGCTTTGTACATCAGGCAATACATATCATTGGTATAGCTGTGGCATGGGAGACCAAAAAATATTGCCAGAGAAGCTACGTTGCTTAGAAATATGTCTTGAAAAGTGGGGGCACTGAACTTCAGTCTTGTGGTATTCTGCAGGTAAGTGGCTGTGGACTGGATTGAAATCCTTATGAACTGATTGTTTCATTTTTTCTTCAGAGAAAGGATTCAATCCATATTGTTGAGCTATTGGTGATTCCAAGTTCCCTTATTCATTGTAGACGGGCATCAAAAGATGAAGAGAGAACTAAGAGATTGAGGTGTGAGGCTTAATTTGTATCCACGTGCTTCAAGTGGTAAACCCAAATTGATATTAGGGCAAATTCAGGGTTTTCTTGGGGTTTCAAACCTATAGTGCATCATTAAGTATATTGTATGATTCTTTTGTATTCTGGCATCTGGTTGTAACCTGTTAAAAGGGATGTTCAATATTGCTCTGCAGTTGCTGGTTACTTGTATTAAGGGAGGGATCTTTCAGAAGTAGTTCAACATGGGCAATTTGGCAAATATTTGGGTCTTTATAATGTTCTAGAGATGAGCCAAATGAGTAGAAAAGCTATTGTAGGAGTTTTAAGTACTGCTTTGAAGATGAACCTGATAAGGCTCGCAGGTGTCTGTGGTAACTAACTCTTGAAGAAGAGCAAGTATGATGGATGAAAGGTGTCAAGTTCAGGATGAGGTCATTTGCAGACTTTGCAAATGTTGCCTTCTTTACCTGTTGTGCTTTTAGGTGTTCTTGCTTTTTCAAGAAGTGGGAGATCTATAACTGCTGTTGTTCTATTTTGTTGTAAATATTATGTCTCAACACGTCCCTGTTATTGTATATTATAGTTTGACGTCTATTTTTCTGACACCTAAACATAAAGGTTTGCTGTGATCGTAGGATAGGTGGATACATTTAAGTTAGACAGAGCAGACATCACTGTTATTTTTCAACTCACAAACATTAACACATTACATATATTTGCAATAAATTACACAGACATGTTATGTTATGCTTATTTGTATGGCACACGTGCCATCTGGGAGTGTATTCTGGTGCATAAGAAGGGGGTACAAGACAGTCTGGGGCCTATTGGAAGAGCCTGACTCTAACATGGAGCTGGAGGTTCTGATGTGGAAGTGATGATCATTCCAGGCGTTGGGGACAAGGTAGGAGAAGGCACTTAGATATAGAGCTATTTGCCCGGAATTATGTGTTCTTAAGTCAAAAGATGTCAAGGTCTCTACATATGCCTTAGAACATTAATTCAGTAAAGAGGGTAAGATGGGTAACTAATGCAGGCAGGATGCATAGTATGAACTGGGTGTCATCATCCAGAGGGTTACACATGGATAAAGTGTTGCTCGAACAGGAGGGTCTTCAGTTCCTTCCTGAAGCGCAGGAATGAAGGGGCTTGCTGAGCTAGTCAAGTGAGGAGTTTATGATACTTGGAGTATTGCCACGTTTGCTGCTGTGTGTGTTGTGCTGCCCCCTGGGGATCATGATCTTGCTTGTAAGATATGAAGCGTTTTAAGTCTCATCTAAAACAGCGCAGGCGAATCTGTTGCAAGACATAATGTGATCTTTTAGTGGGTATAGAACTCACCCATCGCTCACCACTGATTGGCTTCGTTATCACTCCCATTTGCTTGCTTCTTTCATTTTCATTAGCTGTGTAGGCTTTTGTTCCTCTTCCTGTGTTTGTCCCACATCTGGAGTATGGATGCATTATTATGTCCTTTCACTGCTTGCTTTTCCAGGTGGTAATTTTTTCTTTTTGTGCAAGCACTCAATGAAAATGCATGTGTTTTCCTGCTGTGTCCCTTGTGTGCTTCTCCCATCCCGTGCTGCACTCTGTGTTCCTCTCTCTCTCTCCTTGTGCTTCTCCCCCAGTTCCCTGGGTTGCCTTCTCACCCATGTGCGTTCTCCTTGCCAGCCTCACGTTACTCTCTTTTGCCTGCATTCCCGAATTTTTTCTGATCCTCCTTGTTGCTTCTGCCATCCATAAGGGCCTTGTGTTTCTTCCACCTCCTGTTGCTTCTCCCCCTCACTTAAAAAACCCACCAATGCCCTCATGATGCTTCCACTCTCTTGCCCCTGTAGAGTCCTCCCCAGCCCAGGAGTATGCAAAAGAACATGCCACACACAGAGCTCTGTAACAGACGTCTTTATTCCTCAGCATGCAATCACACACTGCACACTCCTTACGTCATAACCGTTAATAGCCACACCTTAACACCTCCCAGCTAGTTGCATAACTGCAAGGGTCCTAGCACTCATAGTCTCACGACACTACATCTCCCTCTTTGTTAAACAAAAAGTCTAAACAAGTCACATCATATTTCTTGAATAAGTCTTCTAGGCTCTCGCACTGGTCGGCCAGATCGTGTGGTGTGAGGTGGTTAAGATGCACTCTGATTGTGCACCGATGGCACAGGTTCTGATGCTTGATCAGGACTGTTAGGTGGGATTGGCTCATTCTTAATTGCAGGAGCTGACGACCGTCGAGGTAGGTGCTTAAAGTGTGACGAGTCCTGTGTGATGGACTTTTTAGGACGATGTGCTGTCACTATGTGTCCTTTGCACGTCACAACCCTCAGAGGATGGACAGCAAACGGAGTGTCTGTTTTCCGCTTTCGCTTCTACCTGACCATGACCCAGTCACCTTCATCGAAGACTGTTTCCTGAGCTCGTCGATGCAGATCGGCAAATGTATCCATGTTGTCTGTGACACAAACCTTCTCAGTGCTCAAGGATCGGTCTACTTTGCATTGTGGCAGTTTGGTTCTGATGGCTGTCCCAAATAGCAAGGGGGCAGGGGCAGTGGCAGGACTCTCACAAGTTGTGGAGTGAGGAGTTGAAAGATAAGCACGGAGAATTGACACAGGGCCTGGTGTAACTCGATTCTCTCCATCGATGCTCTTTGAATTACCCTTTTGAGGGGACCCAAGAATCATTCCACAACATCATTGGCTTGGAGCCACACATGTATACTCTTTTGCTGCTTGAAATTTACTGGCTAGAAACTTCTTGAATTCTTTGCTATTGAATGGCAGACCATTGTCAGATTTGAGAATGATGGGGATACCCTACGCTGCAAAGATGTTATCCAGCCACTCTATGACCTTGTCAAGGGTTGTGATGATAACTCTTCTATTAAAGGAAAGTGTGAATACTCATCAATGACTAACATGAGATGATGTCCGTTTTCCAAATGCCAAACAAAATAAACTGCAACTCTTTCCCAAGCATGTGCAAGAAGGTCAGACATTGTCAATGAATGCAGAATCACTTTGGAGCAAAGGCAGTTGCAAAGATGGCACTTCTTTGGCTGCCTCTCAACTTGCTCATCTAGGTGCGGGAACCACACTGGGTCTCTTGGGGCTTTTTTGGTGGCCACAATTCTATGATGTCTTTCATAGGCTAGTTCAATGACTTGCTGTCTTAGGCTCTCAGGTATGATGATTCTCAAGCCTCTCAATATAAAATCTTCCCTAGTAACGGACAGTTCATCCTGTACATTTTTGAATTTTGAAATTCAACATTGTCAGCAAAAGGTGAATCCAATTACAACATATTTTTGAGTATTTCACAACTGTGTCCTCAGCAAATGTGAAGAATATGTCAATTAGAACCAAACACTATATCAGTCGTGCACTTGGTGCAAACACTTTGGGCCTCAATACGATGATACTTGGAAAGCCTCCGACCTGTGGTCGGAGACTTTCCGAGTCACACCGTGGTTTTCACTTTCGACTGCTGCATTACAATGCAGGTGGTCAAAAGTGAAACTGGCCTGTCATTCCAGTTGTATTTTGGCCAGTTGGAGGCCTCACCGTAATCCCAATGGACGGCATTTCAGCCGTCGGGTTACAATGTCAGTTTCCGCTAGGCTTTCCATGTCAAGCTTTCCAACATGGAAAGCCTGTCGAAAAGCGACTTTAGGGACCCCTAGCAGGGCCCCCTTCTCTCTGCGGGCTCCGGTTGGGGGCGGAGGGGGCATCTATGGTGATAAACAGATTCTCCCATTTCTCTATGGGAGCTTGTGCTATGGCTGGTTTACGGCCGCAGCACAAGCTCCCATAGAGAAATGGGAGTATGCGACCGCTCTATGTGCAGTCGCATTGTAATGCTGCGGTCAGGACCGCCGACCAGAGGTCGGTCGGTCCCGATTCCAAAATGGTGTCACGTCCACCGACATCATGTGTAAAATATATGTGTAAAAGCTGCATGGTGAGAGTGTCAGGTAAGTTTTGTGTGGTGGTGAAGTAAACTTTTAGTTAGGGGAAAAGTAATTTCTTTAAGTGAAAAAAGGGAAAAATATCTCCAAGAATGGTGTTTACTATTGCTCAATATATTTAAGTGGTCTATTGAGTCCAAAGAGAGTTTGTCGTCTAGGAGGGATGAGGTAAGAAAAAAATTGTCAGGTTTGAGCAATTTAAAGATCAGATATCTGAGGTCTGGAAGTACAGCATGCTCATATAAGTACCTGATGTAACTGGATTGTTTTTTTTATTGAAAATAAGGTACTGTAGCTGAAAGATAGAACATGGATGGAGTCAGACGGCAGAGAATTTTAGGTGTAAATATAATAGTTCCTCACATGCAGATCAGTTAGATAAATTATGAACATTTCCTACCTGTCCGTGTCAGCGTTATGAGGCGTATTGGTCCTAGCAGTAGGGTCAGGTCTCATCTCTTCTTGCGGTCTGGATATAGTCAGAAAGTAGCATCTGGAGAGTAGTGCGAGGCAGTCACTTTTTATCCCAGTTGCAAACAATCGTAACCTGGAAGTGGGGATTCTGGGAAATCGTGGTAATACACACCTCATGTACACATATAAATACAGTCGATATATATGCAATCTTACAAGAATACGATGAATTCTGATATTTGTGAATGTTTGATAACAGCATTTTAAGTCACGCACAAAATATAGTACAGACTGGTTAAATGATAGATAACATGAAAGAAAATCTTTGAAGATTGTGGATATCGATATATGTGGTAATGGACATGGTGACAGATTTATCAAAGGTTTTGTGTCACCCTTGTGCCATGCAACAGGGTGCAGGGTGATGAAAAACCTGGAATGAGATTTACCAAGCCACACAAGGTCACCTTGCATGGCCCTGTGTGGCTTTGTAAGTCTGGAGTAACGCAAGGCAGCGCAAGTCACTGCCTTGCATTACTCTACCCCCTGGAGGCATTCCATCAGTGGAGCGTGGGTGTCCCCTCGCATCCAGTCATGGATTTTGCCACATTCCCATAGTTACCATAAGTGGCAGACCTGGGAATGCATCAAAATGCTTAGCCTTCCCAGAGGAGGCATTACGCGGAGAAATATTATTCCTCCTCATTTTTTCCTCTTTTCTATGTGTGCTGCATATTGCAGCACATGTAGAAAGAGGAAAAAGGCAAGAAGACAATCCTGCCTGCAATGCAGGCACCCTTGCACCAAGGCTCAAGGGTGCCTGTGTTGGCACTAGGCAGCCAAAAGTGCACCTGCGCAAGGAGAGAGCAGGAATGCGCCATATCTTAATAGATATGCTGCATTCCTGCCCGCTCTATTTCATGCAGCGCAATGCAGCAAGGTGTCTTGCTGCATTGTGTTGCCTGAATAAATGATAAATATGACCCTTAGTCTGTTGTACAAAATACAGGAAAAAATACTTTGGACAGAGGTAGCAATCTGTATCTTAAAACACAAGGTAAATATGACCATTTCAGCCGAATAGACCATTTCAGTTACACCATATAGGTTTACTGTTTTTAGAAAGAAAAAACGGTACACAGTCTGATATTATTTTCTTCATGTTTTACCTCAAAGTATAATACACACATCCAGAGTGCGGAGATGGTCAATCTTTGCCAAGTATTTATGAGCACAGTTTTTCGAGTGAGCGACATGGTTACAAAAGAGTCAATACAGTAATTTTATTGGATCCTGCATACACAACTCAGTTGGATTAGAGAACCCCATTCTGAGGTAAAGTTTCAGCCTTATCATCTGGATCATATGCTGGTAACTTGAGGTTCCTGGGCAGCATTAATTTTGACCATGTAGTTAACTTTTGAGTTTTTATTGACAGTTTTCCAGGGATTACACATTTGTTCTCAAGAGCATGATGACAAATAGGCTTGAGGAGTCAGACTGCCTTGTTCTCTTGTCAGCCTGTAAGGGTAGAATTCTGGTTGTGCCAGTGATTCCTGAGCTTTAGTTTGGAAGAAGCTTTTCCATAACTTTGTGTGAGAGTGAACCATCCACACATAGTCCATTACATTACGTAAAATGTGTCCTAGAGTTTTCCTCTCTGCCTTCTTTTGCCATAGTGAAGGGGCCTCAAACAGGGTACTCTTTCTGAAGCACCTCTATGTAGGCAAAAAACGTAACCAGGCAGGGGGCACATCCAAATGGATCATTGCAAGTATACAACATGTTCATCAAGACATTATTCAAAACATTTCTGCTAACCCATTGGTCTGGGTTGGTGAAAGATAGAGAAGCTGTAGGCCACCCCTAACCTCACCCCCACATGGCTTTTATGTATTCTGAGATGATGTTAGTTCCCTCTCAGAAGCCACAGTACTGGGGATTCTGTAAACATACAAAGACATGGTTTAGCAACCAGTGGGGTTGTAGTCCTTCCCAGAGGTGCAATTGATGGGTACCTGGTGGCATGTCCTGTTTCACAAATATGTACTCCGTATCTGAGTGCTTGGAGATTCCATATGTCCTACACTGTTGAACCCCACACTTTCCAAGGGTACTCCTACTACTGGTAAAGGCACCCTGGTTGCTCTGGTCTGACCACCTGACTTGTCACCCACTTGGCAAGTTTTGCGAGTAGTGCAGAACCTTGCTACACCTTGTACCACATTGGACCAATAGAAGAGAGCTGTCAGTCTCTTCTTTTCTTTGACTATGCCGGAGTGTCTAAGAAGTACCTCATCCACCAGCTGCATCCTGAACTTTATGTCAGCTTGGGGAACTACTAGCCTTTGGCTAGTGCCTGGTTCGAGGCACAGGAGGTCATCATGACAAGTGACACTAAACGTGTTCGTTACTACTCCAGTGGATTGGTCTTCATCCAGATTCCTAAGGCCGACCAGAGTAGGACACTTTGTGTGGGCAAGTCAAAACTCATCCCCTTATCCCTGTATGGCCCTTCAGGAATAATAGTTTGTGCAGCTCTTGGAATGAATCTATGCTGCAACACCCTGTCTGCCTTATAGAACAATTCTTCTGTCTAGAGCAGGAGATGGTGGTCCTGAGGCAGTGTTGTCTTGGAACCTATGTTGGATCAATCATTATTAAGGCTCCCTGTTTTCCGTTTTTACTGATTTTTTCAGATAAATACAGACAGAAAACATTTACTTTCTTGTCTGTATTTATTCTTAAATGTGAATAAAAACGGAAATGAGGTTGCTTTTTGAGTAATTCTATATACTGTCTGTCATGACTGCCAGGCCAATAGCTGTGTGGATTGATAGGTAAGAGGGTTAAAAAAGAAAGGAATTTTAGTAAAGAGGCTTTAACAGCAGTAGATATGCACAAGGTTGATACTGAAATTTGCATATTTTCATATAGGTGCATTGATTTATCTTCTGCGTATGTTCACAGCATTTAAACCTGACAGGCACTCAAGCATGAGTTCATATTTATCGGTTAAATAAATGTGGAAATATACTAATTTCAGCTCCACTTTTCCACAAAACCCAAATAAATATGGATAAATTCAGATAAAATCAGCAAAAAATAAATATGGATAAATACAGACGGAAATGTCAAAAAAATAAATACCTTAAAACCGGGAGTCCCAATCATGATCCTTACTCTTTTTAGATTGCCACTTCAGGTGGTACCACATAAGGAGGAGTGGTTGCTTGGCAGGCTGCGCTCCAGTGAAGACATTAGAAATAGCATTGGAGCAATAACATGAGTGCCTTGCTTTTTCCTTAGCCTGATGTCCACAATGGAAATCCTGCTATTGACTTCCACTTCTATTCTGGTTATGGGGTGTTCCATGTTATCTCCACTAATTACCATAGCTAGGCCTCTGCTATAGGGAAGGACTTATATAGGCTTTCGCTACCATTGCTCCATAGGCAGCAGCATCCTGCATTGTCAGAAAACTCTTGACCATCATTGTGGGCCACCTGAATAAAACCTAATGAATTGGACTGCTCCCATTTCAGGGCCTCCTAGACCAGGTACCCAAATGGCTTTGGTGACCTTAGTTCCCGCCATAATAGAGAGGATTCTACTTAAGGAGGGGCAAGTGCGGAGTCCTTCACCTAGCAGTAACTCTTAATATGGTCTTCTTTGCTGTAATTGAAACTTCCAGTTTCCTGTGATGAAAACTAAAATGTCTTGCCTCTGTTTCTTTTGCATCTCTGCCCCAGGGACCCATTCCCACTGGGCTTCTCCTCGTGCTGGGAGCAGTTACAATTGCTGTGAACGTTGTTATAAGGCTTTGGGAAACTCTTCTCCACATTCAGCTTAGAGCTATGAGTATCCTGCTCTTTTTGAACAGCCCTTTTCACAAACCCATTTCTCAGCTATGGGGTCTCTCTTTATGATCAAGTATTGTCTGCTTTGTGGTCTACAGTCCTTTCTGAGTTACTTATACACCAAATGATGGTCTACATGTGCTTAATCATTTGCCTCCCTCTCTTTCTTCCACCATTCTGAGTTTCTTTGAACCACATACATCCATGCTTCATAAAAGGTCCCATCCTTTTACTTTCCTGGTATTGTTATTGCTATACTTTGTACTGGTATTCTACTCACTTGGTATTGAATAGAGGTCAGTCCAAACCTCCTGATGTCAGCATCATTAGCTATTAATCCAACTGCTCACTGCCACTCAGCTGGTTTATGGACTCTGTCCACACAGTGGGGAAACACAATAGTCAGCACCTTGTCCTAAGTGGCCACCTTTCTGCTTTCTGACTTTAGAAGGGAATTTATTAGCCTACTTGTTAGGGACAGTGATTGGAAAGGGTAACGGATTATCCCTGATTCCCTTATGGAGATGCTCTGGTTGAATGGGCCTTTAAAGCAGCCACTCATGGTCCAGATTTTCTAGCGGCAGGGAATCCGAGGCATTGGAGCCACCCACAATGGCTAAATGAAACACCAGAGACTGCTGACCATACTACCCTGTTGCTCTACTGAAACACTTACACACAAATATGTATTGCAAGTATCAGAACTTAAAATGGCCGTTACTACAACTTTTGTTGCAGAAACTTTGCACTAAGGCAAAAAAAAAAAAGACATGGAAAATTCCTTTTGTACCATTTTTTTCTGTTTGTTTACTAAGGATTTGCAGCGTGCACTCTGAATATCAAAACCAGAATATCGATTGCACAGAATATCAAGGACAAAATATGGAAACCGAATATCGACAAGTAAGTATAAATTCTCTATACCAACACCATGGCAATATATATCTTCAAGGTACGTAGATGTGAAGTCAAGAATGGTTAATCTATATGTCTCTATATGCATATACCATTTGATATTTTGCCCCTCACTATTCTGTCCTCACTATGCTTGTATCATGATATTCTGGGGGTCGATATACAGTAGTACAACCGTGAAGTGGGCTAGTGGAATTTGCACAATGGCTAAACATGGAGAAGGATTTCACACTTTGTTTGCCTTGTTTACAGTATAAAAATTGAAAAGGTGGAACAACATTTTCAAATATAAACATTGTAAATAAAACTGAGGAAAATCAGTTCCTTCCTTTCGTTGGTAGTACATAAATTGCAAAATCAGTTAAATCCGCATTTGCTTTAAAGAGATATTTCTAGACCAGCATATGTTTATTAAACTCTTTTGTGCACCTAAAATGATTTAGAGGATGCATAGAAAACAATTATTCCACAATGCATTATTTCCATTTTTGGCCTGTAGCAAATGCATGTCAGAATTTATGTGCACTATTTTGTATTACTCAAGTGGCAAACCAGCGCAAATGTTTGTCTCCTATTTTCTGCATCATTGCAAAGAGTTCATAATATGACCCCTGGATGATAGAAATAGACGTTATAAGGCATGGGCAATTGCCCATGGCCCCCATCTTCCAAGGTGCTACCTGAGAAAGTGAACTTTCTCCCTATTTAACCTTTATTTGACCTTTATCTATTCTATTTGTCTACCTAAACCTGTCTCCCTCTGCCTAACTTTACATCTGACACTGAATTATCTATCTACCCAGTGTCATCTTAAGAATTTTTGGTTCCCTGGCATGTCTTATTTCAACTGCTTTTGTGTGTCCAGTTTCTGAAAGCTTAATATATAACTTAGTACTGGTTGGCATCATGTGGACTTAAATTATCGGGAAATGGTAATAAAATTAAAAGTTGTTCTGAAAAGAGACCCCCAAAATATGTCGTTGCCTGGTCCCCCAAAATCCTTAACTTGAAACTGCTGGTACCTTAAATCTAGGTATTCTAAGGAGAGATTTTAATTAATCACCTTAATAAGAAGTAATGAGTGAATTTTTGTGACCAATATTTTTGTGACCAGCGTGATATTTTGAGAACCCCCTTAAGAACTAATAGGTTAGTTGGCAACATTCTGAACCATACTGGGACACAATTCGACTCCCCCACATGAATATCAATGAGGTAGGTAGTAAATTGCGACCCACTACTATTAACAGCCGTCACAGGGATGGTGGCCAGCAGACCACCATGTCTGTGATTGCTTTTAAATAAAGTATTCATATTTTTAAATGAATAAAGGAAACTCGTAATATGCTTGGCAGGACCGTGGCAGTCCCACCAAGAATATTGCAGCCTCTGACCGCTGCTTCTACGCCAGGGAGCGGCAGTTCCCTGGCAGGGCCAGCGGTCCTATGGTGGTCTGACTACCCGAGTTGTAATCGGGCGGTCGGACCACCGGTGCGGCGGTAGCTGGATCCGCCATGCAACCACAAGTCTGGCAGTCCTCGGACCGCCAGACTCGTAATAGGGTCCTTAGTCTATTTCCAAATCACATTTTCTGTTGATGCACTTTCTTAGTTGTAGGTGTAACCCATGTGACTTAGTAAATGCTTTCCTTTCTGGAATGTTATATATTTGGCTTGCTGTGCCACTGTATGTGAAAGTAGTGTAATAGCACAAATAAATAAAAATGTTCAAAGGTTATATGTTTGTTATTTACAGATAAATTTATGCAACTACTTCTATTTTTCATTCTTACATATATGTTCTTTTTAGATGTTTCACACTGTTCTGTAGCTTTTCCGTTGTATGTGGTGTAATGTGGAGCAGGTGATTCCTTTTCTATCGGAAGAGAAAAAAAGCATCCATTTTAGTTTAAATGTTTATTCGTTGGTAGTTTGTAGAGGTTGAGGTCATTAGGTTTAATTTTACTCGCTATTGGAGTGAGTTTTTACTCTCTAATAATTTTTGTATACTTACTTTTTTATATCTTTTTCCTGGTTTGTGATAGATGGTTTTTTTGATGGCTTATCACTTTTTGAAGTCGTAGTGTTTTCTTTTAAGTAGTAAATGTAAAGAGATAGATGTTGGAGAGTGTTTTGTTAGTTAATTGCTATTTTACATTTTAAAATTAATTTACAAGTAAGTTTTAATTTAAGTATAAGGTTTATTTACTTGGTTAAGTAGTTGACGAGATGTATATATTTCTTCTTTAAGGGTCTGGGTAGAGATTGCAGCAGAGTTTCCTCGTCTTGCAATGTATGCTGTTTTAGAAGTATTTCGTTGGGAAGATTAGTGTGCCTTTTATATTGTTGACTTAATTGTTTGAATGATTTTATTATTTACTGTCAGGATCCGGACACCGATCTCGAGGGTGCTTGTGATGAGGATACTGAAAGGGCCTGGCCTTGGCTGTTCTTGTCTGCCAGAGATAAGAGTGATCCCTTTGAGTAGCCACTGTGAGCCCCACTGTGAGCAGCACTCGCGCCGCTGTGTGCCCCACCTGCCTGAGGCAGTCCCAGGAAGCAGCGCCGGGCTGGGTGCCAGCGGTGCAATAGTTAAGGTTGTTTATAGTTTGATTTTATTGGTTAGTTTAGTTATAGTTTGAATTTTGTTATCAGTTATGTCCTTCTATGGTAAACATTAATTTAGGTTTTATCTATATATTTTGATATTTAGTTTGATAGTTTTGGATATAATTTTATTCATAAATATAGTTATTAATATTTAAGATGATGTATACATGTTTGTAGTTATTGGCAATATTTTTTTGTTACATTGGGGCCGATTCCGATTCGGGCCGGAAATCTCTCCGACCGAGCTGGACCCGGAGAGATTTCCGACCGAATCGGACCCGTGCAGCCCGACCGAACGAGTACGATGCGTCCGTATGCTATCGTGCTCGAGTCGGTCGGACTCCCATTGAAGTCAATGGGAGCCGGTCGTACAACGCGTACGCGGGCTCCTGTTGCCTCCAATGGGTGCGAAGCGAACAAGGGCGCCCCTACAGCGGGTACGCGGCGAAGCGGCGAAGCGACTCGCGCCGTACACGCACAGGTAGGGGGACCCATGGGTCCCCCTGTGTGCGACTCGCGTGGCTACGCGTACAGGGGGTCGGACACGGACCCTCGAAGTACGGCTCCGACTGCTCTTTCGAGCCGGACGGCGCGTGTCGGTCGGACTGCTCGCGGCGCGCATCGTGCTTACCCGGCCAGGAACGTCTCCATTGCGCGGTGCGAGTCGTGTCCGAGCGAGTCGGTCGGTGCGGTTAGACCCGGGAACGAGTCGGTCGGAGCGGTTGGGACGCCCGAACGAGTCGGTCGGCGATTTCGCATCGTACTTGCTCGTCCAGACTCGCGTACGAATCGGTCGGGAAATAGGGCTCCGAAACGGATCCGGTTATGCCGAATCCGATTCGGAGCCCTACCGGCCGAGATCGGAATCGGCCCCAAAGTTGTGAATTTAGTTATATATTTTTTAGGATGAATTGTAAAAATGTTAGTGATGTAATATGTTCATTTTGAAACGTGTATGAAATGTTTTAGGTTTATTTTAAACAATTATTTTATGGAAAAAGTGATTTATTTATTAATGATATTGTAATTATTTTGTTGATAATATTCTAGTCAATATTGTGTGAATCGATATTTTTTGGCATATTATATGTTATGTTATGTTAATTTAATTTGTATCGCGCACAGATACTCGAGAGTGTCCCGGCGCGGAGCAGAGAGGGGCAACCATCAGAGATTTATGCAAAGAGATATGTTTTCAGGTTCTTCTTGAAGATCAGCGGGTCCTGAATGTTCTGGAGGGCGAAAGGGAGAGCGTTCCAGGCAACAGCAGCTTTTTGAGCTAGAGAGCTGCCTCCAAGCCTCTGACATTTAAAGCGGGGGACCTGGGCGAGGCGCTGGGACAAGGAACGTAGATGTCGCGCTGGAGTGTAGAAGGCGAAGCGTTTTTGCAGGTAGATGGGGCCCCGCCCATGAAGAGCGCGATGGGCCATGACCAAAGATTTAAATTTGACCCGGTCGGCTACAGGAAGCCAGTGCAGAGAGCGCAGGTGGGGTCTCATGCTAGTCCTATCGGGAATTTCAAGAAGGAGTCTGGCTGCCGCATTTTGGACCACCTGGAGTTTTTTTAACAGATAGCCCGGGATGCCCACATAAAGGGCATTGGCGTAGTCCAGCCGAGACAGAATAAGGGCGCAAATGACAGTCTCTTTCGCCACCCTAGGCAGGAGAGGGAGAACCTTCCTCAAAGATTTCAAAAGTCCAAAGCAGGTCCCAGCAAGTTTCTTAATCTGTGTAGCGAAGGAAAGATTCTCCTCAAACCACACCCCCAGGTTCTTGGCGGGCTTCCCTATAGAAGTGGGGATAGGGAACTCGGGGGGCCAAAGAGTTTCTCTAAAATTGGAGGGAAACTTTCCATATAGGAGAATCTCCGATTTATCTTCGTTGCACTTAAGTTGTGCGGCAGCTAGCCAATGAAAAATGGAGGACAGACAGTGTTGAGCAGAGGAAACAGAGTCCACATTCTTATCCCAAGTGAAGAGAAGCTGGGTGTCATCCGCGTAGGCCATAACGTTAGCCCCAAGTTCCTCTGCCAGGTACACCAAAGGTGTGACATAAATGTTAAAAAGGAGGGGGCTAAGGGAAGACCCCTGTGGGACTCCTGTGGTCACTGCCTGGGAAGAAGAAGAGGACGGTGGAAGCCATATCTGCTGAGCCCGTCCTTCCAAGGAGGATCTGAGCCAGCCCCAAACAGCACCCGACACCCCGATCTCGGTTAGACGCGAGAGGAGGAGGGAGTGGGGGACAGTGTTGAACACCGCCGACAGGTCAAGCAGAATTAATGCTGCCTTCCCGCCGGCATCCAGACACTCCATAATTGCCTCCGAAACCTCCACTAGGGCAGACTCGGTACTGTGGGAGACTCTGAACCCTGACTGGGCTGGATGCAGCAGGCCCTCTCTCTCAACAAACTCCGTGAGTTGTCTGTTCACCACCTTCTCGCACACCTTGGCCAAGCCGGGTAGAAGGGAGATGGGGCGGTAGTTCACTGTGCTAAGTGGGTCGAGCGACGGCTTTTTTAAAAGAGGCAAAATCTTGGCCTGCTTCCAGGCCTCTGGAACGCAGGCAGCCTGAAGAGACAAATTGATGATACCATTCACCTCATTATTAATGGTCTCAGCAACTGCTGCCAACATTCTGGCCGGACAGGGGTCCGATGGAGAGCGAGACTGCAGGCCCGTAAGAATTTTAAGGGGCTCAGAGAGGTTCACAGGCTTGAAGGCATGCAGAGAATGGTCGGGATCAGCAGGTGATGACACCACAACTGCCCCAATGCCCTTGTCACAGGAGGAGAAGGCCGCCTGAATAGAAAGGATTTTATCCCTGAAGAAATTGGAGAGGCTCTCGCACCAAGTGTCTGTGGATGGAGACTCCCTAGATAGAGCGGCAGGGGACGTAAAACTCTGAACAATAGAAAAAAATTCTTTGGCGTTGTTTTTAGCCGATTCAATGCAAGTTGCATAGAATTGCCTTTTGGCCCGAGTTATCGCCCCATAGTAGATTTTTTGTTTAAGATGGAGCTTCTGCTTGGCCGCTCGAGCATCTTGCATTCATGTTTGATTGCTTTGAGGTCGGGAGTAAACCAGGGTTTAGATGGAGAATCCCTAGACAGCCTTGGACATGGTGGTGAAGCAAGCGAGTCCACTGCACTGGAGACCCAGTTAGTAAAATCAACAAGCCGGCCCTCAAGATCCCCCGAGAGGGTGGGCCTGGAAGCTTCCCAAGCCTGGCTGAGCACAAGAGGGTTAATTTTGCCAAAGGCTGGTTTGCCATACGAACGCGCTTATGGCTCGCCATTGATAACTTCCCAAGAAAAATACGTTAAAAAGTGGACTGACCATGAGACCAGACGTGGATCCTCCAACCAAATGGGGAAATTGGTGCAAATAGGGTCTAGTATATGGCCTGCCTGGTGGGTGGGAAGATTAATCCACTGGGACAGTTGAGCCAGGTGCAGGGTGTCCAGACAGTCAAGCGAATCCTTGTTATCTGCCTTATCAAAGTGAATATTGAGGTCTCCTAACACCATGTAATGGGAGAATTGCAAGGCTCGAGAAATAACAGCATCGCCCCATGCTTCCAAAAAGGGGCCCACCGGACCAGGGGGACGCTAAATCAGAGAGCCTCCCAGAGTGAAGTGAGCTGAGAAGCGAATACTAAAATCAAGGGCCTCACAGTCACCCCAGGAAGTAACATCTGTTTATTTACAGGCGACGATAATTTTGTCACCGATATTTGTGATTTTGATATAAGTAGAAATCGATATTTGTAACAAGGATATTTGTTTGTCGATATTTGTGGTCTTATTAGTTAAGTATATGAAGGCAATATTTGTGTGAACAATATGTGTTTTCCAATATTTTTGTGTTTCCATATAGTATACATCAATATTATGTCAGTGATTCCTCAGTACGGTATCCTGAGGGCTTCCGTGAATGGGAGGATAGGCTCTGAAGAAGTCTGCCTGGCTCCTGGACTTCTCTTAGGACATTTGTTTTCACTTCCACTGTGGGCAGCTGGAGGTCCGCAGCCCTCCTAATAACAGTGGCAAAGGATGTCCCTTCGAATCCAAATGTGGCTGGATGGGTTGTGTTTGAGATCAAGGTGGGCGGTTCTTCTGGGGTTGGTGGTGTTGACACAAGGACTCAGTGAGAATCTTAGTTATGGGTGACTAGTCAGAACAGGCTTTGTCCCCGAAATCTGGGTGGACCCAGGTGGACCCAGGAAAAGGACCAAGAGGCACAGCCGACATCAGGGATGGATGCGGTAGCCCAAGTGAAGGCCTCCTCAGATCCTTGGGCCCCAAGGGCATGCCGGAGGGAACAGGAAGGGTTCCAAAGATACACAACATGGCCAGCTTGGAGGCTTCAACCTGTTGTACAGTCACCTATCCAGCAATATGAGATGAGTTGGAGAAGGTTCCGAGGTCGGGGACAGAGATCGGGAAACACCCTGATCTCATTACGATTTCCCTTGACGAGCATGGCGCAAAGAAGGGGAATCACATTTTGACTTCTTGTGCTTCTTTTTTTACTTTTACTTATCTGACTACTTGGAGTGGGTAGAGTACATCTCTTGAGAACGTGTCCTTGAAAATGCGTCATTGACTTCTAGTGAGACAAGCCTTTTCTCGCGTTCCGGTGGTGTTCAGCTACATAGAGCTTGCCCTGACAGTCTCAGATTACATTCAGGTTCATCCGAGCACAGTGCTTGCACGACCTTGAGCCGTGTAAAGAACATAGACACCAGAGACGCCTGAATAGAAAGGATTTTATCCCTGAAGAAATTGGAGAGGCTCTCGCACCAAGTGTCTGTGGATGGAGACTCCCTAGATAGAGCGGCAGGGGACATAAAACTCTGAACAATAGAAAAAAATTATTTGGCGTTGTTTTTAGACGATTCAGTGCAAGTTGCATAGAATTGCCTTTTGGCCCGAGTTATCGCCCCATAGTAGATTTTTTGTTTAAGACGGAGCTTCTGCTTGGCCGCAGGGCAATATTCGCTGCAACGCTAAGCACGCTCGAGGATCTTGCATTCATGTTTGATTGCTTTGAGGTCGGGAGTAAACCAGGGTTTAGATGGAGAATCCCTAGACAGCCTTGGACATGGTGGTGAGGCAAGCGAGTCCACTGCACTGGAGACCCAGTTAGTAAAATCAACAAGCCGGCCCTCGAGATCCCCCGAGAGGGTGGGCCTGGAAGCTTCCAAGGCCTGGTTGAGCACAAGAGGGTTAATTTTGCCAAAGGCTGGTTTGCCATACGAACGCGCTGATGGCTCGCCATTGATAACTTCCCAAGAAAAATACGTTAAAAAGTGGACTGACCATGAGACCAGACGTGGATCCTCCAACCAAATGGGGAAATTGGTGCAAATAGGGTCTAGTATATGGCCTGCCTGGTGGGTGGGAAGATTAATCCACTGGGACAGTAGAGCCAGGTGCATGGTGTCGAGACAGTCAAGCGAATCCTTGTTATCTGCCTTATCAAAGTGAATATTGAGGTCTCCTAACACCATGTAATGGGAGAATTGCAAGGCTCGAGAAATAACAGCATCGCCCCATGCTTCCAAAAAGGGGCCCACCGGACCAGGGGGATGCTAAATCAGGGAGCCTCCCAGAGTGAAGTGAACTGAGAAGCGAATACTAAAATCAAGGCCCTCACAGTCACCCCAGGAAGAAACATCTGTTCATTTACAGGCGACGATAATTTTGTCACCGATATTTGTGATTTTGATATAAGTAGAAATCGATATTTGTAACAAGGATATTTGTTTGTCGATATTTGTGGTCTTATTAGTTAAGTATATGAAGGCAATATTTTTATGAACAATATGCGTTTTCCAATATTTTTGTGTTTCCATATAGTATACATCAATATTATGTCAGTGATCCCTCAGTACGGTATCCTGAGGGCTTCCGTGAATGGGAGGATAGGCTCTGAAGAAGTCTGCCTGGCTCCTGGACTTCTCTTAGGACATTTGTTTTCACTTCCACTGTGGGCAGCTGGAGGTCCGCAGCCCTCCTAATAACAGTGGCAAAGGATGTCCTTTCGAATCCAAATGGTGCTGGATGGGTTGTGTTTGAGAACAAGGTGGGCGGTTCTTCTGGGGTTGGTGGTGTTGACACAAGGACTCAGTGAGAATCTTAGTTATGGGTGACTAGTCAGAACAGGCTTTGTCCCCGAAATCTGGGTGGACCCAGCTGGACCCAGGAAAAGGACCAAGAGGCACAGCCGACATCAGGGATGGATGCGGTAGCCCAAGTGAAGGCCTCCTCAGATCCTTGGGCCCCAAGGGCATGCCGGAGGGAACAGGAAGGGTTCCAAAGATACACAACATGGCCAGTTTGGAGGCTTCAACCTGTTGTACAGTCACCTATCCAGCAATATGAGATGAGTTGGAGAAGGTTCCGAGGTCGGGAACAGAGATCGGGAAACACCCTGATCTCATTACGATTTCCCTTGACGAGCATGGCATAAAGAAGGGGAATCACATTTTGACTTCTTGTGCTTCTTTTTTTACTTTTACTTATCTGACTACTTGGAGTGGGTAGAGTACATCTCTTGAGAATGTGTCCTTGAAAATGCGTCATTGACTTCTAGTGAGACAAGCCTTTTCTCGCGTTCGGGTGGTGTTCAGCTACATAGAGCTTGCCCTGACAGTCTCAGATTACATTCAGGTTCATCCGAGCACAGTGCTTGCACGACCTTGAGCCGTGTGAAGAACATAGACACCAGAGACGCCTGAATAGAAAGGATTTTATCCCTGAAGAAATTGGAGAGGCTCTCGCACCAAGTGTCTGTGGATGGAGACTCCCTAGATAGAGCGGCAGGGGACGTAAAACTCTGAACAATAGAAAAAATTTCTTTGGCGTTGTTTTTAGCCGATTCAATGCAAGTTGAATAGAATTGCCTTTTGGCCCGAGTTATCGCCCCATAGTAGATTTTTTGTTTAAGACGGAGCTTCTGCTTGGCCGCAGGGCAATATTCGCTGCAACGCTAAGCACGCTCGAGGATCTTGCATTCATGTTTGATTGCTTTGAGGTCGGGAGTAAACCAGGGTTTAGATGGAGAATCCCTAGACAGCCTTGGACATGGTGGTGAGGCAAGCGAGTCCACTGCACTGGAGACCCAGTTAGTAAAATCAACAAGCCGGCCCTCGAGATCCCCGAGAGGGTGGGCCTGGAAGCTTCCAAGGCCTGGTTGAGCACAAGAGGGTTAATTTTGCCAAAGGCTGGTTTGCCATACGAACGCGCTGATGGCTCGCCATTGATAACTTCCCAAGAAAAATACGTTAAAAAGTGGACTGACCATGAGACCAGACGTGGATCCTCCAACCAAATGGGGAAATTGGTGCAAATAGGGTCTAGTATATGGCCTGCCTGGTGGGTGGGAAGATTAATCCACTGGGACAGTTGAGCCAGGTGCAGGGTGTCCAGCCAGTCAAGCGAATCCTTGTTATCTGCCTTATCAAAGTGAATATTGAGGTCTCCTAACACCATGTAATGGGAGAATTGCAAGGCTCGAGAAATAACAGCATCGCCCCATGCTTCCAAAAAGGGGCCCACCGGACCAGGGGGACGCTAAATCAGGGAGCCTCCCAGAGTGAAGTGAGCTGAGAAGCGAATACTAAAATCAAGGGCCTCACAGTCACCCCAGGAAGTAACATCTGTTTATTTACAGGCGACGATAATTTTGTCACCGATATTTGTGATTTTGATATAAGTAGAAATCGATATTTGTAACAAAGATATTTGTTTGTCGATATTTGTGGTCTTATTAGTTAAGTATATGAAGGCAATATTTTTGTGAACAATATCTGTTTTCCAATATTTTTGTGTTTCCATATAGTATACATCAATATTATGTCAGTGATCCCTCAGTACGGTATCCTGAGGGCTTCCGTGAATGGGAGGATAGGCTCTGAAGAAGTCTGCCTGGCTCCTGGATTTCTCTTAGGACATTTGTTTTCACTTCCACTGTGGGCAGCTGGAGGTCTGCAGCCCTCCTAATAACAGTGGCAAAGGATGTCCCTTCGAATCCAAATGTGGCTGGATGGGTTGTGTTTGAGATCAAGGTGGGCGGTTCTTCTGGGGTTGGTGGTGTTGACACAAGGACTCAGTGAGAATCTTAGTTATGGGTGACTAGTCAGAACAGGCTTTGTCCCCGAAATCTGGGTGGACCCAGGTGGACCCAGGAACAGGACCAAGAGGCACAGCCGACATCAGGGATGGATGCGGTAGCCCAAGCGAAGGCCTCCTCAGATCCTTGGGCCCCAAGGGCATGCCGGAGGGAACAGGAAGGGTTCCAAAGATACACAACATGGCCAGTTTGGAGGCTTCAACCTGTTGTACAGTCACCTATCCAGCAATATGAGATGAGTTGGAGAAGGTTCCGAGGTCGGGGACAGAGATCGGGAAACACCCTGATCTCATTACGATTTCCCTTGACGAGCATGGCATAAAGAAGGGGAATCACATTTTGACTTCTTGTGCTTCTTTTTTTACTTTTACTTATCTGACTACTTGGAGTGGGTAGAGTACATCTCTTGAGAACGTGTCCTTGAAAATGCGTCATTGACTTCTAGTGAGACAAGCCTTTTCTCGCGTTCCGGTGGTGTTCAGCTACATAGAGCTTGCCCTGACAGTCTCAGATGACATTCAGGTTCATCCGAGCACAGTGCTTGCATGACCTTGAGCCGTGTGAAGAACATAGACACCAGAGACAGACCTCAGTATGCCCCTGTCAATGACATCTGCTCCAGGCAGTCTTTACAAAGTTTGAAGCTTGTTGTTTTTAGGGGAGACATTTATCTTGCAGACTGTGAAAATATTTGGGAAAAAAATTTGACAGAAAGATGAAGGAGTGAGCTCTAGATCAGTGTAAGAAGGCACAGAAAGATAGGAACTGATGTTGGCTCACAGGGTGTTGTCTATATATGTGGCTCAGGTGTCACTTATGGGGGTGGAACAGACATGGCACAGAGCCACACAATGCCACCTTTCAGCATGTGAAGGAAGCGCTAACAAAAGTTTCTGGATACAGTCTAGCAGAGGCTGTCTAGGTGGATGGAAGTCTCTGATAGTGTTTGTGGCTGTTGTAAGGTCTGTGTCTGTGCTTGCTGTTCATAAGGGTAGATGTGATGGGTTGTACGTAGGAATTTTACCTAGGACACCAAAAACTCTATGGAAGGCCTTCTGATATCTAAAACTGTTCTGCGGTGATTGGATCAATTTACCAAAATAACAACAGTAACAAAAGCAACATCACACACCTTTCAAATCACAATGACATCACAACTCTAGCACTTCATCAGCCTCCTATCAACTACAGAAAGGCATCCGGAACAACAAGACAAGAATTTCAGAGCCCTTTTCCTTTCTGTTACTCCTGACTCGCGGCTTAATCACCAATAGGTCCTGGGGTAGTAGCTGCTTGATTGTGGAATAAAAATCATATGTTTAGGACCCTGCAATCATCAAGAGCAAAAGGATTTTCAGAGTCTGAGAAATTATTATTATTTTTTTTACGTGCTCCCATTACCCAAGCAACAGGGCTATGTTAAAGGCCACCTGCAGCCGCCTGACATTCCCTTCTGGCTGTACTCAAAGGAACCTACATACTCTCACTTATTGTGGTATTAGGCTTGCATTCAGAAAGATAATTTCTTTCTCTTTCCTTTTCACAGTAACAGCAAGTAGGGAGGATAAATCTCATCGATGGACAAGAAGTTGTAAAATTAAAATTACATTTTCTGTGGCTTTGTTTATATGAAAAGAGGCGGTTATCTTAACTATATTGGGACTATGCTTCTAAAAATAAAATGAGGAATAAAAATAGCTCCACATCACATCCCAGAGATTTATCATCAGCTCTATCTTGCTGCATCTCAGATAGGTGCTCTAGGCTTCATCCTCTTTCCTTTATTCCTAATTTGCATTATATCAGTCTGTCTGTGAGACAGCTCTTTCTGTCTAATCTTCCAGTACATACAATGCAGACATACTTCTTCACGAGGTCTGTAGTCTGCCAAGCCCTGAAAGACAACAGGGAGAATAGAAAGGATGATGGTGACTTAAAAGGTCAACTCTGGGATGATAGAGATGTGGACAGCAACAAGGCAAATTGTGGGAGAAAAGAATAGCAAGCAGGAACAAAGCAAACTATGGGAGAAAGGAAGGCAAAAAGGGCAATGAGATAAAGGCATACCAGAAAGGAGCAGGGGAAACTATGGGAGAAATTTTTAAAAAAACAGCTAACGCTGAAGTTATGGTACATCCACGTGGAGTGTAGGTACTTTGACATAAAAGATAGGAAGAAATGAACACTACAAATCCAAGCAAAAAGGTAGAGGGGGGTTCACATACATCTGGACATTACAAACAAATGATACAGAGAACTAGCAGGAAAGAGGAACATGATGCATGTTGATACTGTAAAGATGTGAAAAACCAAGCTAAACAAGGATTCATTCTGGAAAGTCATCACAAGGCTTAAACACTATTATTTTAGGGAGTGATATATCCCTTGCAAATTGATGAAATTTTGACATGATTTTTGTCAAATTGACATTGTTCAGCTATCAAAAGAGAGAGAGGGAATAAGCTCAGGATGAGTGTCAGAAGGCATGAAATTAAGGAAGTTACTTCAGCGCGAAGGGTGCTAAATATATGTTAACTCCAGTGTTACTTCTGGAACAGAATGGGGTCAATGTTGGGCCACACATTGACACCTATTGGCATACAAAGGAATTGCTTCTCTGAATTCAGTCTGGCACCTGGGGCATTCAGAAGGTGAGGAATCTGCTGTTAGAAATATCCATCAGAAAAGTTTCTTTTCTCATCCGGGATCAGCCAAGTTCCAAAATAAGGCTGAATGATCTGTGACGTGTGGGTACTCTGCCCACATATACAAAATGTATGCTACCAAACGTTGACAGCAGCTTTTGAAGACATTTAGTTTTTTTCAGTGCTTATTCTGTAATGATGATTATCTTTCTCAGTACAACCCTTCACTAGAAATACCTTTCTCTAATCGATCATATTCTCTGTTAGTATTATAATAGAAAGTTGCATCAATAAAACAGTATTCATTAAATGTGTCTACAGCAGCAATTCAGCACACCATAAAATGATGATGGGGGGAAGAGTAAAGGAATTCAGCATCCTTATCACATCTTTATTGTAGTATAAATGAACAAAAATAGTAGTATTTAACTTGGGGAATTTGCTTGTATCCACAATTCTCTACCTGGAAAGACATGAACATCAATCCATCACTAGCTTAAAAACGTGATCAGTTGCTGGAAGAAGTGTTCACAAGCCATACTTGGTGGTTTCTTAAAGTTGTTTATCAATGGAGATGATTTGTTTTTCCTAAATCAAAATTTCTTTCAATTTCTTGGAATTGCTGACCACAGAGGAGGTGAATTGCTGGCAAATACTGTGTATTCTTGTTGGGAGGTCTTCGGAGATGGGATGTATTTTGTCTTGAGATGGATGGACAAGGATTGGAACTCTACTGGTGGAAGGGGATGAGGGGAGTCTGGATAAAGTGTTGAATTTAATTTGAGATTTTGATGTTTTGCTTCTTTGCCTGTCCACTTCCATCTTCTTTCTTGCACAGGACCAAATGGGTGTCTGTCTTGTATTCTCCATGCTTGACTGTTAGTGGTTTTTTCAAAAGAAAAACCTTGTCATATATCTTGCTGCATCATCACAATGTGCTCTATCGACTGCTTTTGCTTATTGAATAAAGATTATATACATCTAACAACACAAATTGAGCTATGTCCATCTCTAAACAGTTCTTGCTTTGACAGTCCCACTTGACCATCCCGATGGCACTGGGCCTGCTGAAAAGAGAGAGACTGTATCCCAGAGAGCCTGGCACACTTGCAATTTCAGCTGGGAGACAGAAAAGCCTGTGAAGGCAAAAAGGGGCCTGTCCAGTTACCCAGTGGAGAGATAGAGAGAGAAATCACCCTGTTCTAATTTTGTGAGGGAGAGCCTGGCATGACACCATATTGAGAACAAAAAGATATTGCACTTGACAAAATGTCTGCAGGGACAGGTTAATCAGACTGACTAATTCCTCTAAATTCAAAGGAGGGTGGTTTCTAACTTTGGAGAAACCAGACTTGCAACTCATGTGTAAGACAGTCACCTGATGAGGAATATCACACGGGGACGCTTTGAGTCTGCCGCGAGCTGGGTGACGGACTTCACCTCCAGGATCCTACCGCATTCCAGGTGCCCGGAGGCGCATATATTCATTAGAGAGGTCCCGCTGCGCGGGGCGCTTTGAGTCTCCCACGAGCTGGGTGAGCTGGGTGACAGACTTCACCTCCCAGGATCCTACCGCATTCCAGGCCCCTGGAGGCGCATATAATCATTAGAGAGGTCCCGCTGCGCGGGACACTTTGAGTCTGCCGCGAGCTGGGTGACGGACTTCACCTCCCAGGATCCTACCGCATTCCAGGCGCCTGGAGGCGCATATAATCATTAGAGAGGTCCCGCTCTGCGGGACGCGCGCTGGCCGAGTCCAAGCGAAGCCCGGGCCAAGGGCGGGCCCGTCTGCGCCCATCATAGCCCGGAAGAGGCTGGGCTGGGCCATCCCTCCAACGCCTGTGACTTAAGGGTCCTACAAAGGTACTGTTCGAATCTTTAAGATTACTGTAGACTGTTTTGCAATTCCGTCAACTGCTCTCACTGGTTGAATCTCTTGGGATCTGTGTCATTTTCCCTCTGCTTATTGTTTGAACTTTGTTGTACTTGATAGTACCTCCCGAAGTTCCCATGGGGAAAAGGAAGGTAACTGAGGGGGCGACAGGGGGTGGTGGAGCACGCAAAGTAGCCAAGAAATCTAGGAAGACACAGATTCCACCAGAGGGGGGCGGTGTCCTGGATCGCATTGATGATCTATTGATTGAGTGCGAAGATTTATTGGCTCCAAAACCTGCTGACGTTGTAACTAGTTCTAAAGCCACTTCGAGCCCAGGGACCACAGCCAAAAAAGACCCCATACCCAGCATGTTTAGGAGGACGAGTACCGACAGAGGCCCTTTGCCCCAAGTAGCCTCGGATATGACCCAGGCTGCTGAACCAAACGTGATTACGGACTTAGCAGCTTGTACTACTGAGTTGATATGCAGCAATAGATTTTCGCCTCTACAAGATCTACTGGAAATCAGCAATGTGACTGAGGGTACAAATGACATGGGGGGGGGACTAAGAAAGTAATAACCCCGCCCGGAGATGCTCTATTGGACAACTACGTAGCTGTTTCTTCCGTCTCTGTAAGGAGGTTAATGCATTGAAAACCACTATTGGGACATTAACTGGGCTTATCCATTGGCTTATGAAGAGGTTATGAAATACTAATAAGCAAGGCATTTACTCTGGACTTGAGCACACAAAGGAATTATCTAGTAGAAACAGCTGCCTCTTACTCCTAATACTCCTGTACATAACACTCCTTTAACAGCAACATTCAACATTGGCTCGAGTAATCATACAGCTGTTATGACTGGAAACATAGTGAGGGATAAGTTAGCTAAACCAGCACCTGCACCAGAGGCATCATACAGATATACATTCATACATCCATTGCACCGTCCTCGTAGTGAAATAGCAAGAAGAAACAGCCAGCAATATTGGGCTGGTTCTGGTGCTCCTTCCGCTGCTCATGCCCTTGGAAAACCGATTTTTATAATCAATGTCCCTAAGTGTAGCCACCACACAAGGCATGAGACTGAGGAATCCCTAATCAACAAATCCATTCATTGGATCAGGCATGTTAGAGGGTGCAGATCCGTGATTAGGGAAGATATACTACATACAAAGCGATGTTCCTTACATAATAGTTTAACAGATGCCATCCAACTAATTCTAACTGACGAGGGTTTAGTGCATGATCTTATTGCCCTGGAAGTCAGGACTTCTCTCCCAGCTACATCAAACATCCAATTCAAGAGGCAGCTGACAATCTCTGCACCCCTGTGCAATTCTAATCTAAAAACTAACAGGCCAATTCCATCATCCCCTTTAGCAAAAATTTACTGACTAAAGCCCAGTTTTATACATACGTCCATAGAACCTAGTATCTCCCGTACTGCCTTGTGTATAGACTCTCCTGAAAATACTGACACATTGTCATTGGCAGTCTGTAGAGTTGGCCCATATCCTGCAATGCCTTACATTAGGGAAAACCCAACACATAGTCAGGGCCTCGCCATATTTGGCGTTAGTAAGTCACCTATTAATGAAAAGAAAGGCCCTGAGATTCCTAATCACGCACCTTTTGAGATCCCCATAAGTTCTAAATCACTCAAATTAATCTAATGGAACGTGGCTGGAATCCGAAGTAAGATGAGTCTGCCTCATTGGGTACAGCTAGTACAATCCCATGATATATGCATTCTGCAGGAGACATGGAGTTTAGCCCCAACCTTTTTGCCAGGCTATGTATCGGTCCACCAGCCTGCATTAGCATCAAAAAGAGGTCGTCCAGCAGGGGGAATGCTGATATGGATTAGTATTGCACTTAATAGTTGCATCAAGATTACCGACGAACTCCCCTGATATTCAAGCAGTGAGGTTGAAAGCTAACCCGGGTTACATTTTAGATATTTATAACGTTTACGCCAGAAGCACCAGAGGGGGAGGTAAATCTGCCACCTTGCTGGCTTTGGATGAGCTCCTATGTAATAGACAGTCCCTCCACCCCCTGATTGTTGGGGGTGATTTTAATGTAACATTTGAGCCACTGGACGAGGATGATATCCTTGAAGTAAATGATGAGGATAAACTCTGGAATGTCCCACTGCTAAGCTTACCTCCAATCAAGAAATGGTCTCAACCAGCTCTACAGTTAAACACTCTGACTATAGAACACAGGCTAAGGGACACTAATGGCAGGACTGCATCGGATAGAGAAGGCGAATTGACCTTCATCGGTCCGATAGGAGCAAGTCGCATAGACTATATCTTAGTAGATCTTAAGTTGTGGTCCATGGTAATTGATATGCAAATAATTAAGAATAGCGATAGGCACCACAACCCACTTAGTTTGGAACTATTCTCTCCCTCGGAGGCGTTTGATAGTCCTTCCAGGAGTAACTTGACTACAAAAGAGATAGTAGCCTCTAATGACAAGCGCCATCTTAAATGGCCCTTGATCCTTGGGGATGAAACTAAGCTTAGCAAAATTAAGCAGGACCTATCGACCTGGTTGTTGGAGATCAAATCCCTTGCAGTGGCTACAGGCAAAGTGGAAGATGCTAGTCGGCTGCACGCAATATTTTTCGAGCATCTCACTACTTATTTTGTAGCCAGCTCCAAATGTACTAATCATAGCCCTGGGGCTCTAACCAGGAATAACTCATGGTTCTCAAGTGAGTGCAGATCTCTAAAGCATCAACTAGTCAGAGCCATCAAAAATAGAAACTTACCTCTGGTACGCGACTTACGGAGGTCTTATAAATTTCCCATCAAGAAGGCCAAGCGGAACTGGGACGAGGATAGGTGGAAACAAATTGGGGAGGCATGTGCGATGAAAGATTATAGGAAGTTTTGGTCTTTGGTGGGAAAGGGCGACCTGGGAAGCCAACCCGCACTAGCAAACAATATAACAGTTGGGGATTGGCAGGAGCATTTTTGGGCCCTTTATTCTGCTACTACAATCTGTCTAAAAGGGATTTCTCCTTTAGATTTATCACCAAACCCAGCAAGGGTTAATTTCACTAAGGAGGAAATAGAAACTTCAATCGAATCTATTGTAGCTACAAAAGCCCCGGGACCAGACGGAATACCTGGTGATTTGTATAAATACGATAAAGCTAATTGGTCAAACTATATGCTGTCACTTTTTAATGCAATTGCAGTGGGAGCACGAATCCCAGAGTCGTTGAAGGGAGCAGAAGTAATACCAGTTTTAAAAAAAGGGGATCGCAGTAAACCAGCTAATTATAGGCCTATTAGCCTAATAGACTGCATCCTGAAGGTGTTCAGCCGTACCCTCTTAGTTAGAATCCAGTCCTGGATGACTGATGAAAATATACTATCCCCATTACAGGCAGGCTTTCGAAAAAAGACTGGGACAATTGACTAGGTATTTAGATTTATTCTCCTCTATTGGAAAGTCGTGGTTTTGGGGAAAGGGAGCCTTTATGTCGCCTTCGTAGATTTAAAGTCAGCATTTGACTTAGTGCCACGTGGAAAACTTTGGGAGGTGCTGAGAGATATGGGGATGCCCCTGGAGATCCTGGCATTGATTGTTCGACTTCATGAAAACAACTATGCAAGGGTGCGATGGGGTAACCAGGGTCAAGTATCTGACCACATTACTGTCAATAGGGGTGTTCGACAGGGTTGTGTGCTGGCCCCCACACTGTTTTCGCTATATATTAACCAGGTTGTGGATTTTTTAGCAAGAATACCAGCTGATGCTCCCTCCCTGGGGAACATGAAGATCCCTACCCTTCTCTTTGCGGATGACACACTCCTTGTCCCCAAAATTCCTAGTGGGCTGCAGACACTATTAAACCAATTCAAAGTGTTCTGTGACGAGCGGGGATTAGAAATAAATACTAGTAAGACAAAACTAATGACGCTCAATCCACACAAATCTTTTAGAGGCTATTTCACTTTAGACAACACTAGATTGGAGCGGGTATGTAGCTTCGAATACTTGGGTGTAAAGTTGGCTGAGGGGACGTCCTCGAAGCCCCACATGATCAAGACCAATTTTAAATTTAGACAGATAGTAGGAGCCCTGAGAAAGGAACAATCAGGATCATACAACAAACCGGTCGCTGCAGCACTAGATATTTACAAGACCAAGGAAGTAAGTTGTGCTCTGTATGGTGCAGAGTTGTGGGGGTTTGACAATGTGGATGATCTTTCTGCAATTGAAAACAGGTACTTGAGGAATCTAATTTCACTTCCATCAAGCACACCATTACTTCCTCTCAAATTTGATATGGGTGTCAAATCCATAAAGGACCTGGCCAAATTACGTCCTCTTATGTTCTGGCAGAGACTTCTTACAACACCAGATCTGCACCCACATGCCTTGGCCTGGGAGGAAGTATGTACTCTAGATACACAGAAGAAGATAGGGTGGATAAGGAATCTAAACAGTTTATTAAAAAACGTTGGCTTCATAGGAGGCTGCAACTGTCCCCAAGACCTCCCCACAAAAAACAACTAAAATCCATGTATTGGGACTGGATATTTGGAAATGAGATCAGGAACAGCAACCTAGGAAGATTAACAGGGGAGTTCCTAGACTTTAAACAACAGCGATCGCTGGAGAGTTTCCTTGACTTGATACAGGTCCCGGCTGATAGAAAGCTTTATATCAATTTCGACATGGTACAATTCCTCTGAATACATTCACAAGTTCTTGGTCGGGTAACACCTCTGCCAGTAGGGGCTGTCCATGCTGCTCTGCCCCTAGAGAAACCATAGGCCATGCCTTGTTTGGCTGCCGAGCATATTCAGTCCCAAGGAGGAGATGGCTTGTCCCCATATGCAAACAATTGGGCGCTGGGGACCACAGTGTGGCCCTGTGTATTTTAAAAACTGATGCAAGATCTCTGTTTGTTTGTGCGACCGCTAAGTTTTTAAGTCACATGTGGGGAATTAGAACGAAGGTTCAATTGAAACCAAGCATTTTGTCCCCTAACCATGGTCAATGAACAACAGCTCGCACCATCTTAAAGCGTACAATGTATCAATGTGGAAAAAAACAAAAAGGAAAGTTGAAGGCCTGGGGCACATTGATCTACCGTCTCATATGTAACTAGTATTAACCCTTGCTTATGCACGACAGCACTTTAAAGGTGTGTTGGAAAGGTGTACAAGGAAGCTGTGACTGATAGTAACTGCCTTAACAAAGCGCATTATTGCAATCTTTTTATTCTGATCGTTGAACATCAGTTTGGGCTGCCCTAAATATACAATGCATTATCTATAATAGCGGAAGGCTGAGATCCAAGAACTCATTATTTTTTTTAATGTTTTACTCTTTTACCTAAATTATCCTGAATGAATATAGTTCCTTATTTATTTATTTTAATCCACATGTAAATTGTGTTTATGTTCCAACGAGTTGTTTTTAAGAATTTAATGAATTGGGAATATGTAAATTTTAATATTTCATGTTTATCTATGTTGGTACTTTTAAGGTCTGTTTGACCGAAATAAAGTTGATACTACTACTACTACATGGCGTAAGACAGCATAAGATGGAAACCGCCTCAGAGAGTGGGTTTCCAGCTCCTATGTGGATGTTCTGCACAGCTGGGGTCCTTTTGGAATTCAGCAAAACCCCAGGATATAGGCAGCAGCCTCAGGACCTTTTGTCTTATTTCTCCCAAGGAGGGCTGGGAGTCTCTCTCTGACAAACCTTAGATTCAAGCCATGACCCACACCCTCAGTAGCCCCTCCATTGACAGTAAGACACTAAAGATCTTAAGCCCCACCCCCAGGCACCTCTATCACCACCTTCATGGTGAGAAATGTTTCAGAGTTGTCAGACCTGAGAAACACTCATGCAAAGATTGGCAGGCCTGAGAACCTCTCCTACTTTCATCATTCTACTCCCTAAAAACTCCCAGAGCTCCTAAAGTCTGGATAAGCTACTCACCCAGGCAGATCCGGCACACCGCGGCATGTCTTATGTCACATGCTTCATTCCTATTTTCCCTTTTTCTTCATTCCTGTTGCCCCTCTTCCTTAAGTCCTTTAAAAAATGTGTACTTCAGTACCCTTCCCTATTAATTCCTGCCTTCCCTCTGAAGGAAGTGACCCAAAAAGGGTCACCCGGGTTATCTATAACCTCCTACTCGCCTTCTACCAAATGAAGAGTCGGTCAGACTGTAGAGAATACAAACAGTTATTTATTACCAATACTCTGCAGAGGAGTCCAATCTGACCTGCACCCTAAGATGTCTGCCGAGGGACTGACCCCCCCAACAGTCTGTAACGCATAACCATTCCTCCTAAGAACCTCCAACCATGCCTACAGTGGAAAGTTACCGGCTTAGGCCGAACATGAACAAAGGAGGCACAGAAGGATGGGCTACCACCTGCTAGATGGGTACACATTATCACAGTTTCAAGGTTGCCGTGCTGGGTCTCAGCGTCTCCTAACACGGGAGCAGAGATAGACACACGGATAGGTATGCGAGGGCAGAATGGCCTATTCATTAGTGAGACGGAAGGCAACCTTGAACGGAAAGAAAATAATAACTTAATACAGTGTTCTGCTAAGGCAAGCAATACGAATAATGAGGCCTAGTTCAGACACAGCCTAATAGGGATTACGAAATACAAAATGGAGTCACACTCGCTAACTGAAGCTTGCACATTGCAGGGATACCTCAGTGGGTTGCATAACGTGAATACGAATGGTGCCTAATTTAGCCGCACACTGCTAACCTAATACAAAATGGAACAAGTGTATAACGAGAATGGGGTTTTTAAACCTAACAGACACTCCTTTTAGCAGTGGAGGCTAAATGCTTTATTGACGCTATCCGGTAGGGTCTTTACAATTCTAGGCAGGGGAGAAAGAAAATGCGTAGTCACTCAAATTGTAAAGGAAAACAAAGCAGTACATGTGTATCGAGATCACTTTAGTATTCAAAAATACCCTCATCTATCAGCATCATATCTTGTATGTCTTGCATCATCATAGCAGAGACTTTATTATCACGTCCTGGCAATTTGGGGGTAGGTGTGAGCTTGCTCACGCAATAGGTGCAACATGCTGGAAGGCAATTGACACATAGACAGCACGTGAAGATGACTCCTGCGATAGCTACTAGGAAAAGAAGTATCTTCCAACCCCAGGATGATATCAGACCCCAGAACCACCCTGTTAAAGACCATGAACCATTGTCCTGATGAATATCAGATGCAAGCCTATGCAGCTTCTGGATAGTAGAATATACATTAGGGGCGTGGTCGGGGATGTAGACGCAACAGCTGCTGCAGATGACGCGACAAGCTCCGCCCCTATCTGCAAGGATGACGTCTAAAACCATCCGATTTTGAAGAGCAATGAGCCTGGTAGCCTGGAGCTCAGCAGTAATGTTAGTGAGTATGCCCGCTGTAGTATTAATGACCCCTTCTACAAACCTGGTGAGGCGGCGAATGCTAAGACTGTTATACATAGGTCCCCAAAAGGGTACTATACCCTTCATGGCATCCGTGAATTGCTGTAAAGTGGTGTCCGTCTGATCAATATCTGCTGTGTCAATAACTCTCCTCACCCGGGACAAGTATATGCTTCTCCGCTGTAGTCTGTGGTCCTTGTGATAATTGGAGGGCGCAATAAAACAGGAGGTAAAAGAAAAGAGACATAACACCGGCCAGACCATCCCCTCGGGAGCCATGTATAGGCATGCGCTCCACAAACAAAGTATACATTAGGAGGCGTCAGTAAAGGCGGACTACTAGTAGTGTTTAATCGATATGTGTAATTACAGCCGCTCTGTCCCACCAGAATATTCCCAAAGCCTTCGACACAGAAACTAGCTGCAGTATCAATCACAGGTACGGGCATAACTGTCTCTCTAGTGATATTTCGTGCATGGAAACAGTGAAAGTATTCAGAGACATTGAATCCCTGAAAATCCAACATTTCATCTTGCAACCATGTGACATTTTTGTGATTGTTGTATACATTCATGCAAGCATTGGGATGTAAGGTACCCTCCTTTCCATCTGGTCCCGCAGTGTAACCCTGGTGTACTACTATATATTCCAGAACTGTCTCATAGTCAGACTCCGTCATATTCAAAGCGTCAGCATGATAATAAATGTACACCATGGAAAGCAACTGGAACCACGCCTCACAGCTACCTAAGTACGACAGGGGTAAGGACACTAGTAGATCATTCTTGTGCATAACAGAGGGAAGTAACCCACACACCCAGCAATTCGTTGTATTAGTCGTATTATGAACCTGATGAAGCATCTGCACAAAAGCGTTGTCAACATATGTCTGCCTATGTCTTTCCTTATGCGGGGTCAATGTGACAAACAGGTGCTCGGGTGGAACCGAGGTAGTCCCTATCAGAGTGTGGACTGGATATTGTTCTTCTAAATACCACACCACCCCAAACAGTATGATCATTACAATGAGAAGGAAAATCACCACTACTATCTTACTCCTAGTAGACCAGCTAGACCAACCAGGACCATTCTGCTCTAGTGGAGGGGCCACTAGGGGCTGTTCCTCCCTCATGACTGCACGGCCAAATGGGTACATAGAAAAAGCCTTAGGAATTGGAGCCACAAAACACAACCAACCAGAGGGGCACAAGTCAACCAGCGTCCATCTAGAGCCTCGCTGGTAGGCTCCTATCGTTCATCAACGACTGTGCTATGCAGCACTCCCTCGATGGGGCTGCGCGATCGCAACCCTTGCTGAAAACAAATCCTTCTTCTTTCAGGATAGGGCACCCACCCTTCAGGGCAAGTACCCTCAACGATCCTGTCCAGTGTCCAGGGCAGTGCACCTGTTTAGCTCACCCTACTCTATCGCAGGCACCTTAGACACAGTACCCACAACCTGATCTCAAGTCCTTCCCTAACTGCTAGACTGTCCCTCTGGTGCACTGTCCTTCTTCCGGGGGTGTAAATTATACCTGGTGACTCCAGGCACTGTTTCTTCAACAAAAAGGGGGTGAAACTCAGGATCAGATGGGCACTGAGACTCAGACTCTTGTGGATCAGAAGTGGGAGAAACTGGGGTGGCCCCTATCTGGAGGGGAACTGCCTCGAGCAAGGCAGCGTCACTCTCCTCGTCCGTCTGCGCCCACCTCAGCCGGGCGTCAGAGAAAGGAACGAAACGGGGCACCCGTTCCCCTTCCTGGTCAGCAATGCCTTCAAGCACCCACTTGTCATAGGGAAGTGGGAGAGGAACCTTCTTGCAGTGGGTCCCATGCACCCAGTGCTTCCGGCCGTCGAGCTTCACCGCAGTGCGGGTGGCAAGGAGGACCAACAGTGGCCCTTTCCAATGAGGCTCCAGGCAGCTCTTCCTCTGGAAGTTTTTCACTAGGACATAGTCACCAGTCTGCAACTGATGTCCGGGCCAGTCTGGTACTGGTCGCAATGTCTCCTGGATCTGTTGATGAAGAGAACGAAGATCTTTAGTCAATTCATACAAATAGTCCACAAGTAAAGGGTACTCTATCTCGGAAAAGCGCTTGGGCCTTGGGACGCCCCAGATATTCGCAGGGCGGCCAAAGACCACTTCATAAGGTGACAACCCTGTCCTAGAGTGTGCAGTTGCCCTGGTAGCTAGCAAAGCTAAAGGTAACGCATCTGGCCATCGTAATCCTGTACTCTCTTGTATTTTTGCTAACTTCAGTTTGAGAGTACCATTGTACTTCTCAACCAGGCCTGGTGACTGGGGGTGGTTCGCTGCATGAAACTTCTGCTTAATATGCAATCCTTTGCACACCAATTCGATGACTTTCGAATTGAAGTGACTTCCGTTATCACTCCAGTTCACACGTGGCAATCCATAGCGCGGGAAGTACTCTTTTAGGAGTGCCTTCGCCGTCGCCATAGCCGTATTCTCCTTAGTGGGGTAAGCCTCAATCCATTTACTGAATGCACAAATCACTACCAGCACATACTTTAGATTGTTAACTCGTTCCATTTCGATGAAATCTATCTGGAGAACCTCGAAAGGGAAGGAAGGCGGTGCAAAGTTACCTGAGGGTGTAGGAGTGCCTTTCCCAGGATTATGTGTCATGCAAATCATACAGTGTTTCACTAAATGGGTGGCAACCTTGGGAATATTGTCATTCTGCCATACTGGGTCCAACACCTTACATATTCCTTTGGCACTAATGTGGGCTGGGCCATGAGCCATGGTAACCACTGGGTGCACGTAAGTGTTGGGTAACATCCATCTCTGTTTCTCCGACTTATCTGTCCAGCACCCATCCTCATCTAGACGCCCTGTACTCTCCTGCCATATTGCCAATTCGTCTAATGTTGCCTCACTCTGGATCTCTTTAACGTTCTCTAACGTGTCTTCAAACATTGCATTGTCTGGGACCCACCTACCAGGTCCTGCCACAAACATCTTTTTCATCTTTGATCTAGCTGTCTCTTTAGCTGTTTGGTCTGCAAATGCATTTCCTCTTCCAACATCATCTGTTATTGCCTTGTGTGCACTACATTTTATTATTGCTAACTTGTCGGGAAGTATTAGGGCTGACAAAAGTCTATGTATCAGTGGGCCATTCTGTATGCACAATCCATGTGAAGTCAAGAACCCTCTCTCCGCCCAGAGGCGCCCAAAATTATGGGCAACCCCAAAGGCGTACTGGCTGTCAGTGTAAATATTGACAGTCAGTCCCTCACTCAACTCGCAAGCCCAAAGAAGGGCAACCAACTCTGCAGCCTGGGCTGATTGGTACGGGACACGGGATGTCTCAACTACAGTGCGCAGCGTTGTAATTGCATATGCTGCCGTGGTGGTGCCATCTGATAATTTTAAACAAGAGCCATCGACATATAGTTCCCCTTGGGGGTCAGATAGGGGAATATCAGTCAGGTCTACCAGTCCTTTCGTCTCTTCTTCCGTTCTGTACACACAATCATGTGCATCCGTGTCATTACTCGCCGAAGGGAGGGGTAGTAACGTGGCTGGGTTCAGAGTGGCACATCTTTTGATGGTAATGTGCGGAGCAAACAAAGTGAGCTCATATCCAGTCAGACGCGCACTAGTAAGGTGCTGCATTTTTTTCTTGTTCAAAAGTGTATCCACAGCATGGGGTACCATTACTGTGAGGTCAGTGTCAAGAACAAGCCCTGCCGATTGCCTGATAGAAACCGCCACCGCCGCAGCAGCTCTTAGGCAGCTCGGGAGTGCTCTGGCGACGTTATCCAAAATGGCAGAAAAATAAGTGCAGGGTCTTTGCTTACCACCAAAACCCTGTGTTAAAACAGAGAGCGCGCAACCATCCACCTCGTGTACGTAAAACACAAAAGGCTTCAGGTAATCAGGAGTACCAAGCACAGGAGCAGAGCAAAGCGCAACCTTTAATTGCTCAAAAGCTTGCTGGCATTCGGATGTCCAAGGCAGGGGCTCATGCACTTCTTTAGTAGTCAAATAAAGGAGGGGTTTCGTTAGTAGGGAATAGTTGGGAATCCAATGTCGACAATACGAGGTAATACCAATAAATGCACGTACTTCACGCTGGGTCTTGGGAACAGGCATGTTAGTGATAGCAGCTATGCGTTCAGGTGTTAGTCTGCGACCCTCCTTCGACAGTAGGTGACCTAAATAGGTGACCTCCTGTCGACAATATTGAAACTTGGAAAGGGACACCTTATGGCCATGGTGCGCTAAATGCAACAGCAGTTTAACAGTGGCGTCTTTACAGCCATCTTCAGTATCAGAGGCCACAAGGAGATCGTCAACATACTGCAATAGCGTATTACCAGGAGGAAGTACCAAAGAATCCAATTGAGTTTTTAAAGCTTGACTATAAATACTAGGACTTTCTGTGTAGCCTTGAGGAGCACGACAGAATCTAAAGCTCCTGCAGGCTAGGGCAAATCCAAACAGATATCTGCTATCTGTATGGATCGGAATACTAAAGAAAGCAGTTTTTAAATCAATCACGGAAAATAATTTGGCCGATGAGGGAATCATTGTCAATATTGTGGTAATGTCTGGGACTACAGGATATTGAGGCACCACAATTTTATTAACCTCTCGGAGGTCAATTACAAAGCGATAGATGTCAGGATGAGCATCAGAAGATTCCAAGGGTGCCTTCTTGAGAATCGGGAGAATAGGGCTATGACACACATTCGCCGCTGTCTCTTTAACCACACCAGACTCAACCAAATCCTGTATTATTCGCAACAAGGCCTTTTCTCCTGCTTGGGAAATCTTATACTGGGGAACACGTGGCAATACAGCATTATCTTTGATCTGAATAGAGACCGGCGGGATCTGCAGTAACCCAACGTCCGTATCTACTTTTGCCCACAAGCTACATGGCACCTCTTTGAACTCAGCAGGGAGGGGCGCATCTTTCGCAAAGCACTGTGTTGCACGGGCCACCTTTGGCCCTATGGTCATGTAAACACCATCTGGGGAACAAAAGATGGTGGCATGTAATCTCTTCAACAAATCCAAACCCATCAAATTCTCTCCACAAGTTGTCATTAACAGAAATGGCGAATCTACTGTAAAGGGACCAATAGTCAGAGCAAGAGGCTCTGACCGAAACATTGTTTTGGCCAGACAGAGCTGCCCCCAGGACCAGTGAACGGGAAACAGAGCTATTCATAGCCCCTGTATCAACTAAAAATTTCTTGGCCGTACCTTGCAAATCTGCAGTGACATAGGGTCCGCGCTGATCTACAGGCACCGGAACTGGTCCCTCACCCTGTCCCTGGCTGTCCTAGCTATGGGACAACCCCGTCGCTTCGTCCATGTCATAGTCGTCATGGTAGTACTGCCGTCCTCGAGTTTCGTCAAAATAGTTCTTTTTGTGATGATCATACGATGTGTTTTCAGACTGCACCTCTCCTCGGCCTCCTCCTCCTCCACCACACCCTCTAAAACCCCTTCCTCTCGGGGCCTCAACTTTCTGCAACAACTCCGGACACTCACTTCGCCAATGCCCCTCCTTTTTACAGTACGCACATTGGTTTACCATACAGGCACACCGAGAGTACTGTTCCTGTACGGCCGGGACCCTCGCTGGACCGGGCCCGTACCTCTACCTCTGCCATTTCCTCTCGTCACTTGCTGCATCAACACCCTCGTCTTCAACTCCTTGGACTTTTTCTCTACCTTCTCTTTGTCCTCATTCTCTCTATGCTCGTAGTACTGTGCCATACTCAAAATTACTGAAGGGGAGGATGTGGTCCAAGTACTCTCTGAAGCCTGCAACCTAGTTGCAATCTCCGGAAGCAAATTAGTGACAAATCTGTTAACGAACAAACGAACACCACCCTCCTGTGACAGATCTTGGCCGCTAAAATCCCAAAACACCCCTTCAAACCAAGTAAAGAAATCAGATACTTTCATCCTTCTTCTGACGACAAGCAGTCATCTTGTCCCAGTCCACTCGTCTCGGCAGGATAAGGGAATGCATGTAAGTGATAATACGCCCCGGCAAAGCCAATAGCTCCGCCTTCGGCTTCTCGCCGGGCTTGTGGTCCCTATCCCACACTCTGATCTCGTCCCATGTTCCACCCAATTCCACTAAATGATCCTGCATATGCACCTGTCTCCATATATCCACCGGTACCAACAGGCCGAAAAACAACTCTATATCAGCTAATGTCATCACTGTGGAGGAGGCCGCCTCCGTCAATTCTTTATAATACGCAGTTGGGTTTTTCTGAGGGTCCGGCAATTGACCCTTTAAGGATAATCCCTCACTCCTCTTCCATGGAGTGTAGACCCACTGTTCCTGAAAACGGGCTGCCACCCGCGGGCGAGTAACAATGTCATGGTGGTCTCGCAACTCCAGTATTTCGGGGTGGTAAATGGGATGAACTTCCCTCATGGGAAACTGCGTCACTAACTTTGGGACCTTCTGAAGCAATCCACCCCGATAACCCACTAATGTCGTCACATTACTGAAAACCTGTCCCGAATGTCATAGATGATCTGTGGCGCAATACCCTTGAAACACGGTTCCCACAATCCTATCAACGTAGCCGACATATGCTTAAGAGCATGTTGCTGTATAAACGGCTCATAATCTTTCATCACGCTCCACACATCTTCCACACTATAAATCGGATTCCGGGCCCACTGTGCAGCTTTGTCAGCCACCATTCTCTTTTTCTCATCACCCACAGCAGAGCGCACCAACACTTTCTCCATGCGGTCACATGCCGCTGCCCAATTCGTTCCATGCACTCCACGCACAGGCGTCTCGGCATCTTGCAATGCCCGAGGCAACACATTCAAGGGAGAAGGAGCAGACGAGGAAACGGGCACCATCGCAAACAAAGACTGTGTTGTAGGAGTAAGAGAAGGCGTAGCTACAGATACAGAGCCAGGAGACAGAATAGGAGAGCTGACGGCACCCGCCCCTGTAACTTGCGAAGGTGAGGAAGAAACAGGCGGAGCTGGGGCCGAAGCAGCAGAGCTGGAGACAGAAAGACTAGGAATAGCAGAACCAGAGGCCGAATGCTGAGATGTTGGGATCATGGGGTATATCCGTGCAGGGGCATAAGGAGGTGGGGGTCGAGAATCCAGTAACTCTTCAACGAAATCGTCACCTTCCTCTCGAGCAACATAACATTTATCACTCTGTAATCAAAACTTCCTATCTGCACACTCTATGCCTTTCTCGATCTTTTCTCTGTCATAGGCCATTGTGTGAGAAGTTGGCCTGGTATATGCTGTTCACTAATTAAAGTGGACACCTTGCACCAGTCCAATTCGACTCTTATGGTAGGTAGGTTTAAGACAACCTTTATAGAAAGCTATCCTAGTGGTAGCTGTGGAGAGCAGCCTTCAGGCTAAGTCTTGGAGGAATGTAAAGCAGCTTGTTTCACCACACAATCTCTTGAATCCCCAAATGAAAAGACACCACACAGGTATATATATATGAAATATATATGTATTTATTACTAAACAACTCTCTACTAATCTCTTTATGAGATTAGAAGTCAGGAACATATGTACAAGTCAATGTTTTATCAAAATAAGTTAGCACAAGTAAATATCACCATCTTATCTTGGCTAGACCATGGTCTAGAGCATTTAGAATTGAGGGACCCCAAAGAACCACCCCAGGTAGTTGTAGGAGACCCACAGGGGACGGACGCGGTGTTCAGACACTGGTGCGAGTCCTGTACGAGTCTATGCGAGAGAACGCGATTGAGTTATCAATGTTACAGGTCCCTGGCGTGTTCGAGGCGAACACACCGATCGGTCAGTACGAGTCGAAGGACGCGGATACTGATAGAGTTACAAGGGAGTTGGACGCGATGTGTCTAACACAGACGCGAGCCATGTACGAGCCAGTGCGATAATCGCACAGGGAAAATAGGAGTTTTAGGGCACTTCTAGGGTAGCTACAAGCAAGCCACTTACAGGGTAAGTAGTTCTAGGGCCCACACCCACAGGAGCACCGTAGTGCTGAAGTTACCTCACCCAGGGGAGCCGGGTGCATAGGTGTCCTTTGGTGTCGGGTCGCGGCGTCGTTTTCAATGGGAGCCAGTGAAGACTTGCTGCTTGCGACGACAGAAGAAGTGTCCGTTGGAATCCAAGCCTGGATTCGGAAGGAGAAAGACCTGAAAGCAGAGGGGACAGTGTTCACAGTCACTTGGCAGTGACTCTGGGCAAGGAAGATGAATGCCCACCGTCGTCGACAGCTTCGGGTCGTTCACGGGTGTCTTGACTCTTTGACCATGTGGTCCAGGCAGCGTCGATGATGACCAGGAGCTGGATTCGGTGTGTCCCACGACGTCTGCAGCTTACTGAGGTGTCGGCTACTCGATTGGAGCCAACAAGCCTTGGTAGCAGCAAGTCTCGTGGTGATGAGGAAAAGTCAATGGCGCACACCAGCAAGGTCTGGGGGACTTACCCAGCAAGGGTAGGTCAGGGCAGGCCTGGAGTAACCAGGGGAGCACTTTGGTTTCGTTGGAAAGTCTTCTGGGGACCCACAAGCCGGCTGGCAAGGGATCGCGAAGACACCTTGGGAGGATCCACTCAACAGGGGCCCACGGTCACTCGGGACGGTGTAGGCCTCTGAACTCGGGAGGGATCTCTGCTAGAGACTGGGACCACACGTGGTCCAAAGCACAAGTTCGTAGAACGTCGTGAAGGGGTTGCACTTGACAATAGTGCACGGTACCCAGGGGCTGCGGTTCCTCATTGCTCGTGGGGTCCACTTGCCTCAGCTTCACTGGGGACTCACGATGGCCTTGGAGAAGTCAGGAAATCCTCTTCCTGGGCTGCAGGGACTTCGGGCTCTGGCGGGAGCGGCGTAGTTTGCGACCGTCGTTGTAGTTTTTGGTGCCTGCCAAGCAGGGGAGTCACTCCTTGACTCCAAGGGAGATTCTTCAGTCTTCCAGAGGTAGTGGAACGTCGAAGGTCCAGGATTCTTCTTAAGAGCGTCGTCCAGGGAGATCTGGGTTGCAATGCACAGGTTCCCCCTCTTATACTAAAAAGAAGGGAGGGACTAGCTCTATGACCCCACCTATGGGAGGGTCTGGGGAGTGGGTGGCTACACCCACTTCCCTTTGTCCAGTTTTGCGCCAGAGCAGGGGCAGGTAGCCCCTGAGCCGGTTTGAACTGGGGTACGCACAGAGGAGCCTTCTGCTCCCCCAGTGCAGGACTTCAAAGCACTCTAAGAGTGCACCCACCCAGCCCCAATACACTAAACCCTGTCTGGGAGGTGGTCACACCCCCTTGCGACAGGATATCTATTATTGGGCTTCCTCCACTGTGAGTTTCGGTCATCAGCAGGAGGGCAGCCCAGTGTCTGTGACTGGTGGCATCCATCTTGTGATGCCAGGGCTCTGGAAAGAAGTTACCGGTTAGGCCGGTGTGTACATGTCTCTCCCTCTAGAAGGGTTGAATGCTACCCCCGCCGCCAGAACTGGCGGGGGGGGGGTAGTATTCCAAGATGTTTGACACCAAACACGATATGTTTCCGTGCACCATCCCAAAGTTAGCATTTAACGCGAGGTTATAATGCGCTTAAGAGTATATGGTCAGGCTGCACTACAAACAGCATCAGAGAAGGGTCTCTGAACGCTGCAGAGGGGCTCTGCTCATGCAGGGACACCCTCCCACATAAGAACCAAGCACTCTGCCTTCAGGATTGATAAGGCCTGCCATAGGAGTGACTTATAGGTTTGTATGTGTGTATGTATGTAGTGGTATAGGTAGCCCATACCACAGTAAGGGGTGCATGCACCACCTTACCCAGGCTGCAGTAGCAGACCTGTGGTGTCAGATTTAGTCTGCTTCCCAGGGGTGGCATAATACATGCTTCAGCCCCTGGTAGGCCTGTGAAGTACCTATGCCCTTGGCACCTAAGGTACCATATACTAGGGACTCATAAGGTACCACAGTATCCAATCACTAGTGCACCTAGAGTGCACTCCAAGTCGTTTAGAGAGAACAGAGAGGCTGGGGCCCTGATTAGCAGGGACCCAGCCCGACTATAGCCAGAAACCAGTGTAAACATCAGAAAAAAAGTGGGGGCAACATAAGAGGCAGATCCTACTCTCCTACACAACCCCCCAAACGCAGGGACACTAAACTAACCTTGACCAGTTAAGTCTTCGTGCTCTAAGTGGAAATACCTTGAGAGTCCATCTGCATTGGCATGTTGGGTCCCAGGTCTATGCTCCACTGTATAGTCCATCCCCTGTAGGGAAATGGACCACCTCAAAAGTTTTGGGTTTTCTCCTTTCATTTGTTTAAGCCATAGGAGGGGCTTGTGGTCGGTCTGAACTATGAAGTGAGTGCCAAACAAGTATGGCCTCAGCTTCTTCAGGGCCCACACCACAGCAAAAGCCTCCCTCTCTATAGCTGACCAACGTTTCTCTCTAGGGGTCAGCCTTCTGCTAATGAAAGCTACTGGCTGATCTTGACCTTCATCATTCAGTTGAGACAGTACAGCTCCCACACCCAGCTCAGAAGCATCTGTTTGGACAATGAACTTTTTGGTGTAGTCTGGACTCTGTAAGATGGGGGCAGTGCACATGGCCTGCTTTATGTCTTCAAATGCCTTCTGACAGCTAGCTGTCCACTGAACCTTTTTTGGCATTTTCTTTGAGGTTAGATCATTCAAGGGGGTCACTATAGATCCATATCCCTTCACAAACCTCCTATAGTACCCAGTCAGGCCTAAGAAGGCTCTCACCTGTGTCTGGGTGGTGGGAGCAACCCATTCCATTATGGTTTGGATTTTGCTCTGTAAAGGCTGAACCTGGCCTCCACCTACAAGGTGGCCCAGGTACACAACCTGACTCTGCCCTATCAGGCACTTAGTGGCCTTGATAGTGAGGCCTGCTTTCTGCAGAGCCTCCAAAACATTCCTGAGGTGGACCAGGTGATCCTGCCAGGAGGAACTAAAGACAGCAATATCATCTAGATAAGCTGAGCAATAAGTTTCCATCCCTGCCAGAACTTTATTCACCAACCTCTGAAAAGTGGCAGGTGCATTTTTCAATCCAAAGGGCATCACCACAAAGTGGTAGTGCCCACCAGGGGTCGAAAATGCTGTTTTGGCTTTTGCATCATCAGCTAATCTGATCTGCCAGTAGGCAGCTGTTAGGTCAAATGTACTTAGATACTTGGCTGAGGCCAAAGTATCAATCAGCTCATCTGCCCTTGGTATGGGGTAGGCATCAGTCCTAGTGACTGCATTGAGGCCTCTGTAGTCTACACAAAACCTCATTTCTTTCTTACCACCCTGGGTATGAGGCTTGGGAACTAGGACTACTGTGCTAGCCCATGGGCTATCTGAAGGCTCAATCACACCTAACTCCAACATTTTCTGGACTTCAGTCCTGATACAGTCCCTGACATGGTCAGGTTGCCTGTAGATTTTACTCTTGAAAGGCAGACTGTCCCCAGTGTCCACCTCATGGGTGCACCAGGTAGTCTGACTGGGGGTCAGGCTAAACATATGTCTGTACTGTTGCAGAACCTGTCTGCACTCAGTTTGCTGATGGTCAGTGAGGCTGCTTGCCAAAGCAACACCATCTACTGACCCATCATCAGGGTTCTGTGAGAGAAGGTCAGGGAGAGAGTCACTCTCCTCCTCCTGGTCCTCATCAGTTGCCATGAGCAAGCCCATGTCAGCCCTGTCAACATGTTGCTTTAATCTGTTGACATGGAGCACCCTCAGGGGGCTCCTGTGAGTTCCAAGATTCACCAGATAGGTGACTTCTCCCTTTTGTTCAACTATTGTATGGGGGCCACTCCACTTGTCTTGGAGGGCTGCTGTGGCCACAGGTTCCAACACCCACACTTTCTGTCCTGGCTGGTACACAGTCAGCACAGCCTTTTGGTCATGCCAAGCTTTTTGTAATTCTTGGCTGGCCTCCAGGTTTTTGGTTGCCTTTTTCATGTATTCAGCCATCCGGGAGCGGAGACCAAGTACATAGTCCATCACATCCTGTTTGGGGGGCTTGAGAGGTAACTCCCAGCCCTCTTTGACCAAACACAATGGACCCCTTACAGGATGCCCAAACAGAAGCTCAAATGGGCTGTAACCAACCCCCTTCTGTGGAACCTCTCTGTAGGCAAACAACAGGCAGGGAAGAAGGTCCCATTTCCGCCTAAGCTTCTCTGGGAGTCCTTTAATCATTCCCTTAAGGGTTTTGTTGAAGCGTTCAACCAAACCATTGCATTGTGGGTGATAGGGGGTAGTGAACTTATAAGTCACACCACACTCCTTACACATTGCTTTCAAATATCCTGACATGAAGTTGGTACCTCTGTCAGAGATTACCTCCTTTGGGAAACCCACTCTGGAGAAGACTCCAATGAGGGCTCTTGCCACCACAGGGGCTGTGGTGGTCCTCAGAGGAATTGCCTCTGGGTACCTGGTGGCATGATCCACTACCACCAGGATAAATCTGTGCCCAGATGCAGTTTGAGGGTCAAGGGGACCAACAATGTCAATCCCTACCCTTTCAAAGGGTACCCCCACCACAGGTAGTGGTATCAGGGGGGCCTTTGTTGTGCCACCTGCCTTGCCACTGGCTTGACATGTGACACAGGAGCGACAAAACTCCTTTGTGTCCTCTGACATATGTGGCCAATGAAAATGTGGAACAAGCCTGTCCCAGGTCTTGTTTTGGCCCAAATGACCTGCCAAAGGGATATCATGTGCTAGGGTCAAGAGGAACCCCCTAAACTTCTGAGGTATTACCAACCTCCTGGTGGCTCCAGGGGCTGGATCTCTACCTTCGGAATATAGGAGTCCCTCATCCCAATAAACTTTATGGGACCCACTAGCACTCCCAGCAGCCTCAGCAGCAGCCTGCTGTCTGAGGGGTTCAAGAGAGGGGCAGCACTGTTGCTCCTTACTCAGATCTTCCCTAGCAGGGCCCCCTGCTCCCAAGAACTCAACCTGATCTGGCTCAAGTTCCTCTGGGGCAGTTCCTTCTTCAGGGTCTGCTCCTCCTCCCTGGGGAGGGGAATCTGTGATCTGAGACAGAGGGGAAGGCACTGCCTTAACCCTACTGCTCCTCCTCTTGGGAAGCATCTGGTCCATAATTTCAGGATCCAGAGCTGATTCAGTGTCATGCATTTTGGCTTGTGACCTGGTCACAGCAAATACCTCTGCAGGGATGCCCAACATCTCAGCATGAGTCCATAACTATACTTCAGACCAGGCTGAAGTTTCTAGATCATTGCCCAATAGACATTCTACAGGGAGGTCTGCACTGACTACAACCTTTTTGAGGCCAGTTACCCCTTCCCAGAAGAAATTCACAATTGCCAGACTATGGTTGGTCCTGACATTGCTTGCATTGGTCACCTGGTACATTTCGCCCAGGATGATCTGTCCAGGGTCCACAAGATCCTCTGCCACCATGGTGACACTAGCACCTGTGTCCCTAAATGCCAAAGCCTGTTTGCCATTTATTACAGGCTGCTGTTTGTATTTGCCCAGATTACTGGGGCTTACCAGGAAGGACATGTCAATGTCTCCATCACAAATCAGCATTGCCTGAGTGGTTACTCTGACTAGGTCAGAGTCCACTTCAGAACCCAGGGTCAACCCTACTACACCCTTCTTCTGAGTACCACCTCCACCAGTAGCTGGACTAAGGGGAACAGTTGCCTTAGGGGCAGGAGTGGTGGTGGTTTGGTCTTTGGACTTGTTACAGTCAGAAGTCCAGTGCCCTTTCTGTTTACAGAATTTGCACCAGGGCTTCTTTTGGCCTTTTCCCTTGTTGGATTTTGACTCCCCACCAGATGCAGATTTTTGGGGCCCTTGTGAAGACTTCTGGTCTGTTGACTTATCCCCACCTTTCTCAGAGCCCTTAGAATCCTGCTTCTTGGTGTCACCCCCTTGGTTCTGGGTTTTCTGCCTCACCCTGGTTCTGACCCACTTGTCTGCCTTCTTTCCCAATTCTTGGGGAGAGGTCAGATCGGAGTCCACCAGTTATTGATGCAACAACTGGTTCTGTCAATTATTAAGGATCTGTTCTCTCATCATTAGATTATACAATCCCTTGAAATCAGTAACCCTACTGCCAACCAGCCAACCCTCCAGAGCCTTGGTTGCACAATCTACAAAGTCAGTCCAGTCCTGAGTCTGTGCCTTCTGGGTGTCTCTGAACTTCAACCTGTACTGCTCAGTGGTTAAGCCAAACCCATCTATCAGTGCACTCTTCAGGACTTCATAGTCATCAGCATCCTCTTCTCTAACAGTGAGGAGCTTGTCTCTACCTTTATCTGAAAAGGAGAGCCACAAGATTGCTGCCCACTGCTTTTAGGGGACCTGTTGTACTCTACAGGCCCTCTCCATAGCAGTTATCCACTTATGGATATCATCCCCACTCTGGTAGGGAGGAACAACCTTGCTCAGGTTCCTATGGTCTGGAATATATTCTCTGCCTCTAGGGACAATGTTGCTGCCACCAGGGGGTTCTAACCCCTCTTTTCTAGAAGCTCTCTGGAGCTCAAAGGCTTTGTTATCTAATGCCAACTGCTTGGTTTTGAGGGCAAATCTTGCTTCCTCATACTGCAGCAGTTTGCACAGTCTTTCAGAGGAGGTCTCTCTCCTTGGGAAGTAGGAGTTCCTCTGCTGGACAAATTCTCTGCCAGAGTGATAGGAGCGGTCAGAGTCCCTAGAAAGGGACCTATGCCTCTCCTCCACTGTGTCCGTTCTCTTAGGGAGAATTCCTCTGTCCTTTGCAGACCCCTTGGGGCCTGGCCCTTCAATCACAGAGTCTTGGTCAACTTGATGTTCATCATCTGACCCAGACACTGTAATTGACCCACCCCCTGATTCAGACCCATTAGCTCCTAGAGCTAATCTAAGATCATCTGCTGTCAGCAGATCTATCAGGTGTAGTTTGGAGGGACTCTGTCCTATCTTCAGGTGCCTCTCAGCACACTGAAGATAGGACACTGGGTCCATCCCTTAAGGACATTCTAGTGTTGTGCAGTGTTGTACTACCTACACTAGTTTGTGGCCTACTGATCCTAGCTTGAGCTGTAGAAAGGGTGTGCTATCCCTTGGCACACAGCTCTAAGTTCAGTAGAACTTATTGATACTAAGCTTGACTTTATATGTACCTTGAGTACCTATAGTGGTTTTCAGTTAGTAATTCAAATAGAGATTTTCTGGTAAAACAATAGTAAGCTGGAATCCCACACGCTGCCACCAATGTGAGAAGTTGGCCTGGTATATGCTGTTCACTAATTAAAGTGGACACCTTGCACCAGTCCAATTCGACTCTTATGGTAGGTAGGTTTAAGACAACCTTTATAGAAAGCTATCCTAGTGGTAGCTGTGGAGAGGAGCCTTCAGGCTAAGTCTTGGAGGAATGTAAAGCAGCTTGTTTTACCACACAATCTCTTGAATCACCAAATGAAAAGACACCACACAGGTATATATATCAAATATATATGTATTTATTACTAAACAACTCTCTACTAATCTCTTTATGAGATTAGAAGTCAGGAACATATGTACAAGTCAATGTTTTATCAAAATAAGTTAGCACAAGTAAATATCACCATCTTATCTTGGCTAGACCGTGGTCTAGAGCATTTAGAATCGAGGGACCCCAAAGAACCACCCCAGGTAGTTGTAGGAGACCCACAGGGGACGGACGCGGTGTTCAGACACTGGTGCGAGTCCTGTACGAGTCTATGCGAGAGAACGCGATTGAGTTATCAATGTTACAGGTCCCTGGCGTGTTCGAGGCGAACACACCGATCGGTCAGTACGAGTCGAAGGACGCGGATACTGATAGAGTTACAAGGGAGTTGGACGCGATGTGTCTAACACAGACGCGAGCCCTGTACGAGCCAGTGCGATAATCGCACGGGGAAAATAGGAGTTTTAGGGCACTTCTAGGGTAGCTACAAGCAAGCCACTTACAGGGTAAGTAGTTCTAGGGCCCACACCCACAGTAGCACCGTAGTGCTGAAGTTACCTCACCCAGGGGAGCCGGGTGCATAGGTGTCCTTTGGTGTCGGGTCGCAGCGTCGTTTTCAATGGGAGCCAGTGAAGACTTGCTGCTTGCGACGACAGAAGAAGTGTCCGTTGGAATCCAAGCCTGGATTCGGAAGGAGAAAGACCTGAAAGCAGAGGGGACAGTGTTCACAGTCACTTGGCAGTGACTCTGGGCAAGGAAGATGAATACCCACCGTCGTCGACAGCTTCGGGTCGTTCATGGGTGTCTTGACTCTTCGACCACGTGGTCCAGGCAGCCTCGATGATGACCAGGAGCTGGATTCGGTGTGTCCCATGACGTCTGCAGCTTACTGAGGTGTTGACTACTCGATTGGAGCCAACAAGCCTTGGTAGCAGCAAGTCTCGTGGTGATGAGGAAAAGTCAATGGCGCAGACCAGCAAGGTCTGGGGGACTTACCCAGCAAGGGTAGGTCAGGGCAGGCCTGGAGCAACCAGGGGAGCCCTTTGGTTTTGTTGGAAAGTCTTCTGGGGACCCACAAGCCGGCTGGCAAGGGATCGCGAAGACGCCTCGGGAGGATCCCCTCCACAGGGGCCCACGGTCACTCGGGACGGTGTAGGCCTCTGAACTCGGGAGGGTTCTCTGCTAGAGGCTGGGACCATACGTGGTCCAAAGCACAAGTTCGTAGACCATCGTGAAGGGGTTGCACTCGACAATAGTGCACGGTACCCAGGGGCTGCGGTTCCTCGTCGCTCGTGGGGTCCACTTGCCTCAGCTTCACTGGGGACTCACGATGGCCTTGGAGAAGTCAGGAAATCCTCTTCCTGGGCTGCAGGGACTTCGGGCTCCGGCGGGAGCGGCGTAGTTTGTGACCTTCGTTGTAGTTTTTGGTGCCTGCCAAGCAGGGGAGTCACTCCTTGACTCCAAGGGAGATTCTTCAGTCTTCCAGAGGTAGTGGAACGTCGAAGGTCCAGGATTTTTCTTAAGAGCGTCGTCCAGGGAGATCTGGGTTGCAATGCACAGGTTCCCCCTCTTATACTAAAAAGAAGGGATGGACTAGCTCTATGACCCCACCTATGGGAGGGTCTGGGGAGTGGGTGGCTACACCCACTTCCCTTTGTCCAGTTTCGCGCCAGAGCAGGGGCAGGTAGCCCCTGAGCCGGTTTGAACTGGGGTATGCACAGAGGAGCCTTCTGCTCCCCCAGTGCAGGACTTCAAAGCACTCTAAGAGTGCACCCACCCAGCCCCAATACACTAAACCCTGTCTGGGAGGTGGTCACACCCCATTGCGACAGGATATCTATTGTTGGGCTTCCTCCACTGTGAGTTTCGGTCATTAGCAGGAGGGCAGCCCAGTGTCTGTGACTGGTGGCATCCATCTTGTGATGCCAGGGCTCTGGAAAGAAGTTACCGGTTAGGCCGGTGTGTACATGTCTCTCCCTCTAGAAGGGTGGAATGCTACCCCCGCCGCCAGAACTGGCGGAGGGGTAGTATTCCAAGAAGTTTGACACCAAACACGACATGTTTCCGTGCAGCCATCCCAAAGTTAGCATTTAACGCGAGGTTATAATGCGCTTAAGAGTATATGGTCAGGCTGCACTACAAACAGCATCAGAGAAGGGTCTCTGAACACTGCAGAGGGGCTCTGCTCATACAGGGACACCCTCCCACATAAGAACCAAGCACTCTGCCTTCAGGATTGATAAGGCCTGCCATAGGAGTGACTTATAGGTTTGTATGTGTGTATGTATGTAGTGGTATAGGTAGCCCATACCACAGTAAGGGGTGCATGCACCACCTTACCCAGGCTGCAGTAGCAGACCTGTGGTGTCAGATTTAGTCTGCTTCCCAGGGGTGGCATAATACATGCTTCAGCCCCTGGTAGGCCTGTGAAGTACCTATGCCCTTGGCACCTAAGGTACCATATACTAGGGACTCATAAGGTACCACAGTATCCAATCACTAGTGAACCTAGAGTGCACTCCAAGTCGTTTAGAGAGAACAGAGAGGCTGGGGCCCTGATTAGCAGGGACCCAGCCCGACTATAGCCAGAAACCAGTGTAAACATCAGAAAAAAAGTGGGGGCAACATAAGAGGCAGATCCTACTCTCCTACACATTGCTTTCTGCGTTATCGTTTGAGTCTGCCCCATCCGAGCCTGTTTCTCTGCCCTCATTCGTCGCTTCTTGGCTTCCTTCTGCCATACCCTCAGAGAATCGAACATCGACTGCCTGCTCTTTTTGGCGAACATTTTGTCCTGCAAGTAATTCAACTTTTGCTCATCAAATGTGCCAGTAAGCGGCCACTGTAAGTCAGCATTGTCCCTCGTATATTTATTCCACAACGTGCTAAACATAATAGGGCCAATGCCGTGCTTGACGTATACATCAAAATTTGGGGTAGCCTCCGGAGGCGCAGGCTGCCTCTCTTCCAATCGAGCCTCGGTGGAACAACACCGACATCCAAAACACCCTAACTTACTTAAACAAGGCATCTTAATATAAGACACATGCACTGTCCCCAATGGACAAATACAACATCAACCAACAAAACGGTCCACCAACCAAATCAAAAGCAGTCCGGAAACCGCACTCCACAGTCCGCAGACTGCACCAAGACACGACAGTCCAAAGACTGTTTCAAGACAAGAAGACAGGCTTCAGCCCCAGACCTTTTCAAGAATATGCCGAATTTCCAGTTGGCCTGGTAGACTGCTCACAAACACTCTGTGCCTTTAAGGGTCCGCAAACCCAAGATCAAGACAAGACAGTCCGGAGACTGTACCAGACACAGCCCGTAGGCTCATGCCGTTCAACCATGGCGCCACATTTTCCAAGAAGTCAAATCACTCACCTGGTGCACTCAGGTCGAGCAAGATTATTCTCCACTGCGACTCTTCGGACCAAACGGTCAAATCCAAGGTTTCGCCTTCTCAGGACCCCAGCCGGTGACCACTAGACGAGGAGTCGCCCGATCAGACGGGCGGGGCAGCCAAGAGAACGGGCTCTTATCATGTGGGGATCCCCGATCCGCCCGACCGACCGGACGCAACCCCGACCCTGCAACCCTTTTACGGGTGAGTCGGGTCACCTTGCGGGGTCCCTGTTCGGGCGCCAACTGATGGAAGTGACCCGAAAAGGGTCACCCGGGTTATCTATAACCTCGTACTCGCCTTCTACCAAATGAAGAGTCGGTCAGACAGTAGAGAATACAAACAGTTATTTATTGCCAATACTCTGCAGAGGAGTCCAATCTGACCTGCACCCTAAGATGTCTGCCGAGGGACTGACCCCCCAACAGTCTGCAACGCATAACCATTCCTCCCAAGAACCTCCAACCACGCCCACAGTGGAAAGTTACCGGCTTAGACCGAACATGAACAAATGAGGCACAGAAGGATGGGCTACCACCTTCTAGATGGGTACACACTATCACAGTTTCAAGGTTGCCGTGCTGGGTCTCAGCATCTCCTAATGTGGGAGCAGAGCTACACACACGGATAGGTATGCGAGGGCAGAATGGCCTATTCATTAGTAAGGCGGAAGGCAACCTTGAACGGAAAGAAAATAATAACTAAATACAGTGTTCTGCTAAGGCAAGCAATACGAATAATGAGGCCTAGTTCAGACACAGCCTAATAGGGATTACGAAATACAAAATGGAGTCACACTCGCTAACTGAAGCTTGCACATTGCAGGGATAACTCAGTGGGTTGTATAACGTGAATACGAATGGTGCCTAATTTAGCCGCACACTGCTAACCTAATACGAAATGGAACAAGTGTATAACGAGAATGGGGTTTTTAAACCTAACACCTCTTCCTTCATTCATGTTTATCCTATCTCTTCACCATTAGCGGCTGCTGTGAAAAGAAAGTGTGGGGGGCAGTGCAAGGGGCAGATCGGGGTAGAAAAATAACTAAACAATAGCACTTACCTACTGCCCACCTCGCCGGTCCTCTTCTGCTCCTCTCAACTCCTGGCAGGCTCCCAGGCTCCCTACACCAATCCAGACACTGCTCTCATGCTGGTAATACCTAGCATGAGAGTAGCACCAGGATTAGTCTGAGCGGCCTGGTTTGCTGTTCAGTCAGGGCCTGGGAGCCTGTGCCTGTCTCCACCCCACTGTGCAACACAGCTCGGCGGAGAGATCTAAATGCTCATGTCGGTTTGGCCGTCCTAAGATGGGCGGCCAATCAGACGTGCATTTGCAGCAGTGTAACCATTCCTCCTCCCTGCTGCTGTCAACGACAATGTCCCGGCCCCGCCCCACCCTAGACTTGGCTCAGCAAGAAAAAATAAAATGATAATAATCTGTTTTATTATCATTTTATTTTTCCTTTTTTACTGCTGAGAGCAGTGGGGCAACGTTTCTCCGCCTTGACAGATGAACCGCCGCAGCTCTTCACACTGTCTCCCAGCTCCCTTATTCATGCCTTCACTTCCACTTCTGTCATGGAAATAAAAAAACTGTTTTAGGAAAAGACAACAAAATGCTGCCTTGGTCTTACAATGCCTTTGACAGAATTTGTTAGCTGGTAAGGTATTATTTGTTTATGTGCAGCGTTAGCACATTTGGGAAGGAGTTAAGTCTGTGAGCGACACAAAACATCCTTGGTTTAGAAAACGTAAAATGAATAAGCATGAGGCAAATATATGTCTAATAATTGTGGATTTAAAGGACATTTTGGCTGGGCCTGGGGGATCCTTTTCAACCAGGAGTGACTTTCATCGTAGCAGAAAATGAAAGCATGGTGCAAGTTGTTCTAAATCTTATGTAGTCCAAAGTGTAGGAGAGGATGGCAGAGCAATTAAACGCCCCCAAGTTGTTTAATTTAAATGGACGATGATGTATAGGGCTTAATGCCAGACTCTTAAATATGTTACCTCACTAAAGACAAAATATTTCATGATGTGTCTCTGGGGTGACTGTAATTTGTTCCTGGTTTCTATAGCTCCAGGGCGCTACACTGGGCACATCTTCTACCTGAGTGGTTATTTTTGGGAAGTGAATTAATATTTAACAGTAGACACCCCAGAGTGTATGTAGTAAAGAAAGGTGAAGCACTATTGGGTTTGGCACCACCAGAAGGATATATGTATGTAAATTTATTTCAGATCAGATTCTTTCATAAATTGCTTAGGTGTGGAAGGGGGAGAAGTTTAAACTTAGAAGTTCCTTATTAACCATTTACTAACCATATTCCTGAGAGATTACAAACAAAATGTTGGTATGTGTTTAGAAAGCAGATTGGCAAATCTGGAGGTTTTCAACATCGTATAATTTTGTGTCTGGAGTACTTAATAAAGCCCTGAGGCATGTCATGATTTTGCATCCCACCAAAGCTCAGAGTTAATTAATTTGAAAGTTTGAAAATTGTTGTATTTTTAAATTGGGTAAAGATAACGTCCATAATTTACAGTGCCTCAAAAGACAGTTGTGCTGACGCTGGAGATGGGTGGCACCCTCCTAAGAAACGTTTTCATCCCTGGATTTTTTTTAAACAAATGTTTGACCAAGTAGATATAGTATTTTTATATCTACCTACATATGATACGATTTTCCTCTAGAGGTGTGAGCAGTGGCGACTCCTCCACTAGGGTGGAGGAGCGTCGGCCCACTGCTTTCTCGCAGTGCGAGAAAGCCAAAACATAAAATGGAAATAACTTTTTTGTTATTACCATTTTATGTTTGCTTTGCGCATTGAGGGCAGGCGGGTGGGTGAGGCTGCTCTGCTCTTTGAGCAAGGCAGGGGAGGAGTGGTTTACCCACTCCTGAGTGCGCAAAGACTGTTTGGTCGGCCCTCTCGGGCCGCCCAAACCAGTCATGCGCACTCTGACCTTCTCCATGCAGGCTTGCAGCATTGTGATTGGTTTAGGGGAGGGAGCCTGACTGCCTGCTTCCTGTTGCTGTCGGAGGCAGGAGAGCAGGAGCCGAGAAGATGCGGGACCCTGCAGAAAGGTAAGTTTAATTTAATTTTTTTATTTCCCCGCGATCTCCCCCGCGACACCCCCCACAAATCCCCCCGTGACCCCTCACGCCTGCCCCCCCACCTGCGAGCAATGCCTGCCGCTACTGGGTGAGAGTAGACTGAATCCTCTGGGAATTAAGAAAGTACAAAAGAAGGAGGTTGAAGGAGTTGTATTGAGGGATCATCAGAATACATATAAGGGTTCCACTGGAGTAGATGCACTTATTGAATTGGTTCACCGGCACTCGGGCAAATTCTGAAGACACAGAAGGAGGTGTTATCTCATGTTCATTACTGTTTGATCTCACTCATTATCATACATAATGCCTCCCACCTCCTCTCACCCAGGGGCGGCTCCTCCACATGGGTGGAGGAGCTTCGCTCCACTGCTTTCTCGCAGTATGAGAGACAGAAACATAAAATGGTATTATGAATACCATTTTATGTTTCTGCTTCTCGCACTGCGAGAAAGCAGAAAGCAGGGTTTTGTTGGGGGCGGGCGGGTGCGCGGTCCTTTTGCAGGCAGGGGAGGAGTGGCTTGCCCATTGTTGTGGGCGCTGACTGTTTGGTCGGCCCCAGGGCCGACCAAACCAGTCATGCACACTCTGCATTTTCTCTATGTAGGCTGCATGCAGCCTACATAGAGACAATGGCCTCCCCATAGACGCCTGTGGGGTCGGTGTCCCAGCCATTGCAGCGTTGTGATTGGCTTAGGGGAGGAGAGGGAGGGTGCCTGCTGCCTGCTTCCTGCCAGGAGCAGTCCAGAGAGAAGGAGAGGCGACACGGGACCGGAGGCGAAGGTAAGTTTTAAGTTTATTTTTTATTTAAATTAACCCCCCCCACCCTACCCGCGTGACCCCCCCGCCCCCCCACCCGCGAGGCATGCCGGCCGCGACTGCTCTCACCCCTGGTAAAGCACTGCACATACCATTTCTCAGCAATGATAGGTAACTGTACTCAAAAGCAAGTCTGTTTTTTTTATGAGGACTCGCTTTTCGTAGGGTCTAGCGCAAACTGGATGCGCTTTGTACAAAATGGAAGTTTGTTCCATACAGGGAGATATGTGTGGGTGCACACACCATGAAATTCACAATACTCCAACACTTACTTTTCCACCACCCTGGCACTGGAGGGCATTTTTAGACGTATGGTTTGAGCCCCTCCTGATTTTGCCTACTGGGATAAGGAACTATAGGCTAAATGAACATATGTCAAGTCTGTGTTTTTGGCAGAGCAACTGGCTTGCCACCCGACCCTAATTTTGCAATGCATCTGATGTCCTAATCTGTTACATCCCAAAATTCACATTAATAGGAGGTTGCAAAACCTCCTGGCTCATCAATTTGTATGAGGCAGAAGGTATTTTGTGATACCCCAGTGAATTCAGGGAATGAGGTGTATGAGAGGCAGTAGTCTTTTATTTCATGCATTCGCATTCTCATTAAAGAGACAGAGGCTATTTTTAGAAAACAAAATGGATAAAAAGTGGTACCATGGATCAGTTTTGTTCTCCCAGATGCTGCCCTCCACCATTCACAAAGATGAAGATGTCCCAAGGCAGCTTCCACTTTACGAATGGGTTACCACCTGCTGGATCTCATTATGAGCACTACAGCGTAGGGGGTGTTAATTCTGAACCCCCACAGTTAGTGATATCAGAGATCCTGTTGATTCCAGGGGGTGCTAAATTAACAGCAATTATGGGTTGAAAGTCTCATGATTATTAAGGCATTTTCATGGGTTTCGGTTAAGTCCCAGTCTAATTGCCCATTAATTCCCAATTTTCCACCGGCATTTCCACTGGCCAGAGATTAAAGTCTCTGGTGGAAATATTACAGTTCTCTGGTATTTTTTATAGACCTTGTAATTCCCGCCAACAGTGTTATCAGCCCCATCGTGAGTGCGCGCCAACTCATGGAAAGGCTTCATGCCGCTTATCAGTAAGCTGCAATTGTGGTTGCAAGGTATTGATTCATACAATAGAGAGTCACAGTGAGGCAAGGTTCTCCCATTTTATGACCCCTCCTCTTTTGATGTGGAATGAGTCAGTCACAAATGGTACTTTGTCAGTCACAATTAACTTTCGCACATAACAACTTGTGATTTTGTGGGCACAAAGCCTGTGATTTGTGAATGACAGTCTAAGCAAATGTAAAAGTACTTACTAAACTGTGCAGTAAGCTCTCCCCTGGGGTTAATATTTTTACTAATGTTGGGGCAGAAGGCATAAAGGGCTACATTCTCATGATATTTGGACTTACATGTTTTCATTTAAATAGCTTTTCATAAAATGTGTACATTTTACATTTTTGGGGAACCGTGATTGCTGCAAATATGTAACTGATTGTTTATGTAAACTGAAAACAAAATGCCTACAATTATTGACATTTGCAGCTTACCTTGTGCCAAGCTCAGTGAATGGTTTAAAGCAACATATGGACCATGAAAAGGTTTCCATGAGAGAACAGGTACCAGGTCATCTCTACTAGAGAGACAGCAGCATTTCTCTCAAAGCTCAAAACATGTTCCTTGGTGTAGAAGAGTTCCTTTGCTTCACCCTCAGAAGACCCCTCAAAGTTATCCATGACGGATCTTACAGTGAAAGGTGCTTTGTGATCTGTTGCCCATGGAGGAATCGTGCAGGAATACATGTGACTTCCTAGCCTCCCATTCAATATTCATTATGACATTATATCAACTCAGATTAAACACACTGATCAGGATCACTAACTTACTGATAAAGGTGGACATTTTGCTCAAGTCAGCAAGACGAAAAACTGACTGCCAGTTAAAAAAACCTTATGTTCCACAGCTACTTTTGTGACATCATCGGCTTTACATCATAAACACAATTTGTCCTAAACTGAAAGAAGCCCACTTTCGTACTGCCTCTGCTAAAACAGCCAATGATGCAGGCAATTTAAAGTATAATGGACTAATCCGTATAATTTCAAATAAGTCAAAAAAAGGTATATGTTTGAAAGTGTCAACCATCAGAAATCAAAAGCTCTGCACACAACGATAAAGCCATTATTATGGGGCTGAGGGTTCGAACCACAAAATGTTGTTGTGATAAAGTTTTAAGTTAGCAAGATAATGTTATATACATGCATCTTTTTGACAAAAAAACGCGATGTTCATTTCAAGGATAAAATATTTACCTTTACAGCTGTTTAATTTGTTATTTAAATTGAATAATTGAATATATATAACATATATATATATATAACATATTATCTACTGGCGGTCGCCAGTAGATAGTTATAGTTAGGACCTATTATCCATAGGAAATCCGCGACATTCTATTTGCAATAACGTTGGCGCCGGTTGACGAATCTTCGCGAAAGCTTCCAACTTGTTGGGGCGCTCCGGTCCGCTCCTACCCTGAAAGTCTCGGGGTGATACATCAAGCGGGGCCGAGAAAAAGGGGGTCCCAAAACGCGTTTTCCCCATTCATTTTTCATAGGAACCTTTAGTCGCAGCTACAGCCCGAACTGCTGAACGGAATTACCCCAAATTTGGCAAAGAGGTAGCCCTTGGTTCAGACTGGTGCCTTTTGCTAAAATGGTGTAAATCCGTTCAGTAGTTCCTGAGAAATTCACAATTAAAATCACATATATATCTATGGCCGCGTCGGATCCGCGTACCCTCCCGATCACGAGCTGCATGCTAATTGGCTGTCAACACTCCAAATCAGGAAGTGTTGGCAGCCATTTTGTCCTCGGTAGAACCGAGGGACAGAAACAAGTGCGCAAAGCGCAAAAGGGGCAGGGTAGAAACACCCTGACCCCCTAGGTCTGCTCAGGGGGTCCCACAAGGACCCCCTGGGCAGAAAAAGCATTTTTTAAAAAAATCGGCGGGATGCGCTTAGGGTGCGCGGATCCCGCCGAGAAAAAAGACACAAGTGCGCAAACGCACAAAGGGGGCAGGGTAGAAACACCCTAACCCCCTAGGCCTGCTCAGGGGGTCCCACAAGGACCCCCTGGCCAAAAAAGCATTTAAAAAAAAAAAAATCGGCAGGATGCGCTCAGGGTGCGCGGATCCTGCCGGAAGAATCGAAGCGCGGTCTCCCGCGCTTCGATGTTAATTTGCCCCCGGGTGAGCCAAGTCCCGGGGCATGTTGGGGGGGGTTAAATTTATGTATGGGGGCCTCTAAGGGCCCCCAAGCCCCGGGGACCGCCACCCCCGGGCTTTAACAAAAATGGTGCGGGAGGGCTCTTTGCCCTCCCGCTGCCCCCGGGACCGCCACCTCCCGGGGCTTCTGTTTTTAATTTTTTTAACCTGTGTGGCGGGCTCCAGCCCCCACACGCCCGGGACCGCCACCTCCCGGGGCACTAAAAATTAAAAATGGGGGTCCGTTTTGGACCCCCGAAGGGGCTTTGAAAATGTGGGGAGGGGGGCCGCCCGGCCCCCCTCCTGGAGCCAGTGATGGCCCTGGGGACCGCCACCCCCCAGGGCCGGCTCCTGCAGTGTCCCGGGGTGCCTACCCCCGGGACACTGCTGTTTGCAATGACAGGACGGAGCCTCGCGGCTCCGTCCTGTCATTACAAACTGCTTTGAATTTTGGAAGCGAGAGGAGGGAAAGCTGCTCTCGCTTCCAAAATTCAAGCAGAATTGCTTTCACATGGGGAGCTGCATATTAGCAGCTCCCATGTGGAAAGCAATGCCGGCTCCCGCAGGAGGCGGGGAGCCGGCAGGGTCCGTGGGGGAGTTGGGGTCCCCCCACGGACCCCAAAAGGATAGGGCCAGCCCCGGGGGATGGGGTCCCTAGGGGCAAGTAGTGGCCCGGGAGGGGGGCCACGCGGTCCCCCTCCCCAAAAATCATTTAAGAAAGGCCGGCCCCGGGGATGGGGTCCCCGGGGCCTAAGGAGGCCTTAGGAGGGGGCCACGCAGCCCCCTCCATCAAATTTTTAAAAAGGTGGCAATGGCCCGGGGATGGGGTCCCCGGGTCGAAATTGACCACGGGAGGGGGGCCCACGCGGTCCCCTTCCCGGTCCTTTTTTTTTTTTTTTTAAGGGAGTCAGGCCCTGGGGGATGGGGTCCCCAGGGCTCAAAAATTACAAAAAGGGGGCTACACAGCCCCCTTTTAAAAAAAAAAAATTAAAATCCGGCATCGCGCGGGAGGCCACGCCCCTCTTTGTCAGCACTCTGCAAACGCGCCCTGGCGCGTTTGCAGAGGGGGAACGATTCCCCTTGAATACTGGGGGTCCCTGGGGGCCAACTAGCCCACCAGGAACCTCCAGTATGTGCCAGGGGCTGCGTTGCAGAGACGTGTACAGAGGCCACGCCCCTTTTACACCTCTCTGCAACGCAGCTCTGTGGCGCTTTTTGGAGGTATATGGTGGGCTAGTTGGACTCCAGGGACCCTCAGGATTCAAGGGGACTTAATCCCCCAACTTAAAACGCGCCACAGGGCGCGTTTGCACAGTGGTGAAGGGAGTGGGCGGGGCTTCAGGTGACATGTGTGCAAACAGGCCCCATGGCGCGTTTTGAGATGGGGAATTAAATCCCCTTCAATCCTGAGGGTCCCTGGGTGCCAACTAGCCCAACAGGTACGTCCAGAAAGCGCCACAGAGCTGCGTTGCAGAGAGGTGTAAAAAGGGGTGTGGCCTGTGCACACGTCTCTGCAACGCAGCCCCCTGGCGCATACTGGAGGTTCCTGGTGGGCTAGTTGGCCCCCAGGGACCCTCATGATTCAAGGGGACTTAATCCCCCAACTTAAAACGCGCCATGGGCCGCGTTTGCACAGATGTCACCTCAGGCCCCGCCCCCTCCCTTCACCATTGTGCAAATATTCCTCTAAAATCAGCCGAACTACGAATTCCGATTTACTCACCTGTTATCAGGAGAGACCTCAGTGCTGCATCTTTCAGCCCAGTACTGATCCTGAAAAGTAATTTTAACCGTACTTACCAGTAACTTGAATTTCCTTCCATAGGATATCATTGTCTGCTTTTTGCTGAAAAAGTTTCTAAGTGTCGATTTTTGAAACATACAAATATTCCTCTAAAATCAGCCGAACTACGAATTCCGATTTACTCACCTGTTATCAGGAGAGACCTCAGTGCTGCATCTTTCAGCCCAGTACTGATCCTGAAAAGTAATTCTAACCGTACTTACCAGTAACTTGAATTCACTTCCATAGGAATCCATTGTCTGGTTTTCAGCAGAAAAGTTTCAAAGTGTCGATTTTCACAAACTACAAATATTCCTTAAAAATCGCCTGTGTGACTTAAACGCATTCTTTCAACTGTTTACAGGAGATGCACCAGTGCTGGTTCCAGGATCCACCTCTGAGTAAGAAAAAGTAACGATAACACTACTTACCTGCTAAGTGAATTTCCTCCCATAGGATAACATTGGTGATTCTATGTGAAAAAGTTTCTAAGTGTCAACTTTTAAAATACAATAATATTCCTTAAAAATCACTACTGTAACCAAAACGCTTTTACTCAACTGTTTACAGGAGATGTCCCAGGACTGAATCTAGGATCCAGTCCTGTGGTTAGAAAAGTAATCCATAAAGTAACTAATTGCATTTAACTAGAAATTCACATTGAGCTCAATGTTGCATTGTTTTTGAAATTGTGTTGCCCATTGCAACAACTGTAACTACTGTACTTAAAAGTCTATTGCCTATTTGCAAAGTATTTAAACTAAAGTAATTCATTCTGAGAAAGTATATTTTGCAATGTAATGTATAATGTAATTACAATGTAATTTAAAAAATAAAATATATAAAAATAAATAGTTTAAAAAATGTTGTAAATCAGTATCAAAAAAATAAATATAACAATTAATACATTTAAAAATTGTCATTTACAAAACCTTTGAAATTCACTGAAAAAACCATAGGTTTCAGACACGTTATAGTTAGAAATTAGCATTTAAAAGACCTTTGAAATTCACTGAAAAAACCATAGGTTTCAGACACGTTATAGTTAGGAATTAGCATTTAAAAAACCTTTCAAATTCACTGAAAAAACCATAGGTTTCAGGCACGTTATAGTTAGAAATGAGCATTTAAAAAACCTTAGAAATTCACTGAAAAAACCATAAGGTTTTAGGGACAGTTATAGTTAGTTGGACATTGCACTCGTACAAAACCCGTGAAATTCCCCGTTATAGTTAGTTCAGGTAACTATAACTCGCGCCCGCAATGCACTGCTGATGACGTCACATATTACATCACTCATGACATGGTCAGGGACATCACTGATGACATCACTGATGACATCACTGATGACATCATCCATGTGAGAATTTAATGCATCTTCTCACACCCTAATATAACTTTTGATACACCCACTCTAAATTACAGACTGCCATTCTCAAAACCATACACACTCCAATATCAATAAGTACATACCCACTCACTGATTCTTAGGTCTACACACACACACATCTACTCACTCACCCGTACAGTCACTCATACTTACAGTCACTCAGTACAGGACTATCATATGCACTCATACACCTATATAAACACTCACACAACGCAACTCATCCATAGAGGTACTCACACACCTAGTCAGTCATGCAAATAATTAATCACACTCCAATTTACTCACCTATACAGTTATACACACCAGCTCACTTACTCATAAAAATACTAGCACATTCTTACGCTCCTATGCAATCACTGATGCAAGCACACACTCATCCATATAGCCACTCTCACAATCACACACTCACTTATAGCCATTTATATACTCCAACACACATATATACTGCCTTTCAAATATGTAGTTACTCACACATGTACCACTGAGATATACATTCAATCACTAACACACCCATACACACACTCACCCACCCATACAGTCCATCACAGACGCACTCTTGAAACCATGCACCCAGTGAATCACCCACTCACACATCTATGCACAGAGTCACACACACCCCACCCACACAAACACTGAGGCACCCATACAGATACTCAGAGAACCAATCCATAACCCATATAGACACTCATTTAGCTAGTCAGAAACCCATGCAGCTGCTTACACAACAACAGACAGACAGATACAGACATTCACACAGTTTAGTCACTCACCCATGCATCCAGTAAGATACGTTTAATCACTCACTTATAGACTCAGTCACGCACCTACTAAATCATCCATTCAGACGCTTATACACCCACTTATTCTTCAATACGCCTTTCCCTATATATATTAAACATATTTAAACTTTACAGAAACACACAGTCACTGGATGATGTCATCAGTGATGTCATTTGAGATGTCATCAGTGATGTCATCAGTGATGTCACTGACCATGTCATGAGTGATGTAATATGTGACGTCATCAGCAGTGCATTACGGAGCGCAAGTTATAGTTACCTGAACTAACTATAACGGGGGAATTTCACGGGTTTTGTACGAGTGCAATGTCCAACTAACTATAACTGTCCCTAAAACCTTATGGTTTTTTCAGTGAATATAATATATATATAACATGTTTGCATATCTTGGGATTGGTGGGATGGGAAGTCCCTGGCGTGGTGATAGACATGCACCCCTGTGTGCCCCATCTGCAATGATGACTGGATCCCTTGTAACGATGGTTGGTCATGGCAAACATGGGTCTAAGAGTAAATTGGTCTGCTTAGACAGGAAGGAGCCCACCAAGCACTACTCTCATGATGGTAGACCTGGAGCTACGTGATAGGAGCGCAGTGGTGGCAGCTTACTCATTTTTATGTTCAGTAGAAACAGTAATGTGAAAAGACCTTTATACCTGTGTCACAGGAGAGGGACCGCCTGGCCCACTCATGTAAAGTTCCATGGCTGTACATGCAACTCACTGTTGGGCTGCATGGCTTGCATATAAAGCCAAACAGCACATGATACTTAGGTGTTCATGATGGGTTGCATGTGTGTGCCTGTGTATAGCACATGACATGGAGGCCTGTGGGTTCCATTTTTAAAGCCCAGGGCTATGACAGGTTGGAGAGGAGGGAACTGCGACCCACAGATAGGAGATGAGTATTTCTGGCATTCCTGAGGGCTGGACTGGTGCACGCACACTGAAGAGAAATGAGCAAACTGTGGGCACATTAAAGGGCTCTTTGGTTCCAGGAAGAGTTACTGGTCAGTTGGGCCTGGGCTCATTGTCAGGGAGATGGTAGCACTGATATGGGTGACACTAACAGGGAATCTGATAGAGAGGAAGGCTTAGGCCTTTGAATCTTTATGGGGCATATTTCAGTGGAGGCTGAGAGCCAGGTGTGGTTCCCTGGTTACTCCCTTAGACAGTATGTCACTCAGAATCGGCGCCATTCCTGCTCTGGCAGATTGTCACTTTGAAAAAAGGGCAGTGCACAGGAGTAAGTACTTCAAAGGAGCTGACACTAAATCACATATGTGTCTGGATTTGGACTATAAAGGTGGGAGCATGTGCCCCATATTTTGTTGAACAGCATTGTCTTATCAGTGGAGGGAAGCTTCCTTGCTGCTAGAAACAAGACTGGGGACCAAGATCTGCTAGTCTCCCATCTGGGTGAAAGGTCATCAATCAGGAGCCAAGAACACTTGCCCTGAGCCTGGAGCACCAGCCTGATGCCTCCTGCAAAAACCAGTGGCCTCCGTGAAGAGGAGGAGAGTGCTTAGAAGTCTGCATGCCTGCCAAGACCAGAGGATCCTGTGGAGAGGAGAAGAGAGCCTTGAGGGTGCCATGCCCGGCTGGGATCCTGGTGAGTGGATCCCAGTTCGTATTGTGAGGTGCCCAGTCCAGTCAGGTCAGCTGTTGGGAGAGCTGTCCCCTCTCCTGTGGAAGTTGGTAACACTCTTTGGAGTGGTTGTGGGGTTGAGGGACATCGCCCAGTATAGTTGCTCTCGTTTGGACCGTCCCCTGTGTCCGTGACCCTCCATGTGCCAAGAGAGAGCTAATGGGACTATTGAGGCAATCGCCAGTGCAACTGGGGCTGCGGACTGTTGCCCTTGCAACTGAAACTGTGGGCTGTTGCCCATGCCTGTGACCCTCTGCGCGCCAAAAGTCCACTGTGGATAGTTGAGGCCATCACCCGGAGGATCCGACCAGATCGGGACTTTCACCCATGTCTCTGACCTGTCAGATACCAGGAGGGGCAGGCGAGACCAGTTGGCTATAGCATGTCTGAGGAGTCTTTGCAATCCGTGAGGGACTTGGGTGCAAGTCTAGATGCTGCCTACAGGAGTGTAGCTGGTTCACTGACTTATTGGCAGAAACTGTGAAGAAGAAGAAATTGCTGCACCAGGAAGCCGTCAGACACCGCCCCAGCTTGATGATCCCGCTGACTGTGGGAAGGGTGAGGTGAACAAGGCAGAGAGAAGCACTGTGGGTCGTGAATTCTTCTGAAGGGCACAGATGATGTAAGGTGGAAGCAGGGTTGTAGGCCTGTTTGAGACTTGTTGGAGCTTGTTGGTGTTCTGCTCACAAGCAGAACTTTTAAGGCCAAAGCTAGACTTTGATGCACATGATAGTGTTGCCCGCACCTGGTGTTGCCTCCCTAGTCCACCCAGGGACACAGAGTTTAGAGTAGAGGAGAGTGGGAGGAAGAAGGGACCCACAGAGTGTTGCGAGGCCTGGGATAGCACTAGGGCACTTGCCTTAAAAGGAAGACTGTTTATTTATTTTGTGCATAATGATTTGCGAGTATAATAAATGATACTTTTTATACAAAAGATCAGCATTGATTGGACAGTTACATTATTTGGGTCTCTGCGGTTATTTGGAGCTGTGAGCTATTGCATACCTTGCATCTATCGCTCTCTGAAGAGTCTTGGTCTGCTCAATTCTCACCACTACTGAGAGCCCTGTGCTGAAGGGATAGTACTTGGCTCAGTTAGTTAGAGCCCACAGTCGGGCAATGCCCAGGGGCATCAGAAGTAAAAGCCCTCAACCCCCACAGTTGAGCCCTGTAGCTTCTGCTTGCCTCATGGCCCTCTCAAAGGGTTTCTTACCAGGAATTTATTGAATAGCACTGGCTCATCAAGGGAGGTGGGAGTGTGATGGGGAATATGCAGGAAGATTATGTATTCACCAGAGGGAAAGCATTACTTACCTGTAATAGTAGGAGTAGAGATGTGAAGTAAAGTGTATGTGTACCGGTAGAGCAATATGTGTGTAGAACAGTTGTTGCACAATGAGCTTGAATCTGTGGAAATGTGAGGGTGCATAGGAATTGAAAGCAATACATGCAGCTGGCCGATTGCTGCAAGTAAGTAACTGTAGTGTTGGGTATGCATGTGCATGTATGCAAATTGTGCTCTTGTTAAAATTATTACTCTGTCATTGGAGCGTTCAGAGAAATTGCCTGGGGACAATTGTGGAGGTGATCTTCATGAACGGCTGCAGTTCTATGGGTTTCTTGCTTGAAATAACTCTTGGAAGCTTACTCACCCATCTCCAGCTTCATTGTTATAATTTGGTGACAAGCTACATCATTAAATTTTGACGACAAGCTGGCCCTGAGAGCATGTGGTAGTGGTGCCACTTCCTCGGAGCCCACGGTGTGCTGCTCATTGTCAATGACCTGTGCAGCCATTTGGAATGAAACATCACAATTTGTTTTTCAGTGGGTATTAGTGGTACTGTAATGTGAATTGTTCACATTGACTCAGACCATGGATTTTTGTGACGTTTTCAACAATTTAAGTGTGCACGCATGTGACTTCCTTGTGCGCCATTCCAACAGTTTTCTTTACACATGCCTAACACATCATTCTGGCTCATGATGCGATTGGTTTCCTCAACATATGACTATTTAAACAGATTTAGCACTTTGTGTATAGCGTTTGTGCGAACGTCTGAGTCTTTCCAATTACTTTGAATATTCTTCAAAAGCGGCAGCAGTGGGAAGTGTCTCTCGCTTGATAGCGCTTTTTCTAGCAATGTCAAATTTTAAGCTCTTCTGATGGACCGGGAGTGGTGTTAATCCTCTAAGGATTTTGTTGCTCCTCAACTGGACCAGATCAACAAATTTCAATGCAAATTACACTGTAAATACTAAACCACATTAGGCTTTGCAATGAACAAGGCAAATATTAAAACAAAACCATGAAGGTTTATTAAAGGCTTAAATCATTACAGAAGCAAAAATAAATGCTTTGAATTCAGTTATTTAGTCATTTAAATCAAGTAATAGCATGAGGCTCAGAATGAAATAAAAATAATAAGATAACTGAACAAATTATAGTTCATCTGAAATAAAATAAGTCATAAATCACAGGTCAGACTGACATAGATTCACCTCCTAAAGTTCAGGGGAGAGTGAACCCACCACTCTCAGGAATGGGTTTCTTTTATAATGCAAAATACAATGAAAATCTTACATGAATACAATTATATTATATTGAAAGAATTGGATGAATCAGGTTAAAGAAAATTGCTGCATTTAAAAAAATCATGCATTTCCTTACAGATTTGGAACTTTACATGATGAATTCATCTGTGACCAAATTGTTATACACTCTAATATCATAAGTGTTCAGGATAAATTATGGGTACATGGAGACTCACCAGTAAAGGAAACTAAAGCTGTGGTCAAGAAAGTAGAGTTATCATCTCAATATGCCTAAGCAGCTTTGTCCAGTACAGCGAATACCCAACTTGTGTACAACATTTCTCAAGGAAAGAATGTCTTTGTGAACAACAAGGAAAATCCCATGTACATGCCACAGTAAGGAAAATACAACAAAACCCTCAAGTCGGAGTACTGCATCCCAGGTTTCCAACTTGTGCCCTTGTGGTAGTTGCTATCATTTACTCTATGAGAAATGTCCTCCACTAATGTGAAAAACATCTTATGGTAGCATTTTTGGACTTATTCAAGAGTATGCAAAAACATGTGTTTTTCCTCAAATGAAGTATGTGGTGGAGGGTGCAGGTTGTGAAGCATCAATAGGAGAGGATACAAAGAGTGACAGTTGTGTTCTCAGTATCAGGTATGATGTATTAATTCTTGACCGGTCTGTTTGGCGCAGACCAATTTTTGGAATGAAAATTGTGGGTGTTTGCATTGATGTTGTAGCTCATTCTGGTTCACCTTTTACATTTACTGATATAGAAGTTTGGCAAAATAAATTGTAAGAAATTAGAATATTAGATGAGGGGGGTGAGTATCCACTTCAAGTAATAATCACAATCAGGGTGAACCACAAGTGTCACTAAATAAACCTGAGCTTAACCCCCGGATAGCTATGTCACAGAGCAGACGAGCGCAACTTAGAGGTAATGTGTAGCATATTTATGCAGTACCAAAACAGCAATGAACTCAAAACACAACACAAGAAAAATCTCAAACCATTTTAGAATACAGAAAATATTTGAACAAATATCGTCAAAACAAAAAAATCCAATAAGGAAAACCGGAGATATGAATTTATAAAGTTTAAATGTAAAAAAAGCACCAAAAAATGTTAAGTGCCAACTGCGATCATCTAGTTGCTCTTAACTGGTACCTAGGTGTGAATGAAGGCCAACTGCAGTGGAGCACGGGTCAGATACAGAAACGAGGTTCAACTTTTTTTCAGAAGAGTTGGGTGGTCCTGGAGCGAGCTGCCATTGCCCCACTCCAGAACCGCCAAACAGGGCCGCCGCGCCCGTCTGCCAGATTACGAGTTTTTTGTTGTCTGGTGGGCCGGTGGGCGGTGTGGCGGTCCTGAGGCAGTGCCTTTCAAAGGCATCTATATATGCCTTAGAAAGGCACCGCCGCATGACCGCCACAGCGCATTCCAGCACGGCATGGACTCTGCAGTCCATGCCGTGCCGGAACTGGGGGTGCATGCACACAGGAGGGCACAACATGTGCCTCCTTGCATGCACCAACATGCATGGGGCAAGGGGGGTCCCCTTTGTTTCATGACCGCCAGCAGTATCATGGAGGAAGAACCTCCATGACACCGCTGGCAGTCCTGAAACTTGTAATATGCATGACAGTGCTGCAGTGGCAGCACCAGCATATTGTAAGTCTGTGGCCGCCGTGCTACCACCAAGAATCAAGGTTCCCTGGCTGTTGCGGCGGTCCACTGGTGGTCCGACCACCAAAGTTGAAATACAGCGGTCGGACTGCTGGTGCGGCAGTGGCTGGACCGCCACCACCGCTTCCCTGCGAGTCTGGCGGTCCTCAGACCACCAGACTCGTAATCAGGCCCTTAGTTTCTGAAATGGAGGTTAAAAGTTCTCAGGGGGGCAAGGCAGCAGGCTATTGATGACGAGGCCTTCGGATGGTTGCTCTGCATCTTGCGAGGCCTTACTTGGCCCTGGGAATTCCCTCTTGTGTCCAGTGTTACTGCCTGGAGCATCGACCACACCTTGCTACCATTTCTTCAATTAAATACAGCTCTACATTCAGAGGCCAGATCCGGCTCCACTCACTTGCCACACTGCGCCTGGCTGCGATGTTCTTGAGTGCGATCTTGCATAAATCTCTTTACTCAAGGACATTTGCCTTGATTTAGACGTCAGGCCGGACCGGGCCTTCCTTACGTTCTACACTGCGCCCAGTATTTTTCATTGGAGCGCAGTGTATGTTTAGCCAGATTCCAGTTTCGTGAGGGTACTCACCCTATTGAGCCCTGATGAAGTTCTCCATGAGAGAACGAAACGCATTGGCTGAGTGTAATGCTTCTATAGCATGAGAAAATTAGCAATTGAAAATAAAGACTTTCTTTGAAAATCCAATATCAATCTCTGGACTTCATTGCCTGGCGCACGCCCACCCCTTGCTTCGTATTGCTGACGAGGGGTTCACACACCCAATAGCCTCTGGACGGGGCAATAACTTTTGACAGGAAGCACTGAGCAGGATAAATTCTAATTTTGTGGCCAGAGAAGGTCCGTCGCTGGCAGGACACTTTTGATGCCTTCACCCAGTGAAGATTTCTACTTTCCAACTTAGGGCCTAATTATGAGTTTGGCGGTCATGGTACCGCTGTTGAAACAGCATCGGAATCACTGCTGCACCGTTGGCGGTCCACATGCCCTATTGCATTGCATGCGGTTACATAGACGCAAGACCGCCGTGTTCCCGCCGCCACCAGGAAATCTCGACCGAGGCGGAATAGGCCAAATCGTCTGTCGGAGGGCGGACCGCCAGTGTTACCACTGGCCAAATTATGATGTGCCTTCCTGCCGACATGACTGTGTCAGTCCAACCACCACATCTGAGCTGGTTGTAGGGTGGGGATATAAGGCTGCAACTCACCTGTGCTCTTTTTCATACTTCCTGTGCCACAGTGGAGCCTATCATACACGTCCTGCCGCTGCCTTGTCCAACTTGATGACGTCCGAAAGCGACACCGTTGTGGACGCAACCAACGGTTAGCTATACTCATACCTGTTTCCATCGACTCCTCAGCAAATAGATACCCCGTTATGGACCTGGCAAGGGGTTTGGGGTCCCTGGGCCGAACATATTTTGTGGGCCCCTGTTCGGAATTGTTTTTAATGTATGATCCAATTACAGCTCTATGATGCCCTCTTTGGCCAGGTCCCTGACACTGCAGAGGCACATTCTACTAAAGTCGACGTATTCACATCTCATAATCAGGGATAGTGATGTGTGCTTTAAATTGTGTCACACAACAGCACCTCCTCATCAATCGCACACCTATTAATCTCTGTGACAGCCTCACATTGCTCATATGCTAGGTCCTGTTGTGATATCAAAGCTACATCTGTATGTATGTCTAATGAAACTGAAACATACCTTCTCTGCTAAATCTCTGTAATGGCTCACATCACCCACATTAAAAGGTAATGTCAGGTAAACAGGATTCCAAATAATCAGTGTGAGAAGCATTCAAAGGTCACAATGTAAAGACTCAGCAGAATAGGTATGCCTCTAACAGGGGGACCCCTGAAAAGCTGAGGCCCTGGGCCACAGTCCACTTTGCACATGCCTCAAAACCTTTATGTGCACAGGATGTGTTGATTGAAGTATATCAGGGACAACTAATAGCATAACCAAGTGCCATGCATATGTGTGAAATGTGTTAGCGAAAGACAGGAAAGCAAACACAGTAGTAACAGCATTTGTCACACATTTAGATAAAGCAGGTGTAAGGTACACACGTGTACAAATAAACACATGTCTATAAAAATGTCTACAAATGTATGACAATTTAACACCCTTCATGTGTCGATGAACAAATATCTAACTTTCACACATCAAACACATATCCAATCTATATAATAGGGAGAAGTGCAAGCTAAATGATGTTGACATTAGCCAAGCCAAGCTGAAATACTGACCATATGAAATACCACCCAATGCAATGTCAGCTCCAATTAGAATCCATCCCACCTATCCATCCATTGAACATATCCCCTTGTCCTGTGTGACTCCAGCACTGGTTCCAAGGTCAGATTATACTAACCATTTCAAATGGATCAGCAATCAGAGTGAAACAAACACAACTGTAGTCACACATCCTAAAGTATACAATAACATCAAATAGTTAGAAGAGTAATGGTGGGACTAATGTGTACGAAAACAAGCAAAGTGTTTTATTTGTAAAAAATAAACACATGGAGTAAAGCCAGTCTATTATCACAATGGGTGGTCCAGCACACTACTGTGCCACTAAACTTGCCTTTCATGACACTGCCAGGAAACCTCCCCAGGAAGGGGCATCTAGTGGGCAGTCCATGCACCTCAATGATGTCACTAGGGAGGGGTGGGCTCGGTATTGGGAGGGGTGGGTTTGGTTTTGGGAGGGGTGGTCCTGAATTTGGGAGGAATGTTCTTTGGTTTTGGAAGGGGTTTTGGTCTTCTTAGGGGTACAGCTCGGTTTAGTGGTGGAGGGGATCAGGTTTCTCAGGATTGGATTGGGATGTGGAAGGGATGGGTTGGGGTGTGGAAGAGGTTCTTCTGGCTTTGGGAGGGGAAGAGGGGAGGCTTTGACAGAGGTAAAGGCAAGGGCAAATAACATGCTTTCACTGGGAAATTGGGCAGGGTGTTCTGGAGGGAGTAGGGGTTGGGAGGCAAAGGGAGTGGAAGTGTCAGGTGTGGGTGGGTGTGTTATTGGTCCTTGTGTCCTTTTGTCTGATGTATATTGTTCGTGATTTGTAGGTGTCTGTTGTGTGGGTGAGTGTGAGAGTTTCCGTTTTTTGGTGGTGTGTGATATGGACGTGCTGGGTATGCTGGGGTGGTGGATGGGTCTGTGGGTGCGTGTGTGGTGTCTGGGGCAAAGCTGGGGGTGGTGGATGGATTTGTTAATGTGGTCTGGGGGAATGCTGGGGGTGGTGGATAGGTTTGTGGGTGTAGGTATGGTTTCTGGGGGAATGCTGGGTGCTGGGAATGGGTCTGTGGATGTGTTATCTGGGGGAATACTTGGTGTTGGGATGGGTCTGTGGGTAAGGATGTGGTGTCTGGGGGTATGTTGATGAGGTGGCAGTGAGGGGGTGAGTGTCATGTGAGTGGTTGCATGCTTGTGTGTTTTCTGGTGTTTCTATTTGCGTGTGCTTCTTGGGGTTGTTGAAGTGTGTGCATATGTGTGTGTGTGCTTGTGACATGCATGGGAATAGGGAATTCGGAGGGGTAAAAGGCAGGAGACGTACACAGCCATTGGGCTGTGATCATCACAATCACCAATGTTAGCCTATGGCTGTGTCCGCCGTGGATGAAACTGCCCACTGCATGGTCGACTTCGTCTGGCGGCGGTAGGCTCTGAATGTCCTATATGTGAGGTCAGGCATCCGCCATTTTAGCGGTTGGAACTACAGTATTGATGATTGTTAAGTGCATCACCACCCCTCCAAATGTGTTGTAACATCTTTACAGATGTATTACTTCATTGATCTGTCATTTCCTTTACACAAACATCAGTGTAGTGAATTACTGTGCATAAACGGTATATTACCGCGGTGCACTGTACACCACCAGTGATGGTATTTTGTGAGAACAATTCAAGCTTTACAATATTAGGGTGCTGATGATAAATTTTTGGATGTATAATGTGCACATTTCTGTTACAGACACATGCGAAGACCACAATGGGGATTATAGGTGGATGTTGGACAGTAGACAATTATGTGAATTATGTGTAATGCTTTCTGAAGCAGTTATGTTTTGTCACATTACTTTTGGCTTACTCTTCATATATGTTACTCTGGACACTGTGACCAATGTTCAACATTTTTGTCACTCCACACATAGGTACCCTGGGAGAGGGAGGAGACTACAGCCTCCAGTATACAGCCCATTTCCAGACCTGCAGACCGTGGAAGAAAGGGAAGTCATCAAGAAGTTTTGTTTGAATAGGCAAACAATACAGGGTTTATGTCATCAGTTGGAGCCTGATCTCCTTCCTCAAAACACTAATCTCGCATGTATCCCACCTATTGTGAGACTTATGGCAGTACTGCTTTTTCTGGCCACATGTTCCTTTCAATACACTGTGACTATATCTGCTGGTATGTCACAACCAATGTTAACTGGTGTACTACAAGACCAGCTTTCAGCAATTATGAGACACATTGACAGCTACATCCAGTTCCCAGACTTGAGGATTTAGCCAATCTGAAGGTTGACTTCTATGTTTTGGTCGCATCCCACATGTGATAGGAGCCACTGATGGCACCCATATTGCCTTAGTGCCACTGCAAGCTAGGGAACAAGTTTACCGTAACAGGAAGCACTTCTATTCTATCAACATGCAAGTTGCCTGCTAATCGGATTTGTACAATTCAAAGGTCTATGCCCAGTCCCCAGGATCAGCCCATGATTACTTCATACTGTGGAACAGCACCATCCCCCAGCTGATGTCACAACTACTACAGGAGAAGGCCTGGCTTGTTGGTAAGTTTGATCTGTCCTAACTTTGTGTGCGTGATGTCAGGTAGTATGATGAGAAATGTATAACTTATTGTTGCACCTTTGTCTGTCTTCCATCTCCTTCATCTAGGAGACTCAGTGTATCCCAACCGTCCATGGTTGTTGTCACCACTGAAGAATCCAACAATGCCAGGGAAAGTCCACTTCAATGAGGTCCATGGAAGAACAAGGCAACCAGTGGAGTGGCCCTTTAGACTCCTGAAGGCCAGATTCAGATGTCTGGACAAGATTGGGGGAGCCCTCCTCTACTCACCCAGGAAGGTATGTCAGATCACCGAGGCCTGCTGCATGCACTGCAGCACCGCCCTGTGATGGAACATCCCTTATATCGCAGAGGATGGAGACCATGAAATGCCACCGTGTGAGGATCTTGAAATGCCAAATGATGATGATAGTGGTGAAGAGGAAGTAGCTGACTTGCATCAAGATCTCATCGACAGCTTCTTCTCATGAGTGTAAGTATGTTGTGAGATGTCATGACTTTGACTATTAAAGCAACTCTTGTGATGATGTGAGAAGTATGTTTAGAGAAAATATTAGGAAGCTAAAGCTCTGGCAAATTCTGATGAAAGGTGTTTGTGGGGTAAGGATTTGACACATGCTAATTTTGTTAGTGTTGCTTTCTTTAGCTTAGATTTTGTCATGGACTGTGTTCTCCAGAAGTTGACTATGTGAATTGTGTCATATGTATGGTTTCATAGCTAATCTCTTTGTTTTGGTCAGTTTTAGGTACCTTCACGATGGCATCTTCGTTTGGACATTCCAGAGTTATGACATTAGCAAGTGTATTATGCTGTTTGAACATACGAAGTGGACATCGATTGGTACTGCGAATGTCTGTCACAGTTTTTGGGTGTACAAAACCTGTAGCAAGACAGCTTTCACAGTGATAGGATACAAGTTAAGAGGAATGGATTGAACTTGTTCTTTGTCGTGTGATGGTTCTAATGCAATATGTGTGCCATCATGTGCTGCAACAAAATGTTATTGTGGGCCTAAATCATGCTAGTCACATTGGCTAAATCCTCATTGTGTATAAACTGTATTTAGCTGTTGATGTGTCTCCTCATTGTAGGCTAAAGTGCTTGTGGCACATCACTGACATTTGTCGGTGACATTCCACCAAATGCAGTTACACTGGATTGGAATGACCCTGTGATTAGAAACTGTACTGCCATGTGTCTATTTATTGGTTTAAATGATGTGGGATTCCTTTTGTGAGGTAGGCGATATGGCTCCAGCTGATAATATAGACCAATTTTATTTTGCCTATTCTTTAGGAAATTGTCTGATGTATCCCTTCCTTCCATGTTGATAAGGTCTGCACCTGACAATGTGATCACTGACACAGAATGTTTGGAGTCATGTATGATTTGCTATGTTTCTGACATCATGCCAGCCTCTGATTGGAACAATGGAATAAAGATGTTATAAGAAAAGACACTTGTATGTATGTGTTGGTGTGACATGGGTGTGGTCCTGAGCTAAATGTTGTGTACATGCAACACATCCATTGTTACACTTGGTTTGGCATTGTAAAGTTCACATGGGATACATATATACAATAATAAATGTGATATTTGCTACAGCAGACAATGAGTTTGTGACTTGCATATTTATTAAAGTGGTAAAGGTGAAGAGATACATTGTGCAAAAACAAACATAGCAAAAAAGTGAAGTAGTCAGTAATCGTGAATGAAACCATTGTTGGAGATGCCAAATTGTCTGAAGTCCAAAATCCAAAATACTACTCCCATCAGAAAGGGAAAAGTGTCTAGAAATAGTCCACAGAGTAAATGTGACACACACACTGGAGGAAACTAAGGTCAAAGTTTCTTGCAGGGGGCGGTGGGTGTCTTGCCATCCGCACCTCCTGGATTTTTGCAAGGATGTCCCCGCTTGCGACCGCGGGGCAGATCCACTGCTGCAGAGACAAGGGTGTCTGAAGGCGTGCTTTCCTCTGACAGGGCCTCCCTTCCTGTGGCTGCCGCATATGTAGATGGCCCGGATGTAGGTGGACCACAGGAAGAGGTAGATGATGGTGGAAAAGCCCTACACAGGGTTGTGTTGATATCATGCAGCAGGCCAATGAGCATACCCATGTTGGTGTTGTGGGTGGCCATCTCCTAAACATGACATCTCACAAACATTTAAGCCAACACAGTGGAGAAGTAACGTGTATTTGACCATTCCAAGGCCTAGTTGTGTACAATACAGGCGAACCCACAACTTGGCTGTATATTTAGCATTAGTCATCATGTGAGCAGTGCAGAGTCAATGGGTCACCTGCCACTTCTAATCAGCTGACTTAGCTTAATGCTTTACAAATATTTGACCTACACACTTGGTATGGTGTCACTCATGCCATCAATAGTTTCAGTTGAGGAGACAAGGACAACATTAAGCTAAGTAGGCAGACATATCTCTGAGTAGAGCAATGTATATAGATTGCTCAGTCCATGAGAAAAGTCTCTGATAGTTTGAGTATTGCATGTTAGGAAAGTAGATAGACAACACAATAGCACAAGCTGACATGAGAGCATAGAGGACATTGAAGTGTTGTGACAGGTAGCGAGGTATAACTTACCAGACTCCACTCCCCCAGCTATTCCTGTCAAGCCCACTGAATGCAGGATGGCCACGACCTTCACCTCCCAGGGAAACATTTGTAATGGGGCACTGGGAGGACCACTGCCAGTCTTCTGGGCCTCCAGGTGTTGCTTTGAGGCCAGGGAACGCACCTTCCCCCTCAGGTTGTTCCACCTCTTCCTTATTTCCTCCTTTGTGCACAGCATTCACTCTGTCGACTATCCTGTCCCACATTTCCCTTTTCCTACTGAGAGGAGTATGTTGGACTTGGGCTCCAAACAATTGTGGCTCTACTCTAATGATTTCATCCACCATGACTGACAACACAGCCTCTGAAAAACATGGATTTTTTTGATGTAACATAATTCTAAATTAAAATGAGTGACAATGACTAAAAAGAGCAAGGGATATTAGAAGAAAATGCAAAACAATTGTGCAGAGAGTGTTAAATGGGGTAGGGAGGAAAGGGGTGCTTTATCTCACCAAAAAAGTGTTGTCACTGTCTTGCTGTGCTGCAGTGGAGAGGCAAAGGATCATTGTCTGGGATGGGGTGTGCTTTATAGTGTGACTTGCAGGTGTGTCCACTTGGTCAATGGATATCAGCTGTGTTGTTATTGTATCCACCCTTTGGGCACTGTTCTGGTGCTTTGCTAAGAGCATACCACAAAGGCCTACCACCATCAGAGAACCTCTGCAAGGAGACTGCCAGTACAACAGTGTTTTTGTAAACAGCTAGGTGGGAAGCCAAGGCCCTGACGACGACAGAGTATGCATCGCCAGCATTGCAATCTGCCACGGCCCAGGTGGGACACACTCCGTCGACAGCGGTTGGCAGTTCAGGGTACATACATCGTAATACAGTGGGCGGACACCCGACGGCTCAGTGGTTTTCTTGGGACCACCGTTACTGTGGTGAGACTGCCAAACTCGTAATCAGGCCCTTAGTCACTTTTTTGGAGTTTGGATTCTACCAGCAGGTCAAGACTGCAGGCCGTGGCCAAACAGGGCTTCTCAAGGCCAGATACCATCTCCGCGAGGTCCTGCTGAAAAGCATTTTCTGCTGCAGAAAAGCTCAGAGTGAAAGCTACAGCATTCTTTAGCCAGTGGCAATGCACCTTTGGCAGGTTGGCTTGGCAGGTTTGTTCCAGTCCTCTGGAGGTCTTTAGATCCTTTGAGCTAAAAACATTTTAAAGCCCCAGGTACAAGGATTCATTAGGAGGAGTAGACTTTGACACCCGTTAAGGTTCCAGAACCTTGGGGACAGCACTTGGGGGTCAACACTCACTCTAGCAGCGGCCAGAAGCAGGGTCTAGGGCTGGACCAGTTAGAACTGGTCAGCTCCAGCAAAAGGCCTCTTGCAGCTTGTTGTGTACTGGTAGCTTGAACAGAAGACCAGCCAGCTGACCCTTGGAGTAACTTCTTTGTCCTGGGTAAAAGGGACAGCAGGTCCAGTCCTCCAGGGCTCTGCTCAGGTCACAGACAGCAAGTTTGGTACTGCAGGTGCCGCAATGATGCTTGGCACCAGCCTGTAGGTGGGTAAACTCCTAGCCACTCCTTAACCAATCGGGTAAAAGTTCACAGGGGTAACCCTAGGCACATTTGAAGCATGTCCTGTGTTCAGTACTGCAAACCATTCCACAGTGCCCCTAGCTACCTAAATTCAACATGGCAAAACCTTTCTTTCCCTGTGCAGAGCTGTGTGCGCACCCCAGAGGTGTGGCTATGAAAGTCCCAGCCAGGGGGGGGGGGGGCAAAAAAGGAGGCAGGCCTGGGTGTTAGTTACATCTGCTTGAAACAGACAGGCCTTGTTGAAGTTATTGATGTTCCTGGGCACAGTACCCAGGCTATCCTGTCAGGGGAACACAAAATCTCTCCACACCCAAGGTCTTTTGTCTCAACTCTAGAACCAAGTTTACACCCCATCAACAGACATTCCCCTGCCAGATGAAAGTTGAAATTCTTGTAGATAGGCATAGGCCTCCAGAGGCTTTAGGAGGGGAAACAACTTTCTAATAGTATATTTTCTTTAATAGTAATACAAAATGTAATTTTACCATTAGATTGGATTTTTAATGCCTATTAAAAAGAGTCCTTAAATTAAATGTTTAGCTATTTCTAAACCAAAGTTAGCATTTTGAAATGTAATAATGTGACCCATTGTTTTCCTATAGAACAGCTAGCCTTGAAGCAGTGAAAATAGCTTTTGGGGATTTTCATTGTAAGGACATGTTGAACATTCAACTTTTAAATATCATGAACCCTGCATTATTGGCAATAAGGCCTACATAGGTGATTTAATAAATATTTAAAAGGAAGTTTTTGACCTGTCAAAAGGGGTAATTTTGATAGGTCAAATGTGCAGTTTAAAACTGCCACAGCCAGGCTACATTGGTAGTTATGCAGTCAAGTTTTCACTGTCATTGTAGTGGGTGGCACAATGGGTGCTACAGCCCACTAGTGACATTTAACTTACAGGCCCACGGGTCTGGGGACACTTTGTATCTTATACAAGGGACTTATAGGTAAGTTAAATTTGCCTATTGGGTGTATCTCCATTTCATCATATTAAAAGGGGGAACACAAGCACTTTACTTCTGATTAGCAAGAGTAAAGTCTGCAGAGCTTTATAGCCAACATAAACAGTTAAATCAAAAATCTGTGGGTTTACCACAAAAAAGATGTTTATTTGTAACAGACGTTTATTAAAGAAATTGGGAGTGAATTAGTAGCCCTCACTTAAAATCTGAAAGGTTTATAGACAAATGTATTCCTCTCCTTTGGTCCAGAGAATTAACTTTGAATTCAAGGGTGAAGTAGGTAGAGGGTAAGCTACACATTGCTGAGAAACGACCTTCAGCTTTAGGTTAGCTCGATCAATGAGTACAAGGTATCACGGATCACCAAAACAATATTGAACACAACAATATTGAGATACAGAAATATTGTGTTAAAAATAGCAATAACAAAAATCTCATTTCACTATACTAATAATGGTAAGTACAAAAATATTGAGAAACAAATATAATTTAATATACATATTTTAAAATAGTAAATCTTAAATATTTTAATATATAAAATTAATATAATGTAAATTAAATACATTTAAAGAATATGTAATGCTATATATAAATATATACTTATATAAACACACACTTGTGTATGTGAATATATACATCTTGTGACACTATTTTTAAAAATATATATTTTATCTTATATTAAACTTTTTTTATTTACTATTATAAAATGCATATATACATAAATAGCTTAATATATATATTTATATATGAAACATAAGAAATGTTAACAAATCAACTGCAAAAATTTAATAAATTACCAAATTAATTTAATTAAATATAAAACACTATAAAATACAATAAAGAAATTTACTAGAAATATTATAAAAATACAAATATATAGCTATTTTTAAACAGTAGGGAAAGCATTGGACTTTGGAGGGATTACATTTACTATTCGCACACCAGTCTGTGCAACAGTAGGGAAAGCGTTGGACTTTATAGGGGTAGAATTTACTATTCCCACTCCAGTCTGAGCAACAATAGGAAAAGCATTAGACTTCGGAGGGGCAGGAAAGGAAGATGGCGGATCGGCCCCGCTGAAGAAGGCATCTCCTGTAGTCATCTCCCGCTGATTCCCTTCGCCCATGGCGCCCCCCCTCCTTCTCACTCCGTAATGGGAAGCATCCTAAAAAGAAATGAGCTAAACGAAATAGACTAGAAGGACAAACTAATACTTAAAAATCTATGGCTAGAAGAAAAAAGGACTTTTGCCCCCCCGTACCTTGGGTGCGGATGTGCCGGCTTTGCTCTTCAGTGGCTCGCGGTTGTTTCCATTGAGTAGGTCGGCAAGGTGGGCTGCTGTGGATCTGCACATCGCGGCCGGCTTCAATCGCTCCAACTCAGACCTCGGTCTTAACTCGTGGCAGGCTGTGCCAGGGTTTATCATGGCCCCTCAACAACCCGCTGCCCAGAAAGGACGTGGACGAGCAGAAAAGGCACGGGCGACGGCAGCAGCCCAGGGGATTCTGGCTACTACTGAAAAGAATGGAGAACCAGGAAAGGAATCGGCTCCAGCACCAGACTCGGCAAGCTGATACTCCGTCTGCTACGCTCCGGGAGGGCCGGTGGCTTACTCCAATCCTGTGGATCTGAGAACTTCATTCTAGGATTGGAGATGGCCGATGTACTCATCACAGCAGTACAGGAGGGTTGGGGCGCGAAAGTTGGTGCCTCGGCTCACTCGGCTGTCGGCAAATTGAACCTGTCCCTCGAACCTCAACGGATTAGCGGGTAGACTATTTCCTTCCCGGTGAAGACCAGCGAGCAAGAAGCAGAAGTGCTAGTGTGTGTCAATCCTGCAACCATTATCCAAGAAAATAGGGGACTCAAGGCTTTTTAAAGAAGTCCAGCGTACCAGCCCTATCAATGTATTGAACAAAAAGAGGTACGCAGTTCCTCAACGTGTACATGTAAGACCTACTGAGTGCAGGTCGGCGTGCAGGTAGTGCCCCAGGCACCCAAGAGGGGGAAATCCTCCTTTTGGAACTAGGGCCCTCACACACCCAGCAAGCTAGGTGTCATGCTTCATCATATGGGCCTGCTCCTCGTCGGGTTGGCGCTGCAATACCCGACGGGCACCCATAAAAAGGGCTCTTTGCCGGAGATCATTTGTTCCTGCCGTATGGGTGCCGTGGGTGTGAGGGGCCTAGTGTATGTGTAGATGTGTTGAATAGTGAAATTAAAACAAGTGGGGAATCCTTAGAGCAATTTTAATCTGGGAGGATCCCTGCCTGATTAAAAATAGTAAGGAGAGGCGACTGTCAAGCTATGAAGAGTCAAGAGGCGCTCTACTCCTGGATGGTTGACATGTTTCACGCCTATCAGTCCTAAGGATCAGGCGGCGTTTCTTCAGGACCGTGAAATATGACTATCTACAACAAGTGGGGTGTAATATGTGGCACTAAATAAAGATTAATACAATAAGGTGGTCTGGTAAAGGTTTACCTGCCACCACAAGGAAGTGCAGGGTATTACCCGCAGGCACTGGGGCAAACCTGCATGGAAGAACGTGAGATAACACATCATTATTTATGATAATGCCCAAAAGGTGCTGACCGCGTGTCAATTAATGTGGGGTTAATGACCCCTTACAATTTGTTCATTACACTGTGCATGCGGTCGAGGGGTAAAAACAAGTAGCAACACACAATAGCAGACAAAGATGGCAGCAGAGATAAAATATTGTTGTGACTTAATAAATGACAACAAGAATATGCTACTAATAGTGCCATTGTGAGGGGTGGTGAACTTAGACTCTAAGACTCACCTATAATTGGTGAAGATTGCACCCCATCTGCTTCAGCACAACTTATGACATCTATATTAGGATGTCTATTTAACATTGGAAAAAGGCATATGCGAGAAATGTTAAAACCTCGTGAAACAGGTCCTGTATTGTCTGCTCACAGAAAAGCAGTCCCACCTCTCTGGGACCGCGTTCGGTAAGGAGTGAGATAGGGTAGTGTGCCGACCCGACCCGACGAGGAGCAGGCCCATATGATGAAGCATGACACCTAGCTTGCTGGGTGTGTGAGGGCCCTAGTTCCGAAAGGAGGATTTCCCCCCTCTTGAGTGCCTGGGGCACTACCTGCACGCCGACCTGCACTCAGTAGGTCTTACATGTACACGTTGAGGAACTGCGTACCTCTTTTTGTTCAATCCTGCAACCGCCAGCTCCAGTACCGCTGCACCACTCAGCGGCCTTTCTGTTCCTCTCTCATGCTTGCAACTGGGGGTAAGCAACATGGGTTTAAGAGTACTGGATGACACAGACGTTAGTTCGTTAGCTGACCTGTCGGACTGCCCGAGCCTCAGAGTCCATCGAGTGCAGGTCCGCCTGAGCCTTTTGTCACATCCATAACGGAGCCTATGGCGTCGGAAGTCCTCGATTCGTCTCTAACCACCCCGGATAATGCCCAACTAAAGCACTCTGAGCAGTGCAGGGACCTGAACGGATCGGATGAGGCTCCAGATCTCAATTCTATGAAGGGCAGCACTCCGCTGGGACTTAAATCTTAGAGAGGGAAAGGAGCCAAAGGAGTCAGAGGATCTAGAGGAGGGAAAGAACGAGGAGGTCCAAAACCCCCTTCTACTTTTTTGGCAGAGCGATTAAAAAACCCCGCTGTGACCAGCACAAAGGTTGGTGCTGGCACTAGCCCTCTGTGCAAATGGGTGGCTTCTAAGGGAGAGGTCAAAGCTATTGTCTCTCGACGGTCCAACTACAGCAAAATAAACACCTCTGCATCTGAGGGAGGGGCCCCCAAATCTATCTCACATTGGCCAATACGCAGTCACTTCTGGCCCGGCTCAAATGGGCAGCCTGGAGGGGGGTCCTGGATGGGACTCTCGATTCAGTGGACCTTTTGCCTCCACCCTTCTTACCAACAGATCAACTTGATTCTATGAAAGGGCCAGCAGCGGGAAACTCTAGACCTGCCGAGTGCAAGGAGCCCTCTCTATCCAGAATTTTAAAGGCACTAACTACTCAAAGAGCGGAGGCTCAAGAATACTATCTCTAAGCCAAAGCAGATAGTCGGGAGATCAAACAGGCTCTGGCGGATGTCTCCACCAGGGTCGCCTCACTTTCTTCGGATGTATCGGACTTGTAACAGCGGGTCGCCGCAGTCGAGGAATTCAACACCTGTGCTGCGAGATTCGTCAAAATCCAAGAAACCCAAATGGCTTTTTTACAGGCAAAAGTTGAGGATCTTGAAAATCGACAGCATCGGAACAACTTGAGGGTTTTCAGTATACCTGAAGGGTGGGAAGGCTCGGACCCTAGTGCTTATATAGTTAGCTTATTCCAGCAGGCATTCCCAGATCTTGCCGACTGGGATATGGATTCGAAGGTCCAACAGGCGCATCGATTACCTGCTTTTATCACACAAGGGAATCAAGCCAAATCGACCCAACTTCGACCAATACTGATTTTTTTAGGTAACTTCCTGCTTCGCCAAGCAATCTACCTTAAAGCCCATCCTTCCACTCCTGTTAAATTGGACTCAATTTCTATCTCCGTAAGGTCGGACCTTTGTAATTCTACAATGGACAAGCGATGGAGGCTTCGTCAGTTATCGAACCTTTTAAGACAATTTGTTCACAAGTCTTTCTGCAGGAGCCAGCCCTGAAAAAGATACTTAAATATGGACGGTCCGACTTCTTCTACACAGAGATTGAAGCCAAGCAAGCTCTTTCTAGATGGCAGGCCGACTCTACTTAGAGAATTTAAGAAGGAGCTGCAATAATTTTCGAGGGAGGACACAGATTCTTTCCGGGAAACTCTTCCTTGTCTTCCTTTGAGCTTCCTAAATGATTTGTTTTCCTTCTTCTTTGCACACGGTGGTGGTGGTGATAGGAGGAGGGGCGAGGGGTTGGGATTCAGGGCGGGGGGTTCAGGAGGCTGTCTTCTGCAAGCTGTCAGTTAGCGACAGCAGGGGAAGGGGATGATTCCTTTCTGCAGATATAGGGGGTGGGTTTAGTTGGGTTAGGTTCGGGGTTGACATTACTTGAGAGTAGCTCTCCGTCATTTTACTGGCCTGTCAGGGCGGGGTGTTCTTCTGGGAGGGGAGGGGGTTAAATAGCCAGTCAATAGCTGGAAACCTACATATAGACGGAATCAGGCAGGATGACGGAACAAAGGGAAAGATAGTGGAATTTAGCTTATGCAATGGTCGATAGGAAATATATGTGTTGGAATGTTGCGGGATTAAATCAAGCCAGAAAGCGGCAATTAATCTGTGAGGAACTCCAGGCATTCAGGCCACAGATACTAGGTCTAACAGAAACTCACCTAGCTTATAAAGACAGATCTGTGTTGAATCAATTGGGGTACGATATGTTAATATGTACCTCTCAGACAGTTTCCATATGGGGAGTTGCCACACTAAAACTAGAAATTTAACGGTTACTGTTCTCTGCAAGTTAGCTGACGATAAAGGGAGATGGGCGATAGTCCAGCTGCTGATCTCGGGGTATAAAAGCACGATATGTGTAGTGTATGGCACTAATTCCGATAACGCGGACATTTTTCACTATCTTGCTCTGAATTGTTGGAGTGGGATGGGGATCTCATAATCATGGGGGATTTTAATTGCATTATGGATAAACAGATCGATGCTACTAACAGAAAAACGCAGGCCATGATGGTTAGGACCGGAGCAGCTATATTCGAACTCTTGCATACTCACCAGCTGGATGATGCTTGGAGGACACTACTCCCAACGCTGCCAGGGTTTACATTTTATTCATCCCCGCACAAACAATATTCACGTATCAACATGATTTTTAAAAAGAGATCACTTCTAGAAAATGCTCACATAGAGGTTTGCCCTAAAATCACATCTGACCACAATCCTGTGTTGTTAACACTACAGACTCAGACGATGGTCAGAAATGTCCACCACGCTTTTTCATTTCCCCGACATCTACTTAATAATTTAGAGTATTGTGCGCATCTTAGATCAGTACTGGGGGAGTACCCAGATAATAATGAGGGCACTGCTCCTACTTCAGTGGTATGGATTGTATGAAAGCTTTCATTTGGGGAGCCACTCTCCAGTTCATCTTAGCGCAAAACAGGCGTGTAACTCAAAAAGCTGAACAGTGCCGTATTGATTACTTAAATCTTGAACGACAGCATGCACAGGCGATTATTACAAGGGATTCAGCAGAACAGCTGCTATTCTTGAAGCTTTTAGAAACACGATCCATGCAAATAGAAGATTAACGGAGAAAGAAGATGCTAACTACCACAAGTATAAAACGTTACAGTATGAATATGGGGAGAGGGTAGGGCGGCTCCTGGCTATCCAGATCGCTGATAAGAAGGCAAGATCTAATATCAAAGTATCAAAGGGGAGTTCGGAGCGCTTTACTCTCGGCCACAGGATATAGTTGAGCTGTTTGGTTTATTCTATTCCAAATTATGCTGTTAGTCAACTCATAATAACCACTTGCTCCTGGAACACTTGCAGGACAGCCACTTACCTCGGCTTGATGCTACTGAGTCGGCAATATTCCAAAAAGATATAGAGATAGCGGAGGTAGAAGATGCAATCAAATCTCTGTCTTCTGGCAAGCGGCGGGCGAGTATACTATCTGACTTGAGTTTTATAAAATCTTTCGGGATATTCTGGCACCTGAGTTTACAGAATTAATTACCTATATTACCAACGGGGGTGAAGCCCCTGCATCCTGGAATGTGACTAATATAGTGGTATTTCCCAAGAAGGGAAAACCGCCCGAAGACAGATGCTCTTACCGCCCAATCTCTTTGATTAATTCCGACGCTAAAATCTTTTCTAAAATTTTGGCTACACGCCAGCACGGGTTTGTCCCTGGCAGAGATACCTCAGCTCATATTAACACCGCTATTGCAGCTTTCGACGTAGCTGGCAAACTGATCAAACATAACGGGATGATCATACTAGACGCCGAGAAGGCTTTTGATAGAGTAGCTTGGGTAACACTCTGGTCTACTATGAAAGCTTTTGGATTTGGCACTCAGTATATCTCTTTGGTGCAAAAACTTTACAACAACCCGGTAGCCATGGTTAAACTGAACGGCATGTCATCAACATACTTTACCGTTCAAAGGGGCACAAGACAGGGCTGTCCACTTTCTCCCCTGCTGTTCGCCCACTACATTGAGCCTTTTATAAGACATCTTTTGCAGAATGCAGGGATTCCTTCAGTATGTCTAAACGGTACAGAATTAAAAAGTATTGCATACGCAGACGATATTGCTGTCTTTTCCGCCGACCCGGTAGAAGCCATAACCTGTATAACGGAAGAAGCAGAGCTTTTCGGGTCTTTTTAAGGATACGAGTTAAACTTGGCTAAAACCCAGACAATTCTGAATTATCAACCTGATATCTTACCAATATCTCTAGGTGCTACAGGTATGGCTATGTATCTAGGTACTCGCCTTAGTAGTTAGGTAGAGGATATTATTACTCTGAATTACAAGCCACTCCTCTAGTTGTGGCTAAACTGCGCAGCTGGCATCGGCTTCCTCTTAGTATTCTTGGTAGGTGTAATGTAATTAAAATGTGCATCCTGCCTAAATTGTTATATCTATATGGTTCAGTCCCCTTACAGGTCTCATGGTCTTTTTTCAAGCACCTGGAGAGTGCTATAGGTTGTTTCATCTGGGGGTATAGACGTGCTAGAAGGGCCCTTAGCTCTAGCAAATTGTCTTATAAACAATGGGGCTTTAAGCTCCCTGACATCAAGTTATATTACTGGGCCGCATTCACCGGGCAAATCCAGACTTTGTTAAATGGGCTTGAAGCAGGCCTGTCCTCAGTGGCGTATCAATTAGCTTGCGGACAATCTATCAGATTTACCTTGTACAAGACCTCTGACCCCAACTATTACAAACGAGTTAGATTCAAGGTAGTTAAGGATATTACCAAGCTCTAGCAAGAGATCTGTAAGGAATACTCTCTGCCGACACTACATCAACATACTCCTTTATGGGGTAATCCAACATTTCCTGAAATATTTCGAGATTATGTTGGTAGAGTCTGGCAGTGTAAGGGCATCAACAGTCTGGGACAACTGTACGATGGTCAGGGTTTTCGCTCATTCGCTGCATTAAAAGAGGAGTTTGGGCTTCCGCATAGCTCTTTCTTTAAATACTTACAAGTAAGGGATTATTTTCTACATGGACAGAAGATGTCAGATATACAATACACGTCGGAAATATTGACGGGGGAATATCTGAATTCTGGTAAAGGCGCTATTAGGGCAATCTATCAGAAGTTTATCACACCAGCGTGTGATGACAGCTTGCAGATCTCTATTAAACTAAGCCGTCTTCTCAAAACTCACATATCTATAGAGGAAATACAGGAGGCACTGGATCAGTAACCTCTGTCAATCTGAAATTGCAGCAACACAGGACAATATTCATGCTGTATTATACGCCCAAGCTCATCTCTAGGTGGGCAACACCTCGATCTTCTGCCAAAATCGCATTGCCCAAAATGTAAGTTGTTTGCGGCTGATTTAAAGCATATGATTATAGACTGTCCGATGCTGAACTTATTCTGGAACAAAGTATTCTCAATGTTCACAGGGCATTTCGGCCGTGAGTTTCAGCTCACGGAAAAGGAAATTCTTCTTGGGTTGAAACATAGGGCTAGCAGGTACGAGAGGTCATTAAACTCTATTATCATTGTATGTGCTCGCCTGTGTATCGCAAGAGCCTGGACAGACCCTATCAGCCCAAATGCTAACAAAGTCTGGGCACTGCTAAGACAGGTGTTCGAGTTTGAACTAGCTCTAGCTAGGGCTGCAGGCCCTAGTTCGTGGCTTAGATTTATACGGATCTGGTCTAGTCTTCAATGGATTTAATCCTGCATTATTATTTTATTTATTTACCTTTTTTTGTATTATAATGTCCTGCAAAATGGCTATACTCTCTCTGTACTCTCTGGCTCTCCTCTCTCTTTCTTTCTTTGTGTTTATTTCTCAACTCTTTGATCATGCTTTTTTCATCATGGGTCGTACTTAATATTTGTATTTATTAAGCATTATGTGTACCATTTTAAGCATTTGTGTAAATGCTTCCCCCTTTTCTTCCTGTTTCCTTGTTTTTCTGTATTGGTATTACCTTATTTTATTGTATTCTGTCATACTAATGGCTAATAAAACGATTTAAATTTTTTTTTTTTTTAAAGACTTCAGAGGGCCAATATTTACTATTCCCACTCCAGTCCTGTAACAGTAGGCAAAGTACTTTACTTCAAACACATGACATATTTGAATAGCCCTATAAATTTACAATAAATATAAAACTCTTAATATGAACTTTATTACTTAACCAAAACATATATATATATATAAAAATAAAAAACAATTAAACAATGTACATGCTTATTCAACAATTTAATAATTAATTATCAATTTAATTTTTTTATTTAATAAATGTCCCACACTAAACCCCCACAAACCTAGCAGCTCACACTTAAAATATAACTAAAATAAATAAGTATAACACAATTAACATAATTAAAAATTAATTAAATAATTATTAATAAATTAATATTTAATTGTTAATTAATTCTAAATTAAATAACTTTTCACCCTATAACCCTACAAACCCAGCAACCTCCACCTAATATATAACTTAAAAACATATCATCATTACGCAGTTTACATAATTAACAATCAATTAAATAATTAATAACTAAGTAATAATTAATTGTTAATTAATATTACTTAATTGACTTCCCACCCTGAACCCCTACAAATCCAGAAGCCGGACCTAGTATATAACTTAAAAGATATAATTATTACAAAATCTATATAATTAATAATCAATTAAATAATTAATAATAATTAATTATAAATTAATTATACTTAACTTCCCACTCTATACCCCTACAAACCTAGCAACCCGCTACAATATTATAAGTTACTAGTAGCAGCTAAGTGAAAAATTATAAATCACTCAAAACTACAAACTATATTTAAAGATATTATTAACATTATATAAACAATAATAACACATACAATTTATATATGAACTGAAACACAGAAAGATAATAAAAAATTATATTTCTACAACTATATTATTGAAAACGATATTAACAACAATGATATTCTTGACAACAATATTACTTACCTTATAAAAATAATATTCTTGACATCTGTATTTCTGCATCACAATATTTTTGTACCGAGATATTTTTTCCGATATTTCTGTAACTCAATGTTTAAAACTCTATAATTTATCTAAATACCAGGTATCACATTAGTCCCAAATAGTCCTGAGCAGGTTTTGATCACGGGGAAAAATTTGGATTGTGAGAAAAAAGTTTCAGCTCAATCAATACACAGGAGAATCAGGCGAATCAGTTTCCAAGGTCATAAAGAGTGGGAAGTAAATTAATTTAAAGCTGCTAGATATTCTGACATTTGATCTTATAATTAAATGTGCTGAGCAGCATCTTGGCCTTTGGGATGGCACCTGCCTACATCCAAGTGCAAGAGTGCTGGACAAGACGGGAAAGTTAGGAAGAAAGAAGTGATAAAAACCAATGTTACCCGGTCAGCTAGCATAAGTCGAAAAGTATGGTTTATTGTTCTCAAAAATATCCATCGATCACTAGATATTTGGATTTTTAGATATACATAAGTGAGGAAACCTGCTAGGTCTTCAAACCAACTCCTCCATTCTGGAAGGGCATTGCAAAAACAAACTTCAGAAAAATACCATCGCATAGCCGCAAAAAGGAGGAAATGGGCAGTGAATGGGCAGTGAAAACATATGCAAACATTGACAATATCATCTACTACATCATTTTAAATGAGTACTAAAAATGATAAAACTGCAATGCTGCTCCTTGAATATTTCATAAAAAACAGAACTATTTTTGCTATTTAGGCAATAAAAAATGGAGCAAATTGGTTTTGCTTTTTAGACCTCTCTTTCATAATTGAACAATGGAGTAAATGTACTTCTATATTCCATATTTTATAACAATAGATAAAAATAATAGTGCAAATTCAGTTTGTGCAAAGTTTGTTCTTGTGCAACTACAGCTTTATCCTACTGTAAATTTTGCATTTGTATGTCTTTTAGGAGCCCCTATATTGTACCTTTGCTTAGTTTCTCATTGAGGCCTTAGACCATAAAGGTTGTCCTCCGCTTTCAATAACTGATGCATTTATTTTCATTATTGTGAGCAATATGTTTTACATTTCTAGTATATTTTTATAGTCTGCTAGTTTATATGATAATGTATTTATTTGAATAGCTGGTGCTTAGGAAAAAGCAGAGTACCTTTAGGCTTTACTATGAGTGTGCAAGAGAATTCTCACATTATTTCTTCCAACTGACATCATGGTCACAAGTTTTATTTTTTCTCAAAATACACCAATTAGATAGTGGAAATGAGATATTTATAGCTCCTTCTGTAGGTAGGTTGATATCTTGACTTCAAAGACATTTCTAGAGCGATGGGGATTGAACAGCAGCCAAATACGTCATCATCTCAAAAAGTCCTTCTGGAGAGTCATATTTCAAATTTGTGTTGCAAGTAGGCTTTGCAATGGAAAAATACAAGAAGATCATGTGTGCTGACAATTAAATGCACACGCCTCACTGCGGGGAACCTTTTATGCAAAAGATTAAGGGCTAGATGTATCACTATTCGACAGAGTGTATCACAGCTAGATAACTTGCTGTGGTGCGCTGTGTCAAATGGAGATAGTGCCATATTTACTAACTTATGTCGAAATCCTGCTCTCTCTCTGCGTCGGCGCACTCAGAGCAGCCTAGCACCAATGCAGACACCCTTTCGTCATGGTGCGTAGGTGCCTGCATTGCATGAAGGATTATTTTTGTGCAGGAAAGGACACCTACCTGCACAAAAACAATCCTTAGAGGCATTTTCCTCAGAAAAGAAGAAAAGAACAAGGTAAAATAAAGATATTTATCCTCATTCAGCCTTTATTGGGAAGGAGTAGCACTTTGATGCATTCCCAGGTTTACCTGTCTTGATAAATCTGGGAATGCGCCAAAATACAAGGGCGGCTATGTGGGAACACCCACTCTCCACCCATGTAATGCCTTCCCATTGCAGAGTAACGCAAAGCAGTGACTGGGGCTGCCTTGCGTTACTTTCGATTTACCAAGCAACAGAGGGCCACGCAAGGTGGCCTTGCGTGGCTTGGTAAATATGACTTAAAGACTGTGTTGCCCTTACGTCACCATGCATGACGCAAGGGCAACGTAATTCTATGATGAATCTAGCCCTAGATTTCTAAGGAATCTTTAAAAATGCACTGCATAATATGTGGTCTGCTTTTATAATATTTACCTTCTGTGATGCCTACAAAGGAAATGATTTCTGCAATATACTCTTGCATTTATTCTCCACTAAAATTGGCTTGAAACAAAATTTAAAAAAAGAAAGTGTGAATTTTTTGTGTGTGCACTTGTGAAAGTTTGTCAACACTCACAATAAATCAAAATGCCTGAGAGTCTCTGGTCGGTTTGGTTATGTGCCTAAAAAAAAAGTTACTTATCTTCCGGAACGCTCTTTCTGGTGGATGATCAATCTAACCCCAGATTCCTAAGACTTAAAATATCCCCAGGCACCAGACTAGATCCAGAAAGCTTTACAACAGTGCTCTTCTGTGCCGACAGATGACGGTGTGCAGTTCAGCAGAGACTCGGTTACACATCAGAAGTGATGTAGCAGAGCTGCGTATAGGCGCCACTCCTGCACGCTGATGTCAGTTTCTATCTTGGGTCTGTCCACGCCCTCGAACACAGAGCACAACACCAATCAGCGATACCAGTGTGAAGATTGGATCTCTGTTTAAAATTGGACTCTGTCTTTTGCAAGGGCTGCTCTGTATTTAGGGCCTGATTAGGATGGCGGGCGGACTCACGTCCGCCCGCTACCCTAACGGATATGTGGACCACCCGACATAGTGTCAGGGGCCCCACAGGCCAGATTACAATGCATCCGCCACTTTGGCGGTCGCATTGTACATGTTTTCCATTGCGGCGGGTGCTGCTAGCTGCAGCACCCACCGCAATGGAAAAAATGCAGGTTTTGCATTTCCCTGCACTACATGGCAGGCACCATGCGGTGCCTGCCACATGGTGCAGGGAAATGTAGGGGGCACCATAGGTGACCCCCAAGTGCAAAACTAAAGTGCCCCTGCACAGGGGGGGGCTCGCAACGGGCCCCCGAAGTCAATTCCTGCCAGCCTTTCCATTGCGGGGTAACCGCCATGGAAAGGTTTGCGGGGATCCAGCATCCAAATCTAGCGGGCGGTGCCTGCTAGGCACCGCCACCATTCTGAGGATGCGGGCGGGTCCGACAGGAAATCGTAACGATTGCCTCTGTCGGACCCGTGGTAGACAGGCTTTCCGCCCGCCAGGCACACCGCCCGCCATCCTAATCTGGCGGGCGGTAATTGGCCTTATGTTGGCGGTGAACCCGCCACCGGCAGCCTGCTGGTGGCAGGTTCACCGCCATCGTAATCAGCCCCTTAGTGATTGGTTGGGATCCCTTGTGAGTGCATCTGAAAATAGACGCTTGTTCACTGATGCACGCACTTTCAATCCGATTGGGTGTCCTAAAATTACTTTCTTCTGGGGAATTAGTATCTATTTCTACCCCTTCCTTTGAGCCTAATTTAGGTCTTCAAAATTTCCATCCATAAGGGCCCCAAAGACCCGTTACTGTTTTGCAAAATCAAGATTCTGTTGCACAAAGGCAGGCCCGCTCTGAAAAGCATTGTATTCGATTGATAGCTAAAAAAGCACCGAAACTTAAGGAATAGATTTCAAATTTATAAAAAAATTAGTTCAATATAGAGTCCATAAGTATTTGTGATTAAAGCAGTGATTTCTTTCAGTTTAGGTGGACAAAGCTCAGGACAGTGAAGATACAGAGAAACCCAACATGTGTTTCACCCCTCAGTGGCAGATTAGCCTGGGCTTTTTCAAGGCTTTAATGGATCATTTGGAGCTATTTTCAAACATTATGTAGATTACAATAGTACTTACCACTGTTGTAGGTCCTATAGGGTCTGAGCAAAGATGTAGTCATGTGATTCATATATGACCACCATTTCTGGCAAATGATGTTTGTAGCTGAGGAGGTGATATTTATTCCGATGGTCATAGAGATTTATCAGCTTTTTTAACCGTTGCTTCTTCTTATCAATATTGCACGTATTACATGGTTTCTACCTTTAGAGATGTCACTTCTTTGATCTAATCAGAATAAAATGTCATGTGGCAACCCTTCCTATGAAGGTTCATATAATGTCACTTACTGCGATGTCAGTCAGGTCTAAAGGCATATGATTTGACTTCTGCTACCCTTGGCATTTTGGTGAATCGACGTCCATGAGAAACCTGGATGGAATCTGACAAGTTTCTTTGGTGCTGGACTTTATATTCCACTGTAGAGCCCACCTATACTACATGGCAAAATCGATGAGCAGGATGCACGAGTCCAAGAACCCTCGGAACCACCTTCACTGAGAGCGGGGACCGAGGCTGAAATATCGGGATCATAGCCAGAACGTTCTGGACTCAGTGTAATAGAAGGAAGGCTCTGAAGTGCACTGCATCCAATGCGGCTGCTACGAAATGAAGCTTTCTGTGAAGTAGTCCGGTGTGACTTTGGCACTTCGCTCGTGAACTCCAGTGATGTGAAGAGTAAGCCTGGGCGAAATTATAATTATACCAGAGTAATCAGCGTAATTTCCGTAATTACGTGTTACTCTTTAAAGAGAAATTATCGAACATTATGCAATTATGCCCGTTCTTGTAAATATGAGTATTTTGGCAAAAAGAATCCTATCGCCGGAGCACAGGAACACCTAATTTAGCAAGAGTCAGCAGCTATTGGCTGCTGCTGGCTGCTGCTGTTTGTGTTCTCTTGCATTTAACACAATTTTCTTAGTGCAAAATGTACCCTTTGGTATATTTTGGATGTGAGGGAGCATTTTATGCTATGAAAATAGTGTTTAATTCTGGGTTACACTCCTTGCGGAATTCAGAGTAATCTTGCATAATTTTGCTGTAATTTCGCATAATTACTCTACAGCAAATAACGGGATTTACGCCCACCCTAATTGCAACACATTTGCTTTGCCACCTCCAATGACATTTGGTCAGAAAGAGTTTAATATATTCTTATTTGGGGATAGTATTAAAATAGTGGTATATGACGTTTTAGAATACTGGACTGTAATTTGCCCAATGAAAAGATACATTTGTTCATCCGATGCTGACTATGCTGTTCCTCATTGGTTTCGATAGTGAAAATCATTATAAAAGACCCCTGAATTTGAGAGTGAGCCAGATTTAGGGTTCAGCCATGTCTTTTTTGGGGTCGACTAGGGATGCTGCCCAATATACTGTCGATTTGCTGCATATTTTGGTCTTAGGCTGTTTCTCTGATTTTGCTCATTATTGCATTCGCTCCTTTTTCTGAGAGAAATGATTGATTTATTGAACAGAGCTATATTTGTGCCTTCTGTATTGCACTTTAATATTTCAAAAAACCTTTGTGGTTTTTCAAAAATTTGTGATCTCAAACTCCCTTTTTTATGTGTCCTTTCTTTCTTATTGACTATATTTTTTTAAATGTTGTTTGAATCTTATCTATGGGGAAACACTGCCTCATTTACAGTGGCGGCTCCTCTGCTATGGCAGAGGAGCGTCGCCCCACTGAACAGAAGGAACATTTAAATGAGAATAACTATTGTTATTATCATTTTAGTTTTCTAGTTGGCTCTCAGGGCGGGCGGGGCACAGCAGGGGGGAGGAGTGATTTGCACTCCTTAAGTGGGCATGACTGCTTGACTGGCCCTCTCTGGCCGGCCAAACAGTCATGCGCACTTTGCATCTTCGCCACCAGGCTGCATTACGCAGCCTGGTGAGGAACATGCAAAGCCTCCCATTCCCCATCTGAGCGCCGATCCACGGCGCTCAGACCAATCACAACGCTGCATTGCAGCATTGTGATTGGCTATGGGGAACCTGGGAGCCAGGTGCTTCCTGATGCTGGCCGGACAGGAAGAAAGAAGAGGACGGAGAAGGGAGGAGAGGCGGCTGCTGGACGTTTCAGGTAAGTTGTTTATTTTTTATTCGTCCTCGTCACCTGTCTCCTCCCCCCCGCCCACCACCCGAATCCGGTAGCAGCCGCTACTGCTCATTTCATCTGGGCCCCGCAATTCAAGTGCCACTATCCAGCAGGTTTTCTAAGTGATTGATCCAGCGTGCATACACAAGTGTCATAGGTTTGATGCTGGCTTGTTGGGTGGACTGTGATCTTAGACCACCTTGAATAGGTCTGGTTGGAATTGCTCTTCCAAGCTCTCAGAGTGATTTTTTTGGGCTGCTCAATGCAAATATTTATTCGAAAAGAAAGAACACTTTATAGGGTTTAGACAGCTTTTTATTGCAAAATCTTTATGTTTTTCTTGGAAGACTTGTACTCTAACAGTGAAAAGCTCTTGAAAACATTAGGGCGCAGACTACACCCCCTGCTACATTAGTTCCTTGTGGTGAACTTTCATATTAATGGATACCTCTTTCCAATTGATTTTGACTACAGGCTCAGAATATGTTTCTATTACTGACACCGCAGGGCACGCAACCTATCGATTAAGAGTTTATTTAAACAACAAGACTGAAAAACAGCACATGGATTTGGTTGGCCCAAAGCATCGTGTAGTTTGACGTCTGTAGATGTTTTTTTTAAGAAAAGGCTGCAAGAAAAATTATTCTTGAGAAACCCAGGCAATATAAACGTAACAATATTCACCCTTGCCAACAATGTCAGACAGACTTTCTTGAAAAAGTGGACGCCAAAAATAGATTTTTTGCAAAGCAATGTGATAATTAGCTAGACATAATATGTAAGACTCAGCTTTGATATTTATCCAAGAGTACTTCAAGCTACATTTGACTTTCAACGCTCATATGATTCAGCAATGAATTTGAATCGCCCACACACTCCCTAGACAGGGTCTAAATACTGGTTTGAATTTGCCCGTTTTAGGAGGGCTTGAATCGAAAACGGTCTTTTCAAATTAGTGAAAATTAATTAGCAGAATTAAAATTTTGCCAGCACATTTCTGTGCTGCTGACAAACTTTGTAACTTCCCGAGGTTACAAACTGTGTCACTATGTCATAACGTTTCATGTGGGGAAAAATGCCAGCGAAACGTTTTTTGCGAGTTTTAATTCAAAACCAGCACAGAAATTCGCCCAGTCTGCAAAGACGTGAAAAAAATAACTTTGCAAAGGAAAATACTTTTAAATTTGAATGCTCCCATAATAGCTAAAATTTAATTGAAACACCGATTTCTTGCTCCATAAGTCACTCAGGGGCTTATTTACAAGCACCTTGCGCCACGGGTGCGCCACTTTTTCCCATGTTAAAAATGACGCAGTCAAACATTCATGCGCACTTAGCATGTTCTCCACCCAGGCTGCATTACAGCCTGGGCGGAGAACATGCCCAGGCTCCCTGTCTCTATCTGAGCGCCGTGGTTTGGTGCTCAGACCAGTCACAATGCAGCATTGTGATTGGCTCAAGGGAGCCTTTGCCTGGGTGTTTCCTGTGCCTTCTTCGGGCCAGAGGAGAGATGCGACGAGGAGGACGTGGCGAGGGAGGACGCGGCGCAGGGTTAAGTTGAATTTTATTTTTTATTTACCCCTCATCCACGTCTCCCCACCACCGATCCGTGCCGGCCGCCACTGGTTCTCACATGCTCCTGAAACTTCATCTCTTCATCATTATGGGTCAGATTTTTAAAGCGCTTGCATTGCCCATACATCACGCAAGGCAAAGCAAGGGAGCACAAACCCCAAAGCGGGATTTACCAAGCCATGAAAAGCAACCTTATGTAGCTCTGTGTGGTTTTGTAAATCCAAGGTAACACAAGCCAGAGCATTTTGCGTTACCTTGTGGGTGGGTGGCATTCTCTGGTTGGAGTGTGGACGTTCCCACACATCCACCCATGGATTTTGGCACAGTCCCAGATTTACAATGCGTCAAAATTCTCTGCCTCCCAGACCCAGGCTTAATGAAGAGAAATATCTTTATTTCTCCTTGTTACTTCCTTTTCTATGCGTGATGCATTCCGCCTTTAATGATTGTTTTTGTGCAGGAAGGTGTCCTGCACCTTTGGTGCATGGATGCCTATGTTGGCGCTCGGCAGCACAAAATGCGACAGCACAAGGAGGCAGCAGAAATTCCCCCATTTTCCCATTTCTTTGTAAATATGGGGTATTTCTGATGGCTCGCTTACATGCAACACTGCACAGCAAGTTGCCTTGCTACACTGCGTTGCGTGAAATGTTAGTAAATCTGCCCCTATGTTTACAACTCCCATCCAAAGGGCATGATGGTCACTTGTATCAGACCCTGGGGCCATGTTGTGCACTACTAAGTTGTATGCACTTGTGTTAAAAAAAAGAAAATAATAAAAATATTTTACACCCACAGTATTACATAGCAGTCATACACATCTACATTTATTCCAATTTTTAGGATTATCATCTCACATGAAGGCTCAATAGGTTGAATGCTAGCTGCTGAGATATACATAGATCTGCAGTTCTCAACTTTTCAGCAAGGCAGACTCAACCTTCTATCCTTTCAAGATTGGTAAATTAAAGAAAAAGTTATTTTCCTTTGATAGATACATAATTTTTCAGCAGATTACACATTTTATGAAGTATCTTTCCAGCCTTGGATGTACAGGCATAAAGAACCAACTTACCTGAGTAGGAAACAGGAAAGGTGGACAACTGAGAGAGCCTGAAGTTCTGGGACTCTATGCACCAAAGTTATTGGTACTAACAGAGCTGTCCAGCGTAAGTCGAACCAGGCAACTGTTCCTCGCTAATATGGGGGATACCATCAAAAAAGACAAAAACAGGTTAAAATTCAAATAATGATCATTAAATGTAATGGGAGGAAAGAAACAAAGCAAAACCTGGGAAGGCTGGCACCACAGCAAGACCTTGCAGTGAAAAGGCTTACGCAAATCACTAGATGTTGGAAAGGTGGATATTAAAGGGGTTGATGCTTTCTGACTCACACCAAGGGACGAACATAGCCCAGTGACCTGTGTAGGTGGATTTGATGGCAGACTTCCTGGCCAAGATGACATCTGTGATTTCATCAGAGAAACACAGGTACTCAGCAACATGAAAAGTGGGGGGAACAGGCAAGACAATTTTCCTCAAGCCCTGCTTTTTGTAGAGGCCCTGTGGTGCACTACCGGCAGCCGCGGTCCGTGCAGGTAACAACGGTGGGGCAGTGGGGCCACGTGGAGGGGGATTTCAAAGGGACAATGCAGAGGGAAAATTAAATAAATAATTAATTTTCCCTTTGCATCGTCCCTCGAAATCCCCCCCAACGCGGCCCCACCGCCCCACCGCTGTTACCGGCAGGGACCGCGGCTGACTACGGGTGAGGCTGTTGGTACACACTGCATGTTTCACAGCATGGGTTACTGTAATTGTAGCCTGCCCTATGAAAAAGACCATGCCCATAATGTCAGGCTGTGCTCACATCTGATTGGATATGGGCAGAAGGAACGCTTAGGGTTTGAGACCATGCCCCACATGCCCAACATCTAAGGATGTTCTACCTCGCTACCAGCACCAAAAGGGCAGTGGTGGTGAGGTGGTTATGCTCAAATCCCATACTTATCCATGGCTCTACCTGTGTGGCATCCTGTCTAGAAGAGCATTACCACGGAGGCTGAGGAGAGTAGCTCTTAGCTCAGCCTAAGTATCTCTGCCTGGCACTTTATTTATAGTTGAAGTACAAACGTTTAAATTAATTGTATTTTGGATTATTTCACTTTAGCACATTAAATTACACAACTGTACTGAGTGGCCTTTATTAGAATTAGTGAACCACACTCCTGTTTTAATGATCTGAATAATGACTCAAGAGGCAAGGCAGTTGTCCTGTGCCTCCTATATATGCTTTATTATTATATGTACAGCAACATCATTGTAAAAAAAACATTTATACGACACATGTTTGTACAGTTTGCGTCCTGAACGGAATATTTTAATATGCTTTCAAATGTGTGGATCATGGAAAAGGAGGCTCATTGAAAAAAGTAATTGCTTGTGCCCCACAGTTTGTTCAAGCTAGGAAGCCGATATTGAAACCAGGTTCTTTGTGTTAAGGCCATGCCACTAGTTTTTGCCTCAGGCTCACAAAAGCTTCTGACTGGCCTGCTGATTCTCCATGTGCGCAGCCATAGCATTTGGGAGAGTAATAGGGTGGAGGACCTGACTATCCTACTCTGAGGGCAGGTCCACTCTGGCTAGGAGAGGAAGGGAAAGTTGAGGGCTGTGAGCCTTCTGATCAGCATTGTAGATCCTTCCAGCCAAGTCTGGGCCATTCATAATAAACTATGCTTGATCCTCTCGCACCTTCCACAGTATTTTTGACAGCAAGGAATCAGTGGAAACTCTTTCAGCGGGACCTGAAAACAGCTGAAGCAGCTGAACGAGAAATGCATCCCCCAGGGGACCATTCAGAAGGAAGTGTATGGCTCAAAACTAAAGACACTTGGGCCGAGGTGAGGAGGTCCACAAATCAAATCCCCAGTATGGAGATGATTATCTCAGTGATTTTCCAGGTGGAGTTCTTACTCGTGGTCTTCCAATAGGAGGCCGCCAAGAACATCTGCCATCTCACTGAGTGAGACTTCTAGATGAGCTGTGTTAGAACTTGGATTCCTGGTTGGCTGAGGTATGCACCCAGGCCAGGCAGGAACCACCACTCTAGTCAGGGTAAGTTATATACACACTAAGAGATAACCTGTGCTCACCCTCTGGCAGCTTGGCACAGAGCAGTCAGGCTTATCTAAAGAGGCAATGTGTAAAGTATTTGCGCAACACACACACACACACACACACACAGTAACACAATGAATACACCACAAAGGTTTAGAAGAATAGCAAATATGTATCTGAGCAAAATAATACCAAAATGACAAAAATCCAATCAGTAGAAGTTGAGATATGAATTTTGAAGAGATTAAATGCAAAAACAGTGCTTAGAAGTCCCAAGCGGTCAAAAGGTTACTTGAGGTCAAAAGGGACAGTGCAAATCCAAAGTTCTGGCAGACAGCAATGGGGGCAGGTCCCATGTAGGGCCTGCTGAGAAAATACCTTGGATGGAGCAAAGCGTCAATGCTGAGGGCACCATGCGTCGATCTTTTCCACACAGTCGAGTCGCTGCATTGTCGAGCTTTGCGGAGGTGAAGGCAATGTGTCATTGAGCTGCGCAGAGCATCTTTGTCGGGCCGCACAGACTGTGGAACCGCTTTCGTCGAGAAGCCTCTGAGCCAGTGTCGAAGGGCGATGCGTCAATTACAATCAGCGGAAAGGTGAATGTGCGTCGGTTTTGTAGCAAAACAGCTGCAGAACCCAATTCTGAGGCCCAGAACTTGGAGAGGGCACTTCAGACAAGGGTAGGACTCACAGAAGGCAGAGTCTAGCAGCACCAGCCAAATTGCACGAAGTGTTTCGTGTCCCTGAGACTTCAGAAGAGAGGAGGCAAGCCAGCAAGCCCTTGGAGAGCACTTGGATGGAAGGCAGAGTCCAGCTCTCCTTCAGAAGAGTGAGGGAGCAGCAGGCAGCAGGGCAACAAGCAGAAAAGCAGTTCTTCCAGAAAAGCAGTCAAGTTGAATCCTTTAAGCAGCACAGCAGTCCTTCTGACAGAGGTTCAGTTCAAGATCCAGAAGTGTCTGATTTTAAGGGGTCAGAGACCCAGTACTTATACCCCAAAGTGCCTTTAATGTAGGAGGTGACTTCAAAGCATCTCTCTGAAGTGCAAAGGGATCCCTTTAAACCCAGTCCTGTCTGTCAGGCTATCTTTGGGAGGGGGGGGTGAATCAGTGCTTTGTGTGGGGACAGGACACTACCTATTGTAGTGTGTGTCAGCCCCTCTCTTTCCTCCCTGCCCATGAAGACCCATCAAAATGCATATGAATGCACATGAGTGCTCAGAATGCAGATGAGCCCCACCTTCCTGTATTTGTGGCTGGCTAGAGGGAATGCACAAAGTGTAGCTGTCAGCCAACCCAGACGTGTATTGGAGACAGGCTGCAAAGCACAGAGTTATAAGCACAGAGAAATGTCCACTTTCTAAAAGTGCCATTTCGAAAACTGTAATGTTAAATCCAACTTCACCAGTAAGGAGGATTTGTCATTACCATTCCAAACATATGAAACATGAAAAAGGTACACTTCTCTGATCAGGAATTACAGTGTAAAAGTGTATTAAGGAATTCCCAATGCTGATCTATGAGAGGAGTAGGCCTCACAGTAGTGAAAAACTAAATAGGCTTTTTGTCACTAAAAGGACGTACTAAACATTAAAATACATGTCATACCTTTCATTTATCCAGCACCCTGCTCTTAGGGCTACCTAGGGCATGCCTTAGGGGTCACTTGTGTGTAATAAAAGGGGAGTTTCAAGCTTGGCACGTAGTTGTAAATGCCAAGTTGAAGTGGCATTAAACTGCCCACACAGGCACAGCAGTGGCAGGCCTGAGACAGGTTTGAAAGGTGACTTATGTGGGTGGCACAATTAGTGCTGCAGGACCACTAGTAGCATCTGAAGTACAGGCCATGGGTATATGATGTACCACTTTCAAGGGACTTACATAAAATCAAATATGCCAAACAGGTGTAACCAATTAGACCATGTTTAAAGGAGAGAGCAGCACATGCAGTGTACCACTGGTCAGCAGTGGTAAAGTGCACAGAGTCCTAAAGCCAACAAAAAGAAGGTCAGAAAAAGAAGAGGAGGAAGGCAATACGTTTGGGCTGACCCTTCAAAGAGGGCCATTTTCCAACAAGCTGCTAATGGGAAAATTCCCCATAGTGGATTCCACTTCTATAGGTGACTACAGCATCCACGGCTCACTCCGCCCGTCTGTTGATATAATGGAAATGGACAGTGGTGATGTTGACTGACAAAATCTGAATGGTGCTGTCTGAGGTGGAAGGGAGAAAGGCCTTCATGGCAAGACAGAGTGCCTAAAACTCGAGCACATTTATGTGCAGGTACTAATCTGATACCCACCAAAGATGTCCACACTGTCATGTTACCCAGATAGGCATCCTAGCCCAGCAAGAAGATGTTCATGCTCACGATAGCCTGAGCCTGTGGATGGCTGAAGTGATGACACACCATAAGGTTGGAGGGGTCCATCTACCCATACAGACCTGGGTGAACAGAGCAAAAAATCTTCACCTGAGGTAGTAGGCCCTTCTGATGCAGAAGACACTGAGGCTTCAGACACCACTGGAGGGCGGTCTGGTGTGAGGCACGGACAGGATGAACGAGGTTGTGAGGCCAGACAGATGAACTGTAGAGCTAAGCCTGAGCCAGAAATCTCAGAATCATCTCCTGAATATTCACAGTTCTCTGAGAAGGAGAAAAATCCCTCCGCAGACTGTCTCCTGCACCACTCCTATGAATGTTAACCTCTGCATTGCATTGAGACACTGATAATAGAGCCCAGGTTGTGGAGGAGATTATTATCTACTGAAGGTGACGCCTAACCAGCACCGGGGACTCTGCTTTCACCTGCCAGTCATCCATAGACTACTGATCATTTCAGTGAAGCTGCCACAACCACCATTACTTTTGTAAAGATGTGTTGAGTGATTGTCGTCCTGAATGGTAGAAGGATGAACTAATAGTGTTGAGATTCCCACTGTGAACCTCTAGTAACATCTGTGGCAATCGGAAGCTGGAAGTAGCATCCTGAAGATCCAAGTTTGCCAACCAGTCTTCTGTATTCAGGACCATTACTACTTAGCTCAGGAATAGCATCTTGAATATGCTGAATAAACAAGTTCAGAAGGCAAAGGTCCAGAAGTGTCTCAGACCTCCATCCTTCTTGGGGTCTGTAGCAGTAAAGGAAATAGGATCCTGTGCCCCTTTCTTCTAGAGGTACAAACTCTGTGGCACCTTCGCTCAGCAGGACAGTGATTTCTGCCCCCAAAACTGAGGTATGTGCCAGAGAGCACATCCTGGTGAAAGGAGGATGGTCTGGAAAAAGGGACAGGAAGGGCAGGGCAATAACTCACCTTTGAAGGGCATGTCCTTGACTGCGACTTGGACATGTCCAAAAAACCAGTGGAATGCATCCAAGTGTGTTGGCGCAGTGTGACATTTGTGCCCATGGATCACATAATGGTTTCCACAGAATTTATGTCCAACTTCACGATCTGTTTGGATACATACAATCCGTCATTTATCAGGTCTGAAGAAAGCTTTTTCAGGTGGTTTGACAAGCTGTTACTGTACCTTTCACCAATTCCCAAAATGCATGAACATATCACTAAGAAAGGATGTGGCATTTACAGTGCAGATGGCCAGGCCACCAGAAGCAAAGACCTTATGACCCATAAAGTCAAGCTTCTTTGACTCTCTATTAGTACTTTTAATGGGGAAATGTTGGAATGGGAATATCCCCTGCACGGTGCAGTCATGATTCCCTGCCCTGAGTGACCAACTGTGAGTATCTAATATCCTCGTTTTTTATTTTGGCCATAGCCTACTGCTAATCTAGTGTGTGTGTGAAGGCATAGGTCTATTACTTGACATGGCTGACATTGTGTGCCTGTCTTGGACACAAACCATGCTCTCATTTGTTTGACAGTAGTCTACTGTCTCAGTCATGGGTTTAGCATGTAGAGCGGTGATGGCAGTGTAACTTGTTTTGCGATTTATTTGTAGATATGACCAGATCTTTTTATCTATATCACACTATTGGAGGCCAATAGGCCACTCATGTAAAGTTCTGCCTTGACACGCTGACCCAAGTCCCAGCGCTAACATAGCAGTGTATGGCCTTGAAAGGACACATGAATGACAAACCAACCCAAACCAATTCATAGAGACAGAGAGTGCGCATCCCGTCCGCTCTGTATGTAAAAAAATGTGGGAACTCCTGACTCACATGTAGTTCCAGTTCCAAGTTCTCTTTGACCATGAAACAGGGTATTCCACAGAGCACCCAGAGGACTGCTGTGCATTCAGAGCTGGCGTATGCCTAGCAGCCAGCTTCTCAGAGGTGAGAGGACTATCACCTGGAGTCTAACTTGGAAGGAAGGGCTGTTTTCTTGTCCTGAAGTACCTGGAGACTGGCCTTTATGAAAAGAAGAGGGAAGAATGATGTCAAACCTGCAGGAGGCACTGATTATCAGGGTAAGCAGAAGCAGCAAACCTCAGAACTGAGGGTCTGTCTGTCCAGACAGGTTAGAGAGTGAGCAACAGGTGTGCTCATGTATTGGAGCATGGACTCTACTGCCTCAAGCAGCTGTTTAATGACACTGTCCTGTAGTGTGCCCGAGTGGACTGCACTGCTGTGACCCTGAACATTTGTTGCTGAAGCAAACTGTGGTGTTACAGGTCAGTAAGTGAGGTCAAAGAGGACTGCACCAACGTGATGAATTACCAGACCTGAGTTGACCAAGCCACTGTCCAATCTCCTTGAGTGGTGTCAGAGCTGCACTGCTCCTGGGAAGTGTTGTAAGAAGCCACATGGCCTCTGATCCCAGCTACCTCATCTTGAGCCTTGAAGAGAGCCTGTGAATGACCTTAGCCCACCAGCATTGCCAGAGCCTGCACTGGCCTGGATAGTCTCTGGGTAGTGGCCTTCGCAGCTGCTGTTTCCATGGATGGGACCGGAGTGCAGATGCACCTGCTACTTGTGTGTCTTTCATTTCTTCCTGCAGGGTAGAGGAGGGATCAGACATGTGCTGGATGCCCAACCAGGACTTGACTGTAAAACTGAGGGTGTAAACAGGGGTAGCACTACACCTGTGCCTGAAACCAGCTGCACCATAACGTATGCCTAGTATGGGGAAGATGGAAACCTTGGTATAATGGCCTGCGCCTGTGCTTGTGGATATTCTGCACAACAAATACTTTAACTCACACCCTAACTGAGTTGCTGCCCTAACCTCATGCACATTCGGACTTGACCAGGGCCAGAGGTAAATTTATTGTTTCAGCGGTCCACTTTGTCTTGTACATTTTTAACTCATGCTGTTTCCTATTTCTGCATACTGTAACTACCTTGGCGGCCAAATGACTGTCTTTGTCTGTATTTATGCTCATTCTTCTTCATATGACTAGGTATTATATGTACAGCGCTCTGATACCTTCGGGTCTAGCTAGCGCTATATAAAACCTATAAATATTCATACCTACATACTGTAGTGTGTAATATTTCGGTTCTGAGTGTATTTAAGTACTTTTGTTTCATAAGAGTCAAGCTTTGGGTTGGACAATCAATTATTGAGCTGCTGGGTGATTCTTGAGTTCTGATCCTAACGAATCCCACACCACCTGCCTAAAAAGCCTATGACTGCTTGCCATCACTACCACTGAGAGTGAAGTGTGGAAGAGGTTGTACTTGGCCAATTTTTCAAAGGCAAATGAGCCTAGCCCCCATGACCCAGCCCAGGAGCCCCTGTTTGCCCGTAGCAACCTGAGCAGGGTCTGACATGAAAGGACAGGTTCTATTTCGAGGAGGACTTTTACATATTCAGAGTTTCCAGTAACTGTTTAGAGGACAAAAAGTGAATTTCAACTAGATTAGGCTTTTGGTATATGCCTATTGGTGAACTGCTAGGCCCGAAAATGGTTTCTCCGATGTAGCCATGACAGAATCCAAGGGGGCCTCATTGAAGAGAAACAAGGGTACTGCCTTTGATCAGTAGGATTGCAAGATCTCAGTCAATGTGTTACTCTTGACCTCTACAGATGGCAAGGTCTATTCCAAAGTTTTTGCTGCTTTACGTACTACAGTTGTAAAGGAGGAAGCTTCCAGTGAAGCATGACCAGAAGGGTAAGAGATGTTCTGTTCAGGGGAAGTGTCCAGGCCAGTGGCATTTTGTAAGTCCAAATATAAGCCAGCATCAGTATTAAAACTCAGTAGGAGAATAATATCTTCCAACATCGACAACATCCGCAGTGGCATCGTAGTCAGTTCCATGAGCATGATCCTGGGACTCCAACCAAAAATGGGATGACGTCTTAGTAGCCTGCAACTTCTTTTTCACTACCATGGCTTGGCCTTGTAGAGGACTGTTGCCTGAGGGTGTTGTCAACACAGCCACCAATCCCACAGGAATGCACTCCCTTTTAGTGGTGTCCTTAAAGCCTAAATCTGCACAGGGCTGGCTGATGGATCTGGAAATTACGGTTGCATCTGTGTCACCTCTGGGATGTGTTCCAATGAAGACAAACAGTTCATTGTTAGGGAATGGTATTGAAACTTCGAACTAAAGATCTTTTGGAACATCATCTCTTTACAGGCGACTTAACTGTGGGTGCTGGAGATCTCTTTACCATCTCCCTGTGGTCTATTAAAATAAACCATAAACCATCAGGAAGCCAAACATCTAATATGCATTTAATGCAAAAGATGGTGAGCACCACAGCAAAATATCAAGCAACATTTGTCATTTCAACAGACCAGAGCTCTCGCCCAAAAGGCAAGTTGAAACATGTAATGCTGAAATTAATGCATAATTGAACGTGTTTTTTAAACATTTTCCATCGATCTAAGGAGACTAACAATGTGACAAAAATGTGTTACTTTCAACTAAACTAAACTAATAATTAGGTGGCAGGATCCTCTCACAGAGAAATATGAGAAGGCCTTAAAACCGAGATACAATACAGGAACACATTGCTGACCTCATGAATATCTTAAAGTCATGCTTCTGTTTGCCAATACAGAAAGCAAGGCTACGTTTTATTCTGATGTGCAATAAATGTGCAAATGTACTATCTCAAATAAAATGCCTTCTGATCCTACTTAAGTCATTAAGCCATTGCAAGCATATAGGGGCTGATTCACAGAACTAATCTGAGATAAAATCCAAAACTTACTACTTTTGGTATTCACAGAATAACTTTACTACTACTAAGTTAAGATACAATCCTAAACTTACTACTTTTGGTTAAACTTACTACTTTTGGTTAAACTTACTACTTTTGGTATTCACAGAAGGCATTTAGTAGTAGTAAAGTTAGGACTCCTAATTACTACTTTTGGTATTCACAGAAGGCATTTAGTAGTAGTAAAGTTAGGACTCCTAACTTTACTACTACTAAATGCCTTCTGTGAATACCAAAAGTAGTAAGTTTAACCAAAAGTAGCAAGTTTAACCAAAAGTAGTAAGTTTAACCAAAAGTAGTAAGTATTTAATTATAAAATATATCAGTGCACATTGTTATGCACAGATGCAAGGGGACATTAATGTTAAACCAGTAGGAATACAAGATTATCTTTTTAGAGGGACCTAGCCAGAAAAAAAGTTAGCTGCCCTCTCCTTGTTGGCCTCAGGCACAAGAATTGCAAGCCACAGGTGTGCACCCTGAATATCGACACTAGAATATCAATGGGAAAAATATTGATGACATAATATCAAAAATGACATATTAACAGGTAAATAAGTCCAGGTTTTCTCACTTAACTCCCCAAGGCAGCCACCTCCATCTTGTACCTCAGCCTCTCTGTGCCCACAGAGTTCAGTGAACAAATGACAGAGAACGTGGTAAGAACACAGACTTGTGCTGTGTTTTTGAGACTTTAAAACTGCTGTTTTTCTACCTGTGACTGTTTGAATTTAACCTCTTGTCCTCTGTGCAATTGGTACTGTTAAAACTGCAGTTTTCTGCTCATGAGTGTTTGAATTGAACTCTTGGTTTCTGTGCAATTGGTACTGTTTAAATTGCTGTTTTTCTACCTGTGACTGTTTGAAATTCTGTCCTAGTTTCCCCGTACTGCGCTTAGGCGTGCAGGGGCACCTCCCCCACCCCTTTGGGTCTCCTAAAAGCCAAATAGGCAAACTATACCCTCAGAGGCTAAGCAGAGTTTGTTTAAGAGACTGCTGAATCTGCTTTAAGGTTTAAACTGTGTTTGGAAAGTCTATGTAACCCTCATTTTGGTTACATAAAGTATTTGTTGATGTGCGCCAAAAGCAGTATTTAAGTGGCTTAGATTTGGGCCTACCTGCAGTGTGGATTGAGCCTGTCTTTATCCAAGGAGATTCTGATCTTCAGGAGCAGCGCTATGCCCCCTGGCCATCAGCCTTTGCTTGAGGTCACACACTCCTTATATAAGTTTGCTATTGGACGTCACATCTGTGCTCTGGTTGGTTCCTACATCTGGTGTTTCTATTGGGCTTAGGGTTTAGGGTTAAGTTTCTGATTGGCTGATAGGTCTGGTGCTCTGATTGGTCCCTGGGGCTAGGGTCTCTATTGGACTTAGGGTTAGGGATCTCATTGGTGGATAGGTCTGGGGTTTTATTGGTTCCTGGGGCTATGGTTTCTATTGGACTTAGGTCTTAGGGTTTGGTTTCTGATTGGCTGCTAGGACCAGGGCTTTTATTGGTTGTAAGGGCTTGGCCTCCTATTGGTCCTAGGGCTTAGGGTTAGTGTTGTGGTTGGTTAGGGCTAGGGTTCCCATTAGCTGAAGGTGTCACCTAGGGCTATTTAAGCCTTGGGCTCAGGGCATCTAAGCCCGGGAGTCAAGGCTAAGGGCATCGAGGACAAGGGCAGTTGGCTGTTTGGGCCTGTTCAGCCCTGGTCTGGCCTAGGGTCAGAAATGCTGCCCTTTTTTCCACTCACCAGCACCCACCTTAACCCATCCATAACCACAAACATATTAACACATAAACAGCAAATGCACTTCTCTCACTTACTACAAACACTAACCACAATTCACTATCTCAACAACCACCAAAAAACCCCACAAACCACACTTTTACACCTTTCTATCCCAATTACCGCACAATGGCACCTTCACTCATACACAAAACACCACTCTATCCTATACCAATAAGAAATCCACACATCGCCAACACAACACAAATTCACACTATACATAACTACATCCCATCCAGGCACACGCTCCCTCCGCATACAAAGCACCAGCTCTACCCTCTACTAACTCTTAACAGACTGCTTTCTGTCACCACCAATCCTATACTAAGCCTTCCATCATTTCATCTATCAACACCCTCCTCCTCTTTTTACCACAAATACATAACCACACAACACTTACATTCCACTCTACCACACATATTACCTTTTCCAGCGATCAAAGCTAACACAAACACTCTTAACTCTTGACCATCCCCTCTCACACACCACAAACACTCTTTTCCAAAACACCCCTTTACCATTCAGCTTCCACTCACCAACAATACTATACATACAAATACTTCTCTGAAAATAACTACATCATCATCTCCTCACACTACTCCTCAAAATCAAAACATAACACATACACCAGCACAATAAAATCTCACACAGACACTACTTCACAATGCATTCCGTCACAAACTAGAAACATACACTCACTCCCACCCTCCTGACTACACAAATAATACACACACTAAACTAACTCTACTGCCAAGCTTTCTCTCTTCCCCCACACCTAACACATATACGGCAACACAGCAACTCTCTTTTAATCACCTCTCATCCATTGGACAATTTAGAACCTTACAACATGACCCACATGCTGCACCACCACCCCTAACTCCTACACCTTCCACCCTAAACAGACGGAAACAAAATAAACAACATGCCACTCTTCACAACTTCACATCTCCATGTATACTGCACAACAAGGCTTCTCTACAAAAACAACACAGCTCACCAACTCACTCTCAACCACCATCTCCACCACCTACACACACAGACTCAGAAAAATGCCTTCTGAACCTGCTGGATGAGGAACACAGTTTAGAGAAGCTACACTATTGCTATTCTCATAAAGCTAAGACCAGCACCAAGGACACACCTGCTACAAGTCGACAAAATACTGTTCACTGTTCTACAAAACAAAGTCTTTAAACTGCCTACTAATAAATGTTCGGTCACTCTCTAAAAACATGCATCACATCTACGAACTTCTCACTGACACACAACCTGACTTACTCTTCATAACTGAATCATGGTTGGGAGATGACATGGCTCCAGTGTTGCATGAAGCCGTTCCAATAAGCTTTCAAACTATCAAACACAATTGTAAAGGCAAAAGACGAGGTGGCCTTGCTGTTGTATTCAAGCAAACGTTAAATATCACTAAGTCTGACAGCGTCTCCATACAAGGATGTAAAGCCCTCCTCACCAGATGCAACCTTACACCATCTTCCTTCTGTAACTGTCTCCTTTACAGACCTCCACCTAGCAATGCAACATTCCCAGACACACTTCTAGACTCAGTTTCAAACCTGATAACACTACACTACAACCTATGCATTCTTGGTGACCTAAACATTTAGGGGCAGATTTACAAGCCCCTTGCACCACTTTTGCGTCACTTTTCCCATGTTAAAAGTGACGCAAAAGTGGCGCAAGGGGCTTGTAAATTTGCCCCTTAGTTTGGCAAACCCAGTATGCCCCTTCCGAAAACAATCATCACTGCCCTTGACACACTGAACTTAGATCATCCACAAACCCACACACATCGCTGGACACATCTTATATTTGTTTTTGAAAATACAGAACTAGTTACCTTTCAAACGATTACTCCAGTCACTTGGTTAGATCACCATTTGCTTGCTTTCCAACATAAAACACCACAAAGCAACACACCTAAAGCTACCTTACATGCATCCATCTATCGACCGTGGAACAAACTGAATTTTGAACACTTACAAACACAACTAACATCCAATACAGATCGAGACGCAATAAATTCAGTTAAAAAACTATATGAGCGGCTACAGGAAGCTTTTGATGTCCTGATACCGCTCGGAACAATAAAACAGAAGAAAAGAAAACAGCAACCTTGGAGAAAACAGAGCTAAAAGAGATGAAAAAGCAAATTAGAAAGTGGCAACGCACCTGGCTCAAAACAAACAGCAATGAAAACAAATTTCACCTACAGAAACTTAACAGATTATACAAGTCAGCAATCAAAAAAAGCTAAAAAAAGATACTATTTAGACAGAATTCAAAATGCTTAATGTGCAAAGAAAGAATTTTTTTAATTCTCACAGAATTTCGTAAGCCAAATTGCCTAGAAGGAACTCATCCCATTACTCACGAATTTACGGACAAACTGGCTAATCATTACACAACCAAAGCAGACACTTTTGGCTCCTATTTAAAATAAAAGAAAACCACCAGTACCGACCTCTATCCAAAACAAACCTCCAATAGTAAGCTTACCCAGCCTCTGCATTTCTTGCAACAAATATCACAAAGTGAATTTATGGATCTGGTCAAAACAAACAGACCTGCCTGCAGCCCTTCTGACCCCTGTCCACCACAAGCCTTCAAGAAAAATCTTCTAACTACCTCTGCTGCCACACCAGTAAGAAGAATCATCAATAATTCCTTAACTACGGAAATCTTTCCAGAAGACCTAAAAAGGCATACATACGTCCATTACTAAAGAAAACAAACCAGGACCCGCTTAATCCAGACAACTACAAGCCAATTACAAATGGACCTTTCCTGGGCAAACTGATAGAAAAAGCAGCATTCGCCCAGATGTCACAATTCATTGAAGACAACTCCATTCTTTCAGACTTCCAAACAGGATTCCATCCAGGAAGAGGCACAGAATCTGCCCTCATTGCCTACTGGGATGACCGTAAGAACAGAGTAGACCCTAACAGGTTTGCTGCACTACTTCTCTTGGACCTCTCAGCTGCCTTTGACACAGTTGACCATGACACTCTAATACAGACACTCCACAAAGCCAGCATTGAGGGGACTGCTCTCAACTGGATCACATCCAACCTTAAAAACAGAACAAATGTCATCCATACCCCTCTTTCTCATAAAACAGTACTTCACAAAAGTAGGGGCCCCTCAAGGTTCTATCACCTCACCCATACTTATCAACGTCTACATGAAGTCATTACTGGCACAGATCAATGAATTGCACCTAACATGCTATAACTATGCAGATGACACACAAATATTCCTTAAACAGGAAAGCCCCAAAGACATTGGAAACTCACAAATTTTCAGTTGCCTCAGAGCCGTTGATCAGTGAATGGCATGGAGCCATCTCAAATTGAATCCTTCCAAAACGGAAATGCTCACTTTTGGCGATTGGAAAAATTATGACCCACTCGCTGCCTGGCCTGACAATCTGGGAACACCGCCTAAAGTATTTAAGGAAGTAAAGAAACCTTGGATTTAAGTGGACTCCAAGCTATCAATGAATGCTCAAGTGGACAAACTAGCAAGATCAAGCTTCATTACTATAAAAACTCTGCAACGCATCTTCCTCCACCTGGGATTTATACACAAGGTCCAGGCTACTATCTCTCTTGTACTGTCTAAACTCGATTACATCAATGGCCTCTACCACAGATCATCTTTATCAACTATGAATAGACTACAACAGATTCAGAACTCTGCTGCCAGACTACTCCCACATGTAAAGCCACAAGCCCACATCTCCTCAGCCTTGAGGGCCATACATTGGTTACTGGTTGCCAGACGATCCACATTCAAGCTGCTTTGTATCACCCACAAACCAAAACATGCAACAGGGACGCTCGTCATCAGAAATAAAATCACCAAATACATTCAACAAAGGAACCTCTGCTCTAGATTAGCACCTCGCCTCAAAATCCCACCATACAAGAAAAAAACCATAGGTGGCACAACCTTCTCTGTTCACACAGCCAAACTGTGGAACTCATTACCCCCAAACATAAGATCCACGCATAGCTATCTTATCTTCAGAAGACTACTCAAGAGTTGGCTTTTCCCTACATAACCACCACACTCAAACACAAGCGAACAGCATATCCCTATGTATATAAGCATTTAATTTGATTATATGTATGCATCTAGATATGTGTATTCCTTTGTATAATGTGTAAAATAAGTATGTTTATAAATGTATAAATATTCCTTAGGTCTGCTTAACAAATGTACACATTACTTATGGTTATATTATTCTATGCTTAACATGTATATAGGTCACTGCATAGTTTTCATATAAGTTATTTGATTAGAAGAATTTGGTTCCCCATTTATTTATCTATCACAATATGTACATTTTATCATAACAATTTATCTAAAAATGCTTCACTATTGAATTATTAACAGGAAAAACAAAAAAATAATTAGCTTAAAGTACAGCAACACTTGAAAGTCTGAGTTTCTTAAATATTGATACATTACCTTCCTTATACATATATAACTTCCATGTATTACTTTACTCCTACTGTAAAAAAAAGAAATAGCCTCTCCAATGCACTAATCTATATCTCACCCTTTACCTCTCTCAATATATCCTCTAACTCCACTCTCTGACTCACCCCAAACCTCATTCTACTACTATGATCCCAAAAATGACCCTTTCTAGACTCTTCCATCCTCTCTCCCTCCTTGCGGCATCTCAAACCTCTTTTCACTATTCAGATCTCCCAAACAAGCCTTTCTAAACCCTTTCCTCATGTACCCCTCCTAGACATATCTAATATCTCATCATCTTTCTCCTTAATCCATTTCTAGAGACTCTTCCCCCCTCCATCTCTCCTTTACTCATCCCAAATCTCCACCAACTGCTATGATCTGCAAATAAACACTTTCCAGACCTTTCCCTCTTCTATCCTTCCATTATCCTTTTCAATCCAACTAACAGACTCATATGTCTACCGCTCAAATAAATTCATATTTCCCTATACTAATTCACCACTAATCCTTTTTGGGTTCCGGAGTGGTAAGCGCTATATAAATGCAATTACAATTACGATATATTTACCTTGGTGAGCTATATATATATATATATATATATATATATATATATATATATATATATCTTTAAGGTATGTAGATGTGGAGTTAGGAATAGTAAATCTCTACTTTGCTATATGTGCTTACCTTTTGATTTTGTCCTGATATATTCTGTCTTCAATATTCTTGTACCACAATATTCTAGGGGTTGATTTTCAGGAGGACAACCCACTGCATTGTGTTCCAATCTGCCACAACACATGCAGTTGTTATGCGGATCTGAAAGGGCATTTTCTTTTGGCATCTGGTACTAGGTTTGAAATCTGAAAGTTTTGGAGGAGACATTTGACTTAGTCGCTCTCGAAGTGCTCAGGCATTTTGTCAGTGAGAGAGAACTCTCTGGCCCCGTCAATGAGGTTCTGAAAAGCAGGAAGTGACAGCTTTCAGTTTGGCACCTAAGTCCCGGTGCCTAAAGTTAAGCTCAATAGGAATCAGCCAGCAATATCAAATGCCCAGGTGCCAAATAACAAGAATGCCTAGACCTGATTCCATGTCAATACTCTTTCATCCACCACCAGACATGTACTACCCTTTCTTTCACTCTTTTGGGATCTTTTTCATTCCTGCTTACTTTATTTGTTGCTGTTTTTGACACTTTCTCTTCCTTAATTTTGTGTGCCGGTCCCCAAAAATAAGTGCTGGTGGGCCCCATCTGCAACCGCTGGCTTAAATTAAGCTTTGCTCTTGTGTCGTCATGTCAGGCTAAGCAGCCCTGGCTGGAGCTGCATGGCACCACCTGGTGGCATTGGAGAGACATTGCTGGGGTAAAGGTTCAGGGACCCGTCTCAAGCTTGGAAGGGTCATTCATAAAGTGAGGAACCTGTGGGAAGATTTATCCATCAGAACTGGATATTAGTAACAACAGTTATTCACAACAGAAGCAACAATGTTTAGAAACAGCAGAAGTGTAGTAGGAAGAATTATTAGTGTAAATTCTTTCAAATAGGCCTGCAAGAAATATAAACAGTATAAAAGTCAGCTCTGTTACAAACTGTTAATATGTTTTACAGATCAATTATATTCTAGAGTGCGTATTAATTTAACTCGCTTGGTTGTTACCACACATTTGAACCATTTATTAAAAAGTGCTAATTTCCTTGTCCCTCTCCCAACATAGCACCTGACACATTTTCACAGAGTGTAGAACTAAAAGTGTTTCCATCCGATGGGGAATATGGGCCTAGTATCAAGACTTCACCATCGTGGAGAAATGTGCTTTTTACAATACCCACAAAAAAAATGGCTACTACATGTCCCAGTTGAGATACCCTCTTGGGCTACCAGTGTTAGCAAAGAGGAGATGTGTAACCTTCCTGGTAGTATTTTGCATTTATGGGCCCATTATGAGTCGCTAGAATACGCCATGGTATTCCTGTCAGAGATACTGATGCTGCTACCTTCAATAGTTTTGGGGTGGGGAATTACCACTGATTACACAATTTTTGGGAATAACCTGTGACATTTGGTGCTTTTACCCTAATTAATGCATGTTCATACCGGCCAACTTGAAGAACAATATCACCGTGTGAGGAGGGGGGGACCTCTTGCCGAGAAGTACCTACAGAGGCACTTTTGAACCCTACCCCGCTCTCAAGCCCCCTCCCCCCCAAAAAAAAAAAGCTTGCTGAGGCTGGTGCCGTTGTCCTGAGATGTTTTCACATCCCTTAATGGAGGTCGGCAGTTCAAAGCCTCGGTAAACGAATGGTGGTTTTCAGCTCATGTTCCCTGCCACCGTGTGATATCGTCTCCTCACCGGGAGACCGTGTGATGGGAGCTGATATCGTGTATCACACGGTGGCACCGTGTGAGTTGCCAGGTATGTATTTTTTTCTCAATTTCCATCTGGAGTTTCACCCAGACATCTCACCTTCTTTCAGCAGCTCTTGCAATTCCTTTGGGATTGGTAACCACTTTTATCGCCCCCATCTGGAATAAAGGGGCACTGATAACGAGAAACTAGATTTGGAACTAGACCAACAGATGACCAGATCAATTACCCTTCATCGAAAACTCTGTAAACATCGCTACCATCGCATATATATCAATCATATACTCGGCTCACCATAATTATTTGTCACATGTGGCCTTCAATGGTTCTGTAAAATTCATAACATTAATCAGTGGCTTATAAAGTACCTATCATTACAGAATAAGAAACAGGGCTATTATTAATGGATACTGCTAGAACTGCATTTTTATTTCATCATCTATTCGCGACTGTATGCACTCACATTTCATTATGGGAAATGTTATTTAAAAACTACCATTGCTGTTCCCATGGAACCAATTCCCCCAATTTGTATCCGGCTGTGCAGAATACAGCAGGTCTTGTTTATTCCTAGCAGCTCATCTGGAGCAATAACCGGCGTGGCTTTAATCACTCCAATCCTATCATTTCCCATTTCTTTTTATTGTAATCTCTGCACAAGTCTCCACGCACAAACTTTAATCATTGTCTATGATTTATTCAGTTGCGTTTCTTCAATTGATACCAAAAATGATTTCGTCGCCTTTAAATAATTAAGCGGAGTTTCCTTTTGTTCTTTTTTGGAGATCAGCCTGGCACAGCTTTTATTCTTAAGTGGACATGTTTTTCTGGTGCTGACTGATTAGCTGGGCTTTCTTTATCTTAGTATATTTATTAAGTATGCTCGATACAATCTATAATTACTGGCTTGAAAGCTCCCCATCGAGCAAGGAGCAGTGCTTGCTCTCTCTCTACACACACTGAAGGGGAAATAATCACTGAGCCTTTTCTCTCTGCCTCCTTACAATTCATATTTTTAGACAAAAAAAAACCCAGCAGGAATAAGCCCAAATAGGCAAGCCGAACCTTTCTTACCAAGCTTAATGTTAATTACATTTGGGTTGTATGATCAGATATGACGCACAAGGGAAACACAGCATGTTGTTTTTTAATTCAGATAAATATATTCTGCATTCGTGGAAATGTTACATTTTTTGAGAAATTAAAGAAATACTGATGTGGTGGATCTATTTTCCCGCTAAAAAAGCCCCTGTCTTCATTTGCTTTGAGACTGATGTACTCGGGGTAGTACATTGAGGGTCTGGCGGAGTGTGGGGGGTTAGAGGGAGACGAATCAAGATATTTAAAGTCACCTGACTAGAGGCTATGCTTAAATTGAGATACCTACAAACATGCAAGACACAATGTTGTCACCATTGTTAGAATTTGAATTTATTTTACACATTCCCAACGCCATTATTCGTATACTCAGGGCCTTATTTATGAAGCCTTGCAACACTTTTACGCCGCTGTTGCGTCACTTTTTGTGATGCACCGGCTGCGTAAAAAATGCTCCACGTTGCGCTCTATTTACAAAGTGACGCATCTAAGCAGATGCGTCACTTTGTAAAGCCCTGCGCTACATTATACCTGCGTCAGGTATAATGTATGCAGGGTAGGCGTTCACCCGCAAAAAGCCTCATAGAAGTAACACAGAGAAATCTATCAGATTTCACTGCACCACTTCTAGGAGGCTACTGCGTCAATATCTTACGCCTGCCTCACAGCAGGCGTAAGACTGACGCAGGCCCTTTCACGTGGGGCTTGCCCCATGTGAAAGGACATATTGCTGGAGTTGCGTCTGTTTTCAGACACACTCCAGCAATGCGTCACTTTTGCGCCGACAGATACATCAGTAATACTGACGTATCTGTCATTCCTTGCGACATGATGCGTCATACAGTAAATATGACGCATCCATCATGTCGCAAGGAGGGCGCAGTGAAAACTGTTGCATCGCTGTTTTCACGCAGCGATACAAGTTTTCATAAATGAGGCCCTCAGTATTTATTCTTAATTTTTAATCTTTCTCCTATATTTGAATTCAAGTTCATTTTTCAATGTCTTCCATTTAAATTCACAAAAGTGGCAAATATTTAGGGAGAGGGATGATAGCGACAGCGCTGGACTCTCAAACCTGAATGCTGGAAAGGAGTTAGCTATTGAATTTAGGTTCATAGGTGCTACAGCACCTTTTACACAGCACAACGCTGATACGTGCAACCGACAGTTGCTGTGCTGTGCCAAGCGAGTGGGTCAATAACAGTACGTTCCCACACCGGGGTGGGCACTTTCAAAGTGTATTTGTTGGTTTTTGCACCAATAGCCCAACCCACATAAAAATTGTGTGAAGGCACACTAGTCCTCGTCTGTGACAACAACCCCCTTCTCTGAGGTCCATGTCATCTACCTCAGACGACCCGTGCCATCCCACCTTTGTCTGGCAAGACATCATGCCACCAATGCCTATATCCCCCAAAAGGCCAATTAGAAAGGGCAGTTCATGTAAGCCTATGAAACTAAATTTTAAATAGGAAATGTGAGGTTTAGGGAGAACACATATATTGAAGGGCTATAAGGATGTTTACTGTCTCACCATTCTATTCCTTCCCATGATTGGACAGCCTTGACACTAGGCCCTACATAGCCCTATATACGCATGCGAGCTCTGTCAAAAAGAGAAACCCACACCTGCATTATCACTCACTAACAGAGTGCACTGCTACAGTCACCCTCACTCACAGAGAAGGAGCTCACCAACGACCACCCTGCTTGTGGTGACACCACTGTCCAGGTCCTGAAAGAAACGAGGGCACATGAGTGGCCCATGTATGCCATCATACGTCAGATGAAGGTCCCAATCCCGAAACCCAGTGTCCTGCCAAACACAGTGCTTCACCAGCTCGCCTTCGTATCTGGATTGGATTCCCAGATCCTCTTCAAGACACAAAGCCAGCTCCACCTCAAGATTCCTGAAAACAGGAAGCAGAAGATATTAGGCTCAGCCCCAGCAAAGAAAAAAATAACAAGCATTGGTCAATCCTGTAGGTCTCACCTTCTGGACCTTTTGGCTTTGCCAAAGCTGTTTGCTGATGCTGTGCAGAATCGACAAAACACAGGCAGAGCAATTTGCTGCTGTGCCTTCCCAAAAAGTTAAAATAAAATAAAGCACAGCAGGGGTTGTGGGGAGACAACGGAGAAGTGAGTGGAGAGAGCACAGGGGAGTGGGCAGGGGAGCAATGGAGGCACTTTTGGCTGGGCTGGGGAGGCACAAAAAAGCTACTATGCCTTCAAAATCCACTTCCTAGGACTCATAAACCCGAGTGTCCGTGATACCCTCCTGCTCCTGTTTGACTCATATCTTGGTACTGCACTACACTATTGTCTCCAACCTTCTACCATATCATAGTGTAATTATGTAAACTTTTGTAACTATTCTCTGAGGGTTATTTAGAGTTTGGCCAAGGGGTGCACCGTCATAATTCAGTGCGCTCCGCCTCCACTAAACTCGTGGCTCCCCCGCTCAATTTTAGAGTCAGGCATAGTAGAGCTGACAGTAGTGGAGGCACAGCTGGCTCTGGTAGTATAAACACTTGACCTGGTGGCCTGTCCCCCACAGGCTGCAGGTCACTGCAGTGATTGCCCTACCCTGTATAGGGTGAGGGGACTGGCACTAATTTTTCCTACCCCTTTTCTATGGCAGTCCTAGGTAGGAAGAAAAACACAATAGCCCCCACACTTAGGGAGAAAACTCCTTGCTAATTTTCCAGAAAAAAAACAGCAGCTTTGGGAGGTTGTTTTCAGAAAACAAAAAAACGTTGTCAGACTAAAATGTTCACCCTAAGGTACTATAAATGCTAAAATACAAAAGGCAAATATTAAACTAGTCCCCATCTAGCCAATTTAGAGACAATTGGAATTCCATACATATTACAATGTGTACAGTCAGTACATATATCAGTTTGACATTTTATTAACAGTTTTACAGTGGGGGCACACTGCTGCATAGAATTATTTATTTCTGATTTTAATACTTTTATTTTCTTCCACATTTTAAAATGCTTTTGGTAAACTTGGCTCTTTTACCAAACAATAAATTTGAAAGCACATTTTGAACGAAGGGGAGGCTTGCCATTAATATTATGCACTCCCAGAGCCGAAGCTTTTGCTCTTCAGATCTATAGTGTGGGACCCCTTCTGGTTAGTCCTATGACTACATTGGCAGTCTAATAATACTAAACAAATGACACACATGTTTGATTTATAATGCTTTATTTCATGATGTTTACATGGACAGTGCAACATTTACAGTTATAATGAGTGCCTTTTAAGATTGCCATTGAGTTGAATGGTGGTCCATGGTCAAATATAACATGTAGCTGCTTTTATTTATCTGGCGGCGCCCTCAAAAACACTAAAATATGACACCTCACTAATGTAGGGATCACGGAAACGAGAGAAACCTGGACTGTTTACATTTGCATCCTCCCTCTTAAATGCATAACACAACAAAGTAAATGAGACAGACGAAGGTCAAGGTGGTGACCATTTTCCCATTTATAGAAGACCCTAGATTCCTTGGTTGTTTTTATTGGTCAATAAAGGACCCTGATATGTCAGTATCCCAGTAACACTCTGGAAGCCAATTAAAAAAATTGAAAGGTATGGCCTCACACATTCCTGGTGTCATGCTTCATCATCGGCCATCCTTGCTCGCCAGAGAATATTCTAGTGGCCGACAGGCTCACCTGTAGATATCCAGGGAGTGCACATGGATGAGGGGTTGGGGTCCAGAAACAATGAAAATAAAAATCTCTGTGACCTTCAATAGGGAATTACCTTTAATTTGTTCAGGAGGAGGCAAGGTGATTAAAAGAAAAGACAATGTCTAGGAGTTATGATTACTCCTGCATCTATGGGTTGATATGTTTCAGCCTATGGCCCTGTCCAGGGTCCGCTGCTTTTTCAGGACCAAGGATCCCTAATCTCTATCTAGTTATTATACACCATTTTAGCATACAGCCTGCTGTAAAATAGACATCACCTTTTCTTTTAATCATCTCGCCTCCTCAGGACAACAATATTCCTAAACGCTAAAATTGTGAATAATCTTTATTATCAATAAAGATCAAACAATGCTGTGATAATCTGTTCTCATCCTGTCAGAAACAGCTTCAAACAGCTCAAGGTTTATGCTGATTACATAGCTCCAATGAGTAACTATTTCTCACCTACTTTATGTCAGTTCCTTCAATTCATGTCTTAACAAACCCTATCTCTTCTTCCCCACCCCTTTGCATACCACCTTTGTTTATCCCTCTTCTCTATCTACCTCCTTCATTGTTTCTCCAGCAACCATTTTCACACTTCTTTCTTAACCTACAACTCATTCTCTGCTTTTGAAACCACTCATCAACTCTAACAATTTCTCACAAACCTACTGCTTCTCCCACAGCCTTTATTGTCCATTATAAGCAATACTCTCCCACTGCCCCTCACTTTTCTCATCACTACCTGACACTCTTCTTGTCCCTTCCACATTGATACTATACACAGTTGTGAATCTTCTCTTCTCTTCTCTTCTCTCCATCACACCTACTCACACCTCCCCTCTCTCATACTCTGGCAACTGTGCATTGTCATGACAACCTTAAATCCCGCTTCTCCACCTTCACTTCTATCCTCTAGTCAACATTTCTCAAATACCCAAAACCTCTCTTTCGGATCCCTACTACTCTCTCTCTCAATTGTTTACCTGACACTTATTCTACCTATATAATTAACACAGAGTATAGGGTAGCCAGGTGCTCAAAAAGGGAAAAGAAAGGGCTGTGACAAGTGGGGGCACAATAGGTGTTTGGACGAGAACCCTCACCCGAGGGTGACATGCTTCATCGTTGGGTTCCTCCACACACTGGGACCGCAAGGTACCCAGTGTGGGCTACAACTTCCCCGCAGGAAAGGAGCAGGAGTGATTTAAGGAGCACGTAAGTGTTTCGATACCTCTTGGGTGGAAGTGAGGGGCAGAGTGCAACGAAAAAGTGTATTTAAAACTACCTCAATAGGAACAACCAACTTTATTATTATGTCCTAAAAGATAGGGGTTAAAAGCAATGTGAGACAGGGTTATGGATGTATACCCTGTATTGTGGTCAACATGTTTCTGTCCTAATGGCATGAAATGTTCCAGGCATTCTTCAGGACCATGATATTCAGTCACTCTGCTATAAGAATGTGTGAAAATAATAAAAATTGAGAAGAAATACTCGGGCTCATACTCTTGACCAACCGTGCGCAGTGGCAAAAACTTGTCGGGTAGGTCAGGTAGCTCTGAAATAAAGCAACAAAACACATATTAAATAGTGTGTCAAACACCAGTGTGCACCACCACCATATTCAAGTGCATCCTTATTTCCATAATGAGTTCATGGTAACCTTACCTATGAACAATGTATGCGGTCCGACTCTACCATCTACAGAGTCTCTCCACATGTAGATTCGTCTAGCAAGAGGTACAACAACATGTGTCACAAACATGAAAAGCAAACAAGACAAACACATTTCTCAACACTATTGGCATCCATTTCTCCATAGTGAAATGTGTTAGTGTTTAATGTGCATTGGTAGCAATAAAGAGTAGTTTTTATGTATTCAAACAGAGCACTCATAATCAAACAACCATTAGCTCTGTCACCAAGTATTAACGCAAAGCAGCACTCATATACAGTATCCATCGGCAGAGGCAATGTTTGCCATAGTAGACAGTCATGACAATTGTATAGAGTGTATGTATCTAAAGAACCAACATTGCCATCTGTGTGATAACATAAAACGGCATTTGTCTAAAGTGTCATTCGGTTGAGGCAGAATAAACCTTGATATGTGAGAAGCAAGACTCTACGAACTTCTACACGTGTAAGCGATCTCAATCACCACTAGTCAAAAGCTGCTTCCTTGGGATAAGTGTGTTTTTTTAAAAGAATGTTTGGTAGAAAGCATTATATATCAACATCCCACAAGAGGATACTCTCAGGACAATTGAACAACGACTGTCACAACATCCACGCAGTGATCAGACACCCACATCTTTTGTCATGGAATGTGCAACCTTGGCTATGAGAGAGAACTTCTTCTCCTTTGAGGACCAATTGTACTGGCAGGTGACAGGTACTTCAATGGGCAGCACCTGTGCCCCCAGCATGGCTAATTTATACATGCATTGGTTTGAGGAGACCCATATCTATCCAGCGGTAAATCCCTTCCACAGCAACTTGGTGCTGTGGAAGAGATACATCGATGACATCCGGGTTATCTGGAAGGGTGATCAGGTCCCACTGGAGGCTTTCTCTGCTTGGCTCAATTCTCTAAATGTCCACCTCAAATTCACTTGTAAATTCAGTAGAAAAGAACTTCCATTCCTTGACCTTAAACTCTACCCTAAAGAGGGCCAGATCTTCACAGAATTATATCAGAAGCCCATGGCATGTAACTCATTACTCAGTTACAAAAGCTTCCACCCACGAGCTCTTCGTGACAACCAACCAGTAGGGCAGTTCCTGCGCCTGAGGAGAAATTGCACTGAACTTATTAAGTACCAAGAACATGCCGACAACCTGACTCACAACCTTCGGGCACAGCAATATCCATACCACCTGGTGCGTAGAGCTTGTAAGAGGGCAGGTAACAATAATCGTGACGCACTCCTAGACACCTATTCTAAAACTCCCTCTACCCGTTTGGTGTGTGTGAGCACCTGAGTGAGACCATCAAAAAGACTATTAACTCCAATTGGCACATTCTTAATAAGGGCAATAAAGTCTGTGAGAAACCCCTTTTTGCCTTCAAACGTAGAAGGAACCTGAGTAACATCTTGGTACATACACGACCACGTCAGCCTCGTACAACTGACATTCCACGCACCATCTGGACAGGGGCACCCATACAGGGCCATTTTCCGTGTGGTTCTTGTGTGGTATGCCATCTCACCACACGCACTACACATCTGGATCTGGGTTTAAGATCTCCGTGGATCCTTACCAACCACACTAACTGCAATTCTGAAGGACTGATCTACTTGATTAGGTGCCCCTGCAATCTGATGTACATAGGCATGATGACCCGTAAGGTCAAAACTAGAATGATCGAGCATAGGAGCTCCATCAAGCGGAAGAAATCTAACACCAAACTCACACGCCACTTTTTGGACATGGGATACACTGAAGAGGATATCAAATGGGTGGTCCTGGATAAACCAAATTATTTCAGAGACATGGGTCACTTGGACAGAATTCTGTTTCATAGAGAATAGCGGTGGGTGTTCAGATTGGTGTGCCACCGTACTGGTCTTAATGATGACATACCGTGGTGTGCACTTTAAAACCTGTTATGCCATCTAGTGTAGGGTCCTTCCGTTTAATCCACTTTATGCTATACCTGTTGGATTGTAAAGGATAGCTAGATCTGATTGACACTGACTGATTGGCACTACAAGTATACTTTTGCAGTTGTTGACACACAATACCCATACATGCTATCTTGGCCACATAACTATGTATCTTAACATCTTACTCCAATGCTGTGTGTAAATGGCCACATATTAGCTCCATGTGTCACTCACTATTGCACAGGATCTATTGATATGCTACTGGTATATTTCCTATAAGTCGCGCTTAAAACAAGTTTTATCACGAGAGCTCGTAGACGCTTAGACTGGTTCCCATGGTTTCCTTGGTTTTTCTTTTTGTATACAGGGCTACTACACATGCGCAACGTTCAACGCGAACGTCAGCGCTCTGAACAGTGTAGTCCCTACGTAGGTTTCTTTAAAATCAGGTTTCTTTACGGTTGACCTGAAGAGTGAGCACAATTCAGACGCTTAGGACAAACAGTGTGCAGGCGATTCTTAAGCCATAACCGTTTTGCTGCATTTGTATAGTCCTTACGTAGTCCCCGCCCATTACGCATTAGGACTACGCATGCCTGAACTCCGCTGGCACCGCAGCGAGGTTAAGCGGAGTCGCGGAGATGCGCAAATGCGATTACTTTACGGCGTTTGGCGCCTTTAAAAAGCACCCGGCCGGCACCTCAAATCACTCCCTCCAGAGTCTGAGACGGTCTTGGACCCCCATACGTAATGTGAGATTTGGATAGGGCACACATGCTGTATGCTTTGCTTTGCCTTCATTTAATGTTCAGAGACATCGTTGGGGCATGGTAACAGCCGTGATTACGTTGTCTGCTCATTACTGTGAGAGGTTTGGCTTTGGGGCAGGCCGCTTGTCCTATGACGACACCGGTACTACGTGTACATCATTAGAATAAAGGCCTCCTTCTACCAAACTTTCTTTTAAAAAAACACACTTATCCCAAGGAAGCAGCTTTTGACTAGTGGTGATTGAGATCGCTTACACCTGTAGAAGTTCGTAGAGTCTTGCTTCTCACATATTAAGGTTTATTCTGCCTCAACCAAATGACACTTCAGACAAATGCCATTGTATGTTATCACACGGATGGCAATGTTGTTGGTTCTTTAGATACATACACTCTATACAATTGTTATGACTGTCTACTATGGCAAACATTGCCTCTGCCGATGGATACTGTATATGAGTGCTGTTTTGCGTTAAATCTTGGTGACAGAGCTAATGGTTGTTTGATTATGAGTGCTCTGTTTGAATCCAACACATAAAAACTACTCTTTATTGCTACCAATGCACATTAAACACTAACACATTTTACTATGGAGAAATGGATGCCAATAGTGTTGAGAAATGTGTTTGTCTTGTTTGCTTTTCATGTTTGTGACACATGTTGTTGTACCTCTTGCTAGAGGAATCTATGTGTGGAGAGACTCTGTAGATGGTAGAGTCAGACCGCATACATTGTTCATAGGTAAGGTTACCATGAACTCATTATGGAAATAAGGATGCACTTGAGTATGGTGGTGGTGCACACTGGTGCTTGACACACTATTTAATATGTGGTTTGTTGCTTTATTTCAGAGCTACCTGACAAGTTTTTGCCACTGCGCACGGTTGGTCAAGAGTATGGGCCCGAGTATTTATTCTTTTTTTAAGTTCAAAAAGTAAGTTTATTGAGGGAGAACAAAAGAATAATACAAAATATATTATGACAATGAAAAATTATACATGTTAAAGCAGTCTAAAATTGAGAAACAAAGAGAATAAAAGTGTAAGTCAGTTTAGCTTAGCATACAAAGGAGAATAGCAGTGATATACACATAGTCGGTGAACAAAGGATAGTTACATTTTATGTCGATATTATGATATATAACGAGATATGACTTGACAATATAGTAATAATAATATAAGGGAAGTCACGGCGGTTTAGGTACTTCTTGTTGTAAGGGGTTCGAAGACAGAGAACGATGAGCACTAGCATCAATAAACAATGTAACAGGTAGCCATAAATCTGAACGTTTCGATGCCATATGTATCGGATATGCAAAAGTTGTGTCCAGTCTATGGTTGTAACAGACAGCATACCACCATGCTTGATAAGACAGTTTAGTGCAATCTTTCCAATTCTTAGATATTTGCTGAAAGGCAACTGCTAGCAACAAGTCAATTATCTTTACATTATATTCACAGTCTGACCAAATTGGAGCTAAACTTCCTAAGAAGACATGCGAGGTGGAGAAAGGGCAGCTGGAATTAAAAATCGAGTTAATTTGAGACCATACCTTTTTCCAAAAACTATGAACAGTTGCACATGTAAAAAGTAAGTGATATAGATCAGCATGTGGCGAGGAGCAAGTCCAACAAACGTCTGGGAGGACAGCATGTCTTGCATTTAGAGTAAGTGGGGAGAGTAGGAGTCTATTATATATAAAAAAAAGTGTTTGTGTGGTATTCGCTGCTCTAGAGGACTTCCTGATTTTGAGCCAAATTCTGTTCCATAATTCTATGGACCAACAGACTTCTAAATCTTTTTCCCAAGAGAGCTCTATTTTAGTCTTTTCTCTTGGGATGAGCGAACTGTGTAAGTAGTTGTAAATGACAGAAGCCCTAGAATTATTGATTAGAAGAGCACGTAATTTGTTAACAGGAGGAACGACAGAGTCAGTGGAAGAATGTGAGGTTGTGTACTGGGTACGGGCAGTCTGAATAGCTTGTGATAGGAGAGAGTATTTGGAGCGGAAAGACGTAGGCATGTCAAAAGTACTACTAGCATGTAAGAAAGACATAATCTCATTCTGGACATATAATTGATGAACCCAAATGAGACCTCGTTGCCTCCAGGATTTCCAATATAGAGGTTTATTTCGTATTAATATGCGAGTGTTATGCCATATGGTGGAGTTAAGAAAAGAATTCCAGTCCATGGGGTCTGAGGCATAGACAGATGATAAGATTTTGGAGGTATGTTTAATTATAGGAGTGGATAAAGATTGCGGCTTACGTGTGAAGGATAAGTATTCTTGAAATGAGAGGTGGGACATGAAAGACTGTTCAAGCCTAGCCCAAAGAGGACAGTCCACAAGAGACTCGGAAAGCCATCTCGATGACTGGCGTAGTAAGAAAGATTTATGATAAGTAGAAAAGTCAGGGAAATTAACCCCACCTTCCGATTTTGCACGAATCAATTTTGATATGGACATACGTGATTTTTTATTACTCCATAGAAAAGAGGATAAGATAGAATTACATTTCCTGAAAAATTTTAAGGGAACAGAGAGTGGAATATTGGAAATTGTATAAAGAATTATAGGGGATAGCATCATCTTAATAGTGTCTAGGCGACCCCACCACGACAAGTATAGAGGGTGCCACTTCGTTGTTAGAGAGGACAATCTCTGCGTACAATTTTCCATACATCGTGATATCGTTCCTGAAATGATAAGTAGAAAAGTCAGGGAAATTAACCCCACCTTCCGATTTTGCACGAATCAATTTTGATATGGACATACGTGATTTTTTATTACTCCATAGAAAAGAGGATAAGATAGAATTACATTTCCTGAAAAATTTTAAGGGAACAGAGAGTGGAATATTGGAAATTGTATAAAGAATTATAGGGGATAGCATCATCTTAATAGTGTCTAGGCGACCCCACCACGACAAGTATAGAGGGTGCCACTTCGTGGTTAGAGAGGACAATCTCTGCGTACAATTTTCCATACATCGTGATATCGTTCCTGAAATAGAGGGGGTGAATTGTAAGCCTAAATACTTGATATGGTTGGGACTCCATGTGAAACCTGAGGTGGTGAGGTCAGCTTTGAAGGTGTATTTTGTTAAAGGTAAAATTTCGCATTTATCTTTGTTCAATTTATAACCAGAGATGGATGCAAAAGAATCAACCTCTTCCAAAAAAGCAGGGAGAGAGGAATGAGGTTGCGAGAGAAATAACAGAACATCATCAGCATAAGCTGCCATTTTGATTTGAGTCTCCTTGAAAACAAAACCATGGATATTATCATTTTGACGAATTTTTAACAAAAAGGTTCTAAGGCTAGATTGAAAAGAAACGGAGAAAGTGGACAGCCTTGTCGAACACCCCTACCTAACTGGAAATAAGAAGACACACCACCATTCGCACACACAGCCGCTCGCGGATTAGAGTATAAAATAGAAATTAAAGAAATAAATTTTTGAGCCAAAACCAAACCATTTAAGTGTGTGAAAAAGATAGGGCTATTCCACTCTATCAAATGCTTTTTCCGCATCGAGAGCTATTGCTGCTAAAGAATGAGGGACATGTGAGGCTTTAGATAAAATGTCAAAAAATAAACGAGTATTATCTGTGATAAGGCGACCTTTAACGAAGCCATATTGTTCTTTACCTAAAAGGTCAGGTATATGGGAATCCAAACGTAGAGCTAGGGCTTTTGAAAAAATGTTATAGTCAATATTGACCAGAGAGATGGGTCGGTAATCTTTACAATATTTTGGATCTTTGCCATCCTTAGGAATAAGACAAATTAGGGCATCTGAAAAGGAGCCAAAAGATTTGTCTGATTGTAAAAAAATATTTATGAGAGTAAGTAATTTAGGAAGTAGTAAGTGTGCAAAATGGGTGAAAAACTCAACAGTAAATCCATCAGGACCAGGAGCTTTATCTTTCTTGAGTGTTTGTAAGGCAGTGAGAAGTTCCTGTTGTGTTAAGTCAGATTCTAAAAGTGAGAGATCTGGTCGTGTAACGGAAGAGTGTGAAATGTTGGATAGAAATTGAGAAATAGAATGATCAGAGTAAGGAATTTCTGACGTGTACAATGTTTTATAAAATTTGAGAAATTCACTTAAAATATCATCATCCTTAAATTTCAATATATTATGTTCATCCATAATAGACTCAATATTATGTTTGTTCTGCTTAACCTTCAAATAGTTAGCTAAAATTTTCCCAGCTTTGTTCTGGCCTCCATAAAATTTTGCACTATATTTTAATAAAAAATTGGAAGCATTATTAGTTGTGTCCTTATTAAATTGAAACTTAGCATCCATAAGTTCCGACAAACAAGCTTTCGATTTAGAAGAATAATAAGAATGCTCCAATCTCTTTATCTTGGCCAGAAGGATTTTGGTGAGTTCCTGTGACTTTTTACATTTCTTAGAGACATATCTGATAACAAAATCTCTAGCTGATGCTTTAAAAGCATCCCAAACCACATGAAAAGGTAAAGTATCAGATTGATTCAGGAGAAAATATTTGTGGAAAAAAGAAACAAAGGAGGACGTAAATGCTGAGTCTAAAAGCAAAGCGTTATTAAAACGCCACTTACAGGTTGAACTGGGTTTCTGTAAAATGTCCAAATGGATAGTAATGGGAGCGTGATCAGATATTTGAATAGATCCAATATCTGCCGCTAACAACGATTGGGATATGTTATGTGATATAAAGAAATAGTCTAGTCGTGATTGGGTGTGATGTGCCGGAGAATAATAAGTATACTCCCTTAATGTGGGATTACAAAGTCTCCAAGCATCTATAAGCTTGTATTGCTTAATAGTTTGTATGAAAAGTTTATGCGTTTTGTGAGGGACAAAGGAGATTGCTGAATTACGATCTAAAAAAGGATCAAAGATTTGATTACAATCACCTGTAAGAATAAAGTTATCGTCAAAACAATGTGTAATTTGTTGGGCTAAGGATGTCCAAAAGGAGGAATCTCCAGCGGTGGGTGCGTAAATATTAAGTAAAGAGATTGGAGCATTACCCACCAACAATTTAACAAACAGCCATCTACCATCTTTATCAGCACATTGCGATAACAATTTAACAGGAAGTGATTTCCGGCAGAGAGTGAGAACTCCATTTCGTTTACCATCGCCTGGAGAGAAAAAGATCTCCCCCACCCAACCTCTTTTTAATTTTAGAGACTCCTCAGCCGTCAAATGAGATTCTCGTATACAAGCTATATCTGCCCCCAGCTTGGCTAAATGTGTCAGAACTCTCTGTCTTTTAATTGGCAAATGTAAACCTCTGATGTGCCACGAAACAAGTTTTAAAGACATAGGACAAAAATGTAGAAAAAAAATGAACACCAATCAAAGCAAATCATTGAACAACATAGAATGTACCAAATAACAAACCGACTATACGAGAATTGGAACAAGTGAAGTGAAAGGGAAAAGAGAGAGGAGAAATGAATTGAGTGAATAAACAACATTTGAGATGTGAAAAAACAGTAAGCAAGAAGAAGGAGTGTTTGAGAGAGAAAATAGCAAGATAAAGCTATAAGAAAAGAGAAGATAAGAGAGAAAATAAGAGCAATGCAAAAGTGAAGAAAGAGGAACAAAACTAAAGACTTACAAGTAATCCAAGACATATGAAGGGTGGGGGGAGATGAGGCCACACAGAACAATGACGTATCCAGACCCCATGCGGGAGGGCGGGAAGGAAGGCAGAACCGACGGATAATGAAACATAGGGGAAGTGAAACACGAGACGTAACCTGTAAGGAAGAAAAAAGGAGATTAATACTAGAAGCAAAAAGTATTAATAGGAACAAGCAATATCTGTAAACAAGTAAAGTTGTTAACAAATTAAAGCATGTAACAGAGGAAAATGCATTTCAAAGTCCAAAACAGCACTCTCAAATGTGAGGAAGAAGTAACCATAAATTCAGCGCGGTAGGATTGAGGAAACTTTAAAGAAGGAACAACCAAAGCAACTACTTGTTATGCGGTACATAAGTGTCCATAGGAGTTGCGTGATAAGAATTGAGAAAACTTCTAAGTTTTACAGGATCTTCGTATGTGGTAGTCTTGTTGTTGATGGTCACTTTAAACAGGCATGGGTGGAAGAGGCCATAGCGTGCACCCATCGAACGAAGATTCGGTCTCATTGCCAGGAACTCTCTACGTCTGTCTGCGGTGGGTTTTGAGTAATCTTGAGAGAAAAACAAAGGATTACCTGACCATGTGATACGATTGATCGCACTGGCAGCTGATAAAACTTTAATTAGGTCAGTATATTCCAAAAAATACAAGATTATCCCTCTCGGTTTCTTCACAGCAGAAGAGGACATTGGAGATGGAGGACCTAATCTGTGAGCCCTTTGGATGCTAAGATGGGAATCTTCTGGCAACTTAAGAATTTTTGGAATAAAGGATTTGAGAAATCCGATTGGATCCGAGCCCTCTGAACCTTCCGGTAAACCATATATACGAAGATTGTTTCTTCTATTTCTATTTTCGAGATTTTCGACCTGTTTTTGTAGCGTCGTTATTTGAGAATGTAGCATCTCCACTTTGGTATTCGAGGAATTCAAGGATTCAATATTTTGCTCCATTGTAGTAACTCTGTCCTCTAGACATGACCACCTGTCTGTTAGAGTTTGCAACTTAGAGTTGGTTTCTTCAACAAAAGGGCGAAGAGCTCTAATTTCCTCCAGTAAAAGATCTAACGAGACTAAAGAGGGTTGCTTAGGAGGAGAAGGAGGATCTTTCTTCAGACGTTTGCTCGGTGCCTTATTAGTGCAAGAGGATAAAGTAGTAGCAGACGATGCGCCCTTAGGCGATATATGTGTTGAGTCTTCCATCGATAAATAGTGGGAATTAGGATTAAGACGGGTAGAAAATTTGCGTGGTGGGAGTTTTGAGCGAGACAACACTTTAATTAGTTTACCCATGCACCGAGGCACAACGTAGCATTTATAACTATTTTAGTAAAAGAAAGTTCTGTTGCTGCTCCACCTTCCACCAGTGATGTAACAGCACCTCGGTGTTCTGGAAGTGAAAATGCGTTTGAGGAAGAGACACAGAATATCAGAGCCTTTATGAAAAATTGAAGAGAGACAAGGAACGACCTATCCTTTTAGAGAGGGCTATGTAAATATAAGCATATATAGTCCTCCTCATAGGTTTATGCAAGATATTCATAAAATGAATAAAACATGAAAACGGAGTAGATTCCACATGGATACAAAGAAGAAGCGCTGGTGTAAGCTGAAAAGATATGGCCTTATTATTGAAGAGGCGACCATGAAACCTCTAGAACAAGCAATTTCTCATGAGGAGAGAAACGGTGGTGCTTGGTAAGAAATACAGACAATAAGCACAGTCATTCATGGGCAATGAGCAGCTGTTAAAAGATTAGCGCCCATGCTGCATTCATTTAAGTAGTTGCCACATGACTACATACATTTGCTTCATTTACCGGCAGAGTTTCATAACGTGCCGAGTCACTTCAGGCGCGATAGAAAATGGCGGCCGCTCCGTCACGGAACCGTGTCGCAGTGCGGCTGAAGAGAAGAGGGTGAAGTTGGGCACCACAAGAAACGAAAATCAGCTCCCTCGAAGCTATAGTGCCTCCGGTTTCACCACCGTTACTCTGGGGATTCCATGAGCGATGTATGCTGCATCGGGTCCGTCCGTCCCTCCGCCGTCTCAAGAGAGTCACGGACTAGCCGCCATCTTCTTCGGGCGCTATCCACGCCCCCCCGAGTATTTATTCTTAAGTTTTATTATTTGCACGCATTCTTATAGCAGAGTGACTGAATATCATGGTCCTGAAGAATGCCTGGAACATTTCATGTCATTAGGGCAGAAACATGTTGACCACAATACAGGGTATACATCCATAACCCTGTCTCACATTGCTTTTAACCCCTATCCTTTAGGACATAATAATAAAGTTGGTAGTTCCTATTGAGGTAGTTTTAAATACACTTTTTTGTTGCACTCTGCCCCTCACTTCCACCCAAGAGTTATTGAAACACTTACGTGCTCCTTAAAACACTCCTGCTCCTTTCCTCAGGGGAAGTTGTAGCCCACACTGGGTACCTTGCGGTCCCAGTGTGTGGAGTAACCCAATGATGAAGCATGTCACCCTCGGGTGAGTGAGGGTTCTTGTCCAAGCACCTGTTGTGCCCCCACTTGTCACAGCCCTTTCTTTTCCCTTTTTGAGCACCTTGCTACCCTATACTCTGTGTGAGTTATATATTCCTGGAAGTATTGTAGGATAGATTTCTATTTAGTAGCTTAAACTTCCTGTTTGACCCCCTGTGTGAGAGGTACTTATTCTACCTAACCACTCACACTCATCCAGAATGAACTCACACATAACTCATTCTCCTCCACTCTTTCTCCTCGTCTTTTTCCCACCTGTTTCCAACTCTGGACTGTGACTACCAAGTATGCTTTCATGAGAAAGTGACCATATCTTCCTTTCCAACCTTCCACCATACGCACTACAGACTCCCTCCTGCCTCTAAAGTCTGCTCAACACCACCCTTATAGGATAAGCTCTTGAATACAGCATTAATGAACAAAAAATGTCTGCACATCACATCTATGAAATGATATCAGACTCCAACACTGATCTCCACTCTGTCACCAAAACCTGGCTAACTTTGCCACTGGATTCAAGCTAGCCTGGCTGATGAGGGCTGTTAGCCCGAAACCGGTCCCAGGATGCTTGTTTCCGGTCCAGGGAAGACATGGCTTGGCAGTTCGGGCTGGACTGTTCCCATGAGGCACAGGGTCAAGACTGATTTGCATATAGCTGTGTCTGAACTGGGGTGGCGAAGTGAGCTAAAGAACGATGATGGATTCAACCCAGATCTGTGACTGGGGGTGAGTGTCTGAAAAGTTTCAGTGTTCCGTCCATCATCTCCTTGTGTAAGCGATAATAAGGCACCTGTATGACAAAAAGTCCTAATCCCAGGTTAGAAAATATAAACCTGAAAGCCTCCACTAGGAAGATTGAAGGATGATTGGATATTGTACGGTGACATTGTCACTTTTAGACATCCCAACCATTGCACACTGGGGGGGCTAAAGTGCCCAATTTGACCCAACTTAAGTATCTCATGTAAACTCCCTACTCTCTGGCATCACATTGCATTGTCCCTATCAGCTGACCTTTAGTTTTACATCTGGACATTCACTTAATGCAATATTTGTTCCATAAAACCTCATCACATTTACCAGAAACCCTTCCAGCAGCTGGACTGACTCCCTCCTTTCTCTTGAACACTATCCCTACAAACCCTAAAATAACTGTTAGACCCCTAAAAGGAATATGACCTTCCCCTTTTGGCTTCCCACTTCCTTACCTATCTAACCAACAGTAACAGTTCAGCAGTCCCATCATTGACTGGCATGCATCCCTACCAATCTTATCCCATTCATAACCTCTTCAGCTAATCTCAAAAGTACTGGAACACCATGAAGTAACACCGGAATTAAAATCTCTACAAATAAATACAAGACTCAGTGAATAACTGGCTCTCCACAGTCAATCCAGTATTTATAAAACCACTGTCAAAAACCCAAAATACTCCATTAGTCTTAGTGTAACCAGGATACCATATGGCATTAAAACAACTCCACCATTTAAAAAAAGCATTGCAGAACCTCTTAACAAGAAATACACAACTCTGAAGCAGATGCTTTCATCTGAAAAGCCAAAATTCTGGGAACATCCCTTAATATAAGCAGCTAGGAGTACAGATCAATCAATTTAACCTCAGTCTGAACTCTCGTCTCAGACAACGACTGAGGTTTCACTTCTGCAATCCTCGGCTCGAATATAATTTCACTATCCTTATCCAGGCTTGTGGCTGAGAAGCATCAGCAATAGACCAATTCCAGACACAAATATTGAAGAACATCATCCTTAATTGCTCAGCAGACACCATGACCAGAGCTACCATCAACCACTGCTTGCCATTCAAAAATAAACTAAAAACCACATATGTCAAGTATGTTTTTCCTAGTCGCGGCATGGGAGCTGCACTGACTGCAACTTGGGACGGCATCAAAAATACAGTTAATTCAAAAGGAGTTGCAGCCTTACCAATACTGAGCCTCTCCTCTACCTTCAATACTGTTCATCACCCTACATTTCTTCAAAATAGGAGTACATGGCACTGTCGCACACTGGATTGCCTCCAAATTCACTAACAGTTGCCTTAAATTGTCATTTACTCCTATTACATCCTCTATGTTCTCAGCACCTTTCCTCTTCCTAGCTGGAGTCCCCCAAAACCATCATCCCTTCTCCTCTTTTATGAGTACTTTTGACTGACTTTATCTACTCCTTTAACATCAACTGGTACAAAGAAGCAGAGGACATATAAATCATTCTTGAGTCTGAAACTCCATCTTGATTGCTGTGCTATGACAATACCTCCAAGGGATTAACAAGTGAATATTAAAAGATGTAAGATAAAAGCATCAAGAATTAAAATTCCAGCATACAGAAGTAGACTAACTCGCACCCCTCTTTCATTTGGCCGAAAGAACTGAGGGGCATATTTACAAGGGGGTATCACCACCAGAACGTCACTTTTAGCGGCATTCTGGTGGCAATAGGCCATTCTTCATATTTACAAAGCGGCATTAAGCCACTTTCTGTGGCTTACCGCCGCCTTGTAAATAAGGCCCTTTACACGCATCACTTAGCGTGAAAGGGGCGTGCAATGGGTGTCGCTGTTGGCGTTCAAACGCAACACCCATTTCTTTTGATGCGCCAGATTTACAAGGAGGTGTAAATCTGAGGCAGCGCCAAAAACTAACTCCATGCAAGAGCATGCTTGATAGAGTGTGGGTTAGTCAGAAAACCTGGGATTAATCCCCGATTCCCCACTTTACCAAATTGCGTGATCCTAGGCAATTTTTTTGTTTCACTTTCCCTTCTTTTTCTTTGATTATCACATATAAGAGGATCTCGAAATACATGACTTCAGGATGTTTTAATAAACTATAATGTTCATGTATAATAGGAGGCCACCCTAAGTGTGCACATAACAACTGACTTACCTCTTAGTTCACTATTGGCATTTTTGTCAGTGTGGGGGGAGAATGTAAGTTTCTAAATTCATATTTGAAAACGATTACTTAAAAAAATACTTATCAATGCACTGATAAAATCTGATACGCTAAGGTGAAATGGTTCTGCATGTTAATGAAATACACGTATTGCACTTTTGAAGAAACCTTCTCATATTTCTACACTTTTTCTGCAAGATGACTCTGAAAATGAAGGTATTCCTAAAGTTAAGTGGTGCAGGACAACCTAGTTAATTCCTTTCTTTAACTTAAGTTAACCTTTAAATAAAGGCTTGCATGTATATTTAAAATCGTTTTAATATTAGTGCTGAGTCGAGTGAACAGCAGCCACCTACTACTGTTAATCAGGGGGCCGCATGTAAAGATCAGGAGGGCCGCATGCGGCCCCTGGGCCGTACTTTGAGTATCACTGCCCTAGATAGTGCATATTCAGGTGATATAGAGGTTAGATATGTTGTCTTATAATATTGTGGTTGATAGTCATTACAAAAGGGAGGTACACCATAAAGTTTTTATGCCAGAATGTTCTAACATGCTCTCAGAACACGTTCGGGAGTCCCAGGGCACACAGATGTTACTGGGTCCCAACAGTGGGGGATGAATTCTTTTACCACTGGTGTTCCAGGTCCTGGCCTATTACTGCCACAAATAACTGAACAGCAACGACACACCTTTAGCACTGAACCATGAGGGCAGTGAGCCAAGTGCCTAGGACTTACTCAGGGAGACTCAGAACTCAGGATTACAACACAATAGCTCTTAATAGCCAATGTCCAGCCCAGTGCATTTACTTATGAAAGCAAAAAGTACCATAATATATCACTTACGGAACATGATACCAAAAGAGTAGTTGCAGGAACAAAGGATAGAACTATGATGCTGCAGGAAAGGCATTTAAAACAATCAGCATAGGGTAATTCACAGGTGCAGTATCACAGACGAGGATGTGAGCAGATTACTGTGTATGTGACCCATAGCTCTCTCTCTTGTGTATATACATCATTAGCTACTAGAATTAGAATCAGAACAAGAACTCTGGGGTACATTAGGGCTTTTGATCAATGGCAGTGCCTGCAGATTTACCTCTGTATAGCATCTGGACTTCAATTACGAGGTCCCTGGTATTATTATTCAGGTCAACTGGCCCGCCTGTTCCTAGAAGTGGACGACAAAGTTTCAGCAGCTGTGGTCACTCTGGAGAAGCCATCACAGACCCCACTATAGTTCAGCCCAAAACAAGAACCCACCACCCAACAAACATGAATGCCTACTTATAGGTCCATTGGCAAATTCACAGGAATCCATTTGGGGGGCCGGCGGGGAATGCCTGTTACATGGCGCTGGGTGTGACAGATAGCAAAGAACAACTTCCAGCACAATTTGAAGAGTTCACCGCAGACTGCTCTATTGATTTTTCTCTGCACCACGCACCAAAGGTGCACAGTAGTTATTGGGAGGGCCACAGGAAGGCAGTCACACATTCTTCTTGCTGCCGCATGCCTCCTGCCTCAAAGAGGCAGGCTGTCCCACGTCAGCTTCAATCAATCAATCAATCAATCAATCAATCAAGGTGTTTGTTAAGCGCGACTACTCACCCGTAAGGGTCTCAAGGCGCTGGGGGTGGGGGTGGGGGGGTCGCAAGTTCCAGTCCATCAAGGAGGGGGTCTGTCAAAGAGCCAGGGTTTGAGGTTTCTTGCGAAGATGGGGAGCAATGTTGTCTGTCTGAGGTGGAGCGGAAGGTCGTTCCAGGCTCTGGCCGCGAGGAAGGAGAAGGAGCGGCCTCCCGATCTGGTCTTTCTGGTGCGGGGGACTGCGGCGTAGGAGAGCTGGGCTGATCGTAGGGTCCTTTGGGGTGCGTGGAATTTGAGTCGGCTGTTCAGGTATACTGGTCCGGTGTCGTGGAGGGCCTTGTGAGCGTGGGTGAGCATCTTGAAGGTGACTCTAGCTTCGATGGGGGCCAGTGGACTGTGCGCAGGTGCTGGGAGATGTGGCAGTGTCTTGGCAGGTGGAGGACCAGTCTTGCGGCAGCGTTTTGGATGTTCTGTAGCTTGCGGGTGAGGTTTTTGTTTATTCCGGCATAGAGTGCGTTGCCATAGTCGAGTCTGCTGGTGACCAGGGAGTGAGTGACGGTCTTTCTGTGTTCGAGGGGGATCCATTTGAAGGTCTGATGTAGGAGGCGGAGGGTGTGGAAGCAGGAGGACGAGACGGAGTTGATCTGGCGGTCCATTTTGAGCTCTGAGTCCAGGATGATTCCCAGGTTGCGTGCGTGGGGGTGGGCGGGCTTCCGAGGGCGAGGGGCCACCAGGTTTCGGTCCAAGCGTCGGGGTTTGGTCCCATGATGAGTACTTCCGTTTTGTTGGTGTTTAGTTGTAGGCAGCTGTTTTTCATCCATTTGGCGACGGCTTCCATGCCTTCTCGAAAGTTATGTTTGGCGGTGTTGGGTTCGTTGGATAGGGAGAGGATGAGTTGGGTGTCGTCTGCGTATGACACAATGTTGAGTCCGTAGGTTCTGACGATGGGGGCGAGCGGAGCCATGTAGACGTTGAAGAGTTTAGGGCTGAGGGAGGATCCCTGTGGGACTCCGCAGGTGGTTGGTGTGGGGTCCGAAAGGAAAGGGGGGAATCTGACCCGCTGCGTTCTGCCGGAGAGGAAGGAGCGGATCCAGTCGAGGGCCTTGTCTTGGATCCCTGTGTCGTGGAGTCTGCGTATTAGGGTGCGGTGAGAGACTGTGTCGAACGCCGCTGAGAGGTTGAGGAGGATGAGGGCTGCTGTTTCTCCTTTGTCCAGTAGGGTGCGGATGTCGTCTGTTGCAGCGCGGAGGGCTGTTTCCGTACTGTGGTTTTTTCTGAAGCCGGATTGGGAGGAGTCGAGGATGTTGTGTTCTTCGATGAATGTGGCGAGTTGGCTGTTGATGGCTTTCTCGATGACTTTCGCTGGGAACGGGAGCAGGGAGATGGGTCTGTAGTTTTTGAGGTCGGTGGGGTCCGCCGAGGGTTTCTTCAGGAGGGGGTTGATCTCGGCGGGTTTCCAGTCGTCGGGGAACGAGGCGGTTGCCAGGGAGCAGTTGATGGTGTGGCAGAGCATGGGTGCGATGGTGTCGGCGGCTCTGTTGAAAATGTGGTGGGGGCAGCGGTCCGTGGGGGCCCCGGAGTGGATTGACTTCATCGTCTTCAGTGTGTCTTCGGTGGTGAGGGTTGCCCAGTTGTAGATCGCTGGCTTCAGGGTCGGGGGTGGTTGGTGAGGGTTCAGTGTGTTGGTTGTCTTCGTCGAAGTTGTCGTAGATGCTCTTGATTTTGTGGTGGAAAAAGGTGCTGAGTTTGTCGCAGAGGTCTTGTGAGGGAGGGATGTCGGTGGACTCGCTGGTGGGTTGGGCGAACTCCTTGATGATGTTGAAGAGTTCTTTGCTGTTGTGTGCATGAGTGGAGATTCTGTCTTCAATCGCTTTTTTCCTCGTTTTTCTGATGAGTTGGTGGTGGGCTTTGGTGGTGGCTCTGAAGTTGTTGTGGGCTTCTGTGGATTTGGTGTTCCTACAGGCCTTTTCGAGGCGGCGGCAAGTGCGTCTGGACTCTCGAAGTTCGGTGGTAAACCATCTAGTTTTCTTGGCGTGGGTGTTGTTGTTTTTCTTGAGGGGGGCTATGGTGTTGGCGCTGTCGGAGATCCATCTGTGCAGGGTTTGGGCTGCGGTGTTGGGGTCGTCGTTTTCCGCGATGGTTGGGGTGGAGTTGCTGAGTGATGAGGTTAGCTGATCGTCGGTGATTCTGGTCCAGTTTCTTCGTGGGAGCAGGTGCTGGTGTCTGTGGATGGTGGGTGTTCTGAAGGTGAAGTGGACGCATCGATGGTCAGTCCATGGGAGTTCGGTGGTGTGGCTGAAGGTGATGGAGTTTCCTGTTGTGAAGAGGGGGTCGAGGGTGTGTCCTGCTGAGTGCGTGGGTTCGGTCACGATTTGGCGGAGTCCAATGTTGTGGAGGTTGTCCAGGAGGGATGTGGTGCTGGGGTCCAGTTGGTTGTCGAGGTGGAAGTTGAGGTCTCCCAGTAGGGTGTAGTTGGTGGACGCGATGGCATGCGGGCAGATGATGTCTGTGATAGAGTTGGCGAAAAGTACGCGGGGTCCAGGGGGTCGGTAGATGAGGGTTCCTCGGAGGGTGGAGGTGGGGCTGGCCAGTATCTTGAAGTAAAGGTGTTCCATCAGGTCTGTGGGCTCGTCGGGGAGTGTGTTCAGGCGGAGGGTGGATTTGTGGACGATTCCTCCTCCTGGGCGGGTGGGGCGGTCCTTCCTGGAGATCTTGTATCCTTGGGGAATGGCGATGGCGATGTCCGGTCCCGAGGTGGTGTTGGTCCAGGTTTCGGTGAAGAACGCTACATCCGGGGTGGTGCTGTCGAGGAGGTCCCAGATTTCGGTGGCGTGTTTGTGGAGGGATCGGACGTTGAGGAGGATGCATTGCAGGGTCTTCGGTTCGGTTGTGTTCTTGCGGGCGGGATGCGCTGGGTCCGCGGTCTTGGCGGTGCTGCAGGTGTGCCGGCAGCGGTGACAGCTGAAGGGTCCGTGGGTGTCGGCCGGTGATGCTAGCTTGCACTTGTTGTTGCGGCCTGGGTTGAGTGCGTGGCGTGCCATTGGGTCGTAGCATTGGCAGTGCAGAGATCCAGGGTTCCTGGCGCTGGTCGCGGTCGGGTCGTAGAAAGGCGCAGACGGGCTTGCCTTTGGCGTGCCAGCGGCGCGGCCGCACAGCGGCCGCCATTAAGTAGGGGTCGGGGAGGGCTGGACAGCTGGGAGGCGGGAGCGGGGAGGGGAGCTGGATTGGGCCGGTCGCACTGGTCGTGCTGGGGGGGGAGGGGCCGCAGGGGCAGCAGAGGTGGGGGAAAAAACTGGTGGAAAAAGGCAAAGAAAAAGGTCAAAAAGAGAGGGGAAAGTGCCAATAGGGCAGCAAAAGTGCATGCAGAGTGGAGGAAAGACACAGAGGACACAGAGGAGAGTGAAAGGGGGAGATTGAGATGAGGGTGAAAAACGAGTGAAAAACGGAGGAAAGTCACAGAAGGAGAGTGACGGGGAGCTTGAAATGAGAGGAAAAACGAGTGAAAAAGGAGGAGAGACACAGCAGGAGAGTGAAAGGGGGAGATAGAAACGAGGGAAAAAACAAGTGAAAAAGGAGAGAAAAAGCAGAGCGAGAGAAAGGAGACAGAGGTCCACTGGACCACCAGGGATGAGGCGCAGGTAAAACCTGCGGGTGGAGGAGGGCCTCGAACACCAACACTCAAGAGTGCAGGGGCTCGGGGGAAGGCCTCACTTAGTGGTGGAGCTGCGAGGGAGGGAGAGCAATTTCACTGACAATGAGTCAGTGGTCTTCAGTGTCGAATCCTGTGATTTCCCACCAGCGATCCCATTCCAGCCACCACTCCTATCATTCCCAGACCAGGATGCAGATTGGGAACACTAAAGCCTGTGATGGTAACTGGGGACATGCACTGCAGCGGTGGGGAATCCCTTTAACTCCAAGCAGGGCCAATGAATTAGATATGGGTTAAGTTGTCATGTGTAAAGTTCAGTTGGCTTCTTCTGGGCAGTGTTTCGACCAGGCCTCTGTAATGGGCTTCTCCTGTGAACTGACTTCCTCCTGCAGGGATGACGTTCACCAGGTAAATCAGTCTCCGTTCTGAGGCAAATCCACAGGTTTTTTCCAGCATATAGTCGCAGACTTCTTCAGGTGATGTCCACTCACCTCTAACACTCACTCCTTCTCACTCAGTCACTCATTTTCAGTTACTTTCACATGCTCACACAGTATCATACTTACACACACCTTCATACATACACATCTCTCTCTCACACACATTCGCATGAACGCGCACTACATTTGAAATCATTCTATGTTATAGAAATAGTAAATAATAGTCTATTTATTCTCTATCAGTGTGATAAATATTACACTCCTTTAGTGTAATAAAAATAAATGGTCAGTAAATAAAAAGGGCTAAGCCTCAATCGCACAAGGGCAATACACATGTAGTAGGCATGCATATGGAAGGTAGCATAGGGTCCCAGCTACATAACTTGGGCAGAACTTTAGGGGTGAAGGTGGCAGGCACAGCAAACCAGTTCCTGGTCCTCAGTTTCCAAACTAGCCACATGTAGCACTTCAATACCATTGACAAGGTGCTGAAGCTCTTTTGGTGGTTGTGTAGCCCGCTACCCTTTCCAGATGCGGTTGGTTGGAAGGTGTGTGTGATGACCAGTGTTGTGCTCATATCATGTCACATGTAGCTGAATTTGAGAGGGTAGTGGAGAAAAGAGCAATAGAACATGTGAACTTACATGGCATCATTGTAAGAGGTTAGCAGGTCATGGCTTGCAAGATTGGCCTATGTGGGAAGTGTTTTTGTGTTGTGTGTGTGTTATCGTGGTGCTGCAGGCATGTGCTTGTGATTATCTAGCTGTTCTTATACATGGTGTGGAGTAAAGGAGAGTTAGAGATAACTGGGCATATGGTCAAGCCAACAGCCTTAAAACTTCTAGTTTTGTATAGTGCGAACATGGCCCAAGGGCAGTAGAGCACGTTACATGACCACCAGTTCAACATATTTGTTCAGGCAAAGGGAAATTAAACGATTTGCCCAGAATCACTGGATCTAGAGCAGAAGTGTGGAGTCGAACATCGTCCCTCTCTTCCAAAGTCGGCAGCTCCTGCCATTAGACCACACTTTTTCTCCACCTCTTGGCTTTGGTTCTATAAAAACAACTGGGGGTGGGGATTATCTGTTGATGACAGATACCGTGTACCACCACCGTTTTTCTCCTGAGGTACATCGTGTAAAAAGTATATACTTCTGTCAGTGCTTGTGAGAGAATGGTGTTGTGTGTGTTTTTTAATTAAAGTTTTGTAAACCCAAGGTAGTTTTTACTCGATATGGCCAATAATATAGAACAACCTAAGTGTGTGTGTCTGTGCTTCACGCTGACCTTCTACATCACAACTACTGTAGCCACTGTATACAACAAGCTTTCTTTAGCGACAGGTGCCTGGACCAATATAAGACAAAGCACAAATCACAACGCGTTCTAATACCAACATGGGAAAAGGTCAAAGGTTAGAAGAAACAATAACGGCAATACAAATTGAGGAGTACCCTTCTCTTCTGCTACTCCTTCCCTTTTCCTTCCATTAGCCTGCTCGGCATCTGCGCACGTGCACAGCTATTCCCTCGGGCAGGCACGTTTCAGTCACGCGCGCCCTTCCATGCTGCCAGCAGCAGCAGCTGGTGATCGGACACTGCCTCCATCTTTGCTGACGGTGCCGAACTGGGTGAGGGAGTGTGTGTTTTTTCTGCGTTTCCCACACTGAAAACTGAAACGCCTCCAGGCACCTGTGTGAATTATGGAGCCTGTGAAATTGCCTCATTCACAGCGCTCAAGTTCATCCAGTTGCAAGGTTCCTCACACGGCCAGTCCGTCTGCCTGAAACCTAATTGGCTGGAAAGTAGGAGATGTTGCCAGGTTTGCAAATTCTGAGAGGCTAAGGTACTGACATTTGAGTAATAGCCTTAAAATGCTATTATCTTCGCATAGCATGTTTATTCTGGCCTCCCAGCAGTGACAATATTTGATTTCAACTCATTATTGCCAGTGCACAATATACCGAGCTAGTGTGCATCAAAGACCTGGAACAGCCTCCCCACGCAACTCCGAACCTTCACCTCACTTCCGGAATTCCGAATAGCCCTCAAGACCCGGTTGTTCGAATAAGCCTCTGGGACCTGCAAACACCTGGATACCCTGTCAGGTGCTTAGCCGTGCTTTAAAAATCCTTATTGATTGAGTCATCTGAGCTGCATCTAGGATAAACGTGATTAGTTCCATTTTATCCACCTTATCCCCCTTGTCCTGCAGTGTTGCAGTCCACCCTGCTGCTGGCATATGTTTTAGCAGTAGCTGGACAAGTCAAGTACATATTTTAGTCGATAATATTAGGTGGGTGTTCCTCTGCGATTACCCAGCATGCAATGTGGTGAATCCAAAACAAAGGGCTGGGGCAGGCCGGGGCAATGGGGTGATAACGAGATGGGTTAAGGGCACTATTATGGAGTTGTTTGGAAACGTTAGGACATTCTTGGTATTATAATTATATGCATAAAACAATAAGCCACAAATTAACACAGTACTTGATTGTCTTGTTTTTTTATAACGTGTAGTATACTATGACATGATGGTACCAGGAGTTGAGTTTAACTTTAAAGTGTATTATTGTAGGACATTGTGGGGCATATTTACAAGCTCCTATCGCCACGGGAATGTCACTTTTTGCGACGTTCCCGAGGCGATAGGGGCTTCGCCTTATTTACAACGTGGCTTAACACTGCCTTGCAAATAAGGCCCCCTTTCACGCTATGCTTAGCGTGAAAGGGGTGTCCCTTCCTGCACATAAACAATCTTAAAAAAAGACATTTTGTATCTTCCATGCATGCTGCATTAAGCAGCACACATAGAAGTGACGAAACAGTATTTCCAGATTGTTTATGTGCAGGAAGGGGGAACCTTCCTGTACATAAACAATCTTCCCCTGCATGCAGACACCCTTGCACTATGGTGCAAGGGTGCCTGCGTTGGCGCTACACTGCTAAGTGTAGCGCCAGCGCAGGGGGAAATGCAGGGCTGCACCATATTGTTGTAAATATGGTGCAGCCCTGTGTTTCTGAAGTGGCGGAGTGTGTCGTTAAGCCAAAGAGGCTAACGACACGCTCCGCCACTTCTCTTGTAAATATCCCCCTAGCCAACGCAGTATAAATAAATTGACATAAATTGTCCTTCGACATGTGGCACCACCCCGCCTGGAAAAGATGCTGAAGAGTCCTGTACTCCAGAGGAACAGCTGCTCCGTAGCTCCTAACCCCCCACCCGCCCTTCTCAGAGAACGCCACTTCACCTCTGCAGTGACACTGGTAAGCTTTCATGAAGGTTGACAGTAGAGGTGGGCGAGCCACTGAAAGCTCGAACCAGGTTCGAGCCTGAAGCCTGGCTCTAGCTCAGCCCGAGGGCCTGTTGGAACTTCGAGCCGATAACGAGTCAAGCTTTCACGTTGCTTCTACCTTCCGCCCTCCCTCTCCCCATGATGTGGTGTTTCAGTCAAAGCTGCCGACTGAGGAACTGAGAACTGGGTATGAGTCTTGGCGTCGGCTCTGCATTCTGTGATTCTGGGCAAACCACTTAATATCTCCATGTCTAAAAACAATGCATGTGACCATATGTAATGTAACTGCTGCTCATGTAAAGCGCCTCAATAACTCTGGGATCTAGCTTGTGCTACATTTTAAAAACTGCAGAAAAATGCAATGAGATGTTAAAACGAAGCCTTAGCATAAGGAAAGGTAAATAGTTACTACCTAGGGGTACCACTCGTGACAGGGCACTTTGAGACTATTGCTTCTGTATGTTGGAATAGCTAAAATCTAACTGTAATTTGTGTTCCTGGACGGAGAACACACCAAACTGGCACATCTGTGTTCAGAGTACAAGCATTATTTTTGGGTAACTGATAGTGCATTTCAGGAATTCCTTCTTTCTTCATTGTTCTAGCTGCAAGCTAAGTAACCCATGTAACCTGAGGACCCAAGTTTGAATCTCGGCCTCAGCGCTTGACTAAACATCAGGTGATTCTGGGCAAATTGCGTAATTTCCCTGTGCCTAAAATGTGAAATGTAATGTATGTAAAATATATTTATTTAATCCCCACTTAATGTGCACAATCATGCAGATTGCCTCCCAACCCTCATATAATTAAAATTGCTCCATTGCTTAATAGCTAAGTTCATGCTATATAAATACTATCACATGCATACGTGACCTGTATTTGGGTGCCTTATTGTGAGTTTTACATTATGGCTTCCAGACATATAACACAACAGTGGGTCTTTTCCTAAAACAAGCCAGACCTATTGCCTTTACTGAGGCTTGTGAGGTGTATGAAATAAATGAGTGGCAACAATGATTTTGTGCTGTATAATTAGAATTTAAATGTTTCATTTCTGACAATATGAGAATTAAACATTACTAAGGTCTGTGGAAGGTGTAGTGGTCTTTGGAGTGTCTCATTCACTTCTGTTCTCGAATAAAAGTCACTTTCCTCTGCAGTCACTCACCCTGTTAGACACTTACACTCTTTTTTCCCACATCTTTCTAAAATGATACACCTGCATTTTTCGCAGATTATCTTTCCACTTCCTCCCCAGCACGCAACCAACTCATTCATCTGTAAAACAGCATTTTATTTTTATTTCGTGCGGGCTATATTTTGACAGCTGTCATTCACTTTCCCACATTTACATTTGGTCCATATGTGACCATCACTCTGTGACCTCTTGGGTGAGGCCTAGGATTGGATGTGCATGTAGTCTGACCACTTTTATGACCCATTGACAGGCACTATGAGAAACTCACACTGCCTTCGACCTCAACCGCACAGCTCTCAATAGTGCCTAGTTATTAACACCCACCCACGACCTGACCCAGACAACTGGAGGCACTGAGTTCCCTGTGTGCACTATACAAGAGTCATATGGTGTATGAAAAAACACAACAGAAACACAACCTCTGGAAAAATCAGATCATCTTAGGGAGTGCAAAATGGAGTAAAACGTGAAATGTAAACAGAGACTGCATTGCTGACATTGGTAACATTAAGAGTATTTTCAGTCATTGCAGAGAAATGTATCTGTGTCTTTGCTGGTAAAGTTAAGGACATGAGTATAGTTCCTGAAAGGGGCCCATTTCAAAGCCGTTTTTTACCCACACTACTGAAAGCCTTGCAGCCTGCACTCCATATGCTAGGACACACTCACCCTGCCAGATGTGATATGATGGTGACTAACTGCATCCAACTGCCACTGCTGGGCTGTGACCCAAATTAAAGATTAATTTGGTGGTGTTTCACCCTATGCACCCCCTTAAAAATATGCCCCTGAGCCTGATGTACCCTTGAAGGATGCAACATTATTGGAAGGAAACTGATATCTGGCAATCTAGTGTGTTCTGATAACAAAAAGCACTCTCTGGGACACATGCATTACTAAACATAAGTGAAGGAACCTAAAGTTTTTCTTAGGTGCCTGTGGAATGCTATCGTTAACCAATATAATGGCTGCCTCATCTTGATTTCACCTCATGTCTACCAATTTACACCCTGTTATCTATCTCACTCTTGCAGGTTCTTTTTCATCTCTGCTTCTTCCCCTTTGCCACAGTTTTCCCATATTTCTTCTCCTCAATTTTTTTCCTTTCCTACAGTTCTCCCTCTTGCTGTGGGTCAAAGTTCGAGGATGAAAAATAATTCCCTGTCCTCAAAAATGAGTGGCAGTTCCCACCAACTGCAAACACAGGCACAAATTAAGCACTTGAAACATCATAGAGTTGTAATTTCGGAGATTCTCTTATTTACTAAGGGAAATGTTACTTCAAGCCAACTAAATTCCTGTCTTCAGAGGCTTTGCCCTAAATTTAAGGCTTGATAGTCACAGAATATGCATATCTCCGAATTTATCTCCATTAGCCAACTTAACTGTTGTTATGTCTGAGCTATTTTGTAAATTGTGACCTGCCCCACAAATGCAACTTCTTCTCGCAGGTGTTGGGAAAAACACATGCCTACAAATGTTCTAGATTGTATTCTGCTTATAAAACTTCAGAAGAAAGTACGGTGTTTGGGAGCGTTCCAAATATAAAGTGATTACCATTCGGCCTTATTATTTAAAGTTGTGGATTCCACAATTTTACCAACACCATGGAACACAGAGGGCCCTACTCACAAAGGTAAATAAATATACATGTGTAGATTCAATAATGTGGAAATCTACTTCTGGACCTAGCTTCAAGTCTACACGTTTTCGCTATTCACCATTTCTGAGTGTAAATTTACTGAGTTCAGGGGGTGGAGACATCTAAGGCTTAATTTTACGAGTGTATAGTAACTACGGGTAATTTTTCACACATAGGTGGAGATCTCCACCACAGTGACAGAGAACGTTTATTAATGTTAAAAAAAGAATACGAAAATAAAAAAATAAAAATATTTGTACCCTAGAAATAATATAATAAAAAATGTTAGTGCACGTTAACTCTTAAATTTTTTTTTAATTAAATAATGACATAATTGAAATATGTCAATTTATTTTTGAAATATTCATTTTTTAACAAAATAAAATAAGATCACCCTCTCTAGAATTTTTATTTTATTTAATATTAAATAAATGTATCTGAAACTTGTGTTTAATTTGACCTCATAGTTTCTAAATCTCACCAGAATTACTCAATGGCTATATAGGTCCATATTACTGAGTTAGCTGTTAGGCATTCTCTCTCTGTTTGTATGTATGTATTTATATATATAAACATTTATTACCTACTGGCGGTCGCCAGCAGGTAGTTATAGTTAGGACCATGTTTCCATAGAAAAAGTATTTTTTGACTTGCCGGTATCTTTGGCGCAGTTTGATGGATCTTCACGAAATTTTCCCAAAAAAGTGTCTCAGTGAATCTTGTTACACATGAAAAGTTTCGGGGTGAACCGTCAAGCGAGGGCTGAGAAATAGGGGGATTTGTGGTAATAAAAGTGTGCTTCCCATGTTAATTCCCATAGGAGTTTTGAACACGACTACAGCCCGAGCCTCTGGACCGGAATACACCAAATTTGGCAGAAAGCAAGCTTACGGTCTGCAGATTGTGCTTTTTGTTATTTGGTGTAAATCTGTTCAGTAGTTGTCGAGAAATGTATGGAAATCCAAATTTGTATATCTAGGACCGCGACGACTTCGCAAATAATGATGAGCTCGTGCAGAGATCTGCAGAGCTCTGATTGGCTGCCAACACTTCAACCAGGAAGTGTTGGCAGCCGTCTTGGGACTCAGCTTCATCGGATTCCCCCCAAAAAAGGTGAAAAAAAGAAAAGGGGGCAGGCTAGGAATACCCTGACCCCCAAGTCTTGGGGTCCCAAAGGGACCTCGCGAGGGCAAAAAAGCACTTTTTAAAATTTTCACTGCAATATCGCAACAAATCCACAAATTCGCGGCAAAAATGAAAAAAAAGCGCGGTATCCCGCGCTTGTTTATACTAGGTCCCGGGGGCATGTGCACACATTTGTTAAAAAAGGAAGGGGGCGCACAGCACCCCCCCAGAGCATTTTTATGTCCTGGGGACCACCACCTCCCTGGGCTTATGATTTAATTATTGGGGGGGGCCGTGTGGAGGCCCTGGGGACTACCACCTCCCCAGGGCTAAACACAAAGAAATGGAGGGCCTCACAGACATCCCCCGGGGACCACCACCTCACCGGGGCTAAACTGATGGTAATGGGGGGCCTCATGGACCCCCTATGCCCCGCGGGCCACCACCTTCCTGGGGCAAGTAGCATTAAATAGTGGGAGGGGGAAGCACAGCCCCACTCCCAGGCCATTCTCGGCCCCGGGGACCACCACCTCCCTGAGGCTGGCCCCTGAACAACAAAGAAGGGGGGCTGCGCGGCCCCCCTCCTGGAGCCATATATGGCCCTTGGGACCACTATCCCCCAGGGCTGGCTCTTGCTATGTCCCAGGGTGCTCACCCCCAGGATATAGCTGTTTTCTTTTGCTTGGCGGGAAAGCAAAAGCAAACACTTCCACCAGGTGGGAGCTGTCAAAGTGCTCTCGCCCGCTGGAAGCTGAGGTTTCATCTCTTTCCCTGCCCATGAAATGCGGGCAGGGAAAGAGATGAAACTTTTGCTCTTGCACAGAGGTAGCTGCATTTGCAGCAGCTCCCTGTGTGCAATTGGAATGCCAGCTCCCTGCAGGAGGCGTGAAGCCGGCTGAGACAGCGGGGCAGAAAATGGCAGAATAAAGGTGAGAAATGAGCAGAAAGAGCAGGATAATTGTCAAACGAGCAGAAAGAGGATGATAAGGTCAGCAACAAGCAGAAAGAGGCAAAATAGAGGTCAGAAACAAGCAGAAAGAGGCAGAATAAAGGTGAGAAACGAGCAGCTAGAGGCAGAATAAAGGTCAGTAACGAGCAGAAAGAAGCAAGTTAAAGGTGAGAAACGAGCTGAATGAGGCAGAGTAAAGGTCAGAAATGAGTAGAAAGAGGCAGAATAAAGGTCAGAAATAAGTAGAAAGAGGCAAGATAAAGGTGAGAAACAAGCTGAAAGAGGCAGAATAAAGGTGAGGAACTAGCAGAAAGAGGCAGAATTAAAGTCAGCAACGAGCAGAAAGAGGCAGAATAAAGGTCAGCAACGAGCAGCAAGAGGCTGAGTAAAGGTCAGAAACCAGCAGAAAGAGGCAGAAAAGAGGTCAGAAGTGAACAGAAAGAGGCAAAATAAAGGTGAGAAATGAGCAGAGAGAGGCAAAATAGAGGCCAGCAACGAGCAGAAAGAGGCAAAATAAAGGTCAGAAATGAGCAGAAAGAGGTCAAATAAAGGCCAGCAACAAGCATGATGGTTAAATATGAGCATACGTACACTGGCTTGGGGGCACATATGCAGGATGAGTGAACACTGTTGCCTTACTAACGTTGGTATCTTTTCACAGGTAGCACTGTGGCAGATGGAAGTCAATATAAATTTACTATAGCCTGCTAATTCCTTACAGTTCAGTTGGAAATCAAAAAAACAAACTCTCTTTTTCTTTATGGCTGAAGTATAAGCTGAATTTACAATTTGGAAAACACAGCATAACATGTATTTTGCAAAGCATGTGTTCAACCCTTAGGACATCTTGGCACTGAATAACAGATTGTTATTGTTACCCAATTCAATTGTGCTCATTTTAATGACCTCAGAAGGTTGAGGAGCTGAGTAAACCAACATTATTTAAACCTGTAACCATGAGATCAAACGTAGACTCCTGGAATGGATGTGTTAGTCCCCTGAGCCACAAGGCTCAGATAATGTATGCCTAAACCAAAACTCTTGATTGACATGAAGTATCTTCAAAGTATGGCTCTCAAATGCATATACAGGATCATTTTAACTCTTAATGCCTTTGTTTATGCATTTGTATGAATACATATTTCATGAGCCAGCAATAATGGAATTCATGCCTTGAATTACTGTACTGGCGCAGGTTAATTACCCTACCAGCCAGCTGTCAATTCAAAGTTTCTGTGAAACAATAGATCTATTTTGCGAGATTAGCCTTCTCCTATCAGAGGAAGGGGGTGGGGATGAAATCTCGGAATGGTAATTAGCTCCCACTCTCCCACATTATTGGCAAGTTGTTCTGACAGAGGGAAAAGAGAGGACAGACATGCAGTACCGTGGCTCCGGTTCCCACAGGGGATTTCCTTTATAGTCTTCTAGGAAAGAAATCAGACTTAAGTGAGAGGAGTTTGGCTCAGAGGAGAAGTGTCCTGCAATGTCCATTTAAGCTACCATTTTGATTCTTTCCAGAATGCTGTGTAGTGGTATTTGTCACCCCGTGGTTGCTTCCTGGAAGTGTTAGTCAAGGGGAAGGGCTGATATGAAATCTGTGGATTGGGTTGGACTCCCAATATCCTGAATTCCACCCCCTCAATCCTTGCACAGGGAAGCACAAAAGAAGAAGACCAACACAGGAAGAAGAAAGGACCCACACTGTGGATGAATCCTGTCTGAAGTGCAAAGACTCTGGACTTCTTTGATTTTTGCTGGATTCTGTCTCCAGAGACAGTGGCACTAGCTCCACACGTCCCGCCCAGAGGCAGTAGCAGGTGGGAGTCCTGAAGGAAAAGGGTCCACTCAGACTTCTGAGGGCTGTTCGTGGTTGTGGTTGCCTTAGAAGTGTGGTTACCACAGTCACCAGTTCGACCCTAGGAACCCTGCAAGAGGAAGAGGGTCTTAAATCCTTGGGGAGTACAGGCAGGAGAGTGAAGTGCCTTGAGGGCCTCAGGGGTGATGTTGCAAGAGAGCCCACAGGCCAGGAGACTAACATGGGCAGAACAGTAGGACTGAGCCAGTCTGCTGCTGCTTAAAATGAAAATACCATCTAAAATGTGGAGGCCTGGATGCTCCTGATGGCTGAAATGCTTCACTAGGAGAAAAGCAAAGGAAACTCCATTAGAAACGGCCCACTGGGGCTAGATATGTCCAAATTTAGGCCGCAGCTCATGCGAGGCCTTAATGTTTTTCAGATGGAATCTCCGCGGCCAGGTCAAGAAGACCATTAAAACAACCAGTGGTTTGTGAAATATCCCTTTGGAAACCTGCAAGCTATTGAAAACTCCATCACGCTTTCATCACAAATGTTCCTTTTAAGAGGTGGTGGAGCACCATTCTGTTCCCGCCTAGGGAGCCCCTCAGTCTGCTTTGTGGCACCCCTATGTCCTCTGCAAACTTTCCACGCATAGAGACAAACCCTGAGCTGGTAACTCCGCTCCGCCAGCGGAGTTTGCAGAGATTTGCCTACTCCGCGCTCCATGGCGAATGCGGAGGTAGGCAAAACTACGCCTCCATGGCGGAGCGGAGTTAGCCGCTCCCTCCCCCCTCCCAAATGCTTTAAAAAGGTATAAAGAAGGCACTTACCTGCATGTCTGCAGCCTCCCGTGCCTCGCCGCTCTCCTTCCTGCTCCTCTCGCGTACTCGTCCTTCTTCGTAAAAAAAACCACTACGTTGTACGTCTTGCGAGTGCACATGCGCACGCGCAAGCCTTACAACGTAGTGTTTTTCTTTTTGAAGAAGGACATCGAGGATGTGAGAGGAGCAGGAAGGAGAGCGGCGAGGCACGGGAGGTGGCAGAAAAACAGGTAAGTGCCTTCTTTATACCTTTTTAAAGCATTTGGGAGCGAGGAGGGAGCGGAGCGGAGCTACGCGTAGCTCCACTGAGTTTTTCCCAAACTCCGTGGAGCTACGCGTAGAGGCACTACGCCAGCTCTGCCCAGGGCTATTAGAGACGGCAGTGTGGGAGAGTGGGAAACAGCAGGTTCCCTGCCGAGCCTCCAGGAACCAATGCCTGGTGGACCAAATGGCTTTTGGGCCACGGTGTGGTCCTGCATACCAAGTGCATGAGCATCCCAGAAGGGGAGAAGCACCCATAAGAGCTACAATGCTGAATGGGCTTTTCAACAATATAAAGTATAGCAAAATAAGATTAGTGATTTGACAGCTGAAACTACAGTTGAATCATTCCCTTGGCTAAAGGAACATAGTGCACTGGAATGGTCATTAAAATAATATTTTGTGGTGCTCCAGAAGGAGCAGCAGCATCAGAAAGTATTGTACTGTTTCTATGGGCAGACCAGAGATACATCTCCTCAAGTGCCTCCATATTATGCCAAGGTGTCACCCTAAGACTCCTGAAGGGTTGAATTAGTGACCTCAGTAGAGATTTAGGCATTATTTGACGACTCTTGGGGCAGGAGTTTTGGTGTGCCCTGGGAATGTGCGGACCCGGCAGTTTTTTACTTTTCTGTATATTTTAAACATCTTTATCAAGTAAGGCGAACTCTTTAGGATTACAGTTGTCTAATCTATATCCTCACAAATCATATTATCAAGGACTTTTTACGGAGTAATTAAAAAAAAGGAGATACCCTTGGCAATTCTCATTTGATAGTGTGAGCTGAGTTTGTCTTGCTGATCTTAAGACACAAAGCCGGCTCATTGTTGAGAAAGACCGCTAAGTTTTTGAGTCTTGACTGGTTCAGGCAGTATACATAGTGGGAAGTGGGAAGGCGATATATGCGTGTGAATATATATGGGTGTGTGTGTGTATTTTTTGTTTTGCGAATAACTTTGGTGCTGTTCGACAAATCTTCACAAAATTTTCAAACCTAGTTTGACACTCACTTCAGGGCTGTTTGGAAAGTTTCGCAGTGATTCGTCAAGTGGGGGCTGAGAAAAGGGGGGGTCCCAAAACGCTTTTTCCCTCCATGCAATTTCCTGTAGGAATTTTAGACACGACTACAGCTGAATCGCTGAACGGAATTACACCAAATTTGACAGAAAGCTAGATCTTGGTTCAACAAGAGTACTTTTTGTAATTTGGTGTAAATCTGTTCATTAGTTTTGGAGTTATTAAAGAAAAAAGGTTTATTGATATCTAGAGACTCGGATCCACGCACCAACAGCAATGCCGTGATTGGCTGCCACCACTTCAACCAGGAAGTGGTGGCAGCCATCTTTGGACTTGGACTCAGCTGAGCCCCGAGAAAAAAGGCAAAAAAAACCCCACAAGGGGCAGGGTAGGAATACCCTGACCCCCTACCACCTGGGGCAAAAAAAAATCCCAACATTTTTTGCACAAATTCACTGAGGATCCGAAGCAAAATTAAAAAACAAACAAACATGGTCTCCCGCGCTTGTTTGTTTTTTTGATCCCCCAGCTGGGCCAGGTCCGGGGGGGGAAATAGATATCAGGGGGACACGTGTGGCCCCCCCAGGCCAATTTTGGCACTGAGTACCCCATCCCCGGGGCCCAGCCTTAGAAAAAAGGAGGAGGGGGCATGCGGCCCCCGGTCTGTTTTGGCCCCGGGGACCCCATCCCTCATGGCCCGGGCCATTAAATAAAGGAGGGGGCGTGTCCCCCCTCCATGGGCCGCTTTTTGCCCCGAGGACCCCATCCCCGGGGCCATGCCATAATAACAAAGGGCCTGGCCAGATATGTAAATGGAACGAGAGGCTGCACAGCCCCCCTTACCGGGCCGCGTTCAGCCCCGCAGCCCCATACCCCAGGGTCTGGCCATGCAGGAAATGGGGAGGAGGAGTCCCCCCTTCCTGAGCAATTAATGGCCCTGGGGACCGCATCCCCCTGGGCCGGCTCAGGCTATGTCCTGGGGAGCCCACCCCCGAGACATAGCAATGATTTCCCTGCCCACACTGGCGTGGGCAGGGAAACCTGTGTTTGCTCTCGCTTGGCGGGAGCAATTTCAAAACTCCCGCCAAGCGGAAGCAAACACCTAACTATAACGTCCCTGTAACCTTTGTTTTTTCAGTGAATATATGTATATATATATATATATATATATCTCCCGCTCCACTCAAAAGGAAGGACCAGCACTCATGTTGGGTTAATCCTCATTAAGGATTTATTGCGCTCACAAAATTACAGCAAACAGACGCGTTTCGGCGTTAGCCTTCGTCAATGACTTTTGAAGTGGAGCGGGAGATTGTAGCGGTTCTGCCGCCGCAGGATCGAAAGCACCCATATAAGAGTGCGGATACTATTGGGCAGAAGTGTGGAGCAAGGATATATATATATATATATATATATATATATATATATATATATATCCACCAGACAGCTTACTAATCCTCGTAAGCACGAGCCACACCGATCCAGTTTGGTACAAAATATAATTTTATTTCAGGGCAAAAGACGCGTTTCGAGCTATCCAGCTCTTGGTCACATGACCTTAGTTCAAAGTTCAGACTTTTTTATACTCTACCATAGAGATAAAGAAAATACTTTACAATTTAATCGTCACCACTAATTAAGTGAGTATTACCAAACAATTTGTATCATTTACATAGTGCTGTATATATAATTCATTTAAATTCAAAAAATTAGAAAGATAATGAAATATGTACATAGTACCAAGACAGCGAAGAAAAGCGGTGGAATATATTATACTGAAATGTACTTTTCAAGAGTTTATACATTGTATTGCTAAGTTAAGTAGTAATGTCTCCGACATCAATTTCGTGATGATTTAACGTTAATAAATACACTTTTAACTGTCAAGTACCTGTTTGTAAAGCGTGGGCTATATTGATAAAGGATGTTATCAAAGGTCTAGTACCTGTTTCTTGTTTTCGAATTATTGACATCGAAATCAATAGAGGGTGTAGTACCCAAATAGAGACAAAATGTGGAATTACTAGTATATACAAAATAACCGTATAAAGTATCCTGTTGCCCCAAATATATCAGGAAATGGAGAGCGTGGTTGTAGAAACAAACACCTAAAACTCCGTGCTCGTAGCTCATAATTCTGGTGAAGATGACACATGAATTCCATCCATCTAATCTATAGGGGAGCAATCAAAAATATAAAACAGTTAATCACACATTCGGTCCATTTAAAATACAAGTAACATCATAATATTTACACTATAGCCTACTGCGAGGATGTTTCTACTACATAGTACACTCATCATGTATGGAGACTAAATCAACACACCGCTTCTCAATACTACTGGAAAAATAAAACAATCATATTGTGCACTAGTGAAGGGATACAAAAAGAAAAATATTTAAAAGGGGATGGGAAAGTGACATAATGGTGATTATATATACAAAATTTAAAAAAGGGAAGAGAATACAGAATATTGTTCTGTTTCAAAGGTACATCGGGAAGCACTATTATTATCAATTTACAGATGCACATGCATCTCTTCATCATTATTCATCCCAAAAGGCACGACACAGCCTGCTTGCAAAATAAATCTGGACTCAGTTCTGCGTAAAGCTTGAATTCTATTACCACCTCTAGGATTTTTGGGGATGGTATCAAGAGCAAAGAATTTCGCTTGTGTCCAATCACCATCGTGTTCTTGGTGAAAATGTTTTGCCGTGCCATAGCTAAAATCTTTATTAGTGATGGCACGCCAATGCTCCAATATTCTTTTCTTGACAGGGAAGGTAGTTGAACCAATATACCACTTGCCACAAGGGCATGTGATGACATACACTACAAAGTCAGTGCTACACTGTATGTTTTTCCTAATGCACCATTTTCTACGGGTTCTCTGTAGTACAACCTCCTTTACATTTTCACTGTGACTGCAAGCCTTACATTTTCCACACTTATGGAAACCCCCATTTTTTCCAGCCATGTCACTTTGCGATGTTCCATGTGACTTCTGACTATTTTATCTTTAATCGAGGGACCTTTTCTATAAGTTATCGCTGGGTGTGAACCCAGTTTTTCTTTTAGTAATCTATCTTGTGTTAGAATGTCCCATCTCTTTCTGATTATCTGGCAGAACTCGTTGGACTGAGAATTATAGGTAGTGATAAGTCTTATGGGGGCATCTGTTTCAGTTTGTTTGATCTTGGGTGCTTTGTATAAGGCTTCACTTCTCTCAATTTTGTCTGTTCTCTTTTCGGCCATTTTAAGCATTTTAGGGGGATACCCTCTGGCTCTGAATCTGTTTGACATTTCCTTCTTGTTTTTTCTGTATGTTTCTTCGGAACTACAATTTCTCTTAGCTCGAAGGAACTCTCCGAAAGGTATACTCCACCTGAAATTTGGAGGGTGGCAACTGGCTGAGTGTAGGACTGAGTTGCCTGCTGTACTCTTCCTAAATAAGTCTGTCTCTAGTTTGTTACCTGTCACAGTTAATCTGATATCTAAAAAATCAACAGTTTGTTGGCTGTGTTGCATAGTAAATTTAAGATTTACAGAATTCTCATTGAGTTCTTTCACAAAATCAAGGAGATCTCCCTCTTCGCCTTCCCAAACAAAGAAGACGTCGTCAATGAATCTGAGCCAGATGTTGACCTTGTTGGTCCAATGTTCCAGAGATTCACTCCAGAGCACCTGCTTCTCCCACCAGCCTACCAGAAGATTCGCGTAGCTGGGAGCGAAGCAGGTTCCCATCGAAGTCCCCTGTACTTGTTTATAAAAGGCTCCATTAAATGTGAATACATTCTCCAAGAGACAAATTTCGATCATTTGTAGTAACATCCTAGTATGTGTTAAAAGGTGTATACTTCTGGTCTTCAAAAAATGTTCACATGCTTTTAGTCCATCTCTATGCCTTATACTAGTATATAGACTTTCTACGTCTAAACAAACCAGCCAATATTTTTTGTCCCAATGGATATTCTCAATTTTTTGTAAAAAGTCTTTCGTATCTCTAATGTGTGAGGTAAGGTCTTTGACATAGTCTGTTAGAAAATGGTCCACATAAATGGAAACATTCTCGAGCAGACTATTTTTAGATGACACTATGGGTCGGCCAGGAGGATGTAAAGGGTCTTTATGTACCTTCGGTAAAAGGTAAAAGGTTGGTACAGTTGGTGTGTCATTTCTCAGGAATTTCTGCTCATCCCAATTTAATAGGTTGTCATCCGCCCATCCCTGCAGGAGGTCGAAAAATCTAACCTGTAGTGTAGAAATATAAGATTTATCAACCTTAGTGTAGCATGTGGTGTTGTTGAGTTGTCTCATTGCTTCGTAAATGTAATTCTTTTTGTCCCATAAAACTATGTTGCCGCCTTTGTCGGACGCTTTTATGATGATACTGTCATCATTTTGAAGACCCTTAATGGCCTCTCTTTGTGCTATAGTGAGATTAGAGCTGCTCATAGGTTTTCTAAGAAGTTGTAAAATATCACGATTAACCAGCTCATGGAAGACATCTATGTTATCTCTGGGAATTTGTGGCCTATATTTAGATTTTGCTCTGAAAGGAGTGACCACAGATCTAGCAGGGTCTAGTCCAAGATTTTCAACCACAGTAACTATATTGGGATCAGACAGAGCAATCATCTGTGTATCGTGTGCTTCTTGTTCTTCTCCTAAGCTCACTAGTGTTCTTAAAATGTCAATGTCATTTATCGTGGGGCCTGGGGGAGTGTATTTTCTACCAGTGTTGTTTGATTCTGTTGTCTAGATGAATGAATTTTAAACAGTTTTAATTTCCGTACAAATAAATACATATCAATACGTGTCTGGGTGTAATCAATAGGTAAATCTGGACAAAAAGTTAAACCAAGCTTAAGAACCTGTTCTTCTATGGGATTTAAAGTTCTATTGGTTAGGTTCATTACCGTGAGTTCTTGTCCATCCATTATTTTCCCTTCTGGTTCTGGCCTTTGGTTCCCACGCCAGTATTGCTGTTCTTTGCTCCGCCGGTCTCGCCTCCTTTTGCTGCTGTTTTTCCTCCTCTTCCTTGGTATCTTGTTCTGCCTCTTATTGAGTGTTCGTTTGCCTCCTGCATGAGGCGCAGTTCCTCGGAAAAAGACGAAATTTCTGGCGCAAAAGAGCTACTACTATCCATTGATCCAACATCCGAGCTTAAGCTTGTACCAGATTCCCATCTCTCTCTATCAACAACCCCCAATGCCCGATCCTTGGTGAGATTGGTGCGCAATTTGTCAAATTTCCTGGCGAATGTCAGAATTCTTCCTGACCGATAGTCTCTCTCATCTCTTTCAAATTTTCTTTGCTTTCTTTCAATGATATCTTTCTCAAAATTTACAATGCGATCATTAACTGCAGCCAGGATCTTTTTACTTCATTTTGATCCGGATCTTTTGCCATATCATCCAGTACTTTTTGTATTTGTTCAACTAGATCTTTGTGTTCATCCCATGCATTTTTTATTAGAATCTGTAGCATCATTCTTGAACACGCGGTGGTATTATCAAGCCATGCTTTCAGAACTTCTTGTTTCGGATTGCTTAGTGTGGGCACGATAAAGATTCTCAGACCTCTTGGTATCCGTTCTACCTCCAGATAATTTTGGAGAGATGTAGCCTCCCACCACCGACTCAGCTCTTTTTTACGCAGTTTCTCTAGTAAATTTCCTTTTTGTTTAATACTTGATGCAGATTGCGGGTGGTCTGTGCCTGTTTCCTCTCTGTTACTCGCATTTGATGTTTTTTTGAAAATCAAACTTGCTGAGGCCTCCCGACCCTTCAAGAACTCCATTGCCCACAATGCACTTCGGTCCACTGACCGCTTCCAAACTGGATCGCGTCTTCCGGGCAACTGCCCTGACGTACCCTGGCAACACACTCGCTCAAGCAGACTCGATCGTTTACCTTCTCAGAGGAAAATATGGACGATTTTCCACGGAGTCGTTGATATATGCTTTGGCGAGTAAATAACGCTGCCGGCGGGCGGAGATAATTGATTTCGCATCAAATCCTCGTGAAATGGCGCTAATCTCCTCCCTTCCAAGCGGGTTGGGGCTCGTCTCTGAGCGGGCGCCACCGCTCTCGTAAATCCACCAGACAGCTTACTAATCCTCGTAAGCACGAGCCACACCGATCCAGTTTGGTACAAAATATAATTTTATTTCAGGGCAAAAAGATGCGTTTCGAGCTATCCAGCTCTTGGTCACATGACCTTAGTTCAAAGTTCAGACTTTTTTATACTCTACCATAGAGATAAAGAAAATACTTTACAATTTAATCGTCACCACTAATTAAGTGAGTATTACCAAACAATTTGTATCATTTACATAGTGCTGTATATATAATTCATTTAAATTCAAAAAATTAGAAAGATAATGAAATATGTACATAGTACCAAGACAGCGAAGAAAAGCGGTGGAATATATTATACTGAAATGTACTTTTCAAGAGTTTATACATTGTATTGCTAAGTTAAGTAGTAATGTCTCCGACATCAATTTCGTGATGATTTAACGTTAATAAATACACTTTTAACTGTCAAGTACCTGTTTGTAAAGCGTGGGCTATATTGATAAAGGATGTTATTTTGCCCCGAGGACCCCATCCCCGGGGCCATGCCATAATAACAAAGGGCCTGGCCAGATATGTAAATGGAACGAGAGGCTGCACAGCCCCCCTTACCGGGCCGCGTTCAGCCCCGCAGCCCCATACCCCAGGGTCTGGCCATGCAGGAAATGGGGAGGAGGAGTCCCCCTTCCTGAGCAATTAATGGCCCTGGGGACCGCATCCCCTGGGCCGGCTCAGGCTATGTCCTGGGGAGCCCACCCCGAGACATAGCAATGATTTCCCTGCCCACACTGGCGTGGGCAGGGAAACCTGTGTTTGCTCTCGCTTGGCGGGAGCAATTTCAAAACTCCCGCCAAGCGGAAGCAAACACCTAACTATAACGTCCCTGTAACCTTTGTTTTTTCAGTGAATATATGTATATATATATATATATATATATATATCTCCCGCTCCACTCCAAAAGGAAGGACCAGCACTCATGTTGGGTTAATCCTCATTAAGGATTTATTGCGCTCACAAAATTACAGCAAACAGACGCGTTTCGGCGTTAGCCTTCGTCAATGACTTTTGAAGTGGAGCGGGAGATTGTAGCGGTTCTGCCGCCGCAGGATCGAAAGCACCCATATAAGAGTGCGGATACTATTGGGCAGAAGTGTGGAGCAAGGATATATATATATATATATATATATATATATTCACTGAAAAAACCATAGGTTTCAGGCACGTTATAGTTAGAAATTAGCATTTAAAAAACCTTAGAAATTCACTGAAAAAACCATAGGTTTCAGGGATGTTATAGTTAGTTGGACATTTCACTCGTATAAAACCATAGAAATTTCCCCGTTATAGTTAGTTCAGCTAAGTATAACTCGCGCCCCGCAATGCACTGCTGATGACGTCACATATTACATCATTCATGACATGGTCAGTGACATCACTGATGACATCACTGATGACATCTCAAATGACATCACTGATGACATCACTGATGACATCATCCACGTGAAAATCTGATGCACCTCCTCACACTCTAATATAACCTTTGATACACCCACTGTAAAATACAGACTACCATTTTCGAAACCATCGACACACCAATACCAGTTACTACATACGCACTCACTGTGTTGTAGGGATTCTGCACATACACAGAGCTATGCGCAGGATAATAGGACCTCGGAGTATAGTGGTGAGCCAACCATGCCCCTTAGTACCCACAATCCCAATCCGACTAGCTTTAGCGTCTCATTTGCAGCGCAGCTACCAATGATTAGACAACCCAGAACACGGTCTCTCTCAGGACTCGCGGGAGCAAGAACTCTCTTTCATAACTCACTCATACTTGTCCACAACGTGCGTAAATAAGAGACACAGTGTATTTTAAAATGTTTATTTCAACTATCGTGCTCTAAGATAAAGTACCCGTGCCAGTACTATGAGCATAATGCATAATGATAAAATAATAAGCATGGTTACAATTCCATAGAATACAAACGGGGACAGCATTTTATAAAGACAGTGGATATAGGGCTAGATGGCCTTACCACCCTCCCCGTGCTAATAACTAGTTTATTATAAAAATAGAAGACCTCTGGGCTTTGACAGGCGGACCCCCATACCTCAATATCTAGATGCAGGGTTTACATCATCAGACAAGCACAGCTCTTCTCCCTGGAAAGGTTTTTCTCCAAGTGTCACAAACAGCGATATCACAATATTAAAAGCACACGAATTTCTCCAGTGCAGCTGCATTTTGTGTTATGTCTAAGTGCGAGGGGCTGACCAGATCAGCAAGAACAAGGGACGTTGTTTTTCGACCTAGTACATGATGTGCAGACGAAACCCACAGGGAACAGGAGAAAAGGTGAAAGGCAAAAAGGCAGACAGTTCTAATATAGCCGGGCACAAGCAGGGACTGAACAAACAAAGTCACAGAGTAACGTGTGCAAAAAGGGCATCATGACAGCCAGGCCTAAGCTAACTTAGCAATGTAGACGATGAGGCCACAAACCACACTACACCCTCCCCTGGTCAGTCCATAGGCCACGACATAGGACGAAAACAGAGTTCAAATAGATGGAGCAGAATGCAAACGTCTAATTATGAATAGTCCCCAATAAAGGACAGTGAATGGAAAAAAAGAACAGGATAAAAAAATTCCAGAAATGCAGGACGCAGCAAGCGAAGTTCCCTAATCCAATAGAGTGTAAGTGCAGAAAAACGCCACACCTTCCAAGAGGACATCATTGGTATTGTCTGAAAAAAGAGATGCCATCCAGTTCAACAAATCAAAACTGCACTCATGTTCCTCATAACAGGGAGCAGTGATTAGCATTGCGGGACAACTTGCGTGATACTCAATATAACTGTGTTGTAGGAGATTCTGAGCAGCCGCCCAGATATCCCATTGCGCCAGAATTCCAAGTGCAGCCGCACGGCGCCATCAAGCCAGTGCCGGAACAGTCCTGTTCATGGGCCTCTAAGGGACCCATCAACTGGGCAAAATCCGGGTCCGACAGAGACGCATAGGAGAGGCAAACATCCAAGGACCATGAGAATGGACATCTTAAGCAAGACATCACAGGTTGCACGCAAGTGAAATACGCAAAGCGAAAAGAAAGTCGATAGGACACACTGAGTGTCGCCAATGGTAGGATGCCGAAGCTGGTGAGCATGCGTTCACGGAGCATCTGGAGTCGACCTTGGTCGAGCAGGCCCCCAGGAAGTGCAGCCATTGCGCAGCAAACAGACCAAAAGCAATATACCAGCCGCTAAGGCGAGGAGCAACGGAAAGCCGCCAAAGACGCTGGAAAAAATAGAATGAATAAAAGCCGGTATTACACCAAATATAGTTTGAAAGGAGGTAACAAGGCCAGAGCCCACAACTTTAAAAAAAGTGCACAAGACCTGCGGTGCTAGACGCATTGAAAACACGGTGAATCAGTTCACCGAAATGTTGTGGGAGGTTCGTGTTCAAAAGAGCCTGTATCTCACTGTGGGTACTAGCCACCTGGAGGATGAAGGTCTCCCGTGAGAATGTGAGCATAACCTCCTGGTTCAATAATAGCGCCTTTATTCTGCTCAATTTATTGAAATCCGCCTTCAAAGTCGGAATGGAAGGCCAGATAGAACTATCTATCATGTCGTGCGGGGGAGGAAAAAGCACATTTTTGCAGCACACAACCCGGTGGGAAACTGTTACAATATAAGGGATGCCGGCCAGCATTCCACAGCAGTCCTGATTATTCAGAAGGAGATAGCTACCATTTGCAAGCACAGTGAAAGTAGGTGATATAACAGGAGCAGGAATGCCCTTTAAAACACAAGCAAGATTCGGAGCCGAAACATTACAAGCCCCGTGCAATTTAATGTTTTTACAAACCAGGGAATGACCCACAGTAGAATCGCATGACTCTCCTGTGAGAAAAACTTCTTTACCGTCCCTAAGGCATCTGAACATGAAAGGCAGGGACCAAAGTTCATGCAAGAAGGCACTGCCTAAAGGCTGAAAACGGCCAACAGGATAATGTTTCATGCAGGAACTGAACTCAAATAAAGAAAAAGGCAAAGCGATAACCCCGAGAACTAGCCACACAGCAGAGTCCAACTCCGCCACAGAGAATGGTAATGGCTCTATCTTTTCGATATGTAAGAGAGTGTATGTTGCATCTTTCATGTACATGAACTGCTGCTTCTCAGTCAAATTAAACGGCAAGAATAAGGCAGAGGTGTTCAAAAATTGCCAAGGTACTTTACCCATTTTTAGTGTTTGCAAAGTCCACGCAAACTGCATTACTGAACGCAATTGATTTTGACCATGATATAACACAGACACATCATCTTGTACAATATCAACAACATAGGAAACAATATTCTCTAATGTGTAAATGCGGGAAGACAGGGTATTAATACTATTGTCAACAACAGCAAGCACTTTTTCTAGATTCGCTTGATCGATTTCCCGGAGACGGGAAGCAGCTTCAATTTGCGAAAGCTTCCAAAGTTCATTGTAAGTTTCATAAATGAATCTCTTAGGTCAAGGACCACGAGGCCCCAGAACAAAATCGGACAGATCAATGTTGCCTGATAGGAGGTATAAATGTTGTTTCACAGAATCTAATGAAGAGTGCTGCAACCACTGTTTACATAATTTACCAACAGAATATGTTGTAACAGTACGAGCGTCAGAAAACCTCGGATCTGGCCTGTCCTGTTTGTAACCAGGAGCTGAGTCATGAAAACGAAGTTGGCAGGCATTTGATGCTATGGGCCAAACCAACCAGGGTGACTGAACAATCGTAGAGGTATTAAACGAATTGTTTTGAAACAAAGCTTGCAAAGATGCTAGGGAAATATTAAAACGCAAGCTGTCGTTGGGAGTGGAAGACAATGCGGGAACGGAGGGTGCATTCAATTGTTTAGAAGTAGCCAAACCCCAACAGGTTGTTTGATAGATCGTACTATTTAAAAATAAAATCTGGGCCGGGATAAGGCAAGCACGGCGTAAGGCTTCCGTACCGCGTACCTGCTAAGGGTGGGCGGAATTTGCGTAGTCGCGTTACGCAAATCTCCGCGAAATTGCAAAAAATTCCGCGAGCACGCGGAAATTCCGTGAAATCGCGGAATTGCTGGTCCCGTCCGTTCGCGATGTGTTTTTGCGTGCTCGCGGGGAAATATATTGCTAACTTGCCCATGCGGTCGCTAACGGGCGCGGCCATCTTGTTTTCACTTGTCCCGCCCGCTCGCGATGGTATTTCCTGTTCCGGGTCGCGTATTGCATGCTCCCGCCCGCTCGCGATGCTTATTTCCAGTTCCGGGTTGCGTATTGCATGCTCCCGCCCGTTCGCGATAAGGGTTTCCTGTTCGGGAACGCGCATTACGTGTTCGCAACGCTTTTTGCGTGCTCGGGGGGGAAATATTGCGCGAACTTGCCCATGCGGTCGCAATGGGCGCGGCCATCTTGTTTTTCAGTCTATTGCTATGGTTCAGGGCCTGCTTTTCAATCCTCCCTCTATCTTTTCAATTCTTTGTTTCTGTAAACTTTTTTTGGGTCTTTTTTATTTATTATCTATCTCTCTATTTTCCTGATTCTATATTTTGAGTTTTTTTCTACTTTTTGTGTGTTTTTAACTACTTTTTCACACTTTTTCTATTACCTGCTTTTTCATTTCTTTTACTTACTTTTTTTACTTCCTACCTTTTCTTTTCCTTCCCCCGCCTACCCAGAACCATGGCAAAGGGCCACAGCCACAGGGCTCGAAATCGGAGCCAGAGCCGCGACCGCCTTCCTTGCGGAAGGCGGCGCCAAAGAGGGTGCAGGCACGGGCCTTATTCAATGAGTCGGAGGTGGCCGCTCTGGTTTTTTTGTTCAGCGCCACCTCCCCTTAACCCTGGCAGCAGGCGGCAGGCCTGGGTCCGGGTACGGGCTCCGGGAGCGTCGGCAGCGGTGGGGCAAGGTGCGTCGGGCAATGTTTCGCTGCTCTGGTGTCCGGCGCACCAATAATCAGCTGACGCACCGGTGGTCCGATATTCTGGACCGGGAGCAGGACCTGCTGGACCTGCTAGGAGTGGAGGTCCCGGGGCTTGGTGAGTAGCTATTTAATATTACTACTTTGTGTTCTGCTCTGTGTTATATATTGCGAATATATATTTTTTTCCGACCAGCAAGAATGCTGCTGCTTACATTGCAGGTAAATTACGTTTACAAATCTGTGATTGTTATGACACAGGCGCTCGCCGCTACTAATCTTACTTGTTTGCAACTTTGCGCTCGCTTGGCCTGATGATTATGTAAGAGTTTACTTTAGAGAACTTAAGTGATGTAATGCTAGAGAGAGTAGTCCTTCCTTTGTCCTCCTGCCACTAAGAAGGGATAGTGGTGGATTGATAGGTTTAGTTACTTATTAGTTGATAATTTGTAAGTGGTGTGCGTGACGCATCCTCTGTCATGTCACGTGCTGCTGAGTGCTGCTTACCCCAGTCCTTCGCAGAACCTTTTGTAGTTTGTTTTCTGAGTGTTAATAGGCTTATATCATCACTAGCAGAACATCAGCAGCAACCAGCCAACAATTTGGTGTATGCAAAAATGTATGCATGTGTCCTCCATCTATGCATTTTTGAGGACTAAAATAAATGGAAATGCAGACTTACTGAACAATTGGCCCGTCTGGATTGGAATAGGTGGGCTAGGTCAGGTGGTAGTTAGGCTTGCTAGACGGTCCGTGAATCTCGCAATACTACCAGTCGATCAGATAGGTCAATTTTATTGCAATTGTTGTTACCAAAAAGTTTTTGGTGCGCATTTTAAAATATTTTATTTATTTCACACCAAACTTTAATTTTTGTCTCTTTCTTTATGAAATCTTACATGATCAGCAGCACCCAGGGGCAAGAAGACGGGGTCGCAGGCGGTGGGCCAAGAAGATCTACAAGATGCTGTCATAGGGATTCTGCACACACAGAGCTATGCACAGGATAATAGGACCTCGGAATATAGTGGTGAGCCAAATATAAACCTTAGCACCTAAAACCCCAACCCAACTAGCCTTAGCGTCCCATTAGCAACAATGTACCAATGATTAGACAACCCAGAACACGGTATCTCTCTCTCTCAGGACTCGCAGTAGCAAGAACACCCTTTCGTCACTCACTCATACCTGTCCACAACGGGCGTAAGAAGAGACACAGTATAGGTTAAAAATTTTATTTCAACATACGTGCTCTAAGATACAGGACACGTGACAGTACTATCAGCATAATGCATAAGAATAATATAATCAGCATAGTTACAACTCCATAGAATACTAACGGGGAAAGCATTTCATAAAGCAGTGGCTATAGGGCTAAATGACCTTACCACCCTCCCCGTGCTAGTAGCTAGTGTATTATAAAAATAGAAGACCTCTGGGCTTTGACTAGCGAACCCCCATACCTCAGTCTCTAGATGCAAAGACTACATCAGCAGATTATCACAGCTCTTCTCCCTGGAAAGGTTTTTCTCCAAGTCCCTCTTAAGCGGGAAAACCTCAATATTAAAAGCACACCAATTTCTCCATGGCAGCTGTACATAGTGTTATGTCTAGGTGCGAGGGACTGGCCATATCAGCAAGAACTGGGGACGTTGTTTTTCGACCTTGTAACTGTTGTTCAGACTGAGCCCAAAGGGAACAGGAGAAAAGGTGAGAGACAGAAAATGCAGACAGTTGTAAAATAAGTTGGCAGAAGCAGAGGGCGACAGAATAACGGCTAAGAGTAACGTGCGCAAAAGTCATCATGGCAGCCAGGCCTATGCCAACTTATCCAGGCATGCCAGGAGGCCACAAACCACAAGACACCCTCCCCTGGACAGTCCATCGGCCAAGACTAAGGATGAAGACAGAGTTCAAAACACCTGAGCAGAACAGAGGCGTCCACAGTGGAAGGAGTCCTAATGAAGGACAACGAACGGGAAAAGGTAGCAAAAAAGACAGTCAGCGAGGCAGTTCACGGACAGTGAATGCCATATCAATCCAAAAACGTGGAAGTGCAGAAAAATGCTATACCGTCCAAGAGGACATCATTGGAATCGTCAGAAAACGTAGACGCCATCCAGTCCAACAGATCAAAGCTGCAGGAATGCTCCTCAGAGGACGGAGCATCCAAAAGCAATGCGGGACAGCTTGCGTGATACTCAATATAGCTTTGTTGTAGGAGATTCTGAGCAGCCGCCCAGATATCCCATTGTGCCAAAATCCCCAGTGCAGCCGCACGCGTCATGCAGCCTGCAACGGAACAGTCCCGTTCATGGGCCTCTAAGGGACCCATCAACCGAACAAAATCCGGAACAGACAACGACGTATTGGAGAGGCAATAATCCATGGTCCAGGTGAAAGGACAGCGGATGCAAGACATCACAGGTTGCACGCAAGTGAAACACGCAAAGCGAAAAGAAAGGGTATAGGACACACTCAGTGTCGCCAACGGCAGAACTCCGAAACCAGACAGAAGGCGCTCACGGAGCAGCTGGAGGCATCCGGGGTCGAGAAGGGCCATTGGGGAGCAGCCATTGCGAAGGAAGCAGACCAACAGCAGTACACCAGCCGCCAAGGCAAGGATTAACGGACAGCCACCAAAGACGCTGGAAAAAATCGAATGAATAAATGCCGGTATCACACCAAAAATAGTTTGGAAAGAGGACACTAGGCCGGACCCCACCACCTTAAAAAAATGCACCAGACCTACAGTGTTAGATGCGTTAAAAATACGGTGAATCAATTCACCGAAATGTTGTGGGAGGTTAGTGTTCAAAAGGGCCTGTATTTCACTGTGGGTACTTGCCACCTGGAGAATGAATGTCTCCCGGGCGGAAGTGAGCATAACCTCCTCATTCAATAATAGCGCCTTTATTCTGCTCAGTTTATTGAAATCCGCCTCCATAGTAGGAATGGAAGGCCAAAGAGAATTATCTATGATGTCGTGAGGGGGAGGAAAAAGCACATTCTTGCAGCAGACAACCCTGTGCGAAACAGTAACAATATAGGGTATGCCGGCCTGCATGCCACAGCAGTTGTCGTTATTCAAAAGCAAATAGCTACCATTTGTAAGCAAAGTAAAGGTAGGAGAAATAGCAGGAGCAGGAATGCCCTTTAACACACAAGCAAGATTCGGAGCAGAAACATTACAAGCTCCGTGCAATTTAATATGTTTACAAACAAGGGAATGACCCACAGTTGAATCGCATGACTCCCCGTGAGAAAAACTTCCTTGCCGTCTCTAAGGCATTTATACATGAAAGGGAGGGACCAAAGTTCATGCAGGAAGGCACTACCCAAAGGCTGGAAACGGCCCACAGGATAATGTTTCATGCATGAACTAAATTCAAACAAGGAAAAAGGCAAAGCGATAACCCCATGAACTAGCCACACAGCAGAATCCAATTCCGCCACAGAGAATGGTAAGGGCTCCACTTTCTCGATATGTAACAGAGTGTAAGCTGCATCTTTCATGGACATGAACTGCTGTTTGTCAGTTAAATTAAAAGGCAGAAATAAGGCAGTGGTGTTCAAAAAATGCCAAGGAACCTTACCCAACTTAAGTGTTTGCAAAGTCCACGCAAACTGCATAACTGAACGTAACTGATTCTGACCATGGTATAACACAGATACATCATCTTCGACAATATCAACAACAGGGGACACAATATTCTCTAACGTGTAAATGCGGGAAGACAGGGTATTAATACTATTGTCAACAACAGCAAGCACCTTTTCCATATTTGCTTGGTCTATCTCCCGTAGACGGGAGGCAGCTTCCATTTGCGACAGCTTCCAGAGTTCATTATAAGCTTCATAAATGAATCTCTTCGGTCGTGGACCACGAGGTCCCAATATAAAGTCGGACAGATCAATGTTGCCTGATAGGAGGGATAAATGTTGTTTAACAGATTCTAGGGAAGAATGCTGCAACCACTGTTGACATAATTTACCAACAGAATATGTCGTGACAGTACGGGAGTCTGAAAACCTAGGATCGGGCCTATCCTGTTTGTAGCCAGGGACTGAGTCGTGAAAACGCAGTTGGCACACATTAGATGATATGGGCCAAGCCAACCAGGGTGACTGAACAAGCGTAGAAACATTAAACGAATTGTTCTGCAACAAAGCTTGCAAAGTGGCTAGGGACATATTAAGGTGCACACTAGTGTTTGTAGTGGAGGACAGAGATGGAATGGAAGGTGCATTTAATTGTTTGGTAGTAGCCAAGCCCCAACATGTAGTCTGATAGATGGAAGCATTCAGAAACACAATTTGGGTCAGGATAAGGCAAGCACGATGCAAAGCCTTGGTGCCTTGCACTTGCCATGGTTTTGAACCCCAGATCGATTTCAAATCTACAGTGTTCTTCCAGTACTCATAACCACCCACAGCTAAGGCACTCAAAAAGGAACCCGAATATAGCAATTTGGTGTGGGTCAACATGATTTTCTGAGTGGATGGGGCGTTTAATTAAAAAAAATAAGAACCAGGGTTCGATCTATTAAAATCAGTGAAATATGTAAATTTATTTCTAAGAGTCTGGGAACTACCCGGTAAAGGGTTTGGACAATGTTCCCATTGGGTGTACGCGAAAGAACCACGTAGTGCACTTGGTTTATGGACAAAATGGTTGCCCCAATGCTGGTAGTAATATAAATCGGCATAATTCGCAGTATTCATATACAAATCCTCAGAATTAAAGGAAGCATAATATTTTAAATCAGCAAACAATGCTTTAACGGCATGCACATCCCAATCGTCAGAATGAATATTACTTTTTACTATATCACCCATCGAAACCCGAAGGACATTGGGTACATTAATAATTTCTGTTGGTCCATGAATTTGAAAGTTTACTGCATCCCATACGATGCCATCAGCAACTGGAAAAGCTGAAATGTTCACAAATGTGTGGTCACGCTTCATGATGTGAGATGAGGAATGTGGGGCCAAAGTTCCAGCAACACTGTTCACAGCAGAGCGCTCCGGTAGATAGTGACCATTGATGAGCAGAAAAAACACTGTGACAAAGCCAATGGACATGAACAAAAAATGAGGAACAGCACCAACCAGATGTATGTCCAGGGGGGAATCAAAAAATTGTCTCTGAACCAGGATACAAAAATACTGAACTTGGACGGGATAATTGACGAGGCGGAATCCGAGTCAAAGGAATAACGTGTTGGGCTCAATGGCGTAGTTGGTAAGTGTGCCACCGATTCGGTATCGGGATAGGTATACTCGTTCTCGTCGATGCAGGGGGAGACATGGGGTTCGAGTATACTGTCAGGCAAATCAACCATCTCAATTGTAACATCAGTGACCGTTCGGGCAGAAGGGCCACGAACACAAGTCCGGTATATGGCAGGACAAGAGACCGCTGGTGTAACACTATTCAGGATCGGCCAGATGTTGTAGCTTGACATTTTCCACTGAGATGTATCTGTTCTCCTTGCGACCAGGAAGCGGTGGTAAGATGACTGTACGTGTTCCCTTCAAGCCCAGGACTGGAACCGGTGCACGATAAGAGGGGCCGAATTCTTTCTTGTTCTCCACCTTCTCTCGAACCAGATCTCCAATCTTCGGAAGCCAGCCGGCAACCGGAATCTGCAGAGCAGGGTCTGTGGCTGAAGGTAAATGTGTGATTGCAAGTTTGTCTCGGGCTTCTTGTAAGTCATGTAACATAGTAGAATGGTTATCTACATCAAACTTGGCGGTTTGCGCCGCCATGTCTAGACCATCAAGGTCAGGCACAAACATTCGTATGCCAAAGAGCATTTCGTATGGGGTCCGCCCACCCAGAGATCTTCTAGGAGATTATTAAGTGCACGTTGTACGGTATACAAGTGGGCCAGCCAGTTCCTGCCAGTACCTAAGACTCTAGCTGTCAAGGATTGCTTTAAATCACGTTTCATTCGCTCCACAATTGAATTACCCTCAGGTCTGTATGGAGACGAAAACTTCACTAGTACCCCCAGTGAACCCATTGCGTCCTTGTACGCCTTAGAGGCAAACGCTGGACCTTGGTCAGAATGGAAGGTGCCGCAAGCGAAGATTCCCACAAAGATACGCAAATCCCTGATGACATTTCGAGCGTCAGCACTCCGTTGTGGCCAGACCCAGATGAAACGTGTGCACGAGTCCACTGCAACTAAGATATATTTATAGGCAGTGTCTGAAGAAAATGGACCGCAGTGATCCAAGTAAACACACCCAAAGGGTCTGTTAGAAATGTAGAGCGAGGTCTGTCGTGGTCGTGTAACCGTAGAAGGCTTAATCTGTTGACACACGTCACAAGAAAGCACATAAGTACGGGTGTCTTTATATAAACCACGCCACCAGTACCGCTGCTGCAAGATGGAAACGGTCGCAGACACTCCAGCATGAGCCGAAGCCATGCCTTCGTGTGCTGCCGTTATCAAGGAAAGTCTGCGGTCCGCGTTGGGTATCAGCCGATCACCAACGTTAGGTATTGTTACATAAGGAGCCTGTTCGGGACCTAACTGATAAGAATATGTGGAAGGAAAACCCCTAGGGTAATTAGCACCTTCCTTTGTCGCAGCAATAGCTGCCAAAATATCGGTGTCAATTTTTGACATGGATCTGGTAACTGCTGATACTGAACATGTGACTACTGCTGATCTGGCCGCTTCGTCTGCCAGACCGTTACCAACAGCGTGTGCGCCCACCCACTGATGGCCTAAGGTGTGAACCACCTGTGTGAGTGGCAAACGTTGTCTCAATTCTGCCACCCGAACCCAAAGCATCTTATGCTTGATTGTGCTACCTTTAGCGTCTCTATAGTCGTTTTGCGACCAAAAGAACAGATTGTCATTGTAAGATTGAACACAGTAATAGGAATCGCATACAATAAGAGTAGTCTCCTCTGGATTAACGAACTCCAGCGCCAGCACCAATGCGCGCAGCTCGGCCAATTGTGCAGTACTGTCCCCGAGTGCCTGAGTGTGCACTACAGTGGATTTGAACTTTCCGTTCACGAAGGTACCTGCAACAATAGCACATGCGGCAGAATAAGCATGCTTGGACCCCGTGGCCGGTTGTGCCGAACCATCGGTGTAGATCACGCAGTCGTAATCCTCAAGCGGGAGCAATGACAGAGGAGGAGGATGAACGAATTCATACTGTAAAAACTCCTGAGTCTGTAGAGATGAATCAAAAATGAAAGTGACATCCGGAGACGTCAAAGAGGTTGCCCATTGAATCCAACGGGGGTGCAACGCCTTAGAGTTCGGGACACTTGCCTTTGTCACTGCCTCTAGGGCCGGATATGGTGTTACCACCAGAATGCGCTTTCCCTGTGCCAGTGCGCGTTCCTTTAGAATCGCCATTTGCACTGCAGTCAGAACTTTCTCCACAGATGAAAAGCGCATTTCTGCGGAAGTGTAAAGATGTGACTTGTACGCGATCGGAACTGTGTCACCTTCGTTAAAGGTTAAGTACGTGAAACCCACTGCCCCCGGAATTATTCTGATCACCAGGTTTGTGTGGTTATCACGCGTCAACAGGTATTTAGACTCAAGAAGGTCTGTCTGCAAAGACTGCAGAATGGAGGAATGCTCCGGAAGCCAACTAGACTTCGAAAAGTTTGGTTGTATCAAGGCATATAATGGCTTGATACGCTGGGCGTATTCGGGAATAGAAGTATGCCCGAAGTTCAGAAAACCCAGCAAAGACTGAAGTTTTTTCAGAGTAGTAGGAGGGCACAAAAGTGCACATTTTTCTAAGAAGTGGGGGCTAAGCCCTTACCTTCATTGTTGAGCTCGTAGCCCAAAAACAAAACTGTTAATTCAGCAATGTGTGATTTGGCAAAATTAAACTTGTAACCTAAAACCGCAAACTCAAGAATAATGCGGTCTACTCTGGAAAGATGCGGCTATAACTCGTCGTCTGTCAGGTAAATATCATCGACGTACGAACATGCATCTGGGTCTATGCCGTCTAACAAAGAGACAACACGGGCAGCGAACACACCTGGACTGTTTTTGTAGCCCATAGGGAGTCGCCTTAATTTGAATTGTTTACCACCGGAGGTAAAAGCGCTCCATTGGCTACACTCCATGGCTAAGTTGTGCGTGTAAAATCCATTGGATAGGTCAAGTGTCGTTTTATATTTTTTACGAACAAGACTGTCTACAAGCGCAGAACTGTGGGTATTTTGCACCGCAAAGGTCCGACAATGAGAGTTCAAATGCCGGTAATCCAATACTAGGCGGTACGATCCATCGGGTTTAGAAACCGCGAAAAGGGGATTATTCATGGGTGATACGCATGTTTCTATTACTCCCTGATATTCTAACTGAGTCAGAATTTCAGAAACGGGGCCTTTGGCGTCACGTTTAATGGGATATTGGGGTTGTGGCTGCGGTAGGGACCGTAAAGGTATCTCATGGGGGGGAGAGTCTTCATCCCAACCCACGTGGTTGCGGTATATCGCAGGAGCCAGGGACACAGCCCACTCAGCTGCAAGAGCCTCCGCTTTGTCCTTTGGGACATGTCGAGAAAAGCTCGGAAGGATTACCTCCTCCCCTTTACGCGCAGCAAGTACAAATGGAGGTGGCCAATCCGCCTCCGCTAACAAAATGTCGTACGAAGAGGTCAGATTTTCCCAAAAAATCCCTTTAATTACACGCTGTATATCACCTTCAATTTGAATGACGAGATTAAATAGTCTGTCAGGGGGTGCCACTCTGGTGTCTGCTGTCTCAACAGTAATGAATGTTTCAGTTGCTGTCGCCTCCATATGAGGAAGTAGCGCCTCCCGCACTATGGTAACTTCTGCGGCGCTGTCTAGGAGGGTCACTGCCCACGTCCAATTCAGGAGTCTCGTTCTCACCGTCTGTGGCATATTTCGCTGTTACAGCGGCAACTTTCTTCTTCTGAAATTGTGGGCGAGAACGTTGAAAGTCTTCTGCTTTCCCTCTGACTTGTTGTCGAGGTTGGTCTCGTCCCTGGGGAGCCTCTCGACCCCTTCCTCTATCCTGGCGATCTCCTCCACTGGCTTGTGAAGTTGTCTGTGCCTGTGAGGAACGAGGAGAACGCATATCAGGGATCTGAAACCTATCCGGAGATTTAATTCTCGCCCTATCGCGCAAATCATATGTGCGTTCAGAAGAGACAGAAACCGGGGATGCGCCTCGCGACCCCGGCTTCTTCTGTTGCTTACCCTGTTTTTTCAACCTCCAGCTCTTTTTAGTAAAAACTGGTTTCTCATCTTTTTCAGATTGAGTTTTAGGTTGTTGTTGTTGTTGCGATTGTGTTTGCTGTTTTGCAAAAGGCTTATTGCCCAGGCTATTTCGGCCAATAGTTTTATAAGCCTGGGTTATAATTTTCGGTAATTCGCGTGGCTTGTCCAATTCTGGGACCAAAGCCAAAGCATTAGCTACTTGAAAGTTCACTGCATCGCCCTTGACATTCGCAAGGATCAGCTCAGCTACTACTTCGAACACTCCCACCAGTCTCATCCCTAATTCCACAGCCGCTTCAGGGCCATGTTCATCCTGCACTCGTTTAATTACAGAGGGAGAACCGTCATGGAAGGAGTGCCGAAACACTTCGAATAAACTGCTGCGAATACCCTACCCCAGTTGTTGCATGCTGTCAACTCGGGGATTAAGTCTTTTGGCAAACTAATTGTAAGAATTCTATGTTTATCCACCGGTGTTGTGTTTGGAAAAACTGCCTCCAGCTGGTCAAATTTCTCGCAAGCCAATAAGGAAAATCATCCTTATTTTGTGGGCGCTTGCCCATCACCGAATTCACCATGACAGGACTTATGGTCACTGCGCCTGCACCAGCTGGAGGGCCTGCAACTCCAGGTGGGGCTCCCTGGTTGTTGCCTGTAACATATTGCACTAAGGCTCGATGCACTCGCACTAAAGCCGAATACATGTTGCGCAGGTCCGCGACTGGTATCGTCATATATTGCGGATGTGGGGTGTACCCGGCCAAAACAGTCCAAGTGGCCCCATCAATAGACAAGGGGCCTAACGAACCGTGGTAACCGGTTGGGGGATGGTGCCATCAAACCAAACACGGTGCTGCCAAGCCGTGAGCGGTACTTCAATATTCCTATACGGTCTATAGTGATTAGGAACTGCGGTGGCTGTATATTCATGGAACAAATTGTCTGTCCCATCCACCGCCGGAAATGTGACCCAAGAGTAGAACACCTCAAAGTGGAAAGCCGGATCGGCTTGTACCACAAAGATCAGCTCGACACCCGCGTCAGGCGCTCCATACACTGTTAAGTGTGTCCGGAGCGCTGCACGGCTATGTGCCGCAATTTGAACAGCCATTGTAGGCTAGAAGTATTCGACAATCTAAAATGAGGAAGCACAAATAGGGTTTTAGCTAAGAAACCTTTTAACAACCTCAAGCTTGAAAGAACCTATAAAAACGTCAATATAGGAGGTATCACCGTCACACACGCTTCCGGAAGCGTCTGTGAGGGGAGTTGTGGACAAGCACAAGCACTACTCAAGCGTCTCGCAGATAAGCAGCCCACTCGTTGGTCGCGCCATGTCATAGGGATTCTGCACACACAGAGCTATGCACAGGATAATAGGACCTCGGAATATAGTGGTGAGCCAAACATAAACCTTAGCACCTAAAACCCCAACCCAACTAGCCTTAGCGTCCCATTAGCAACAATGTACCAATGATTAGACAACCCAGAACACGGTATCTCTCTCTCTCAGGACTCGCAGTAGCAAGAACACCCTTTCGTCAATCACTCATACCTGTCCACAACGGGCGTAAGAAGAGTCACAGTATAGGTTAAAATGTTTATTTCAACATACGTGCTCTAAGATACAGTACACGTGACAGTACTATCAGCATAATGCATAAGAATAATATAATCAGCATAGTTACAACTCCATAGTATACTAACGGGGAAAGCATTTCATAAAGCAGTGGCTATAAGGCTAAATGACCTTACCACCCTCCCCGTGCTAGTAGCTAGTGTATTATAAAAATAGAAGACCTCTGGGCTTTGACTAGCGAACCCCCATACCTCAGTCTCTAGATGCAAAGACTACATCAGCAGATTATCACAGCTCTTCTCCCTGGAAAGGTTTTTCTCCAAGTCCCTCTTAAGCGGGAAAACCTCAATATTAAAAGCACACCAATTTCTCCATGGCAGCTGTACATAGTGTTATGTCTAGGTGCGAGGGACTGGCCATATCAGCAAGAACTGGGGACTTTGTTTTTCGACCTTGTAACTGTTGTTCAGACTGAGCCCAAAGGGAACAGGAGAAAAGGTGAGAGACAGAAAATGCAGACAGTTGTAAAATAACTTGGCAGAAGCAGAGGGCGACAGAATAACGGCTTAGAGTAACGTGCGCAAAAGTCATCATGGCAGCCAGGCCTATGCCAACTTATCCAGGCAGGCCAGGAGACCACAAACCACAAGACAATGCCTCCCAGGGACAGGACTGCTCCTCTATCGAGGGCTCTGCTGCTGGCCCCAGTAAGTCCTCCAGTGGTTAATATTATTAATTATATTTCCCAAACTTTTCCTGCACCTTATTTTTTCCAAACTATTATTTCGGTATCCTCCTAATTTGAATTTTCACAAAATCTTCTTTGCTCTGTACTATCTGTTTCTAAATTCTTGTTATCCCTGCCTCTAACTGCATCTGCTATGACTCTCTGTACTACTACTATTAGTCTGTCTGTAGCTAAGCTTGCCCAGTTGCCCACTCTTTATTTAAAATATTTTAAATAAAACTCATATTCACCAATAGTTATGGCCATTGAGTCCAGTCCTTTGGGTTGTCCTCTTCTACTACTTCTAGTCTTCTTATTCTTGAGGCTTTTCGACAATTCCCACCAAGAAAATGCCCAACCACATTTTAGAATTTTAGATAGGATAGGACATACTACTACTGTTGTAGGGATTCTGCACATACAGAACTTTGCACAAGAAAATAGGACGTTGGTGATGGGAGGTTGGACCTTCCTCACACCTCAATCAGAAGCCACCACAATCCCCTGACCAACTAGTTATAGTGTCTCATTACTCCAAAACGCCCCCCCCAAAATACCCAATGAGTAGACAACCCAGACAACATAACACTCCCAACCTCTGTCGCGGAAGCAATGCACACCTTTTGCTCACTCTCTCGTGTAAGTCCACACCAAATACCACCGAGTCTATGTAAGTTCAAAAGGTTTATTTTTATTTCCAACTGACAAGCTCTGTACGTTGTATAATGCAGCAGCAACAGCAAAATGCATAAGATTAAAACAATAAACATTGTTACACTTAGTTAGACTTACAAGTTACTTACAACTACAAGTCCATAGAAGCCAAAAGGCGAGATCATGATAACTGAACAGTGGTGGAAGAACCACCCTCCCTTGGTAGGAATCTAGTTTATATAAAATTATAAATGGAGATGTGAGAATTCTGGGGAGCCCTCACCTTAGAAGAACCTAGTACTGGTTACATCATAAGGTCTGCAAAGCTCTGGTTCTTCGTATAAGGGAATCTTCCATCTGTAATGAGAAAAATGGTGTGCGTTAGTATAGTGCAAGCATTTCTCAGTCGTGCCAAAAAGTGCAGTTTTTTTTATGGATAAGCAACATGGACTAACACCAGAACTCCATAACAAAGTCGGTTGTTTTTCGACCTTGTACGCAGCGCTCAGACAGTAGCAGTATGAGCTCATGTGGGCTCAAAGGCGTCTTTCACAACAAGCTGCGAGGTAACTTGCGCAAAAATAAAAGACAGAGCTAAAATGGTTGCATGGCTCGGGGTAACTTAGCAAAGACTAGAATGACCCTAGGGACCATATAACACTACCAGTGTCTACTCTACTACCTGATTTATACTAGTGATGTATGTTGTATATGTATTATGTATGTATTAACTTTTTTTCATTCTTGCTAGTCAAAAATAGGGGAGGTGTATATGGCATCTGAAAAATGTGTAATGTTTTTCTAGGCGTACTACCGACCACCAGTACCGGGGCCAGCGGCGAAGGTGACGCGGCCGCTGAGGGTGCAGGCGATGCGGCAGTTGGAGGAGCTGCAGGGGGTGAGCCAGCAGCAGTGGCGGGCGGTGGTAAGTTATATTCCTAATCCTTACTTATTGACATTACACTCGCTGCAAGGGTGTAATGTATACTGTACTGTTGAGACTTAAGTAAGAAGTTGTTGTGAACGGTTGAAGAAGACACCCTTTACTTAGCATTAGCAATAGCATTAGCGACGGGAGTGTACTGAGAGTAACTAATGGCCTCTTCTATCGGACTTCAACTCAGCTGTGAAATTTTAATGGAGAAGACTAAAAGTCTGATCAGATGACCTTGATGGATGGGTTGAACGAAAAGGGAAAGAAGGGTGGAAGGAGGAAGGACGGGCAAGATTTTATATTTATGACTGGCAGAGAAGGATACGTGGGATGCATGCATAGGTGTGTGATATGAATCAGATGCATGGGTGGTGGAATGCCTGAAACTCCCACAAATGTTCGAGGCCGAGGTAGTGGGAGGATAGATACATACCACAAATGTTACGTACTGTGCTTGCTAGTGCTACTGTGCCACTATGTGTAGAATGAATTTGTCTGACTGCTTTGCTAAGAGTATATTTTACAATAGTCTTGTTTTTTCTTCTTGATATAGCGACTCCTTCAAAAGGTAAAGTCGACAGGAAGGAGTTGGCAGCCAAGGCCCGGCGCCGGAAGCTGGAGGCCATACAGGCCGAATACCAGCGGCTGGTTCTTCTAGAGGAGGAGGAGGAGGCGGCAGCAGCTGCAGCCTCCTCCAATGCCCCGGGCCCCAGACACCCCCCTACAGTGTTACGGCACCACCGCCTGTCAGCCGCCCGCCGCCACACAGCAAGAAGCACTGCTGCCCCCCCCCTGTGGATGCAACTGCCACGCGCTGAAGCACCGCGTGGCCTGCCTAGAGGAGCGCATCCGTGTCCTGGAGAGGCGAGCCCGCTGAGACCCCGTTTATTTATTGCCCCTTTTTTATAGCTTCTTTTGGTGGGTGGGAATCGGGCGTTGGGTTTTGGACTTTTGGACATTTGTTGGACTTTTTCGTTCCGGGACATGAACATTGGTTGGGGTTAGGGAGAGGGGTGGGTCAGGTGTTGTGGGATTTTTTTACATAGTTTATTTTTGTTAGGGTATTAAATTACATATTTAGACTTTATATACGATGTGGTTAATGTTTTGTGGGTGGGGTTACTGTTTTACGTCACACGGTTTCCTTGCTGGTGCAGTGCCACAGCCAGTGTTTGATTTAAATAATTGGCTGAGTTACTAAGACACAAACAGACAGATGCGGTACCCCTCACTGAGGGACTTGTCCTACTAGTACTGTCAGTCTCTCCTCCTAATCTATGCATTCTGCAACTGGACTCAAAGGGGTGTGTGAAATAGAATTAATGAAAAAATTCCGTTATTAATTATGCCTCCCCAAACTTCTTCTCTTACCTGTGCTTGATGTTTAACTTGGGCAGGGCGATGGCTGCATGGTGATGATGGTTTTCTTTCCCAACATGCCATGATTGTGGTGGTAGTAGTAGTAGACCCTGGCAGTAGCACTTGCAAATAAAAGAAAATGAGACAGTCAGTCGCCTGAGAGAGACTGTGGGAGGAGTAGTAGAACGAAGTACAGTACGGAACTTACTGCCAAACAATAATATGCCAAAATACAAGGAAACATAATGGTTGCGGGGATAGCCTAGTACATAGAGTTACAAACTCTAGCTGTGTCGAGTCACTCGACTAGGCCTACAGTACACCGTGACTCGACACAAGCGTAACCGTTAGTGCTGTTTCGGAGGATGACAACAAATCCAATCTATGCCGGCAATTAATGCTGATGGATTAGGTTCCTTTGGTAAAAAAATCACAAATATACTGCTCATAGGAGGGTGGGCAAGCAGAAGAAAATCCGCGCCCTGCCTTGAAAATGCATTTTTGTTGCTTTAGCCACATCCGCCCCAGCAAGCGTGTGATAAATTATTGGTGTACATTTAATTTAGTCACACCTCAATAAGTCACACAGCCCGGGGGAAGAGGGTTAGGGTTTGATGAATGGTTGGGAAGGGGGGTTTTGGGAAAGGTTTGACAAAGAAAAACAGTACGGATGGACAACAACAAAACACAATCTTGGCGGACAACCATATCCATAAATCAGTTAAGGGAGAAAAAGGAAATGCATGCATGATGATGATAACTTGATGGTTAATGATAGTACTTACTAACTACTACTACTACTAGACAATTAGACAGTACAGGGCAGCAGTATATTATGCAATTTGCCTTGCCTGTCTGCCCTCAGAGAGACCCGAATTACATACAGTTTCTGTTCTGTTGTACCAGCCCGGGCTTAAAGATAGCAAAGAAAAGCCAAAAATTGCTGTAGGGATGAATTGAATTATAAGCAGAGAGCAAACATAACAACAACAACACACAGTAGTAATGATTGAAGACAAAAAATTAATCAAATTTAAAAGATGATGAAAGTTGATACTGTTACTGTATGTTATCCTGGTCAAAATGTGGAGTTGCATCTCGGCATTCGTCTTGGTCCTCCCTTCCATGGACGCTCCGGCCATCAATCTTGGGTGACGTCACTGCCTGCCTGGCAGATGTAGATTCATTGGTAAGGTAAGTGAGAGTTGTTTTTCCCAGTGTAGCACAGGGTAAGGGCCGGCCTGTAATTGCAGATGGGAAAACAAAAGGGATATTGAAAAATCAAGTAGAAAAAAAATGCCTAAATTACGGTGGAGTGCAACAAGAACACTTTCAGAGACGGCATGGATTTGGATACATCATGTCTACTCTAGTCTGTTTCCAGCATTAACCTCCAACAACAACAGGACAGAGCAGGCCCACGGCACCCGTGACACATCCTCCATTTAGCGTACCTTTTTTGACAGAGGCAGACAAAGCAGATATACAGCAACATAGCATTTTACAAATTAAGTGACTAAATCAATGCCCCGCTGTCAGTCATACCACCACACTCGACTCCACCACTACACAGACATGTAGGTCTGCAGTGGTTGTTGTTGACTTGGTTAACTTTTAATGCACTCATGAAAAGCACTGAGTTATTCCATCAATCATCTCTGATCGTACTGAGTGACTAGGAGAGATAATGTCACTGTGGTCATCATCATGGTGTGTTGTCCAACTCAGTGTGCAGTAGTGTACAGATTGAGTCCCCTTTCCATATTCAAAATGCAATGGATCGGCCTGCAGTAGAAGTAGAAAATTGTTATTGAAAAACAAGAATGGAAACAAACATTGCATTGAGTTACTTTTAGTGTGTAGATTAGATAATAGTACACAATGAATTACCTTCATGCACTACAAACAACAACAACACAAATCACTCAGTCAGCGTCCAATGCATGTCATCATTCATTACCTGTTCCTTCTCATCTTCAGTTAATGGGCAGTCTGTATCGGCTCGGAAAGGAGGATAGCTATAGTAGTCATCATCATGTTCCACTTCTTTTGGAGAGACTCAACGAGGCAAGATTTTAGTTTTTCTTCGATTATGCTACATCCAATTATCATCTGGCTTGAGGGCAATAGATTTAGGTCGATTCAGGAGGAGCAGGACTCGGAGGAGTGGACTGAAATGCAGAGAGCTGAAACTCATATAAGGCAATAAAATACGAAGACGGTGGTGATGGATTTGTTGTGATTTGAAGTTTCCAAACAGAAAGACAGACACACAAATAGAAGTAAATAAGGGAGAACCACAGTAAGAAGTGGAAGCCTAGTTGTCAGGGAAGTATAGCTCGTCCTCAAACTCTGGAGGTTCAACCAGAAGTAGGTAATCAGCATCCAACACGCTACTTCCGTCACCTGAGCCGCTGTCCTAATCTTCCTGCGTTGATTCATGTATTGTGTAATTCGGTGGTATAAATTGCTGATTCATTTTGATCATGGTTAACCTCTCAACGTTTTTGGGTGAGAGACTAGTCCTTTTCACTGTTACAATGGAACCAGCAGCACTGAAAACACGTTCAGAAGAGACACTTGCGATAGGGCAAGCCAGATAGTTTATCGCCAGCCTGCTGAGCACTGGCCATTGGCCCCTTTTGCCATACCAATACCGCAATGGGTTTTGATCAATGTAGACCTCTGTTGGGTCATCCAGGTAGGCCTGGACCATTCGGTCAATGTTCAGGGGTGCTAAACTTAGTGCGGCCTCTTTTGTCTTTGCATCAGCACTGGACCTAGCAAGTCCTTGCTGTAAATACCAATCCTGTGCCGTTTGTACTGGGGCTGATGATCCGGTTCTTCCTGTTGTCGATAGTGTTGGTGACAGCTGTGAAACAAATGCACTGCCCACAGGCTCTGAAGTTGAACTTGACGGCGGATGCTCTGCTGCAGTACTTGACGTGGGTTTGAGGCCTTTAATTACCAGCCGTTCATTTTCCAATGTACTGGCTGCCTCAGCTATCCAAGTTTTGTACCGGGCAACATCCACTTCTGAAAAAGGGAGTAATGTTTTACTGTGCAGTGCCGATTTGTACCGTGGATCCAGAATTGTGGCACAAATGTAATGTTGTTGTGACAGAATCTTATTTTGCACCCTTGCATTTTCACTTAAGCGACATGATAAGCTCTCCACCAACTCATATGCTTCTTTTTTTCCTCCACACCTTTGTACGCTTCACACACCCCCTTCAGCTGTTGCTCTAGCATGTGCAACAATGGGATAGCTTGGCCCATAGTACAGTCCTCCTTGCTGACTTCACGTGTGAAGACCTCGAAAGGAAGAAGCATCTCTGTAAGAGATTTAACTAGGCACCATTGGTCCATCTGAAGGGTCATGCCTTTCACAGTAGCATCCGCCCTTCGCATGACATATTCATTGATTGGTCTGTACTGCTCAAACAGACGGTCAAGCATGTAATACGTTGAGTTCCAACGTGTTGCCACCTCCTGGATGAGTGCTTTGACTGTCATTCTATAGTCACGTTGAATGATCCTCAGCTGCTTCCGGGCTTTAAAAGAATGGCTGAAATGCGTGCATATTCTGCGGCAGGTGGTCAGTAAGTTGCTGACTATGGGTTCTTTTTTCAGAAAGTCTTGAACTATAATGTTAATGCAGTGCGCCAAACACGGGACCCTGAAATACTCACCAAGCGTCATGGCCTTAAGTATATTACTGCCATTATCCGTGGCAACAAAACCAATGTGAAGCCCTCTGGGGCGCAGCCATTCAAAGACCTTGCTGTTAAACTCTTCCAAAATGTTTTCAGCAGTATGAGATTTCTCCATGGTGAACATGGCTACAGTTGCATGTTTCCGAGAAGCATTAAAAATTGCAGCTGTGTCAACAGCACCTACTTCAGATAGCTTGTCTCTAACCCCCACAAAAGAGACCCAGTGTGCAGTGATGCACATGTAATCAGTGGCTTGGCAACTGGTCCACATGTCTGTTGTCAGGTGGATTTTGTGAACAGCACTCTGCTGTAAAGCTTGTCCAACCAATTCCAGCACATCGTGATGTAGTGCTGGAACAGCAACTCGGGCGAAATAGGACCGGCTGGGAACCTTCCATTTAGGGCAGATGGCTGACACAAATTCAAGGAAACCCACCCCTTCCACAAATGAAAAAGGGAGAAGGTCCAGCGCTAACATTTTAGCCAGCTTCGCATTGTACAACCGTGCCGTTGGGTGGTTGCGTTGGTACTGCCCCTCCGACCTAAGCATGCTGTCAATGGTAGGCTGGAATATTTTCCTTTGTGGTGCACCTTTCTTCTTGAACCCAGCTAGGCTCAACGACGCTGCACTTTTGCTCATTGCAGTGCCCGGTTGCCTTGGTGTCTCATGTTGACTCTTACTACGGTGCCACTCAGATGTTGCTGAGGATGTGGGCGTTACCAGTACACTGCTGGGGGTAGGGCTAGAAATGTCTCCCTCTTGTTGACCTTCCACCGCGATCATATCTTCCCCTACTTCTTCATCCCCAACAACAGCAATGGGTCCAGTTTTCCTTTTTTCTAAGTGAAGTAGGTGAGCCTCCCACTTGATAGTGTGGTGTTTTTTGAGATGACTTGTTTGTCCTCCGGTACCATAGTTTGTACCAAGCTTACCCCGCCTAACAGCCTGCCGACAAATTGAGCATATAGCAATGTTCTCCTCCTTACTGCTAATCGAAAAGAAGTCCCAAACTGGGGAGGAGAACATTCTGGCGCTGCTGGAGGTGCCACTTTCAATACCAGATGAAATGGAGGGTGTGCATGGAATTTGACTCTGTGCACTTACATTACCACCACCTACTGAGGTGGTGGTTGAGCTGGATGTAGGTCCCTGCCGGGCCTTTGCAAAGGCAAATATGGAAGCTGGAGGTCGTGTTGGCGTTACCTGTGTTGGTGGTATCCGTGCTACATCCCTCGCAGCGATTTGGGATAGTCTAATAATGTTGGTCTCCATCTCCGCAGGCCCAGGAGTGATGTTCGTGATGACTGGCTCTTCATCATCATCATCATCACCCCCTCGTCTACATCTACCTCCATAACTGTAAGGCTTTCTGGAACCTTCCTTTTCACTAGCCTTGTCTTGTGGCGTGCATCACTCTCAGGCTGAGCTGGTGGCTTCCAAGTGGCATCTAGATCATCAGAAGCGGGGCTTGAAGAAGAAGTTGATGGACTAACCCTCCTTTTCCTTGCTGGGGGTATGGAAGACAATGGATCTTCTGGAACAGTGGCTTGCTCCTCTTCGTCTGCAAAAAGCTCGATTTCCTGAACTGCCCCTACTTCAGGTGGAACAACTACTATTGTGGGCTGTGGTTCCGGCTGTGGTTCCGGCTGTGTTTGCGGCTGTGGTTCCGGCTGTGGTTGCGGTTCCGGCTGCGGCTCCGGTCATGGCTGCGGCTGGGGTTGCGGCTGGGGTTGCGGCTGTGTTTGCGGCTGGGGTTGCCCACTTATCTGCTGAGTTTCCGCCTGCGAGTGCGTGGATTGGGTACTACTTTGCGATAATGACATTTCAACATCACTGGTCGTTAGTAGACTGGCTACCTCTGCCACAGTCATGGGCTTGGGCCTAGGTTGCTGCGGTGGGCCCACTGATGCAGAGGTGCTGCTCCCAGCTTGGTCCCCGCTGGACACCGCTGCTGCAGGCGTAAGTTTTTTTACCAAAAAACACATCGGCCGGCACACCAGTCTTGGCAAGTGCCACTTCCTTCTTCTGCCCCTTCTTCTCACTGGCAACTTTCTTGGTACTGGAGGACCTGGTACCTTTCTTTGGGGCCATCTTCTTCAGATGTCAGCAGGACGCAGGTGCACAAGTTGCAGAGATGTCTGTGGTCACACGTGGACGTGACGCGCAGCAGGACTTCTGCCTGGCAGTACAACGGGTGATGATGACACCTCCTCCTCTGTCTTTTTGTGCACCTAAAAGCAAAGAAGCCAGGAGAAGAACATCAGTGAAATGTTGCATTTGTTGTTGTGGTTCAATTACTAGCAGTACAAACAAACAAATAAAAGATATAAATTAGTGTAGCCATTTGTGAGACTGTCAACAAGGGCTTTCATGGTATACTGTGTACACTGTCAGGAAGGATAGGAAAGAAGAGGAACAACAACCAAAATACAAATGTAATAGAAGTGGACCCTGTTTGGCATTAAATTATTTGCTCATCACATCATTCAGGGAGCTGCAGCTGGCAAAGCGGATGGATGCAAGCAGTAAGCCAAAAGGAAAACCATGCAGGCCTAAATGGCAAAAGCAGCACACTTAGTTATAACTCCCACCAGAAATGGCCACCAGCCACATGGACACTCACAAATCACAAGCAACAAGCATGAGGCCTGGAAAACAATGTACTGAAAACAGGCCTACGATAGCCAGGCAAAGGCTGCATGGTAAACCACACTGCTTTGCCTGTAATGCAATAAAATGCAAAAACGAAAATACACAGGGCTAAACAAGGCCTGCAACACACCACACACAACTAAGGCATGTATTTAACACACCCCAAAAAACTGAAATACACCCAAAAATCCACATTTTGCAATTCAATCCAATGCCATCCATGTGCCCTAAATGATGTTTAAATTCAACAGAACACACAGAAACAGTTGTTTCATGCACCCCTGACTACCTCTGGGCCCACTGGATGAAAGGCCTGTTGGCAGACTAGGCTACAAGCTTGCAGGCCTATGGATAAAAGCACACTACTGGCCTTCAAAATGGCCGCCAGCCTCATGGCCAGGCCCACAACAACAAGAAACTGAAGACAGACAATGCAGGCCTATGGCAAAAAGCACACTGCCTGGCTTCAAAATGGCCACCAGCCTCATGGCCAGGCCCACAACAACAAGAAACTGAAGACAGACAATGCAGGCCTATGGCAAAAAGCACACTGCCTGGCTTCAAAATGGCCGCCAGCCTCATGGCCAGGCCCACAACAACAAGAAACTGAAGACAGACAATGCATGTCTATGGCAAAAAGCACACTGCCTGGCTTCAAAATGGCCACCAGCCTCATGGCCAGGCCCACAACAACAAGAAACTGAAGACAGACAATGCAGGCCTATGGCAAAAGCACACTGCCTGGCTTCAAAAATGGCCACCAGCCTCATAGCCAGGCCCACAACAACAAGAAACTAAAGACAGACAATGCAGGCCTATGGCAAAAGCACACTGCCTGGCTTCAAAATGGCCGCCAGCCTCATGGCCAGGCCCACAACAACAAGAAACTGAAGACAGACAATGCAGGCCTATGGCAAAAGCACACTGCCTGGCTTCAAAATGGCCGCCAGCCTCATGGCCAGGCCCACAACAAGAAGCCTAGGCCACAAAGGGAAGCACATGCAGGCCTTAGTATATGGCTAAAGCAGCACACTTATAACTCCCACCAGAAATGGCTACCAGCCACATGGACACTCACAAATCACAAGCAACAAGCATGAGGCCTGGAAAACAATGTACTGAAAACAGGCCTATAATAGCCAGGCAAAGGCTGCATGGTAAACCACCCTGCTTTTGCTTTGCCTGTAATGCAATAAAATGCAAAAACGAAAATACACAGGGCTAAACAAGGCCTGCAGCACACCACACACAACTAAGGCATGTATTTAACACACAGCCCAAAAACTGAAATACACCCCAAAAAAACACATTTTCCAATTCAATCCAATGCCATCCATGCCCCCTAAATGATGTTTGAAATTAATAAATACATCACACAGCAATCCATGACCCATGACTAGCTCTGGACCTACTGGCTACCCACAACGATTTATTTTTAAAAATGATGAAAAGTACCAAAAATGAAGTTGCAGCAACTGCAATGCCCCAATCAAACAACACCAACTTACTTGTAAAATCTCAAATCCCAAAATCCTCAAATCCAATGATAATGATGCAGCAGACACAAAGAGTGATCCTTCGAGCTCAAATCCAAGTGAAAAATGAACAGGAGATGGACAAAGCACTGGGAGGAGCCTGCTGGACAGGAACAGGAAGTAGGAGACTCTGTGGCACTTCCTCCCTCTCCCCCCCAAAAAATTTGACCAAAAAGGACAGCCAAATATCAATCTGAGGTTTTTTTTTCATCCAAATCATCAATTTATAGAAGGTTTGATGCTGCTTGCGATGTTATTGTTCTCCAGATTGAAAATTTTGCGTGTTCGGGATCGCGAGCTGTACAAAAATATCGCCGGATGTCTGTTGGCGCGCCCGAATGACGTGTTCGCGGTCGCAATCTCTCTCACGGTGCACGATGGCGCGGCGAATGACGTGTTCGCGATCGCACACTCTCGCGTTGTCCGATGGCGCGGCGAATGACGTGTTCGCGATCGCAAACTCTCGCGGGATAACGCGGCCGGCTACCGAAATCTCGTGGCGCACGCGAACGGATAGGAAAACCCGTCGGCGAACGCAGGAATCCCGGTAAGTCGCTATCGCGCGCGCTAGAATGCATTTTTAAAGCGCAACAAGAAAATAATTCCGCTACGCCGCAGATCGCGGAATTGTTGGCAATTACGCGTTCTCCGAGGAACGCGAAATTGCCTAAATTCCGCAAATACCGCGAGCGGAGCGGAATTGGATGCCCAGGGTTAGTACCTGCCACGATTTGGTGTCCCAGATACATTTGAAGTCAATGGTGTCCTGCCAGTGCTCATAACCACCCACGGCTAATGCGTTCAAAAAGGAACTCGAATACAGCAATTTAGTGTGGGTCAACATGACCTTCTGAGTGGACGAAGTGTTCAATTTAAAATAATAGGGTTCGATCTATCAAAGTCTGTAAAATAAGCAAATTTACTTTTAAGTGTGTGGGAGCTACCTGTGAAAGGGGTCGGACAATGTTCCCATTGGGTGTAATTAAAAGGACCTGGTTTATGGAGAAAGTGGCTGCCCCAATGCTGGTAACAATATAAGTCAGCATAACTTGCAGAAGTTAAATACAGATCTTCAGCATTAAAAGCAGCATAATATTTCAAATCAGAAAATAACGATTCAACGGCATGCACATCCCAATCGTCAGAATGAATATTACTTTTTACGACATCACCCATTGAAACACGGAGGACATTTGGTACATTAATAATCTCGGTTGGTCCATGAATTTGGAAATTTACCGCATCCCATACGATGCCATCAGCGACTGGGATAGCTGAAATGTTCACAAATGTGTGGTCACGCTTCATGATGTGTGAGGAAGAATGAGGTGCTAATGTTCCAGCGACACAGTTCACCGCAGAGCGTTCAGGTAAATAATGACCATTAATGAGCAAGAAAAAAACTGTCACAAAGCCAATGGACATGAACAGAAAAATCAGGAATAGTACCAACCAGATGTACGTCCATGGTGGAACTAAAAAATTGTCTCTGAACCAGGATATAAAAATACTGAAGCTGGACGCGATAAGCGATGAGGTGGAATCCGAATCAAAGAAAAAACGATTGGGCTCAGTGGTGTTGTTGGTAAATGAGCCACCGACTCGGTGGCGGGATAGGTATACTCGGTCTCCTCGTTGCAGGAGGAAGCCGGGAAGTCGAGCAGGCGATCAGGCAAATCGTCCATCTCAATGGCAACATCAGTGTCCGTGTGGGCTGGAGGGCCACAAACATGAGTCCTAGAAATGGCTGGACAGGAGACCGCCGGTGTTACGCTATTCAGGATCGGCCAGATGCCGCAGCTTGACATTGTCCACTGATATGTATCTGTTGTCCTTGCGACCAGGAAGCGGTGGTAAGATGACTGTACGAGTACCCTTCAAGCCAAGGACTGGAACCGGTGCACGATAAGAGGGGCCAAATTCTTTTTTGTTCTCCACCTTCTCTCGGACCAGATCTCCAACCTTCGGAAGCCAGCCGGCAACCGGAATCTGCAGTGCAGCGTCTGTGGCTGAAGGTAAATGTTCGTTTGCAAGTTTGTCACGGGTTTCTTGTAAGTCCTGCAACATAGTAGAATGATTATCTACGTCAAAGATTGCGGCACTCGCCGCCATGTCTAGACCATCAAGGTCTGGCACAAACATTTGGATGCCAAAGAGCATTTCGTATGGGGTCCGCCCACCCAGAGATCTTCTAGGGAGATTATTAAGTGCACGTTGCATGCTATACAAGTGGGCCAGCCAGTTCCTGCCAGTCCCTAAGACCCTAGCTGTCAAGGATTGCTTTAAGTCACGGTTCATTCGCTCCACAATTGAATTACCCTCAGGTCTATATGGAGACGAAAATTGCACCCGCACCCCCAGTGACCCCATAGCGTCCTTGTAGGCCTCAGAGGCGAACGCTGGACCTTGGTTGGAATGGAAGGTGCCGCAGGCAAAAATTCCCACAAAGACACGCAAATCCCTGATGACATTTCGAGCGTCAGCACTTCGTTGTGGCCAGACCCAGATGAAACGTGTGCATGAATCCACTGCAACTAAGATGTATTTATATGCAGTGTCTGAAGAAAATGTACCGCAGTGATCAAGGTAAACACACCCAAAAGGTTTGTTAGAAATGCAGAGCTGTGTTTGTGGTGGCCGTGTAACCGTCGAAGGCTTAATTTGCTGACAAACGTCACAAGAAAGCACATAAGTACGGGTCTGTTTATATAAACCACGCCACCAGTAACGCTGCTGCAAGATGGAAACAGTCGCAGATACGCCAGCATGGGCCGAAGCCAAGCCTTCGTGTGCGGCCGTTATCAAGGAAGGTCTGTGGTCCGCGTTGGGAATCAGCCGATCACCAACGTCTGGAATTCTTATGTAAGGAACTTGTTCGGGACTTAAGTGATAAGAGTACTTGGAAGGGAAACCCCGTGGGTAATTAGCACCTCCCTTTGTTGCAGCAATAGCTGCCAAAATCTCATTATCTATTTTAGCCATGGATCTTGTAACTGCTGCTACTGAGCACGTGGCTACTGCTGATTTGGCAGCTTCATCTGCCAAACTGTTACCGACAGCGTGTGCGCCCACACGCTGGTGGCCAAGGGTGTGAATCACCTGTGTGAGAGGCAGACGTTGTTTAAGATCTGCCACTCGAACCCAAAGCATTTTATTCTTAATTGTGCTGCCTTTAGCATCTCTATAGTCGTTATGCGACCTAAAGAATAGGTTGTCATTAAATGATTGAACACAGTAGTAAGAATCGCATACAATAAGAGTCGTCACATCTGGATTCGCGAGCACCAAGGCACGCAGCTCGGCCAATTGTGCAGTACTGTCTCCTAGTGCCTGTGTGTGCACTACATCCGACTTGAACTCTCCGTTCATTATAGTACCTTCAACGATAGCACACGCTGCGGAATAAGCATGCTTAGAACCCGTGGCCGGTTGTGCCGAACCATCGGTGTAAATAATACACTTGTACTCCTCAAGCGGGAGCAAAGACAGAGGAGGAGGATGAACAAATTCATACTGTAAGAACTCCTGTGTCTGAAGAGAGGAATCAAAGATAAAGGTGACATCCGGGGACGTCAAAGATGTAGGCCATTGTATCCAACGGGGGTGCAAAGCCTTAGAGTTCGGTACACTTGCCTTCGTCACTGCCTCAAGGGCAGGATATGGTGTTACCACCAAAATGTCCCAGTGCGCGTTCCTTTAGAATCGCCATTTGCACTGCAGTCAAAACTTTCTCCACAGAGGAAAAGCGCAACTCCACTGAAGTGTAAAGATGAGACTTGTATGCAATTGGTACTGTGTCACCTTCGTTAAAGGTTAAGTACGTGAAACCCACTGCCCCTGGCACAATTCTAATCACCAGGTTTGTGTGGTTATCACGAGTCAACAAGAACTTAGATTCAAGTAGATCAGACTGCAAAGAGTGCAGTATAGAGGAATGCTCAGGAAGCCAGCATGACTTCGAAAGGTTGGGCTGTATCAAGGCGTATAGAGGCTTGATACGCTGGGCATATTCGGGAATGTAAGTACGCCCGAAGTTTAGAAAACCCAGTAATGACTGAAGCTTCTTCAGGGTGGTTGGAGGGCGCAAAAGTGCGCACTTCTCCAAGAAATGGGGAGCTAAGCCCCTACCTTCATTGTTGAGCTCATAGCCCAAGAACAAAACGGTAAATTCAGCAATGTGAGATTTGCCAAAATTAAATTTGTATCCTAAGACCGCAAATTCAAGAATAATGCGGTCCACACGTGAAAGATGCGGCCATAATTCGTCGTCTGTCAGATAGATATCGTCGACGTACGAACACGCATCTGGGTCTATGCTGTCCAACAAAGAGACAACACGGGCGGCGAAGACACCCGGGCTGTTCTTGTAGCCCATGGGTAAATGCCAAAATTTGAATTGTTTTCCACCGGAAGTGAAAGCGATCCATTGGCTGCACTCCGGGGCCAAATTGTGCGTGTAAAATCCATTGGATAGGTCAAGTGTTGTTTTATATTTTTTACGAACAAGACTGTCTACAAGCGCAGAACTGTGGGTATTTTGTACCGCGAAGGTCCGACAATGAGAGTTCAAATGTCGGTAATCCAAAACTAAACGGTACGATCCATCGGGTTTAGAAACCGCAAAAAGGGGATTATTCATTGGTGATACGCATGTTTCAATTACTCCTTGATATTCCAACTGTGTCAGAATGTCTGAAACGGGACCTTTAGCTTCCCGCCGGATGGGATATTGGGGTTGTGGCTGAGGCAGAGACCGTAAGGGTATATCATGGGGTGGAGAATCCTCATCCCAGCCCACGTGGTTACGGTATAGCGCCGGAGCCAGGGCCCCAGCCCATTCAGCTGCGAGAGCCTCCACTTTGTCCTTGGGGACATGACGAGAAAAGCTCAGAAGGATTACCTCCTCCCCTCTACGAGCAGCAAGTACGAATGGGGGCGGCCAATCCGCCTCTGCCACCAAAATATCGTAAGAAGAGGTCAGATTCTCCCAAAAAATCCCTTTAATAACATGCTCAATGTCACCTTCAATTTGAATGACAATATTAAATAGTCTTTCAGGGGGTGCCACTCGGGTGTCAGCTGTCTCGACAGTAATGAATGTATCAGTTGCTGTCGCCTCCACATGAGGACGCAGTGCCTCACGCACTATGGTAACTTCCGCGGCGCTGTCTAGCAGCGTCACTGCCCACGTCCAATTCAGGTGTCTCGTTCTCACCGTCTGTGGCATACCTCGCTGTTAAAGCTGCAACTTTCTTCTTCTGAAACTGTGGGCGAGAACGTTGAAACTCTTCTGGTTTCCCTCGGACTGGTTGTCGAGGTTGGTCTCGTCCCTGTGGAGCCTCACGCCCCTGCCTCTATCCTGGCGATCTCCTCCACCTGTCTGGGAGGTCGATAGTGCCTGTGGAGAACAAGGAGAACGCGGGTCAGGGACTTGAAATCTATCTGGAGATTTAATTCTTGCCCTGTCGCGCAAATCATAAGTGCGTTCAGAAGATATGGAAACCGGGGATGCGGCACGCGACCCTGGTTTTTTCTGTTGCTTACCCTGTTTCTTCAACCTCCAGCTCTTTTTAGTAAAGAACGGTTTCTCATCTTTCTCAGACTGAGTTTTTTGTTGTGGCTGTGATTGAGTTTGCGTTTTAGCAAAAGGCTTAACTCCCAGACTATTGCGGCCAATGGTTTTATAAGCCTGTGCAATAATGGTAATTCGCGTGGCTTGTCCGGTTCCGGGACCAAAGCCAAAGCATTAGCGACTTGAAAGTTGACTGCATCCCCCTTGACGTTCGCAAGGATTAGATCAGCCACCACATCGAACACTCCCACCAATCTCATCCCCAATTCCACAGCCGCTTCAGGGCCATGTTCATCCTGCACCCGTTTAATTACAGAGGGGAGAACCGTCATGGAAGGAGTGCCGAAACACTTCGCATATACTGCTGCGAATACCTTGCCCCAGTTGTTGCATTCTGCCAACTCGGGAATTAAGTCTTTCGGCAAACTAATAGTCAGAATCCTGTGTTTATCCACAGGAGAAGTATTGGGAAAAACCGCCTCCAGTTGGTCAAATTGTTCTGCAAGCCAATAAGGTAAATCATCCTTGTTTTGTGGGCGCTTGCCCATCACCGAATTAATCATGACGGGACTTATGGTTACACCGCCCGGTCCAGCTGGATGCGCCGCAACTCCAGGAGGGGCTCCCTGGACGTTGCCTGTAACATATTGTACCAAAGCTCTGTGAACGCGTATCAAAGACGTATGCAAGACACGCAGTTCATCAACCGCAAGCGTCAAATAACGCGGATGTGGGGTATACCCGGCCAAGACTGGCCAAGTGGCCCCATCTATAGATAGGGGGCCTAAACGAACCGAGGTGACCGGATGTGGGAGGGCGCCATTAAACCAAATACGGTGTTGCCATGCCGGAAGTGGTACTTCAAGAGCCTGATAAGGCCGATAAGCATTGGGTAGGGCAGTGGGAGCGTACACATGAAACAAGTCGTCCGCTCCATCCACCGCCGGAAAAGTGACCCAAGAATAAAAAACGTCAAAGTGGTGAGCCGGGTCAGCCTGCACCACAAAGATGAGAGCGACACCCGCGTCAGGCACTCCATAAGCCAGTAAATGAGCCCGGAGCGCAGCGCGGCTATGTGCCGGTATATTTATATCCGCCATTAGGACCAGAAATGATCGACGACCTAATGTGTGGCAGCGCAATATAGGGGTTAACATAAACACCTTTTAATAACTTCAAGCTTGAAAGAACCTATAAAAACATCAATATAGGAGGTATCACCCTCACACACGTTTCCGGAATCGTATGCGAAAAGTGTTGTGGACAAGCACAAGCACTACTCAAGCGTCTCGCAGATAAGAAGCCCACCACGTTGGTGGCGCCATGTTGTAGGGATTCTGCACATACACAGATCTATGCACAGGATAATAGGACCTCAGAGTATAGTGGTGAGCCAACCATGCCCCTTAGTACCCACAATCCCAATCCGACTAGCTTTAGCGCATCATTCGCAGCGCAGCTACCAATGATTAGACAACCCAGAACACGGTCTCTCTCAGGACTCGCGGGAGCAAGAACACTCTTTCATAACTCACTCATACTTGTCCACAAAGTGCGTAAATAAGAGACACAGTATAGTTTAAAATGTTTATTTCAACTATCGTGCTCAAAGATAAAGTACACGTGCCAGTACTATGAGCATAATGCATAATGATAAAATAATAAGCATGGTTACAATTCCATAGAATACAAACGGGGACAGCATTTTATAAAGACAGTGGATATAGGGCTAGATGGCCTTACCACCCTCCCCGTGCTAATAACTAGTTTATTATAAAAATAGAAGACCTCTGGGCTTTGACAGGCGGACCCCCATACCTCAATATCTAGATGGAAGGTTTACATCATCAGACAAGCACAGCTCTTCTCCCTGGAAAGGTTTTTCTCCAAGTGTCACAAACAGCGATATCACAATATTAAAAGCACACGAATTTCTCCAGTGCAGCTGCATTTTGTGTTATGTCTAAGTGCGAGGGGCTGACCAGATCAGCAAGAACAAGGGACGTTGTTTTTCGACCTTGTACATGATGTGCAGACGAAACCCACAGGGAACAGGAGAAAAGGTGAAAGGCAAAAAGGCAGACAGTTCTAATATAGCCGGGCACAAGCAGGGACTGAACAAACAAAGTCACAGAGTAACGTGTGCAAAAAGGGCATCATGGCAGCCAGGGCTAAGCTAACTTAACAATGTAGACGATGAGGCCACAAACCACACATTCCTAGGTCTACACACACATCCACTCATTTACCCATACAATCACTTATACATACAGTCACTCATCAATACAACACTATCATATGCACTTATACACCTATACAGACACTCACACACCACCACTCACCCATGGAGTTACTCACACACCTAGTCAGTCATGCAAAGAATCAATCACACTCCCATTTCCTCAGCTATACAGTTATACACACACCACCTCACTTTTTCAAACATATGCTAACACATACTTACTCTCTTATACAATCACTGAGACAAGTACACACTCATCCATACAGCCACTCTCACAATCACTGACTCTCACATATAGTCATTTATATACTCCAACTCTCACATACACTGCCTTTTACATATGTAGTTACTTGGACATGTACCACTGAGACATCCAATCTCTCACCAACACACCCATACACACACTCACCCGCCCATACAGCTGTTTCCACATGCAATCTTGAACCCATACATCCAGTGAATCAACCACTCACACATCTATGTACAGAGGCACACACCTCCCACCCACCCACACACACACTCAGTCTCCCATACAAATACTCAGGCAACCAATCAATAACCCATATAGACACTCATGTAGCTACTGACCAACACATGCAGCAGCTTACACAACAACAGACATACTGATGCACACATTCAGACAGTTTAGTCACTAACGCAAGTATTCAGTAAGACACATTTAATCACTCACTTATACAGTCAGTCACACACCTACTAAATCCTTCATCCAGACACTTATACACCCACTCATTCTTCAATACACCTTGGCATATATATAAAACATATTTAAACTTTACAGAAACACACAGTCACTGGATGATGTCATCAGTGATGTCATCAGTGATGTCATTTGAGATGTCATCAGTGATGTCATCAGTGATGTCACTGACCATGTCATGAATGATGTAATATGTGACGTCATCAGCAGTGCATTGCGGGAGCGCGAGTTATACTTAGCTGAACTAACTATAACGGGGGAATTTCTATGGTTTTATACGAGTGAAATGTCAAACTAACTATAACATCCCTGAAACCTATGGTTTTTTCTGTGAATTTCTAAGGTTTTTTAAATGTTAATTTCTAACTATAACGTGCCTGAAACCTATGGTTTTTTCAGTGAATTTCAAAGGTTTTTTAAATGCTAATTTCTATCTATAACATAGCAGTCACGTTTGCAGAGTGGTGGAGAAAGGTGAGCGTGGCCTTCAAACACCTTTTAGCAATCCACTGTGTGGGATTTAGCGGACGTAACAGGAGGGATAGTTAGCCCCCAACGTCAACCTTGGTGGCCAACTACCCCTTTTATTACCTCCAGTAAATCCCACACAGCAGAATTGCTAACTTGTTATATCAAGCCCCACCCCCTCCCTGCAGCACTCTGCAAACGCGCCCGCTGGTGCGTTCTACGTTGGGGGATTAAGTCCCCTCCAATCCTGAGGGTCCCTGGGGGCCAACTAGCCCACCATGTACCTTCAATTTGCGCCACAGAGCTCCGTTGCAGAGAAGTGGTCTGAGGCCACGCCCCTTTTTACACCTCTCTGCAACGCAGCTCTGTGGCGCAAACCGAAGGTACCTGGTGGGCTAGTTGTCCCCCAGGGACCCTCAGGATTGAAGGGGACTTAATCCCCCAAGTTACAACGCGCCAGGGGGCTCATTTGCACACTTGCCATATCAGGCCCTGCCCCCTCCCTGCACCACTGTGCAAAAGCGCCCCCTGGCGCGTTGTAGGTTGGGAATTTATTCCCCTTCAATCCTGAGGGTCCTGAGGCCAACTAGCCCACCATGTACCTTCAATTTGCGCCACAGAGCTGCGTTGCAGAGAGGTGGTCTGAGGCCACGCCCCTATTTACTCCTCTCTACAACGCAGCTCTGTGGCGCAAACTGAAGGTACCTGGTGGGCTAGTTGGACCCCATGGACCCTCAGGATTCAAGGGACTTAATCCCCCAAGTTACAACGCGCCAGGGGCCCATTTGCACACTTGCCATATCAGGCCCCGCCCCTCCCTGCACCACTGTGTCACTGAGTCACAAGATGGCTGCCAACACTTCCTGGTTTGGAGTGTTGACAGCCAATTGGGAATAAAGCTCGTGGTCGGGAGGGTCCGCGGATCCACCGCGCCTCTAGATATCGAAACTTTTATTTTTTGATTTTCTCAGCAACTACTGAACGGATTTACACCATTTAAAAAAAAGGGCTCTTTTCTGAACCAAGGGCCACTTTTTGCCAAATCTGGTGTAATTCCGTTCAGCAGTTCGGAGCTGTAGCCGTGTCTAAAGTTTCCTAAGGGAAATTGATTTTCCGACCTCTTTTTTTTTAATTTCTCAGGAACTACTGAACGGATTTACACCATTTTAACAAAAAGGGCTCTTTCTGAACCAAGGGCTACCTTTTTGCCAAATTTGGTGTAATTCTGTTCAGCAGTTCGAGCTGTAGCCGTGTCTAAAGTTTCCTCAGGAAAATAACATGGAGAAAACATGTTTTGGGACCCCCTTTTCCACGGCCCCCGCTTGGCGAATCACCCCTAAACTTTCAAGACAGGAGCTGACCGGAGCGCCCCACTAGTTTTGAAAATTTCGCGAAGATTCGATCATCCGCGCCAAAGTTATTGGGAAAAGAAAAACGCTTTTCCTATGGAAACTAGGTCCTATCGCCAGTAGATAATATATATATATATATATATATATATATATATATATATATATATATATATATATATATATATATATATATATATATATATATATATATATATATATATATATATATATAATTGCACCAAACTGGGTCTACGCTCGTTTGTTTGGAAGAAAACAGCAAAAGCGAGGTTCGTGGCATATATATATATGTGTATATGTATTCACTGAAAAAATTAAAAACCCACATGTTAAAGGGATGTTATAAAAGGGATGTTATAGTTAGGTAAAAATGCCACTCATTTTGTGATGTTTTATACTAAACAAAATACTGGAATTTACCAGTGATAGCTTAATGAGCTGACTATAACTCACACCCCGTATCACTCATGACATGTCTCAATTACATCATTGATGACATCTCAAATTACATCATTGATGACCTCACCCACCCAAATGCTTTCCTAATTTACTCTACAAACGAATACAGCCTTTGACTGAGATATGCAGAGGGAGAACATTGAAGGTAGTAAGGGCTTGCCTACTTAATGGGCCTTGCAGTAGTCTGAGGGGACTGACCTACCCATGAACACGGGTGCACAGGGTAAAGTCAGTACATAGTATTTGCTTGGATATGTAATAGGGCTTAGTGCGGTGGAGGGGCTGATCTCCACGTGAAGATCTGTACACAGGATGAACACTGTGCATAGTAGGGACAAGACCACCTTTGGGGGTCGGTTGTCTGGAAGGAGTGGTCACACCATGAAAAATTGTGAAGTAAACACAAGAAAGAAAAAGTCAAAAATTTCATAAGAAAGCAAATAACATTTTGAAAAGCTGACCACACATTGCCCTACAAAAAGATGGGCCTGTGATCTGCGTAGTAGGTTTTGGTGAGGGACTGGCCAGTCTGCAAAGACCTCTGTGCAGGGCAACTACTGTGCGTAGTAGAGTTTTGGTAAAGGACTGGCCTCGCCACAAAGACCTCTGTGCAGGGCGAAGGCTATACGTTGTAGGGTTTGGTGAGGGACTGAACTGTTTGCAAAGACCACTGTACATGTTGTGCATAGTACAGGAGGTAAAAACCCAGTACAGGAGATTCATCTCCTGTATCGCTGAATGAATACTGGACCTTGGAGCTCCGCCTTACCCCCCCATTACCACAGCATTGCTTCACACCATCCACTGTGGAGTTCCAGCTCCGCCTATCCATTCATACTTCTGTTCTCTTAGCCCACTCATGTCCATAATTTCCCTCCCTTCCCTAATTTATGCCCACATCTTTAGAAAATGTTCAAGCAATAAACACTAAGGTTCTGCCCAGGCACTTGTGCATGTCAGTTATGTTGGTTTTTAGCTGCTTTACCTATCTTGCGACAATACACTAGGCAATGCTAGATAAAAGTTGTCTCTTTATTCATTTCTACTCACATATAGTACCTAATGTTGACTAAACCCGTGGCTATAACTCTGCTGAATCTGTTCAAAAATTTCTAACACTCAATAAACGGAAATCCAAATAAAGATGTTAGAAAATATCATGGTTCGAGTGTAGATTGTGGGCCACAGCTTTGTCTTCTGGGATAGATAGCATGCCTAAAATTGTGGCATTGACAGGGATCTTGGATTTCCTGGATGGGGACATTACTGGATTGGCCACAGAGGTATGAAACGGCATCAACTGGCGATAGCCTCAGGGATCAGCGGTGAAAACTGCTGGTAACATTAGCGTGATGGCGATAGGAATCGCGTTAGCGGGAAAATACTAACGAAAGGCCCATTAGCGGCAAAAAAATGCATGTTAGTCAGCCCAACGTGAGTTTTTTTTGCCTCTATAGCCAAAAATAGCCTATCAGTCGATCTCCAATGAAAAATTGGCAAAAAGATGCAGAATGGAGCAGCCAGGGCCAAGTGCAGCACAGATCAACAACCCCTCAAGCCCCCCAACATGCAGGATGACCAGCCAGAGTCCCAGGGAAAGAGGAAATGCAGGGCTACATCCATGTCTTAGGGGGCCCTGCTCTGCATCAACTGCATCGGGAGGTCTACAAGCGGACTTGGCGGCGACTGCTGTACCCAGGTTTGTGAAATCCCACCTGGCTGAGGCTCCTGCTGGCTGAGTCACAGATTTGGAGAGAGTGCAGCTGATTGCGCCACGGTGTCAATGTCCAGGTAAGGAGAAGGGTGGGACGCGTAGCAGAGGAGGACCGGGGGTCGAGTCGCCCAGGCCTAGCACCTGGTGTGACGCACCCTCAGTGGCAGCTCATCCGCAATGACGGAAGAGCGTCGCCCACTGCTTTCAAGCAGACTCAGGAGAGCAGGAGCAATGAAGACACGGGACCCGGCCTCGAGGTAAGATGTCTTTCATTTAAATATTTACAACACCCGCTCACACACACACCCCCGTGTCCCTGCCCCATCCACTGTCCTTTCCTGCGTTTCGCGCCTCCCAGCTGTCTAGTCCCCCCGGCAGCACTTCTCTATGGCGGGCACTGTGCGCCCATGCACAGCGGGCGTACCACTGGTGTGCCAAAGGTATATATGACATTACAACGCATACCATTACATCGCATTCCATTACAATGCATTCTAATACTACGCATATTGCAACAGTAGGGAAAGTGCTGGATAGCGGAGATTAAAAAAGTACTATTCCCACTTCAGTGAGTGCAACCCTAAAACTAACCCTTGCACCCCAAAACACACCTTGAACCCTAAAAATTCTTATTTGACCCCCCAAAACACACCCTGGACCCTTGAATTCATCTTTGACCCCCCAAAACACTCCCTAGACCCTCAAATGTATCTTTTCCCCCCAAAACACACCCCAAATTTCATATTTTGCCCCATAATACACCCCAAATTTCATCTCTGACCCCCGAAACCCATACCCACCCTAAAACTTAAAAAAACACCATTACTAACCTCACAATGCGTTGGAATGGAATGCGAAGTAAAGGCACCTGCGTTGTTGGGGTTGCGTTGTAAAGGCATTCCGAATGTAATGCCTGCGTTGTACTGGACGTCTCCCGTGCCAAAGGCAAGCCATAGGAAGCCCGTCTGCGTCCGTCTGCCCCTGGACCGCGCTCCAGCACCAAGGCCCTCTTCCTCTCGGACACTCCACCGCTACGACGCCAGCACCCTCCTCGCCAGCAGCCCTGGACGCCACATCGCCTGCCAGGACCGACCTCTGCTCCGGACCGGACATCGCCATCGCCATCACTGACGGCTACTAAATCACCACGCAAGGACCACCCCGGCCGTCCAGGAGGAGGCATTGCCATCACCTACAGAAGCACACTCCGACTGACCACGCACTCTAATGACCCAACGGTGACCATGGAACACCTCAACTTCCAGATCCGGACCAAACCCCATCCTCTGCGGCACCCTCATCTGCAGGCCCCCGGGCCCATGGACCCCCATTCTCCGATACCATTGTAGCCCTCATTGCACTCCAGGCTCTCCCATCCACCGACTGACATCCTACTCGGTGAACTCTGCTTCCACCTGGACAACCCCAGTGACCAGAACACCACCCCTTCCTGGGGAAGCCTCGCCAGCATCAGACCCAAGCAGCTAGTCACCGCAGCAAGCCACACATCGCAGGACACACGGTCGAGCACGTCTCCTCCGCCAAGCGGGAGACTTCAACTACAGCCACACCACCGGACTCTCCTGGACCCGACCATCATTGTATACATCACGTCTTCACCATGCCCACCGTGCACCTCCGCCATCATCGCCCCCCTCGCAGCTGGATCAAGGCCACCGAAGAACTTCTCGTCAGCTCCCCAGCTCCACCACTCCGCCAACGCTTACAGGCGATAACACTCACGCATGCGCCATGCAACCGCCACCGATGGATCTCCAACTGCGCCGACACCCTGGCACCCCTCAAGAAAAGACCAGGGCAAAATCTAGCACCACGTTGCGCCGTATTTGCAAAGTGACGCATGTAGGCATATGCGAGACCTTGTGAAGCCCTGTGCCACATCACTACCTGCATCAGGTATGATGTATGCAGAATGTGTGCGTTCCCACCCGCCAAGGCCTCACATAGGGAGGGCACACTGAAATCCATCAGATTTCACTGCAGCCACTGTAGGAGCGGCACTGCGTCAGTGCCTGCCGCCTGCCTGATGGCAGGCGTAAGGGTGGCCGCAGTGCCACAGGGATAGGCCCTTGGCCCCATGCATTGCTGGAGTTGCGTCATGCTTATGTGACACAACTGCAGCAATGCGTGACTTTAGCGCAGACAGATACGTCAGGATTCCAGACGTATCTCGTCATTACTCGCGTCATGGAGCGCTGTCCAGTGAATACAGCGCATCCATGGTGTCGCAAGAAGGGCGTAGTGAAAAGTGCTGCAACGCTGTCTCGTCGCAGCGCTGCAGCACTTTTCATGACAGCGGCCCAGGAATGCGCACTATCTTATTGATGCTGCGCATTCCAGCCCTGTAGTTTTGTCTGCAGGGCAGCGCAGCAACATTGCTCGCAGCGCTGTCCAGCACCAAAACATGCATGAAATCGAGGCCCCGAGTGTTATCTCCATTTTAAAGACCAGCTATTTTCTGGTCTTAAAAAACTGCCTCTAACTGCAGTTAGAGGCAGTTTTTGTGGTCCTCCTACCTTCAAGGATTCCCTTGTACATATCGCAAAGTGGGGTTAGCGGCCGTTTTTGCACGGGACGCATCCTTTGCATGTCATTATCGCTAACAGAAGTGGCGATCTTTTCTATGGACGTTTTCGCCAGAAAACTGCCGCTAACAGAGGACAGCGACAGCTTGTACATATGGCGCATGAAAATATCGCCGCCGAACCGTCAGAAAAGTGCCGCTAAGGCGGCGTTAACTCCTTGTACATATGCCCCAAAGTCTTATTGTGCGGCACTTAGAGCAGAGAACATCAAGAAGTGGGTTGCAAATGACTGTGCACTAAGTTAAGATTTTCCATTAGAAACCAATTGAAGAACATCTTTCCTGTATCCATCCTGGGCTACAGATGCAGTCTTCAAGGTCTTGGCATTATGCGCACATGGCCATAGATGAAACACAGTCAAAAAGGTTGATGGGCCAGAGTCCACGACTCCTCTTTGAGGTAAAGGGCATTTCTATGGCAAACAAGCACAACGTCATGGAACAAGCTAAAATTAAATGTTATATGCAGAGCTTGAGCATCACAAGACGCAAGCCACATGCCCAATCTAACCATTCTACTACCAATCCCGTTTACCCTAGTGAACGCTCCCATAAACAGGCTTTTAGGCCTCCCTCTCATCTTGTGTCACAGAACCTCAGAACAGCCCTGTCAGGAAACAACAGGGCATATTGTGACTCCGATACAAGGACACCATCATATCAAATGGCCCAGTTTTTAAAGCCCTGAGCTCAGCCCAACATGATTCGTTGTCAAACATAATTCCCGAGTTCGTATCCGAGCACAGCCTTCCGACCGACAAGTTGCCCTTCTGCTCATAAAGGGCCAAGTCAGGCCCTGAAAGCTCATATTCGTAGGGGCCAATTTATCTATCGGTGGGAGTTCCGATTACTCCGACGCCCTGACAGAGATGCTCCTGACGAATTTAGAAATGACCGTCAAACTAGCAGTTGTTTCTAAAGGATTGGTAGGAACCGCTGTCACAGCAATTCCTGTCATGTTTTTGCAGTTTTGGTGCAGGGCTCTGTCAACCTGATGGAGCCCACCAAGCTGTTCTTTATATTTTCAAAAAGAAACTTTCAAGCGGGATTTTCTTTTTGAAAATATAAAAAGATAATGCCCCCTCCTCACAATGGGAGTCATCTCCGGTGTGCTGGGATGCCTCCGGGTCGCCATGCACTCTATAAATCAATCGCATAGCATGGCAAGAGGGGTATTTTGTTTTTTTACTGCCCCTTACCATCAGGATTTGCCTCGTGTTATGGACAGTAAAAACAGTTATATATCCGCCTGTCCTAATTGGGTGGATGGACATATAGCCAATTCTCTGACGGTCCTTACTTCGTCAGGCTATCAGAGAAGTTTAGCTATGGTGTAGTCGCAAGAAGGGCGTGAGTGAAGTGTTGCAACGCTGTCTTGTCGCAGTGCTGCAACACTTTTCATGACTGAGGCCCAGGAATGCGCACTATCTTATTGATGGTGCGCATTCCAGCCCTGTAGGTTTTGTCGCAGGGCTGCACAGCAACATTGCTCGCAGCGCTGTCCAGCACCAAAACATGATGAAATGAGGCCCCAAGTGTTATCTCCATTTTTAAGACCAGCTATTTTCTGGTCTTATAAAACTGCCTCTAACTGCAGTTAGAAGGCAGTTTTAGTCCTCCTACCTTCAAGAATTCCCTTGTAAATATCGCGAAGTAGGGTTAGCGGGCGTTCTTGCACGGGAACGCCTCCCTTGCATGTCATTATCGCTAACAGAAGGCGATCTTTTCTATGGACGTCGCTGAAAACTGCCGCTAACAGAGGTTAGCGACAGCTTGTACATATGGCGAGCAAAAATATCGCCGCCGAACCGCTCAGAAAAGT